>OW028577.1:9816683-12216683 GCA_932294295.1 Alitta virens | reverse complement strand
TGCAGCTCGGCCAATCTCCTGCATGTACGTTTCGACGGATGTGGGGCATGTTATGTGAACAATACGACGAATATCCTTTACATCTGCCCCCATGCTGAAGGCTTCTGTTGCAAACAAGAGCAGCACATCACCTTCAGCAAGGGAGGAAGGAATCTGCTCATTCATTGTTTTTGATTGTGGGGAATGGTATTGCGCAATCTTACAATGAAGTTCTGGGGCCACATAGTTCAAAGCAATTCGGTGAGACATTGCACACCACACAAGTGGTACATAAACAACAGTCTTTGGAAATTTCTCTCCTTGCTCCTAAAGTTCACAAAACAAAGGGTTCCCAAATTTGAAGGTAAGAGTCAATTATATCATGCCCTCCAGTACTTGGTGCTTCGTCTCATTGCCATGGTCTCTGCCTGTCCTAATTAGCCCGATTGGTGCAGAAATACAGGACGTAAAGCCCTAATCACCCACCCACCCAGTACTTGGTGACCGAAAACTCACACGTAGAAATACTCCCTCCCGATCAGGACTCGAAGTAACGCAATGAAATGGGTAGCATGTTCCCATTAGCAATGAATCCATAACAATGCCCTTGAGTTTCTGTGTGGCAGTTGCTGTTAGTGCGAGTACCTTGGCATGGGGAATCAAAGATCGCAGTGACCTGATGTCCCCGAATGCCCGGCGGAAGGCCTCACTACCATCTCGATCCATTCCCCATGTAGCAACACAGTGTGCCTCGTCCACCACGATATGAGAAATCTGAAGAAAAAAAATATTCAGAAATTTAGTGAAAGCGTGAATCGGATAATCAGACATCAGAGACAAAACAAATTGTTACATCATGTTCCTGAGATTGTTCTGCTGGATATATTTATATATATATAGTCAATATTAATTGACACACCAATATATTATATATATTAAGTATGAGGCTAACATATATAATCATTGCAAATTATAACATGGGCCACGTCTTGATGAACTTTTCAATCAATTTAATAGACACTTTTTAAGGCTCTCTATTTAGAAGCCAATTATATTCAAACTTACTCTGTGAGACATTTTCAGTAGGAATCTGCTGAACTCAGGTGATGTGATCTGTTCGGGATGTCCGATGAAGTACTTCACATGACTAAAATCCAATGGATCTTCTGCTACACTGATGGTAATTAGGAAATCCGGGCTGACATGAACAGCCTCTTTAAATCGGCTCAAACACTGTTCAATGATTACATCCAATCGGCATAGCACAACAACTGTTGTGTTTAAAAGATAGGGCAAAAGTTGGAAGATTAGAGTTTTGCCATAACCAGTCTTCAAAGAAACAAAACAATCGCCTGATTTGGCTTTTTTCAGGGCCTCAAACTGTTTAGGCTTCAAGTATTGTACTGCCGATGTAGTCTCCATGTTGAAGGAAACCAAAGCTTGTCTGATGTCCACGTTTGCATGTAATAAACATGAAATTTGTTCCAGCGTCTTCCTCATGTTTACGGGCGGGGGCCTAGCTCAGAGGTAGCACTCTGGGCTTCCAACCTCTGGGTCCCGGGTTCGATTCCCAAGTTGGATGGCTGTTTCATCCTTCCTCTCATGTCATGGTACCTGCCTGTCCTAATTAGCCCAACAGGTGCAGAAATACAGGACGTAAAGCCCTAATCACCCACCCACCCACTTCCTCATGTTTACAGACATCGCCGTTTTCCATGTGCCAGCTTCTAGCATAACCTTGACCTTACTAACGCCGCCCTAGCGGAACAATCAGAACTAAGACCCCGGCGCCAGCTCTTACGTACGTAGAGTTGGGTTCAGCTTACCAGACACCATGCAAATATGCTGAAATTTGCATTTATTTCCAAACTCGCAGGGCGTGGGCCTAGCTCAGAGGTAGCGCTCTGGGCTTCCAACTGCTGGGTCCTGGGTTCGATTCCTGGTCAAGCCCAAGTTGGATGGCTGTTTCCTCCTTCGTCTCATTGCCATGGTCTCTGCCTGTCCTAATTAGCCCAACTGGTACAGAAATAAAGGATGTAAAGCCCTAATCACACACACACACACAAAACAATAATCAAAATGACAACGTTCGATCTGCAATGACAGTTACACTTTATATATAATAATCAATAATCATATGATAACCGGTCAGTGGGGCATCCGAGATTGGACTATACAACAAATGGGATACCCACTTAGAAATAAACTCAATAATAAAGGTCATCTTGGGCAACCTAAAGACACCCTGTCATATACCTCATAATTAACATCACGAAAATGTAGAGATCCCAAACTGAGGGGCTATTACAAAGAATTCACGATATTAGGAACATAAAAAAATACATCACAGTTCAGAACAGCAGACTGTCAAAATCTGAACAGAAAGAGCACCCAACAACAACAATGAACTTAATCATATAATAAATCAATTTCGGCGTAATAACAATTATTAACTTATACTGTATGCTCTGACTCGGCAATAATTAAACACCTATAAAAAATAAATAAATAAGAAACAATCAATAAAGAATACATGTCAACTAAAATAAATGAACTATAAAAGCTTATAAAACACTACTTAATGAGAGTCTACAGCAAAAAATTATTTTAAATGACAGCAGTTACAACAGTTACAACAGTTACAACAGTTACATCAGTTGTTTGAAAGTTCAAAGTTAGCATCATTGTCTGAGGCACGGAGTCATCCGAGTCAGAGTGGGCTGGCTTTGATGTCGCTGGCCTTAATGTCGCTGGCCTATAGATTTGCTGAAGGTTCTGCACTCTCTGATGCGGCTGGGCTAGACAACGGGAACAGCTCAGGATGAGCCTGACGATACCGTTTTGAGTCTGCCCTGGTTTGGCAGCTTCAGACAACATCAGAGATGGCTGTAATGACCGATTTCTTGTCGACGTTACATCGACTGGCAGCAGCAGTCATCACGGCCCTGTAGATGTGTGGCATCTCCAACTCAAAGCTGCTTCTTGTGCTGCCGGATTTGCCTTGGCTGCTAAAGAACTGCCACAGGCAGGCAGGAGCTATGGCGTACATTGCTGTTCTGAGGGCAGCTTGTAAAGTCTTTTTTCCGCTGCCAACTTCAGGCATGAGGGCAACAAGAGCATTTTGCCAGGGCATTTCGGGGCCTCTTGACATCGTTGTCATCCCCATTGAGGTTATTGTTAGCCTGATTTAGCTGCAATAAATGATATAAAAATTAATATTAAGCCTAATATAGGTTGTACTTATTCTTGTGAAGAATTAATAACCATTTCATGCTAATTATCCCTTGTCTTCATGCATTGACCATTCTCCTGACATGTTTGGCACTTTGACACATGCATTGAAATGTCTGTTGACATGCCGGGCCAGTAGAAATAGTCACAACTGTGCCCAGTCCTGCTGCTGTCAATCCCTGCAGATATTCTTGAAGCGCATTCAGCTTTCTGTCGATAATAGCCAAGCTGCGGGAATGACTGTTCAAGCAATTGACCACCTCCTGAAGATGAAAATTTCAAGTTTACGATAGTGAAAACTAAAAAATGTCTAATAATAACAAAGGTTCCTTTGTTTCTTTCCACCACAAGCTTACCTGTGTAAATATGCTTTATAAATCTTAAAACGTACTTAACCCACGGTAAACTGAGCATATTAATTATAATTGGTGAATGGTAATTTATGATAGTCCGTAATAATACCTAACATAGTTTTTTTAAATATACAATTAAAGCATCAATATTTAACTGAAATGCAACAATACTTAGGTTATACACACCAAGCTCAATTCCATCTGCAGGGTATTTCCTGGGGGCGGGGGAGGGCGGGGGTTCGATTCCCGGTCGAGTTGGATGGCTGTTTCATCCTTCATCTCATTGCCATGGTCTCTGCCTGTCCTAATTAGCCCAACTGGTGCAGAAATACAGGATGTAAAGCCCTAATCACACACACACAGGGATATGTTTAATTAAGAAAACATACAAACCTGGGCATTCAGTAGGATTCACTGGAGTTGATTCAAGCGGTTCGAGTTGCGGGCTAAGTTGGTGGCATGATTGGGGTCATTTGGATACCTAGAGCAAGCTGAGGTGGGTATCATTTGCTCCCTGATGCCCAATACATTGGGTGTCAGTCTTCTCTTTATCGTGTTTCTCAGCAGTAGTCTGGGAAGTGCTTGGGGTCGCAGTGGTGTTGGAGTCTGGCTGAGCAGGAAGCAACGTCCTGTTGAAAACCTTGGCATTTAAACTCTTTTACCCGCCTGCACAAGCTCTGCCAGCGTTTCATCTTCCTGCATCTTTTTCATTTTTGTTGCCTCCTTCTGCTGATGCTTTAGCTTGTTGTAATA
This sequence comes from Alitta virens, assembly GCA_932294295.1. Taxonomy (NCBI): domain Eukaryota; kingdom Metazoa; phylum Annelida; class Polychaeta; order Phyllodocida; family Nereididae; genus Alitta; species Alitta virens. The sequence goes on along the minus strand of OW028577.1, from coordinate 12,212,367 downwards.
CCCTGCACTACCTCGTTAATGTTTTCATTGTCAGTTGTTGCAATGGTTCCCTCATACTCTTCAAGGGCAGCGTTGCACTTCCCCAAATCCTGAAAGCTTCCTTAGCTGAGGCCCTTGTGCTGCTTCCAGGTCTCATAGTCAGGCTCACTGCAGTTATTGACCAACATGTTAAAGGTAGAAGATGTGGCCTCTTTCGATCCTGGGGTAAGCCACCAACATTTTTGATATTGTTCCATAAGTCCTTACACAGTAGTGTATGAATGGAACCATTTATTTTGGAATCACCAGACCCCTATATCACCGATACCAAAAGACTTCACTCAGTATAATTGATGACTGAGAAAGACGAGTATAGTTATTATAAGTTATTATTCACTTACACTCTCAATGACTTGAGATTAAAGCATACCGTGCCATATTCCTCTGTACATACAAAGAAGTTGTCATAGGGGGGCGACTAACTCCCTAAGGTCATTTAAGACAAGACAAATGCTTCACTGTCAGTTGAAATCTCTATTTCATTTAGTTTTTAAAGTATTCATATTAAACAATGTACATAGTAAATACCGAAAGGTATAAAAGTAATACATGTATGTCAATAAATGTTTACATTTAATAAAAATCTGTAAATTCCTATACTACTTTAAAATCATAGCTACTATTTTTAAAAACTTGCTCGGTAACAAGCATGTCAAAAAGCAACATGGGTATCTGTTAAACAACTCTCAAGTAAGTACAAACAGAACTTTAAAAAAAGTACTGATCAAAATGAAAAGTGGATTAGGCCCTCAAATAATATCCTAAGTAAACAAGTTGGATCTAGTATCAAATATAACAAACTGCATACAGAAAAGGCGTCAATAAATACAGTTAAGGTAATAAAATGTTTACATTTAATAAAAAGAAAGCATACATTTGACTACATATATAAGAACCTGGGCAACAGCACACATGTCAAAAGTAATATGGTCACAAGTCAGACTACTCTATTTAAGCAAAGCACCTGTCAAAAATAAAAAGAAACAGGCTAGGTCTTGAAATAATATCACGAGTAAGCTAGTTTGGTGTAGTAACAAATACTACAAGTAAATTGTCTGACATCAATATTTAAAGTTATATATATTAAATATCTATACTACTTTTAACCATACAGACAAAAGTCTTTTCACTGAGATCACCGATATCATCTTATAAACACGAATATATACTGAAACACTACAGTCATATATTACCTATATACAATGGAAATCAAAATGAAAAAAGAATAAGAAAGAAATTACTGTATATACTGATAATACTGATCATACGACTAATCACATACTAATAGCCTTCAGAACAGTGACAAAGCATAGTAAAAATCTCGTTACAGTTTAAAATAACTAAGCCTTCTACACATTAAAAGGTTCATAGTACTATAGTACACCGGGATGGCCTAGTGAAAACTCTATAAAATAATACTAATATATCAACCGTCTGATTAAAAATGCATAAAAAGTCATGAAAAAAGTTGGATAAACCACATATTTGAGTGTTTAAAGAACTCACAGGATACAAAAACCATTCTACACATTAAAATCTGTATATGGCTATGGTATGGCTTGATGATAAGTGTAAAATAAGTTAAATATAATAAACACCCGTAAACAGTACAATAATAATAATAGTCAGTAAGCTGCATCATATCACTTCGCGTGTGACCACTTATGCCTAGGCCTAAGTCTGTCCATACCTGGGATAATATTGTCTAGATCAAGACCTCTCATGAGCCCAGGGACTTGAACAGCGGGAATAAGGTGACAAACGGGGTACACGGGCGACAGCTACTGGGACAGGTCGGGGAGCGGCCAGAGCCAGTTGGGCGAGATACAGTCCTACTCTTCTAGGTGCAGCATTTTCTTGTATTTCTTCAAGTCTCTCTTGCATCCTTCCCAGGGCGGGGGCCTAGCTCAGAGGTAGCGCTCTGGGCTTCCAACCGCTGGGTCCCAGGTTCGATTCCCGGTCTAGCCTAAGTTGGATGGCTGTTTCATCCTTCGTCTCATTGCCATGGTCTCTGCCTGTCCTAATTAGCCCAACTGGTGCAGAAATACAGGACGTAAAGCCCTAATCACACACACACACACACACACACACACACACACAGGGATATGTTTAATTAAGAAAACATGCAAACCTGGCTGGGCATTCAGTAGGATTCACTGGAGTTGATTCAAGCGGTTCGAGTTGCGGGCTGAGTTGGTGGCAGGATTGGGGTCATTTGGATACCTAGAGCAAGCTGAGGTGGGTATCATTTGCTCCCTGATGCCCAATACATTGGGTGTCACAGTCTTCTCTTTATCGTGTTTCTCAGCAGTAGTCTGGGAAGTGCTTGGGGTCGCAGTGGTGTTGGAGTCTGGCTGAGCAGGAAGCAACGTCCTTTTGAAAACCTTGGCATTTAAACTCTTTTACCCGCCTGCACAAGCTCTGCCAGCGTTTCATCTTCCTGCATCTTTTTCATTTTTGTTGCCTCCTTCAGCTGATGCTTTAGCTTGTTGTAATACCCTGCAATACCTCGTTAATGTTTTCATTGTCAGTTGTTGCAATGGTTCCCTCATACTCTTCAAGGGCAGCGTTGCAATTCCCCAAATCCTGAAAGCTTCCTTAGCTGAGGCCCTTGTGCTGCTTCCAGGTCTCATAGTCAGGCTCACTGCAGTTATTGACCAACATGTTAAAGGTAGAAGATGTGGCCTCTTTCGATCCTGGGGTAAGCCACCAACATTTTTGATATTGTTCCCTAAGTCCTTACACAGTAGTGTATGAATGGAACCATTTATTTTGGAATCATCAGACCCCTATATCACCGATACCAAAAAAAATCACTCAGTATAATTGATGACTGAGAAAGACGAGTCTAGTTATTATAAGTTATTATTCACTTACACTCTCAATGACTTGAGATTAAAGCATACCATGCCATATTCCTCTGTACATACAAAGAAGTTGTCATAGGGGGGCGACTAACTCCCTAAGGTCATTTAAGACAAGACAAATGCTTCACTGTCAGTTGAAATCTCTATTTCATTTAGTTTTTTAAGTATTCATATTAAACAATGTACATAGTAAATACCGAAAGGTATAAAAGTAATACATGTATGTCAATAAATGTTTACATTTAATAAAAATCTGTTAATTCCTATACTATAAAATCATAGCTACTACTTTTAAAAACTTGCTCGGTAACAAGCATGTCAAAAAGCAACATGGGTATCTGTTAAAAAACTCTCAAGTAAGTACAAACAGAACTTTAAAAAAATAACTGATCAAAAATGAAAAGAAGTGGATTAGGCCCTCAAATAATATCCTAAGTAAACAAGTTGGATCTAGTATCAAATATAACAAACTGCATACAGAAAAGTAGAAAATAAATACAGTTAAGGTAATAAAATGTTTACATTTAATAAAAAGAAAGCATACATTTGACTACATCTATAAGAACCTGGGCAACAGCACACATGTCAAAAGTAATATGGTCACAAGTCAAACTACTCTATTTGGAGCAGGGACCTAGCTCAGTGGTAGCGCTCTGGGCTTCCAACCGCTGGGTCCCGGGTTCGATTCCCGGTCGAGCCTAAGTTGGATGGCTGTTTCATCCTTCATCTCATTGCCATGGTCTCTGCCTGGCCTAATTAGCCCAGCAGGTGCAGAAATACAGGACGTAAAGCCCTAATCACCCACCCCCACCCTGGCTGGCGGTGTGCAAAATTGCGGCAGCAACATGTGCTGGGGAATCCCAAGCAGCCAAGTCATTGGTTCCCACATCTATAATAGCATAATACGCATGCATGTTGGCTTGCTGGAGCAGGGGTAGAGTGTCGCCAACCATAGCTCCCCTCTGGTCTATCAATGTAACGGCATCTTAATGATAACTGACAGCCCTCGAAGGTCCTGGGCCTCCACGCGGCGAGGGTGGAAACAATTGGGGTGAAGTCCTCTATCCCCAGTGGCTAAAAGAGGACAGTGCACATTGCACAAGCTGCTCCAGCTATCCAACGCAGACAATTATTGATCAAGGAATATATCACAGATGCCTCATAGGACATTCAAGACTTACACATTTACACCTTTTAGTCAATGAACCGGCACCGGTATGCCAGAGTTGTCGGTGCCCCCTAACAATCAAACATATTTTATTAGATTGCACCCACTTACAACGCATTAGAAGACCTCTGTTTCAAGCTACTACCTTACAACATCTCTTTACTAGATATCCAATCCAGACAATTATTGATTTTTTATATGCTTCTGGTTTCTACTACCAAATATAGATAATCAATCTTAACCTAGAGAGCCTCTACATAGCCCACTCAGGTGCTGATGAGGCGTTAAACAATAACTCACACACACACACACCTTACAACATCTCTTTACTAGATATCCAACCCAGACAATTATTGATTTTTTATATGCTTCTGGTTTCTACTACCAAATATAGATAATCAATCTTAACCTAGAGAGCCTCTACATAGCCCACTCAGGTGCTGATGAGGCGTTAAACAATAACACACACACACACACACTTGACCAAGTGGCCACACGATTGTTCGAGGGTTTGTCGACACTGAAATCCGGCATCACGTACGTTCTCCGGTCGACTGGGGGCGGACTGTCATTCCACGCTCCTCTGTTTCCAATATGCTGCGTCATCATCTCGAGGAGAGTTCCACCTGACTGACTGGGCTGACGCTCAAAGTTGACATCACGTGGTGGACGCTGCGCTTCCGGATGGACTGCATATTTAGAGGGCCATTCCTCGTTCCATGAGGCCAAGCTAGGCCGTTCTGCATTGAATCCAGCAAAGCGAATGCCTTGCTCATGCTCAAGCCAAGCTTGACCACGTGTATCAGCCCAGGAGAGCGATGACTCTACTCTGTCGACATAATACCGGCCTCTCACACTTTCTCTCTCTGGCACATGACTGGGTTCTCAAGCTCTCTCCTGCCTGTAATGTGGTACTTGGTCTATGGCTACTTGCTCACGTTTCTGTATCATCTCTCTCAAATCTCTCATTTCTCTGATCTCTCTTCTCTCTCATTTCTTTCAAATCTCGCATCTCAATTCTCTCTCTTTCGTGTACCAGATCTCTTTCGTAATTATGTATTGCATATGGTGGCCTCACGAATCCAGTGGAGCTTTCATCGCCACCTAGGGCATCACCTGCTACAGACAAGCCTAACATTTGGTCACCTGTTAAAGCTGTGAACTCAGCTCTGTGACTCTTAGGCTGGGCATAGCTGAATGTCGTCTTCCAGACCACTGCTCAATATACACTGCAGAATTAACAGCTATTTACCTTGCCTTAAAGAACATCGAGGACTCAGAATCAGATCGTTATGTTATCTGTTCTGATTCCAAATCTGCTCTTCAAGCAATTCAAAATAAACAACTTGATAACCCTGGGATCTTAGATGTTCTTATTAAGTATTTCTATCTTCACGAATACAAAGACATAGTATTCTGCTGGATTCCTGGACACGCTGGCATTGAAGGGAATGAAAAAGCAGACCTGGCAGCAAAAAGGGCTCTTACAAAAGAGATAACTGATTTTACCATTCCATACACTGATTTTAAAATGACTATAAAATCTTTTATCATGTCTTGCTGGCAAAGACAATGGAATGAATGTAATAACAACAAGTTGCATTCAATCTTACCTTGCATTCAAAATAAAATACCTAGTAGGTTCAATACTCGCAAAGATCAAGGAATATATCACAGATGCCTCATAGGACATTCAAGACTTACACATTTACACCTTTTAGTCAATGAACCGGCACCGGTATGCCAGAGTTGTCGGTGCCCCCTAACAATCAAACATATTTTATTAGATTGCAGCCACTTACAACGCTTTAGAAGACCTTTGTTTCACGCTAATACCTTACAACATCTCTTTACCAGATATCCAACCCAGACAATTATTGATTTTTTATATACTTCTGGTTTCTACTACCAAATATAGATAATCAATCTTAACCTAGAGAGCCTCTACATAGCCCACTCAGGTGCTGATGAGGCGTTAAACAATAACTCACACACACACACTTAGGCTGGGCACGGCTAGCCAAGTATTCGCTCTCACCAGTTCTCTTATCATGCTCATCCAGCATCCCACTATTTCCTTCTTCTGAGCTCTACCTCGTCGATTGTCACGTTTTGTCTTGCAGACTCCTGAGTGACTGAGTCCGCATCTTCTTGCAAGGCATCCAATCTACTCAACGATAAAGACTGCTGGCACTTGCATGGTCCAAATGGACCTAGATGACCTCGTATAGCACGGCCGCATGCAGCACAGCTTCTAGGCTTCTTTTTCGAGCGAGTTCTGGACATCGTAGATATCAGGAAAAAAAACGTGGATAAACTTGCTTCAACTGCGCATTTGTCGAGCTTATTCTTTGGTGTGAAGAACAGCTGGCTTTGATGAATAGCAGAAACGGAAGACTCAGACGGCTTAAGCAAGCTGTAGATGCGTCAGGTCCACGTGCACTCGGTGCATTGGTACGTGGCGAAAGCGAATGACCACTTAGCCCTTGTCCCTGGGTTTTGTAGGGCTTGAAAGGGGATTAAAATGACAGGGCTGTGATTGGCCAATATGCACAGAGTGCGGCGCCCAGATTGAAGGGAGCATTAATGATTAACTAATTTTATATTAATAAAATACATTAATAGGTTAAAACATAGAGGACTAATACCTCAATGGTTTGTGGGAATACAAGGATCTTTATCACCATTTTTGGGAATTGGTGTGATGATGTCTTTGCTTTAGTCATTTGACCATAAATTGAACCTCTTGAATTTAAAAATTTCATTCACCTCATATCAATCACTCTGCATATATACCTCAATTGCATGTTTACTATATTTAGCATACTCATAGAAAACCTGGTCAAAGTGCATATCTAAATTACATATTGTATAAAATATGCATGTCCTCACACCCTTTATCTATAAGACTATTACAATCATCATTCAAAAAAGGGTCCACAAAGACCATTTCAGGAATTGTTGTGGATTTCTTGGTCCTAAGTTTTTGTTGTACTGCCAAAATTTATTATGGTCATAAGTGCATATTCAGATTTATTAGGCTGATTTTGCCAGTACTTTTTTTCTGCTCTTGGATCTCAAGAATAATTCTCTACAACTACAACAGTTCATATGCGATGGTGGTATAAAGTACTCATCTACTATGCTAATGGCAACTATCATCTTAGCTGTCCATTCTTTGTCCTCTCTGAACAAGGAAAAATAATTGTTGTTGTGGCCTGTTTTTGTCCAGTGATTCGGGCACAGGGGCACACAACTGTTTTCTCGCCACCTCTTCATGTTGCGATGGTCAATGCATGGACATTAACACACAGATGGATGGAGATAAATATTTATTGGTAAACTGGTTACATTTGATAACTTGTGGGGTAAACCAAGTTGTCCAATTTAAAGATTATGGTTAGTTTTAACGCTTAGCAGTCCACTGTCAATGTCAACACCAGTCTGTCTTAACCACAACTTGTAATATTTATGTGATATTTCTTGTTCGTGATTGCGTTTCTTTTCTTCTTTTTCGACAGCATGACCAGAAGCAAATATCTGCCAGTTCCATAAGAGTCAATAAACTACCTCCAAGGAAGACTCCAATGCTGCCACCAATGTCACCTAAAATGGAAGAGAAGTCATGGATATTATATGTATAACATATAACCTTTATATTGGTCACCTGATTATAAACAATAAAACATCAAACAAAGCAAATTTGTAAAAAAAAAAACACTGTTTTTGTCATGTTCAGTTCTTTACATTAGAATAGCTGGGAGGGTCCAAACTCATGCCTTGAAATGCGTGATGTCAGTCGTCAAATGAGGGCAAACGTACTTCCATTCATGAAAAAAACGACTGTTTTTGTCATGTTCAGTTCTTTACATCAGAAAAACTGGGAGGGTCCAAACTCATGCCTTGAAATGCATGATGTCAGTTGTCAACTGAGGGCAAACATGCTAAACATACTTCCATTCCCCATAATTATTACGAGGATAATAATATAAACAAGCTGAAATGCAGAGATGTGACTCACATATGAGAGAATTGAAACCGTCATCTTTGTTCTGGTTGACTCCTTTCACTGTTAGGTCCTGCAGAAAGATGTCCAAGAAGGCATAATTTTCCCTGAGAAACAGACATTAAATATAATTGATATTAATATTCACTGAAACTTACCTAATTCCCATTGAAATTTTAATTTTATGATTATTTATCTTTAGCTTCTTACCTGTACCAGTTTAAATCTTTGAAGGAGTGTCGTTTCGGTAATCTGGAAAAGAGATCTGTACTTGTTATCTTTTCGACAACTGACCAGTAGATGAGTTTAATATTTTCCAGTTCGGCCACCAATGGTTCTCCTGCTTGCATAAATTTAGAAACTGTATGGTCTATCAGAGGATACGTTCCATTAGTACAGGTCTTAATATTTGCAATTGAGGTGTTGGCTGCTGAAACATATGTAAGGAATGTATCCAACCAGCTTTCAAATTTGAACTCCTGTCGAAGAATGTCATGGACCACCAGAACCAGGAAGTCATCAACGTTGTTCTCGTAAGTATGAGATGTGAAATAAGTACTGGCTATCCATGAAGAGTAATCAGCCAAAACACTAGCAACTTGAGACAATTGAAATTGAATACATTGTACATCTGATCCATTGGTGTTCATGCTCTTAAGTACATCTGACAATTTGTTCAAACAACTAGAGTAGGTTTCCAGCATCTGGTAATGCAAGTAAAATGCATTGGTGTTAATATCATAATCAATGAGAGTTGTGATGGAACTGTTGTAAACATCCAAAAACACTAAGTCCTGTAATCGCAGCAGTTCAGCTATTCGTTCTTGAATCTCGTGGTCACGAACAGAGTAGACAGTTGCACCATGCTCAGAGAACTTTGCCTGAGACACAGTCACATCGTAAGAAACTCTGTGGCAGGCTGGTAGGCATGGGCATAAAGATGTGAAGTTGTTCAGTTGGACCAACCTGTCTGGTATTAATAAAAGCAAAAACCCTTAAATACTTGATTTATAATAAAAATTTCAAGATGAAGAAGATGATATCTGTCATGCTGCTCTCACCTAAATTTGGCATACTGCAAGCAATCATCTCCAGTGGTGAACATATGGGAACGGTCTTTCCTGAAAAGAATCAATAGACATACAGTAGATACAACATTTAATGTAGACATGGAGAATTGATAAATTTGAGAGAGTAAACTATTTCACTTTGAGTGACTGGTGTTTTGGTAATAGATGTGAAGGGAGAAGCCTCGGCTTCAGTAGACAGATAGATAGTAATTTCGATGGGGTGAATTTACCTTTTGGATCCGCTTGGTACATCTCCTTACATCCACACTGCTCTATCACGAACTCAGACTGACATTTAAGTAAGCATTTATTTAGTGTATCATTATTGGAGCATTTCGAACCTTCGCCTTCGTATATCTCATGAAACTGGAAAGTCACAATAAAGAACTAAACATATTGAAGTGTCATAATGGTAGGACATACTGAGTAAGTAAATTGAAAGCCTACCACAGTGTTTTTAGTGGAAATGTTTGTGGGTTCATGATGACCGAATAGCATGGGCATTATTTCTGACATTGACCACGAATGTGTAATTTTGAACCCCTTCCCTTCACTATAAAGCGTAAAATTTAACTGCCTTTTTTGTAAGTGTCTGAAATTATGCAGAAATTATTGGATTTTTTGGCATACAAAATATTGTAATCATTTGTACATTTAACAGCATAGCTATATAATTATTAGGCATAGTGTTTCGTCCTGAATAGACATGGGATGACTTCAGTTATAAAGCGGTACAAAGTCATCAAAATGTGTGAGATTAAGTTAGTGGGTGTACATTACTTTCAGTCAATTCTTTTTCTCACCTCAGAAGCTTTAGCAGCCATGTAGGTCTGCATACCAGTGCTTGCCTGAAGTGCTACATCCCTCAGAAACCCAGCTGAATCATTTTGGTGGCTGATGCCGATCAGGAACCCTGCTGACATGTCCCAGGAGGGCATATATGCATATGTCTCTGCATTTAACACTAGTCTTAGTCCTCCATTTGGTCCTGTGTTTGAAGAGCATAAATGTAGTATTTGAAATGTAAACTTATAAGTCTGAGAAAGTATGGTAACAAGTGGTGTATTGTATGGTGAATAGCTTTATATAATGCTGTCCATTTACCTGATGTTTCAGTGGTTAATGGATTAGAAATGTTCCCATTGAAGGTGTAACAGTAACCATAGTCAGTACTAACTGTTTGGAAATCCTGGCTACTGCATGGCTGACCCTTCCAAGAACATCTGCAAATACATGTAGGACAGGCTATTCATATATGTACTATTATCAATAAATTGTCAAAACATCAACTGGGTGGTCTAGTGGTAAGATGCTCGCCTGGTCCTCTGAAGGACCGCCCTCGAAGGTCCTGGGCCTCCATGCGGCGAGGGTGGAAACACTTGGGGTGAAGTCCTCTATCCCCAGTGGCTAAAAGAGTACAGTGCGCATTGCACAAGCTGCTCCAGCTATCCAACGCAGACAATTATTGATTTTTTCCATGCTTCTGGTTTCTACTACCAACTATAGATAATCAATCTTACCCTAGAGAGCCTCTACATAGCCCACTCAGGTGCTGATGCGGCGTTAACCAATAACACTAACTAACTCCTCTGAAGGACCCGTGTTCAATCCCAGGTCCGGGCACACTTCATAAGCAACATCCAAGCTGGATGTCGTTTGGATGAGATGTTAAATTGGCGGTACCTTGTACTCAGTGTATATGCCGAGGCAAGTTAAAAACCCCACCCAGGGGGTAAATGTGTAACATGGGTGGACTCCTATCTCTCTCACCTTATCAATCAACCCTTGCTAGCAGCAAGAACTTGCCTTAGAGGGCTGCACTTTCCATATCTATCTATCCATCTATACCCAAGAGCCTCTCCCAAGCGCACCCATCCTATACACTGTAGTAATTAATTATTTATGTTAGTAGGTAAGAAAGTAAGTCTTTAGTGTCCTTAGTGCAAGTCTAAACATCAAAGAATGTTTGTAAATTTGTGAGAGTTATATTACGTTGACTCACTGAACAAGCATGTCATCTATTTCATGAGCAGCATCTCTGTAGAATGCAAAGAAGTCCTCAGGGCCTGATATGACCTCTTGGAATCGAACTTGAAATTCTTCGATGCTCCCAGGTTTGCCTGGTTTCCTGTAGAAGTTAGTGAAGAAGGATGAGACCAGTTGCAGCACTAGGAATTGCTTTTCTAAAGCAAAGGGGCTTTTTGCTTGTTCCCTGTAATCACGCATGCTTTCGGATGTCTTGGTCAGGTGTTTAAGGTACATGTAGACGTATGAGGATCTGTATTCGGAAAAGAAAGTGAAAACGCTATTACTTTGTCCAAAACTTGCATTCGGGCAATTTTACATATTTGGACTTGAATCTTGAAGTTTGTGACTTTGTGAATTTATAATATATAAAGAGAAAACATGGGCTTGCAGGTAATAAGGGTTGAATTAATACGCTGCTGTGCATAGTATGGTGTACGTGTATGTATGACGTGTACATTACACGAAATGCTTAGGCTGTGTTATAATTCTGTATTTTATAAGTTTTTCTAAATCTGATATAACCTAGGACATGCCCTGTTGATTGGGCGGGGGCCTAGCTCAGAGGTAGCGCTCTGGGCTTCCAAGTGCTGGGTCCTGGTTTCCATTCCCGGTCGAGCCTAAGTTGGATGGCTGTTTCATCCTTCGTCTCATTACCATGGTCTCTGCCAGTCCTAATTAGCCCAACTGGTGCAGAAATACAGGACGTAAAGCCCTAATCACACACACACACAAAAGTTATTTTGAAGTAAGGGTAATTTGGTGATATGATTTTTTACCTGAATAGGTTCTTATTGCATAGCGTTATCCTTGGAAATGTCACTGAAGGATTAGAAGAGAGAACCACATTAACTGATTTGGGGTTGGAGAGGATCCTCTGAATTCTGAATCCAATGACAGACAGCATGAAGGCCAGGGATGCCAGGAGGACCACTGACCAAATTAACCTGGAATTAAATAGTCATACATTTTTCACAGCAGTACTACCAACAACAATATTGCTAATATGTGAATATCTCTGCAATCAAGTTATCCATGATCATTAAAGCTGTCAGTCAAATAACCAATCTACAGCCATCTTGTGTTTCTAGACATTATTATCAATCCATCTATGTTACCCAAAAAAAAAAAAAAAGATTTATACTGGAAGGCAAATATGGGTTATTTTTTTAAGCAGTCTGTGTCTGAACACTTAAAATTTTGCAATATAATCAGAAGAGGCAAAAATGGGCACATTTTCATAATCATATTCTGTGAATAACTAGGTGATGAATGTCTGGATGAATATAAAGCTGGATTTAGCAATAGCAATGAGTCCACAGACTATAGCACCCACCTGCTCAAAAATGGCATGTGTGGGTGGGAGTTCATGTGTGTACAGGTTATGTAATATTACATAGCTGTTGCAAAACACGAATAAAATTAGCAAAACACATGGCACTTTATCACATCCTAAAATATTGTGATGATTGCATTTGTTATTTATGTCCTGTGCTCAGACACTACCTCTCAGGCCAGGCTCTCGCTCTTGAAAGTCGTGGGCCTCCTCATGGCAAGGGTGGCAACACTGGGCGAAGACCTCAAACCCCGGTGGCCAACACGGGGCTCTGCCATGTGCACTGTCTAGCTATGCTTATCTCTCCCTACACCATGGGGCTTCCAACCGCTGGGTTCCGGGTTTGATTCCCAGTCAAGCCTAAGTTGGATGGCTGTTTCATCCTTCGTCTCATTGCCATGGTCTCTGCCTGTCCTAATTAGCCCAACTGGTGCAGAAATACAGGACGTAAAGCCCTAATCACCCACCCCCTACGCCATGTGCTCCCTACCTAGCTCTACCTAGCTTTCCATGCCTACTCCTGACTTGAATTACCTCTTCGGTTAGCATGTGAAACAATAAGCCTAAGCAAGACCAAGCTTGCAGGGCAAAGGGTCGGACAGAAATCGTTAGAAGCAACAAGTTTAAGTGAGTGACCATACCATTTGAAAATGTAAATGTGCAGTTGGAATCAGAATTATTCAACCCCTGGAATTTGCCTTAAAAAAGTGGCAACTATGATATCTGTATGTTTGGAAACTTTCACCTTTGAGTTTTTTCTTGACAAAGCAATAAGCAAAATAATTATGAAGTACAAGAACCAAAGATTGACCTTTCATGAACAATATGTAATTTTGATGCATTTTCAGCAAATTTTATTGCACTGCTGAAGTCTTTCAAATTTTTTACCGGCCAGCTGCTATTTCGATAAAAAAATGTTTGCCAGGAGGTAATTCACAGAAAATCTGCTAAAAATCTTGTGCAATGAAGAAAAAATTGACCCCCCTACCCTAAAATATGAATGTATAAGAATTTGTATGCGCATTGGCCATGTAGTATTGCATAACAACTGAAAAACAGCTTTAAAATTTGCCAAATATAGTGAACTTTCTCTTCAAGAAGATTGTGATGATGGCATGTGCAGAATTACAATTGACATATTTGCATGCAAACTCCAGGGGGAGAGGGAGGGGTGGAATACTTCTGCTGCCACCTGTATGTATATTAACAAGAATATAATGCACCATTATGATTAAAGAGCTACACTTATATTTTGTCTATCGATGGGCTAAGTTAAAGAAGAACTTATAACTTTCTAAGTTTGATGTACGTTGAATTTTAAATTATGCGTCTTTTATGACAAATTATGGTTAACAGACACAGTGTAACTTTCGCATCACATCTTTGAATTTTTAATTGCAGCCATGAAATCGAGGCATCCGCCAATTCTATATCAGCTGAAGGTCCCCGTTCCGTTCGGTGGCCGGGGCACTCTTCATCACAGCTGTATGTCTATTGCATGAGATGTTAAATTGGAGGCCAGTGCCTTGTACTTACTGTCTATGCTGAGGCAAGTAAAAGACGCCACCCATGGAGGGTAAATGTGTAACATGGTGTGGACTCCAAGCCTTATCTCATATTTTGTCTGCCTCTGGGTGCTGGTCATAGAAGCTGACTAAGCTTCTGACCCAGTAGCATTGAGAAATAGACAAAGCTACACTTTGCAAGAACATTGCCATGTAACGTTATAGTAACGTTAATTTTTAGACTCCCTGCAACGTTACAAACAACATTTATAGAAATGTTGTAACAACTTTCCTGCAACATTGCAAACAAAAATTTCTAGCAACGTTTCTGCAACATTCACACCTTAAAAGTCTATTTTGTGCGAGTGATGAAAAGTAAGAAGTGATATTATTCATTTGTTACAACTAATGATGAACTAAAACAAAAAACTATAAGGAAAGATTTCATTCATAATTGTCCCAAGCTGGGTTTGAACCTACAACCAATCTACCTAACCTAAGCCTAACAGTCCTACCCACTACACCAGCCAGTCACATAGAAACAAGGTAACCTTGTCTGGGTGTTATCAAACAAAATGAATAAGCTGGGATAGTGAAGCCACATTTATCAAGTCGTACAGCATTACAATATAATTCATATATTTGTGGATTGGTGTGGTGGAACTTTGTGGATGTCTTGCTGTGCACTGTATCAATCATTAATTGCTGACAATTACATATACAAGTGGTACAAAATTTAAAGGAGGATCAACTTATTTTTGGACTGGGTTATTATGTTATCAGATATTTAAATCTAAGATAATTTGTTTTAACTTACGAGTCAAAATGCACAGTCTAGAAGTGGACTTGAACTCAGGTCCCAGAACAATAGCTTCACATGGCATACACTCTACCAACTTAGCTAACTTGGCACTGTACTTCCACTGGAACAATTTTCTAACATGCAATCAATATCAGTTTTTTAGACTAACCAGTAGCTCTTTTTCGCATTGTTATTTATAACAGATGTTTGAAGCAAAAATATTTTCAGAAATAGAATCTTGCATTTTATTAAAATGGTATGGCAACCTAATTAAGATTTCCACAAAAGGATCTAAACCTGGTTCCTCTTGAATAGAAGGGCGATGTGCAACCAACTGAGCTATCCAGGACTAGGCTCATTTGTTGCTCTCTGATACTAGCCATTAAAGATGTTAGACAATTCAATAATAGATAGTAATAATATATTTCATGTTTATATGTATATATATATATATATATCATCAATACTAGAGTATCAAAACATTCTAAATGTGATCTTCCTCAGAACTCCCTCCAGTGTTACTTTTAATGACAACGTTTATGCAGCGTTCGTGTCAACTTACCTACCCACAACCTGCGTGCAACGTTGCAAATACTTCCTTGTGGGTTTACAGGCACTGTAATCTCAGTTTTCGAAAGCCATCATCATTATATATTTAGAGCTAAAACCTGTAATAAGGATTCAAAACTTACAGTTCTTAAATGTTTTTTTTTTAATGGATTTATGGTCATTTAACCTGCTGCATGCATACAACAGGTTGGTTGGTGGTTTTTTGTTTAGTGTTGAAAATTTCTTGCAATCTACATCTATTCATATGAGTGAAATGGCAATCTGAGCGGTCTTAGAGAACATTTTAGTGTTACTGCGCTATTATTCGGTTAATTACGTGTCTCTGTGCTGCAGGGGTGGAGGCCTAGCTCAGAGGTAGCGCGCTAGGCTTCCAACCACTGGATCCCGGGTTCAATTCCCGGTCGAGCCTATGTTGGATGGCTGCTTCATCCTTCGTCTCATTGCCATGGTCCCTACCTGTCCTAATTAGCCCATCAGGTGCAGTCATACAGGACGCAAAGCCCTATTCACCACCACCACATGTCTCGGTGCTTGTATGTTAATGCATTGATCAGCTCTTACAATTCAAGTGGCATGTTTACAGACATCAGCTATTCTCCTTTAATGGTATGGAGCTGCTACACTAATTGTTCCTGTGCAATATATACGTTGTTTAGCACTATATGTGCAGATTCTAGGCAATGGATCATTCTCTTGAACTGAAGTGATTTCATGACCAAAAGCTTTCACGTGGGTAACATTACAGGTGCTATAAAAGGAGAAAGCATTTATACATAAATTTATTCTACTAAGTGACATTGTTGTAATATTGTGAACAAGATATATAAGTACAGAGATAATATGCAGCATACTTAAGCTGAAAGCAATTAACTTATAGATCAGAAATAACTTCCTGTTTGATATCTTCAAAGATATTTTAGCTTCATCTGTTACTGATAAGCATTGCAGTCATAGTAATAGCTACATCACTACTCGTACATTCAACGAAACATATTTTTAAAAAATCCGTGTTTTTGACTTATTGAGAAGACAATTTAGAAATGGCTGATATTCTGTTTCAAATTATGTTATTATCTATAAAACAGTCTAAAGAGATAATCTTGGATGATAAGGGGTAAACTTTTATAACTTGAGTTCTAGATGCCTAGGTTTTCAACAGAAAAAAAAAAAAATTCTGGACTGGTATATGATTAATTTTTTTTAATTTCTCCTTCCTTGCGAAATTACAAAATTTATATACAATAAACTGTATTTAGACTAACAAAATTTTGTAATGAAACTATTATGTATTTCATTTCTCATAACCTGCCAAATTATAAATAAATCCATGTCATATAAAATATTAATAATTACATGAGTGACATTGTATAATGCTTTTTTTTCTTTCCCCCTTTTGGTTTTTAATTATGTAAAATGTATTAATTTATGTTACAATGGTCACCATATTTATACAAGTTTAGACATATGGGACTGATATTTAATGACAATGAATATGAAATAAAGATTTTTTTATAAATATTTCATTTTAATGGTGACTTACGATTTTTACTTTACTTGATTTATATTATAGTATAACTGATGTATAGATGATTTTTAGCTCTTTATGTTGCGAATAAATGCTATGTAGAATTATGAAGTTTTTGGATTGCAGAAAAGATCATTATTACAGGATTTCAAATGTGGAGGTTTGAAAAAGGTTTGAATATTTGGTTTTTTAAATTCTTATCATGTGCCTTGTAAGACTGATTGAGACGTTAGTTACGTATGGCCATTCACAACTCTGCCAAGTATGGGATAGCCAGACAGGCTCCAACTTACTACTACTATATTGCCAAGTGGCCGCAGGTATAGGCAGGTATAGGCTGTCATAAATAAGGACTGTACATGTGCGCTTTAAAAAGACATTTGTGCCACAGTCAGTAATTAGGTTAAACTGTTAAAATAGTTTCTTCTTAATGCGTCAGACTCAAAAATTTCCCATTCACGTTCAATGTGAAAAATGTTAAGTCTCAATCTGTAACTCTTTCAAAAAAAAAAAATTATTATTATTATATTATTAGTGTTCCATTGTGTAATTCACCTGTGAATTTTAGAAGTCCTCCTCTCCACTATGTATTTTATTCCAGCGATGGACAGTTCTGGTTGCCATACTGATGCAGCATTTTGAGGTTTGTAATTGGGAGTCACCTTCATCATTGTAACGGTAGATCATGAATGGAGAACAATTTCAGTTTGTGTAACAATACCTTGTAAATAGTTATCTGTTATTCTGTCTATTTCCATTTTCTCATTAGCTTGATGGCACTGAAGATCACATCAAAAGTGATACAATCGTTGCTGTATTGTTTGGGACCAGATTCCAGCAATCCACTTATTGCATCAAATATTTATCACACACAAATGCAAGCCAGGTTGATGGCATCAACATCATTAACTGTATAAATATAGTAACACTGTATGAAGCATTTGTTAAATGTATAGATATATCTAAATGTGTATTATTTCAGTAGTGTACTTGAATTTTATTGCCAGCTACTAAAAGATACATTTAGTTATTCGTTCAATACATCACTGGAATAAAAGTTTCATAACTGGTATAAAAGGACCATGATGGAGATGATTCTGACTTTATTGGATTAATCTGAAACTATTGTGATATAGTTTATAGATTAATTCAAGCTGTACTCTTTTTGACAATAGTGACGTATCCATCTCCATGTTCATTGATGTTGGGAATAAGGCGCCTTTCAAAAAGAGTGCATAAACCATTTGCTTCCAATTTTTCTATCTCCATGACAACAGGGTCAGTGTCAAAGTGCATCCGAGTGAAAAAGAAACGGCCTCCTAGAAATATAAATTGTAACATACAAGAATGAAATTGTGACAAACAAGAAATAACTGTTTATGAATATTTAGGCCATTTTGGACCAACGTTTTTGTTAAACTGAATCTGTAGTAAGGACAATTTTATTAGTGTCACTAACCTAGAACCTCATTATTCTTCAATTTAAAAAAAGAAAAAATATTAAAATAAAGAGAGGATATTCAAATAATCGGATAGTAACTTACAACCTTAATCAGTATTCACCAATTATTCGAACGTGCGATGACAGTACAACGAATTTGGCAGGTAATTAAGTGTTTTTATTACAAACCTTTCCACCTGTATTTAGAAATTAGTTTATTTAATAATTTCGCAGAAATGTTACCTTTCTTCAACATTCGTAGAATTTCAATCAGACACGTCTCATCAAGGTGGCCCGGATAGAATGCCCCAGAACACACAACAACATCATATGTCTCTGAAAAAGCAACCACGCTTCATAGCTATAGCTTACATATACATTATATATACATCGTATACCATGTCATGAATTTGAGAATAGTGGATTTTCATGGAAGATTCTCTATATTTCCACCAGGTGGCTATGACAGAATACTGCAATTCTATTGGCTGAAAAAGTTCCCGTCCTTGGCTGTGATTGGCTGAAGCAAAGTGCATCCTAGCAGCAGTATTTTTAGTGCATTTTCATGTATATTTGACACCTTATCATTCAGTTGATTTTTGTTATTTTTATAAGAAAGTAATGTTTATGGAATAAGTCAGTGTTTATCTTCTATGACTGAAAAGCAAAATGAGTAATACGAGGAGAGGAAGGACTTATGTCTTGCTCAGGGCTACTCAGTGAAAAGAACTGAGGACAAAATACTAAAATAAAAAGATATTCAAATAATCGGATAGCAATTTAAAACCACTGACCACATTAAACATTTATGGAATAAGTCAGTTTTTATCTTCTATGACTGAAAAGCAAAATGAGTAATACGAGGAGAGGAAGGACTTATGTCTTGCTCAGGGCTACTCAGTGAAAAGAACTGAGGACAAAATACTAAAATAAAAAGATATTCAAATAATCGGATAGCAATTTAAAACCACTGACCACATTAAACTCAGGGCTACTCAGTGAAAATACTCTATTGAACTATGTTATATTTTTGTTGAATTTGTTATGAAAAATGCAGGTCTTTGTTTTAAGTCATTTACGAATGACCCTTGGATAGAATATAGATCTACAAATCCATAGATGTCAGGGCTATGATTTGCTAATTTATTCGAAGATTCAGGTTAATTTCTTAAACTGACAATCAATTTCAGTTCACTAGCGCTTATACATATGATTTTTGTAGATATTGTAAGACTTATGTAACTTCACTTGGTGTTTCTACACGAGGTCATGGTTGTGCAATATATATGCTTCTGGTTTCTACTACCAAATATAGTTAATCAATCTTAACCTAGAGAGCCTCTACATAGCCCACTCAGGTGCTGATGAGGCGTTAACCAATAACTCACACACACACACACACATGGTTGTGCAATCAGCTATAAATAAATGTTAGTTGTTCAATGTTGATTTGCTGCGTCATACCACGCCAGCATACAGTCTGTATTTTTGTTAAATTTTTGTACTTCATTTTTATGAAATATTGCTGTGTCATGCTATGCATTCTGACGCAACGTGATGAAACTATAAACAACTTGTAAACAAAGGAGACTTACTACTAAAAATGAGATTGTTGAACGATTTCAAATATGT
This sequence comes from Alitta virens, assembly GCA_932294295.1. Taxonomy (NCBI): domain Eukaryota; kingdom Metazoa; phylum Annelida; class Polychaeta; order Phyllodocida; family Nereididae; genus Alitta; species Alitta virens. The sequence goes on along the minus strand of OW028577.1, from coordinate 12,192,381 downwards.
AGCAAATTAACCAGCAATTCCTATAATTGATGTGGCCTTATTTATGTTTAATGACCCCATGCCTTACATCATCCCATTACCATGGAGCCAATACTTCGTAGTAAATAGTTATACATCAATATGCACTAGACCAGACTGATACATATGTAATACTGATTTAAAAAAAAAAAATTTTTTTTATCATTAATCAGTTAATTCCTGAAATAAGTGACTGTTTTGTTATAGAATTTTGAGTTTTATTAAATCTGAGCTAATTGCATGTTTCACTGAGTGTGTGGATTCATGGGGCACCTTAATTTGTTCATATATACAGTTGATAATAATAATGTCAAGGGTGGGGGGAGGGGGGGGGCTCCTCAGCAGCGATGACGAGATCATCTTAGAGGGGTCTCCCAGCTCTACACTGTTTTAATGTCCATACATATACATGGCCAAATGTGCCACGTGCATTTTCCATGCGAAGGATAAACAAATGGTAAAAGCATGGTTTTTGCTTAATTATAGTAAGGTGAAAACCATGCATTTATCCAAACGCATGGAAAAGGACGTGGCACATTTGGCCATGTATGTTGAAAGAGAAGTAGAGCAAATAAATGTGATCTGAATCTCTGAATCTAGGCCTGATAGCAGGTTTTCTATTCATACCATCGTCTATTCCAGGAGAAGGATCCGGTCCTATAAACTGACAATAAACTCTTTTGAAAATGTTGCGAGATTGGGCTACTGCCAGCATTTCCTTGCTGCCATCGTAAGCATCGATATTGGTGAATCCCTGGTCTGTCAACTGCATTCAGAAAAGAACAATTCATGTTGCAGTTTGCTACTTTGATGCAAGGAGTGAAATTTTGGGATGGTTCGATCTTCAAGTGGCTTTTTGACCTACCATCTGTCCCACCGTCCCAGTCCCTGCTGCCAAGTCCAACACAGCCACTGACCTGTCCTTTTCATGGTCCAGGAATGATGCTAATAATGATTCTGGGGTCTTTCGACGGTATTTCTTCATGTCCTAGTTTGTCAAAAAACAAAAAAAAACTAGAAAGAAAAAAGTGATAGGTGATAGCTAAGAATTAAGTGTTCATATATAAAATATATATATATATATAGTTCGTACTCTGGGACACGCTATAGTCAACATAATTTTTTATGTCTACGTGGTTGAATCAATGTAAACATAATAGGATCCTTTGCAAGATGTTGCACTGTAAATATACAGAAGTGTTCAATTATCTATTATCTTATGAGTCTAGTGTAATTATAGTTTTTTTTTTGGAGAAAGATTATTTTTCCAAAATTCATGTCAAGAGACTGACTAATATTAATGTCCTGTATCTATTGGGAACACCGACCTTTGTCTCCACTTTGCACAATCATTTACAGTGAGCTCTGAGCAATTGTTTGACACCTGTTGTCTTCACAAACTTGGGGAGACTCTCATTTGTATCAGATAAATTACAGTCGTGATTGCATATGTATTTGGACGCAATTTGGTGAGGTGCAGACATCACCACTTTTTTTTTAAATCTTAAGTAAATCTTATTCATTAGGGGGTGTCCCATATCCCCCCCTCCCCTACAAGGGGCGGTGGCCTAGCTCAGAGGTAGCGCTCTGGGCTTCCAACTGCTGGGTTCCGGGTTCGATTCCCGGTTGAGCCTAAGTTGGATGGCTGTTTCATCCTTCGTCTCATTGCCATGGTCTCTGCCTGTCCTAATTAGCCCATCAGGTGCAGAAATACTGGACGTAAAGCCCTAATCACCCACCCACCCATATCTCCCCCCCCCCCCCTGGACATCACTTTATTATACGATAATTTAATGTAAAATGAAGTGATTGACATACAACTGTGTCATTATCAAACCTGTAAGGATGGTCATGATACAACTTGTTATTGGCTGAAGTAGAGAAGTGTTCTATTTCAATACTGAGCTCAGTTGGACATGGCATCAGGCAATAAAATATGCACTGTGCATGTGGCGCCAGTACAGCGTAATGCTTTTGAGTCGAACCTTGTATCAAGGAATTGTATTATATAACAAACATTCGAACTTGCCTCATCGTAATTTTGGGCCCAGGTGGAGTAAATTTCTTTCATCTCATCCTTGTCGATCCCTGGCCTTGTGACCTTGGTCACCAGATCTGAGACATCTGACATTGTTGCCTTCTGCTGGTCAAGTTGTCTACAGTCAAAATAATGTTAATAGACCTATACCTTAGCTGTTACAATAGGCCTGCATGTATAACCTCATATCTATTGATAACACAGTGAAACACAAGATGTGAAATTCCGAAGTTCAGTAGGCTGTTTATTTTTCTAGGTTATGTTTTATTAATGCTTCATGTATTTTTTAAATCGACTTTATTTTGATGCTATCGGTTTAACTAAAAATATGGATATTTATTGGTAACTAGTACAGTAACGCACAGCTTATTGTGTGAGCACACTCTAAAAACCAACGCCTTTAAACACTAGTGCTTATAGTTCAAGTAAAGTGTTTGATTATAAAAACACTTCTGAGTGTTGTCATTTCATATAAAAACTTTTTAATGTTTATAGATCTTGGAATTTTCTAACCATTGTGATATCTTTGTCTATATATATTCCAAATTGCTTGTAAATACATCGAGAGCTTTACTATTTTCGATCCAGCTGAACAATTCTTACAAATATTAACAACTAAGAACACTAACCTTAATTTTGACATACATGCAATTGCTAGACCATGTCCCTTCAATTGAGATATGTATATTTTGACACATCCACCCGTGAAGTTCAATGACCATAGCTCCCAAGTTTCAGAAACTGGTTTGCAGGTCTCTGGGGTCCAGGAATCAATTACTCCCTTTAACCACCAATTATAACCTTGTAAAACGGTGTGCTTGTCGTAGGGTTTTGACATTGGTAGTGGCGTAGCTAGGGTTAGCAAATATCTTACATAAATTAGGTAACACTTTAATTATACATTAGAGAACATTTGTTATTCTTTTACTTATTGTTAAAATTAGACTTTATCCATATTCTTATGTAATTAAAGATAACGATCTACCCTAGAACATTAGGGTTAGACCAACAGAAAACAAATACTTATGCTAAAACTTATAGCAAAAAGTACTTACATTTATACAGCGCATCCTGAAATAAGACCATACACATGGCTAATTTAGAATGGTGAACCAAAAAATTTTGAATGATAAATAGAAATAAGAAAAGGAAACAATAAAAAAAATAGAGATGGACGGGTGGGAAAATGAAAGGCTGAAGTCGAATGCCGAGGAGGGCTAAGCAGCTCGGTTTTATTAGGATGAAAGGGATTAAAATGAGGTGGACTATGATTGGTAGTTGGATGACCAGCAGCGCCAGGAAACAGATGCGAGAATTATTGATTACTAAATTTATATTAATAAATGATATTTAACCCAAAATAATAAAGGCAGACACACATTGTAAAGTGCAGCCCCTTGCAGCCACTTATTAGCTGTCATATTACAGTATGACATGACCAAGCTGTACACTCCTCGTTACACTTGCCCTAAGCAAAGGATGTACATGCATGTCAGTTAGAATTATATGTCAGGTGCATTGATTGTGTACTCCTCATTACACTTGCCTTAAGCAAAGGATGTATACACAGGTCAGGCACAATTATTAGGTACACTCCTCATTACACTTGCCCTAGGCAAAGGATGTACATACATGTCAGTAGAATTATGGTAGGTACATTGATTGTGTGCACTCTTCATTACACTTACCTTGAGCAAAGGATGTATGTACATGTCAGATACAATTATTATGTACACTCTTCATTACACTTGCCTTGAGCATTTTTGTCTGCTCTAGCAATTGCTTAGCCTTATACACTTTGCTTGTTGTTTAATGTTTATATTATACAAGCACTTGTCAGGTGCAATATTGTTTGCACTTCATTGCACCTGCCCTATGCAGGCCTCTGCTCATGTGTGACTTAAATGCAGTTGTTGTGTGTCCTCATCATTTCATTGTGCTAGTCACTGCTCTGGTCACATGTGTCAGTATTTTCTTGTTACTCATGCTTAGCTTTATGTTAAATTAGCCTGCTGCAAGGAATTGATTGAATCTTTATTTCTAATTATTAATTGATTGAATGTTTATTTCTAATTATTAACTGATTGAATGTTTATTTCTAATTATTAATTGATTGAGTGTTTATTTCTAATTATTGATTTATTAGATATTACTAATATTATGTGAGTGCATTGCCCTGTTAAGTTGCCTCACTACTGAGTCCTGAATTGTGGGAGGGGCTAACTTTCCCTCCAAAACTGACTGACCAAGCCAAAGTTGGCACTGAGCACAAAGGCCTTTGTGATCCAGTGTCAGCTTGGGCTAAAAATAGCCTCAGGACAATACAGTACACAGCAGGGGGTCCATTTCTTCTCCATTGTCTTAGCTGCCCTAATCCCTGGCAGAATTTGGGGAAAGATGCTGGTAGCAGCCCTGTTTGGGGGAGGTATCACCCCATACAATGTGAATGATAATTGAATTTGCTGTGCTGTTATTTGTCAGTAATCCCCTGTCAGCCCTGCTGGGGGGAAACTTCATGAATTGTACCTTTAATACTTAACCCTGTGCACCAATAAAAATATCAGTCTCTTTTTGTCAGCTGAGGAAGCAAAACTACTTTTTGTGTTACTACTTGTGCTTACTGCACTTTGGAACTCTATACATATTGGAACTGGAAGAACTTGTCTTGTTTCATGCTGAAATGAAACTCAGTTAAAAGTCTACATTGGCAAGTCACTCTGACTTTATGCTGCTTGCTTGGAGTTAAGCAGCTTGGACTTGCAAATGCCATTAAATGGAGTCTTAATGGATGGACTTTTACAACATGATTGCGTGGATAGAAAATGCCTTTTATTGGCAGCATACATATATCAAAACATATACACAAAGATATTGCTCTTGTGGACACCCAAGAAACTGCATAGCAATCCCAAGAGCAACGTGCATATATATATATAGTATGTTAAATTTAACAAGATCCATGTGTAGAGTTAGTAACGTGAAATTGGTAGAGCCCGAGGACCGGCAGCAAGATGAGCAGCTAGGGAAGCGGTCTGGGCTTCTGACGGTCTGACATATACCTTATATGCTTCAGACCTCCTTAAAGCCATTTAATCACTGGCTCCGGAGGGCTGCTGCATCTGTGGCAAGACCAGCCCGAAGTGAATGAGGCGTTATATTACAAGTCGGCATACCTGCCTGTTTGAACATATGCTTCATTCTCTGTGCCAGTACCCTGTGAGTGAGTGGGGTACTATCCATAAAAATGAATAGGGGCTGCTGTTAAGAAGCCACCCTGACACTGAGATATAACCTGAGAGAATAGTACGCGCATACAGGAGTACCTGAACAACCAGATGCATGAAAGGATACTGATGATACAAGGAGTGGTGGCGACACTCTTGGAGTGAAACAATACTCAGCTGATAGTAAACATGCGAAATAAGCTAAAGACATAGCCGAGAATAACATCAAATTTTCATGAGTATAAAGCCCGTCACACTAGGCGGTTTTAGCCATTGTGAACCCGTAGAGTGATGTAACGGTTATGTAACAGCTTTTTTCGCCGGGTTGGCGACGGGTTCTGGCGGCAAAAAGGGGCGGGGCAGCACCCGCCGGGTTCTACGGGTTACCCGCCGGGTTGTACAGGTGACTCGGCGGGTTCTACGGGTGACTCGGCGGGTTTTACGGGTGACTCGCCGAGTTATAGGAGTAAGCCGGCGGGTAGTAGGAGTAACTCAACGGCTTCCAAGATTATACTTTAAAAGGCTGCTGCTCCCCTAATATTAGTCCGATTTTTGTCAAATAGGACTGAATTGTAGTATAGTTTATACTGATTCCATACGTGTTTTTGGATCGAAAATATACCAAATATTAAGCGAGTTATTCGTCTGAGAAGGTAGCTAGGTTGGCGGAGGCAAACAGTGGTGCTCTCGCAGACATCCGCGCCAGGACTGTATCAATGCTGAGCGCTTCTTTAAAAGGCTGCTGCTCCCCTAATATTATTCCGATTTTAGTCAAATAAGACTGGATTGTAGTATATATTCGTCTGAGAAGGCAGTTCTCTGGCAGCGGCAAGGTGCTCTGTGTATGTTCATGACTTGAATGGTGTGGTCAATATTTTTGACCATGATATATACATTGTTTGGATGAGCTTTATTGCAATTAATTTCTACTCATTCTGCCAACTGGCCAATGAGAAGGACTTTTCCTTTGGTTTTGTAAAGTCAATTAACCTATATATGTAATAGCAATCTGCCTTGACCGTTATGTCAATTGCTATTAGCATTTTGAATAATACAAAGAATGGGGTAAATCATGCTTTTTCATCATTGATCACAAGCATGAATTGAAATTCTGAATTGACCGTTATGTCAATTGCTATTAACATTTTGAATAATACAAAGAATGGGGTAAGTCATGCTTTTTCATCATTGATCACAAGCTTTAATTGAAATTCTGAATTTCAACTGATTCCTGTTTATTATGCATATTAAAGAGGGAGATTGTTTTGATCATGGATGGAACATGCAAAATCAATTTTAATTCCAGTTGGATTATTTTCAGAAACAACAAGAACGAAATATTGATAATTTATATAAAATGAAATAAATATCTAAAATGATTACTCTAAACTAGAGTATATTTTTTTCTATAGATAGTTGTTATAGCTCCATAGACATCTTTATCAAGTCGGAATTTTATTATATATATCTTTTATTCAACAGCTTCATGTCATTCATGACATATGTGTCACAATGTTAACAAGCCAACAAACATTGTTTTATTTTCGTTTTTTATTGATTACGAATCAATGAACTATTGATAGTAACATATTATTAGGTGAAGATCTTATAACTATCTGTCTATCTACATATCTATACTCTATGAGGTATTACTAACTTTATTAACAAGAATATTCTTGTTTGTGCCTAGTATACTCCATTAATTTTCCCCACCTTAACTATTATATAAATTCTACACATTTCCCTGAATAATTCAGTCTTTATTTGACGAAAATCGGATATGTAGATAGACAGATAGTTTAGAGAGACAGATAGATTTATATGCTTATTATATAATATAGAATATCTAGCTTAATATTTGGTCTATATAAGTACATAAAAGATAGCAAATAAAATCACAGATCAAATCACAAATACTAATTACAATATCAATATTAGATTTAAATTATACAAAAATATACACAAATACTGATCAAAATATCACAATAAGATTCAAATTAACACAAAAAGATAAGAATGTTCACATGTATAAAAAAAAATACCAATATACAAATATAATCATTGCCTGGTAATTACAATAAAATACATTGTTTTTAATTAATGAAAGCAATTACATCTTTTTGTAATTGTGAATGACAATCAAGACAATGTCATATTACTGTGTCATCTTTGAACATACCAAGACAGGTCAAAGAACCCCAATTTAGACAATTGACACATGAATTGAGCATTTCCTGTATTCTCTACACCCATTCTTTGTATCATTCAAAATGCTAATAACAATTGACATAACAGTCATGGCAGTTGGTAGAATGAGTAGAAATGATTTGCAATAAAGCTAATCCAAACATTGTATGTAAGATGGTCAAAACTATTTGACAGTACACTTTGAAAATGCCAAAGAGAACAGCATCAGTCCAGCCCTTTGTACATCTTGCATCATGGCAGTATATAATAGATAAGGTGAGGAAAATTAATCAGGTATACTGGGCAAAAATGTAGATATTTAGTTTAGAGAGACAGATAGATTTATTTGCTTATTATATAATATAGAATATCTCGCTTAATATTTGGTCTATTTTCGATCTGAAAACATGTATGGATTCAGTAGGAAATTTCTACAATTCAGTCTTTATTTGACGAAAATCTGACTAATATTAAGGGAGCAGCCGCTTTTTAAAGAAGCGCTCAGCTCTGCCTGCATTGATACAGTCTGGGCGCAGATGCTTCAGGGAGCACCACTGTTTGCCGCCTACCTGCCTTCTTATGTGACGAAAATCGGACTAATATTAGAGGAGCAGCAGCCTTTTAAAGTATATACAACCCCCCCCCCCCCTCCCTGCCTACGCTGACGCTGGTTACCCGTGGAAGCCGCCGGGTTACCGTAGAACCCCTCAACAAGCCGCCGGCTTTACTAAAGGGTGAAATTAGGGACGGATAATTCGCCGGCTTCTACGGGTCACCCGCCGGCTCCCACGGGTATTTTTTATTTTTTGGACACCCGGGAGATTTCTACGGTTGTGCCATGCAAGCATTGAAGCCGAACAGACCTGGTTCGGTCTTGGAAATAAGTCTATTCGACCGCAGGTTCGGCCGGCCGCCAAAAAATACTTAATCTGCCCTTATCATCCCCCCCCCCCCCTGGCGCCGCTAAGAAATAGATTATCTTGATAACTAATCATGATAGAATGATGATATTTACACCTATTTGTTGGTGGTAACGAGCCCTTTAAAAACAAAATACCAGCCTTGACATTTGAACAACAGAGGGGTTTCTGCAATTTTATTTATTAATGACAAAATATAAATCATAATCACAATTCAAAAAAACTATGAAGACTTTCACAATAGTAAATAAATATTGTTGTGTGTCTAATCCATGACCGGACCATGGAATTTAGATATTTCTTTCAGCAATTCCATGGCCGCCATGTCCTGCTGGATGTAAGCATCCCAGTACTCATAGATATTATCTTGCATTCGGCTGTACTTGGCACGTTGAAATCTGGTCATTTTTTCTTCAGCAACAAGTTTGGTTTGTATGCCAACGAATTTGGACTCCTTCTCAAGTAGACTGATGAGCATATAAAAACCAAGGGAATTGTTCTGCGCACGATGATTCAGCCGGCGGTGCCAGCCCTCGCAGTCATTATTGGTCCGAATGCTTCTGGCGAAAACTGACCAGGTCGCAGGTGGCCAAACTCTGCTGTCAATCCAGGTGTTCCTCACATATCGGCACAAGTCCTGGAACAACGCATGTGAATTTTCAGCGGACTGTTCGAACACCTGGAATACATCACAGATATGCTCTTTCGGCAGGAACGGTAGAGCCATCAGTTTCCGGCAGAACTTGTTTGTTGCCTCATCATTTTTGTACGAAACAGACAGTCCAAGTTGCTGGATTTTCCTCCACAAGGCCTGTGTCCAGTGGAAATGACATCCGTGCAGTCTGATGTCAGGGAAGACGGACCTTGCCGAGGACCACATGGCTGCCTCAAAATCCAAGACCATTGAGGTAACCTTTGGTGCAGCTGGCAGAATTTCAAGCAGCTTTTGATACACAAGCTCATAGTCCGAATGTCGTCTGGTGGACATTAGAACAAACACAAGTGGAACTTGCTTCGTACAATTACAATGTCGCACGAATGCATGAATTGAAAACAACTAGGTGAAGGGCCTCGAGACGACCTTGAAGGTGGCATCTACATACCAAGTCTTTGCGCCTACCACTAAGGAAGCCAGTGAAAAATATCAGGTGACGTGACCCATCGACGGTGACATCGGCTTGCAAGAAGTCACGTGAGACTACCTCGTGCACCTCAAAATCAAAACTGGGTCTTTCGGTCGGCCATTTTTCCGTTGGCAATTGGCGTTCCTCGTCAGAAGGGTAGGGTTGGGCAGCCCAGGTTGACGATCCACAAGTTCTTGCTCCATGACTTCCTGAACAATAGCTGCTGCAGATGCGCATGGCTGTGCCTTAGCCCTGCTATTCACTTGAGATACTATTACAGCCTTAGTCAATGCAGCATCCTCTGGAGTGTGACTGTGAACGTGGGCATTTGTGGTGAAATTGTCTCCATTTTGCCTAACGCTAGCCTTGCAGTAATTTCCTTTATTTCTCACAGTGCAGCGCCAGGAAGTGCCTGTATTTAAATAAAAATAGCAAAATTAGAACACTTGCATTAAATTTATATATACTAATATTAATATATACTTTACTCATGAAAAACGTTTGTTATATATATATATATATATATATATCTGGATTCATTCTGCCCCATACTTAATATCTGTTTTATTTATGAATAGACAATATATGCCAGTTAATTTGAGATTTTTACATGTTCATAAACATGCCACAAAACATCCATCATATAATCATCATATGAGATCCAATGCATACCAGATTCACTAGCTGAAGCCTGAGTGTAGGTGTATCCTCGGCTGTCAATGAGCTTCTTGCATCCCCTTTTGGTGGCTGCAACTACGACCCTATAGGTGATCACGTTGTCATCAACAGCAGGTTGGATTTCATCTGGCAAGGCAGCTTCACGGAGACTGTCCTCATGCTCTTCTTCTGGCACCTGGAATGAGGGCAGTGTGAGGTTTATGTCACTGACGTCTGGAGCATCTACATGGTTTGGTTGAGGTACAGGCCTTCTACGTGGTGCAGGAACAGGACGAGCTGGAGGTGACGGCGGAAGGACAGCCTGAGGTGACGGCGGAAGGACAGCTTGTGGTGACGGCGGAATGACAGCTTGTGGTGACGGCGGAAGGACAGCTTGTGGTGACGGCGGAAGGACAGCTTGTGGTGACGGCGGAAGGACAGCTTGTGGTGACGGCGGAAGTATGACTGAGGCAGGCTCGCGTCGTCATCTACGTACGGGTGCACGACGTCTTAGGACTGGGAGTGGGGAGGCAGGTCCTGGATCTATTGATTCCTGGAGGGGAGGTCCTATGTCCTGGGAAAACTCCAACGATGTTCTTGTTGAGTTTGCCTGAGGAAAACCAAGCCCAGGGAGAGGGAGGTCTGTAATTCGCCGTCTCTTTGGTGTGCTGGAAGGGTTCTATAACGCTCTGATGTAAGAGCTAAAATATAAGATAATGCATCATGTTATGTTACATTAAATATTAAGTATACTTTCAGTGCAGTAACCCCTTTAATGAATAATATATTACTGAGATATTACTTATTATAGGATACCAATATAAATATAAGTATATATGTATATATACTTACAAGTTTGGCAATGCAGATGACACAAGTACTGACAGCAATCGCAGATTATTGACTCCTAGTCACACGATTGTCACACACTGAACAAGGTTCAAAACGCCTCTTCCTCTCTGCCATGATGCAAAATGAATGATATTTCTTGAAGATAGTGCCTTTTATTTTCTGTGGCATCCATTTAACCAATTAACTGACCAATCAGGCATAAGCCAGGAAGGTAATTAGCCAATAAGAGCTGCCCAGATAAAGTTTGTCTAATTGCAATTAACTCATTTGTACTCCATTGAATGATGAGGAAACACAGTTTAAAAATTAGGTAATACATAAAAGTTTTATTAAATAAATTCACTTGGTGAAATTATTTTGACAAGTTTATTTAGTAATATAATTTATAATATTTCTGCAGGCTTTTCTAGGGTCCACACTTTTATAATGTGACAATCTTTTCTCCATATATTGACATAATATCAATTTACATGACAATTTAAATATTGTGCAAATAATTTGGTAATATCTTTGGGGAATATTATCTTAAATATTGCTGAATGTTTTAGGAGGCCATGTGAAATGTGTATTAATATTTAGTTTTTTATCTAAATACACAAATTTATTAGTAAATAAAATATAAATTAAAACAAACATAAATGTTAGTTTTATTTGTGTTTCACATTCTTCAAGTAATATCAAAGCATTTCCTAATTGCATTCAATTCAAGTAATATCACAAAGTTGTTTCTTTATTCTTTCTTTATTATTTCAAGTAATATCACAAAGCATTTCTAATTGCATTCAATTCTTTCTCTATTCCTTTATCCATGGTCTTTATTATTTCTTTATTATTTCAAGTAATATCACAAAGCATTTCCAATTGCATTCAATTCTTTCTCTATTCCTTTATCAATGGAAACCGATTCCTTTCATTCTAGATTGCACTTAAAAAAGCAGAAGGCCGAAACGACTCAATTAAACGGCCGAACCGTCTCGTTTTTGAAGTCGATTCGGCTCCCATACAAAAATATAGGAGGCCGAATCGACTTCGCTAAAAAGCCGAACCGACTTGTTTTTGGCGAGGCCGAACAGGCTCAAGGCCGAAACGACCTGCTACCGATGATTTCAGTGACATACATGCAATTGCTAGACCATGTCCCTTCAATTGAGATATGTATATATCACAATTTTGACACATCCACCCGTGAAGTTTCAGAAACTGGTTTGCGGGTCTCTGGGGTCCAGGAATCAATTACTCCCTTTAACCACCAATTATAACCTTGTAAAACTGTGTGCTTGTCGTAGGGTTTTGACATTGGTAGTGGCGTAGCTAGGGTTAGCAGAGTGAGGGGGGGGCACTCAGGGGGGCACAATGTTTTTTTTTGGGGGGGGGGCCCGACCGGGGAGCCCAACCTCTACTTTAGGTTTTTTCTAGCCAATCTGGGGGGGGGGGGGGGGGAGAGGAACCTAGGGGGCACAGCCTTTGAGTGCCCCCCCCCCATAGCTACACCACTGCATTGAATGCGGGTCTGACCCGCCAAATGAGGGTGACTTGGGAGCTCTGAATGACTCATATTCTACTAATTGTCTGTGTTAGATCCAGACAGCTATACAATTTAAGGCTTGACTTAAAACACTCTGGGGTTAACTTTGAAGAGGTTAGTTCTAAATCAATTACCAATATAAAATTACGAGTTCAGCAATCCAGAAGGTTATATCCAGAAGAAGTTGTCGATAAATCAATTAATTCGATGATGATGAATGGCCTGCCTGCGGCGGAATTATGCTTCTCCCAAGACGGCGGTTCTATATATACTAAGGCATCCGTACTCACTCCGTGTCAGTCTAATTAACATCGTGTTGACACCTTGTTCACTCTGGCCTTTCCGTATTCACCTCGTGTGACACCGTGTACATAACGGGGTTAACGGTGTCAGGCAAATGACCTGTAACCCGCTTTCCCTGTTCACTCCGTGTTTACTCCGTGTTGCCCCTAGTTCACTCGTGTGGAACCGCGTTGTTCCTTGTACTGTCTGGCGTGTACTTTTCACGCCCGGTTGACACCGGACTTAGCCGAAGATCACACGAAGTATTCCGGAGTCAATATGGAGGTCCCCGGAGAGCGACGGAGTCTACTGGGAGTCTACACGGATCAACATGGATCAACCAGAGTGAATTAATCCGAAACCTCCGGCATGAAAAATTAAACATGTTTAATTTTTTCCTCGGATTCCCACGGTGTTCCCGGATAGCCCCGGACAATGCGGGGGCGGGGGCCTAGCTCAGAGGTAGCGCTCTGGGCTTCCAACCGCTGGGTCCCGGGTTCGATTCCCAGTGGAGCCTAAGTTGGATGGCTGTTTCATCCTTCGTCTCATTGCCATGGTCTCTGCCTGTCCTAATTAGCCCAACTGGTGCAGAAATACAGGACGTAAAGCCCTAATCACCCACCCACCACCCCGGACAATGCCGGACATGAACATGAGGTCTACACGGCATTCCCCGGAGTTGTCCTCCGGGACGCTCCAGTGTCTAATCCGGTTAGGTGTCTAATCCCCCCCCCCCCCCCCATTTCGAACTTCGTTCGCTTAGGGTTAAAATAATTTCTAGACAGGAAGACTGGTAGGGGGGGTGCATCCCACCCCCCCCCCCCCTGGATCCATCCCTGCAAAGTGATGATACGAGCTGAGTAACTGTTGCTCAGTTCCTACTCGTGCACTGAGGACTACTGAGACCATCTCTAAGAGTTGGGAGTTTAGGCAATTATGCCAATTATTATTAATGAACTGTAATTTCTATGTCTTGAGTCTTATCCACACAGAAGGGTTCATTGATGTTGGGGGGGGGGGGGGGACTTAAGATTTAATAAATAGCTTGAAACAATTAGCACAATATTATTCAAGGAAGCCAAACATGCCTTATTTAGGCCCTTTCGTTAAGTCATCAAGGGTGTGAAGCAAAAGTTGTGAGTGATCCGGCCACAGCTTAATGTACACACACATCAGTGATTTCACAGCCAATCTTCACAAAATTGGGCAGAAAACGACGTACAGTTAGTTTAATATTTAAAAAAAAAACGGCCTGTCAAATTAAACCTAGACAAAGCTAGGCAACTTCTACCATATGATGATACCTGCCACTAAACGGAACTGTCTGCCTATAGATGGCTACTCAAAGCCAATCTAAAAGTACATGCAGCACCATATCAGATAAATTTTATACATTTACCTAGGTTTATATTTTTTTGGTGTAAGCCGACTATAAGCTAGGAAAAGACAGAAGCAGCTGGTTTTAGTCAGTTATAGCTACAGCCAGAAATATTTCGCTACAGCTGTTTAGAGTCGACCATATTTTTTTTAAATAACTGTACCTGTGACCACATAAAGGATATCTTAAGGATTTTTTCCAACCGCTGGGTCCCGGGTTCGATACCCGGTCGAGCCTAAGTTGGATGGCTGTTTCATCCTTCGTCTCATTGCCATGGTCTCTGCCCATCCTAATTAGCCCAACTGGTGCAGAAATACAGGATGTAAAGCCCTAATCACCCACCCCACCCATCTTAAGGATTTAGATTCTGATAACAATTGTACTCATTACATATGTAGACAAATCTTTTGTCTAGAGTATTACATGCTTGCATGGTGTCTCTAGTTGCAGAAAGTTTACAAATTAGAGATTTCCTAGTTACTACACCTCTAAAGCCACAGAAAATATAATTTTTGCACAGAATCCTCCTTCATTGTTTTTATATGTGCATATATATATCATGGTATTAGATGATAAGAAGGTTGGTTCCAGTTTTGATTCAGCAAGGTCATGAAATTGAAATGGAGAAATATAATGGCATTCCAGAGGGAATCTACAACTAATCTGGAAATAATCACATGATTTTCAGGAGGATTGGCCAGTTAATTAAACAGAAAAGACAGAAAATTGACCAAAATCCAAAATGGCACTTTCCACCTCAAAGGTTAAATGCTCGACCTTCTTATTAAAAATTAATCTATTTGCCCTATTTTTGGCGGCAAAGGTCAAGAAAGGTGTCCGTAATACATCTGTATGATCAGTGACCTAGTCCAATGCTTGTATTGCAAAAGCCGAGGTGAAAATCACCCGAAGGTGTGATAAGTGTGCATGTGCTATATTTAGATCCTTATTATCTATAATTCTTGAGAAAACAAGAAAATATATTTATAAAGATAATTTAGGACTATTATTACTTTCGTGTGTATGATTGCAGCTGCATGCGATCACTGTCAATTGAGGAAATAACAAAAGAGGTAGCAGTAGCTGCTGTTGCCTGAAATCACTGACCCTGATTTTCATTCGCTAGTTTTAAGCCTAGGTCTCACATAGCCGGTTTTGCCGTAGTGAAGCCGTAGTATTACGTATCGGTTATGCAACAGTTTTTTCGCCGGGTTGGTGATGGATTCTGGCGGCAAAAAGGGTTCTACAGATGACTTGACGGGTTCACGGGTGACTCGGTGGGTTCTACGAGTGACTCGGCGGGTTCTACAGGTGACTCAGCGGGTTACAGCAAGTTGGTGGACGAAATTCCGGGAGAGACTCGATGGCTTCCTGGGGTTACTCGACCGGTTCTACGAGTAACTCAATGGCTTCTACGAGTTTAACTCAATGTGTACGTCACCTGGTCTTATTTTAAAATAAAACAACGGGAAAGTCGGCGAGTCACCCGTAGAACCCGGCGAGTCACTCGTCGAATGATATTTTGTACATGCAGCAGTGGAGGGGGTTGTATATACTTTAAAAGGCTGCTGCTCCCCTAATATTAATTCTGAATTTCAACTGATTCCTGTTTATTATGCATATTAAAGAGGGAGATTGTCTATAATTCGTTTTGATGATGGATAGAACATGCAATATCAATTTTAATTCCAATTGGATTATTTTCAGAAAAAACAACAAGAACGTAATATTAATAATTTATATAAAATGAAATAAAGACAAATATCTGTATTTTTCTATCCAAAGACACGCATGGAATCAGTATGAACTATACTACAATTCAGTCTTTATTTGACGAAAATCGGACTAATATAGCAGCAGCCTTTAAAGTATTTACAACCCCTCCGCTGCTGCATGTACAAAATATTATTCGACGAGTGACTCGTTCCCGGTTAGTCTATCCTACAACCCTGCGAGTCACTCCTACAACTCGGCAAGTTACTCCTGGAAGCCATCGAGTCTCTCGTGGAATTCGTCCACTAATTGGGCGTACCTGCCGACTGACCCGTAGAACCCGCTGAGTGACCCGTAGAACCTGCCGAGTCACCCGTAGAACATGCTGAGTCACCCGTAGAACCCGCCGAGTCACCCGTAGAACCCGCCGAGTCACCCGTAGAACCCTTTTTGCCGCCAGAATCCGTCGCCAACCCGGCGAAGAAAGCTGTTGCATAACCGTTATGTAATACTACGGGTTCACTACGGCAAAACCGGCTATGTGTGACCTAGGCTTTAGTGTGTGAATTGGTCGCCGTGCAAAATACATTTTAAGACAAGCTGTTGATTTTAATGCCACCTGTTATTGCAGATAACCGATGGATAAGATCTTCATATAATAAGTTAGAAAGGAATGGAGATGTTAAGCCACCTTGGTGTGTTCCCTTTTTATTTGCACTGGAGCAGAAAATTTTCCATTTCATTTTACAACTTTTATATCTTTATACCATGTGCATAATATTCGCCACCAGTAGTCAGGCAATACATCAATGGATGTAAACAATAATATACTATGTGGCACACCATCAAAAACCATTTCGGCATCAAGGGTACAAGCATCAACCTGGGAACCTCTCGAGTTTAGGTATGATATGATATCCCTGGTGGTGCAAATTGCCATATTATTTCAGGTCATGAAATGAATGTTTCCAAAAATGTTTTAAAGACAGACAATAATATTATGGGTCTATAATTTCCTGAGACTTTGAGGTCTAGATTAGGCTTGTTAATGATTTGGATAAGTAAACCAAGTGTGAAACAATTTGGCAAAATACCGAAGTTCACACATGTATTTAGAACAGTACACAGTAACTCAGGTAGTTTTGTATTGTTCTGGGTAACCCCGTCATATCCTGGTGCCCTACCAGCTTTTAACTTCTTTATATAAGTCCAAACTTTTGCTGTGTTGAAAGGTACTCTAGTAGTTGGAGCAGCTTTTAAATTCTTACAGTGATTTTCAACAATATCTTCAGCCATCGTAATTGTGGGAATTTTCATATCATCTGAATTGGGAGAATTTTTCGTGAAATATTTGTGTAGGGAATTTATAGGAACATCGTTCTTTTGTACGTGACCCCTCTTTTGGGCTCGCACAGCATTCCAAATTCTTTTTGGGTTGAAAAGAATAAACCTTCTTAGTGAATTTTTAAACCTCATAAATGTGACAGTTTGCAACCATAGTGATCTCCAGAAACGTGATCTGTCACGAGCAAGTTTGCACTGGGGTGACCACCAGGGTTTACAAAACACGTGATGACATCAATGAGTTTATCACAGCAGTTATTAACATGACCTTGAGCTTGATTGACATCACAAATAGAATTAAGCTTACAAGACAGCACTGTACATTCAGCAAGTGATCTGTTGACATTTTATGGATACAGTTGCATTTGCTGGGCATTATCCCATTTGCACAACAGCAGTTCTGATGGGAACGTGATCACTAATGCTTTCCCATTTGTCAACATCAATATAACAGTCAGACACAATGTCCATTGCATATTTAGACATAAACACACGGTCAATATAGGGTTTGTTAGGACCCTTTCATATGCAAGGCACACTTTTTGATCAAAAGAGAAGTTAACCACAAACAGATTATTATTGCAGAGGAAATCATACAAAATGAGACTGTGTCATATCATCTGAATTGGGAGAATTTTTCGTGAAATATTTGTGTAGGGAATTTATAGGAACATCGTTCTTTTGTACGTGACCCCTCTTTTGGGCTCGCACAGCATTCTAAATTCTTTTTGGGTTGAAAAGATTAAACCTTCATAGTGAAGGATGGTTTTTTGTACCAAATTCTACGAACAGCTCTATGTAATGGTAATGGGACATTCATGTCACCCATGATACATACAGAGGCATGTTCACAGTCATCAACAAGAGCTTGTAATTTGTCTACAGTCTCACTGAATAAAGTTGTTTGGTCAGCAGTACCATTATAGTAAGGTAGGTAAACACCAATAACATTTTTTTGAGTACCATTTTGTAAGATTTTCATGAGACAGATTCGATCATTATCGATATCAACATTCTATTATGAACCCCTTTAAAAACTAATTTTGTGTAAACCGGTGCCATATGGTCAAAGCTTCTCCACAAGATCTGTGCATCTTCCATACATATCTTGATATGTGCTTCTATAGGTAAATAATAATAGTAATAAATAATAATTTCATAGTTTATAGTGCAACAAAATAAAAAATTTCATTTTCAGTCACACTTGACTATATTAAAATCGAAATAAAATTAAATAAAAAGTTACTGCAATTGATAAATAAAAGCGTCTTTGAGCAGATAGATTTTAGTTTACATTTAGTGGAGCAGATGAGGGCCTAATGTCTTTGTATGGCTCCGTAGAACCTTCAGAAAGAGTTGCTTGCCTGATCGTAATGTTCTTGTTGGCTCAGAACAAGAACTCAGAACAAATTTATTTGACAGAGTATATATAAAAATATACAAGATCAGGCTAATCCGATACAAGCTTATTCAATCATTTGTACGCAAGTAATGCAATTTTATAATTAATCCTTTGGACTACTGACAACCAGTGCAGTTCTAATAATAACATGTTCAAACTTGCCTGCACCACAGATCACTTGTGCAGCGCAGTTTTGCAGTTTATGTAATTTGTTGATAACAAAATTAGGAGCACCATAAAACAAAGCATTACAGTTATCAATGTTCGATGCAACAAACGAATGAACGATCTCTTCTGCAGAAGATTTATCAAGGTATTTCCTGATTTGATTCTCTTCAACTGGTGATACCCCTTTTTGCACACATTATTGACATGGTCAGTCATCTGTAATTGAGTATAAAAAAGAACACCTAAGTTTCGTATAGATTGCACAGGCTTAATGTAGGACTGGTCCACTTCAATGTCGCTGATGTTCACTTGTTGTCTTGTGCCAAGTAACATAAATTCCGTCTGAGCATCATTAATCTTGAGGCGATGGGTCAGCATCCAAGGGCGTACTTCAGAAACGCATCTCCTTGGATTGAGCTGATGATCATCAGCGTAACGAACCGTCCTTTTTTTTTTTCTTTTTTTTTTTACCAACTCTGACCTACGTGACCACTGGGTGGTTAACTGATACTGTTTTGACAGATCAAACGAAGGGGGTGCGAAGTAGCACCCTCAGAGTCTGATCGTCACAAAAGATCAATTTAACGAGTGTGGTTTTTCCTTATATTCCCAATTAATTCCCAGCCATGAGGAAGTTTAAATCTTTAAAATCGGATAAAAATGACGAAGTGATTGAATAAAATGTATCAATGGGAACAAGGCTGAAACCAATTTCATCAGAGTCATGAACGTCTTCGATTCACCATATATTTTAAGCCTAAACTCAGTCAAATTTAGGTCAGATTTTCAAAATTTAAATTTTGTTATATTGCTAATATACTTCTCCACTGAATCAATAACCATTTTGAAAATCATCAGCCATACCAGCCGAGTCCATTGTGTTAGCAGAATGTGAATTCAAGTTCACCACCTGGTGTGGCATATTATTCCAGCAAATAGGCCATCCAATTCAATATCACCCTCAGGTAGGAATTTTACAACAACAAAAAGGCATCGCAGCCCTTAACTTAGGCTTAAGTGTCATCATCATTTAAACGATTGGTAATTTTAGAGCCCCATATTCCAGCATAATAATCAAGAATTAGGACAGCACCTGAATTATTTAATTTGTATAAGTAAAAAAATTAAGACTTTTAAAATTAGAAATCTTGCATTACTTAAATACTTTTTCAGACATATGCCCAAATACCTAAAACTCCACATCAATTTCCAATACAATTTACCATATTTAAGTATATACATGCTTAGTCTGTTTCCTTTGACGAGGTCTAGAATGGATTATTTTATTTTTGGCAATGTTTTACTGAAGAGTCGCATTTATAACAGCAATTATAGAGATAATTGAGTATTGTAAATTATTTCATTTTCAGGTATTAAGACTATCATCGGAGTATAGTAGAATATACAGACTCAATTTCATTGAATTTTATTTCACATTTTAAAAACTATATCTGGTTGGCCAAAGAAGCGAAAGGGTATCTGTCTCACACCTGGAGTTACCTCTCAGTGTAATAATATTATCATTCAGTTTGCAACAAGATAATCTTTCAGTTTGCAACAAGATAATCATTCAGTTTGACACGAGATCAAGTAATTTGTACAGACTTTTATTAGCTCAACATAATTTACCATTAATATTGTAAAATCTGTGCAATTTATATGACTAAGATGAACGATCTACACAGTCAAATACCTTTCCCAAATCAATGAAGTAAAAATATTTTCTCTTATTCTAAAATATTTTGAATTTGTGCTGTCTAAATCCAATTTCCTAAGTACTTTTAAACATGTCATTAATAACATGTTTAAAAAACCCTAGCCACACAACTATACAACCACATTAATGGGTCATTCCATGCCGAATCACCTTGATCCTGCCAGGTGATTTATCTCAGATTTTTGCAAATACTTTTGTCAAGGTACCTGTACATGAATATGCAAAATTGTAGGACCTAACTCCCAGACGTTTTTGCCTCAGCATGGACCCTGGAAACTACTGTAGTAGTAGATGGTTGGAATGTGGCCAAAAATTCATCAGATGAACTGCTGCACAATTATTTTTATATACTTTTTTTCAAATCTTGTTCAGATGGCTTCACGGCAGAAGAAAATCCTTAATTTTTTGTATTTTCAAGGTATTTTCCAGCTATCAAGTCCCCTTTATATATCAAGATATGGTTTGGTAGCAGGGAAAGTATTTTAGTGACGAAAAGTAGCTTACTATCAAAATGTCTTATATCAGAGAGTAAGCAATTGATTTTGTTTCCTGATACCAAATGTTATCATGGTATGTTAGTTTTTGCCATAAAGCCATTTGAGCTTGACAAAAATAAAATAAATTGGCCAAAAACTGTCCTGTTCGTGGTATATTTATTAATAATTTTCAACTGCCTGAGTAGCTATCTACTTGGTCAAATCATGTCGTGACCTGTGCAAATTTATTTTTCTTAAACATACAATAATGAAGCAGCAATGATTCAAGTACCTTTCATCGGATGAATTCTTTGAGCCCAATATAACCATCCAATACTGCAGCACAGCTCAATCTTATCTGAGATAGTTTACACTTTATAATTGGCACTGTCATGACGTAGTAGAGGAAAGTAAGGAGAACTGGGCCGTTTATCACATTTTAATTTTTGCTAATTCAAATAATAAAGCAAAGTCACTTTTTTGTTTTCTAAATTATACCATGAGTATTCCTCTAATAATGTTACGTGCCTTTTTGGAGAATTCTCAACCATTTCTTGTATTAAGAGAAAATTAAATTTCAGAAAAGCGTAGCCCAGTTCTCCCTCACATTAGGAGAACTGGGCCATGGGGGCAGGAGAACTGGGTCCCTGCTGTCAGTTAATAACGAACTGAAAAACCAGAAGAATTATTAATGTTTTTATAAAGAATTAGAAATAAACACAATTGCGTTAAAAGAACAGAGCTTTAATATTAAAATTTGGCTTACAAAAAAACTCAAAAATATTGAAAAGAAAATTATTAATTTAAGCCTAAAATTTCAAAAACAGTGAATACAATATTTCATGTTGAAATTTTTGATGTAAAATTTGAACTTCATCTTGGCATTATTCTGTAAGTCTAATTGAAGCTCCATTGGAAAGTTTACAGGATTTAAAGATTTTTATGTATCTTGACTTTAGCTGTAATACAACAGTAAATCACTGTCATGTAAACATTTGAACAATGATTTAATGTTGGGAAAATATGCCTGCTGAATTTATGTTTGAATAATTTAAACTCTGAAAATGTAAGCATTGGTTTATCCAACTTGAATTGTAAGCCTTTACTATGATGTGATATAGCTAAGATTACGGTTTTCCTTTTGATTTTCAATGGTAGCTAAGATTATGGTTTTCCTTTTGATTTTCAATGTGTAAGCTAGTGTTTAGCATAATTTCTAATGCCCGGTGGTTCATAATTTCCTAACAAAAATTTTGACTATTTTCTAACTGAGGGAGGCTTAGGACAGGGGCCCAGTTCTCCCTACCTGAGGTAGCCCAGTTCTCCCCAAAGCTGTTGCTTGAAAGAAATGGCAACCATATTTTTCCACAAGGCAAGAAAAACATGTCAGTTACATGATTGTACTCTTATTATGTGCTGATTATAACAATATGTTTATTTCTAAAGTATCCTCTATAGGTTTTTGTCAATGAACAATTTCATACATAATGAATTTAACTTACTGACACAAAAAAACTAAAATTTCACTCTATCAAAAAAAAACAAATATCTAAAATGGTTTGTTGCTTTCAGACATGCATTTATGATCACATAGGAGTGATGTGACACAATTTCAGGGTTATATCAATGTTCTCCCGCTTGCTCAGTTCTCCTTACTTTCCCCTACATGTATAAAAAGCGGTCGCCCATTGGGTAACAGTGTAATTCGATGTGGACTCCAAGCCTTGTATTAATGTGTGTTGTAATATTTTATGTCACGCTTTCATGATTTTACACAACCTTTCATTGTTTCTGCATGATCAATTCATGCCATATTAATTCAGCAGAATTTGGTCAAATTGCGCCCAAGTATACACTCTGGTGTCACCTTTTAGAGCAAATTGATTATTAGTTTTTCTTGTGTGTTAAATGTAAAATAGTTTGTGTCCATATTGAACCATTATATAGGTAACCACAGCATGCTAACACTGAGCTTGCATTGGGCCTAATACATTTTGGATGTTTGCATTCTTAGTACCTACTGTGTCTAACTAGTGTTGTTGCACTTTAATAGCATTGTCAATGATAGATACAATTGTAAATACACAGAAACAAAGGTAGAATCCTATGAATATTTACCAGGTAAGCAGCTAAGTGCACAATGGCGCCAACAAAAAAAAGGAAGAAAAGAAACACCCGTTCCACAGATGTGGTCTCATGTTTCACACGTAGAATTACCTATCGATGTTAGTCTTTTACTTAGAAGCTGCGGATTTGCCATCTATTATTGGTCATATTAGAATATTTTTTCATAATTTCTTTTCTCCAGTCAGCCTCAGGTTATTGGAAGTCAATTGTGAGGACGGATTTGTGTTCCTGCAGACCGTTAAAAAAAATTGCAGCTATATTGGTACAATGTGAGACTAATACATATTCAGTGATATATAAAGTGATAGAAAGTGACATTGTTGTGCCAACGTACAAATGTTTCCAAGGTCATACAACCTTGCTTGTAAATGTGATAATAAGAAACTTAATGTGGATGCATCTATAATAATAATAGTCTGCGAGTTGCTTTGATGTGACATCAATTCACATGTTTGGCTCTAAAAGTACCCCGAGTACTTGCACATACTATGCATGACTAATGAACGCAGAGTGATGAGTGCGATGAATGGTTAATGTCTGTGCATTGAAGTATAGTTCATTGATCATGCTGGTCCAACTCTGCAAAGAAACAAGAGATAGCAATGTAATGCATGTTGTGTTTCCAAGTTACGCAGTTTTTTAAGATTGAAAACTTCTAATAGCAAGTGTCTACAATGTGTGATGGATGGTGGTAGTCCGACAAACTGCCTCATGACAAGAGTCTATCGGCGCGCTTGTAAATGACAGTAATGTTTCGGTCTAGGATGGTGGCCCAATGGTAAGCATAGCCTACTGTACCTGTCCCATTACATGAGGATGGACACATTATCTCATTCCCCACCTCTTGGAGATATGCATTATGACGATAGAGGTTTCTTCAGTCAAAAGCAGGAACCCACCCAGGCCACCCTCTAATATTTAGTGCCTAGTTCAGAGGTAGCACTCTGGGCTTCCAACCGCTGGGTCCTGGGTTCGATTCCCGGTCGAGCCTAAGTTATATGGCTGTTTCATCATTTGTCTCATTGCCATGGTCGCTGCCTGTCCTAATTAGCCCAGCTGGTGCAGAAATACAGGATGTAAAGCCCTAATCACACACACACTAATGTAAGTGCATAATATTATCTGAATTACCTGCTGGCTCCTGCTTTACCCGCATTGTCTTGATTGTTGCTTGGCGCGGTCGCCTGCATGGTCTGAAGAATAGAAAGGAAACCATCAGTTAAAGCAAAGATAGATCTGTGCTAAGTAAATTAGTACTACATGTGTTTCCTGTCATGAACTGCAGCCCCTAATTGATGGATGTTTGTGGAATGAATATGAGCCTAATGGTCTGTAGCTGTATCCATTATCCATTTGTAGTGTACTGCAGGAGTTTTAGACATGGAAAGTTATTTATGTATTT
This sequence comes from Alitta virens, assembly GCA_932294295.1. Lineage (NCBI taxonomy): Eukaryota > Metazoa > Annelida > Polychaeta > Phyllodocida > Nereididae > Alitta > Alitta virens. The sequence continues at coordinate 12,167,827 of OW028577.1, read as the reverse complement.
ATGAGAGACATTGTTCACAATTCAATACACAGTTAAGCTGTGGATCTGTTATCAAGATATGGATTGCACACGAGAACATCATTTAAACATCCATGTGATTAAAACCACAAAGATTGAGTGGCTGAGGATTGAGTGGCTTGAACCATTAGTGGTGTTAATCGACCACCAGGTTTGTGTTTTCTAGCCTCACATGGAAGTATGTAATAGGTTAATTATGACCTACGTAAATCAAATATTTATATCTTTGACCTTATATGATAATTACCTGTGTTTGCACCAACCCTTGTCTTTCTTCATCAACGAAATACAAAGCATAAATCTTAGGCAAGAAAAGGCAGAGGACTGTGATGACTGCATTTAGGATGAGACAGAGAGCCAGAAGAGTAGCTTGGTAGTAGGCATAGAAGGCTGTCAGATAAGTGGGTAAGAACACTGCCCACAGAAAAGTTGTAGTGGTCACTGAGATGAAGATGTGGCTGGACTCGTTGAAATTTGCAGGGTATTTCCTTGTCAAGAAGCCATGGACTGCAGTGACAATAATGAGTATAAGGTTGTATGACATCGAAGTCATGATGTTGGTCATTGGAACGTCACAATAGAGTTCCACATAATATCGAGTTTCTACAGGCATTCGAAGACGAGTCTCTACTGGCTGTTCCAGACTCAATACGACCAGTAAAATCACCTGTAATTAAATAAGAAATACATAGGAAACATTGATTTTTCAATGGAATACCTGGCAGTTGCATGGTTGTAAAAGTATGTCTTTAAATGAGTGCATACGTTTACATGAAATGGATCAATTGCCACATATCGAAAAACAGTAAATTATGATTATTTTGTCACAGATGTATCTAGCAATAAAATTGAATCCTATTGATATACAACATTCGTGCAATCACCCATCAATATATTTAAGATAACAATACATTTGGAAAAGGGAGGAAATATACAGATATATTTTTAGACATACTTTCCATCAAGCCTCGAAAAAAGGAAAATAGTTCTGGTAAAATATTAGATCAAAGTGACGTATACTGTACATTAACTTCAAAAATTAAACTTGGAAATACAGGCATATAACAGCATAAAAGGGAGGGCCACAACACCAGTAATTTATAATCCGGAAAACCATTTATATATTTTGCATTACTCTTTGATCAATGGTCCAACATTGAGTGTTTTGTTGGACAGCCAGATTTGTGGTTGAATGCTTCACCAGGTGCATTTTATTTTGTATTGTGCACTTTTGAATACATGGCCCATTCAGTTAGTTCACTAAAAACAGCCTGTCAAGTTAAGCCCAGACAAAGCTAGACAATCTCTGCTATACCTATTTCAAAGCCAATCGGATTTATTATCTAGTGTTGGGGATGTTAGCTATCTTTTGGCCAGTATGAATGATGAGAAATTACTTGTTGGCAGGCCCTTTCGAGGAACAGCTGTCTATTCAAAGCCAGATCTAAAAGTACCTGCAGCACCATTTGGTGCATAAGTTGCGAGTTACGCATATTTGTATTTTTTTATGTTGAGGAGATGCATATCTATACAAATACATATTTATAATATATTAGAGAAATTTCTTACATTTACCAAGGGTTTTTTTTTTCCGGTGGTGGTAGATGTAAGCGGCATTGTAAGCCGACTATAAGCTAGGAGTAGACAGAAGCAGTTGGCTTTAGCCAGTTATAGCTACAGCCAGAAATAGGTTGCTACAGCTGTCTAGAGTCAAGCATATTTTATGAAAGTAACTGTACGTTGCTGTAGCTGCATAATAACTGTGTCTGCTGCGAATACTTAGGTGAACTGCACCAACTGTTGAAATGGCAGTGCTTACCTGTACTGCTATGAGAGCAATGGTTATGACCACCTGCGTCCTTGTGTCAATGAGCTTCACATTGGATTGGCCTTTTTTGCCTGATGTAAAAATGCGGTAGATGCGGTTGGTTTTTACTAAAAGGGGAGCATAGATGATAGTAACGGCCAGGCTGAATCCGTACATTTCCATAGCACAGGTGACGTCACTCGGTTTAGACACGAATACCACCGAAGTTGCATATGCCATGAGGGTCCCTGCTAATGTTATCATGCTTAACTCACGAGTTGATGCTTTAATTAACCTGACTTCCCAGTTCTTAGCATAAATTGCCATTACAGCAATGACAAAGGTCACTCCAATGGAGGTCAGTAAGATGACCACTATGGCTATTGTGCCTGTCCACTCCATATGAGTGGCTGGGATGGGCAAGCAAGTCAGTTGAGTCTCTTCATCTGGCCAAAGTGTTGCAGGACATGACTGACATGTTTGGTTAATGATTTGTTCATTTTCTCTGCATCTTCTACATTCCCAGCAACAGGAGAGATCCATCTGGACCTGGATGTGACCTGGAGGACAGGGCAAGCTGCAAACTGATTGGGGATATCCTGAATTAGTGAATGTTATGTTGTAAACATCCCAGTTGATGAGAGATTCATTCACCATCACTTGCTGACTGATTGCATCCCATAAAGCTATACCTGTTTTTGTCTCTTGGTGGTCTGCCAAATATTGTGTGATGCTGTATTGCCCCAACATGTCACCCTTGTCATCAAACTTAATATGGCCACTTCGTCCATCGAATTCTACGTCTTTCATGTATTCCAACAAAACCTCTCCCTTGATGCAGTCAATAACGTTTGAAGCATTCATGAACATGGTGGGGCATCTTTTTTGGATTAGCTGGTGCAATGCTAAGGCATACACATAGACACCATCCATTGGAATGGTAATTGTGTCAGATAGAGGCTGGTTTATGTTTGGTTCACCCATGTCCATTGTGCAGGATTGGTTGTCTTTGGAATCACAGTTATTTAGTAGTCTCCACAGGTCTTGCATCCATGGGTTGGCACTGTTGTTTTGAGGAGTTAAACTGAGATAGTGTTGAAAGAAATTTGAAGGACTGCCTGTCTTGAAGTGAAATGTAAAAATTCCATTTGCTGGTTGCCCATAATTTTCATACTGGAGATCATCACCTCCTATGTATACATACGATTGGCCTCGGTTTTTGTCCATGGCTTGAAAAAATCCCCTAGCATCATAAGTTGATAGGAATACTATTACTACCATGGCTTTTGGAACTGCAACTAATTTAGATGCAACATTATTGAAGTCATTTGGGGTGGCATCTGAAGGAATTTTAGCTGAAAATGCAATGCAGGCTTCTCTCTTTCTCAGTTCCATCTCAATTAACTTGGCTCCATTTTCTCCATAGCTTCCTGTTGAGTAGAGAAGAGACACAAAAGTCCAGTTGAAGTTAGTGATGAAGTCAGCAATGGCTGTGGCCTGGAATCTGTCTGGAGGCACAATCCTCATGAAGTAAGGAAATCTCGACTTGTCGCTTAGTTCATCGCTCGTTGGAAAAGTACCTACGACAGGAATTCGAAAAAGTCCCAGAATGCTGGAAACCATAACAGCCATCCGGCTTGATCTTGGTCCAACCAAACCAACGATGGGAACTGGAAGAAGCCCATTGGCAGACAGGCAGTCCTCTGTACTCACTTTATTGTTGTCAATATCTGGATTCATTGGCAAGAATCGCATGGTTTGAGCTAGAGCAGTGAGATCCCTTTCACACGCATCAAGCACCACGTAGCCCAATGTGATGTTTGGCAAAATGTCATCCCTTGAGTTTATCTCATCAATAATGTAACGGAATGCCTCTACATACTGTACTCTATCGAGTGAGCCAAGGTCTTGACCGCAAGTCGCATAATCCATTCCTGAGCCTTTTATTGTAGTTAAATACCCAATTACTACATCCCCTGGTTGGCTAAGACATTGAGCCACATCCTGAGACACTGATATTGCTTCTATTTCTGCTGCCTGCAGACTGTCCAACTCCATAGAAATTATAATTAGAGTGAAAAATGTTTTGAGTGAAGCCAGTATTAATGCCATCGTTTTGCATTGCTTAAGTCTAGTGCCTTTGCTTTGGCGGAGACAGGCTTTTAAGGCACCATGAGAGTTCGATGTTACCTGGCAGCCAATGGCAGAAAAATTCGCTGCAGGTGCCCGCCTACATTGCTGCATACTGTAATGAGGCATTGCTTTTCACTAGAAAAGCTAGCAACGAACTGCTTATTTGCAGAGTCAGTAATTCCATCCACACAATGAATTTTGTTTCTGAAACCATTTCAGTTTGGTTAATATCTGTCTCAGAGTGGACATGACCAGCTCCTGTCTTTCGAACAAAAATTAAAAGCGATCAGAAGACTCCTATAATAATTTCCCTACACACTACAGGGGGCACTTGAAGAGAGGTGGGGGTGCGTGGATTAGGGCTTTACACCTGTATTTCTGCACCTGATGGGCGGATAAGGACAGGCACTGTCAGGCAGGGACCATGGCTATGAGATGATGGATGAAACAGCCATCCAACTTAGGCTGGACCGGTAAACCTCGGAGTCACTGGTTGGAAGCCCAGCGCGCTACCACTGAGCTAGGCCCCCACCCATACTTAAAGCGAGGTCTCTTTAGAGGTAGTTTGCAAAAACTGGTTGAAGATGTCGCGTTTTCAGTTAATGCAATAACAGTAAAAAAAAACTGAAATTATGTATGCAGTGAGTATAATAATATGAAAATACGGATTAAAACTATTTTTTTTAATCTTGGCGGAATGATGAATATACCTTGCCCGGATAGTATTCCAAATTGTTCCAATGTCGGCGCGGTGTTGGCAATGTTAATACGATGTTGTAACGACAGTGGCCTGCATGGACACGATGCTGGGCCGATTTGGAATGCCATCTGGGTGTTTTGCTAATCTGGTATTTCAAATGTCAAATCCAGAATTTGTTTGTTCAAAAAGATTGATCTTAAAATATTACCATCAAATTTCACTTCTCCCTTCTTTTTCAAAAATACATATATGTACTTGTGAGAATAGTCTTCCTGTGTGTGAGTAAGCTTTTGACATCAAATTGCTTTCATGTGCTTCAAAATCATACAACTACCTATTAATTTTTTTTCCAAGTAATGTATCCTTTTCAGAAGGGAACAACTAACCTGATGGGGAAAATTATGTATAAAAGAAGAAGAAAGCAGCCATTGTCTAAAAATTTTAAATTTCCCATTGACTTTAATATAATTTTCTCAAACTTACAAAAGAAGTCTCACTTTTTGTTAGCTTTAACTTTAGTAAAACTGCTTAATTTAGATTATTAGTTTTTATTACCAAAAATATATATATAAATTAACAAATTGCATGATTTTCTGATAAAAACAATAAGCAGTTTGCTCTGTGTGAAACCTTGCACACTAATATCCTATTTCAAAGATATTGTCAAGGGACGAAACAAGCACAGAAACGTGTATGTTAAAAGAGCATTCAAATGGTCGTTTCCCTGGTACCATTTGCTATGTGGACCTGGCCTTTTGTGGACCTGGCCTTTTCTGGTCGTCTGTACTTCGTATTAATTGACATTCCTGGCAGGCTTGTCGACGTGTAGTCACTACACTTTGAGCATACCTTTATGCCATATTGCCATAACAAGCAAGAAACCCTAGTAATGACGTTAATTAATAGGTATTAGTCAGCAGCAGCCAGATCCGCCATTTGATGATGCAGAGAATTCTGATGGGATGAACACGCTCTGATGTGGGGAATGATCAATCGGTTTGGGATAATTCTGCAGGTGCGTAATTATTGCTATTGTAGTTAGTACTTTGTATTATGTTACCCATTTCAGCTGTTATTTGTTTGGTTCAAAAGGCATGTTGTATTTCGTTTTATTTCTCCATACAGAATCTGCGGTGCGAGACGCGTGACTACTCTAAATGAAATAGAAGCTTTACATGTTTGAAAAGAGTTGTAAACATGGCTTACCTGATGCATTAAATGTTTGAAATAAACTGTCTGGTTTATAAGTGATTCAGTGGATGCGGTATTTTTTTCTTTGTTTCATTTTTTTTAATTCATTTTATTTTTTGTTCAACCTGTCTGTTCCTGCATAATAACAATCATCAGGTCTAGCTTTTTTATATTTCAGACTCAGTTGATGCGGTTTTTTTTTTCTTTGTTTCATTTTTTTTTTAATTCATTTTATTTTTTTGTTTAACCTGTCTGTTCCTGCATAATGACAATCGTCAGGTCTAGCTTTTTTATATTCCAGACTCTGATTCGGTGGGCAAGCCAACTACATACATGGTATACATTGTGCATAAACCATTGAGTGTCATGTATTCCCAATCTCTTCCAAGAAAAAAAAGGCACCCTTATAAGTCTCATAGGTGTTCCTTCTTATTATAAACTGTGTATAGAAAGTATTGGCAACCAGCCTTGGTAAATAAGACTTTCCACAGAACAGTGAACATAGTGAATGCTGCAAACCTCTTTGTCTTACCAATTCTCTTTTGTCCAATGCCTAATGTCTTCGTTTCCTGTGCCAGCTACAGTTCTTTGACTATATTACTTCTTTGTGCATGTACTGAGTGAGCTCATTTGGCTATTTTCTCTGCTTTCGGTTCAAAATCAGGAGAAGAACAGTGGCCTCTCAGCACCTGTTTACCTAAGCAATAAGCAGTAGAATAAAGTTTTTTGTATGCCTTTAAACAGTAATTGACAACTATACTTTTTACGTGCATCACCGTTTGCAAGATGAGACTACAAAGCTGTCCTGTCACAGCAGTAAGCAATCACCGTGTAAGTCAATGTTGGTTCTTTTTTTTTTCTTTTTTTTTTCTTCTTCTCTCTGTCTCTCTCTCCCCTTTGTTTCATTCAAAGTACCTGGCCAATTCCATTTTCACGATCATTCTTCGCCATACTTCGTAAACTGCAACGGGTACTGCTGAATTCAATGCGTCTCAAAGTATTTAAGGGGCTAAACGTTTGATAAATAATGCATTGATTTTGCGCATAACACACAACAATGGAATTCAGCTTGAAATCCTATGCGAGTGATTGAAAAATGTGTATAGGTGCATGTATGATCTCGTGTTGGCAGTGCATTTTGCATTAATCGGAAGAAAATGAGTCTCTGGTCTTTGTATTACTTTCTTAGGAGTCAAAGGGTCCAAGCATTGCCTGTTAAATAGGTGTCATATGCCATCAGAATGATGCACATTGGGCCTAAAGACTCAAACATGCATGGGCTTGCATGCCAACATTTCACAACTTTTACAGACGATTATGCTCCTACTCTTAAAATTAAATTCTGTTCTCAGATGAGCCATTTTTTCTGCATTGCATTAACTGTCCATGTATATGACATTGCATGGTGACGGTGCTTGCCAATAATTATCACTGGGTGGCGTTTGGATAATTATACTCTTGTGCTATTAATAGCATATTGAATGGCAGGCGCCAATGAAACCTGTGAACAACAACCACGCACATTGAAATAATAGGGAAACTAAGTGGGAAACTGTCTAAGGTGCCAGCCAAACAGAGTGCCAAAAAGGGGAATACAACAACCCGCACCATGACGTCCCTAGGATCGAAACTCACCTGGGGCACCCAAATGCAAGACAATTTCAATAATAAGACACTGCATGTCTAGCCCGGTTGATGGTCTGAATAGTGAGGTGTGAGTGTATAATAGAAGTCCGGCATTATATTGTCATTAAAGTGAAAAAAACTTACAGCATAAGGCAAGAAATTATATCTTTCCTTAAAAAAATGTTTCAAGTAATACCAAGACCATAGACTCTTTAAGTATTCCCATATACATATTAAAGCCTCACAGGCCAAAACAATCCATGAAATTAAATGCGTGGTCTATTTTATAAAGAATGTGATGTCATCTATCCTGACTGACTTGTGAGCACAGATTTGTGATTAGAGTCTCAGAATCTCTGCCAATACAAGTGTCTTCCAAGAGAGGAATTAAACTATACATATACCTGGTACATGTGTATATATATTTTTGGCACAACGATTTCTATACTAACAATGCATCTTTGAATGCAGCCTTATTTGGCAAGCCTTTACTAGCAACTTTGTTCAGAGCACACACTGAAACCAATGATACATTGAGAAATCTTATCCAAAATTTGAATATGTTTATTTTGGGTTACCATGGAAACCAACAATCTCAATAATCACAGGCAATCCACTTATTATCAATTAAAATCTAGTGCTTTATGATTATTACTGCTGCTCACTCAAGGAGGTTGATTCAAAGCTATGGAGAAAACTCCCTCATTCACTGGTACTGACTGCATGGAGATGTCCTTTCTAATTCTAATGTTCTCCTGTACTCTAGCTGTCCATACTAATATATAATATTAGTTAAAGGTTAGAAACCATCATTGGAGTAAGCTAATTTTGTCAGTGTTTTCTCTCACCAGATGCTTGCCAGAAATAATAGAGCAGAAAGTCAGCATTATCCAGGATCAGGGTCAAAGGATTTCAGAACATTACCCTTTCGCGTCGCCTGTAGCAAATCGTCCACACAATGCCACAAATAATGAGCTCTGACTGCACCCAGCTGCTTCACCGAATTACTTAATAATTAAAAAATTTTGACATTAGAAATGGTAAATAATGCTTAATTTAGGAAGAAATAAACAAACTGCTGACCATAAAAGGTGATAAAATAGCAGAAATTTGGCGTTCCTGGCGGTATGATCGTTTGCATTCTCAGCAAGACGGTATTGGTAAATATGGTAAGTAGCATCACCTTTGAGTGAACGTGTGGATTGTAATGAATACAACTTTTGAAAATTATTACATTATTTGTAAACCTAGTTGTAGAAAGATATAGGGCGGGGGCCTAGCTCAGAGGTAGCGCTCTGGGCTTCCAACCGCTGGGTCCCGGGTTTGATTCCTGGTCGAGCCTCAGTTGGATGGCTGTTTCATCCTTCGTTTCATTGCCATGGTCTCTGCCTGTCCTAATTAGCCCAACTGGTGCAGAAATACAGGACGTAAAGCCTTAATCACACACACACAGTTGTAGAAGGATTCAACCCCGTTATCATTTACATTTGAAATTGATCAATGACGAAGGAGGCTTTTGCTCAAACACTTCCTGTAAACAATTCAGCTGATGACATATTGACAGAGCTGGAAAGTCTAATTAGCTCAAGCATAAAGGAAATTTGGAGGTAATGCAGCGCAATGTAATTTAATTTATTTATACACTGCACTTTGCTTTTTGTGTAGGAGAATTAGTTGTTAGCTTGTGCTCTCTGTCCGTCCAGCATTGACAGCATGCACAACTTACTCAACCGTGGTCATTATATTCAGTACAAAGAGGAGAGATGGTAAATCTTCTTTGTGATTCAGTACTATGATACATATAGAAGCATAGGAAAACGAAGTTCACTTTCTTGAACAGTTTTTGACATTCAACTCAAATTAACAGACATACATTCGGCGACATTGAACTTCGCCACGACATCGAATTTCGTTTTTCCTTAAAAAACACAATTACACACATTGCAAGTTCATGATTTGTCACAAAACTAATTGTCTATTACATTTTCAGTGCCCTAACACTGCTGCAGCCATCTAATAATTGTTTATTGCAGTTTATTGCATGTGGTGAATTTCAATGGTGTGGCGAATTTCAATGTCGCCGAGTGTACAGGCAGTTTGAGTGCTGTCATCTAAAACTACATCATGCAGTACCATTGCCTAATTTTGTGATTGGGGCTTCATTTTGACATTGTGTCTACATCAGAATTGCGAATACTCATTCGTTATTTGTTTAAAAAAAACAACAACACTGTAGCGCTCTTTTAGACATATATTGGGTGAATTTAAGTACAGAACTCAAAACTCAGAATCAATTTATTCATATTACATATATATGCATATAATTGTACATGGATAATTAAGACATACATTTATCATTAAAGCACACAAGTTGCACACATGACATATATATGTAATAAGGGTGACACCTCCAAGATAAATATTTATCGCTACTGAGGTGCCACCCATGATTTCAGAGGTCTTTAGACATAGATTGTTAACATTTTGACACTGGGTTGTGGCCATTTTGACTTTGGTATGTTGACATTTTGCTCTTCAGTACGTTAGCCATTTTGGAAATGCCATTAAAAAAATTTAGCCGTTCTTGGCTTTAGCCTTTTTTCCCGTGACAACAGTTTTCGGGTCTTGAATGTTCATCTTTGCCCATCTATGTGACGGAAACTTTGAAGTGAATTGCTCAAAAATATACTGCACCCTAAGAAAAAAAGGTACTTAAAGGCAGTCACTTAATTGATTAGAACAACAAAGATTGCCAGACATTGCAGCCTCAATGAGCATTGCATTAGACAGTTTAACTCATCAATAAGCACTTGGATTTCGGTTCCTGGTGAGTAATAAATATCTTACTTGTCAAATGCTTCGTGGTTATTAATATTTAAATAATTTTGTTTAATCAAGACATAAAAACATGTTGTTATATTGTTAAGTTGTATTGTTTTGCAGATATTTGAGTAGGAATAAAGCCAAATGACTCTAGAAACATTCAGGAAATAACAAAGAGGACTGTACTACACTGTAGCATTAAGAAAGCAGAGACAGTGAACTGCTCAAGAAATATCACTTGCAGCAAATGTATTGCTTGTCATGGTGAGTATTCATTACAAAAAATATAAAACTGCTATATTTCACTATCATCAATCCGTAAATGTCACTTTTGCATATATAGATTGCAAAAGTATTTATGCCTCTAGATTTTGCAGGCAGATATGTCAGCTATAAATCTACAATGCATATAGGACAAAAGTGGCACTTGTAATCAGCACATTTTTTTTGGAGGTGATAATTTAACACATGTTGTAAATTTTGAAGCCACTTTGCAACTGTTATGTAATGTTTCGTATGAAATTGCGAATATTTTCATATTTTTTTCATTTCTTTTCATCACATTGAAATATTTATATTGAATTATCAATAAAATTTGTTGTTTTATGAAGCTCCGGTCTCACATAGTCCCCGTAGTATTACATAACGGTGACGTAACGCGCTTCCCGGCTCCAACCCGATGGCTACCCGTGGATACCCGGCGATACCCGTCGGGTAACACCTGGGACTCGTGGCCAAGCCGGGAAACTCGGGCCCGGTAGCCGGAAGAGCCATGCTTGCATGGCTCACCCGTGGCAAACTCCCGGGTGTCCAAAAAGTCGGCGGATTACCCGTGGAAGCCGGCGGGTTACCTGTGGAAGTCGGCGAGTTAATTGTCTAATTTTACCTGTAGTAAAGCCGGCGGTTTACTGGGAGTAACCCGCCGAGTTGTAGGAGCAACTCGCTGACTGCTAACAGCTTCAGCATCAGTGTAGGCAGGGAGGGGGTTTGTATATACTTTAAAAGGCTGCTTTTTCGTCGAATAAGACTGAATTGTAGTATAGTTCATACTATATGAAAATGTGCAATTCAGCTTGCCAGGGTACATTAAGGAGAAAAGGAAAGGTAAAAAATACTTTGTATAGTATTTTAAAAATTCTTTCTTGAAAAATCAAAGATAACAAATTGCTTTGTTCGAGCATCCATAATGCAAATATAGAACCACCCTCAGACAGAATGCCAACAAGGAGACCATAGACTTGTGTACATTATGGAAAATTATGAAGAATGAGTGACTGGATGACATATTAAAAATTTACATAAGGATTGCCTGTCAACAACTAAGAACAAAACCCACCAAGTGGGCAACAAACAACAGTAATAGCACCAACAATATAAAAACCGTTTTGTGGCTACCTAGTTAATAACTATCACAAAACATTGACAGCTGTAATAATATATGTCTGATTCTTATAATTGGTGATGTTATATGATTAATGTTTTTGATGCAACCATCGAATGTCATGATTTTTAAAATAACTCTTATTACGCTTTATTTTTGCAGGAGTCAACACCCACATTTTTGTTCAGATCAAGCACAAGAGAGAGTCCAGTCTATGTGGAAAATGTTGGAATGTGGCATGATGGTCATTCAAGACAGAGAACCTGATATTTCACTGGCTTTTGAATGCTTCATTGCTGTTTATTGGATACCAAAAATACACCATGTGTTATGTTGAATTTTGCATCCTTGATTGTGGTATGGTTAATTTGGTAAACTTGTACATTGAAGTGATTTTATCCCTATGTTTGTTCATGAAAGAAAATAAATGTATAATCAAAATATATTTCGTTGTGCTGTATGTTTATTCATATCTGAAAGAACCTTTATTGAACCAATATATGAACCTTTACTTGAACCTTGTTAGGTTCAAATAGGACCGCAGGGTTCTAAATTGAACCCTAAACAGAACCAGAAATGCACCTATAAAGGTTCTTTGAAGAACTGTTGTACGATCCAAGGGTTCTTTACAGAACCATTTGATGGGTTTGTTCATGAACCATTGGGTTCCATACAGAACTTTTGTTCAAGAACCATTGGGTTCCATCAAGAACCTTGATATGGAACCTTCAGTGGTTCTTTTAAAGAACCTTCAGAGAGATTTTAAAAAGAACTAATAAAGGTTCCATATCTATACCGGGCTTTTGAACCTATAAAGGTTCCATATAGCACTTATAGTTTTTAGAGTGTGGTGAATCTCGGAACTGACTTGGAAAACTACATACCAACAAAGTATAAAAAATAATTTTTTACAGAATCCTGTACAAACATCTATTTGCAAAATAATGAAGTTGGTGAAACATAATTCGTAATAAATTTGCAATCCAGCATGTACACCTCATGCAGGTACGAAAATTAGCAAATGATAATTTGATGTTATAAAACAGTCGATCGAGCTTTAAAAGGCACTAACTAATGTAATTACAGAAATATTTTAATATGTAAGCTAAGCTATTAAACAAAATTTCAGATATATAAAAAAAAATGCAGATTTACAGTGAAATGCTGTATAATTGAAAATGCTTGATCTGGCCAAAGCGACACAAAATATTAACCTTTTGAAGTTGCCATGCCTGATAGACTTGTCTGATGTAAGACAGGCGGTGCAACAGCCAGGTATGTAGAAAAAAAAAGGCATGGATTCTTGAAAAATGTGCATTGATTCCTAGCCTATAGTGTACAAAAGAAAAAATCAAGTGGTGAACAAACAACAAATTTTCAACAATGTTGACATCATATAGACCAATTTCAACTTCACTGAAAACAAAGAGTAGTAAAAATGATTTATGGTACATGTAGTGGGCTATTTCACAGGAGTCGGTATGACTATTCATTAGTGCCTTATCCTTTACATTATTATTTTGATTAGTGTCCAGGATTTCCATTGGCTGATGGACTGCCATAGCCATTGGGAGTCCTGGATTCACATGACGTCATCTTGAGCTACTTGCCATGTCTGTGAGTTCAGCTGTAAATCGTATTCCCAGAATATTCTATCTTCTATTGTCTAAAACATCAAGGAGCTAAATATTGTAAAACTGGAGATTACTGATAAGTATGGGTAAATATCCCGTCACTTTCGCAATCCTTAAACAAAGGAGATAAGTGATCTATTTTATTTACTCTGTTTTATTAAGGTATATAAGGACAGTATCCTTAAGAAGTTCATTCGACTGGCTGTCTTTGGTCATTCCTGATTCACGTTTGTCTCAATCAGTTGTTCATTCATATGTCACAGGTAAGTTCACTTCAAAACTGTTGGATGCCTCATTTTGAGTCATTTTAAGTTTTTGATGCAATTAAATCAATATGGTCTTACAATGGACGGTCTTAATTGTTGTGTCACACAGCATTGAAGTTATAGTTGTTTTTATATCCTGTAATTATTAGTATTTAAGTATAAATCAAATCGGTGCTATCAGTTTGTTGAAGACAATTAGTAATTAGGTAGGAATACTCAAAAAATGCCAGCAGAACACTGTTCATTTCACACTGTACCTTCATATCGTGAGCTCCAACAAATTGTTACTATATCGCAATTCTCCTATATTTTACTATTTATTTCGAAAAAAAGGAAAAACCTTATGTGATTCTCCTTATCATTTCCTTTACTTTAGCAGTGTTTAGCCAGAGTTACAACTGTTTCCTGTTTAATTACAGTTCAATAAAAAAAAGTTATATTTCGTTACCACGAAGGATTTTAAAATAATAATTACTTCTCATAGAATTATCATATAAAATGCTGGTGTTTCACTGAATATGACAGTCCAAACAAATTAGTTTCACTCGCTACTTTGGACCCGAGTATATATGATACATTGATCACACCTCTGTGAATCCGAAGTTAAATTAAATTTCCAGTGGGCTTGTGAATTGCGCCATTTTATTTTCTTAAAACGAAGTCACATGTTCAGTATTTGGCGCTCAGAAGGTCAGCAGTGATGAATTTGCAGTACCAAACAAAGTAAACAGCTCTGCATGTTGTAAAACACTTTTTGCAATAGATAACAGACCATCAAACTGTGTAGCAGTGACAAGTTCCACTTGCTGTTCAAATCAAATTCTTTCAATAAGTCTGAGGCAAGTTTTTTCATATTTCCTCAAGCATTTGATAATCATGCATTGGACAATAGCTTACAAGGAACAGCGAATAAATTTACTTAAATGCAAAAATCAGTGAAAAATGGTATTATTACACGAACATTGATTAATTCAATACATTAAATAATTGTAACTTATAATCATAATGAGAGTGCATATTACTGGTTATCATTTGCAGGATGTCCTCCTCCTCAGCAGTCAAAGGATTCCACTGGGGAGACTACTTGGTCTTCGCCGGTATGCTTGCTGTCTCCATGGCAATTGGAATTTACCATTCATGTGCGGGTGGAAGGAATAAAACAACCAGCGAATACCTCATGGCCAGCAGGTCAGAATTCACTCCTTTACTGGCATTTGTGTGCCCATCTAAATAGTTTTCAAGTCACTGTCTGTATTTTTCTTAATGATTGCTCAGTTACTTTGATATTTTTCGTAATCATAATTTATTTGGTTCCAGAAGTACATTGTATGAACAGTATATAGGAAGCGCCTTGTGTGACACTTTAGTTTATATTAGAGCCATTGTTAACAATTTGAAATCACATTCAGTCAATCCAACCAGGTTTAATGTGAACAAATTTCATAATCAATAAGTAATATTAGTTTTGCAGTATTTCAATGTTCTCTAATGTAATGCTGTGCCACAAAGTATTTGGGTTACCTTTAATCAAATTTCACTCAATATAATGTGGTCCTTTGATATTTAATAGGCTTATCATCAGAACTCACAACTCAGAAGATATTTATTTCATGTTACGCATATCAATCATTGATACAATTTAACATATAAGAAACATAAGAATGAAAAAAAAATTTGATACATGTAATATGGGGGGGGGGACATCTCTAAGATACTTGATATATCGCTACTCAGATGCCCCCCCCCCCCCCATGGTTTCCTGAGGACTCCCACCAATTCTATCACACCTTGATGCTACTATTTAATATATTTTGTCAATGTAGATGTCTTCATGAAAACGATCTTCAGTTAAATGAAATTCACATACAGTATTTTCAGATTGGTAAAATAATTGCTTGGTCATACCTTTTTGCTTTGAAAGCAGATTGTATGTGTGTAATGGCGTGTTGTGTATTGAGTTTTCACTTTTGAGTACAAGAATCAATTCAATCAGATGACATTACAATGTAACAAAAGTTTGAGCTGCCTTCGACCAACATTTGTGTCAATACATCGAATTCAGATGACCCCGCTTTCTCATTCTCCGCCCATCACATGAATGATGATCTGATACTTGTGTCAAAGCGAAAGTATTTTCAAAGTTTGATTCTGGCACAGACATGGGCTGTACTTTACTAATGAGTGAGTAATCGAAACATGTTGTACATGAAAAATTAATATGAATGACTTCCAGTGGCACCTCGCCATCACGATACATCTTGGTGCACAACTTATTGTTTTGAAAGTAATCTTATATATATATGGATGGTGCAGAAGAAATATAAGTTGGGTCAATATCTTGGTCTTAAATATTAAGTGGTCACGTGCGTTTTCCATGCGTTTGGATTTTTGCCTCATTATAATTAGCTAAAAACCATATGTTTTCCATGCGTTTATCCTTCTCATGGAAAACCCACGTGGAACATTTGGCCATGTAGTCCTTAAGCATGGTTCCACCCAACACTTGTCATCATTGATGTATCATATTCAAATCATTGTGTCATGCCATCTGTTAACTCTATTTCTCTGTTGGTATGCTTAAATTGCCATGTCATTGCTGTCCTTGGACTGAAAGATTAGTTTGTTCACATTTTTTGCCCTTTTTGAAAATTACCTCTCAAAAAGCAATAAACTGAGAGAAATTATGACGACAGATAACATCACATCCTCTTGGGAGCAATCCAAGTAGACGCAAGATTGTACAATAAATTATCGTAAATGCAACATGTGCTTCTGCCTATTATGCATTTTATTGCAACAATATTTTGATGATTTGAAATAATGCACAGAAATATGTGTGTCTTTTTTTATAGGCAAATGAGCATTTTCCCAACAATGTTATCCCTTATGGTATCATTTATGTCTTCAATTCTCCTATTAGGTAAGTTGACTATAAAAATGATTTGTACTTGTTAATTTGGTTAATGAGTGACTCTTGTGGAATGATTTTCATATTTATTTTGTAGTTTCTAGAATTGACTTATTTTCCAATTAATTGTGCTCCGTGTTACTTTATATATTTTTTCTTCACTTTCATTTAAATTAAATGTATATATTTCCATAGAAATACTAATGTTGTGAATTACCTAATTAATTTGTACTTTTAATTATTTCCTAAATCTTATTTTACCATTTCTCTGATTTATAGGAGTGCCAGCTGAGGTATATTTGTATGGAGCAGCATATTGGTTTGTCCCATTAGGGTCAGCCATAGCAGCTGTTATATCTGTGTTTGTGTTTATCCCAGTGTTTTATCCTTTAAAGATAACAAGTATCAATCAGGTGAGGACTGATACTTTTATAGCCAGGGTTATTGCACTGATAGTATTGTGATAAACTGCTCTTATCTGGTGTTATTATTGAAGGTAATCAAAATCATACCCTATCATTGTTTTACACCTGTGGTTAAACGCATCATCAGAAATTATGGGTCAGCAAACCAAGCTGATAAGATATATGCAAAATAAACTCTAATGCACTCAAAGTTGATTGCGTAAATATACATATTTTGATATGTAAATCATGTGGTTTTGTATAGAGACAGAAAGAGAAATGTCGTATCCTCCTGTAGGTTTGGTTTTTCCAGTTTGGTTGATCAACTGTATATATATATTTTTTTCCAGTATCTCGAGAGACGGTACAAATCAAAATTTGTGAAATATATAGGTTGTTTTTGTTCGGTGTTTGTAGCGGTAAGTGACCAATTTCTCATTTTTTAAATTTTTTTGGAAAACGCATGGTTTTTATCTAATTATAATGAGGCAAAAACCATGCGTTTATCCAAACGCATGGAAAACGCACGTGGCACAATTGGCCATGTAGGATAATTATGATGAAATCTTTTCCTTTCAGGTGTTTTACACAGCCAATGTATTTTTCGGCCCATCCACAGCCATAGAAGCAGGTGTGGTGATTTTCAGGTCATTTCCATTCGTTTAATGCATTTTAGTTCTGCCGTTGCATGAGCTTACTTTTTATGGTCACTCCTGGTCATTGCAGTGTCCGGCTTTCCGGCGTGGGCGTCCATTCTCATCGCCAGTGTGGTTTCAATCATTTACACTACTTTGGTAAGTCACACCTTCCGCCGCCTCACCCATTACAGCAGCTGTAATTATTATCATTGTAATAATTATGTAGAATAGTCTTTTAAACGTTTCTTCTTCATCCGTGACATCATGAGGGATTTAGTCAAACAAACTGTTAGCTATACTATCTTGCTTGGCTTGAGTATTGTTTTGTTTCTTAGAAAATGAAACATTTAATTTATAGCGCAGACACAAGAGAAATCATGCTCTTAGAATCAAGAGAAACTTTAAGAGTGATTCTACGTAATTATTACAACGATAATAATCATCACATGCTTGTATGTCCAAACTTCAAAACAGCGTCTCTCGACATCTTTGCAACCGTCTCTGCCTTTCTATATTTTTATTAAAAATAAATGTTTTTAACCTGTACAGTGCAACCAGTTGAAAGTGGCTGACTTAAGCCATCTGTAGCAGAATCTACCAAAAGCCAGATCTATCCAGATCTATCAATTTCTACCCTCTAGACAGATACAGTTAGTTTCATAAAATATGGGTCGACTTTAGACAGCTGTAGCAACCGATTTCTGGCTGCAGCTAAAACTGACTAAAACTAGCTACTCCTGTCTACTCCTAGCTTATAAATATAAATATTGGTAAATATTAGAAATTTATCTCATATATTATAAATATGTATATACAATCGACATGCATCTTTTGGATGAAAAATTACAAAAACGAGTTATCTCAAGTTATCGCAAAATGGTGCTGCATGTACTTTTAGATCCGGCTTAGAGTGGTCAGCTATAACCAGACAGTTTGGTCTTTGATCCAATGTCTTGGTCCTTTAGCTTATATCTATTTGTGTGATTGGATGTGGAGTCTTCTCTCAGTGCCCCATTTTCTTTGTATAATGTCTGTACGATTGTTTGCTTCACTATTCATTCTGCCTCAAGCACTCTGTTGAGTATCCACTACATTTCAGCTTTATTTTCTCTTATAGGGTGGGATAAGAGGAGTAATATGGACAGACGTGTTTCAAACGTTGATAATGGTAACAGGTATAGGAGCTATTGTTATTATGGTTAGTGGTTTTAGTTAATCTGTTAATGTCTGTGCTCTGAATTGATTTCTCAGTATTTATCTTTTATATTTGTTATATTTATTATATTATATTTATTATACTCATTTTATTCATAGGGCTCAATACAATTAGGTGGCTTGGATGAAGTCTTTCGTATTTCCTCTGAGTGGGGCAGAATGCATGTATCGTAAGTAAGCCGGGCTAGAATGATTTTTATTTATTTTTTATCAATCTCTACATAAAATCATAAGCTCTTAATGAAATTTTAATTTTCATCGTTTTTCAGATTTGACCCAAGTCCCACCTTACGAATTTCTTTCTGGTCTGTTGTTTTTGGTCACGTGATGATGTTCCTTGGTTTCTATGGTTACAACCAAACAGCCATTCAGCGATTCTCTGCCATGTCTTCCATGACAAAGGCCAAATGGTTAGTCCTATTTATCATTGTTTATATATAATATATCTGGAGATGAAAGATGGCCTCGCATGAACAAAATGTCTTCTAAAATATATTAAAAAAGATATATGTTGTGATAATTATGCGAATTATGAGATGTATCGCCCTTTAAAAAGTTTATCTTTGTAACTCTAGGGCGAATAAATATCACTTATCTTTCCTCATATAGCATTCTTTCTCTTAAGTAAATATTAATAACTTGCTTTACACTTCAATACCAATTCTGTTCATTTCCTTTATTTCTATCAAAGGTTTCAGACACCTTTTTTCATTTTGGATGTTTTTATTCACAATTTAATTTTTGCCATCTTGTTGAAGTGTATTCAAACGTTTGCGCCCTACCGCAGGTGTGTTCTAGGCGTCATTCCAGGCAACATCTTCATGCAGTCCTTGGCCTGCATCTCTGGGCTCACTGCTTTTGCCTATTATACTTCCATTGGATGTGACCCAATGGCAACGGGGCAAATCTCAAATCCCAACCAGGTAAGGGGTTTGAAGCTAATCTTGTAAATCTAAATGATTTTAATGGAAATCTAATTTTTTTTTAACACTTTATTGAATAAATGTTGGAAAAAATTCTGGGAAATATGCTAATACTTGCTTCAAACTATCTCAGGTGCCATCATTTCATAAATTTTCAGGATTTACTTTATTTTATTTCATTGGCAGATTGTGCCCTATTTTGTCATGGACCTCTTCAGCTATCCTGGCATTCCAGGTCTTTTGATGGCGGGGGTTTCTGCTGCTTCGTTGAGGTAAAAAAAATACAGAAAATGCAGTATCGAGCACATTTATGATAATAGCTTGTGAATCTCATCCAAATGCTTTCAGTTTATGTTGCCTGGTCTGTTGTGATCATGTTTTTTTGTGGGTATCTGTAATATTATGTTCTATATATGTATATCTGTCACATATCAGACAAATAAATTGTCTTGAGTCTACTATTTTATATAAGTGTGCGACAAACTGACATGGGTGATTCTCAAATTTCCTTATAATTCTTTAGCACAGCATCTTCAAATCTGAACTCAGCAGCAGCAAATGCTTGGGGTGACATTTTTTCTGATCTTCTTCCTGGGATCTCAGAGACTAGGGCCACTTTATTTACCCGCTTTTTAGGTGAGATAAACTCTCCTTATTTTTACAAATATCACTCAATTGACCTTACTGTACCATGTATTGATCTAAATACTTCATAAACCTCATAATGAGACAATTGTCTGGCTTCATTTGATCCTTAATCAATTCTGTTTATTTCTGGAAGTTTTGGTGCTTGGCTGTTTTTCAACTGCTATGGCTTTTGGCCTGATGCAACTGGGAGGTACAGTGACCCAGGTATGATGTTTCATCTTGTCAAGAAGTTCATGATACATTTGGCTCTTAGTATTGATTGTTTAGTGTGAATAATTGTACTTTGAACACTATAAAAACCCAAAATATGGTTCATCAATAACTTATTCTTATGATTCCTGAGCCGTCTTGGTCTTAATTGTGAAGCAATTTTGAGAATAAATAAGTGGAATATCGTGTAGCCTTAAAGATGATCTTTTCCAGATGCTGTCCACCTTCAACACTTGCATGACTGGACCTTTGGGGGCTTTGTTTATCATGGGAATTCTGCTACCTTGGGTTAACTGGAAGGTAAAGTTATCACTTTGCAAGGCAATTATTTTCCTTAGATGCGTCATATGAGAACAGGATAGTTCTGTTGGTCTCTGGCCATGCCATGTGGCGTGTAGGGACGTGGTTATGGTTGCACACAGAATATCTGATAACAATTAGGTTCATCATTACACTATCAGAACGAGTGGAAAAACGTGCTGCAATAAAACCTTGAATAAATATCTATGGGTCTTCTGACCCTAATTCAAATCCTGTGATGATCAGGTTATTTCGTCTGATCCCTCTGTCACTTGGCATGAAGTTATTTTGCAAAGTAAGAGGTTGAATGTTGAGAACTGGAGCCTGTGGAGGTGATTTTGTCAGTGTTATTTGTCTTATCAGTTCTGTCAATTCTTTTGTG
This sequence comes from Alitta virens, assembly GCA_932294295.1. NCBI lineage: Eukaryota > Metazoa > Annelida > Polychaeta > Phyllodocida > Nereididae > Alitta > Alitta virens. Next base: position 12,146,620 of record OW028577.1, on the reverse strand, counting down.
TTTTTTGGATAATTTGTGTACGGTGTCATGAAGTTTTTATTTTCTTCTTGGTATTTTTTAATTTTTTCTAGCACCTGGTCAATTCGAGAGGTCACTAACTCCATCAATTCACTTAGTAGCACTGTCAAAAGTTGTACTTAGGACTATTGACATATCGTTGCCAGTCATATGGCGTCCTAAGTATCATGAACCGTATGCTTGTCGTTAGAAGAACATCGAACCCATGTTTACAAAAGAAACCGACCTGTGACTTAACCACTAGGCCACTCCGCAGCAATATGCCCTATGTCTGAAATTATTCACAATCATGTGGCCAAATTAATCAAACTGACTTATTTGACAGGGAGCCACAATAAGCAGCTTGATCTCATTCGGTCTAGGACTGTGGATCTCCTTTGGTTCCTACTCCATTAAATCTCACATGGGAGGGATGCCCACCTCCACAGACAACTGCACTGACCAATGGCACAATCTCACAACCATTCTGATCAGCAACACAACTGCCCCTGTTGATCACACAGTGGATGACAGGTGAGATCTTAACCAATAGTTTATAACTTTACAAATATTGACATGCAACTGAATAAATAATGTTGTAAATTGGACAGATATACTCATACCTGTGTTATTGGAGTGTTGCATTTTCAGTGTCAAAGACATTTATACCGATATTTTAATTAGCTTCTCTAAAACTATATGGCTATTTATTCTTCATATTATTTGCAACTTTTATTTTAGTTCGTGGCTGCATTCCTTGTATTCAGTGTCGTTCCTGCTTATGCAATTCTTCAACACTCTCATCTGCATCTGTCTTGCTGTCATCATCAGTTTCTGCACTGGTAATTTTTTTTTGTTATTATTTATTTATTTCGATTTTGTTAAATACTTTAAAATTTTCCAAGAATTCTGTTATTGAGCCCATAAAAATCCCCTTTTGAAATCCATTGAAATGAATGGCCTATCTGCAGCGTGTCGCCACAGTCGAAATAGTTCTTTTTTTTCCACCAGGGCATACTGCTATGTCCCAATGCCACTGGGTCTGAAGCTTAGTCAGCTTATATGACCAGCTGCCAGAGGCACATGTAATGATGAAATTATAAGTCTTGGAGTCCACACCATGTTACACATTTATCCCATGGGTGGGGTCTTTTACTTGCCTCAGTATAGACACTAGGTACAAGGCACCTCTAATTTAAAGTGTCATGCAGTTGACATCTAGCTGGGATTGAGCTCATGGGGAGTGCCCGGGTAGGGGATCAAACCCGGGACCTTCAGCAGAGCTGGCCTCTATGGAATTGGCGGATACCTACCATTAGTCACCCTTTCTTACAACAAGAAAAAAATATATATGTCAGAAAACTACACAGAAAAAAAATCCATGACATTGCAATTGTTGAATATAGGCTACCTTGTTGAAAATTAAGTTTATTCGCAATATACTTTAAATAATGCTTTAATTGCTGATTTTGTTCATAGGTTTTGAGAAACCAGAAGACATGGATGCCGAGCTTATTCACCCAGGACTCAGAAAATTCCTTGGTCTGCAAAAAATCCAAGAGTTTGAATATAAAAGCGTAGAATTGTCTGAAAACCAGCATGGCTGCAAACAGTTAAATGTGAGTTGAGCTGCGAGTTAATTATGATTTCAACCTTTTTGTAGTTACTTGGTTTCAAACAAATAGTTGATGTGCTGAAATTGCTTACTTTTACAGGGGGAGAAGACAATACCAAAATGACCTGTCCTTTTTTCATACATTGCTGCTATACCTTTGTATAGATAGATGAATTTTATTGACACTTTTTTTTAAGGTAAATTTTTGACCTATTTGTCATATAGTATCTATATTTTATTATATATTTTTAGGTTAATTTTGACCTATTTCTGTATATTTGTGAACAATGTGATTGATTTTAGATGCATGTACATTCTTATATTTTGCTTATTGGATGCAATAAAGTATATTTTTGTTTTGTGGATTACTTTACATGTGATTGTCATAACAATGACCATTGTTTTACACAAAGGAATTTATTAAAGTGGAAACAAGAACATACAGTTTCAAGCAGAAAAAAAGTTAAATATAGGCCTATTTACATTTAATGGTTTGCACGTTATCCCGGCTTTCAAACAATGTGATGCCTTACATATTTTATAAATATTAAATGAGAATGCCAACAACATACACATGAAATAACACAATATACAAATGTGCACAAAACAAATTTACAGAATGCACACAAAAAGTCACTGACACTCTTGTCTATACTGGTATATGAAGTATTCAAAAATCCACAAGCTTTTGAAATAAAATAAAAAATACATTTGGAGTAGGACTAGAATTTTACACTCGATACATTTTTTTAAAAATCAAACATACACTCAATTTAGTTTTATAAATGAATGGAAACGAAATGAGAACAGCTTCACGAAGTTCCTATAGTTTAAATTAACAGAAAAATCTTCATTATGATAATGTTCTACTCCTCGTCAGATGATTCTTCAGAGCTTGAATCTGAACTTGACTCGGAGCTGGATTCCTTCTTCGCAGCGGGTTTCTTCACTTCCGCCTTCTTGGGGTCAGTCTTCTTCGCACTTGCTTTGCTGCTTTCTTCTTCACTGGACGATTCTTCAGATGAAGACTCTGAGGATGAAGATTCTTCTTTCTTGGCTGGGGCTTTCTTTGGCTCTTCTTTCTTTGGCTCTTCTTTCTTAGGAGGTTCTTTCTTAGGAGGTTCTGTTTTGGAAGTGCTTTCACTTTCACTCTCTGACGATGACTCCTCAGACGACGATTCAGAGGATGACTCTTTCTTCGTTTCCACTTTTTTCTCTTCTTTCTTTTCTTCCTTCTTTACATCCTTCTTCTCTGACTTGGAACTTTCCTCTTCACTCTCACTCTCTGAAGAAGATTCCTCAGAAGAGGACTCTTTCTTCTTCTCTACCTTCTTTTCCTCCTTCTTTTCCTCTTTCTTTTCTTCTTTCTTTGGTTCTTCCTTCTTGACATCTTTCTTCACATCCTTCTTTTCACTCTTGGAACTTTCTTCTTCACTTGATGACTCTTCTGATGAAGATTCTTCTGATGATGATGATTCCTCTTTCTTCTTTTCTTCTTTCTTCTTTTCATCCTTCTTTTCTTCCTTCTTTTCATCCTTCTTTTCTTCCTTCTTTTCTTCTTTCTTTGCATCTTTTTTCTCACTCTTTGAACTCTCTTCCTCATCAGATGAAGATTCTTCTTTTTTCTTCTTTTCAACTTTCGTCGCTTCCTTCTTTTCAACTTTTTCTGACTTCACTGACTTAGATTTTTCTGACTTAGATTCTTCATCTTCAGATTCTGACTCTGATCCTGAACCTTCCTTCTTTTCCTTTTTCTTCTTTTCTTTCTTCTTTTCCTTCTTTTCACTTTTTGATTCATCTTCTTCAGATTCATCATCTGATTCTGAGCCTGATACTTCCCCTTCCTTCTTTTCTTTCTTTTTCTTTATCTTCTTCACTTCTCCTTCCTCTTTCTTGGATGTTTCTTCTTCTGGCTCTACTTCACTTCCTGACTCCTCTTCTGACTCTTCCTCTGATTCTTCTTCCTCTCCTTCCTCACCTTCCTTCTTTTCCTTCTTCTTCTTTTCCTTTTTTTCTTTCTTCTTTTTAGGAGCACTGGACACTTTTACTGCATCTTCAGCTTTGATTTCTTCCTCCTTGGGAGCATTTTTCCTTATGTACTCAATTTCTTCTTCAGGGGGGTTCATGGCCAGATAGGTGTACAGTTCTTCATCCTCCACTGCTGTGAAAAACCCTTCGTAATCCTAAAAAAAATATATATATATATATATATTAACATAAATTTCATCTGAAAAACGTATGCATAAATAGAAACAGTAAAGATGTAATAATATTTTATTGGGTATAGCAACTTGAAAAACTCTTGTAATATATAATGGGAGTAACCCTTAATATCAATTCAAAATACAATGCAGACACGTTCGTATGGATTTGCTACATCACATTTTCACTGATGACTGGATTATATTGGGATTCATTTATTATACTCCCTTCACCTAACAGATGTCAATGCTACTGGTTTGAAGCTTTTAATCAGCTTCTATGACCAGCTACAAGGAGTAGACGAAAATGATGATTATATATGATAAGGTTGGAGTCCATACCATTCTTTTAACATTAATATAGGGAGAATAATACACGCCGAAGCATATTTAAGTGTCTGAAGATCCTTGATCTATATGTGTTTCGACTTTTAACATACATGTTAGTATAATACATCTGCGGGATAAGATAATTTAATACCCTGCTCTGGCTGCTGCTGTAGACAGTTATTCTTGCATACAGCTGCACAGTTTCAGGTCCAACTGTTATTCAAATGTATGTCGACCTACCCCTTTGTGTTCTTCGCCATTGAAGATCTGTGGCGGGAGGATCCTGATGTCTTCATCATCCAAATCAAGACTGTCCTTCATAAATTCTTTGTCTTTGGCTCTGTTGGGGTCTGCAATGTCAACCTCCTCGAACGAAATCTGCTTGATGTACAGGACCCGCGTGATGTAGTTCTGCTGGGCCTTGATCTGGAAGTTAATGCTACAGATTAGCAGGTGCATGGTTAAAAAAAATAAATAAACATGATTTACGTTGTATGATAAATAATAACATTCCCAGGCTCCAATTCCTACATACTGCTTATACCAAAGTAAAGACGTGTATAGTGTACTAAACTTGGTAACCTTATCAATTAATTTTACCTACCTATGAATTTCTTCAGGTAATGTACGCTTGTATGTCAGATGCCAGCCAGCAAATTGTTAGAAATTCAACACATATTACACTGCGGTATATAGTTAATTCATAGATGGAGACTATCTCCGGTTGGTACCTGTTTGCAGAGTTCATTACAAGCCTAGAGAAACCCTAGATACCGCTTACACAGGTGACTTAACGATGTGTATCTGCAGTTCATTTAGTAGATAGATAGATAGATAGATAGATATGGAAAGTGCAGCCCTCTAAGGCAAGTTCTTGCTGCTATCAAGGGTTGATTGATGAGGGGAGACAGGAATCCACCAGTTACACATTTACCCCATAGGTGGGGTCTTTTACTTGCCTCAGCGTAGACACTGAGAACAAGGGACCGCCAATTTAACGTCTCATCCGAATGACATCCAGCTGGGATGTTGCTCATGAAGGGTGCGTTGGCCTGAACCCGGGTCCTTCAGAGAAACATAGCAGTTGGTGGGTGGGTGGATTAGGGCTTTACTTCCTGTATTTCTGCACCTGATGGGCTTATCAGGACATGCAGGGACCATGGCAATGAGACGAAGGAGGAAACAGCCATCCAACTTCGGCTCGACCAAGTATTCAACCCGGGACAGAGTGGTTGGAAGCACAGCGTGCTACCGCTGAGCTAGGCCCCCACCACCGAAACATAGATGTACAAGAATTTCTAATTGTAACTGTGCAAATAAACTGCACCAAAAAGAGCATTAGTTCATTAGTTGTCTGGAAAATGAGGTATACTCATTTAATTGTGAGTTGTGCACTAGAAAATCATCAAAACGTTGTCTGAATTTCGAGGTGGTCGTAAAATGTGGTTCCGTTGTAGTTTAGCATAGGCAGATTGATATCTATTCGTCAGGAAAATAACACATAGCCATAGCATATTAACCTATTACCATGCGATCATTGTCAGGTATAGTCAATCAATACATATTCTTTATGTAACCATGGCATCAGACGCCTATTTTTGAAATCATCCCCAGAGGAAATACATTAATCCAATTGTGCGGCTGCATGGCTCCAGAGAAGCTGACAATATCGTGCATATGAAAACACTGATAAAATTTTGTATATATATTGCATCAGATGAAAGAGTGTTCTGTAATATTGTATTTTGAGATATATGATCTCTGTCTACTGCAGACTGACAAACACTCATACACGCTTTGTCAGCAGAAGCCACCAGGTTTGCACAGTTCAGTAGATTTCGTATTGTGTTGTTGGGTTCTAGCTTTCTTCAAAGCAGTAGATGTGATAAAAACTTCCTGCAAGCTTTCCTATATCTATTCATTGTTATAATACACGATGATACGTGCCATTTGCTGTAGCTTTTGATACAAGTTTAATGTTTGTTCCACCGCAGTAACAAATTATCTCTTTATACCAATACTTGGGTAAGTTAAGAGTATACCACGCACGTGCACACTACACTGCCTTGTGATAAGCCGCCATTAGGGTTATAGCTACACCCTGAGTGGATGCTCAAGCAGCTGGCCTGTGCTCCATACCAACTTCCGTTGCACACATTGCGCATGCTTAAATGTTTATATTTCAGCTCTGGGGTTCCAAATTACAATAACAGATCAAATAATGTTATCATGCAATCTATAATAGTAATAAAAGTCAGAACTGAATGAAGAATGAATATTTCAGGAGTATGCATTGCTGCAACATTAGTTTATCCCACCTTGAAAACCCATCAGAACCCCAGGAAACCATATGTCAAGGTGGCTTGATAATTCCCAGTGATAGCTTCCCCTTCTCTGTTGTAGACTGTTTTCCTTTTCCTTGCACTTTTCAATGCTATTACAAGAGGTTTCAACATGTCAGTGACACATAAAACGTGCTATAAATTATATTGGTGTTAAAAGTTATCTTTTTTAGTGGGGCTTTCTGAACCTGTTCTTTGTATCTTTCTTAAAGTTAACATACTATGTATATCTTGGATCTTAATATTTCCAGTTTTATATTCAAACAACCTTATTTTCACTTCAGTTGTTCAACTTAATATATAAGAAAGGAAGGTCAAATATCGTCCTTTCTTCACTGTTTTAATGCACGGATGAATTGTAATAATGCACAAATGTATTGGGAAAACAATAAGGACTTTGTTGTTTGAGTTAAAAAGTGTTTTTCCATCGAATCTCATCTTTCACAACATGTTTTGGAAAAACAGATCTCACAAAAGCCTAGAAGCATCCAATGTGCTATTTTAAGTCAGTGGGTTGGGCCCACTTATTTATTATGCTGCAATCTATTCGATAGTTTTCCTCTTTTCAAGGTCTTTCATTTTGGATCATTATCTTGACAAACTTTGTTATGCCAGAATATCACCTTGAAGCAAAAATCTACAGGGGAAGACACAAAAATAGACAGAAGTATTGTTTGCTTATTAAACTTTAAATTTAACAACTTACCCTGCCATTTCCACTTGTGTTGGAGAGGTAAACTTTGATTGTCATCTTGCTCTGTGTGGTTTAGTATCTTTTCCGAAAGTTTTACAAGCGCTGCTGGGAGTAAATCCAAAGAAGTTGATATAGGACGAAGTGTACCTCCCTGTCCTACCCCATCTACACAGGACGGCTGGCTTATTAAAAGCACAGAGGCACAGTTTTAGGGAGGTATATAGGCGAGAAGTAGACTGTAGATGCTATGCTGCTGATGCTGTTGCTGCTGTTGCTGCTGCTGCAGGTACTGCGCAGGGCATATGTGAACCCTATCAGTATCCAGATGCAGGCTGCTGCTGCTGCAACCCCCTCCCAGCCTCCCAGGTCAAGTTTGCACCCCTATAGCTTCCAGGAGTGAGCATAGGATTTGTAGTGCAAGATAAAACCCATGTACAATGTACAACGAGCAATACCTGTGTTTACATGCGTATAATTGACACTTCATGCCTTCCTGTGGGTTGGTAACAGTTTAGCATGTTCAACATATACTACATGGTATTATTGGATGAAAAATAACTGGGTGAACATTCCTAGGAGCAATAGCTGGGGTCTGTGGAGGTTAACACTGCATTCCCCCTAAACTATTAAACATTGCGTGATGGTAGCAGCACGCTAGCAACAATGGAAAACTTATTGTCTGACTGCAAAAATAATAAAGCGAAGGTGTGACATAACCAAAGCGTTAGGTTTTGCATAAAAACTCACAACCTTCTTAATAACTGAAATTTTCGTATTAATACTATTATTAGTTTCATTTTTTTCACCTTTTCTTTTTTCTGCTACAGGTTAATGCTCATGAATCTATAGTATTTCATAAAAAATTTACATAATTCAGGAATCATTTAATATCCCACTTCTGGAAGTCGTAAATTCATTATATCATTGTTATAATTGGCCTATAACACAAGTACAACGGTGGCTCAGTCTTTTAATTTTTTTTATTTCGTGAAAGGAATGTTTAGTTTATTAGCTGGGGCAGAGGATTTCAGAACATTGATAATTTGGCATAACGCTCGGGACATTTTCTATTTTTCTTGGCCTCTCACTACCCTTGAATCAAAAGGAACTTCGACAGTAGTCTGGAATGATATGAAGCTGGGGCAGAGGATTTCAGAACATTGATAATTTGGCATAACGCTCGGGACATTTTCTATTTTTCTTGGCCTCTCACTACCCTTGAATCAAAAGGAACTTCGACAGTAGTCTGGAATGATATGAAGCTGGGGCAGAGGATTTCAGAACATTGATAATTTGGCATAACGCTCGGGACATTTTCTATTTTTCTTGGCCTCTCACTACCCTTGAATCAAAAGGAACTTCGACAGTAGTCTGGAATGATATGAAGAACATATAACACCATAATTTTATGCTATTATCTTTTTTTCAATAGATCAATAAATCTGTAAAAATCTGAGTAAGGAATGGAGCGTAACGCTGGGACACAATAATCTTCCCACTAATTCATAGATACCAGTGGCACAGAAAAAAAGCTAAATTAAAATTTGAGCTACAGATATTTTCACAACTGTTATTGCTATCTTTCAGCAAAATTTCAGCAATCTATATGCTAGATTAGTTGCATAATTTCTTTGCTCAAAATTAAATATGGATTTTATTTTAATCTTAAGTATGGAGAGTCTCTTTTGTGAGATGCACAGTGAACAGGCAGAGCAAAGAGTAAATACAAAAATCTCCTATTTTAGAAAACTAAACTTAACATACATTAGAAAATATTTTAGTTAGAAATATCAAATTATTAGCACTAATTATTGAAATTTATCAATTATAATCAACCAGCTGATAAAATCTCACATTAAAAATGGTAAAAAATGCCGTTTTTCTGCTGTTCATTTTGTTATAAAATCATAACTGCCGAATGCCTCAAATTTTCAGAAAATGCTCACAACATCTACAAAACATAAGATAAATATATATAACGACTGTAGAATTAGTAGTGTAGCTGTAGTTAATGTGAGACTAAATATGATATCAAAGGTATTCAGTCTGAAAGGAACCATCGTAATCAACATACAACTTTGAAATGCTATAACCTTCCAACCAATTAACCTAACAAATTATTTGAAACGCATTGCAAAATATTTGACTGGCCGATTATTTAGGTCAGTTGCTTTTTTTTTCTGTCAATACCAAAGATGATCTACTCTTGGAAGAAACATATATATTTCTTCCAAGATCTACTGTAGTATAGATCTACTGTAGTAGATCATCTCGGGGGATCTGGGGGGATAAACTGCTGTGAACATGCATGTAGTTGAGCCTTTCTGCCGACAGGAGGTTCTGTGTGCCTTCAAGTTGTATCTGTTCAACGAAGGTGGCGCTATCTTCCATGCCTCTATGATTTTTACACTCGGTAGAATCATTTGCAGAATGTATTGTAGTTACTACGGTGAAAAGTTGTCCGTAAGCTGGGCAGGCAGCTAGGCTGATGGGTGGCACAATTTGTTTCCGGAGCATAACTACCAACACTATTTTACGTCTAGGTGTGCATTTTGATTGTCTCATTGACATGTCTTAGCTATGTTTTACGTAATTGGGAACAAATTATTTTTGTAATTTCTGGAGGAGAACTCTGACATCAATGCATGTATTCAAGCTGTAATATGGTAATTTCAAAAATTTATATTTTCTCACGGCCATATCTCAAAAATCAAGTTTTTCTTAATAATGGAAAATCTGAAAAAATTGCTGAAAATCTTGTTGTTAATTTGCAACATTCCCTGGTACTCTGTATTAACAATGATATCCATAAAACTTTAGAGAATTAAAGTGTGGATTGCCAAACCTCCACATCCTTATAATAATACCTATACATTTTGAAATTAAGCTTTGAAAATGTCTTATTTATGACATTTATTTCATATTTTTACATGATAATGGATATGCTCAAATCGTGTCGTAAGATTACAATGACATCCAAAATTTGGAGAAATAAAGTGTATTAACATATATTTTAAATTTTATAGCTGTACTTATTTATGAAAAATATACCTAAATAATTGGCAAAAATATGATAATTTGCCCTTAAATGCTAATTTTCTGTACTCTATAAGTACTTCACTAATTGCTGTCTTTGCAAATAAGTCCACAGATCTACAGACCAAATTTGTGCTTGGACCAGGATCCCATGTATTACAGTCATTCTTGTCCTATACATGCAGACTAAAGGGGTATAAATAACCCTTAATTTGCTTCTTTTTGCTAACTTTGCTTAAATATTGAATGAAGGCCATGATTGCGAATTTCGAATTTTATCATGGTCCATGAAAAATTTCCGTTGAATTAGGACTGGGAAGTAAATTAGGTTTTCTGCTAAATACTTCATTGTTCCGGATTCATACCTTCAAGATTACATTACTGCAATTTATTGCAGAGTATTCAGCAAATTTCCTGTTATTTTATTAAACCAAAAATTGCCACGACTGAAGATGAAAACAAAATGATGTCCTTATTTGTTTCATTGAGCTTGGTTTGTCACAAATAAAACCAAAGTCAGCGTCAGTTTTAAACGTGAACAAACTTTTATTAAATGAATCATTGTTGAACATATTTCACAGACATGGTGAGTATTGAATATGACTGCTAATTTACACGTGAAATTGTTTATCAAGTGTACAAGTAATGTATGTTGGCAAACGTTTACAATACAGAGTGTTCTGATAATCAAATAGTATTATCACGTAATCCAGTGTACTGTAAAAACCAGTGTAAAAATCGTCTATACAAATTGTTGATAGTGTGTGATATTTATGGATGAGAATTTGTAAATGTAAGAGTATTATAATAAATCCTTAAGCTTTATATGAGTATTCGAATTTTTTTCAATCGTTTATATCTTCATTGTCATAATTTTGTTCTTCATCACTCGAGATCGCCTCCAAATGTGGATTCTCACTAGAAGGCCCTGCTGCACTTCCACTAGATGGCACTGTACTTAAGGATGGCACTTTCATGGACACCACGTCACAGACTGATGCACTGTCCAAGTCTCCGAAGTCAATGCCTTCAACAAAACTATCATAGGCTACATGTGGAGCTTCACGCTCCAGCTGAACAAGCCTTTTCTTCATCTTGCTCGAGGTACTGGTATATTCCCCGAGCAAGCGAGCAAATCTTGTTTGTAAACCCTCGACATTATGAAGAAGGCGGTCCACCTTTTGTGTTAGTGATTCGTTTTCCTTGTCCTGAGCAGCTGCAAGCTCTTCATCAAGTTGGTTGTTTTTCCGAAGAAGTTCTCGTCCCACTTCAATGAGGGCTTTGCGAGCATCTGGATATTCTGCCAAAGCTTCCCACAAATCCTCTTTTCGTAGTTCGAACAAATCAGAGTAGCCAACACTTCGGATATTAGCCGTTCTACGATTGCCACTCTTATTACCAGCAATGTTCAAGATACTCACTTCTCCGAACACGCTGCCTTCTTTCAAAGTGGCAAATACAGTCTTACCATCCTCTGCCACAACCTCTAGTTTCCCTCTTTTGACTATATACATCTCTCTACCAATATCACCCTTTCTGCAAATGTAATCATCTGGGCTGAATACAGAAAATTTTAACTTCAGAACCAACTCGACCAAGAGGCCAGGTTCACAGTTTTGAAATATCGCCACTTTCTTCATGGTGTCCAAATGGACATGGAGAGCAATTTCTGCTCGCAGTCTATCCGGCAGTGACTCCAGGACTCTTTCTTCATCAAATGACTGCTTATTTGTCCATTGATAATCAAACCATTTTATCACACGTTTTTCAAGAGTTCGGGTGACCTTGCGCAGTTCCATGTATTGCTTGACACCATCCATGCGTTGTTGGAACTCTGCTCTCGTGACATTCATGTTGGTGATCATGCTGCCCACATTACCAACAATGGTGGCAAAAATAAGCACACCAATCAAAAAGTCAAAAACTACAAACAAGTACTGACCATCTCTCTCTGGTCTCGGAGTCTCTCCAATAGTTGTGAGGGTTAATGTTGACCAGTAAAAACAATATATGTACATTCGGCTCAAGGATGAATACTCAGAGTGTTCCACATCTGGGTACACCCAATTGTCTGTTCCAAAACCCATCATTCGACTGACTTGGAAGAATATACAGGCGTTCCAGTGGATGATAATCAATATGGTGAGTATCAAGTTAAATATTCTGAAAATGTTCGGATAGTTTGTTCGCGTTTCTGTACGATCTACAAACTCAAAGAGTTTGCGACTGTGGAATAATCGGTTAAAGCGAAAGTAGACTGCATTTACTCCCAGTTTTATATAAACAAAATCAGTGGGAAGAATTGATACTAAATCAAACTTAAAGCCACTCTGCTTTATGTAGTTCTTTGCCAGTTTCCCCCTATCTGTCACCAGTAGGCCCTGCTCCAAGTATCCTGAAAATCAACAGTAAAATTTAATCAGATTGAGATACAAACAATCATGTCATAATGATTATAGCCAGAGTACTTAGATACTAAAACAAATGGCAATCAGTTGTATTTATGGTTACTGAAAGCAAGACAAATTATTAACAAAATCGATCAAGTTATGTGGCTCCAGATGTTATTGTGCGGTAAAGATAAAGAAAAAGATAGAATGGGTAACAAGCGGAGTGAGTTAGGTAAGGTGCAGAACATTTAGGTGATAGCAAGAAATAATAAATGATATGTAGATAAAGATACGATGCCAAGAATGTGGCATCGAAACAAGAAGACGGCAAAGAAAGTAACAAGTACCCACAAAGATAAGCAATAGACTTAACATGGAAGGTGTTTCATTTAAATACAGCCATTCTAATGGTGAACAATGTCATTAGCAGAGATTGGTCATCACTTGACCTTTTAACCTTCCACGTTTTGGAGTCGACGCCATCTTTGTCACAACATTCCTAGGCAAAGACTACTCCTATACAATTCGCTTGCCAATGAGACCACTCATGGCAAGACTGACAGTGCCCCTTCAAGTGCAAAATGAGAACAGGTCACAACCATCATAATTTCCAAACTATGTTATCAACTTACGCTCCATCCTCATTCCTTGCCATCTTCGGCCAAGACAAATTTGAAACCCATCAACAAGAAATACAATAATGACAACAAAGCTTTCTTTATACAACTCGTTGTGATAATGAATGAAGAATTGTGTTAAACATTAATTGGCTTTATTTATGACCTCAATTTTGAACGCTTATGTACAAGTCAGCTGACAAATGATACCGGGTTAGCATCATAGGAAGTCTTTGAACAATTTAAAAGATTCTACCTACAAATATGATTCACAAAGTCTGCAAAACGCACAAGTGCAACGTATATACATAACTGTCTTCTGTCGACAAGCCTGCTTTCGGATTGCATGATTGCAACACGAATAACCCATTTTGTAGATTTTCTCATTACATAAACGGTTTTTCAGGCCAGTACATTTATTAAAATAAACAAATGTTATCTTGCGGATTATATCAAAGGCATTGGGTGTGATCTGTGAGTATTTTAGTAAAAATACACACAAAATTATATAAAAGCTTAATCATACAACAGGTCTCGTTTCATTACATCAACAACTTTTATAAGTACATCACAATTTTAAGGTATAGAAGCATGGACGGATTTAAAAAGTATACATAAGGTATGGTCCCTGTAATTAACTTGTGTTCCCATTAGACTTAAATCTTGGAAGAAGGCAGTTCACAGGTTAACTGTTATGGACGGTATTTCTGAGTATTTTACTCCACTTACATAGAAAATGTGCCAGTGACTTTATATGTCTATGTATAACTTATGGATATCATTCGGTCACATGTTAAACGTTATCAGATATTCCTGATGCTTATCACTGATGCTTATCACTTTTCATCTTCCTTGTCTTTTTCCTCTTTTTCAGGATTTTCTTCTTCATTTTCATGCTTTTCCTCAGCATCGGCTTGTTCGTCCTTATTGTCATTCTCTTTATCATCCTTGTTGCCTTGTGGGCCTGGTGGTTCGCTTGGTACAGGGACCGAAAGAGACATGTTGGAGAGAGAAAAACTGTCTCCATCATCGAACTTACCAGATTTCTCTAATCTGGTCAGGCGTTGCTTCAGCTTGGATTGAGTGGAATGGAACTCTGCCATTAGGCGGGCAAATCTTGTTTGGACAGTTTCAAGTGCTCCCTCTAACCTCTTAACCTTTTCCTCTGTTGATTCTTGTTCGAGGTCTTGTTTCTTTGCTTCTTCTTCATCTAACAAGTTATCCTTTTTGAGAATATTACGTCCACGCTCGATCAGCATTCTCTTTGCCTCAGGATATTCTTTAAGAGCATCCCACAGGTCATCTTTCGAAAGGACGAACAAGTCAGAGTAGCCCACACTCCGAATGTTTGCAGTTCTACGGTTGCCATTCTTATTTCCTGCGATGTTAAGAATACTGATTTCTCCAAATACCACTCCATCACCAAGAGTTGCAAATGTAATTTTGCCATCATCAGACACTACACTTAACTTTCCTCGCTTTATGATGTACAGTTCTTTTCCAATGTCACCTTTTCTGCAAATATAATCACCAGGGCTGTACACAGCTAGCTTTAGTTTCAAGACAAGTTCAACAAGGAGTCCAGGTTCACAGTCTTGGAATATAGCAACTCGACGAAGAGTGCCAAGATGGACATGAATAGCAATTTCAGCTTTCAGTTTATCTGGTAGAGACCCAAGGATACTTTCTTCATCCATGGACTGCTTATTAGTCCATAAATAGTCAAACCATTTGATTACTCTTGTCTCCAGTTGTTTTCCAACCTTTCTGAACTCCATATATTGCTTTACACCATCCATGCGTTGCTGGAACTCTGATCTCGCGGCATTCATGTTGGTGATCATGCTGCCCACATTACCAACAATGGTGGCGAAGATAAGTACACCAACCAAGAAATCAAACACTACAAATAAATACTCTATATCTATTTCAGGCCTAGGAGTTTCTCCAATGGTTGTTAGTGTCAATGTTGACCAATAAAAGCTGTAAATGTACATTCGTAGCATTGAGGAATATTCATTTTTAATGGCAGGATAGACCCAAGAATCTGACCCAAAACCGATCCAATTGCTTATTTGAAAATATATGCAGCCATTCCAGTGGATAATGATCAAGATGTACAAGATGACATTTAAGATACGGAATGTGTTAGGATAATTGGTTTGGGTCTCTGTTCTGTCAAAGAACTCGAACATCCTTGGCAACCGAAAAAGTCGGTTGAATCGAGCAACTGTAGCATCGACGCCAAAGGCTAAGTAGAGGAGATCTGTTGGCAGAACGCTAATCACATCTATTTTTATTGCCAGACGCTTCGTGTACTGAATTCTGGTCTTCTTTGTATCTACCACCAGCAAACCTTGTTCCAGATAGGCTGCAAAATAATAAAGTGCAAAATTAGTATCTCAGTGAGGTACATGTAAATACATCCACGATCAATATCCAACATACATAGACAAAGCCAACAAAGTTTACAGGACTGCTGCTGCTATTGGCTGACTGCTACAAAGTAAATGCTTTTGAACATGCAAAATAGGACTTGTCTGTGGCGCATGCGCATGGACTATTTTACTTCCAGACCCTTGTGAGGAGCCTGGCTTCTGCAGCTTCAATAGAAACCATTTTTAAATGTTGACATTTTATTGTTGACAGAACGCAACAACACAACCACACGAAAGGCAAGGCCATATACCTGGTTCATTGAAAGTCACATCCAGTGCAGATATTCTTGACGTGTATTAGTTGAGTTGCCAATGTTATTTTTCTGTAGCAATTGGTAGATAAATAACTCAAAGCCAGTATTCACTTTCACTACTTTTACTGAGAAAAATACATAAGCATAAGCATAGTTCTAAGGTGAGTCACAAAAACCAACTAGTTCAGTTTTTTGCCATTCAAGAAGTACAAAATATAGATAAATATATATTTTTTTACTTTGCAAAAACAATACAATATAGAATACTGACAGGAGGCAAGAGCTGGTTTCAACAAAATAAATATTGAATACTGTTGAGTAGATCCAGACTGAAGTGTCTAAATATGGAATACTGAGATATGCTAATAATGATATTTATATACTGATATACCAGTATGCACAATCATGCAATAATTGCAGAATAAAATACTGGCAGCATATTAATACAGGTACATCATTAAAATACTAAGCTGGGGAACCGTGAGTTAAATTTTGATGCAGAAGTTCCTGTAATGCCAAAGATTTAACATGGTTTTAACGGTATCAGGTCGAAACGTCCGAAAACCGAAACGTCCGAGTCCGAAATCTCCGCCTCCCTAAACGTCCGATTACCTAAACGTACGAAAAGTGTCCGAAACGTCCGAAATTTTTATGTACTTTAAGCAATAGTTTGTTATAAATTCATTTAATTTATTTTACATACAAGTTCTCTCTGTAGTTTAAAATTATATTTGATGAGCAAGACCTCTTTATAGTGCTTTTAATTAAAGTTAAAGCTGACCGCACCAATCGGACGTTTCGGTGGCCGGCAATGCACCTGGGCCCTCCGCCGTCCGTCGGCCGTACCCCCGTCGATGAAATGAAAAATTAATAACTCCACTTCTAGTTAACATTTCTAGACAATTGAGACGGATTCTGAATGCTAAGAATCTAAGGAATTGGTATATATATAAATATAAATATAGACTTTAGCAATTAATTAATGAAATATAATTAATGAAATATAATCCCCTTCAATTGAACATAACAGGGGTTGGAAATATCTAATTGTTGTGGATTAGGGAATAAGGGAATAATATAATAAAAATAATAAAACTCCCGATTACAATTAATAAAACAGTTTTGTGTTTAAAGAAAATATTGACAGCAACTGAAAAATAATGAAAAATAATCCCCATCAATTGAACATAACAGGAGTGGAATATCCCATTGTGGTGGATTAGGAAATAAGGGAATAATAAAAAAAACTTCTGATTACAATTAATAAAACAATGTTGTGTTTAATCAACTGCTAATTAAGATGCTGATGAAGCTATGGCTTGTGACCAATGTCATCGGTGGCAACATAGAGCCTGTAGATCTGGTAAGTTTTTGGTTTTGATTACTTTGTATGGGTGTATAATAATCATAATTAGCAATTTACTATGCTGATATATATTTACATTATAGGACAAACAACACAAACAATAAATGTAGACTTATACAATTCTTGTGTGATTTCAGATGCACCTGGTCAGCGATGGCGAATTGCGAAGGTACCAGAGAACAACCTATGCAAACTATCAAGTAAAAATAATGCAGTTGTGGGATGACTATGAGCAGGGAATCTTATCAATTGACCTGCTGGAGATGATTTATTTATATATTTATTTATTGTTACTAAAGTGTTTCAGTACTAAATGTTGTCTAATAAAAAATAGCTGTACCTTAAAATACCTTATTTCGTGTATATTTTATTCATCTGACACACTCAGCCAAGAAAACATTAGCAAAATAAAAAATAATAAAAAATTCGGACGTTTCGGACATATTTCGGAAGTTTCGGATATATTTCGGAAGTTTCGGACATATTTCGGACGTTTCGGGAATCGGGCGTTTCGGTTTTCGGACGTTTCGGAAAATTTTCGGAGATTTCGGACTCGGACGTTTCGGTTTTCGGACGTTTCGACCTGTATTCTTTTTAACTACTACTCAGCATCCAACAACCACGAACACAGTCACTTCATGACAGGACTAGCAATTACGTAAAACAATTCTCATTCCATATCCAGATGCAGTTATATATAAAGGCTGTCTACCATATTTGGTTGGGTTTTGGGCTGTTTTTTTTTTTTTTTTTTTTTCCCCAGATTGGTTAAGGAAGACTAAACTTGAGTCAGACTGACCCTTGGGGAGAGATATTTATTCAGGCACAAAAAAGTGGACCTTGACCTATTACTACTAGTTATTTCTGCTTCCAATGGTAAGAGTGGTAGGGGAGCGACTAAAAGAGTTAATTGTTGATGAATAGGGGGTCACAGACAGACGAGACTTGTTTTCCAACTTTCTAATTCGTTTTCCAATCTTAAGGTCAGCACATGTGAATTCAGCCAAGAATCTTGCTATCCAGGTTTCCAAGTTGCCCAAGTTCTCTTCAACTTCTTTCAAAATATCTTCGGGTGATGTCGTAGGGTTCTCAATCCTGTTTGCTGCATCTTCATCCAAAAGATCGTCCTTGAGTAACAGCTCCCTTCCCTTCTCAATGAGCTTGGATTTAGCTTCAGGGAAGTCGTTGAGAGCAGTCCACAAGTCAGTTTTGGAAAGAATGAAGAGATCAGAGTAGCCGACGCTGCGAACGTTGGCAGTCCGCCTGTTGCCAGTCTTGTTTCCAGCGATGTTCAAAAGGCTTATTTCACCAAACACGCAACCTTCTCTCAGCGTAGCGAATGTTGTTTTGCCATCATCAGAGACAACACCTAACAGACCCTGCTTCACAATATAGAGTTCCTTCCCAATGTCACCTTTTCGGCATACATAATCACCTGGCGAAAAGACACACAGTCGGAGCCGTAACACAAGCTGAACCAGCAAGCCTGGATCACAATCTTTGAAAAGATCCACCCTACGAAGTGCAGCAATGTGGACATGGATGGCTATTTCTGATTTTAACTTGTCAGGTAGTTGAGTAAATATGGCATTAATATCAAGCCCTGACCGATTGATCCACATGTAGTCAAACCATTTGATCACTCTGTTTTCCAGGTCCTTTCCCACTCTTCTCAGCTTCATGTACTGCTTCACTGCATCAATCCTGTTCTGGAATGTGGCTCGACTAGCATTCATGTTTGTGATCATACTTCCAATGTTTCCAACTATGGTTGCAAAGATGACAACGCCAATGAGGAAGTCGACAACCATAAAGGCATACTCGAGGTCAATCTCGGGTTTCGGTGTTTCGCCAATTGTCGTAAGAGTGAGCATCGACCAGTAGAAGCTGTAGATGTACATTGTGGTGAGAGATTGATTCCCTGGGTATTCATCAGATATATTGAAGTAAACCCAATTGTCAGATCCAAAACCAATCCATGCACTGAGTTGGAAGTAGAAGCAAGCATTCCAGTGGATGATGATCACTATGTATAGTACCAAAATAACTGCTCTGAAGATGTTTGGGTTTCGAATCCTGGTGTCTGTTCTGTCAATGAACTCTAACAAGCGTTTGAATCTTAATGCTCTGTTGATCCTTACATAACTGGCATTAAAACCACTAGGTATGACCAGGTATAGTAGATCTGTCGGTAGAAGACTGCACACATCAATGATGAAGGTGGATGTCTTCATGTAGTGTCTTCGCAATACTCGGGTGTCCTTAACCGGCAACCCATGGCTTATGAAACCTGGAAGAAAGTGGTTCAATCTTACAACAATGCCTCGATCCTGGTTATAAATCTGGAAATATTTGAAATGTATATAGAAATTCATGCTGTCACAACATACATACTCTCAATGTGGAGACGGTGAGACTTAACGACATCAAAGTACCCTATGATGTCACTTAAGTTGGTTAACGACATCAAGGTCCAACCACAGCTTTACTCTACACGACTGGTCTCATGCATTGGATGGGATGGAAGGGACAAATTCAGGATCGGAACCTCCAGCTTCAGCACAACATCAATCTAAAACAACGGAGATTCTTTGAGGTGGTAAACGCTAGGACTGGATGCACTGGATGGACTGAATTGACTTGACCATGAACTGTCATGACAATGTCACGACTGGATCACTACGCAATTTAACCACAACAATGGATACGCACCTTGGAGGTTCCGTTTGGGTCAGGGTTCATGGTCATCCAAAATGGAGGTCATATAAAAATGCCGAGTTCTTAAACAGGGTTCAGATTGCGAAGTCATTCTTAGTACAAAATGATGTAGAGATTTCGTAGAATATAACACACGTTACGCTTAAGAAGTAGCGTGATATTGGATGCTTAATTCTAAAAACCATGAAATATTAAATATGTTACATCACTGAACTTTACTCATGCATTTGAGTGGTTTTTGATGAAATAAATGACTTCATAAACAAGAAGGGGCAGAGAGAACCAAGAATTAGACCACAATCGGTTGAGAAAGCTAAGGCGAGGATGCGCATCAGACAAGTCTTGCTACAGCAACTGCAGGAGCATAGAGGCGCATGCGCAGAGAAGGTTAGTAGAAGAATGATACAATGACAGAGTCAAGAACAAAGATTGACATCTACACTAGACAGGTTTGCAAGAATCATCATTCTGTAATAGACTTAATTGATGGTTTTATTCAATATTTGTTTTTAAATACTTCTTGATTTGCTTAAATTATAATTGGTATTCTGCACCATTATCAGATTAAATTTTCGGCTAGTAAAGGAAGCACCGACAACAATTAACAACAGGGCCTAACGGGTTACAGAAAACACACTCTAACCTGTTCGGAATTGCACAAACATGTCCCCCAGGTAAACGACATCACAGATGTAATCCAGAACGAGCCACACTGCCAGGTACTCGTTTTGCAGTTTCCAGAACACAGCTCTTGCAATGATCATGATCAAGTTGTACAGGACAGCGAAGGAGATCACCCCTAGCCATCGGTAGTAGAAGGTGGATGAGGGGTCCACAGTCCATGTCAGGATGTTCCTAGTAACACGTTGTAAATCGTAAAACTTTCAAGAACGGGCTGCTGCTGATGCTCTAAATCTCATCAAACTGTTGGTTTTCGAACTTAGAAACTCTGTTACTGTGATTTCCTGTATATATTGAAGACGAATATTTCCAAAAACTGATATATGACAATCAAATAGTACAGCATCATAAACTTGCGTACATTTTGGTGGTACCGTAATATTACATTTGTGTGTGTAATTATAACAACACAAGCCTCAGTTTTCATCAACATTTTAAGATAATCATGGTTATCATAAACGGTAGGCTGACACTACTGATCCCACACACCAGTTTGGTTGTCAAACAATCAGTTTTTGGAGGAATACGGGTAAATATGTCTTAAAATGCTTTTGAAATTACATTTGTACTCTGTAATTCTCTAAAATTGTTACCTTGGATCACAGCATTTGCCCCCTTTGGAAGAGCTGCTTTCTTGAGTGTTTCCCATGGCGAACTTTTCCAAGAAGGAATCTGGCCTGTCCTCCTCTTTGGGAGGCTTCTCCACCTGTCGACCTGTGGCCCAGCTTCGTAACAACTTGGAAGGTAAAAAACACACTAATAAGCCTCAAGAAGTAGATATGTTTTGCAAAGATTTGGATGGCGAGGCAATGTGTAGTTTTACCAGGTGGGAAGTATGGTATCTTTGTTATCTGCTACTAATATTAGCTGCACAATCTAAAGTGGTTAATCCTCGTTGACCATCAATAAGAGGCACGCAGTAACTTTTAATTTTCGATGGTATTGATTGGCTTAACTAAATTATAAACAATAAATTAATAAATATGGATTCATCTCATCAATGTAATTTTAAATGCAATAACTCTCCCTGAATCTGTTATGATTTGATTGGTCAAATTTCCTAATAATGTAGTTCACTCTGCTGGCATAGGGACTAATTTATAAATCATTAAATAGACAATAGTCAATGCACCTGAAAGACTTGCATAGTTCGGACAATGCGTCCCATCGTTGTGCCCTTTTCGCCCTCCTCGGCTGCAGCTGCCTCCTCAACTCTTGCAATTTCTGAAGATGCATCATCGTCATCCCCTGTTGCTGGAGCTAGACTGGACGCTGCAGAAGCTGATCTGTTAGCTTCTCCATTCTCTGCTTTATGTAGGTCGGCCTGTGATGAGCAAGACAGTTCATATAAAACAGTTGAAGGACATCCTGTGACTATTGTTTTCTTTGGGAATTTTGGTCTCAGTTGCGGACATGGATTTAGTCAAAACCCAGGCAAGCATGTTTGTGACTGTGAACACAAAGGACCTCATAAAGGATGTCTAATTATTCAGGATATTGATACGATGAAAATATCTTCTTAAACTTACAGTTTCATACATAAAAACTTAGTTTCGGAAGACAGTATTGTATTGTGTTGTATTGTATCGTAATGTATTTTACAAAAAAGATGATGCAATGCAAATTCAAAATTACCGCCCAATTTCAAGAAGTTAATGTTCATTCAACTACACAAACATTTTAAATCCTTCAGTTTATACCAGTATGGATTCAGTGAAAATCCCCCTACTGACCTGGCGGCTATAGAAAACATAGATAAAATTGTAGAAAACCTGGAAAATGGCAAGCTGCCCCTGAAAATATTCCTGGATCTGTCAAAGGCATTTGACACTTTAGACCACAAAATCGTATCGTACAAACTTTCTGCGTATGGAATAAGAGGAACAGCTTATGAATTATGTCAGAGCTATTTACTTAAAAGAAAACAATATGTCTATATCAATGGAACAAAATCAGAAATGTCAGAAATTAAAACTGGTGTCCCACAGGGTTCCATACTAGGGCCTCTATTCTTTTTAATTTATATAAATGACTTTGACAGATCCTCGAATATGTTTAGGTTTATCATTAATGCAGATGATTCAACCCTTCTGGCCACAATATCACCCTTGGAGCTCACTCAAACTGTTAATCTTGAGCAAAATATTAATCATGAATTAGAAATATCAGTATTTGGTTGAAAGTAAACAAACTCTCTCTAAATGCCAGCAAAACAAAATGTATGTATACCATGAATAAAGGACTACCCTCCTTACACCTACGCATAAACAACCAGGAAATAGAGCATGTTAACAATTTTGAGTATATTTAGGAATAAAAGTAGATAAAGAACTCTTATGGAATGCACACATTGAAAAAATATGCAAGAAAATATGCTAACAAATGTAATAAGAATTTTGACACATCTAAGACACTTTATACCATCGCAAACCCTTTTAACTCTGTACAACTCTCTTATCCTACCACATTTGTTTTATGGTGTACTTCTTTGGTGCTACAAGTAAAAAATAGCATCTAAACTACAAAAGCGAGCTGTAAGGATCATTTCTAAAGAAAAATGTAATGATCGTACAGAGCCCCTATTTAAGAAATTCAGCAATCTGAAGTTTCATGATATGGTAAAACTGCAAGAATATAAGTTCATTCATAAATTGATAAACAAAAGACTACCAAATTCCTTCAAACATTTACATTCATTAGGCACGTCGACATTCATAACTATGCTACTCGCCGAAATGATTTGCTAAATTATCCCCAGAGTCAAATGTCAAATCTCCATTTGCTCTATTACATATCGAATAGCACATATTATTAATGACGCACCATCATCCATATCAAATAGAATGAATACCCAAAGTATCAAAGGATTATGCTTTTATTTAGAAAAAAAACTGTATAGTCTTTCGAGTTGAACTGCAGTATCCAAGGATGCTACATATGTAGCTAAATTGACCCACCCTGCCAATATAGACGTAAGCAAATTCGCCCGGATATCTTGTTTCACTTAAAACTTTGCAAACTTCCAGTCACAGATTTCCTTCTGACCACTTTCTATGTTTTTTCTATGTTGTTTGAAACTTGTTTCAGTTGGATTGTTTATCTTTGTTTAAATCCCCACATAGTCATCTATTACAGATGTAAAATTGTATCTGTAAAATGAAATCCCCTGGTGGCAGACATGCTAGCGGCTGTATGCTAAAGTGTCTGTCTACAACACCATATTAACATTTTTATTTTTTATTTAATCTAATAAATTTATGGTAAACAAAAAATATTCATGGTTGGAATAAACATATCTCTCTCTCTCGCTCTCTATTGTATGGGTTGCATTGTATTGTGTTGTATATTGCTATGTTGCATTATACTGGTCTGAAGCTTTGTCAGATTATATGACCAGCTGCCAAAGGCAGACGTAATGATGCAAAAACAAGGAAAACTTCAAAGATTAATCTGTACATACCCCTGAGGAGCGCCGAGACCGAACTGAGTTGACCGTCAGAGTGGACTTGATACTTTTGATTGACTTTGTGTCTGCTTTGTCATCATTGGAGGTCCCTCCTCCTCCTCCTCCTCCTCCTGTACCTCCATTGACAATTATTTTATTGTCTTTTTCTGTCATCCTGGCATCCTATAAAATACACAAAACATTCATATCACTCATTTGAAAGTTGGGTATGCAATTTTATTAATATATATCAATTCAGGAAGAAGTTCAATATATGAAATTCGGTTTAGTTGCGATCAAATGATCTGATAGACATAGATACTAAGAAACTTAAGATACTATAGGCTCTGCTTAGTAAGGGTAATAAATATAGGGTAAGGGTGGGTAATATGGGCAGCAGTATAATATGGGCCTCTTGAGGTAGCTGAAAGCCATCAGTGGTACATGCTCACACCTGGTGGAATATTCAATTATATTGAAAGTCATCATCTCTGGAGCAGACAGCGCATTTGTGGCTGCAATTGTTTTATGATATGCTGACTTAAATATTTAACTGTCATTTATTTCATTGTTTTCATTTAGGCAAAAGCCTGTAGAATATGGTAATTTGGTGTAGATATATTAACCTGATGTTTTTTTAATAGAAAATACTCTTTTCTTTGATTCTCACTCATTTGCAATGGCCAAGTTATGTCAGCAATTCTCAAAGCAGCCTAAAATGGAAGGCGCACATTGTTGGGTAATATGGGCACAGGTGATAAATGCATCTTCAATAATACTTATTGTCAATCAAAAATATCATGAAAGGAGTGAAACGTAAAAAAAGGAATCAAATGTGGATAACATCGGAGACAGATACAGAAGACTTTTATTCGGACAGAAATACAGTACAGTATGAATTATACATTATGAGAGCCCATGGAGACCCACATTAAGGCATTTGATGCCGCTAGCATGTGGGATAAGTCTGTACTTTTGACATTTACACCACAGTGACAATATTTTGTGTAGGATGATGAAGTGTGCTAGTATTAAACATTTATCTAGCTCATATTAAACGGCATATATAGTTGAAATTAGTATAGTTTAATGTGGAAATTGTTGTGCTCATATTCTCAGAATGAGATGCCCATAAAATCCCACTGTGGTTTAATATGGGCAGTATTTTAATTTTTTTTTCAGAGCCATTGTGTTAAAAAATAATTATGGATATCAATATTGTATGCCCTGGATTTATAGCTGATTACTTATAGAAAATCAAACAACTGGAATAATGCATTTTCCCTAACTACTTTCATCACAGCATTAACGAAACCAAACTTTACCCTACTTATTATTATTATTTTTTTGGTGAGAAATAACGAGCACAACATCGTTGAAAGAAAGCGCCAAATTGAATTAATAATTAATCTAGTTACCATTACATTATTAGATTAATTAATATTAATTAATATTAATTCATTAGCATTATTATATAATTATTGTAAACACCAGGCGGTCATAGAACTTTGAGAATAATTAATTAGCGTCAGCAAGAACATGCAAAACCTAATACACAGGATGTGGGATGATTGGGCAACCAACGGATACTGTGGATAATAATCATTTGCAACCATTGTGTAAACACATGACTACAACAGGTGACTCATCGCACGTATAAAGTATGGATTTATTATTAGGCCTAAATTACATGTGCACTAGTGTATTGATCTGTTGGTGTCACATAATAGTAATACACGTATAAGTGAGTATGGGGTAAAATAGTTAATTTTGTAATATATTAATTATCTCTGAACGAGCATTCTGACACATATAGCAATATAATTGAGCTAAAATAAAATGTTGTTGTTGTTTTCTTAATTTTATTACAACATGAAGGTTGCAGAAGCTGGTCTATTATTAGCTTGATAGATGCATTCCCAAATATGTGGGTATATTGCATCATACTAAAATCAGAGAGCAACAATGGACAGTATCAACTGATTCAACTTGTATAGAGTGCTGCAGCTGCTGCAGCTGCTGATGCTGGTGTTGATGCACGTTTTTGCATCTATTGTGTGTTTCTTGCAAATATAATTTGATACTGAGTCAGATCCTGTGCATCTCACCCTATCGAACGTTGTGATGACACAGGTGTGAGACTCACTCTGTCTAAACCTATCCTCCTTTTTCTACTATGACGTCATCGATATATTGACTTTTTTTCCTAACTACCATAAGAGAATATGCCTTCAGGATAAATAATAAGCAATATGTGTACTATATTATTTATGCAGAGATCAAAAGGATGACTTCCAACTAGAACAAGCTAGGTGCCTAGATGTCACCTGGATGTCACCTAGATGTAGTGATGCTGCTTTTGATGAGACTAATGTGCTGCACTTCAATTCGTGACATGCTTAACTTAAAGGATGACCTTCGTGCATTTGGAATGATCATATTAAGGGATCAGATGAAACATAACCTCATGAACATATACCACAGTAAATTACAATAAAAAGCAAATTAATATTGACTTACTGATTCACCACACAGGTGCTGACAGGAATTTCTTGTACTATTGTAAATTTATCAAAATTCGCTTGCCCTTAAAAAATCAGACTGCACAAGAAAATTTCATATCTTGTCTCATCGTCCAAAGATAAAGATCTGAACTGAAGTGTCTTAGAAGCAAAAACTCAAATGACAAACGGTGTTGTGTCATTGCACAGCTGATTTCTTATAATTATTAGACTTCGAAATTTAGTAAGCTTCATGGGAATGCAGGACTCCCATTGGCTACGGCAATTGCTCAGCATGTTTTGCGAACTAAACTCCATTGACTATGAACAGTTGGGGAATCTTTTCCCTTCCTGGTCGAAGGGCTTATCCGAATGCCTCTCCTCGAGTAGCCTGGGTCATGTATTGGATAAATGTCGGCCAAGTTCACCCAAGAATGCTTTACAGATATGACATGTTTCACCTACACATTAAGTGTTTACGAATTTCATGAACAATGAAAGACAGCGTCGAAAAAAAGTAGGTTGCCAGTAACAATATAATTTTGTGTTCTGTGTTGATTCTTGTTCAGATCATCGCCACATTGTCTTGCAAGATTTGAGTCGGGGCAGTGTGGTATACCTAACAAGGTCTGACATAGGACCCGAGCCCTACTGTCTGGAGGCGCTGTTCAGCAGTCATTTTTCCCCAACTGCAGCCATATCATGTGAAATAGCGAGTGATACGGGCCGGGTGATCTTCTTTTCATACCACCCAGAATACTTCACGGTCTGGTGGTTTCGTGAGGAGACAGTATCCATCGCACCACGACAGGCCCAATTTTCGCACCATGACAGTCCCACTTTTGCACCACGACAGTCCTAATTTCGCACCAAGAAAGTTATCAGCTTTCGCCCTAAGAAAATACACCTTTCGCCCCAAGAAACTGCCAGCTTTCTCCCAAGAAAGTCCCACTTTCGCCCCAAGAAAGTAACAACTTTCGCCCCAAGAAACTACCAACTTTCGTAGCACGAAATTACCAACTAGTTATACAGTGTAGGTATACCTACATAATGCACAACTAAAAGCTTTCTTTTAGATGTGACAAATAGTGCATTAGTGTATGGGAGGAGGAGGAGGAGGAGGAGGAGGAGGAGGAGGAGGAGGAGGAGGAGGAGGAGGAGGAGGAGGAGGTACATATACTCTTACAAAGCTGCATACCTGCAATTAATTGAATTAGCCTTCACGTTCGTGGTGCGAAACCTACACTATTACTTTGCACTATCAAGTCTGCAACTTCGTGGTGCAAAAATAGTTGGAATCTTTCGTTGTGAGCCTGTAATGTAGGGCATTTTAGTGCTCATATTTTCAGAATAAACCCCATTGTGGTTTAACATGGGCACTTTCTTTTTTTTTTAAGCCATATTATTTCAACACTATTATGAATATGCATATTATACGCTCAGGATTTATAGCTCATTAAAATTACCTTAATAAAATCAAGCAAAAAGAATTATGCATTTTCCATATCAACTTTCATGCCCATATGACCCAACTTTAATCTTTAGGAAAACCACAACTTGTCACTGATCTGTTAGACGAGTGGGTGCGTAGAACCCTCCAAGTCTGATCTGTCAAACAGATCAGTGACGAGTTGTGGTTTTCCTTTTATTTGGAATTTTAAAAATCGGATAAAAATAGTCCAAGTTATTTATTAAAACGTACACGAAGCCAGGCTATATATTCGAACGGAAACTAGACTGAACACAATCTCATCAGCGTCATGAGCGTCTTCGATTCGACATAATATTTTTACCATAACTCAGTCAATTCTTATCCGATTTTCAAAATTTTAACTTGGTTTTGTAGACAATCTAGTAGACAAACTGTATTCGCACGGGTGGTACGCGTTTCGTCCCTTAGTTATTTTGGAAATAGCAACGTCTTGAGCTTCCTTATTTTGGCAATGCATGAACGGTACGAAGCTTCGCCCCCCGACAGAAGAAATTTCGCCCCCATATTAAATATTAAACTATACTCATTTCAACCATAAAGTTTAATATGGGCAAGATAAATGTTTAATATGAGCACATTTACAATGGACCCATATTTATTTTGCACACTTTATAATCCTACTGCCACTGTGGTGTGAAACTGGACAGTACATTTGATAAGTTTTTTAAAAATATTTTCACTGCTTTGTTATATTTTTGCTTGACAAAAAGTATAACTGAAGATAGCATAAATCACCTATGTCCATATTTTTAGGCTGCTCTGAGAATTGCTGACATCACACAGCCATTGCAAATGAGTGAGAATCAAAGAAAAGAGTATCCACACCAAATTAGCATATTCTAAAGGCTTTTCCCTTTAACAAAAACAATTAAAGAAATGATGGGTAAATATTTAAGTCTGCATTACATGAAAACAATAGTAGCCTTAAATGTGCTGTCTGCTCTACAGATGATGACCTTGATTATAGTACTGCTGCCCATATTACCCAACTTTACCCTAATACGCCATTCACATGGCTCTTTGATGGTTGCCAGAGATGAAAGGATTGACCATAGTTTGATTCAAAGGCAAAATAAATATAAAAAAAAGGGTAATATATGAAAAATGGTTCATCAGGTGCTGGAACTGATTCGATCATTTGATTATGTAATAATTCTAGAAAGGAAAAAACTTTTGGCTCTCAGCATAAAATATACCCAAACTTGCAGTTATTAGTTGCTCTTGCTATCAAATTACAGATGTAACCAGAACTGATGGTATTTTAGACACAATTCCTCTACATTCTTCATAAATGATGGCAGTAACCATCAGATCCATAGTAAATGAGATTGATATTGTCTAAATCTCCTTGGTTGGCAAATAAACGCCTCTGCTTGGGCAATGTTATCATTGAATATTTACTCACAAATCCGTTTTTCCTTGGAGTAATGCAAATATACTTAAGCAGCCCATGCTGTCCCTAACATTACCCTAACAATACCAAATGTATAAGTACGTAAATGCTTCAAATTATTATCGTGTAAATGCATTTCCTGGGAGATAAACATTCTAAAAAGAGTCCAGATCAAGTTTGTTTACATAATAAGGAGCTTTGATGGTAGGTCTTCAGCCATAGATTATTTATTTTAATTTGATAGGTGCACATGTGCTCAGGTGAGTGCAACTCTTGTTTTTGTCATTAATTGTCTAGTCTATAGCTGAATATTACCTTTCCTTTTTTTTGGTTTTAAAAACCTTTTTACCCGAGGTCATTGTTATAATACTAAAGACTTTAGCAGTTTGTTGAAAGGAAAGTGGAAAGTTCAGGTGTCACCTACACCTGTATTCTTTTGACGCCTTCATTTTTGGCACAGTCGCCACATAAGCCAATGAACATTGCATGATTTGGAAGCACTGACGAAACCGTCTCCAAGGCAACGGCTTCACATAATCGTTGCTATGGAGACGCGCAGAAGTCAGCCTCATCAATAGAACACAGGTGACAGAGGTAGATGGGCCTTTGGGATGCTCCCTGTTTATTACTAAATCCAGAGTTGATTTCTAATCGTGCCTATAAATCGACAGACAGGACAGCTTTTAAAGTATTACAATTTTCGCTAGCTTCCAGATAGACTTTAACTTTGGTAGTTGAATAACAGAGCATTTTACAAAATAAACTTAGATTTTTGAATGTCAAAAGCAAAGAAAAAGTAGCCATTAGTTCCGATAAGATCCATAAAAGAAGAAGATCCATAAAAGAAGAAGATCCATAAAAGAAGAAGATCAATAAAAGAAGAAGATAACGTCCAAGGCAAGCTGTTTTGCTGATAATCCCGAACCGTCGTGATTTATAATCTCAGATTGACATTAATGGCACTAACTGTGGCTACATAGTACTTCATAAAAAATCTAAGTAAATAGAATAAAATACTTACTTGGTGATTCTGTTCAGTTGTTGCAGAAAAGGCTGGTCACATCGCAAGTCCTTGAATCCTGATTTGCATCATCTGGGATATACATACACGTATACACGCGTGTCACTGGTGACAG
This sequence comes from Alitta virens, assembly GCA_932294295.1. NCBI lineage: Eukaryota > Metazoa > Annelida > Polychaeta > Phyllodocida > Nereididae > Alitta > Alitta virens. The sequence goes on along the minus strand of OW028577.1, from coordinate 12,115,974 downwards.
CAACGCTAAATACAGGTGTGCTGTTCCCAGTAAAGTCACCCTGTCTCCCGCAGCTGTTGTGTCGCAGCCATATTGCTCCAATCCGTATCTCGCTTTTGATATGTGAAGTGTCATCAACGTTCCTCCGATATTTTTCACATTTTCCTTATGCAGTATAAAAAGGATATTTTACTTAACCTCTGACAAAACAGCTCTATGTCTAATGCTCACGAATATTCTGGCTCCTTCAAACCGTCGACCAATCAGAGTGCACCATTCCAGACATGCGCCTTGAAATATAACGTCAAGGAGTGCTTCAGGGGGGTAGAATTAGACCGTTTAATGCATATATTGCGAAATGTGGGTGCATTATAGATATCATCGTGATTAGGGTTGTATGCTGAATGGCCAAAAAAAGTTTTGCATTCAATTTGGAAGAACAAGCCATACAGCAAATGACTACGACAGTTCATATGTATATACACTAATATATTCGTTCAAATTTATGTATAGCCCCAACTTTTTCTCTGACCATGTTAGCCATTGGACATCCAAATGTAAGGATACCTACGACTGGTCAACTATCTTTATATTTTTCTATACACCACGCTAAATTCTAAGCTATGTGTCTGTAATTAAGGGTTGTTAAATTTTAATTAGCATTGCAAACAAAGTGCCCTGCATTGATTGGCAAGTTGTCAAATAAACATGTGTCAACATGCACATTTAGGAAGTTTTGAGAGGAAGGTTATCTGTGCTGGCCACCTAATAATGCTGCAACTGGAGACGCTGTAACTTGCTTCATTGGCAATTCCTGTTTACAGGTGGGCGATCTCTGAACTTGCTGGCTTAGTGCCGATGAGTTGCGTGCACAGCTTCAGATATACTGCGTTGGATATTAGAACAAAAGCAATGTATTTGACCTATGTTTTGATGACAAAGAGCGTTATAATATCCAAAGTTAACATGAAAGGACAAATGCTAATTTTCTTGTCCCAAAGACCTGATCGGCAGCTTCAAGGCAGGACCATCAGGTTTGAATGAAAGACTAATGTTATGGCCTGGTAGGGACTGGCAGGTTTGCTCAAGGACCGGCAGCTTTCCTACACAACTGGTCCTTGGGACTGGCAGCTATTTTGTGCTTACCGTGAACACTGCTTGAGCCCCTTTCATGAAAACTAATCTCGGGGAGTTGGAATGCCAATTGTCTACAATATAAATAGAGGTGTACAAAAGTTGCAAACCTTTTGTGAAATAAAACATTAAAATACAAGAAAAAAAAAACCCCCTGGAACGTCAATCATTTTGAATGAAACAGAAGAATATTTGTCTCTGCTCGGGACCCTGGAATTTTCATGGGCTACATTTTTAGATCGCTATGCACGTACAACGTATTGATAACCGAAAGAATTACATGTAGTTACATATTCGCCGCTCTAGATTGCTTCGAAACAGCGTATAATACCTTATTCTGGCGGTTTTGTATTCTTTGTTGTGCGGGACATTTGGTGATTTGATCACAATGAGATTCTGGAGAGGGCTCGACTTTTATTAAACAGGAAGAATATTGAAAAATGAAGTTCTAAAGACCCGTATTTAATTTTTTTTTTTTTTAGCAAATCTTATCCAAAGTTTCTTTCGTTTTGAGATAGATTTTTTAGACGTCAGATAAAATTCACTTTTGACCAAGCAATATAGTTATTTACTAATAAATTTCTTAAACTGAAAATTCTGTAAAACGGTCTTTCATTATTTTTTTTTTTTTTTTTTTTTTTTTTTTTTAACTTCTGCAGTTATCCTGCAAATTACCCAACCCTTGCCAATGATAATATCTAAATGGATTCCCTTTTTAATCAACGGCTAAATTAGTCAATGACTCCTAACCGAAACATTTGTCACGGTTCAACAGGCAATCAAAGTGACACAACTGTTACTTGTATACTGTATCTGACCTTAATTATGGTGAGGTGGTCTTTATCAAAATGCGATGTGGTCCTTTAAGTTAAAATAGTGACGGGATTTTACTGCGGATTCAATTGTACTTCTGTGACGTCATCTTTAAACATTTTGCACTTAAAATCGTTTACTGAATTATTTATTTGTGAGACGTTCAGATTAATATCTATTTTTGAAACATGACCCAGTGCTCAAAATATATCTGAAATTCCAAGACTGGTCAAAATAATAGGGCCAGCTGTGATAGGCAGACGTAGTGATGAGATTAGATTTGGAGTCCACACCATGTTACACATTTAACCCATCTTTTTACCTGCCCCAGCATACAGTAAAGGCACCATCTATTCAATATCTACGTATCATATGGTGCCTATCATGATGACCAACCCTAGTTAAAAAGATCTAATTGGTCTCTTTAGGCAGGGGGCATCATGGCAACTAATTGCAAATATATATCTTATCAATCTATTCAATATCTATATTTTGCAACTGCATGCTTAATTTGCTGTTTGTACGAATCCCTTTGTAAAATAAAGTCCCTCAGACATATAAAAGCCTATCATGATGACCAACCAAGTTAAAAAGGTCTAATTTCATTGCAACTAATTGCAAATATATATCCTATAAATTGGTGTCAATAATTTAGCATTGAAATGTTTAAAATCCCTATTGGAGAACTGTGGCACCAATGGCAATCAGTTCACTGACACGAAGCAGATTACAGTATTATCTTAACAAGAAAAGAACCAGTTTCTTTCCTTCTTGTTTTTATTTAGTTGAAATGTTTGTGAGGCAGTTTTGCATTTCATTTATGGAGTTGTGGGAGTTGATTTCCTTGTAATAAGTTTTATCTGTTTTGGTTACGGTGTCCTCTTTTAGTCTGGTTCCTTACTCCCTACTAACACAAACACTTTAAAACATATTATAAAAAATGATAGCGAAAAAATATTGTAGACTGTATGTTAATGCAATTACATGTAATGCACGGTGAAATATTTTTGTTGGGTAACATAATTTATGATATTTCTGTAGGCTTTTCTAGGTTCCATACTTTTATAATGTGACTGTATGTCCTGTATATATTGACATAATGTTAATTAAAATAGTTATTTAAATGTTGTGAGAATATTTTTGTAATGTCTGTGGGAAATATGTCCATGAACATTTATCACCTTGTGTGTTCTAATGAGATTAATAAATAAATATCGAATATTGTGATGTCCAGGCAATCATTCTTTGGAGTAATACTTGAAAACATGACTTGCAAGTTTTTTAGGGTGCACATTTTGATATTGACATTAGTCAAATGTTGGTGCATGAATGTTACAACATGTTCGTGTTTGCAGGGATGTTACTTAAATATTACTGCAGTTCCAATGCAAGAAGGAAGCACAGCCAAATCCAGTTTATACATTGCCTGATGACATCACAGTTCACCTTGCTTGAGTAATTTTTTAAGACAATTTAAGTCAGAAAATAATTAACTCTACATTGTTAAGAAACAGTCATAACAGGCCAACGCCTATAATGGGCTTCAGAGAAACGACCATTGATTTGCATATGGATGACCTGATGTTCAAAACAATTGTGACGTTGCAAGCACACTCAAACGCTTTTATATTTGGCATCGTTGAAGTAATTCCGTGAGTAAGTCAACATCAGAGAAATACTTCGTCATCTACAAGTATCCTTCAACAGGCAATCTCAATGAATCACTGCACGTGCCAAAAAACATGCCCGTTTCCCAAAGGGGGTTATGACGCATTTCTAGTCGTAAAACGTGTCTCTTTATTGCAACATGCATGCAACAGTAGATGCAATAAACATCTATCCCCAATACATCTTCAAAGATGGATCATAGCTCAAAAGCTAATTAAGGTCCTGTACCCTGGTAGACACAACTGCTTTGAAGCAGCTAATGCTATTCTTTTGTGTGTCGTGTAGTCTTGAAGATTTCCATGAGGTCAAGCACACCTGTCTATGAGAAGAGCAGGGCTGCTGCTGCAGATTCCCATCAGAAAGACCAGGTGCACTCCATACCTATGAGGATAAAAACAACAAGAGGATATCTCTCAGTCAATCTCATTAGCACCAATGGGAGTAATCATAGCGCCCTGTGGAAGCCCATATTATCAAACCAAGAGGTGTCTTGTCTTCAGATATAATTAGCAAAAGATGCTATTTTAAATGCAGAGGTGTTTGAAAATACAGATTGTGATATCTGGTTTTTAGTGTCATAAACTATATGCAGGTAGTAGTACTGTTGTATTTTCTCTGATGTTTCTAATACTATTCATAATTAAATTAATGTTATTATACTGCAATACACCAGGCAATGCATTATTACGTACAATTCACATTGCTTTATATAACTTATCAATAAATCATTCACGCATACATATAGTTCTCTTTTAGATACACCACCAAACTGGTCACTTTGTTGTGGCATTATAATAGACCATGGGATAGGTGGCTTTGCATCTGATATAATGACCATCATGTTTTTCAGGGAATGCACTAATAGTGAGTAGTGATTTGTGACTCGTTGCTATTAACAGTTGTAATTTGCATTTGTGAATGGAACGCACATTTGGTTGATGAGTGATTGCTTTTCCTGTTAATGCCATTTGCATTGAAATTGCTAACACACAAACTTATTACAATGACTGTCAATGCAATTTGGTTAATAGAATTACAAATATAGGCTGCTCGGCAGCAAACCCTCAGCGAATGGCCACATATTACACAAGCACCATCAACAATGTTCGAGATACCTCTGACAAATGTAGTTGAACAACTAGATATGACACTATCTTTTGTCTGTTGTATTTAATCCATCCAAGGCAATCACAATTGGTAATGTTAAAATTCCAAATCAATAGGAAGCACACGCAGCAAACTCAGATGGTGTTTCGTACAGCTGTGCGAGATGTTTTTTGAGCAACTTTTATAAATACAATTGCTGTATTCGTACAAAGAATACAGCAATTGGATGAACTATTAATATGTAAATGTATGTAGGCCTAATAACTTTTTTTTATCACTTACATTATAAAATCTGGCATGCTAGATTAGGGAATGTAGGAAAGAAAACAATTTTTAGCATTATATTAAGATTTGCCACCACTATGGAAAAAGCATGAAGTAAATGTCAAACTTAAAGAGAAAGTACTAAAATTAAGATATGTTATATGCAAAATGGTATTCATGAAGGATGAATAATGTTCTTGTGGAGGTTTGAAAAATCAAGAATTTTTCATATTTTCTCCTTATTATATATATTCTGTATTATTAATGGCCGAGAGACCCCCAAAAAGCAAATTGTCAACTACACAGCTTTAGTCGTAATATCTTAATGCTTTATACCTTTCGGTGCATAAGGGTTCCAGTTCAGCTCCAGAAAATAATTATATTTTAATCTTTTTTTTTCTTTTTTTGTAAAACATTTTAGAGATATATCAATGTCACTATCAAAAGCCACAACTAGGTGCTGCACGAATTTTCATTAGGGTAAATGAATAAGTGCTGGAGTTCTGCTCCGGAAATACAATTTAACACAATTTTTTTTAGCAGTTTTCCACATTTTTCATTGGTATAAAAAAGGAATGATATGGAGTCAAAATGAAGTTCATAAAGTAAAAGAACTATAATTTAGATATGTAATTTGTGAAATTTAACTCATGTGAGATTAATAGTGTCTTTGATAAGGAGGTTTGAAAAAACAATAATTTTTCATATTTTTGCCTTATTATGCAAATTCCGTCTTATTGAAATAAATAATTTTTTTCTATTTAGTTTGTAAAACATGGCCGAGACATGCCAATGTAACTATCAAAAGGCAGAACTAGGTCATATAGAGTATTACTGTACACAATGTTGTTAGGGTTAATTAATTAATTAATGTTTGAGTTCTGCTCCGAAAAAAAAAAGTGTCACACCCGCCCGCCCATGGACAGACATGAATGTTCAAAGTGATAACAATAACCCTCTTCGAACTTCTTTGCTGAGGTTACATGGGGTACTTGATCATGATCAAATTATACGTGTCTCACAGGAAAAGTTTATATTGTGTACTTCAAGGTAAACAACAGAATTTTGTTGATAAATAAATAATGCTGTTTTGTTTTGAGTTTTTTTAAGAAATATGAATAAGCAATCAAATCATGAAGTTTTTTTTTTTATTATTTTATTATATTTTAAACAAATGCATGAAAATAAGACGCATTTGGATGAAAAATGTTTAATTCTGAATAATAAGTTTCACACTATATATCCTGTCTACACATATTCGAAAATTAAATCAACCTTGAATTTATATATAATATCCCTTTATATTAATCCTGTTCCAAAAAGTGCATCAGCCAACGAGTTATATATGTGACAAAATGGATCTTTTTTCATGGTGTCCATATTGTGCCCCATGACAAATCTAAACTCATCAATTGATGAGAAATTCAAGTACCCCAAAGTGATAATTCATTAAAAAATTGATATAACACAAAACCAAAGTCATTCCAGTCATAGTGTTACATAACAATATATATATATATATATATATATATATACATATATAATGAACGTTATGATGCATTACATGAACCCTGACCTAGAATCGCATGTCAGGGAAGTCAACCTATCAGATTTTGTCACATGCACAAATAGGCTTTTAATTAAGCGCGTGTGCAAAAAGGCTTAAAATTAACAAAACTGAATCATTATGATTCTATATTTATAAGACTCTACACAAAATGATGGAAAGGTAAGGTTTACAATTCAATCCTGAATTCTGCATCAAACACACTTTTTCTTTCCTTATACAATTTGATAAACAATGGGTGCTGTAATACTACATGTGCCTTGATCATGCTTTCCTTTACAATAAATATATACATTTATAATAGTTGTGACATGCGGTGTGTTTTATACTTCGCATTTACTTACAATACAACTTATCAAGTATAATTAGTATAATTGTATTTCCTTTTAATTGGTGTCACTCTATTATCCAGAAGGTTTGCAGTATACATTCTGGATTTTAGTGTAGTGACGTCATCTTTTTTTTTTTTATGTGCTACGGTCGTAGTGCCCTATAGCCTCTGTTACTTTTTCTCTCCATGAGGCATTTGACAATATAAAATCGTACTCACCAGGAACGGAAAATCCAAGTCTTCAAGTGCCAGTTAATGAGTTAAACTATGTCTAATTTAATGCCCCCCCCCCCCCCCCAGCCAAGACCTTGCCCCCCCCCCCAGTGGGCCCCCCCCCCCCCCCATTCCAGATTTCTATGTTGCTGACCAAGGAAGCACCAAGGAAGCACATCGTCGACTTTGGCTCTACCAAAACGAAGAAATATTAATGCATTTCATGCCAAATAATATACATATGCTATACAGCTTCTTGAAACTCATAATCATAACAGATTTATTAAACAAACTAATGGGCGGCCAAAGTTACCCCGCATCGGGCATCGGCTTAACATTGGTCCCCTCCCCCCCCCCCCCCCCATGGCTTTTGCAATGATGCGGCTAATCATTTTTGCCATGGTATAGAAAAATCAATTTCACAGTCATTGATGTGACAGCAGTGAAACTTTGAACTAGTTTCATCAAGAATATACACCTATATACCAACAAATGTTGATGGTTTACCACAATACCAAATTACAGCATTCATAGGTCAGCAAGAATGCACAACAACCAGATTATTTGGTGATTTTGCAGTGATAGGACCCTGTTACTTTAATTAACATATTTCTGCAAATATTACATGTAGACTGCATCAACATACCAAAAGCTTGGGACCCTTGAGGTCGTTTTGGCCATGGCCAAAGATACCCCACACTGAGCTTCAGAGGGATGAAATAGGCCTACTAATTTTCTTTGGATGTGCCAAGAAATACTCATATAGTTTAAATTACCTATATAACATTTAGATCTGTGGGAAATTCTCTACGAAGTGTAGACATTCCTCATTACTGGCATGTTTACAACCAGGTTTCCCTAGACGAAAACCACTAACAAACAGTTAGTTTCATAAAATATGGTCTACTATATACAGCTGCAGCAACCTTTTTCTGGCTGTAGATATACATGGCTATAGCCAACTACTTCTGCCTGCTCCTAGCTCAGAGTTGGCTTACACATAGCACCACTGAAAAATATTAACCTTAGTAAATGTAAGAAATGTACAATAGACATGCATTTTCTCAACAAAAAAATGACAAAGGAGTTTAACTCCCAACTTATGCAGCAAATAGTGCTACATGTACTTTTAGATCTGGCTTTGAGTAGCCAACTATAGCCAGACAGTACCGTTTAGTGGCAGGTAGCATCGTATAGCAGAAGTTGTCTAGCTTTTTCTAGGTTCATTTTGACCGGCCGTTTTTAATGAAACTAACTGTAACTGTCCCTAGAGCAGCATACAGTGCATTAAAGGTCTTTATTTGTTTTTAGGAGGCTTATATATTATGGATCATATTTATTCAAATAGTAGTCACCTATATTAAACCAATTCAGATTAAAATTTAACAAAGGTGGTCAAAGTTACCCAGGGCGGCAGACAAAGTTCCCCCTGGTCAATCACACATCAAACATTTTAGCTAATTTTGGTATTAATTGGTAAATTAGAATTAACCAACTAAAAATTTATGCTGCAGTAGCATCATCCCTGCACCATTTTGTCCATTTGCCCATACTGCAATCAATATAAGATGACAATTCTGCAGGATTCCTACATTGCAAGGCTGAATGGTCTCACTCAACCAGTCCCATTTCTTCTGTGACAGTCTGACTTGTCTCACATGCTTTGGGAACATAGGAACATTACATATATGGGTTTATTGTAGATAGCCTAGCTGTGGTGTACAAAACTGTATTTTTTTTTATCTTTTTTTTTTTACTAAACTTCTTAAATTACAGTGTTGCAGAATTTCCTTGTTACTCTAACCAAAAATAATCTATTCACACTCAGCAGCTCAGTACGCAATTGTTTATCCCTATCCTATTTATAAAAGACTTCTTGAAACAACGGTAATCAGTATTAGTTCTGTTGTTATGTTATGTGTTACATTCAGTAACCATAGTGCATAGAAAACATGCTCTCTAAATATAAGATTTTAAATGATATAGTTTCTTTTTGTGATTCAATTGACACCAATAGGGTACACATAAGTTTCAATATTTACCAAATGTGAAACATGTTAATCAGGGAGATACTTGCATATATATATACACATCTTACATTTACAGTGGCGCTACAATGTTCAAGTATGTATGTAGATCTTACATTTTCAACAGCACCGCAATTACCTTTGCTTTGACAATAGAATTCAAATCCTGCAACTGTTCTGGTATATATATACTTTATAAAATGTTTTTCTAAGGTCCATCACTGGATCATCTCATGTCGGATAATGGCTTGATTAAATGCTGAGTACACCTTTTCCAGTCGGCCCCCCTAATTCAGACCCTGCCCCCCACAGGCCCCCACTCCCATTCCAGAAAGTCCATCTACACCACTGGTGCTATAGAACCTTCAGGTTTCAAACAGAACCCCAAGGTTCCATAATGAACCTTTAAGAACCTTCTTTTTTTTAGAGTGCTGGCAAGGAATCCTTGTAAAATTCTCATAGACCGTTTTGTATTCTCCTATTCAACCAGTGTTTCCTTCCTTATTAAATGTTTCCTAGTATTATACTTAATTTGGTAATATTGACTCTTTATCAACTCAAACAATCAATATTGTATGCCATTATTACTGCATATGGCGCTCATATCTTCACTGCCTCTTTACATGATTGTACACATGGTTAACATGCTGTAGTCGTGACAGTACAATGAATGGTGTGGAGTGATGAAAGAGGAGTGATGAAAGACCTTAATGACATGTAACTGCCTTGACCTAATTGCATTTTCAGATGCAAAATATCCATGATATCCCAAACCCCCAAAACCTCCAGTGTTCATAAACAACATGACAACAGCGAGTTGTTTAGGATTTACATTTACTTTGGTTTTAGTGTGGTAATGCTACTTTATATGATCCAGTTCAAGAAGAGAGTTACATTTAAATTTTGTTTTTCAATGCAATCAATTTGCAGGGAGGATAGCACTGCTTCATCACAATCATCAGACACAATTCCAAAATGGCAAAAGCTTCTGAGAAGGATTCGAACTCGGATAACGGTTGAGCCTCTGTTATTCATCTACCTCTTTGGCAGTGCATTGTGATGGCCTGCCTCTGACTCTCTGATGTATGACAAAGTCTGTTTAATGACACTCAACAATTCTTCATTGTGTGATCATGTGGAGGAACTACAAGACGAAAAGGAGAACGATGTCCAATCTCGGATGTCCAGATGGCAGTTTTACTCCAATCTCATCTTTGACATCCCACCCCTGCTTCTCTCTTTCATTTGTGGAGCTGTGGCAGACCACAAGAGCAGGAAGATCACCATGCTCCTTCCTCTTATTGGAATATCATTTTTCATGGGCTGGATGATCATCAACTCTGTCTACATGTCTATGCATGTCGGATGGATTCTTTTGGGCAGCCTCAATTCAGTAACAGGAGGCTGGATCAGCTTCCATGTGGGCGTCTACAGTTACCTAAGTGCCGTGTCTACTAAGGGTGAAAGGACCTCTTATTATGCCCTTGCAGAAGGGTTCGCGCTAACTGCGCTTGCCATTTCGCTATTTATTAGTGGAATGGTCTTAGACAACACAAACATCGTGACAGTATTCACCATTTCCCTGGTTCTTTTTGTGATCTGCGCTTTTTACCTGGTTGTGTTCGTCAAAGAACCAAAAACTACCATGAAAGCAAGACTTGACTGCAGGAAAACTGTTTCAGCTTTTGCCTGTGTTGTGAGGAAACGACCTGGAAATGGTCGAAAATTTCTCTTAATTCTGCTGTTGTGTCATGCTACATTCATGCTGGCAAGTGGTGGTAAGTACAAGGAGTTTAAGAAGGTTTAGATTAAAAGATGTCACACACACAGAGCATATTTGTGTAGAATGCTAAATATCTTGAGTAAAATAAATTTTGTGCATGCGATGAATACCTTACAACTTACTATATACATATTTAATGTTGACAAAGTATCATCCTAGTGATATAACCTTCAAAATAGAACCAACTATTTACACATCCCACAAAGAGATAAAAGCACAACATCTGTTGGTAACTAAATCCCCACATCTGCCAATCACAAATAATCATTAATATACTAAAGTGACCTATGTGATTATTTTCCACTCTCATGTAAGGGCTAACATACATAATTTTTCATAATTTGCAATTTTTTTCAGTCTCGCATCTCAACTTCCTGCATCTGAAGCACCACCCTCTGGCCTGGAACCAAACCATGTATGGTTACTGGAGGGGGACACAAAATGGCCTTGGTGCAATCACCATCTTTGCTCTGTTTCCTTTGTTGAAGAGGAAAGTAAGAATTGAAGACACTCAGCTTCTGATGATTTCATTCTTTGCTAGTGCCATTTCCAAAGTTGTTTTAGGCCTAGCAACTAAAACGTGGATAGCATTTATGGGTAGGTTTTCCTTTCAATCTTACATTAGTTAGTTCTGATGAATTCATCAGATAATATAGCATTCAGACTCCCATCTTTTTTATCATCTGCAGTTACTGTTATTGATGCTGCCAATGGCCTGGCGATGACATGCAAACGGTCAATTATTTCAAAGCTAGTCGAGGAAAATTAAGTGGGTAAGTGCAAGTCTTTTAAAGCAAACTGACCACCATTCAGTTATTAGCAATGCTGTTCCTTGGCCCAGAATCTTTTACCAGTATATTTTTGCATAGGCCTGCTTGGACAATTTATAGAATTCCCTTGCAGCCAAATCATGAGGTATAGGTTATAGGGTAGTTGAAGTTAATGATATTTTAACCTTAAAAGTCATTACTATGGTTTGGATATTTCATGGGAAACATTTTAGTAATGAAGTCATAATACATTGTATACATATTATAATTATTATGCATTTCATCTTGTAGGTCAAGCAATGGCAACATTAACTTCATTGTACAGTGTTATGACTCTCATATCATCTGTCATTTACAACCAAATTTACCCTTACACTCTGCATATCTCATCTGGCCTCCTCTTCTATGTGAGTGGTGGAATTACCATCTTTCCAATTCTGCTGATTTGGTAAGTGAAAACTGACTATACCTGTGATATCTTAAACTTTCATTTTATAATTAATGAAAATATTAAATATGCGCTTATTTACGGGAGCGTAGTGCTGCCAATCAAAAAAAGTTTTTTGGCAATTGCGATACTTTTTTCAGTTGGCAGCAATATGCTTCCGTACTTATTATCTCAACTCAATGCTTTTCTGTGCACCTTTGAAATATTTTTGTACAACCTTTGGTGGCTCCATCTTCTGACATATTTGTTTGCCACAGACATGATGTATTAGTTTACAACTCTCAAAATTATGACATCATGTCTGTGAGTCTGGAGTAAGTTTAATAGTCTTTCATTTTCCCGTCTTTTTGATTATTTTGTTAATTTTAATTAAAAATACCATACCCTTTCTACTACTCTACAGTGGCAATTGCCTTTGGAAGTTATTTGACAAAACACATGTATGATTGATGAAACTCTTTCAAAACTCTTATGATTATGTAAGCATTTTGTGTGTGACTGCTTGTGTGGATATGTGCATGCATTACTGTTGTACGAGCATCTGAATCTATTCAGAAATAACTACTGCTATCCATCTATATTTTGGAAATTTTGAATGCTCATGCCTTGGAATAATTTATATATATATATATATTTGGCCACTAGGTGGCTACACAGAGAACTAGCAGCACAACAGCATAGATGCCTGTCGGAAGTTTCCAGTACTCCTGATGACCCACAAACACTGGCTTCTGTCGATATTATTCATGTCTGAAGAGCAGCCCCTACAGATGGAAAGTCTATATCTCAAGGTTTTTTTCGAAAAAAAAAGAAACATGATATAATGAAAAATATTATGAATTATAATTAACTTTATTAGCACAAAATATGAAATGTGTCCTGTGTATCTGTTCAAATAAACTTACTCCAGGAACCCTTTATTGAAATTTATTTCTTAATGGTACATGTTTAGAAATTATGTTGAAGATGAATAATCTGTTATCAATTTGTAAGAAATATAATAAAGTCCTATATTTTCAAAGAATGCATTCGGTTGAAAATAAGATAAAAGAAGAAGAATGATAGAAAAATCGAAAGTGCAGCCTTCTAAGGCAAGTTTTTGCTTCTCGCGGGGGTTGATTGATGCCTTCCAAATCCAGTAATCTTCATGAATGTCCTATTGCTGTACATTTGGATGCCATCTGAAATTAAGCTGTCATGAGTGAAGATCCCGAGTAAGCATGGATGATGAAAAATTTGTACTCTTGCTCATCCTTGTCCTTACGTAATTCACTCGCCGAGCGATGTACGGATACTCATGCTAATCCGTAGAACACTCCTGGTAGTGCTACTTCACTCGTGGACTTCTCAGCGAGTGGTTGTAGGAAGCCCTGCTAAAGTCACTTCTGGCTTCTATGTGATCCGCCTGTCGTTCTCCCGCCTAGCGGCTGACAGCCGTCTGCCTAGCGCGCGACTGACGTCCCTCCAGTGCATGTTGAAATAATTTATACATGATTAACAGAGCCACGAGTGAACACTTATTGTCCCTTTTTTACGTCCGTGGTCACTCGGCTCTCTTACTTTCTATAGTGTGAGCTTGGCTTGAATAGTCATGAACACCCTATGATGCGACAATTGAAGTAGTGGACAGCAACTGAAGAATCTTCTTGCACTCCGTCAGTTTGCTTCTGAAATGGATGATTCTTTGCAACATAATACCTTATTTGGTCTAGTATACAGATGCTACAAAGTCTTCTGCCTAGAAAGTGTGCAGGAACATTTCTGATAATATTCCCAAAAACATTATGAATATATTGTAAGAACAATCCGGTTAACCCTTCCAATACAATATTGTGAGAATATTTTCACAGCATTGACATGTTTAACTAACATTTTGAGAGTATTGCAGATCATATTGTCACCACATTAAAGTGTCCACAGCAGAAACATTATTGCACATGTTTCCCTGAAACACGGCCAGAAGATACTCATAACATTGATATTATTTTATCAAACAAATACTGTGACTACTTGCAGAACATATTGTCACAAGATTGAAGTGTGGAGCCTAAACACTTTGAAGCAATATTTTCTAAATATTAAGAAAAAAGATTTTCACAATATTTTATATCATGATTCAGGTTTAATATATGAAATATAAGCAACATGTCTGGAATAAAGTGAGAAAATCTTTATTTTCAAATGAACATTCGATCAGTATCTGGAAGTTATCAATTTCAACCAAATTGCAATTATTTCTTTTTATGCAGAATATATAAATGGCAACAGTAGGTGAGCATTCACAGTGATGTATCTCTCCATGTCATGTCTTGTTGTCAGTCAGGCTCATGATTAGGTCCACTTCTAGATCAGTATACACCTCTGAAAATTATAATAAAACAAAACACTTTTTAAATTGAAACTCAGCATAAGCTATATACTATTTACATTTACATGACAACAGTGACATTTATGAGGTTGCAAATTCTTTAGGGGCTGACTGGGCAAAAAAACACATTTCGAAGGAAATTCATCTTCATTTGTTTTCTACAATGACTTATCACTGACAACACAACAACAAATAATAAAAGTACCAACCTATTTCGCAGATATTCCTGGACTTTGTTACTGAGACTTGAAAACTCTCTTCACATCAAAATGGTTACCAGATAAATATAATCCCTAGATGGCGCTTGTAAATTTTAATTAATATTTTTGTTATGTGAATAAAAACATTGCAGCAATGTTTTTATGATATTTTTAAAAACATTGCACAGACATCAATACAACATACATATTATCATTTACCTAATGTTGTGACAATATTATTTGAGCATAATGTAACAATATGATAGTGTGTACCTAGAACTACTTGCGGCAACATCACTAATCATATTATAACAAAATACTAAGGAAATATTGGCAGAACACTTTTTTATACCGTGAATAAAATCCTTCTGGCAATATGTTTAATAACATATTTAAAAAATATGACACAGATATTTTTTACAACATCCACATAATAATTCAAATTATGCTGTGACAATATTATTTGAGCATAATGTCACAATATAAAAGTGTGGACCCTAGAAATGCTTGCGGCAACATTATAAATCATATCATCACGAAACATTATCAAAATAATTTAAACCATGTAAATTATATTATACAATGTTGTCTCCACATTTACACAATCTGTTTTGGAACATTTTTTGTCAAATATTGTCAATGAGTGAGTGCTAATATTATTCAAAAGTTGTTGTGTTTGCAGGGAAACTGATAAGACTGACTCAAAACAAAATATCTTCATTTGCAGAAGGAGCCGATTTACCTTTGTGACATCTTTCAAATAAATCTGACTACATACAACTTAAAATTTACCAGAGAAAACATAAACTAGTCGAAATAAGGAAACTCAACTTAATTCCCACTATCTGTAACAACCTGTAGGCCTATATATGACCATATACATCAGGTTATAAGATATACATTTAGAATATAACATCAAGCACTGACTTATTTGCAACAAAATTTGTGCCAACTTATTTTGTTTGCACAGTCCCAATGAGACATATCTTACCCCAATGGCATTTTGGCAATTTAAGTTGACTTTTGTCAGTTATGGCAGAAAAATGACCAGCCTGTGACTCGCAGTTCACAAAAGAAATACCCAAAAACCAAGTGGCATTGTGAGATGTGCGTACTTCTGTGGCTTTCACGATACTTTTTTTCTGTAATGACTAATAGCTCAGTAAAATCGAGGATCCAAAGTTGTGGCCAATGAAATTGGGTCTTAACCTGGTCTGTATGTAATGTCATTAGCCACAGATTTTGTAATCCTCTCAGTTGGTCAATTTTGTGTGTACATAGCAATGATCATCTCAGTGCTGGCCGACAGTGCCCAGAAGGAAAGACTTGCATTTCTAGCTGTGAAATCAGATATCCCATTTTATTGTAGCCCAAATCAGGAGTTGGCTGTACCAAATATGCAGTTACTCTATCAATTTTCTCAAAACTTTCTTGATATATATTTTCAATATTATCTTCAAAACTTAAGTTACTACTAGTCACTACTGCCACCACTCTTGAGACCATTACAGGAAATAAGAAACAAAAAAGACAGAAATACAACAACTTGACACTATGATGAGGAAGAAATCTGAAGCAGTGAAGGTTTGGAATAAACTAATGGAGTTGATTTTCAGTGATACCCCAACTCATATTAAATGATTATAACACATTCTGATTGCAATAATTTGATACTGTTATGATGCATTACATCAACCCTGAAATAGAATCACATGTCAGGGAAGTCAACATATCAGGTTTTGTCACATGCACCATGCATGCACCTAACATTGTGGTGTCCCTGAGAGCTGGATGGAGGTCATGTCACTGTATTTGGGACTTATCGAAGTGGGCCACATTTGTGACACTCAACACAGGAGATTGCGAGACTGCTGATCGAGTTCCATTCTGCTCGCCTTTACTGAAACAGTATAGTGCTTTGAAAGGCTTATAGTACCCACAAATGCTGAATCTTAATTACTCTTTATTTGGAGACGCCACAAAATGCTTGAAAGGTTCGTTTCGCAATTATGCTTAATTCTGAATTCTGAATTCTGTATAAAACTGATTTTCGCTTATGTAATGTGATAAACAATGGGGTACATATGCATCATTAATTATTCCTTTTACTTTATTTCTATAGTCGTAACTCATAGCATTTTTTACACTTCAATTTTGCCTAATTAGAGTGGCTATTTTTCCAACGGGAATAATTCGTACCGTTAAAAATGTTCGTGCCAGTTTCCGTCTGTTACTTTTATTTTAGGTAATGGTGGGAAATAATATTGACTCATGTTATTGTTATAATCAATTACTTGCGGATAATGCTCATTGTCGATCAAATGTTCACTGCCTCTTTACATGATTGTACACACGATTAACATGCTAATGTCATGATAGTAGAACCATAACATGTCCTCCCTTTTGACGTCATTGCATTTTGAGATGCAGAATACCTTAAACCCCCAAAAACTGGATGTGCTTGTAAACAACTTTAGTGAGGACTGTGTGTCAATGCTATTTGCCAAATGGATTGATAAAACTGTATAGCTTATCCTGAATATTTCCATATTAATTCAGTCACAGTCACAATATAATTTTCTATCTTATTAAAAATAATAATATAAAAAAAAACATAGGCTGTGCAGCAGCAAACCCTCAGCAAATGGCCACATAGTGCACAAGCACCATCAACATTGATGAAAACCTCTTTAACAAATTTATGTTCTTTAGCAACTAGACATGGTTTGTATGTTGTTCTTGTCCATCTAAAGACAATCAAAATTGATAATGTTAAACAAGTTACAAATCCATAGGAAGCACACAGGCCAAACTCAGCTACTGTTTCTTACGGCTGTGTAAGATGCTTGATAATAATATAGATATCTATATATTGTTGTCACCATTCAGCTACATGTGCAATACATGAAGTTTACTTATGGTCTGCAAAGTTACCACCATGCCTTTCTTGTATATGACTTTTAAAAACATTAAACCTTACGTCTTTTGGATTCTTATACCATTTGACATAACAGACAATGGAATGGCTTGCATAATCCCAGGTGTCACAGGGCCCTGCTGGGAGATAAAGTTTCGTGCATTGAGTTGAGGCTTTGTGTATTTGTCAAAGAAAAAAGTAGTTTTGGTTCATTTTCCTTATCATTTAGGTGATATGTAATGTCTGTTATAATATAATACTGCAATCAGATGAAATATTACATGTAAATATGTAACATTTTATAAGCTTTTATAGCTAAAATATGACATGCTAGGTTAACGAATGTATGAAATAAAATAATCTATTACGCTTGTTCTATCATTATGAAAAAGGCGTGTAGTAAATGTCAACATTAAGTTTGGCAAAAGAAAGTACTATAATTAAGATATGTCATTTGCTAATTTTATTTATGAAGGATAAATACTGTCTTTGATTTAGAGGTTTGAAAAATCAAGAATTGGTCATACAGTGCAACCTGCCTTAGTGGTCACCTCTTTAGAGCAGCAACCTGGCCTAAGTGGTCAGTCTAATTCCCCCCCCCCCAATGAAATATTATGTAAATGCACCTTGATTAGGCAGCCACCTCCACTCTGTGGCCAGCAGTCAGCAGATTCCCAAACCCCCATGTTGACCTGTACTTAGTGGTCAGTTGCCCCTATTGCAACAGACCAGTGGAGCCATGTAGTCTGGTGTTATGTAACATTGCATCACCATATGTGGGTATAACAAAAGACAAACTTTATCACCTGTCATATATTTTACCCCTTATTACATGGTCCCTTTCTTTAAAGTTTAAATATCATTATATCTATAGGCAGTGCTGCTAGCAATGTTTACTTAAAAAAAAAGCATTAAATTAAATGTCGATATTCATATAAAAACAATTTCAAACACCATTGCTTTCACCAAGTGCACCTAGCTTTAGCAGCCACCTTGGCTACCTCCCTTGGCTGACCACTTCACACAGGTTGCACTGTATTTTCCCCAAATTACTTATCACCATGAGACCCCCAAAAGGCAAAACTAAACTGTTTCAGACATATTTTCTTCGTGTTTTATATCTTTCGGTGATTAAGAGTCCTAGGTCTGCTCCAGTAAATCAAACAAAAAAGTTTACTTTCTTTCTTATTTTGTAAAACATAGCACAGATATATACATTTTCACACAATTTTTAGCATTTTTCCAGATTTTCCATTAGTTGAAAAAAAGAATGATATGGGTGTCAAAATGCAGTTCAAAAAGTGAAAGAACTTTAATTAAGATATGTTATTTGCAAAATTTAACTCATGTGAAATTAGTAGTGTCTGAGATAAATATGTTTGAAAAAACAAAATTTTTCAAATTTTCACCTTATTATGCACATCTACACTATTTCAAAAAATATTCTAGCAAAGTTTAAGGCATGTAGGTGCAGTAGTGAGCAAGTTCTGGTCTGGAAACTAAATAACACGGAGTCAAAATAATTTTTTTGTTTTTCAAAATTTTGTTAAACATAGCAAAGACATGACATGTGACTATTACTGTACAAAATTTTGTTAGGGTAAGTGCATCAATGTTCAAGGTTCTATTTCTCACGGACGGACATGAATTTTTTCAAGTGATAACAATAACCCTATTCGAACTTCGTTCGCTGATAGTTAAAAAAAGAAAAGAAACGTGTATCTTGTGTATTTTGTATACAGCAACTCGAAAGTCGAATGAAAGTACAATAAGAACATGTAAACAGACTGTATATAAATGTAAAACGTTAAAATAATATATAAAACCATGCATGGATAAAATTTTTAATTATTTAATAGTCCGGTTAGTAAACTGCGAATAACTCATTGACGACTTTAGACGATTTGGCAGTTGTTTAAGTAATAAGAACTGTTGCATGGCATAGACTGTGATAATGCTGAAGAAATGTTGTGTTTTCTATGTACATTATAATATTTATTTACAATGCTATCCATAACTATTACAACCTTATGTATCTTGTGATTTATATTTCCTTTCTCATATACCTTCTTGTAGGGTATATAGTGGAAATATATAGATGTTGCTGTCTGATACTGTATGGATGATCAGCTTTTGTTATCCGATCATTTTGCAGGGAAGACAGCACTGCTTCATCACAATCATCAGACACAATTCCAAAATGGCAAAAGCTTCTGAGAAGGATTCGAACTCGGATAACGGTTGAGCCTCTCTTATTTATCTACCTCTTTGGCGGTGCATTGTGGTGGCCTGCCTATGACTCTCTGATGTATGACAAAGTCTGTTTAATGACACTCAACAACTCTTCATTGTGTGATCATGTGGAGGAGCTACGAGATGAAAAGGAGAACGATGTTCAATCTCGGATGTCCAGATGGCAGTTTTACTCCAATCTCATCTGGGACATCCCACCCTTGTTTCTCTCTTTTGTTTGTGGAGCTGTGGCAGACCACAAAAGCAGGAAGATCACCATGCTCCTTCCTCTTATTGGAATATCATTTTTCATGGGCTGGATGATCATCAACTCTGTCTACATGTCTATGCATGTCGGATGGATTCTTTTAGGCAGCCTCAATTCAGTAACAGGAGGCTGGATCAGCTTCCATGTGGGCGTCTACAGTTACCTAAGTGCCGTGTCTACTGAGGATGAAAGGACCTCTTATTATGCCCTTGCAGAAGGGTTCACGCTAACTGCGCTTGCCATTTCACTATTTATAAGTGGAACTGTCCTAGACAACACAAATTATGTGACAGTATTCACCATTGCCCTTGTCCTTTTTGTGATCTGTATTTTTTACCTGGTTGTGTTCGTAAAAGAACCAAAAACTGCCCTGAAAGAAAAAGAAAAACTTAACTGCAGAACAGTTGTTTCAGCTGTTGGCTGTGTTGTGAGGAAACGACCTGGAAATGGTCGAAAACTTCTCTTAATTCTGCTGTTGTGTCATGCTATGTTCATGCTGGCAAGTGGTGGTAAGTATAGGACTTTATTGGTGCTAAATATCTATAGTAAGTTAATTTTTGTGCACATGGAAAAATAAAATTATATATTTAATCAGCAAAGCATCAAACCAAATGTTGCCTGTTGGTAACTGCAGTAGGATACAAAATAAATGTCTACCTGATTTTTTTTTTTGGTCATAAATTTGAATATACAGTGCAAAAACAGAAAGAAATGTAAAAGTACCTAAACTAGCTGATAATACTTTGTTACAATTATAATAAAGTTTGCTATATGCTCCATTATAACTTCTGCTACTACACTGTGATAATACAATGGGCCATAATGATGACAAACATGAAATTTATTTTAAATCCTTCAAAACCCCCCATTTCAACAAATGAAGATCAGCCATTGTAAATTGTGACCATGTGCAAATGTTTAATTCTCATGTCAAGGCTAACTTACAGGGCTATTTCCAATAATGGCTTAAATTTCATCAACATTAAGAAAAGGCTACACAAGTTTCATATTTTCAATTTTTTTCAGTCTCGCATCTCAACTTCCTGCATCTAAAGCACCACCCTCTGGCTTGGAGCCAAACCATGTATGGTTACTGGAGAGGAGTTCAAAGCGGTATTGGTGCAATCACCATCTTTGTTCTGTTTCCTTTGTTGAAAAGGAAAGTAAGAATTGAAGACACTCAGCTTCTGATGATTTCATTCATTGCCAGTGCCATTTCCAAAGTTGTTTTAGGTTTAGCGACAAAAACATGGATTGCATTTTTGGGTAGGTTTCCATCTCAATCTTGCATGTAGGTTCAATTTCCATGTTTTAGTCATGACAGCATTTTTACATTTTTTTCTACAGTTCCAATCATTGATGCTGTCCATGGCCTAGGCTTGACATGCAAACGGTCAATTATTTCAAAACTAGTCGAGGAAAATGAAGTCGGTAAGTGCAAGTGTTCAGGAGCAAAGCCCAAAGTCTTGGTAACTGCTCTTCAGAGGACGTCATGTTAATCTAAGACCCCCATTGGTTGAACGACTACCTTAGCCTATGGAATTCTGGATTCACATGACATCCTCTGGAGTGTAGTTTCCAAGAAAATAAAATCTGCTGTAAAGCAAACTGACTTGTATGGAACATCCTTTCCACATTTCAGTTAGCAATGCTATTTCTTGCTAGCTACAGAAGTAACTTCCAACTTCCAGGTCAAGCAATGGCAGCATTAACTTCAACGTACAGCATCATGACTCTTATATCATCGGCCATTTACAACCAAATTTACCCTTACACTCTGCATATTTCATCTGGCCTCCTCTTCCATGTGAGTGGTGGGATTACCATCATTCCAATTCTGCTGATTTGGTAAGTGAAAAGCAACTATACCTGTGTTATTATAATTCATTTTTATAACTAAATGTAAATATTAATCAATTTTGGAAGTTTTGAATGTACATGTATACTTTGGTATTAATTTCTTTGATTATATTTTGTCACTAGGTGGCTCCACAGAGAACTTGCGACACAACAGCATAGACACCTGTCGGAGTTTTCTAACACTACTGATGACGAACAAACATTGGTTTCTGCTGATTTTATGACTGAAGAGCAGCCCATGCAGATGGAAAGCATTCTAGATCTCAAAATTATTTCGAAGAAAAAGAAAGATGACATAATGGAAAACATTGTCTTATGAATTATAATTAATAAATATATTATAAGTATACAAAATATGAGTGTATTGTGGATCTGTTCAAACAAACTTGCTCATTGTGTCACAATGTACAAATATAGCAATAATGCATAATCTGGTGTTAGGAAAATTGTATGCTTTGATAAAAAAATCAATTTGTTTAGATAGATAGATTGATTGATTGAATGACGCTCTATATGGTAATCTTTATGTCTAGCCTACTGCTGTGTTTCCATATTTGGTATGGATTTCTCTTTGTGGATACCGTCTAGAACTGGACTTTGCTAGATTCTGAAAACTCTTTACCTAAATAGCCGCTGCAGCTACAGTTTGTAGTTAGACCCTGCCCTGTCTCATATGCCAGACTTACCTGCCCAGCACCACCTCAGCATAGACAGGGCAGGCATAGAATCCATGACTAATTAATTTGGGGTCAGTAAGAACAAGAATAACGATATTGAGATCAGAATTAATGTCCAAACTATACTTAACCATCTCGGTTATGTAAAATTTATAATTACAGACCTTACTCTTCTATAACTCCTACAGACTATACATTAACCCCAGATGGCAGCAGCTGTGCTCTCAAAAGGTTTTCAAAAGTAGTGAAAGGGAGGGAGTAACTCGGAGGGAGTCAAAAGTTGTGAATGGAAAAAAGTAGTGGGTGATTCTTCCTTACTGAAAATGTAGTTTTACTTTGTTTTGGTTTGTACTGAAGCGTAGCAACTATAGCAAGCTGATTCTGCTTCATAGTAAATGTTGCCTCAATGCTTGAATTCTGGGTTATGCGAATCAGCGAAACTCGGTATATAACTCTTTAGTATTTGGGATGTGTGAAACACCCAAGGTCAATAAGAAGAGTTAATATGAGTTAATATGAGTGTTTCTGATGTCACTGGTCACATGAAGAGGTGTTGGAAGCTACTGATGCAGATTTTATATAACTGGTCTTATTAAAGAATTAAGAATTGTAACTAGCCTGCAATATTGTGTACATGGTTTTAACACAGAAGAAATTAATAACATTTTATATTTAGTCAATGGAGTCAGTGGACTGCATTACTGTGATATTGTTTTTATGCATTTCTTTGAACATTTTCAGTTTTACATTTGTTTTTAATTTATGCTAAACCCATATGTGAAAGAGTTTGAATAAATATTTATAATAATTATATTATAGGAAGAAGTCTGAACCGTAGATGGGTTGGCCCATATGGACATTGATTTATTTGATACATTTAGATAATTACAGAAGTACGTATTGTGAAATATTTCAGGGTCATTTAAGTTGAGCACAATGAATTGCGTTCCCATGGCAATGCTGCAAATACATGCATACATACAATAACTACGTACATGCAAATTAGTTGGTCCCAAGTTGCCAAATCGTCGGAGTTCTATGTAATGTATATGTAAGCAGCTTTCACAATATGTTTTTCTGTAATCATCTATAGGGACTAAAAATACAACATCTATATGGATCTCATTTAGCGCAACAGAGAACCTATTTTTCCTGAGTCATTAGCCAGATATTTTAAATGCAGTTATTGTTGATATCCTGTGTGTAATTTTCTTAGATGGTCAGCCTTTAGCCATGGTCAGTAAAAGATAATTTTACCAATTGTAAAAAAAAAAAAAAAATAGATTTGCCATAGTTTTAATTTTGTTTCTGGTATCAAAGATCCCACTTTATTATATATATATACGTACATAATGCTCATTCTGCATTTCCATTGGCCTATTCTCCTTGACGGCGCTTCAAGCGTCACAACATCGTATAGCCAGAAATACATTTTTCAAAAATATTTAGTGTTACAAAAAATATCAATGAATTTGTCTCTAAATTGCCATTCTAATGGTGGGTGGTACAATCCAATCTGTATGACACTGTACAATGTACCGTTGCGGAGAAATTTCGACCGCCAATGGTTTTGAGGATTCACTGCATGATTTGCATTTTCAACTCAACATTCACAATTTGTTTTTGAATAAACATTAGGCATGAAATGATATGCATATGATAAAACAAATAGTTCGAAAAATATTGGGGTTCATTGGTCCGTGGAAAAAATACTGCCTGACACGAATAAAATTGGAAATTTATGAGCGAATGTAATATAATGAGTGATATGAAATTAATTTTATGAGTAAGTGATATAGATATAATAATGCTTTATCCACGAAGTCGTCCGGAATTAGGCATCTTAAAAGTAAAAATAAAAACAATTTCAACTCTCATGATGCCTCTTTATGACCACTTCCGGTTTGTGCTCAAAACGATGGCAGACGAATTTCAGAATAATGATTCTAATCGGGCCTCATCGGCCTTTTTCTGCATCTGGTCCCAGCCAGCATCCCTGATAGAATTCCAAATCGGCCCAGCATCGTTTCTCTATAGACCACTGTTGGGTACAACATCGAATCAACATCGCCGACGTCGTGCCGACATTGAAACGATTTGGAATGCTATCTGAGATATTTCTCTCACCATATTTGTAAGATGTTACCTGCGCAGTCAATTAACAAAAAACGAAATATATGAGTATCAAATGCTTTTTCTCAAAGCTTTATTAAAAAAAATATTTTCCTTTTCTATATCAGTGTCAAAACAAAACAGTTTACACTTCACTTGTCACTACCTACTATAGTCACTACTTCTAAGACAACTACAGGGACTAAAAGACACACTAAAATATTTTTTAATATGCGGTATGAGGATGAAATCCGAAAGTTTCAAGTAAACTATTCTATATGCAGGTCAATGGCCATATTTCTTAAACCAAGCCTTTTCACTGTATTACGTTATTAGGCATTCAAATTAGCCAATAAACAGTTTCAGAGACACAAAAAATGCATTAATTTATTAAGGGTGTATGGCTGAACATTATTACAACAACTGGAGAAAATCTAATAAAGCCAAACCCAATATTTGTTTACAGACTGACAGCAATTAGTTGTGCCTATGACATCCACCAGTCAATTTAATGTAAGTTTATGAATAACATTCATTTCGTTACCATTTGTCACACATTATGGACTGTTTATCGCACCTTGTCCCTGCATATTTTAAAGGTGCACTGTCTGTCAAATTTGCACATTAAAATAATGATATAAATCAATACTGCCTTCTTGTCTCGTGATATTTTTCACCATTACATACCCACTTTAGCACAACAATTTAGTTAAATTTGCAATAAACAATATATAAATATTAGTTTTTCATGCAATCAAAAACTCAATATGTAAACAAACCAAGTGATGAGGTCACAATACTGAACAATAGTGATGATGTCATTTCCATTGTGTTTCCAATGTTTTGGTCTGGAGTTTCTCTGAATGTATAATTTATTTTTAAGTAATTAATGTCTTATAAAATTATTAATTCACACAAATTTAGTGTGCCTTGGTCAATAAAGGTAATTTTCAACTGTTTGATAGCGTCTTAGAAAATTGCAAATTTGACAGACAGTGCACCTTTAACGATATTGAAAGTCAAATATTTGTATAGGAATTGCACATACAATCAAGTGTCATATCTTCTTTACAGGACCTGTCACATGGAAGCATTAACTCTTACAAAACCCGCTAGGTGGCGTGGCTGAGACGATGTGGAGCAAAAATGAAAAGGTGTAAAGTATGCTCAGTTTTACTCTCTGTCAACTGAGACATCAATTTTACACCAATCCACTTTATGCCCGATGGTCTATTTACACAATGGGATTCATCTTCGAACATGAAAAGAGAAAAATTCAATGCGTCAATCAACGTATTTAGGAACAATGTGAAATAATAATATTAATACATATGAGGTAGTTTTCACGAATACTTCTCCTGACTTTTTTGGTATCCACAGAGTGCTATTAGAGTGTCAGTAACTAAAAGACCTTTAAACCGTTAGTACAATTACAAATGACAATTTGTTATATTATTAAAACTGACACAAATTAAAGGGAAAGGGAAAAACCATCACATGATTTTTGGCAGCGTTTACAAATGATTTGAAACGCCAGTTTCCCTTTCAAGTCGTTTTTCTACCACAACTAAACATATACGAGGCATTAATATAAATCAAATTCTACTTAAAATGAAAAAAAAGGAAAATAAAAAGGTGCAGCTGACTGAATAGGCCATCAGACATCTTATTCCGGCTGCTAGAAATTATCTTTTTCTCTCAATATATGTTATTATTATAGGTAACAATACATCCTGGAATTATGTTTAAATATAACTACGCCTCCAAGACTTAATTGTGTGTATACTTGTAATGGGCAAGGACATAAAACCGTGTCTTAAAATTGTCAAAGAAACGCAGGTAAATTTGGAATTTCAATTTTACAAACTATATACTTATTAGTTAAGTCATAAAAATGGGCATACCTTGCGGAATAAAATAAATAGTCAGCTGTCTGATGGCTCTATTCATATTTCTTAATGTCGAAATTAAATCAAACGGTATATACAGTGTTTAAACTAAACAAAACGTAAAATAAACCACATTTCCCTTTCACCACTTAATTTTAACTAAGTGTTTGTGGAACATTTTTCATAACCAAAAAACAGACAATTAATAAAAACGGACAAAAAAACAAAGAATTAGTGCTATTCTACATCTACTGATTAAAATATCTACATATACTACAAACTACAAACTACATACTACGCTACACTACACTAGACTACTTTCTACTGTACAGATCATTTTTAACAGCGGACTGGGCGGCATGTCACTTTGATAATAGCAATAGTGGATGGTGAGAATTCCAACATAGAGTTTTGTGGGATGAGGAAAACACCATTGCATATATTCTCCACTCATTGTCCAACACACATGCATTGCGGCAGCCATTCAACATACCCTCCAGCCATCCAACATACACCCAGCCATCTAACATAAACCCATGTTGGATGACAATTAAGCAACAGCTGAGTTGAGGATCTATTTTTTTCGTATTAATACATGGCTAAATGTGCCACGTGCATTTCCCATGCGTTTGGATAAACACATGGAAAACGCTTGGTTTTCGCCTCATTATATTTAGGCAAAAACCATGCATTTTCCATGCGTTTATCCTTCTCATGGAAAACGCACGTGGCACATTTGGCCATGTATTATTCATATACCTTTGGGGTTGCATGACGGAATACCGCCCAGTCACTGAGTTAAAAATATCTGGCTCACTGTTTGATGTTTTGCCGACTCCAATTGAAGAATAAAAGGCTTCAATATTCATTCCAGTCATTGGTTTGGCCCACCCCAGTGTTAAGTCACTCCGTAGTAAATTAACGTATAACTGTGGTTCGTAAATGTTTCAGTTCTTAACCAAACTCTTGCTTTTAAGTTTCTGCTAGGATAGATAGATAGATAGCTAGATATATAGATAGATAGATAGATAGATAGATAGATGGATAAATAGATAGATAGGATAGATAGATAGATTGATAGTTAGAAAATAGATAGATAGATAGGTGGTTAGATAGATAGATAGCTAGATATATAGATAGATAGATAGATAGATAGATAGATAGATGGATAAATAGATAGATAGGATAGATAGATAGATTGACAGTTAGAAAATAGATAGATAGATAGGTGGTTAGATAGATAGATAGATAGATGGATAGATAGATAAATTAAGGGTTAAACATATAATTATTAAGTATTACATCTTCCATATAGGACCATCTGTTACAGTAAAATGTCAATTACTTACACATTTTAAAATGCCAATTATTTCTTATTCCCCTGCTAATTGGCAATATAATGCCCAATGAAAAATTACACTGTCTTCCGTCAAGCAAATAAGTAATTAAAAAATACATTTCTATTATAATAAGCAAATAAATGTACCCAACAAATTCAGACATATAACGAGATACATACACAATTTTTTTTCTCATTTAATAAATTGAGATTTTAATGACATTTTACACTTATAATTGTTTCTTGGCCCTTATCTATGAGATATGTATTCATCCGCATGTTGGCATCTTTTGGATGTCTTATTTAAACATCGTTTTGCTTGGGGATTTCATTAAAAAAGAAATTGTTCGTCAATTTTCAAATTTCGCTGGGGACACTATACAATTATACAATGGTTACATGTCAGACATGAAGATATGTACACCCGAAAATGTCAATGTAAAACCAAGCCGCGTTGTACATAATACTGAGGGTGTACATCTCAAGTCTCTTGTACCATTGAACATTGTACCAAGTGCCAGAAATAAATATATTACTGTAGTTATGATTTCCATCATTACCATTCATCTACAATTCATCTAAATGATTAATGCCGTGTAGAGATAGATGACAACATTACCTCTCAGAATATGTTTGGAATTTTAAAAGCGGATGAAAACTGACTAAGTTATTAAAGAAAATGTACAAGTAATTAAGTCAGATCTTAAGATTTGCCTGCACTCGTCGGATATCTAGCGTGACGCTGCTTTGGGCTCCACCAACTTTCTAATGCCTACCAATCGCAGCGCGGCGTGGCTCATATACAATACCTAATAGTGGCATATGCTAAATTGCACTGGTGAGTGGTACAAAATTTTATAATGACTTATTAGCATATATAAGACATCCGAATGAATACCAAATTTGAAAAAACAAAATGGGCGAATGTTACCATGTTGTTGCTCGCAGCAGTTTGATTAGAGGCCCGTTTTCCCACTGAGCATAAAAATGCAACATCCGGTTCCCCGCAGTTATGTTGTCATGACGCCAGCAGCACATCTCCATAGCAACCATCCACCTGGCAAAAATTAACACCTCACATGTATTACACAAGCACAAGGTGTGTCATGCAGGTGGGCTTATACAAGCAGACAAAAATTATGAAATATATTTCATGATAATAATCACATTTAGTATGCCCATTACGCACCACTATGTAGTTAAATGTATGGCTGACCAAATAGGCCTGAGGCATTATCAAACTCATTAATTGACACAATACCTAATAAAATAATAAGTACTGTTGGTAAAAGAGTAAAAAGTTAAAAAAGACAAAATACAAATTATATGATTTATAGCCCAGATAGCATTCCAAATGGGGCCAGCGTCATTTCTATATAGGCCACCGTCAGTACAGCAACGTTTTGACGTCGACAACGTCGCGCCAACGCTGAAACGATTTGGAATGCTATCTGGGAATGTATAATCAGAATAACAAAGGTAATGAGAATTGGGAAAATGGAACAGAAGAATCACTGGTAATTGTATATAGCACAAAAGAGAGTTTGAAGCGCTTGGTTTTCTCTTTAGGGATTGCATAGATTGCCGGTTTCCGCAGTTCATTTAGGCAAAATTTTCCAAAAATTGCTCAATATTTTATAAGACAATCCAAAAGATGACAATATAGAGCTTGTTATTTGTGGAGCTACAGAAGACACAGGACTTGATCACCGCCTCCTCATGACTCGCATACTTTTGTAAAAAAAGTACGACGACAAAAGAAATTTGTATTTACACATCTTTTTCTTTCTTTCTTTTCAACACTAATTGTGGCAATATGCCTGGATCATCCGCATCCTAGTGTCAAGTGTGTGGGTGTGTGCGTCTGAGGGGGTTGGAGGGTTGGGGTGGGGGGTGGGGGGTTACTTGACAACCGGACTATATCTTTTACGATCAGGTATTCTAATATCTCGGACCACATTTTTACTTAAAGATCAATAACAATCATTGTGGAACTATGCCAAAATTACATCTTATGTTGATATTCAAATCTCAATGATGAAAAAGTGCCCCTCTACTCAATTGAAACAAATGAAAGCTGGGAATATGTAACAAAACAAACTGATCTATTCCTGTGTGTTACACAAGAGAACATAAAAACCACTTGGGGGAAATTTCATACTGAAGCAATTCGGACATAATTGCCGCTAAATGTGTATTATTATTATTTTCCATTTAAGCAACAACCACAGGTGCATTTTTCACTTTCTTATTTTCTATTTAGATATCTATATATAACATTTAAACGATTTAAAATGGTATGGATTTGATCTGTGTGTGTAATTAGCTAGATTTACGGTTACATAACTAACTAATGGTACATTCATCGAAGTTTCCAACCATTTGGAGAAGGACTGAAATAAGATAATTTAAGACCCTTGAAAGAACAGGAATCTTGGCATGGAGGATATTGGCGAAACCATAAAAGTTAATTGCACATATATGAGGGGTAAGGCTAAGTCTATTTTCATTTGACCAAGTTTATTTTTAAGAGACTTCGATGTTTCACCATTGTAATACTGAAGGGGGCAAAAATAAGACATGTATTTGTTTATCCATAGAAATATAATTAAAAGTATCTCAGGCAACACAATCTCCTCATCAAGTAGAATTTACACACATAGCGACATGTAAACCTGTTATTCAAAACTATATTTGGCTGATACCGACTTAAGATATTTGAAATATATATCTGATTATCAGAGCAAATTAAGGACTGCCATAAAACCTTCATTGTGATGAAATAACAAAACCAGCAAAACTGGCAAAATGAAAAAGCAAATCCATGTAGCAAGACCATAGTTGGCACTTTCCAACGACGACTGTAATCTAAGCGTATACGGGCAAATACTTGGTTGGCTCTAGGCTGAGATGGCAATGGATTGCTCAGTGATGATGCAGCATGATGTGACAGCTGTATGCTCCCCAGAGAGTTGAGAAAGTTCCAGAGAGAACAGAGCCTGTCAACCAAAGGTCGGCTGAGAGCTACATGCACCTACTAGGCTGATAGCAGACTATAAACTCCACCTTTACCTTTACCTTTTACTTAATGGCCACTGGCTACATTTATTTTTCTGTTGCATAAGAGGCCAACCACGTGCATGAGTGAGAGAATTGTTGCAAACAATTTGTTAAAAAAGTCATTGAGAGATTTCTAGTACATTATCTATCAGCTGACTTTCTGTTTACAGTGTATACGGATTTGATTTCACCACGCAGACCACACTCTGTACTCATCAGCACAATGTTAAATGAGAAATGATCTGGACCCATGCAAGCAGAGGCACCTTCACTAGAGTCATGAGCTGGCTTGCATTCGGCCCACCAAGCCCATGTATATCTGTCCAGGGAGTCATTATATAACAGTGATGTCTGGAGTCTCCGTGATCAATCTTTCCTGCACACCTCTGTACAACTGGTCTGTATCTGTCTGGAATAACCATCCAAGATGTTCTCTCTGAATGAGTTATGCAACAAGTGGAGCAATTAAGAGATTCGTGCACCATGCAGGCTTCCTGATCCATTCATGTCAAAGCAGCTGGTGATTGGCTGTGCCTGGATTTTGCACTGTGGTCATGTATTTAAATTTAGCATGACCACACCACAGACCCAGGCACAGCGAACCAATCTCTGAAGAAGTTTCCAGCAAGTCTTTAGTGACTAATAAGATGAAAAAGCAGCTCCTCATACTTGCAAATTCCAGCATGACACGATGCTATAAAATTGCCATTAAAATAACAGTTGTGGGGCTTCTCAGAACAAGCCTAAGACATATGCTAAAAAACGTCACAGCAAATGTCAGGGTGTAAGAAAATAACTTAGACAGACCCAAAACCAACAATGCAACACAAGAATATTCACCAAGAATATCCACATTATTGAAATATCACACACATAAGACAAACCAACAAAATATTACAAACACCAGAGAACACCGCATTGCACGAGATCGGAGAACTTGTGTCCCGAGCAATCCCATCCGCCGGGAGAGAAACCAGGAGAGACGATGATGCTTCTTCTAGATGATGCTGCATAGACGATGCTTCAGCAGCTGATGGAGATGCTCTGCCTCCTCAAATCTTGCTCCTCCTTATATACACCAGCGGGTGATGAAATTTAGCCCAGCAATGGTGTTTGCCAGATGATCATTGAACATGATACCCTCAATGAACATCTCACAAAACCTCATCGAAGTGCCTAATTATGCCCATTAAAAGCAAGACAAAGGAAGGATTACACCTCACCCGAGCCAATTATACAACTACAGGCAATTTGATACTTATATAGAGTTTCATCTCAGCATTCCTCTACGGCCTAATCCTCTGCATAGATAGTTAGTATCTAGTCATTAAAGAGATTAGTGAGTAAGCCGCTCAAGCTCATTTAATTGGGCCCCTAGTTCAAATGTTCTGGCCAATAAGAGTGCACGTTGGGTCAGAACGAAATTTCACAAGACCAGCGATTCAACCAGTTCGTTTCGACAATATAGAAGACCTCGCCTCATTAAACCGAAGGTAAGCCCAAAGAAACAGTTTCGTAAGGGCTCTATTTCTTATTTCAGTAAAATAAAGATAATGTTAGGCTAATGGGTCATGAAATAGAAAGCACTGAGATTAAGTTGCATGCGTTAGCTTTCTTGCAACAGTGATGACCTGTTCGTCCTCAGTAATTGCAATGTTGCAATGAACTTTACGCAACAGCAGCAGGCAGCGGTGCAGTTCACATCTAAATTAATAATATTACTGACACCTTCAAGTTCATTCAAGTTCTCAAAGGTTAGATAGATAGATAGATAGATAGATAGATAGATAGAGATAGATTTATAGATGGATGGATGGATAGATAGTTAGATGGATAGATGGATAGTTAGATGGATGGATAGATAGATAGAAAGATGGATAGCTAGATAGATAGATAGATAGAGATAGAATCTATAGATGGATGGATAGATAGATAGATAGATAGATAGATTGTTAGATAGATAGATAGATAGATAGATGGATGGATGGATGGATGGATGGATAGATAGATAGATAGATGGATGGATAGATAGATAGATAGATAGATAGATAGATAGATAGATAGATAGATAGATAGATAGATGGATGGATAGCTAGATAGCTAGATAGATAGAGATAGAATCTATAGATGGATGGATGGATAGATAGTTAGATGGATAGATGGATAGATAGATAGTTAGATGGATGGATAGATAGATAGAAAGATGGATAGCTAGATAGATAGATAGATAGAGATAGAATCTATAGATGGATGGATAGATAGATAGATAGATAGATAGATAGATGGATGGATGGATGGATGGATAGATAGATAAATAGATGGATAGATAGATAGATAGATAGATAGATAGATAGATAGATAGATAGATAGATAGATAGATAGATGGATGGATAGATGGATAGCTAGATAGATAGATAGATAGATAATTTTTATTTCTCAATTTTGAACCGATAAACATTATGCTTGCTAAACGTTCTTTTTAGTGGGTGACCTGTTGTTATGTGTAGTCAAAGACAGGGTCTTTGGTGTGGTATTGCATTTTGCATTGTTCAGAGACAGGCGTAATGATGAGACCACATTTGTTACCTGGCCGGGAGTCCCCATCCCCTAACTAACTGCAAAAGTGTGTAATTGTAATCTATGTATGTCTCATTGTACAAACTTTATACTATTGCTAAAAAACGTCACAGCAAATGTCAGGGTGTAAGCAAATAACTTAGACAGACCCAAAACCAACAATGCAACACAAGAATATTCACCAAGAATATCCACATTATTATCGGAGAACTGGTGTCCCGAGCAATCCCATCCCCCGGGAGAGAAACCAGGAGAGAGGATGATGCTTCTTCTAGATGATGCTGCATAGACGATGCTTCAGCAGCTGATGGAGATGCTCTGCCTCCTCAAATCTTGCTCCTCCTTATATACACCAGCGGGTGATGAAATTTAGCCCAGCAATGGTGTTTGCCAGATGATCATTGAACATGATACCCTCAATGAACATCTCACAAAACCTCATCGAAGTGCCTAATTATGCCCATTAAAAGCAAGACAAAGGAAGAATTACACCTCACCCGAGCCAATTATACAACTACAGACAATTTGATACTTATAGAGTTTCATCTCAGCATTCCTCTACGGCCTAATCCTCTGCATAGATAGTTAGTATCTAGTCATTAAAGAGATTATTGAGTAAGCCGCTCAAGCTCATTTAATTGGGCCCCTAGTTCAAATGTTCTGGCCAATAAGAGTGCACGTTGGGTCAGAACGAAATTTCACAAGACCAGCGATTCAACCAGTTCGTTTCGACAATATAGAAGACCTCGCCTCATTAAACCGAAGGTAAGCCCAAAGAAACAGTTTCGTAAGGGCTCTATTTCTTATTTCAGTAAAATAAAGATAATGTTAGGCTAATGGGTCATGAAATAGAAAGCACTGAGATTAAGTTGCATGCGTTAGCTTTCTTGCAACAGTGATGACCTGTTCGTCCTCAGTAATTGCAATGTTGCAATGAACTTTACGCAACAGCAGCAGGCAGCGGTGCAGTTCACATCTAAATTAATAATATTACTGACACCTTCAAGTTCATTCAAGTTCTCAAAGGTTAGATAGATAGATAGATAGATAGATGGGTGGATGGATAGATAGATAGTTAGATGGATAGATAGATAGTTAGATGGATGGATAGATGGATAGAAAGATGGATAGCTAGATAGATAGATAGAGATAGAATCTATAGATGGATGGATAGATAGATAGATGGATAGATAGATAGATGGATGGATGGATGGATAGATAGAAAGATGGATGGATAGATAGATAGATAGATGGATGGATGGATAGATGGATAGCTAGATAGATAGATAGATAGATAGATAGATAGATGGATGGATGGATGGATGGATAGATGGATAGCTAGATAGATAGATAGATAATTTTTATTTCTCAATTTTGAACCGATAAACATTGTTCTTTTTAGTGGGTGACCTGTTGTTATGTGTGGTCAAAGACAGGGTCTTTGGTGTGGTATTGCATTTTGCATTGTTCAGAGACAGGCGTAATGATGAGACCACATTTGTTACCTGGCCGGGAGTCCCCATCCCCTAACTAACTGCAAAAGTGTGTAATTGTAATCTATGTATGTCTCATTGTACAAACTTTATACTATTTGACTTTATTGATATTAATTTTTCTACATTTTAACTGTATATTGTACATTACTTTCAACTACTTGGTTGCAAATAATTACATTACTTACTTACTTACTTACTTAGTATACTTTCTTTTGGTTTACCAATACGTTTTGTAGTTGTATATAACTTTCCATCATTGGCAACAACGTTAAGTTTTATATGTCACATTCAGATATCTATTTTAAGATAAGATATACTTTAATTCATCAAAATCCGTGTCTAACCCAAAATGAGTGAAAATTTGATAAGGCTGGACATATTAGCCAAATTCCATGCATGACGTGGTTCTCGAATAATGTCACAATTGTAATACAAAATGTAGTATTCCAAGAACTTACATAAGATGTCATTTCCAGTTCTTTGTTGAATAATGTGTGTATATATGTAGATGTAAGCTTTGGTGTTGATTTGCAATTAACTTGCAAGGTGACGGTCCTTTTTTACACAAGTATATATAAAGCTATTTTGGAAAGAAAAATAAATAAATTGATTTCTAATGGACAGTTTACACACTACGTTGCAGCGGTGTCTTGTTCCTATATATGCAGAGGAACAATACTACTTGTCACAGCTGACACTCAGCCTGACAGTTAATCACAATTAGCGCACGTGATATATGATATGACGTCACTTGAATCGAATTTATGCAACAGTAATTTGACAGTTAAGGGTCTCCTTGCATTGCTGCCAAGCAGCATCTAATCTTCTGAGGCAGAATTAACAGTTTGCAAGAGTAATTATTAACTAATTAGTGGAAAGATGAGCCATGACTTGAATTCCCTTCTTTCATTTCCAATCTGGCTGCTGGATTATCACTAGAATATTTGTTTCAATTTGTCCCAAGAATAAGACCGGCAATGTATGCTTTTTCTTATATTGCAAGGAGCACCACGTCTCGTGTGACATAATTACCCACCTGTCCTCTCATTCGTATACAGTATGACAGCGGACATGTGTCACACTTTCATCCGTAATTACATATTAAGCTTTTAAGGCGTTTCTCATGTATCTTGAACAGTATTAATTAACAATCATTCTACATTTAAGAAATAACGTCAGCAGCATTTTACACAATTAGCACTTCTAATAACCACTGGGCGTCTCACTTATCCGTGATGACGTCAATAAGCTGGTTACAAAAGTTCTCGA
Organism: Alitta virens; assembly: GCA_932294295.1. Taxonomy (NCBI): domain Eukaryota; kingdom Metazoa; phylum Annelida; class Polychaeta; order Phyllodocida; family Nereididae; genus Alitta; species Alitta virens. The sequence continues at coordinate 12,079,606 of OW028577.1, read as the reverse complement.
TGCCTTTCTAACTACACTATGGTCTATGCGGTATACAGCCACAGATAGGAATAGATATATGTATGTATAGCACAACCGCGTGAAATAAATACATGTGATTCAAATAGCTAGAAATATTACTTGGCACTATTATGATAAACAAACTGTACCTTACCTTATGGCTGCAGCTGTCTGTCATTTTCTGACATTTCTTATGTTCCAGGTTTGGAGGTGTCCCCCATGCACAGCTCCTCATGCAGCCTATGAACATAAAATATGAAACAATATGACTTCCTGAACAGGCGACTTCCATTTATAGGCGGAGGGGCTGACAGCAATCTGTAAAGTGGCTGCTCAGACTGCAATGGACAGTGACAGCGTGTGTATTTTAATAGGGGTATCACTTGCTCCACAGACATACTAACAGGGGTGTCACAGCACCCAACAGATTCCTATTAACAATATTTTGTCACCACTGTGAGGTGACAATGCAGTTTCCTAGCAACAAAGAAAACAACATGAGGTCGCCAGAGCAAAAACAGACTAAGTCGAAAAGCAAAAAAGTTCATAATACACCATTTTCGCTCATATATCTTTTCCTGAATTTGACATTACTTCAGCGCCTACGTATACAATTCTTACCTATGTGAAAACATATTTATTCTTTTTCCTATATTATATTAATACATATGAAGCTGGGATGTTAGTAATACTGTTCACTGGTGCCAAATTTCACTTGCTTTTCCTTCTTTGAACGCACAATATAATTTGGCCACAAATCTGAGTAAATTCTCCATAAATATAATAATTCGAGATAGGAGCATAGTTACCCTCTTCCCTTTCCCCCCTCCCCCCCCCCCAAAAAAAAAATATCGTTTCAATAAAACCTATAGTAGGCCTATGTATAATTAAGTTTGCCTGAGTTATCTCAGATTGTTGATTTCTGCACTCAAAATAAGAACACTGGTTATGTATTACTTAACTTAGATTATATTAATATGCATAGATTGAATAAGCTTTTTTACAGCCTGTAGATCTACATGAGATGCGCTCTTGTTTCCCCCGTGGCACTGCGACCGGGCTGGTTGAAGCATAGGGCGGTCACGGGTGGGCCCTCCCGGGGGCTGAGCCTCGGCGCCGCAAGGGGAGCCGGCCACTCTCTGCCTGTCTTTTGTCGGGTGCCGCTGGGGGGCCCTCCCCGTGAAAGTGTACACTCGTGAGATGGCCATCATGAGATGTATTGCCCCTCTTTTTTTATCATATCACCCACACTGTCTGCATTGCATTGGTATTAAACTGTGTGGGTATGTTCAGGTCACAGGCGGGTATGGCAGCCTATATATATATATATATATATATATATATATATATATGGATCATCTAGATTAAATAACGCTACCTATCATAATTAGCCCACCGGCCATTTCCTGTACTCATCTACCTGACTTCTGGATAGGTGTCCGTGTTTATGTGGGGGAGGAGGATGCAGTAGGTTGAATTTTTTTTTTTTCATATCTTTTTTGCCCTCGTTTTTATAATTTTGTAGAGATTCCAAATTTGGAATGACTCATCTTCTTTTGAATTGGTTTAACTAAGGCTTAATTAATAATTCTAATCATCGAAAAATAACAAAAAATGCTCATCTTTTAGCCAACTCTCCTTGAATATAATACATGTATACACAATGTACATTATTTTCTTCCACGTTTTTGTGGATAAAACATAAAAAGCTAACAGAAAATAAAAGGAAAAGAAGAAGCGCTCAGTGCACGTATAGATCTGCAGATTACAACAATGTATTTACATAAGTAGGCACTATATACAGTTAGCAATATTCCTCTACAGGCACCCATCATATCCAGAGAAGATGGTGAACCTGTGTTTGCACAGTGGCTTTAAATGGCTTACAGTAAACCGTGGGTAAAACAGATTACCTTGTCTCATCAAAATTTCTAAGTCTTCCCTGATATGACATGCGGACGACCAATTTTTTGACATTACAAATTAATGCCCTGGTAAATTATTGCAGAATTGCCATTTACGCGTCCTCTATTCGCATGGAGAATTTTAGTTCATGATTTAACATTTTCATTTGCACGACTTAATATGTTCATTTAATTGCTTAGCATGTAAACCAGTTGGTTTCCCTATAAATTGGCCTTAATAGATTAGGCAATGCATGTCATTAAGCAATGCATTATCTTCCATCTGTTGCATTTCTTCTATAAGGCACACCTAGTTATATCCGTTGTGTACCGCCTTCAGATTACACCTTCCCCCCCCCCCCCCCCCCATTCGTTTAACCACATAATGTATATTTTAACAAGTTACAAAATGTGGGAAACCCCATGGATGCTTAAAGGCAAGTGCATGCATGGCAAGATTATTATCCTACATATATTTTTATAGAAGGGGGAATTTTTGCAATTTTCTTAATTCACACAGGATGAACTTGACCTTAAAACTGTGAGTATAGCGTAAAACATTTATAATATTAGTTTGAATGAATATACATGTTTACCAGAATTTGGTTAGGCCTACTTTACATTCAACTACAGAGGCGCCTCACCATTATTACCAACTTTGGTGCAACTTTTAGTGGTTTTAATGGGGGGGGGGGGGGGGGGTTGTCTTCATTAGTGAATATATACGATGGTGACACAAATACTTAGGTCAAAAATGGTCTTTAGGTTAGCTCTATATTCATTTCAAGAATATCAATACTGAATTTCTATTCCAGCTGTACAGGCACAATACGCATTTGTTATAATATTATAAGTAGCCCTTATAACGAAGCGGGTTTATTAGTGAAGTATTATAATTATAATAGGAAATACACGACATTGTGTTTCTTGGTTTATAATCTTCTGATCAAGCAGACACCTGTTACAGCAAACGAAATTGCCAATTTAGAAGAAAGGCCTACCTTTTGTACAACTAATAATAGGGACACGAAAAGTCAAAAACACTTTTTCACTTGTCATCCACTTATCCAAATTTCTTGGGCTAGGTCATCCACGGTTTCTATTAATTATTGTCTAATTTTGAGAGATATAGAAAATAATTCGTTTGGTGTACCAGCAGGAAGCAAGGTGGAAGATTCGGGTTCCATTAAAAATCATTTCTCACATTTCTCATTCTCTTGCATTTGTAAACAAAAGGCTTGAATCTAAACGGTTTTATTCTGCAGACCTATTGCCGTTTCCTCAAGAAAAACAAGAGTTTTGCCTTGAGTGATAATCCAAACAAAAGCCAAGAGATGGTGAATAGGTATTTAAGCAAGGAAGCCACAATAACTATGATCGAGGCCTGCCAAGTGCTGGCTGGGCTGACGCCAGTTGCAGTCACGTGCCGCAGGGTGATTACGTCATCATTTACATAAATGACGTCGTTGGGCCGTTGGACGTTCGTTGGACGTGCTATTGTTTGTATCTGTAAATATTATTGCGTAAGTTTTAGGGTTATCACGGTTGTGAAAGATTTTTTTCTCAGTGCTCAAAAACCTCAGGAATTAAAAAAAAAGACTACAGACCTAATTACATTAGAAGCTTCTGAAGGAAAACAGGGCTGTGGTTAGCCCACTCAGTTATAGAACTAACAAAACCAACTATTATTTTAGAGAGACAATACTTTCAATGTCTGGATTTATATTTGCATCCTAATTACCCCCTAGTACAGCATATGCGCATGTCTGCATTATTGAATAAATATTTGGTTAAATTACGCAGTTTAAAACTTACAGTACCTGCATAGAACCTGCAAGTTAAGTTTGAGCAGCAATTAATTTTGCAAATAGGATTGTCAACTGTACCCCAGGCAAAGCTGGAGGACAAGTGCAACCAATTTCTTAATGCGTCGTGTCATATTAAATGCTTCGTAACATTATTTGCCTTTTCTTAAACTAACACATTTACAAGGATAAGAAACAATATAATTACGCCTCTAATTTCTCCCAGACATATTTAACAGATAACTTAGACATTAAATCAGAAACTTTGCTCGTCAAATGCTTATGATTTTAAGCTTGGTGCACCAAAAATGATGACAATTCTGCGAAATCAAAATAACTGTCTACAAGTCGACCGCTGGCGCCATCTATAGTGATTAAATTGAGGCGAGCTGCACAGCCAGCGTCTACAGAATCTCATTGAGGGCAACTCACCAAATGTTAACGCGGCCACTTTTGACCTGTGGCCCTCGATTCAATCTTGCCTGAAGATTCAAGGGTCCCGAGCAGAGACAGGAATGGACGCCTAATTATTCTACTTAAGATGAACTTAACATGCTTGAGGCAGTCAAACGAGTAAACATGCTAGCATAAGAATCTAATGTCTCCAAATTACAAAATCACGACTATGTTTTACTTATACAGATTTTTTTATGAAATATCGCTCAGTTAAGTTCTTTAGAATACATGGGAAGTGATTTCATAAATCATACCAGGCAGTTATGTATATGCACAGGTTAATGTCAGTATAAGGGAAATTATCATGTGCCACTGCATGATGATAATTTGGCACAGATTTTACATGGCAGTAAAGAGGTGCTCGTGCAAAGTGCTCATTAAGTGGTTCACCGAAAGTAGTTTGATTGATAACACCTCGAAATGGAGGTGTTGCAACTTGACAGGTTAAGTGTAACTTGGTAATCATTAGGCGCCCGTAGCACTGCAACAGCTCGCCTCAGTCCATCATCAGGTAGGGTGACTATTTATTGCCAGTTCCGTTTGTTTTTGTCCACCTTTTAGAGCAACTAATTAGCGCCAAGCGATCTATACACTTAATTCTGTAAGGCAGGGTGTTAATCTATCGCTATATACAAGCCTATAAATCTGTCATAATTTTGTCATTCTTCCAAAAGCAGTAACTAAAACGTGGTGATTTTAAACGTTTACTTTTAAGTAATTATCAAAATAGAAATTAAAGCTTTGTCATACGGAGAGTAACAAACGAATCGTTTGTCTAATTAGCAGGTGGGCGCATTGATTGATAGGTGTAATGATAGGGTGAAGCTGTAGGCCTAGGGTTTGTACAGCAAACCTGCTCAGTATGCCAGTGCTTCCATGCAAAATATGATTGACCCACATGTGGCAAAATATTACTCAGGGTCTAAACAGCTGACAAGCCACAAGGCTGATCATATGACAGGATCGGATGACAATATCATGTGACCGTTTAACAAGCGCATGTGATGTGGCGGGAGGGCGGCATGGGTAGCAACTAGCACAGCTTCGGGGCGTCTCGCATCCGCCAGGTGAAAGAAGCATCTCGGAGGCCGCAACCAACGCCACGGGCGCCGCAAACCTCCCTCGGAAGAGCGCATCTTAGTGGCGCAAGAAATTAACTGGAAAATGGCAAAAGGTGAAAGCTCACCAGGGGTCCTGCTGCCTGATTAGAATGCACAATTGGACAATCCCCGAGCCACAGTATGATGACAAGAGTTAGACAGATCGTAATAAAGCAATTTACAGGTGTGAGTAGGGCTCAGCGCTGTGCACTCTGCACTCAGACCACCGCAAACCAAACTAAGGGCTTCGGGTGTCGGCGCCTGCAAATGTTATGTTAATTACGCTAGCCTACACTCAATTTGCTTATCGTTTACTATAATTAATTGAAGTCAAGAACTGGGCTCTGCCTGGCAAACTCGCTCAATGGAATAAATATTCGGAGAATTGCTGCCGTTTATATACAACCTCCAATGAGGTGCACTAGGACTCCCCTTTTCAATTTAATTCCACGGTGTCGGTATTATATAGTCGTTGTTGGATGATTTCTGAGAGCTTTTATAAGAACTGGTACAGAGTAATTACAGTAAAGCTAAGGTTGAGGTTCTAAACAATGTTTTGACACTGCTCTTCTTTTTAGCAAAACCAATATATTTGGAAGACAACTCCAGAGACGTCATGCGAATACAGGACTCTCATTAGCTAAGTCTGTCCAATTGGAATCCTTGACTCACATGACGTCATCTGGAGTTCAGTTTCCAATCTATGAGTTCGGCTGTAAATGATATCATATTTCTACAATTGCAGGTGATTCACGAGAAAGCTTGTTGAAAATCACAAACAGAGCACTGTCATTTGGATATATCAATGGGCTAGGCCTTTGCATGACTTGGTGATTCCTTTCGAGGGTGACTTCAACAGGAAAACGTATGTGCTTGTTTACGTCATGGCTAATTCGATATTCATTTAAAGCAGCCAATCAACTATTTCTTCACAACAAACTTTGTCACTTAAAAGTCATAGTTGGACAACGTAACTTACGCCTCATGGGATTTCACAAACCTGTAGTTATCATTCCTAAATAAATAAATTTCAGAAAGCTACAATTTCTCATTAGGACTGACAGATTCATTACCACCCCCCACAATTAAGGCAGAATTATGCATCGGGAAGGTAGTTCACACAGGTAACAAAGAAGTATTAACTTTACACAATTGAGGAACAATAGAAGGTCTTGGGAAAATGACAATGTTAAAGCTGCAATAGCAACAGGTGCAGGCGCCGCTCCCTTTTCTCTAGACATTAATGAGAAGAGCCATTAATTAATGACCCGCCTTGACAATGCCAGTCATTGACAGCTGATTAGTCCTTGACAGGTGTTGTTAAATAATCTTCCCATATTACTGGCCTAATAAAATTATCGCACAGCTCAGGGACATACTTTTTAAGGCTTCCCTAAAAGAATGACTGAGGCTAATAATCTATCCGCTGCAGTTATGAGCTCATTTTCTAGCTCTAAACATTGTACATCTGCAAATGTGATTTGTGATGAGAGACGAAGAATGTGATAAAAATACAAACGACTTTTACATTAAGTTATAAGTTAACATCCGAATGATTCTACAATTAAATAGAAAAGTTATACCAGATAATATAAATTTTCTCACGATGTCATGCTTCCATCCTCCCCCCCCCCCCTCTTCTTTCTCAACAAACGCCAACATAGTAATCTGAGCTTTGATTCGTTGATTTGACGTAAGAACAGTCAATGTCTCATCTTAACCTCTATTTCTATTAAAGTGTCTTAATTCATCTTTCTATTACAATTTTCATCAATTAGGCCCACACGTTCACAGTTTGCAGGTGACAGCTAGGGAATCAATGTCAGCAGTCTGCAACTTCGCCAGATTTTATTACTTGTAATGTTATGACAGGCGTAATCACTTGGGTTACAGGTTCCTTAGTGCAGTAATTGTAACATGAGCGAGGCGACATTGATAAAGCCACGGCGGCCGTGTGCGCTCGCGCCCCCCTCTGGTCAGGGTGAAAGTTTGTGAGAGAAACCAGCTAGATGATGCTGTGAGCTTGCAATCTTTCTATCTGAAACAAACCTTGTTTTGATGTTTTTCATTTTGTTTTGCGTTGATTGTCATTGTACAGTTAGTTTAATTAAAAACGGCCTGTCAAATTGAACCTAGACAAAGCTAGACAACTTCTGCTGTAGGATGCTGCCTGCCATTAAAGGGGAACTAACACCTTCAACACTTTACCTCTCAGATATTAGCTTGGGTCCATTGAAACACATCCACGCTATACATAACTTGTATATATGCATTGGTAATGAAATATACTGCATGTTTTAGCTCCGTTTTGTGAACTACAGAGGCCGCCATTTTTTAAATTCCCAGTGTTTTGCACTGACCGGAAATACGTCACTGTTGTACTATAGATCTCGGCATTGCAATTCAAGTGGTGAGAACAACTGTCAACAACAGTTTAAGATACAGTTAATTGCACTTTCAGAGCAGTTCTTACTGAGTGTCAAGTAATTGCCAATGAACTATTTGACAATGCAATTAGAGAATTTATTAGACCAAATTAAATAAAACAAACAAAAGCAGCAAATTACAAGGAACTACAATAAGCAGTAAAAAAATAAAATAAAAAAAGGTCAAAATACAAATTTTTTTGGTCAGGAGACATCCACTAATAAAGTTCTTATTTTAAAAAACGCTGACTAGGATGCCCCCTTAAACTCATATTTAAAAAAAATAATAAAATGATTTAATAAAATAAAAATAAGAAATAAAAAATTAATAAAAACATTTATTATAAATAACAAGATCTAAATATAAGAAATAATGATGGGATGAAAATGAAAGTATGGCAAACAAATTGCAAATTTAATAAAAAGTTTACAACCGGGATTAGTTCTTAATTGTGATTGTGACATTAAATATTTTTCGTGTATGAATGTACTGGGTGGCACTGGGACTCACAGATTTCGAAAGGGGCCAGCAGAATTGACAATATAAAATTATCAGTGAAACAGCTATCAATTATCCTGCTATGTAATACAACTACTGAATGTTTGGATAACTGAGTACTAATTAAATACATTTTTAGTAATTTAGAGCAGTTTACATTGTATTAGATTTCAGCATTGTATGCATACACGAAAAATTTATTATGTTGCCAAATAAATCTATAGATCTATCATTCGTCCACTGTTTATTAGTGAAGCTTCAAAAAAAAAAAATAGTGTATTGGACAAAGTTTTGTTGAAAATGAGTTTTTGATATTATATTTTATTTTAAACTGGTAGGCCTATATTAAATGTATCTAGCAATGCAACCAACATACAATTGAAATAAGCACAATATGGTAATTAATATATTAATCTTGGTAAAGGAGATGATGCCTATAAAACATCCCCACTAACACTATATATACACTAAATATAGATACTACGAAATATATTTATACTATAAATAATACTGCACACTGTCCCTAAATATCATGTAACTCATATTTTATTTACAAAGCAAAGCAGTATTCCAATTCTGTTCTCTTGCAAAAATATGGTCAGAAATATAGTGATACAAAATATTATTTGCCCATGCCTATATACCTATTCTTACATACAAATTGCTCATTGCAATCAATGCAATAATTATGCAGTTTTTCCAAAAAATTGCAATTAACACCCTTTATTTTGTTGTGCTGTCTGTTCTTGTTATAATTGCAATGAACAGTGTAAGGGCTTGTAATCAACAGGAATATGAATTGATTCGTACGGCTGAATGCATATATATATATATGGCCTAGCTGTTCTTGACTTAGTACATAAGTGACGTCACTATTTTGCGTGCCGTGTGCAATAATGGCGGCCCCCAGCATGTCGGCGGATGGTGCAAATTGCATTTTTAATTGGCTTGAAATCATATCAAACCATAGTTTAAGACATTTCCTTTAACTGCAATGTATTATTTAACATCTAATTGAACTTTTGAAATTAACTTACAAACTTCCATTAGTTCCCCTTTAAACGAAATTATATGGCTATAGCTGGCTACTAAAAGCTGGATCTAAAAGTATATGCAGCACCATTTGGTGCATAAGTTGCTAGTTATGCATATTTGTCTTTTTTTGTTTGCAGAGATGCATGTCAATTGCACATCGGCGCACTTGCAAATGATAGCAATGTTTCAGTCTACATACATTTTACCAAGGCTTATATTTTTCAGTGGTGGCAGGTGTAAGCCGACTATAGGCTTGGAGTATCCAAAAGCAGTTGGTTTTAGCCAGTTATAGCTACAGCCAGGAATAGGTTGCTATAAATGTCTGGAGTCGACCATATTTAATGAAACTAACGGTACATCCATTTTTCGTCTAAATGCTAGTGACTGGAGCCCGCACCTAAGGCTAGCACGCCTTGCTAGAGGCAGACGCAATGATGAACTTGTGAGGCTTTGTAAGTAAGGCGTAAATTACGTTGACTTTAAGTGACCCATGCATTTTATGTATTCACCCCATAGACGGGGTCTATTAATTACTTGCCCCCGCATAGACACCGAGTCCAGGCACCACAATTTAACGTTTCAAGCCACCAACATCCAGCTGAGAAGTATAGACTGTGATTTGAACCCACAGTTACAAAAGCATGCAGCTTCAGCCTTCGATCTGTACTATATGTTCTTCAGAACATTCTGAACACTATTTTAAATTAAGATCAGAATCAAACCCTTGACACTCTGCATTAAATCGGTATATAAAGGTAATTAAAAAACTAAGTTTTTTTTTTCTGTGGTTTGAATCCAATTCGCAGAATCATAACTCGAAACTAGTAATTCGGACTTTAGGTGTCAACGGTGTCAATGAAAGGAATATGTGCAGCCGTTACAAAATGTATTATGAAGCCGAGCAAAAGCTTGTTATGGCCTTATTAGAGACTAGCATGTAAGCTGTGCGTTGACTGCATTGCATATTATGTCTGCCCCCGAGCAACCAACCCAGCTCACCTGTCGCCAGGTTTCATTTTGCATCAGGTCAATTAGCATCCCCCAACCCCGCATCAGTGGCCTGCCTCATCAGCCACATAACCCTCCCAGTGGGTCTACACGATACATATATTCATTAATTACAGTTCCATCTCTTCCAAACCCCAAAGAATCAAATTGCTGCATCCGTCACTTCGTGACTTTAATTGCTGGGTGACGTCAATGCTCTATTTTATTATGTAAAATCTTAGTCGTAAAACTTATGAACCAATTTTTACAGAACGAGTACTAATCGACATTTCACGAGTTATAGCATTGGGGAAGTAGTCATTTTGCCAACAGCCCAACATGGAATTAGGTCTTACCATCGGGAGCGTGAAGCCAAAACAATGCAAATTAGCCTTTCATTGTAACCACATTTACGATTTCCTGTGGGAAAAAAAACTACTAGGCGAAAGAACATTCAGTTTAGCATGAATTGCACCATTACCACTTGTTTTATTTCACCTGAAGACAAAAAATTCACAAACACCCACACAACTTCTAACAAAAAACCTAAACCACAAGAAAATGTGCTCCCAGATTTAAAAAAAAAAGAAGCGCAAGATTGAATCTGGGCATCCGATATGTGCTATCTAAATATACATTACAAGTGTGAACTAATTGCAAACCTTCAGTAAAAATTTTAGTACATAAATGTATAAAGCTTTCTAATTATGAAAGATTTGTGCTCTCTTGGACAAAAACTCATATATTCTATATATATATATATATTTTTTTTTTTTTCAAGCCAAATTTACAAATGAAGTTTTTCATCTCCATCTCTGGATGGATGTTGGTATTTCATACTGATATTCAGAAACATGACATAAAATATGAAGGCAACTGCAGAAAGCAAAAAACAAAAAAAAAAAACAAATGAAGAACTTACCTGGAAACAGCACTGGATCAGCGAGTTTGGATGACATCTTAGGGCATCAGGAGACACCAGGAGAGAGAGATCCATCATAAAGTCGGGATGCTGATGAGAGGCGGAAGAAGTTGCTCTTGTGTCTGGTGCTCCTCCATGATGCATCGGGAACGTGGTGAGCAGGCTGCTGAGGAAGAGAGTCAGTCTCCGTCACCAGCAGTCAAGTGGCGGCAGTGGGCATGGGAGAGGAGGATGAGGCTGCTGCGACTGCAACAGTGTCAGGAGCAGCAGCAGCAGCAGCTGGATAACTCTCTCAAGTTGCAGGCTGCATCTGTCTCTCCCTGTGTCTCCCACTTCTATGACTGGCCAAGCACCTCCCCGATCCCAGTTATATGGGGGAGCAGGAGGCAGGTGTTGGATTCGTTATGTCAGCCATGTCTCCTAGGGATCAGGCATTTCCTCATTTGTCAACCAACTTAAGCTTTGCGTTAATTTCTAAGCTAATTGAACTCCACGGGCTACATTCTGCTAACTTCAGATGGTCAGGCACAGTTCATGAAAGCAATCAGTGGTCACCTCTTTTTGGGCATTCTGTGTCCTTGTGTACATATGTTATGATAATAAGCGCATTACATCATATATTACATCATAGATAATGTCAATCTTAAAAAAGGTCAATACGGGGTCCCCAACAGCATATATGCAGCAGAAAGAAATACAGCAAGGTTTAGAAGCATTATTCTATATATAAATAAAAAGCAATGTTACACAAAAACACAAAATGTTGAAAATTACCCCTGGAATGATCCACGTGATGAAGGCGACATGTGTCAACATATAAGTAATTGCTTGAACCGAGAACTTTCTACAGAGAAATCTTTTGGCCACGATGATTTAATGTCGAATCCCAGTTATTACACCCATTAAAATGAACATAGCCGCATAAGTGTTTATCTAAATGTCATAAATTCATTGACGGATAAACATACCTGTTACTGTGGACAGGGGCGGAGTCAAGGGGGAGGGGGTTAGGAAATATAAAGTTTTATTGGAAGTCACAATACATTGGCTCAAAATCTTCAAATGGTAATAAAACATATGATGGGTAAAGCTCCCCCCTTCCCCCGCCCCAAAGGACCTGCTCTTTAAATCATAACAGGACCCAGGCCATGTCGTGTTGTTGTTGAACTTCCCATGTGTGCTAAAATGGGAGTTTTAACAAGGTAAATTAAGTGGCCTAGTTTTAATCAATTTTAGCTCAGATTGGATTATATCTACTAGAACAAAAAGGTTATTCCAATGCTGACAATCTGGCACACAAATATCTGCAACTACGGTTGGATCATCAACTTGGATGGAAACTCTCGCACAGTGGGCGTGGCCTATCTGGGGCAGAGTTCCGTTTCAGTACGCCAGTATGTAACATTGTGCGGTGCGACATAATCAGCCTTTAAACTTTCAAGAGGTTGTAGAGCATTTTATAAGGAGAAAAGTGAGATTTAAACTTTCAGGCAAAGAAGGTCAATAATAATTTCTGTGGCAGTTTTAACTGCTATTAGCTCCAATAAACTTGTTTTTAACTGTACTGGAAATCCACCACGACTGCAGATTTTCTCCTCCGACACGCACAAGTATATTCCCTACAGGGCTACAAGTTTATGAGTTGTTACAAAAATAACTTTGACAACTCTGGTGATGTTATAACTTGTAACACATTGGAAAACTATCTAAGTAGGGTCGATCTGGGGTTTTTTAAAATCACATATTGTGGCTAATTTCAGTAGAAATTGTACGCATGCGTAGAACAACTGGAGAGCAGTTTATTTCTGGAAAAGTCAATAGAGCGAATAGCCTAATTAAATGCACACTGAAAATTATTAAGATAATCATTTATAAGATGCATGCTGTTTTAAGATAGATTATATTTCAAAAGTCATCAGGACCTGGTATTCCATGATTGTGACACCCTATGATGCACAAAGAGAGTTGACAGACAGACAGAGAGACAGACAGACAGACAAGGTCGTGTTGCGATGACAGCAGGGCTGAAATCAGACACATCCAACAACAATGCTTCACAAAGCTTGTTGTTGTTCTTATTCTTTCGAACGTATTAATTAAGAGACATTGCTAATTGTGATATGCGTTGGTCGCCAGCAGTCATCTGGCTCTGGCATTCCATGATTGGCTGCATACACCTAAGCAACCTTTGTTAGCACTTGTAATTGGCTCAATTTTCACTGAATGCAACAGGCCACGTGGCAATCCCATGGCAGTCACGTGGCAATTAAATTCCCATTCTTCTGTTCACTTCGTTCCAGTAATTAAGTGACCAATCAGCATTCATAAAAGATATACAGTGCTTGTTTACTTGACTACAGCTCTCACAATGTTGCACAATGTTGCCATGTCTTTGCCCCATGGAATTATTGTGGCATTGACCAGAGGGCATAAGAAATTGGGTGCAACTTCAGGTAGAGGTTCGCAATTACGATTACAGCAGACCATTTCGCTGGTCAAGAAGTGATTAGAGTGGCTCATAGCGGGTCCCATCTGTGGAGATCCACTGCAAATACGTCAGAGAGGTGTACTTGCAAATGCATTCTTGAAAAGGATAGGTTATTCTAAATACCAAATCATGATTTCATCATTTTGGTTATATATCAACCATACTGACTGACCTTGGATGAACTAGAGATCATCCAAGGACTGACCTTACAACCATATATGACCGAATAAACCATTTCTGACCAGTTTATCAATCATGTCATGCCAACCAGCCTACTTTGGTTGATCTAATAAAAAATTTTAAAAAGCTTTGGTTATTGACCATAAAATTGGTCAAAATAACCAATATATTTTTACAACAATGTGACTCAGATCACCTCCAAACATAATCACTTCTTTCCTATAGCACTTATCTAATCTGTCAGCCATCCATTCATTATAATAGTTTGAATCTCGAGACATCCTAGACTTGTTGCTTTCATGATGCATTTGTCTCAGTATTCAGCAATATAACAGCATTTTTGGTCAAATGGACCTGTGAAAGCTTTTACCAACATGATTTGTCTTTTCAGATCGAGTTGTCCGTTTGTAAGCTAGGCCAGACAACACCACGCTGGGAGGAAAATGTCAAGGCAAGCTAGTGCTCTGCCAGGTTCTTCCAGGTTCTGCTATTGTCATTAAAAGGCGACCACCACAACTCCTTGAGATTACAATATTGCAGTTATTTTTAAAATGCAGAGAATCTCTGATTGAAGAAACTCAAAGCAGAAATGGTAAATTGAAATAAAGTTTCAAGAGATTTCATGAAAGGCAACGAGTGCACTATTAGACTCATTTATCCATCTATTTACATTTTGCTAACAATTTGCTAAAACGGCTCCTTTTTCACAACCTGATTATCTATTCACAAACCCCGGGATGCACTTTAAATCGCGTCAATGCATATTACAAGTCGCTCATTACTATCATTATGTCATTTGTAAGAGCAAGTTTACTGTAAAAAAAAATACCCCCCCCCCCCCCCCATCAGATACACATACAAGCATGTTTGGCAAATGTAAAAGTAGTGATACACAATGTTTTCATGCAGTGTTTTGTTTACTACTACACAGCCCTCCAAAAGTTTGGAAATGCATTGGATTTTGCAAGTAAGTATGTCAGCTATATTTCTGCTCTAGGACATAAAAGACATACGCAATCATCATGAGCTTTTTCAGAGGAATAATTTATGATATTTATAAAACATACAGATAATTGGATAATCAAATTATTATATAACATTATGCACGTACTCTGCCAGTCATAAAGTGGTTATGTTGGAAATCTTGTGTATGTGCACAGGTTATGTAACACTACACAACAACTGCAAAGCAGCGTTTTCAAACTTTTAGAGGGCAGTGTATATTGGCCAAATAATAATCCAATACATATTTCCAACAACAGTGCACTCAATCATTACATTAGTACCACACTACCACAAAAAAAGAAAAAAGAAATAAATGATATGGCACGGGCACAATTTACTCTTTATTTCTTAATTATATAAATACAATTATAGCATTGACTAGACGCATTATTTGACAAATCATTACACACGTTATGATAGTGACTTTATTTCAGTGCTGTGATTTGGCACTTCTTCAGCAAGGAAGATAGGTGCACTTTTACAACCACACGATGAGGCCACCTGATCTAAACATCTGCTTTACCAATGACCCCGCTAATACGACCGATTCGAAAGTAAGCCCTCACTTGATCAGAAACTGTACAGCCCTAAGACATTTGACACTTCATTTTCCTATGATGGGCTTCCATTTTTCAAGACTGTTGCCATGGAAACTACCTACAGGGAAATGGAAATATTGTCATTAAATTGAACAAAAATCTCTCATTTTTTGTTTTCTTGTATCCATTTTATTTGTCTAGCCAATACATTAAGAATTAAGATATATGTCTTTGTAGCTACTAGTTTATTTACCTACAGGTACGTACGTCAGTGCAGCAACATAATATCCTATCCTATCTTATTCTATCCTATTCTAGATATTCCATTCTAAAACTGACAATTGACAATTAGTAGCTCAAGATAACAAAAGACCCAAAGGTAAAGTCATTTGGAACGAAAGCAGGTCAAGTTTGACAGACATCTGGCTTACAATTACCTAAGAAATGTTATCAATCACCTGTATTATCCACTATCCAGGTTTCTCTTACACATGTAACTATACTTACAGCGATGCACGTGATGCGGGCTACATGTGTTAGCATTTCAGTTACTCCGGTGATGAAACCTAAACGAGGTTTAAGTGATTCTAAATTTATCAATTTTCTTGAAGTTGAATTAATCATTTTGCACCGAACCGTCTTTTTTATTTTTCACAAACTGTCTTCACACATCACGATTTTTGTGTTGCTTTAAACCCATAGAGATATCTTCTCCAAATATCGCATGGCAGACTGAAAGAGTGATTGCCCTGTTAGCATAACCTAAATGATGGAAATTTAAAAGTAACCGCAGCAAAGAATAGTTAGTATTGACATTTCATGAAATACATAAGCTATGAAAGATATGCAGACACGGGTGACTATTGTCTAAAGTTCCAATATAACTCCAATGGCAAATACAGCGAATCAATAATCAAGTCAATTTAATGGAGCTCGAAAGGAGGAAGGAACTTATTAATGATTCAAAAGAAGTGTGCGAAATCTTTGCTGAAACTTCGTAAACATGGGAGAAATGTGTGTAAATTTCCCTTAAGACACAGATGATTCAAAGTATGCTACAAATTATGAGAAAACAAAAAGGTAAACGACCACGCTGTGAGAAAATACATCAATGCCCCCCCCCCCCCCCCAAAAAAAAACCTGAAAAATAAAAATTTGTCTTTAAAAAATTCTCCATCTCACTCGTTGCATGTCAAACATGGCCGAAAATGTATCAAAACTGGAAAAATGCCCACAAATAAAAGAAAAACCATCTACCAATCAGTATCCCACTGGTCATATAAAAGGGCCATATAATTTTTTATTCCCCAAATGCAGCCATATCATTTGAAATAGCGAGTGATACGGGCTGGGTGATCTGGATTTCATACCACACAGAATGACGTTCATGCATGCCCAAGTAGGGAATCTCAAGACGTTGCTATTTGCAAATAAGGACAAAACCGCGTACCGCAATATTAATAACACTTTAATACCCATGAATTTATCTACATAACAAAGTTTAAATTTTAAAAATCGGTTTAGAATTGCCGGAGTTATGGCCGAAAATGTATCACGAACATAAGACGCTCATGGCGCTGGTGACGCGGCAGTCAGCATGACTCGATTCGTAACACATTTTATTTAATAGCTTCGTCAATTTTAATCTGATTTAAAAAAATTTAAAGTTCCAAATGGCTGAATAAAAGGAGAACACAACTGGTCACTGATCTGTTTGGGATGTTACAGGTCCTAACACCGCCCCTAATAGTACTCCTGTAAGTACATATTGCAGATAAATATGTTGATTTGGCGTTTAAAGACCGAGCCACGACTATAAAAGGCCTCAGCTGTTCTGAGGCCTCATTTGTGTCCAACCCCTCGAAGTGTCAACATCTCTGACTTCTCTCTATTGTTTTCTCGAATTTATGAAAGTTATTGCATAACAATTTTTTTCAATTTGGCATGAGCCAGTTCCTGAATTCATGCAGAAACGAAATATGCAATTTCCTGCGTTTGGCTTGGAATATTAGTTGAAATATTTAGTGTTTAATACAAAATTTTACGGATAAACTGGGAATTGTTCTTCAGTTTGATTGACAGGCCCTAATGACAATTGATGATGTGTCTCTATGGAAACGGAGACCCTCAATCAAGAACCCTGCTAAAAATAGCCCTCATTTGCATAGAAACCTGTGTTTATCTACGGACCAGAGTGCAATTAAGAAAGGGTAAGTTATGTAATGGATAATAAATTGTTGTGTCATTAGCCTGCCCTTGCAATATATACGATCGTTGGTGTACATGATATACTAAACATGGAAGAAGGCAGGGAATATATTACTACTATCATTGATTAGCTCTCTATGAAATAAAGTTTTGTTCTACTCTACTATACACATAATTGCATACTAGTAATGATCAATGGATATTGTCAACTACCAAATGTGTGAGACCTGTCGTACTAGTTGATTACTGATGATTGCAGGTTGGGAAAAAAGTAGAGCAAAGTACTGCTGCTGCTGCTGCAGTGAAGGTCAGTTTAAAACTGACATAATGAGGCCAGCCAGGGTGACAGGTGAATTCAGATAAGCTATTATTTTAATATAAAACTCACCATAAACTGCCCCCAAACGTAATATTGGTGTTTATGCAAACTCAGCAACAAAATAAAATCACCTCACCTCATAATAACAGTCCCTGTCCCCACAACAGGAAGCTACATCCTCAGTTCATGGAAACACAAAATTCCCTTATAAGTTTGCTCTGCTCCTCAGTTGAATGCAAGACCAAGGGTCTTAAATTTCCTGTTGACTCGTTCAGTGACATTTTCAGTAATGACTGTCAAAGCTTGAAAATTATGTCTGAAGCTAGGCAATCAAGCATGCATTTTGCAATTTCTCAGACCATCAATTTTAGTTTGAACATTCAAACCTGCTAATACTTTATTCATGTTATCAAACAGTGTGTTGTCTCCAGGTCTCTGTGCTATTGTCTCAGTGCTCCCTAGTTCCCTTGATTATGTAACATGCTTTGTGCATGTTATAACTAGGCCATGGAGGGATAACATGTACCACAGGGTAATCTTGTTCACACCATGACTGAGCTATGTGACCCCCCTTGGTGGCTGGGCGCTTCAAAAGCAGTCAGTTGGTCTTGCCATGTGATAATAATTATATTTGATATTTTTGAAAATGGTTATCAAAGAGCAAAATTGGATGCCCCCCTTAATATGCAAATGGGCAACTCATAAGCCAACTGGCACTTTCTCAACAGACACTGCTGTTTTCAGTTGCATTCAGTTTTTCTGCTTATTCACAAGTACACCATGTTTCGCATTCAATTCCCTGGAGATGTGAATGTCAAGAAAAGACTCACTGATAAGTTTGTGTCTGCCAAGGAACAGATTCAAAGAAACTCTAAGGAGTTTGTGACCAATTCCAATGTTCTGGAAATCTTATTGGATTCTTATTTTGGTGGAAACTCAAATTCAAAGACAACAATCATAAATGCATATGTTGCTACATCAAAGGACTCTGCCACTGAGAAGATATTCATGACAACTAAGTCAAGTCTGCAACGTTGCATTGAGATCGCTCATGACCATGCAAGGTTATGCAACAGCCAACTGCAGGTGCAGGGACTGATCAGGAGAGGCCACCTGGCTCTGACCACTCTGCGATGTTGCAAAAGGATTGGTGGGCATCAAAAGAAGTGGTCATCATCACCATATCTTCCAAATGGACACTACTTGATAAATAATCGAGTTTATTTTGGATATATCACCAGTGGCCAGCTGCCAGTGCACTACACTCGTTTCTGTGAAAGTTCTGATATTGGAGTTATTGACTGGAGATCACGTGATGCAATGTTTGACAGGTAGGCATTCATTTCATTCCAAAATTTAATAAGTTACCTTTGCTGAATAATAATTCATTTGAAATATGTGAGAGTGTATGCATTGAAAATATTTTGATCGTGTCTGTGATGACTGCTCCCCATGTCACTATTTGACTAACACAGAGGTGTCATAACTTAGAAAATTTTGGAAACTCATATAAGTTTACACAATTTTGAAAGAGGTAAAACTAAGTGCAATCAGTTACTGTGATAATGCTGTTAGAAGTGTCTGTGTGCTAAACATACGGATTAGTTTATTTCTACCTTGGTCATTATAAGTATGGTGTGGAGTTCAGTCATTCTACACACTCAAAATGTCCTTACAGCTCTGTATAGATAAACAAATACTAAAAAAAAAAGATTTTCACTGTGCTAATGAAATGTAAAAAAAGTATTATTCTGTTTTATATTATCTTGCATTCAGCCTAATTGACTTACTGTAAAATGTAGGTGATGTAATTATGAGTCAAAAAGTCTCCACTGACCGTTATGGAAATTGTTTTTTAGGGAAATTACCTTTTTGGGAGTTCACATAGTCTGAATTCATTTCACTAATAATGAAGCTAACTATTAACTGCATGTTTGTCATGCTTATATTCAACTGAGGGATCATAGAGTAAATAATTTCAGTTTCAGTGTCAAAAATTAGAGCGCCATAATCTATACATGTACTTTGATTATGTAACACAATTTAGAGTAAGACGGACCGACACCTTTCTAGACCTTTCAACTTATTCAGTGTTCATAAATTCAGACAAAATATTACAGTGAAATCTCATTATAACACCTTGGTAATAGCTTTGGTTCCAAGTGCTTTTGTTCATTATGACGAATCATTTGGATAACTGAAACTTCTTTCCTTCTTTGGATATTACAATTGACTGATTGTTTGCATAATGATATGGAAAAATAAGAATTAAATACATTCAGCACTATATTCTCTATTTATAGAAAAAATGCTAAAGTCACAAGTCTTTGTAGGTTTATAGTTCTTTCAAATGAACTATTCTATTTTAGTCAAATTAACAAGCTAAAATAATACAAAAGCACACATGTAGTGTTATTGCAATTTATGATGTAGCATGGCAGTCTCATGATTGGTAATTGTCATTAAAAGAAGTACTGGGGGACTAACTCTCATTTATATTTTTGTGGGTGCTGATTGCAAAATGTTATTATAAAAAATTGCTGATTGCTATTCAAACAAACTGAAGAAAAAGAAATTGATGAAGTCAGGAGACAGACAAACAGACATTGTATCACTCCTTCAGCAAACCCAAATAAGCAATGAAGTTATATACATAGACACAATAGACGTTTGTAGACAAAACACCTGTTCGGGTCAGTGTAGGGCTATTGAAACACCCGTTACAATGAGACTGTATGAGAGATTTTTGGTAGATAAAAACCTATTGCTTTCTTTATATCAGGGAAATTCCTGCTGACATATTTTTGACATGTCTGGGCTTATTTGTAATTGATGCTTTTTCCCTTTTTCCAGGTTCTACCCTCTTGCCATGAGGGCCAGTGAACAGAACCAGTTAGATGCTCTGACAGAAGAAATAAGTTATAACCAAGGTGTGGAAGATGTTCAAGTGGAGGGAGAAAGCAATAGAGTGATTGACATAGAGACTGATGCTAGGCATGGGTGGCGAAAAAATTCTAAAGACACAAGTGTGGTTGCCCTTGGAAAAAAAACTCACAAAGTCCTTCGCCATGAGCATGTCACCAAGCTGGATGACTCTGTAACACAGCGTCATGAAACAATCGGAACTCGAAGAATGTACAGCTACTTTGAGGATCAAGCTGTGTCAATCAGTGTTCATGCTCATGACAGAAACCTTTCAATTAATAAATTCATTCGCGAGTCAACCACAGCTACCAGCCAGAATGACCTGTGGCATGCCATGAAGGCCTTCAAGAAAGCAGTGTATAAAATTGGAAATGGACCTCAGTACCAGCATGGTAGGACCTGGCATGAACAGCTGAAGGACAAACCTGAGCCCATGTGTACCTATGCTCACTGGGCAGTCAGAAATTGTGATGGAGATGCAGAGACACTTAGAGCTGCTCTTGTCAATGCTCTTGATCACTACCAGGGCAAACACAGAGGCTGTTTTCCCGAATCCCGTTGTCGGACTGAAGGGAAGCATGAAAATAGTTGCATGCAATTAAAATCTAAAAAGGCACAGAAAATGCTGCTGGGTGTTATTACAAGCAGCACTTTGTACAAGAATGCGAATGACTATAGACTAGCTTGTGACACCACACCGAATCATTCAATAACACCTTGAACATCTTTCAAAATAAAAGGATTGCTTTTGGAGAGCGACAGTATTCCGTACGTGCACACCTAGCCATTCTTCACTGGAATACCAATGTAGGACACCATCACACCTCAGTGTACAAAGCCAAAGATCCAAAATCCCCAAGAAGCCAGAAAGGTAAAAAGTGTCTAGTTGCAACAAATTACGACTACCGAGGTAAGCTTTGGGATGATTATATTTCTCAGTATTTCAACTGACTCATCTCGTCTACATATCTGGATCCTACAAGGTTTTCAAAATAGAAAAATGAGAAAAGGTTTTCTTGAATGAATGACAGGTTCAGACCTATCAGTGATGCTTGTCAATACAATCCAAACTGGAAAATCATATAATTCCTAGTGGTCAAACCAAGATATGCACTAGTTTCTAGCAGGGCTCATATGACCTCAGACAGGAAAATCACACAAAAAAAAAGAAAAAAGATAGATAGATAGTTTGATAGATCATGGAGACAAGAGTAGACTCTTGTCTCCATGGATAAATAGCTAGATAGATAGATAGCAGATGAATAGATATATAGACAGATAGACAGATGAATGGATAGATAGATAGTTGGG
Organism: Alitta virens; assembly: GCA_932294295.1. NCBI lineage: Eukaryota > Metazoa > Annelida > Polychaeta > Phyllodocida > Nereididae > Alitta > Alitta virens. Next base: position 12,057,497 of record OW028577.1, on the reverse strand, counting down.
TAGATAGATAGGTAGATAGATAGATAGTCAGACAGATAGTCAGATAGATAGATAGATAGTCAGATAGATAGATAGATAGATAGTCAGATAGGTAGATAGATAAATAGATTGTAACTATTCAATAATGCTGAATTAATAACAAATATTAAAAAAACATTCATGAATTTTGTTCTATGTTCTGAACCAATGGAAGTACGTTTTTGCTGTTATAAGTTTCCATGCAGATATTTGTTGCTGAATCTGTCATTATCAGCTCACTAACTACTGGCAATAAACTTCTCATTAGTATCAGCCCGAAGCCCTCCATGAATGTAAACAAACCCTGTGCACTGTGCAGTCGTGCATCACAGGGGGGGGGGGGTTGCCTGACCCCCCTTGCAGCAGCGTAACAGGCGTGACTGAGACACCAACAGCCAATCAGCATTTTATTGCTTTGCAGTGGCAATTTCGACCTGCTGCAGCTCGGTCTTTAAAGCAACAATAATCGTGATGTGCGTAGCACCCACCTCGTCTGATCTGTCAAACAGATCAGTGACGAGTTGTGGTTTTCCTATAACAACCGCATCATTACTCTTGCACTAAACTTGCACCAATATCTTGCAGCTTCCAGGAAGCTGCACCTGACCAAGGCATTTGATTGTATGCCAACTGGCTCATATTAATTGGAGAAAAAAAAAGCTAAATGAATATGGATTGGGCGAATATATTGAAAGTTACTTGTCACCCAGAAGACAATGTGTGAAGGTAAATTGGTGTACTGGGTGTCTCTCAATGATCCCTTTTAGGACATACAATATTCTGGTAAACAGGTTTGCAAATTCCAAGCAATAGGTATCGGGGGCAAAAATAAACTGAAAATTTCAGTTTTAAAATTGGCGATGTAACAGAAACGGTAAAGGTACAGTTTGTAAATTAAACTCCCTAACATATTTCTTTCTTTCCTCAGGCAGATGCAGTCACATTTTTGTTTTTAGTATTAAGAGGTAAATAGCCAGTTTTCTTTGCAGGTACTTCCAAATTGGGTAGTGCTCACAATGCCTAAAGCCAGGGTTTTGCACTGTTGCTAGGTTAAAGCCAAATCAACATATTATCTGCAATATACTTACAGGAGTTCTATTAGGGGTGGTGTTAGGACTTGTAACATCCCAATTTATGGAGATGGTCTGTAAACAAACAAATTCTGAAAACTAAAGACAAGGAAATATACTCCATATCATTACTGTGCTATACTGAGTGTTAAAAAAACCACACACACACAAAAAAACTGTAATAATAAAACATAGTCATTTTCCAGATGATGACGTACCACCAACACAATTCTAACACAATCAAGAGGAAACATCATCCAGTACATGACTTAAGTATAAATTAAGCAGTTAATAGTGCAGACAAGCAACACAAGGAACAAATTGGCCATACAGTAGGGCATCATGACATTCCTGAAATCAACAAGAGTGACTTCTATATTTGTTATTATGTTGTTCAAATAAAACTTCTGAAATTTACAACATAAGTTCCTAAGGGCAGTTTATTATGGTCTGTCATCAATCTGAACAAATCGTTGGTGTTCGACAGGGAGAGAAATGTGTCCAAGCATACTGCCCTTCCAAGTAAAGACAGTGGACATGTAGGTGTCTGGATCCATCTGTGCTAGTGAATGTCCTACAGAAGGATCATGTTCTACAAGGAAAAAAAATGTCATCTTTTAATCAGAGCATATAACTCCTTTGCTCAAGCCTCTGCACTGGCTGCCAATAGAGTCTTTTCACTGAACAGCCCTGAATTCAGCAGGACATAAGTCCTTCCTCTCCTCTTATTTCTTATTACTCATTTTGCATTTCAGACACAGTAGATAATAACTAACTGATTCCATAAATATAACTTTCTCAGAAAAATAACAATTAGTTGACATTTTTAAAAACGAATTAAAAATGTATCTTTTTAGACAATGCTATGGATTCTTTTTAAACTTTATCTTTAAATTTCATTTTATAAATTTACTTTCTGCTGATATTTTTTAACCTCAACTTTACACGTGTACTTAAATTTTATTCTATTGATATACATTTCAATAAATTTACCTTTTTTGTACAGAGAAGCCGACACTGTGTTGTTAGTGATGTTTGCGCTTTATAAAATAAATTATTTATTATTATTATCATAACTTGTATGGTGGAACCTTTCTGAGAGAAACTGAAAGGCTGGCTCCTTAGCATTCAGCAGCTTGACAAAATCTGTATCCCGGAGTTCAAGGTAAAGTTGTTGGAAAGCCGTGATAAGTTTGGAGTAAGTTGTGTCTGGTGACACTGTGAGAGAAACATAAATAATTTTTAAATATTCTTTTTTTCTTTTCATTTTTAAATAGTCTTTCATTTATAATAAACAGACTCAATGGCGGGAATTTTTTCAGCCAATATAATTGCAGTATTCTGTCAAAGCCACCTGGAGGAAATACAGAGAACCTTCCGTGAAAATCCACTAAAAGGTTATGCATTGGTTTGATGTGGGGGTCAAACTGATTTAATCAATCCCAAGGCTTGTGATCAAAATCATGCTCTGTTTCACTGGAGGCCTTTGCTGTCACATAAACTATATATTTTAATTTCAATCATTTTCAAATAGTCTCTTTTTCTTTTCATTTATAATATAGGGGGTGTGCACAATTTCATAGCTTTTTTTAGTAAACTAGTGCAAACCCCCCGCAGTGTGCTTATGTCTTTTATTGTTTATGCCATGTACTAACTGTATTGAAGAACTACATACTGTGTAAAAATAAATAATCTTAAAATCTTGAACTAGAAAGTTTGAGTACATTTTATCCCTCTCCAGTTTATTTCCAGCACCCTGTTAAACATAAGTGTTTGGTGAACTTTGCAGAAAGGATGGCACCGTTTGCAGTCCCAAGGATCTCTAATAAGACAGCAACTTTCAGGGCTGCTAGTTTTACCCTGGATTCAGATGCAATTCTCATGGTAGGCTATCCATAGTGCTTATATATATATATATATATATATATTTTTTTTTTTTTTTTTTGTCGAAGTGTAAAGTGTTTTGCAAATACACTGCCATTGCTGCATGTATATGCCCAATGCTGATAACTGATTGGTCAAAATATATTAAATATCTCTATTGCTTACAGGTTGTTTTTTTTTCTTCTTCTTATTTTTTTGTGTGTTTTTAGTGTCGGAAGTATACAGCCTTTGCATGCCAATGCTGAAAACGGATTGGTCAAAATATATTAAATATATTTCTGTATTCAATAAATGCATGGTCAATTTGACCACACGCCCTCGATCTCAATGGATATTTTCCAAAGCACGGAGAGATGCGCGACGAAAATAGTTCAATCACTACGCCAGTTAATTTGACTTGGCGGCGAAGAAAATAGTCCTTGAACGTTCGTCAGGTAGGCCTACGACGTTGCATCGTCGTACTAACCCAAGGAACAATTCTATGTTGTATCAACGTTGCCACAATATAAATTTCTATGGTAGAAATTATGTTGAGAAAACGTTGCAAAGTCAACACAACTTCCCCTTCACTTTTTTACAACTATCAATCCTCAATTGAATATATTAGTCGAAACTTGGATGAACAGAGATCATCCAAGGTCGAAACAACAACAAAGAACTGCCTTCATGCATGGTAATTAGATGCCCCCCAGCTGGGTTTGGTAATGGAAAACTAATAAGCTGGGATTGTGAAGCCACAATCAAATCATACAACATGGTCATGTCATTTATATACCAATCATCAAACAAGTCTTGTTTTGCCTACATTTATCTTTTCACACGCATCAAATTGGTTTTCATTTTGATAAGCCTTACATAGGAAATGATCGAACTACGCCCATGCATGATTGAAAAGAAGATCAGCCTACACTTTCTGAACACCTTCTAAAGTACCTTAATCACAATATGTATTATAATATATGAAGTGAATGAAGTTATTCCCTGATGGGGTACGTATGCATACCTCGGTTACATATGCTAAGGCAGGGGCGGAGCCAGAAAAAATTTCAATTGACAAATTTAAATGTATTGCGGGGACAGCTGAATTATACTAGGGGGTGGGGGGTTGCAACCCCAAAAAATATAATTGTTTTACCTTCCAATGCATTATTAGAAAGGCAGTTAAACAAGCCCCCAGTGTATGATACAAATTCTTAAGATCTCTGTACGTTGCCAGAATACATTAAGGACACTCTGTGACCTTGACATTTTGGGCCGAAAGTCTGAAATTTATAAATCACACTTGTTTGACTCACTCATACTCACATCAGTCAATCCAACCAATACTTTTTGAAATATTGAATATTTTTAGCCATTGTCACATGACATGAAGTGGTTAAATCACCAATAGAAAGACAAGAGATTAAACTTCAGAATGTATGTTTTTGATTTCTGCACCTTGCATAGGATCCGAGTTTAAAATGCCTGAAAATTCCATACGTAGAACTCTCTGTAACCTTGACCCCTTAACCTAAAAATCAGGAAAAATTCAAACCTGTCTAGCTTACTTGTGTACATCCATGTAGTTTCTTTTGGACAGATCAAACAAATAATTTATTGGTATTAAATTTTAAAGATTTTTAGTCAATAAGCCTTCCAAGCTATAGACCAATGGAAAAACAATAAACTAAGCTTTCAGAAAATATTTTTTAGATTTCTGTACCTTGCATAGGACCCGAATACAAAACGTCTGAAAATTGCACTAGTAGGACACTCTGTGACTTTGAATCACTAACCTAAAATTCTGAAAAAAATTCACAAATGTTTAACACACTTCTATACACCCCTGTAAATATTGTTGGACCGAACCAACATCCAATTTTTTTTTAGTTATGGCATTTTGAATTCTTTCGGCTCTCAAAAATTGACCACAAATTTTCAAGGTCGGGTGCTCTTCTACAAGGAACGACATACAGATTCCTGTATCTTAATTTGGAGCCGAGTTACAAGCGGTCAAAAATCGCAACTTTGGACCCTTGTACCACCTAGATCACTTTACTAAATGGGCTAATTTCTTGTATGGTAGTTGTATTAGGGTCGTACTATTAGAATACTAAATAGCAAGTCAATATAAATTTTCCTTCCAGTCAGGTTTGCAATTTGGCTTAGACTCCTTTCTGCACTGCGTATTTGTCCAAGGTATCTTGGAAAAAAATGTGTGTGAAATTTCCATGGCCCAGTTTCCAGATTCCCTTAGCCAAATATTTTTTAACGTTTCTTGAATAGCGCAAAAATGTCATTAAATTTTTAGTTCCGAAAATTGTTGGACTGTCTATGTTACTTTAAAAGTTCAAAAGCCTATCTTCAGGATTTACACAAAAAGTAGTACAAGACGTGTTTTATAAAATTAATGTCATCTATCTCTATAATAAATGAGTGTATTTTTTATTGTCATTGTTGGGCTACAGCTAGTAATGAAATTTACCCTTTAATTAAACATCAGCCCACTGACACTTGATTTATTCATTATTTCTATTATATATTTATTACTTTCAAGCTTGAGAAAAATAATTTAAAATACTTCAATTGCTAGAAAATCGAACGCAATTTTTTTTACATAAATTGCAATTGCATTCTGTAACTGAGTAATGATAGACATTGCATGGACAATGAGTGTCACCCTCCAACTTTAAATTGCAATTGTCTTTGATGATAACCCATCACTCCATTATTACATTTTCTGAGACTGCTTCTGTATTGATGCACTTTCGATTAAACCATTTAACAAAATCACATTCTATCTTATGATCCTTGGATAGGCCTATTTTTTGAAAGAATAAAAGTTTAGATTACTCAATTACTAAATATATGAACACAATACATTTTCAAAACTACTTCACTTATTTACCCGAACCTACCACCATTCTCTTGCAAAACAGTGGGAGCACAACATGAAACTCTGCTAATTAGCCTAGCTATTTTAGTGAGCATGTGTGTCTTGTTAAAACACATGGTGAAACTGGCAGAGTAGAGAAATATTTCAAGGCAATCCTTAATTGCCTACTGCAGAATAAATCACTATTATTTAAATATAAATGTAGTGCCAATAAATAATATTACCCATACAAGCTATAGTAAATGTACAAAAAAATAAGTTTCTAAAGTAATGCAGCATCTGCTTTAATTATAGGGGGAGCCACAAGTACACTTAAATGACTTAACTTGCTTAGTCAATGAAAACTTAAATGCACACAAACAATCTGATATAAAATCTGCATCGGTTTAGAGTTCAATACAAAAGGTAGTTTGATATATTCTAGTCCTGCGTTAAATACCATTTTTTCTTGCATCGAATACCATTATTTTCTTGCATCGAAAGACTCAAAAGTTATTTAGGAACTCGCACACTAGTGATCATCCTCGCGATAGCGGCAACAACTTGCCTTAGAGCTACTAAATTGGTTAAAGGCTTAAATCACGTTTCATATATACTTTCAGGAGAAGAAGAAGCCATGTTTTACAATTATTCAGAATAATAAAAGGAATAAATAATTAAAAAAGGTGATGATTTCTTCCAATTTAATGAAGGGTCTACCACTAGAGGTCATGAATAAATATCAGACTCCACTCATTTTCTAATGGAGTTATACATGATCGGAACAAATTGAACAGTAAAACCGTAAACATCGCTTCGGTAAATTGTTTTAAATCAGCCCTTAAAGTGGAATGGGTCAACCACCCCGAAAGATGTCTAGATTAAATTTAATCATTGTGTGTATTTAATATTTGTCTCCTTTTTTTGTTCTTTCAGTCATCCGATATTATCCATCATTGCATAAGGTCTGACTAGTAAACCACTAAAGGCCCTTTCACACATAGCCGGATCAGACGCCGGAGCGTCCCGGAGGACAACTCCGGAATACTCCCGCATACTCCGGGGAAAGCCGTGTAGACATCGTGTTAATTTCCGGGATTGTCCGGCATTGTCCGTCATTGTCCGGGGTGCTCCTGGACCACCTTGGGACTCCGGGGGAAAAAATTAAACATGTTTAATTTTTCATGCCGGAGTTCCCGGAGTAATTTAATCCGTGTAGATCCGTATAGACTCCCAATATACTCCGCCGATCTCCGGGAATCTCCGTATTGACTCCGGCATATCTCCGGCTACATCCGGGCATGAATATTTCGCCGCCATTAATGCCGGAGAGTACAAGGAGCAACACGGTTCCACACGAATGAACACGGTGTAAAGACCGGTGATATCCGCGAAGGCACCGTGAAAATCCGGTTCACTCCGCACTCTAAACGGGACAGTCGTGTTAGCTCCTTGTTGAGACCGTATTGACATCGTGTACACATCGCCAAACATTTATTTTTTGTTGACATTTAACAGCTCTTTGATCCCGGAACCCCCCCGGAGGTAATAAAATGTTACTCCGGGACGCTCCGGCGTCTGATCCGGCTATGTGTGAAAGGGCCTTAACACTTAAATATTTTTATAATGAACTCACTAATTGGTGACAGCCGTGTGAAGGGTTAAAGATGGAAGGTTCAGAATTTAAATTAAGTGATAACTTAAATGCACTGAGTGCTGGATTTTCCCATCTTGAGTAAAAAATCAAGAATTGCGTGATTCTCCATCATGGAGAAGATCAGTAAGATGGTAAACTGCATCTGTATCTAATCTGTATCTGTCTGCTGGCATATGTAATCTGACAAATAAGTTAAAAGCCCCGAATTACCAGGAATATTTTAAATTGATCAGAAACAATCTCTTCTAACACAAACATTCGGTGAAATTGATTAGATTAATAAATTAACTAAAAATGATGATGCTATCCCAGTATTATGTACAATATATCCAATGAGTATTGCGGATTGGAATGATAACCAATTAAACCATGGGAAAACCCACTATCTACGTTGTGCAGATGATTACCCTCAAATGCAAAGAGAATTGGAGGATGCCATCGATATGGTACATGAATACATAATTTCTCTAAACAAATCAATGCGCCTATCAACGCCCTCCTTCACAAAAAAATATTACACAATAGAGGTAAAGGAAAACACTCATATGATGAGTCATATCGGTAAAATTGGCGTTAACTTAAATGTTTTTTGCTCTCTCCACATATGGTCATGAGTGAACAAGCCCGACCAGGAGCGATACGTATGGACAAGGATGAGCAAGAGTAAAAAAAAAATTCATCCGTCGTCATACGTAGGTCTTATCCGTGATAGTGCGAACGCCCCTTAAAATGAGTGTCTGCTAACATATTCCAATAAGACAGTATCTGCTTCTACAGACTTTAATCTCAAAATCCCCAGCTGCACAGGCTTTACTCATATCCTCACATCCTGTGTCATTCTGGAGCTTGCTTGACCTGGAGATAATTATAACATATAAAAAAATAACATTTTTAGGGGAAGACATATTGGATACTATTTTTACAGCATCAATCGAGGTCAAATTTCATTGTACAATATATGTACATATGTTTAGTATACTCAGAAGCATACTTAAGTAATAATTCTATTGCATACATGTACCACAGTATGCTAAAATTAGCCTTAAACACAATTAATTAAAAAAGTAAGCAGGAATAGTGATTAGAGAATCAATCAATACCAAATCTTTGTAAAATAGAATCTGCGGTGGCCATTTTGAATTTATGCAAATTAAGGCATGTTTCAATTAGATTTAGGAGGACTTTTAGTGAATGCACTTGGCGTATTGTATTACGATTAATTTTTATTTCATTTCTAAAATGACGTCATCCGCAGGTACGCTGGACCTTAGCGCTGCTTGCTCAAGGGTCTTTCAATGATCATACTTGGCTTTGAGGTTTTGCTCATATCTTTGTAATGACTGGGAGTAAGTCAAACTTGGTATTGACTTCCAACTAAATCGCGTATAACACTTGCGCTGATCATTTCGTAAATAAACTAAAACTTGAGTGGGTCATGGAACCTGCAATTCAATGTATCAGGCAGTGTGGGTACATTACAATTTCAAGGCCTAAGTTCTGATATAAAAATAACGTAACAAAAGAATAAACTTAATGACAAAGACATCTGCTACCTGTAGAATATAACCCTTAATGAATATGGGTTCTAATTAGGCAGTGCCATGGAAACGCTCCATGACAGCAGCTGTTGATGAGTCTGCCATTTTCACAGCTTATGGCCACCTACAAATCACACGAGACTAATTTAGCCAACACCAACCGACATAAGAATTGATAAATTGCTATAGCAACATAAATATAAATTCTCATCTTATCAATGCACATTAAGTTACCAAAAGACAATGTGTGGACTTAACTTGACCAATTTAATTCAGAAGACATTTCTAGTTCTATTTTTATCCTCCACCAAGGACCCCCGGAAACTACTGCTGGCCCAATGTAAAAAAATTTGGTCAACTCTAGACAGCTGTAGCAACCTATGGCTGTAGCTATGAATGACTAAAGCCAGCTACTCCTGCCTACTCCTAGCTCATAGTCAGCTTACACCCACCACCACTGAAAAAATATAACCTTGTTAAATGTTAGAAATTTATCTCATATATCATAAATATATATGTAATAGACATGCATCTTTTTAATGAAAAATGACAAATACGGGTAACTCTTAACTCATCACCAAATGGTGCTGCTTGTACTTTTAGATCCGACTTCGAATAGCCAGCTATAGCCAGGCAGTTCGGTTTAGTGGCATGTAGCATCGTATAGCAAATATTGTCTAGCTTTTTATAGGTTCAATTTGACAGGCCGCTTTTTTTATGAAACTAACTGTATGATACGTCCATGGTCAGGTTGTCAGCTTAATGTTGGCCCACTTTTTGGCACATGTCCTGTGTCAGCCCATTGTAGTGTTATGTCAGACCACTGTGGAGTTGGACATCTTCTGCAGTTGGTCCACTGTTGTCCCTAAGTGTTGGTTCTTGATCAGCTATCGTCTATTGCATAGCCAGCCCGGGCCAATGTTGATCCACTGTCTAATGTCTATCAGGTTGGCCCACTATTGGTCCAAAATCAAATCTGGTTGGTCCACCGTTAGATTGTTGTCTGGCTAGCCCACTATTGGCCCACCGCTGACAATTCAGCACATTATATACATTGTATTTATGCTAAATTTCTTTGGCTTTGTTTTTTATGCTTTATTATATCTTAAAAATATATTGTACAGAGTAATCCTACCTATCTGTCTGTCTATCTATTTATCTATCTATCTGTCTGTCTATCTATCTGTCTGTCTATCTATCTATCTATCTATCGGTCTGTCTGTCTATCTATCTGTCTGTCTGTCTATCTATCTGTTAGCCCACTTTTGGCACAATGTTGTGTCAATGTTCTACTTTGTCGACCCACTTTAAGGTTGGCCCAATGTTGGCATACTCACTCTAATGAGTGTCTAGTTAGCTCATCATTGCCACTGTATTTAGTCATTGTTATCAGTCAATCCATTCTTGATCTACTGTTCGCCCTTTGTCAGGATCCACTATTGGCCAAAGTTGTGTCAGCGCTGACCAACGTCAGCCACGATATACATGCTGTTGGCCAAAGTTATGTTGGCCCAAAGTCAAGTTGGCCCATTTGTCTGGTTAGCTACTGGCCAAATGTCAGCTCGACACACCAATAGCCAAATGACACATCAACAAAATTTAGCCAGCCCTCCCTGGTTGGTCGAATGTTAGGCCCACTGTTGACCAAATGCAACATTGACCCACTGTGAGGTAAGCCTATTCTCCTGCTGGCCCAATGTTTGCTAACCAAGCTAGCCCACTTTTGTTTGCCAATTTTCACCACCGTCAGGTTGTCCTCATATAAGCATGTGAGCATTGTTGGCCCCGAAAGTAAGCCGGACAGCAGTTTTACGCCCCACCAAATTTTGATCCAGTTAAAAGTTGTATTCCTGGAAGTCTAGGACATCTAATGGTCTGCATGATCTCATCGTAATCATTCCGAAGGTATTATCTCAAAAGCCATTCTTTTGAAATATATTCAATAAGTAAATAAAATGTTGAAATCAATCTAAGGAACTGGGTCAAGATTGGGTTGGCCAATATTTGACCAGAATCAGTCCATTTCTTTTGACAATATATCCTTCTGCATCCAGTATCCAAAATGTGATCAGGATTGAATTTTGGTCTTGGTTTAAGATCTATATATTGTGATCCATACCAGCCATCAACCTACAAGAATTTGAACATACAAATTGAAATATGAATAGATTTAATTTCCTAACCAGTTCCCAGGCAACTCCTAGATATGGTGAACTCAGCTCCCAGGCCTATTTCCCATATCATGGCTACTAGTTCCATTTCCTTGTAATTTCATAGACCAATGTGAACTCAGCTCCCAGACCCATTTCCCAGTAATTTCCTAATAATTTCCCAGACAATTTTGAATTCAGCTTCTAGTTCCATTTCTTGTCACTTCCCAGAACATGGTGCACATAATTAACTACCCAACTACCAGACCTATTTCCCAGTTCACTCCCAGACCAATCTCCCAGTCTTTTCCCAGAAAATGGTCAGGGAGCTGACTATCCTGTCTACTTGTATCGAACAGTTGTGTATTTCTTGTCAATTATTGTATCAACAATCTGTAAATTACTAACCAGTTTCCAGGCAACTCTTAGATAATGTGAACTCAGTTCCCAGACCCATGTCCCAGTCATTTCCTTAGTCATTTCCTTAGTCATTTCCTAGATCATTGTGAACTCAGCTACTAGTTCCATTTCCTATTAATTTTCCATTCAGGAGGCTTGGAATACCAGGATTTCAGTAAACCATTTATTAGCACATACCTGTTATAAATGGATATTCACCTTCACTATCTTTATATAATTCAAACCAGATTCTGTAAAGGCAACCAGCCCAATAAGCCTTGGCTTTTCCACTTATGGTTAATAAAATTACTACTACTCAAGATTGAATTACTTATCTTCAACTCTTGGCTGGATCTTGAGCATGGTGTAGCATGACAGGCATGCACTCACAGCAACCACACATTTGAGCTCTTTAACTCTGGTACCAAAATAAAAAGATAGCAGTGGTTAATGACCTTTTTTTTCTCTTTTGGTCCCTTCAGTGTGAACTAATTTCAATAAACATTAGATTGTACATATTTGATAATGTAAAAACTTTCAACCTGTTAAGCACTAGCTAATAAATGTCAAATTATATAACCAAGAGCAATGACAGGTTTTATAAGACCATCACTTTGAACTGGAAAAGTGGATTGCTCCTGAAACATTCATCATCCAACCAACACCATAATGACCTGCTAAAAAGACCAACTAATTTGGATGAAATTCCCAAACTTATTCAAGCCAAGTTTTTTCATACTTTTTAATGATTCGTCATTAAAAAAAGTAACACTCATGGGATATGAAAGCAAAACATGTTTTAATTCATACAGGTATTATACAAAAATCATGACAAAGCCATGTCATACGACAAGTACAATATCATATATTATTTCGCATCAGAGATTGATGTCATTATTTGTGTCATCCACTGAACCTGAACTATACATAGTTAAATAAAAAAAGTTTTCTCACATTTTGCAATGGACAAGACTATTCACGAAAAGCCAAATCTCATAAGAGACTCGCTGCTTTTTAATTGATTTTCCCTCGATAGAATCGCATTTTCAAGTTACAAAATAGACGAGAATTTACATCTGCAAGCAGTATGATCAGAAAGATTTCATCAATTAAGACCAGCCCTTGAGCAACAACTACATAAATATTAACAATTCTAGGTTTTGCTTGTTGCAATTTGAAGCATATTTGTTATCCAGTTATTTACTATCAAACCTCTTCAGTTCAATTCTTTGAAGTCCTCATTGAAATAAAGAGCTCGTTATCAGCATTACAGCAACAAATTCAGAAGAAACAATTTTTTAGGCTGTATTGAAATCAGCATTCAGCCTGATACAATAATCAATTAATATTAAATACAGCCAATTCAATGGTGGGCACTTAACATTCACAGAAGAAAACAAATCTATAAAAACTTAAAAAATTAACATGATAAATCAATCGGACTGGCGACTTTGCATCCACGTTTTACAAATATGGCAAACCCTGGTAACAGAGAAGGGGGGGGGGGGGAGGGGAAAAAAAGAACTAGAAACAAACCTTTTAAGGCAAATACTACTTCGTGACGTGATACAGTAATACACAGTTGATGAGCTATCCCTACCAAACATCCTTACGCATTCCTCAAACCAATTTTGGTCACACAAAATAAGAATTTCCAACAATATTCTTAATTTTCGGAGCTGAAAACTACAGCTCCAGCAACCCTTTGTTCTTCGCAAATACCTGGCAAACAAGTTGGTTCATAAAGGCGACAAAACCGTATAATGTTTCTATTTTATTAATGCTGTAATATGCATTTGATCTATCGAGTCTTCTGAAGAATGAAACATGTAAGAACAACTGCCATGTGATTCAGAAACAATAGGAAATTCTCATGAGCTTCATTCAAATTGAATAGATTCAACTATTAAATCTCCTGAAAAATCCTGAATATAAGGATGACTGATTTCAGCATCTAAATGTTACAGGTATAAATAAAATTCTGAAAGTAATAAGAATGACGCTCATGACTTGCTGTTTAGTACTTTCAGAATTTTCTGAGATTTCTCAATGAGACAGTGCCAATACAATGAATACATTCTCGTAGCTATTTCTTTTTTCTGATATTCAATTTTTCCTTCTACAATGGCAAGGAAGCAACACATGCAGCATTTCGGATGCAACAGTAGCTGCAAAAGGTAAACTGCAAAAGGAATAAATAAAGCAACATTGAAGAAGTAAGATTTCCCATATACTTGATATTAGAATATCCTATTAAGTCACTGCTATTTCTATTTAGCTTAATACTTGATTGGAGGATAAAACCAATTAGTTTAACTACTTGTTCAACAAGGATGATCACTCAAGTGTAAAGATGATAAAGATCATGATACATTATTTTGTTGTACGCAGCAATGCATCATGGGATGTCTGAGATGCATCATGGGAGAAATGGGATAGTTCGTAATAATGTGTGGGGAAGAGGTGCAGATTCAATAATCCTAGGAATTAGCTCCGTTCACAGTGGCACAGCTCTCTGCGGTCACAATGTTATTGGGAACGGCAGGTCGAAAGGCAATTGCATAAGGGAACAGCTTGCGACAAGCCATCTTGTAATCCTCCTTCTCCTTCTCCGCACTTCCAAATTGCCCGCTACACAAACTCTCGTAGACTTCTAGGCACGTCTGCAATGAAAAATCCATCACCATACTTATTTGATTTTTAGGTTAAATGGCATAAAATTCGAAATATTTGATACAAATATGTATTGCTGTTTCAGAAAAAGGCAAGACAGTACATTTGCAAACTGCCACTGTTTCTCATTAAAAGATTCCTATTAGTATTTTTCATGGGACTGGGACAACTTTTAACCAAAGTATGCAGTCTCCACAGAATGTGACCTTGTCATTAGGCAAGATAATTGAGCACGTCATACCAAAACTGCCAATTTCCTCACCTTGTAATTTCTGTTTTTCAAACTGTCCTTTAAGCTTGTCGCCAGAGCCAGAGCTTTCTCCTGAGTGGACGGATCAAGGTAGTATATCATTTTAGCCACTGCAAAGGAAATTCAGACAATCTTTACTAAAACACTCAACAATATTGGTATTTCACATCATAAAAACTAACAATGGCAATTCCTCAGACATCAAAAAAAAACAGAAGGAAACAAAAGAACATCAATTAATTGTTTCAGCCAAAAAAAAAATGATGACAACATTTTGACACCTGGCAGCTTCAGGGTAAGTGTTGGCAATTATGTAATCAGAGTACACTCAAGTTCAGCTTCGAAAAAACCTTCTCCATTTTGTCACATGGACTCACAAGCGCACAATGCTCGACTAAAGGTGAAAAACTCAACTAACGGAAAACGAAACTTTGACACTGTCAACTTATCAACTTAAAGATAGTTGGGTGGCTGAGCCTTCTCATATTCACGTGTCAACCAATGTGAAATATTGTCACTTCGTTAAAAGGATAAAATTACACCACAGGCGTTTGCCATCATGACAGCCCTTAGAAAGTTAGTATACTACAAGACCAAGGCTACTGACTTTGTCAAGAACAGCTTTTACTCCCCCTGCGTAACTGCCTTCAATGATGGGGCCTGTTTCAGTCAATAACATCATATTACACATTAAAAATGGTTATATTATACACAAAAATAGTTTTCCTTCTTATTCTAAGTGATAACTTCCATTATTTATGGGTATGTTACCACTTATATACAAGGAATTCCTTGCCTGTACGCTGGGAAATGTTCAATTCTCATCTCTTATGGCAGCTAATTTGCATATTTCACCATCTACACACATGGTGGTGCTTCCTGATTGGTCAATATCTCCCAAGCACAGTGTGCTGTCAGCTTTAAGCCAATTAAGTGACCTAACTGAATAATCTTTATTTAAGAATTGAGTGTAATGCAAACAAAACAAATTGATATGCAATTTCACTGTTAGACATTCAATGCCATAAGCCAGCCTATATGCTATTAAGCTAATTTGTTTGTATTTAAGTCTAGCTGGTAAACTAGCAAAATAATTGCCATCAAGCTCAGGGCATTTCCTAATGTATTCAGCTACATTCTGATTGGCAGTTGCAAATGACATAGCTGCCTCTTGAGATGAGAAGCCAGTTAAGGCAGTCAGTAGCCTTGGTATTAGTTAAAGTATAAGTGCTGTCATCACTGTGCAATGTCATATATGTTGGCAAACGCCTGTGATTACACCAACAAGTTCCAACAGCAAGCACTTCAGGCCATCTCAAGTCCTTCAACCATTGTCGTGCAGAATTGCGAGCGAAAAGTCATCAAAAAGCATCTAAATGCCAAAAGTTAAAATTTCTGTGGTGAAATCAGCAGAAAAACTTCACATTGCACTGGTTGTCACACCAGGGAATCCCAAAGGAGCAATCTGCTGGAAATCCCGAACTTTATCTTGACCTTCTGTAAGTTCTGGATATTTGATTCACAATAATGCAGAACATTTACGGAACTTATGTGTCTCTTGCCTACTACCATCGATATTTAGCATTCATGTCCGCTACACAGCCCTTGCACTTCCTGAATCTTTCCATTTACTTTTTTTTAATCTTTTTAACAGAATTAGGCTTAAATAAAAACGCTTGCACTGAGCCACAGAAAACTGCTACCGCTGCGACAATATTAAAAGAAATGGCCTTGAGTGATGTGTGCACTTGACCTGATGCAGGCACTGGGAAACTATTCTACTAATAGAGGGAGCTGGCAGTAACGGTACTCAACCCTCGTTAGATAAAGTCGTTGAAATCTGACGTCATTCATTGCACTCATTGACCCGATTGTACAATGAGATCATGAACACTTAAAATTGGTTGCAGTGGTCCAGTGCATTAGGTGTTGGACGCATAAGCGCAAGGTTGTAGGTTCAAACCTAGCCTCGACATGCAGGCACTGGATTGATCAGCGTTGGCGCAGTGTGATTGTGACAGCTGTATGCTACTCAGAGAATTGAAAAACTCCCAGAGAGAACAGAACCCGCTGACTGAAGGTATTTTGTGAAGTGGAATTAGAGCGTTTACTGATAGCAGACTACAAATCTAACAAACCCTTTACATTTATTTATAAATGTCGAAGTGACTAAAAATTGAATTCTATAAATAATATGTATACATTCTACATTATCAGAAAAAAATATCAGGGTGTATGGGTTCTGTACTATTGTATTTATACATATGAACTAGAAGTGGAAACATGCAAGAGCTCGTGGTTGACAACATTAAACACAGGTAAGACGCAGTTACTGACAGCCCCCTCTGTTTGTAAATAATAGCCTATTAGATATTTACTAAAAGGGTGAGGAAATAATCAATAGCTCTAAACAGTAAATATACTAATATAAATCCCATTAAAACAGGACTTGATCTGATAATAGTGCAGATCTTTCAGGCACCATTTCTTCTCAACAAACATCAATTTAAGAGGTGCCATGGCCTAGTGGCCAAGGTGCTCACCTGCAATACGCAAGGTTGTAGGTTCGAGCCCTAGCCATGGCATGGAGGAACTGAGCAGATCCTCTGCAACTCTTTGCTTGACTCCAAATGGGTACTTGGCTACAGGCAGAGATGGCAAATGGGGAGTGCCTGACCCATGAAGCGTTGTAATTGGCTGCATGTATGCTCCCCAGGGAGTTGAGAAAGGCTCAAACTTGAACAGGCTTGCCAAGGGTTAATTGCTACAGTCAGTTAAGCTCATCCACGAGGATAACAGACTCGAAACCCAGACTTCAACATTTATTTTTATTTATTTAATGTTTATTTAGTGTTTATTTAATGATCTGCTTTTGACAAATGTATCATGTATGATATTACTGTGTCAATAAAAGCATATATATAATTTAATGGCTGGCCTGAAATGTGTTTTCCCCTTTGGAAAACAGACCTCAACCATTTTTTTTTAGCAATTTGTTGAAAATTGTCAAGTTGCGTCATTGTTCACTAAGTCCCACATCCAGCACTGACTAAATGTATCAAATTAGGTAGTGTTATTTTTAAACAATAGAGTTTACACAATAGAAAGTACACATTCTACACCTCCTTTAGTGCATAACTATTTATCTATCCATTCAAGCCATTTTTTTCAATCAAGGTCTGAGAATGAATCTGCTGATAACTTACTCTAATGAATGGGACTGTCAAATTGCCACGAAATTCAGAATTTCCAATTTGACCAATTTTCTAATCAATTTTAGTTTAAATTTCATGAAGAACCCTAATTAGCACATCTGAAGTAGGTAAAAATTCATTTCAAGCAACAATCTACTCATATCACAGTAGAGATTAAGAAAATTCTATTAAAACACTTCAGAAGTTTACAATGGTAACCATAGTGATCATGATCAGGCCAGGAAAGTTACATAGCACCCGGTGTTTTGGAGGTGTTAGTTGATAATTTCAAGCAGTGAAGCCAAACATGTCAGTTTAACAGGCAAAACGCGAGGAAAAACACAAGTCAGCAGCAAAAATTCATATACGAGATATCATATGAAAAAAAAGATTACTAGTGGGGGATTTTTGCAGTTATCATCAGCCCATCCAATGTTATGTGAAATGGTCATTGGTCACCTACTGCAAGCACAGGGCACCTGAGTAGGTAGGTAGGTATAACAACAAGCCAGTTTAGACAACAACTTTGCTCCAGACAGCTCTAGTTGTAACTTGCATTATTGATTATAAAAGATACTAACCAGCAAGATGATGATTCAGAGAATCAGGATATCTGCTCAGGAAGTCCATGTTGTATTGTTCTGGTGTTTTGTCCCCAAACAGCATTGCAATCTCCTTGTTTATCACAGTCCGCACAGAGCCAGACAAATCTGTGGCTTCCTGAACTGAAATGAAAACAGAACTGCAAATTGTAGCCATCTTATAAACTTAACTGTACATGAAATTTGGTAAAATTATTACGATATCACACAAATAAATCGTAGTACACACAAATTATGCATTTATAGTAGATGTACAGACCTGTTTTGAGAAACCTGACCATACAAGTGTGAAAATGTGGGTTATTCGGATCTATTGCATAGCCTCGTTTGATTGACTGTAACATCAGTAATACTTTTCCTGAAACAGACAGATAGATAGATAGATATATATATAGATAGATTTTATTGACTGTATAGAGTCAGTATTAACCCATTTGTCATAGTCAAGTAAATAGGATACAAAATACAATAATACATAATACAGAAGACAAAAAGTTACATGATATATTTGAAATACGCTAACTATATCTACTTCCGGCACTACTTAATCACAGTGGATAGCACTTATATTATTCCCCAGTTGCAGCTTTATCACTTGAAATACTGGTGATACGGGCTGGGTGGTCTGCATTTCATACCACATGGAATGATGTTCATGTAATACCCAAATAAGGAAGTTCAAGACGTTGCTATTCCCAAATAAAGACGAAACCCGTACGGCCGTAAAAATGATGGCCCCACTACAGTTGATATCAAAGATTGATACCAACCTAATATTCTAGAAGTAAATGGATTTAGCTACATAATAAAACTTAAATTGTGAAAATCGGACCATAATTGAATTGAATTACGGCTTCAAATAATTGCAAATCGAAGACACTCATGACGCTGTCGACGCTGCATTCAGTCTTGTTCCCATACGAAGTAATGACTGCTTTTGTGTACATATTTAAAATAACCCCCGTCATTTTTCGTCTAATTTAAAAAATTTTAAGTTCTAAATGCTAAAATAAATTGGGGAATAAAAGGCAAACCACAGCTACGCACCCACCTCGTCTGATCTGTCAAACAGATCAGTGACTCGTGTGGTTTTCCTATAATACTGGATGTCACTTACTGCAGGGCTTGACATAAACGGTTTTTAATTTGGGCAAATAACATCCGATGAGCAGTTCCCCAACAGGGCAACCACCTCAGAAGTTGAACAGGTCGTTCAGTTTGTGAATAACAACTGATTCAGATTGTAATTGGGACTTTCAGAGGCCAAAGAAGTGCAATCATCTAAATTGCAATTAATTTGGCTAATGAAGATATTGTTCATCTCCTATAATGTGGCCTGTCAATCGCAATTAGAGCTTCAAAATAAATTAGAAACCACTCAAATATCTGAAATTCATATGTCAGTATTGGAGATGGAGACGTTCAATATGTACTAGTCAAAGCATTTGATTCAATAATACTTTTCTGAAACAAATTTCTTTCAAAATTTACTGTTATACCTTTGAATCCCAATATATGTAGAATTTTATGTTTTCTGCAATAACTGATGTTTAGTGCAAGGAGATCATATGCCAATAATTATTCACTAATCAGTGGTAATATATTTATAAGCATACTGTATTTTTACGAACATTTCCCTGTAAATTTTGTAACTGTTGTCTAGTAATTGCATTTGCAAATGGTCATTTGAACGTCAAGATAACTTTGATCAGTATACATTTTGGACCCGCATTTAATCTAGGACAAATGGGTAGTTATTATAAACTTATGAAATTATGAGCAGTCGCTAAATGCTCAGTAAACTTCAAATTAGCTCATATAAGTCATACTCGTCGATAACGAATATGTAAGTAAATTTTCATTGGCCAACCAAATTTCAGGTTTAGGCAACCGCTATTTAAACTAGGGTTGCCCGACTGGCAACCATGTCATGAACCTTAATGTCAAGCCCCGACTTACTGACATCTAAAGATCACAGACTAAGAATAGCTAATAAACATAACAAAAATATATCAATAAAAAGTAAAACCTTATGCATCAATTCATACTATAGCTTCACCAGGTCAAATTAGCAAACTTTACACACAAATTTACATGAAAGTATAAAACTTACCTTTCCGAGAGTATATTTCATAAGCCATTAAATGTGTTTCTATTCGATTTGAGGCAAGGGCTTGCAAAGGTTTCAAAAACCTAACAGCCTCTTCTAAGGGTTTATCATTCTGCAAGTATAATTGTGAGAATTACAATGTGGTACAGCAATAGCAAACATCACATAGGCAACACTTCTTTAATTCTTAAATTTTTAGCTTCTCAAATCCACCTGCATGATGAGAAATGTTCTGACAGAAAAATCAGATAACATCTAAATGTTATTATTCTATTAAATATGAAAATTGATTTCATTTGTCAATTTTTCTACCAATCTTAATTAGATAATATAAGTGTGGCCACAGATGTATCATTTCCTATTGTGCAGTCATAGCAAAGAACCTTGTTGCTGCTGCCCTCTGGTGAATATGCCACACACAACAAACATCACAAATAGTGAATATTCACTGATTTGGGTTTCTCTTAAGAAATCTTGTCAGTTTTATAGATTCTTTATCAATGCTCAATAAACTGCACAGAATACAATTCCCACATCATTTTGGTAAATTTGGAATAATGGGTATAGCAAAATGCATAGCTTAATTTTATTATTACACACAATGTATTTGTAACTCACTCGTGCTAATTTTTCAGGGACTAATTCCTCTTCCTTGGGCCCATCCATTTCGGTGTCTGTTGATTTGGTTTTGCTCTGTTGTTCCTTTTTTGCTTCTTCCTGTCTCTGCCTTTCTTTCTTCAAAGCCTCCTGTTTTGCTCGTTTCCTAGCTTTGTTTTTCAATTTCTTCAGTTCACTTGGTGATAGATTTTCTGCAACATGACAAAAAATATTGATATTGATGATATTATGATTACAACAAGCATTTGCCAAGTATGTGAGACACTCAGTTTGCAACTGCCATTAACCTTTACTGCACTTATTTAAATATAGATGGTCTAACACTTATTTTCCCCATCATTATTTCACAATGTTTCCTACTACAATATGTACAAGTGTGCTCAGACCATTAATTTTTCATCAAACATTATTTTGATGAAGCTATTTCGGCTTTCGATTCCAACCATATTAGGTGTTACAATAAATAACTCAACCAAATGGGAACCAATGGGTCTTTACGAGAGGCAGGAAAGGTATCATAAACAGTCTTGTACATTGCCCTTATATGCAACTCACCTTGATCATTCAGTTTTTCTTCATGACCATCTGCAAGAGGATTATCATGCAACCTAAGATATATCTGTAAGAAAAAACAACCAGATTATCATTAAAGTACTGCACATTCACAAGGATCTACTGTGGTATGCGACACATGAACTCCAAATTAATAAGTCAAGGCCTCGATTAACTCACAGAGATGGCTATTTTGGCAGCTTTGTAGTAAAACGGATGACTTCTAAGCACATCTTCAAGTCTCAACAACTGCACATACGCTCGAAGAGTCATTTTTCGCATACAATATGTATGGAAGTCAAATTGATCCTCAATGATTTCAGAGAAATGCTGAAACACAAATCAATAACATGAAATTCAAATTCATATCAATCTGCAGGAAATCTTAATGTAACTTCTGCATTTCTATAGTCAATACTCAATTTTCCCTCCCGGCACCTTACCCTATCAATCTCATGGCACTTTTTCAAAGCATCTCCAAGACGACCCAAGCCTTGATACGCAGAAGCACATTCCGTTTGGAACCACATGCACTGCATCTCATTCAGGTTTTCCATTGCTGATACTCCTTCCTATATTGTAAAACAAGCTTCAATATTTTGTTGAGATGACAGTTTGGAATTATCTGAGGTCGGTCAAAAATATATTTCAGATTCACAAATTGAGTTCAGAGGTCAAATAAGCCTTGACAACAGAAACATTTATTCTTCTGCAAACTTAATTTTTCAATTATTGGGTCACAGTTGTGACAAT
Source organism: Alitta virens (assembly GCA_932294295.1). Lineage (NCBI taxonomy): Eukaryota > Metazoa > Annelida > Polychaeta > Phyllodocida > Nereididae > Alitta > Alitta virens. The sequence continues at coordinate 12,035,175 of OW028577.1, read as the reverse complement.
TTCTCTGGCATTATACATTTAATTTTTCCTTCTTTACACCATTGCTACTACACTTGTTCTATACATACTAGCGTTTCCAAAAAACTTATAATACTATATTACCTGCAATCAGCCTCAATAAATAAAAAAAAGCAAATGGCAGATAAAAACAAAAACAAGTGAGGGATGAAATTTTACCCTTGTGAATTTCGAGCACATTTCTTCAGCCTCTTTGATCATGCCAGCCCTGAGCATGTATTTAGCACATTTTGAATTGATATAACGATCTGCAGTGTCTAACGACTGTGCTTCGTCTAAGCATTTCACAGCCTCATGAATATCACCAGCATGCTGCAAAAAAAAGGAAAAGACAATTCACTTTTACTGCAAGTATATGCCACAGTACAAGCAAGCTATGGATACAGTTGTAGTAGCAAAATTTTATTTGTTGTCGTATTTCATCAGTCAAGATAACACATATAACATATAATTAAAATACAACGACATTAATATGAATAATGCCACAGCATGAGTGGGCTATGCCTACCTACATATCAAATGATTTTACTGAAAATTTACTTTTCAGACTAAGGCCTATTGCTATTAGAGATCAGCACTAAAGCATCACTACACTGGGATTCAATTATTCATTGATAAATAATAATTATCTTAATTATCAATAATAATAATCTTGATTAAATAGGCTAAAAATTAGAGATAGCACATTTAAAAGTAAATTAAGAAACATGAAATCAGGTCATTGTATTATAAAGTTAATCATATAGGAATTAAAAAAGTAAAATTAGTTTGATAACAAGACCTGACAGCTCTCATGACAGAGAAACAAACAAGTATAGAAAATGTTGAGGCCTCGGACTGCTGACATGCTTCCAACAAAACAATGAGAATTGCTTAAAGCTGGATTGTCAGACGGTTTTTGTACCAGCAAAAATGCTATCCAAATGACAGAAAATGCATTCAGATTTAATGCATCTTTTTAGCTAAATGCAATTATCATATGATTATAGCATTTATATTATTTACATATATATGTACACATGCTCATGCATGATCTCAAATACTTAGGCAAATAAAGATTGATTGATTGATAGCAATTGCAGGGATTACAATTTGAAATAGGCCACGCGAGTGACTAGCCGCTCACGCAAAATCATCTTTGGTAACTTTGCGTGAGCTCCAGCTCGCAGAATTTGATCAATGGTTCATAAATACAGGTATACTAAGCTTTGAATAAGCAAGAATTCAACTGCAATCTGAAGTATAGCTTATATAAGATGGGTTTTCCTTTTGAAGGTAGATTGCAAGAAATTTGAAGTAGTTCTGCAACCCCTTTATCGAAACAACTCACGCTGACCCTAACTTTTGCGTGAGCGAGTAAATGCTCACGCAAAATCACATTTGCGTGAACTCTGTGTGAGCTTGAGCAGGAGCTCACGTCAAATTTCAATCCCTGCAATTGGATGTCAAACCTGGTAAGGTTCTAATTGCATTAAACACAATTTACCCTGGGCACACTTTGCGGCATGCTCTCAACAAAGCTCAAGTGCAATTAACACATGTCACATGGTCAATTTTCACAATTAGCATGAGCTAGTAAACTGAACAAATCTGTCCAGTTCTTGGTATCTGACAAGTTGGAAACCAATTGTTGCATTGCAGTCATTGACCATTCTGAATAACCACTCCATTTAACAATGAATGAATGAATGGATGTTTTAATGATATGTAGAGGTCACCAAAGTCATATGTCAGTGTTAAACAGTTCAGAATCTTCACCGTTTTGGGGGAGGAACCTAACTCTTATAAGGAGGGTTTCTGCTCAGTAGGCTAGTTCTTATATTGGCCACCAGGGGCACTGAGGTTGGGCTGCATTCAAGGACAGGAGCCCATCGGCGAAATACCGTGAAAATAGCCATAGTTTTGTAATTTTTTTCAAGACAGGGCTGTTAATACCAAAACAGGCCTGAGCGTAAGCAAAAAAATGGTAACCTACACATCGTTCTCCTGAAAATGTGCCTGTATCATAACCCATAGTCGGCTACCTGAAATCTATTTTAGGTAAAATATAGGGCAAGGCAACGAAATTGCGTTTGCGGCATTTTAGTTTAAGGTAACCTTAAGCTCAGGCCTGCCAAAATCCGCCCGATAACCGATCATCTACATGCCATTTTTCTCAAGACAGGGCTGTTATTACCGAAATCCGCCCTATAACCGATCATCTACATCTTTAGCGTCTCAGATTTAGACCATCTGGGACCCTCTCACTAGCTCCCCAAATAGTGGCGATGAGCTGGCTTGTTGAATAGCTGTACATAGCCTGTTAGTAGGCCTATGTTTACTATTAAGCGAGCCCGGCTCGGCGAATAGCCACAGTGTGATGTACCTAGATACCTAGATTAAAGAGTGATCAGAAAACATAACTTGACACGGACTACGGCAATTTTCGTGACATTGTAATCAACAACAGCTTTGAAATTGTACAAACACAAATTCGCTTGTGATCTACTGGATGGATTTTAACAAAGTTTAAGGGAAAATTATGCTAAAGGTGTATAAGATTCAGGGCTGTTCCATTTAAAAAAGGGGGGGGGGGGGTGGACCAGAAAATTTTGCCATAGTAACCCAAGCATGACACTTCTGTACGACCTGAATGACCCCTCTGTACAACCTATACATAGTATTACCAGGAAACAACTATTGATTCATGTGTTGAGCTAGAAAAGAATGCAATTTGTTTCCTGTGATAGTTGAATATGAGTAATTGTTTCAGTAGATACTAACCTTGTAGATCCTAGCCTTTACAACAAACAATTCTATGAGAGTACAAGTGTGGTCCAGAGCAGTGTTGATGAAGTGCATGGCTCTCTCCGCCTGACCAAGTAAATCAAAATGTTGAGCTAAATAGTAATATGTCCATAAAAGAGCAGTTGGGCTCTCCATGTCTTCATCTGTAACAAAAATATAAAATAAGAATGGTTCACAATTACAAACAAGCACAAAACTGTATCACAATTCCAGCAATACTAAAAGGAAACATCGTTGAACTTACCATCTTTTGCAAACCGCTCATGTTCTTTCAAATTTTCTGCATAGCTAAGCGACAGTTCTTCTAAAATTTTCACCTAAAACAGAAGCATGGAATAATATAATTCTGCAAGGAACTACCTTCAAAATTAAAATCAAATTTTTCACTGAAGTCAAATTTACCTTTTCTGGGTCGGTGTACAATGAGCGCATATTCACAAATAATGGAGGAATTCCTTTATGTAAAGCTTGCCTCATAAGGGAATCTGCTAGACTTCTAAATTTTTCACCTGTAAGTAAGAATGTTATGAAGTTCACACTGAAATTCAATCGGATTCTCCCACACCAAATATGACAAAACACAATCCATATTTCTAGAGCAAAGACTCCGTAATTCACAACATCACATTGACACATATATCCCATACCTGTAGCAAAGTTCAATGGAAGTCTCTTTGGTGCTAATGCCTTGGGAAACTTCTTTTGAGCCTCCTCATAAATGACTAATTGGTTTTCTTCAGAACCTGAGGATAAAAAAAGTCTAATTGAGCAACAAAGAATGTAAAAGAACCATTGTTTCACACACATATTTAAAAGGAAAAAGATGAGGAAACTCCACATCAATTTGGCATCACTCACTAGGTGATACAGCTTCTTCAAGACCAGCGTAATAGTCCCAGTTCTCAGGATTTCTGTCTAGCTGCTCACGGAAGATTGCTTCAGCTTCCTCTCTCCTGCCAAGCTTCAGCAAAATCTTTGCTGTAAGAAAGACAAGTGACAAATTAAGACTTTTACGATGGATTTGTAACACTTTATTAGGTCTGATTTTACATTTGCGAATATATATAGAATATCAATAACAACGGGATTTTTCATGTTTCCTGGTTGTTGGATGATAATAAAATATCACCAAATATACATTTTCCTGTTGGTAAAGATCACCGTGCATGTAGCTGGCACAGCGGCTTTTGCCCTGAATGGGCTGAATTTGTGTGGATATTCATCTCCTTTCTTATTGGATGCAACACAAACTTATTGCACAATGACAGAAGTCACTACCATATTTTAAATATAGTGTCATAGCGTCATGGTGATTGGTCAGTAATTTTGTTTTTTTTTCGCAGAGGACAGCACCGGCTAGGCCTTCCATTCATCCAGCCATGACTATCGCCAGCTGTTATTATGGATGGCAACCGTTGCATTGCTCCACAATTCCAGCCAAAGGGGTCAAAGTGTCGCTCGAGCAAGCTACAATTTCGACGTCGTAAAAACGTATATATAAGCATTAATTACCTTTAGTTTCTTTCAAACTACGCCTGTCAACAATTTGCTTTTCAAACGTATCCAGATGCTCCAAGGCTTCTTTGTACATTGCAGCATCCATAAACACCATGTTTTGGTATAACAGCATTTCACTATGTTCATAGTCAAATGGTTTCACCTACAACAGAACCAATCAATCAGAAAATTACATATCTACACATCACCCATGAAATTTCAACAGTGGCCAACATGTTGTAATCACAATATAAATCCAGGAAAGTCTTTCTGGCAGTAAGCATTTTTACACTTGAGTCAACATACCGGTTGAGTTTTCCTAAATTCCTCTAAGATCTTGATGGCCATTTCATGCTCCTTCAACAAATGATATGCCATGGCATAACCAATCCATGATGCCCTCTGCCCAGGTCTCAATAATAATAGCTGGTACCTTGTGTCCTGTAGAAGCAAGCGTGCATAATATTAATTTTCTTTGAGCACTTTGACACACAGTCACAAAAATCAAACACTGCATGTTCTAATTAACCTACCCGATAGCCTTCCAAATCCCTCATTTGGATTTGTAGCAGGGAGAGATCACGAAGAATTTGGAGATTATCCTGCAAAACAAAACAACCATGGAATAATATTACCAACAATTAGAAAGACAGATGTCTCTTTACTAGCACAACAAACGCTTATACCATATTGATCTCAACTATTTTGAAACAGGAGTACTTAACATCAGTTACATCCTAGTCATTCACAATATTGATATGTCAAATAAAGAACTAGACGTCACCACTAACCTTATCCCATTTCAGGGCATTCCTGTAGCACTTGATGGCTTCGTCATATTTTCTGTCAGATCGTTGTAGTAGTCCGTAAACGTGCCAGCCTTTCTAACATCAAGGAAACATACACCTTTTTTTCCCACAGACCCCATTTCAGATTACTGCAGTTTTTCCACCCTGTATTATGACAATGAACATACCCCAAACATACACATAAATGATAACACTCAACTGACATCATTCAAGGCTATCACAGCTTAAAGGATACAGACATGACTCTGCAGGTCATTTCTCAAACCTCTCCTGACATAATCATATGCTTCTTCCTTCCGACCCAGACAGTTCAGGGTCAGACCCTTCATGGCCAGGGTTTCTGAAGAGTGAAAAAATGCATAATGTGCATAACTTTATCATCATAAAAATGAAAGAAAATGTTTAATTCTTCAAAAGCTTACTTACCGCCATGTTCGTTAAATTTGGGGTTACTTAGGATCTGCTTTGCAAACTTCAACCCATTTTTGTACTGCTTCTGCTCATAACATTTCTGGAAAGACATAACAGAAAATTTAATGACAGTTAATTCTTCGAGAAAAAGCATGCACATAATTCTATAGCAAATCACTGGTGTGGACCTACGTTTGCGGCACAACATCATTACATCTGATGCCTCACAATTGCCAGTGTTCCAGCTGGGCCATTTGAGCATTTGTGAGCACCATGCCCGATATTAAGTGAAGACCTTTTTGTTTTTGCTCTTCAACTAGTGCGTCTATTCAGGTGCACTAATATCCTTGTGCGCCATGCCCATTTCAAATCTTAGCTGGAACACTGGATCACTGTGTTCTCAATGATTCATTATCCCCCCAGACAATTACCATCAACAGTACATTGTCAAATGATGATCTCATTCATCTATCAAAACTTCCTGTTTATCATCAGTCATGGACATGATATTTTGGCTTTGGAACAAGGAATGAAATCAAGGATTCTCAGTCCCAAAAGTGTGAGAGGCCAGACATTCATGACATCTTCGACTTCGGTAAAAGTAATCCAGTCATTGGACGGGGAGGAGTCAACCCTTATCAGTTGCAAAGCTGACTTGGGATTTCAGTTGGATGAGCATTAACTTTGAAGGAGAGTGGGTAAATAACCCTTGGCCTTGGATATACAACAATCAAATATTATTATGGCCCCTATCATTCATACACATAACTTATACATTTCACATATTAAATGTTTTTACTTTTTATGTGTGCAAGCAAAATAAGTCTACCAAGTCATGCAACCTTATGGCATGCTCTCTTCTGATTAGCAGTTACTATATTAATGCACCACATCAAAAGGTCCATAAGCATGTACCAGTACCTGTTATACCTTAAATTTAGACAGAAATGAGATCCAGTACCTCAGCCAGGATCAGAATTTCATGTGCTTACTTGGTTAACTAACTCATCTGTCAAATTTCTTTACGGAACAGAATGTAAGCGCTTCATTCTGGCATACAATATATACAAAAATATCCAGCACGCTGTCCATTTGTTAGAGCCACACTTTTCATCTCTGGGTCATACATTTACTTTGCAGTGCAACACAAAACTTGATCAGTGGGATCAAAGATTGAACGTTCTACCGGTATGCATGTCAAAGAGTTTCAGTGATTTTGACAGTCCATCAGAACTGTCAAAATGACTTCGGTCTTTTGGCGTCTTTCTTATATCAGTGCAACAACATAAAACACTTACCAATATACGTTTAAAGAGGGCGTTTTCTTTAGGAGGCAGTGGAGTGTTTGTGGGCATTTTAACTCTTCGTGTGACTAGCTAAAGTCACTTCCAAAAAAGTTAAAATGCCTTTCAATATAAACCTCGTGGTAGAACCAGCAAGATGGCGGTCTACACGACCCTATATCTCGTGATAAACGAGATCGCTTTATCATTGTTTATTTCACTCTTATTATACAAATGTGCACTACTAGTAAATCAATGTTAAATATATAATCTTTAATGGAAAAATAAACAGTCTCTTTAGCAAAACAACAAAAAAAAATGTTCCAGGGAGCATTTCACTTTTCATAATCTTTAGCAGACGACGCAACGACATGTCGCTTGGAAAACTGAACGATCCCTTACTGGATTTGACACATCGATGTCAACATGGCAGTGAAAATTATTCCTTATTCAGAAAACCTGTGCTGAAGCCTTAAAAGTTGGACATTCATTGAGATTTTCTCATTTAATCTTCACTGCTTGTTATCTGTCGAGTTGCTTGTTAATCTGAGTTGATTTGTTGGCTGAAAGATCATGCAAGGAAGGGAAGATTCAGAAGTGACAGCTGTCATACAAAAAACAAGTCAACGTCGGATATTTAAAATCATTGTCATAGGAGACTCTAATGTGGGGAAGACTTGTCTGACTTTTAGATTTTGTGGTGGACAATTTCCAGAAAAGACAGAAGCTACAATTGGCGTCGACTTTAGAGAGAAGACAGTCAAAGTTGATAATGAAACGATAAAGGTGCAGTACTGAAAATAGTGAAATGTGTATTTGTAAATTATAGGCAATAATTACGACAATAGATGTTCAGAATTTAACAGTATTTTTTTCAGATTTCTAATTCCTGTCAATTAAGCAAAGTAAATGGGTCATCAAATTGATATTATATTTCATTGATGCCAACCCGATCAGTATTGGCCAGGTTGTTTTTTTGATTTTTTGGTTTCAACTGAATTATAAAGCCAGTTTTTTTCCCCCTTTTGCAGCTTCAGATATGGGATACTGCAGGGCAGGAGCGTTTTCGTAAGAGCATGGTGCCTCACTATTATCGGAATGTCCATGCTGTTGTATTTGTTTATGATGTCACCAAAAAGGGTTCCTTTGACAGTTTGCCGTCGTGGGTGGAAGAATGCAACAGATTCAATCTCACCTCTGATATTCCACGTATTTTAGTTGGCAATAAATGTGACCAGAGGAATGCCATTGCTGTAAGCACAAACATGGCACAAAAATTTGCTGATATACACACTATGCCATTGTTTGAGACGTCGGCCAAAGACGATAATGAATGTGATCATGTGGAAGCCATTTTCATGACCCTGGCCCACAAATTGAAAAGTTCACGACCAATGATGTCGATTGAAGCTGGGAGTGTGGGGTACCATCCTGGACATCAGAGAACAATTTCCATTGGAAGAACAAGAGAATATGCCGTTCATCAATATCAGCCATCTTCTGATGATGAGAAAGACTCTTGTGCTTGCTAAACTTGTCTAAGGAAGCTCCTTGTTCTGTTTTTGATGATCATGTCTATTTCTTAATCTTATTTAGTTTGATGCTAAGCTCTCAACTGTTTAAACTACAATTTCTGAAAAATTGTGTTCATAATTTCATATACATTGAGAATGTCCATATTCATTTACAGGAAAAATTACAGACTACTATGCCAATTTAAAACTTTGGTTTGTCTTCAAATCTCAATTGTTAAGTAGTGTTAGTTCTGATATAATTACACACTCGATAATTAAGCTGGAATTCTGTGGAGGGTATAGAGCACTTTGCATAGTTATGTCTCACAGACATTTTTTTTTTTAGGAATACTGATGTGGAATTAGGGATAGTGCCTTCACAAAAAGTAAAACAATATATTAGGTACCGTAATCTGGGGTGATAAGGGACGATGGGGTGACAAAGGACACAAACCCAGAAGGTTATTAATGACGTCATAGAGGTGCTTTTTTTGTGTCCTTTGTTACCCCATCATCCCTTATCACCCCAGATTACGGTATTTCATATGTTGTTTGTAATACCTAATAGCTGCAGGATTTAAGAATCACCTATATTTTTAGAAACACCAAGGTACTCTTTGATGAATAAATTTTTCCTTACATAATGTACTACTCTGCATGATTTTATGACTGCTGGTGATTGCTGGTGATAGGCGACTGATTGACTTTTTATTGAGCTGATGTGAATGCACTTGCCAAGCTGACAAAGCCTGAAGATATATGGTTAAATGCACGCTTGTAGATCTATGTAAGTTCTGAAGCAGTTAGGTTTATGAAACGAGTGAAAACAGGATGGCTTCCCTGTCAGTATTAACTGATGTTGCATCACCTACTTCCCAGATATGAAAGTTTTACCTGCTAAAATGTGTACAATCTTCACTTTAAATCTAATTTTTATGTGTAGGATACTTATCCAACCAATTAATCACTGATTGCTGTAAAATATAAGAATTGCATCAATGAAAAGTGTGCCAAGTCAAAGCACAATATTAAAATTGAATACTTGAAGTTACTCCATTCCCAACAATTATGGATACAATCATGTTAATTGTACAATTAAATGTGAATAATTGATTGTGGTAACATTCCTAAGTGGAGTATAAATCTAGGCATCCATTGCTTTTGAATGGCAAAATTACTTTGAGCATTATCATTGTGACTGGAGATGATCTGTTTCATAATTTGATGAGTCCTGTATGTTCTTGATTACTAGTGAGGTCTACATTAAAGGCCAGTCTCTTTTAACGGCCAAACAAATTTGGCCATGAATATATAATTCTTAAATTATTCAAAATATCCAAAAATAAAAATTAATGGTTTGTCCACACATAATTATGGTTGTGCAAAGGCCCTCTCTGAAAGAAAAAGAGGCCCACTTGTTTGAGAGAAAATACTATAATGCTATATATTGTAAATGTAGACCTATTTTATAGGTTTTTAAATAATTTAATATATAAAAACAATTACAGTGGATAATATATTTAAGATTTAATGGGAGGTTATTATTAATATCTAATCTGTTGTTAATTGTCATTTGTGGTAATATATACATGTATCCATTTTGTTCTACATAGGCATTTGTTTATTAAAGGTTGAATTGTATTGTAAATATGTATACGGCCCTATGTTTCTTTAATTCAGTACAGTTACTGGAAATATGCATTGTTTGTGTCTTGCTGTTGTTAATTTGCCTTTCAGTGATTTATCTTTTCAAAATGTATATTGTGTTATTATTGGATAGTATACATATGACATGTTCTGTGATATACATATTTTTTTAAATGCCGAGCATTTTTCTGTTGAAAGGGGTCAGGATCTCTTTTTTTTTTCACACAGGTTAAGGAATAGGTCTAGTCGAAATGCTTATAGCTACAGCAATATCAGGATATAAATAGTTTTTCCACAGCTTGTTACAGTTAGGTTGTAGTATTATTGCCAATATTGTCTTGTTATTGTCTATGTTCATTCTAGCACTAGTCAAGATAAATTTACACAGAGTTGTATAATCAGTCTTGTACTTCGAATGTTTCATGTACATGCTTGTATATCAAAGTATCGCAAATGTATCTAAAAAGTTTATTTGCAGTATCTATTCAAGTAGTAACCTAAACAAATTATGTCCAGTTTGGTGTTTTGTCTAGGCTTTCTGTATCATGATTATTAGGTAGCAAGTGTCAATCAATTAATCGCTAGGCCAATATATATCCGCATGCGTAATGAACTATTGGTATGAAAAACAAATGAGTAACTGGTAGCTCTCGTCTTTTCAATTATGATGCATTTATCATTTAACTTGTAATTTACTACGAATAAATATATAAGTTCACTTTGGTGAACAAAATAAAGAATATAACTATTTTGTCTGTTGTTTAATCTAAACGAATTACAAAACCACCACATCATCATGGGTTACTTCTCTAGTATGGCCAAATTTGAAATTAATATAACATATTAATTTGGTCACCTTTTCAGTAAAGCCACAAAGGCCTGAAAATTAAGGTAAAATTGAGGGTAAATGTAAATGGCTGACAGTCCGTTTCAGTGCTCAGAATCAACTGACTTTACAATTACATCCTCGGCAGGCCTTTTTCAAGCATGGGCCTTAGAAGAACTACAATTGCCATCACTGGAAGAGCTGCTCAGACCCTCTATGGGTCACATATATAGTGATATTTCTCATGGTCTCTTAAACCACCAATAGGCATTGTGACACTAAATTCATACAAGACTCCAGACTATTATTCACTCATAGTAACAAAGTGACAATAAGTGGGGAGGCATGATTAAGACAAAATTTTGTCACGAGTGAAGTGTTTGTTTTATATTTTGTCGCGTCATGAAATCATTCAGCAGATAAACATCTCATTTCCAATATAAATCCTACAGAGATTTCCTGAGCTAATTAGATACTAGAAAAGAACCAACTATTACGACGATAGAAAATACTACAGTTCACAGTTTCTAAGGTATATGCTGAAGCTGTTGATCACCTGAGCCTGTTACTTTACTTTTTTGTCTGCCCTGCCTTAAAGTTGCTGGTCTCGACGGGCGCTAAATCAAACACTGCTGCAGGGGACTTGCAGAGCAAAAACGAGTCTTCAGAAAGCCTTGCATTTACTGATATATAGAAGGAAACAGGATTTTGCATGTAGTACAGAACATGGGATAATAGCAAATTTCAGTATGCTGCGCAATGAAATAAGGCTTTATCACATTTGATGTTATCTCTTACACATTCTTATCCTGTACCCTGTTTATAGTGGACCATTTTGATGTGGCAATGACGCCATTGGCATACCATGAAGGTCCATATACAATGCTTTTATCAAGGTGTTCTATTAAAATAAAATTTTTGCACACTTATCCTTGACAATGAAAAGTACACCTTGAGATCAGTAATGATATGCTGGTAGCAGCTTTATTTTAAGACAACAGGTAGCGCACAATTTCCATGGTAATGGAATATTCATAACTCTACAAAGCAGTTATTAGCATATTTACTTGTGCACATTTAAAATGAAATGCAAATATTTTCTACCATTTATCTACAAAACCTGTCTGAGTGATTGACACACACAATTAACAAGTCAAATATGTAAGTTTTTCATTTGAATTGTAATTAATTACATTTTAATGTAGGTCACATAAATTTAGCCTCATCTTGGTTCATGTAACTAAAAGTAAATGTTCTCTAAAATGTCCATACAATGTACAAAGCAGTCAGAAAGCTTTCAATTTGTAAATCTTATACAGAAAAATATCCTCAGCAAAGTGCTTGCAACTACACTCGAAGTATCGATGTGGAAAAATTACTTTTTCATTGTAAAATTGTAGTCATATAGGATACATTTATATCGTACTCTGACAATTTTCCTTGGACTAACATGTTGTACAATTTTACATGACTTGACAACCAAGCAATGTACATTTGCTTTGGTACTAATAAATTACATAATTGCACTACACTTACAAAGCGGGTGCCTTGCTATACAATTGTTATGAATTTAAAATGAAACTATTAAATATGATTAGCATAATGGGTGGTACAATATTGTTGATAATAAGAAAATAAACTAATCACAAATAGTAACAAAAATTAAGTCTTAAATTTAGGTCATTGTGTAAGTTTGGCCATTGAGGTAGCAGGTCCAAAATCCATTCATTATTTTATTTAAAAATAAACTACAATACAATTACCACGGATGCATTACATACGTCCATGTAATTGCAATGGCATGAAGCACTTACCCAGATCATGTTATTTACATTTTCAGATAAAAATTTGACATTTACAGTGCCACTTCCGACTTATTTCATCATTATATTATACTCACATTGCAAAAATTCTACTGCTCATTGCATTACTTTCCAATATCCAAGAGGAGGATAGGGGGCGGGGGGATCGTTTGGATTGTTCTACATCAGAGGGAGATTGTGATGCCTGTGATATAAATACAGCTTTAGCCTTCAATTTATACGAAATCACTACACAAATTATGAATCTCAACGTGGGGTAATTCTTGTGTTAAGAAACTATCAACATGATTATCCATCCATAACGCTTTAGCAATGTAATCTACAACATAGCACTGTGACACTGTCATATTTCATTTTGGCAATTAAATTTTAATTCATTTCAGATAGCTGGTGTTATATCCGGAAAAAAATATATCGCTGGTACAGCAAACATTTCGGCCTCCAAAACCTTAATTTATCAAATGTTACCAGTATGAAAATATTTCCATCAATTCACAAATTATGAAATGCACGGTAACTGGTTTGTAGGAAAGATTTTGAACAAAAATATATTTGTTGACTTATTAATGAATGGAAATTTACCCTTTTACTGTATGCACATTCAAGATAACCTAGACAGCTACTAGTTGAAGCCCAACCAATGCAGATATAATAGCCCTAAAACAAAGCTTATGAAATGTCATTACTTCCAATTAGTTAAAGCTGAAATACACATTCATGGTAAATTAAAATATCTTACTTAATCGTAGATTAGAGGAATCAGTAATGATAAAAACTGTTTTATGATGTCTAAAATTTACAGCTTGTTCACAAAAAAGCCATTACTTATACTTCGACAAACTTTAGTGAGAGACAACTGCCGTATTTATGGTACCCTTTCAGTGTTTATGACAAATTTATCTTTTCTTTTGATACCACAGTCAATAAAATGCATATATTTATAGTGTTGCAACTTGCAACATATTTCCATGTTCAGTTTATATATATATACCTCCATTATCCCTACATTTGACCAGAATAAATACATAAATAGGCCTCCATATACCACTACCGATCACCAAAACGAATTGATAAAAGTCAATGCTTCACAATAAGTACTTCAGCTTCACATGGATTTCACAGAAATCTATTTTATCCATTTGGGTGTAAAGTTATCTCTACCAATATATTAAAGTTATGTTTCTCCCACAATTATACACTGAAGGTCATTAAATTAAATAGGACAACATAGTCAGTTTAGTAAGTAATCAGATAATATCACTGTTTCTGAAAGAAAAAGGAAAAGAAAATACTCACAGAAAATATATCGCATAAACCAAAGCAGTCTTTCACAATCTTTGACTAGCACACCTTGCGAAATAGAAGGGAGGTTTTTGTAAGCAGTACACACACAATAACAAACTGAGAACAACTACATAAATAGTAAATTCCTAATATATAATAAAGTACACAATTGACTATAAATCAGGAGTGTATTGGATAATTACAATGAAAAACCCAGATGTGTGATAATGTACATTATACACAAAAATACTCCATTTTATACAAATACATGTAAAATAATACAAAGTAGATGTAAATCAGGATGTAAAAAGATTGCAAAAGCTAACAGACAACAAAGATATATACTGAGCAGGTAAACTCACATTTTTAAGATACAATATGTGTGTATATAATTAGGATATATCCACCAATTTCACAGGTACAACTCAAATAGCAGTGTATATAATGTAAACCATTCAGTAACAACCCATTTTAAGTAGTAAAACACAACAAAAAAAGCAATACTCAACACATCACTGTTCTGGCTACTGACCAATGGTCAAAGCCATAGCAGGCACTTGTTTGAATCAATAATTTAAAGAAATTTGGCAGTAAACATCTGAACTGATTTGCCTGAAACAATTGACATTTAATAATCTCTATAAAAAAGACTGATGTCAGAATATAGCGTACAGATTAAAAAATATTACAAAGAAACCAATCGGTAAAACAATCATAACAATAAACTATTCATCATCATAAATATATGATTCTTTCCTATTACACCACAAATATTCAATATTGTGGATCACTCATTTAAACTCTCAACATCATTCCCAAAATAATTGTATTGTGCCTCTATATTGACATTCAAATTCAACCAACCTCATTCATGCCCATAATCTTTTATCCTTTCCGGTTGAAAGACTTTAAAACGGATATGAACATTTCTTAATCACAGCAAATAACTTCATGAAATACAATTCATAAGAAAAATGCAATGCAGTAATGCATAAGTTACAAACGGTGGGACTCCAAGCCATTGTACAACATTTATAATTTTATAAATACTAACGGGACAATTTCATAGGATTTTTTTTATCAGACAATCATCAAAATATTTCACAATGACTCAACTAAATCTTAAGTTATGCTAGACAATATCTTCCTTGTTAAAATTATGACTCAATAAACTTAATATGAAGATAAGTGTATAATAGCTTCTTGTAAGCGCCAATGACTAATCGCCAACATTCACACGACCTAAGACATGTTGCTACCAGGCTTCCTCCTCGCTATATTACACACAATCCTCTATTCTTGAAACGGCAAGATGCAGAGACACCAAATCTAAAGCAGTTTACAGCAGTTAAACGATGAGATAGGAGTTGATTCACCTCCACTGAAATCAGTGGATGAGGAGAAAGAAGGCCTGAGATCATTCTGTCTGGCCTGAATTGTCAGTTCTTTAGCAATTTCCATAAAAAGTCTATCTACATTCTCCGCCTCTTTGGCAGAAGTTTCAAGGAAGCGCATCTCATGTCGACGTGCAAATTCTTCACCGATATGTAACGGAATTTCCCGGTGGTTGAGGCGGTCACTCTTGTTTCCTGAAAAAGTCACATTAGTTTTAGGTTTTTCTTGTTACACACAGCAATGAAACACACCAAGAGAACACAATTAATATGGCACATTTCTGAGTCAATTTACAGTATGCGAGCCAAAAACATTCACTAAAATACTTTACTCACCAACAAGGTAGGTGAGGACCTTAGTGCTGGCATACATCTCGATTTCATTGAGCCACTGAGGCAAGCAGTCGAACGAAGGCTGGCAGCTGATGTCATAGACCAGAATAAGAGCATTGGCCGAACGATAGTAACTCTGGGTGATACTTCGGAACCGTTCTTGCCCAGCTGTGTCCCAGATCTGCAGTTTCACTTTATCACCGTCCACTTCCACAGTTTTGATCATAAAGTCAACCCCAATAGTGGCTCCTTGCCCAGGGGGAAATAAACCCTGCAAACAAGAAATAAATCTTATCATTCCTGAAATGTAGAGATATAGCTACAACTGTGAGCTAGATAGATTGGCTGATAAATTAGCTGGTTCTATGAGTGACTGATTGATTGATTGACAATCCAGCAGACCAAATTAAATTTTGTTAGCCTTAAGTGTGCAGTGACAGTGTACCCAAATTTTTCACATCTGTTTAGTAGATTTATTTAGATCATGTCATCCAATTGAGAGACACAGATTGAAACTGTGTTCACCTGGACTGCTCAGTCATTCACCTTGATTGATCGTGCAGTGCAGTCATTGAACCCAGGACCGGCTGAACCAGCATCGATAATTTCACCACTTTGCCACTCCCAGTGAGATTGCAACCATTTAATTTGCTGGAGCAATCAGGCAACAGAGTCTAACAATATTACCTTAGACTGTATGATGACAGCAAATAAGCCCCAACGAGATGTGGACTAAACATATTTACTCAATAAATGTTTGAGCTATGCAATATATTATCATGATTTATAATCATCATGAAGTATCATCTCATTATTACATGTGCCTCTCTTCATATAAGCTGAATAAAGCTTCAGACCAGTAGCACTGAGAGAATACAACATGGTGGACGGTGTGAGGGACTGCGTAAAAGCCATTCAAGAGTATCCAGACATGATGCTACAGCAAATGACAGAGCATCTTATGAATTTTTCACGTAAATCAGTGACTGTACCATTCATTGTACAATATGTATATATGATTAGGTTAATTATATAAAAGCAGCATGACTTGGTTCATAAATCAACAGGGCTGGACTAATTTCTCAATGTATTGTTGGATTTGAAAATCAAACCAATATATAAAGAATCGTTGTATATTTCTCCATAAAATTACATATAAGAAACAGGGCATTGGGATCTGTAATTACACAACAGACAACTAGCTCAGGACTGCAGTTGGATCTGTGTCAACATGCTGTAGCCATTAAAAGCTTTGGCTTGCTGTAATCGGGTTGATGGCAGCAATAATTCATTCACCGCCAATGACCTCTCTGCGTTAGGCTGTGTATCACACAGCTGAACTCAAGGGAAATTCTAATAAGCTTTCAGTCGGTCCCCAGGGTTATTATTAGAAATCCCTAGGGTCATGCAGCCACGGTATAGTATATTCTGATGTAGGGTTCCCTGCACTCGCTCTTGCCTTATTCATGTCTGGTGCAATAAAGCCATAAACTGAACAACCTAACCATAACAACTTAATGACATCCTAAATTTTGTATGATCCGATATAAACTTCCTGAATAACAGGGAACAGGGATTTCTATCAGGAAAAAACACACAACAGAATCTTTACGATGATTTTATACTACATCACAACACTTGAAGGATTCAATCGAAAGCATAATTACCTGTGTAAACCTCCGTACTAAACAAGTCTTCCCAACTCCTGCATTTCCAATGAGGACCACTTTAAATAAGTACTTGTAATCCTCCATGGTGATCTGCTGTTAAATTGCTCACCTGCAAAATGAGGGTTACGATGTAAAAGATTCGATATCTATGTTGAATGTGTCAACAAATACTTCAAATTTATGTTACTTCCACTCAAAAGACCTTTTAAGCATTTGTTAAGTAGTACAAATTACATGGATAAAAGATACGATGGCATGACCCTTATAAACAAATGATCAATGTTTGTATTATATCAATCATACTACATACGGTATTCGTATAAATACAATGTATTGCACTAGCTTGAACAAATACATTAGAGCACAATGCTTTGTGAAAATAAATAAATATAAATAAAAAACAGATCTGACACTGCTTTTTAGGGAAAAAAGTTAGGCCAAGATAACATTAGATAAGTGTGACACAGCTGATAAGTGTGATAAGTACTGACACTGAAATATATTAATGATCTGTTGAGGCTCAATAGTTAGGATCCCTCTCTTCAAGATACTTACTAATTTAAATCAATAACCAGCATGAAAACAATTCACAATTTTAATACAACCATTGAACAGCTCTCTGAACTTTCAATAACATGATTCAGATAAAAGTGACCATGTTAGCATGATTTTTCATCTCCTCAAAGTTAATATGGGGCAATCCTGACAATACTTCTCTGTTCTCTGGGTATCAAGATTTCACTCAACACTGCTCCAAAACACCTCGCAATGTAAACACTAAACTCAAAAATGTGCTCTATAATGACTGCTCACATTATTTGAGACAATGGTTCAGCCAACTTGAAAGTCAGTAAAATAATTTCATTGTACCATAACATACCATATTTACTCGAATAAATGCCCCCACGAATCGAAGCCCCGGGTTACTACAATCCCAGAAAAATAAAGGCCTCCCTCAAATAGAGGCCCCCTCCCCCCTCCCTACATGCTAAACTTCCAAAATTCTTTCATGTTCCATCAGCACAAGTTAGAAGGTAGGCATCTCTCAGCTCAGCCTTGTGATTATAAATATTCTTGCAAAATTGTTTATATAGAAAATGTAAACATTCTAACCTATGCAGCCACTGACATTTACGGCCTATATACTGAAAGAAATTACTGGCTTAAAAGCCAGCATAAGCAACTTCACAACTTGATAGACACTTCAAAATGTACTGCTTAATCAAACATAAATATGAACATTGTAAAATAGCACTCGGATAATTTACCAAATTCCTGCAACATGTGCCAGAAGACCAAAGCAGACAGGATGCAGCATTGGGAGACAAATATCAAAGGTGTCTGAAGCGTAAGTTTTGCAGGCAGGAGAATCAATATCCTTTGAACGAAAGACATGCCAGTAAAATGATAAATGCCATAAATGGTACATTTCATGTAGGGAAGCAAACCACCATAGCAGCTATAACAGTGTAGAATGCTGAACTGCAATATTCATGACCTGAATTTCCAGCTCAACAATTTAAAAGCAAACCAGAGCTAGGACGTTATTTTCTTAACATAGACAGCAACCCACTGAATTTCATGTAAAACTTAGCCATCCACAATTTAGAACCTAGGATAGACACAATATATTATCAATACTGTAAATGAGTCTCTTGACTATTCTCAACAGTTCCCAACAGACCCAAGTCCAGCAAGCAGATGCAGTGTTATCTAGCCATGGCTGCCATGCGGCATGTACTACATGCAAACCTTTGTCCAGACTCCAGAAGCGTGAACATATTGTGTATAAATAGCATTGTAATTTTTATGTGACTGAACAATTCCTGAAATTATCATGCGAACAATTAAAATCAAGACACTAGTCAACTAACATCCTAGCAGGCAATGTATTAAATCATGGCCACATATATTTGTATAGGTCAAATTGGCCCTACAATTGTCAATAACATAAACTCAACCACAAAAGAAACGCAAAATTGTTTGGACAAACTAATTATCAGGGGTCATTTCGATCATTATATACAACTTGATCCAAAAAGGGTAAGGCTCGACTCAAGTGTGGCCAGTTCCTGTCTACAGAGGCTCTGTTTAACACATTGGGGTATGAGATCTGACCATGACATTACACAACACTGACACTAGAAATAAGGGAAGGTACCTGCTTAAAACTCATAGGAAATAAGGCAGAAAGCCAAGAAATTGTTTCTGGATCTTAAGGAGTAAACATGTGACAAACCTTTTTCCTGAAAGGTTCAGATAGCTTCAGTCTGGTTTGTCACATACTGCCATTTCGCTTTGACCAAAAATGTTTTGCAAACTGTGTAGGAGCTTTCATTTTTACTGTAGCCAAAGTTGATCGCATTGCTTTAGTCTCGTAAGAAAAGTTGTGCAGTCATGCAGAACCTAATCAAAGGTAAGTCAGTCTTTGTTTCACTGCTCTGACATCAGCAGTTGTACGACCATTTTCCCATTAGCAAAGATCGCCGTGCATCGAGCCAGCGACACTTTGACGTCGTGAAAATGGTGTACGACCTGCTTGGGGCTAAGAAAAAAATAATGGTCACAACTCATATGCAATTATTTCCAACAGTTGACAAAGCCTTCAAAGGACATGCAAAATCAGAAATGCCAAGTCTCACTCATTCAGAGTAAGTCTCAATCAGAGTGAGTCCCAGTCATTTGGTTGCTGTTTCACTCTTCCAGACTTGAGTATTTTCCTTCATCTTTTATTTGTCTCACTCTAGGAGCACCAGAATAAATCTTTAACATTATAATGTTAACTGGTTGGAAAGGGCCAAAACTCACCCATTAACCAAGTGCTCCAGAACTTGGCATCTCTGACTTCATCGGGCAGCTTTCATAAATATCTGTATTTGGACTATTCCATTATATAGACTTATACACAACATTGTCAATACCATAGACCTGTCACCTATATCAGAAAGGTGGTTAACACTGCCAACAGGATCTCTTGGAACTCTTCACGACTTCAGAGAAAGTGAGACTGATCCATCCTTTTGAATGTGATGGATACACTGGAAATCCCAAACTATGTTCGCATATAGCCCACTTCTTTCACCTCAAATAAATACAACAGACTCTTAAACATAACAGACCAAAGTTACAAGCAATACCCACGTTTCTGACAGCATTATAAGACGAAATAGTAAACAACTCTTCCTCCTCATGGCACATACATCATTGAATCATATGGTCACGGCTGAATGACGACGTTGATTGTAAAGGAGCATGTGATTGGTTTAAAAAAGTAGGTCACCAGTGGGATTGACCAATGACGTCGTTTCAGGGATGTTAGCTCACAGGGAGAAGCACGCCATATTGGAAAGACGGACAAGAATTAACGGCGAAAAATACCAGAAGTCCGCGTGAAAAAGTGTACTATGAACTCTAAATTTGCAGTATTTTTGTAGCTTAGAAGTCAAGGAACTACAGGAGACAGCTTCAGGATGGCGGATCAAATCATAGACGACTACATGTCATCGTTGGCCGACCTGACCTTCAATAGCAAACCGCACATCAACATGTTGACGATGATCGCCGAAGAAAACACAAGCCATGCCGGGGCTATTGTGAGAGTTATAGAACAACATTTACAACAGGTTCATGTTTTTATATATTAAATCATGTATTGGTAAGGTTATTTGGTTGGAAGGTATTGGTAAATTCAAGAATCATTATTCGTTGTGTAAATGTCAAGGAAAATTGACGTCATGGTTGAATGGTGCTGCCACCTGTGGCAGAAATGAGAACTGACCACGTGGTGGAAATGTGTATTTCGCTCGTGATGTCAAAATATTTTAATAAATTCATGATAAACCAATAATTATTTTTCAGGTTTTCTAAAATAGCCTATGCGTTTCTTAGTCTCATTTTGCCCCTGATCTTTACATTAAATAAACTAATTATATGGTTGTGTGATAAAAAAAAAATCTTCAAATCCCAAGGTATTATTTTCCATATATCACAATCCACAAATGTATTGCATTCATACATTACTGCATGTGAATACTTATTGGTGACTGTGTGTAACCTGGTTGTTACATTTTAATAAATACTTGTTAAAACATGTTGTGGTTTTTGTGATGAGGTTGAGCTTAACGATAGCATGTGTGAAAGATAATATTTCTATCTTGCTGATTTTGGACACTTGGTGTCTTATGACCGAGAGCAGATGCAAGCCATATGCTGAGGTTTGCCTGTTCGTTGTGCTTCGGCTATGACTTTAAATTGCCAACGTCTGGCCAAAGCTTGCCTGATTAATACTTCATAATCTTGCACATCATTGAGAATTTTGAACACTGTCCACTGGGACAGCTGTTGTTTTGGTGCATTCGATAATGAGGTCCTCTGGAAATCTGAGAAGAATGAGACGAGAGTTTTGCTGTCATCCTACTGCCGATCGAGCATTTATTTCTTAATTTTACGAATCATCACTGGAACTTAAACTAAAGTATTGACCAGATTACGAAGGAGTGCGACTACATCAGACAAACCCAATTCTGTACTATTTTATAACTTGATATTTACAATAATAAAACAAAATAGAGGGAAATTGGACATCCTTTACGCAGAATGGTTAGTTGTAGAATAAAAGGCTTGCCAAGAAAACTGATGACTATGGAAGACTTCAGTGAATTGGTCTCGTGCTGTCAACTGCTTTGAGAGAAGAATCACTTGTCAGAAGCTCGCTGATGGCAGTAATTGCTGAGACTCTGGTTTAATGTGCGTCATACTACCTTAGAAATAGTTTTGTTACAAGCTTAATTATTATTTGCCTTTGGAAGACGTCAAAATTTTATCTTCACTTATCTCTTTTCAGTAATGTTGTATTTAGCTGAAGCTTGATTAAAGAAATAACATTTACTTTTTTTATCAGCTCTGGAAGTATGAAACCATGAGATAATTTAATTTAGGCTAAGAAATGTCTTTGTTTTGTCTTGATATTGTTATAATTGGATGTTGTGAGCATTTCATATTTGCAGATGACAAATCTCAGTGTGGAGATGGCACCAAGATGTGGGAGAAATGAAAATGGCAACATGTTTCACTATTTGCAATGTTTATGCTTGTATTATTTCAGGCACAACCGACCCATATGCTTCCTGTGATGTATTTGATTGACTCCATAATAAAGAATATTCAACAAGGTTCATATCAAGAGTTGCTTGCGAAGAATTTAGTGAAAACTTTTTGTGGCGTCTTTGAAAAGGTCAGCATCAAATTGAAGATGAAAATTTAATCACTGAGTTCATTTACAAACATAGTCCAAATGACGGATCATCCAAATTGTTTTGAAAATTAGCAGCAATTATCCTCTTTCGGAAAGTGTTAGGTAACAGGAGGCATGTGTCCGTGAATATTTTTTCAAGGTCAGGCTGCAACTTCGACATGGTACCACAAGCAACAAAGGACCTTGATGGCCGGAAAATGTCATAATATGGGTGCATGAAGTTAATGGGAATTGATGCTTGGTGCATAAAAGTTGCAGACTGAACTGCTCATTATCTAGGAGAAATAAAGTTGCATAAATAAACTGTCTTCTTTTCTTTGTCTTGAAAGAAGTTTTGAAACGCCCCTGTTACGTAATACTATTGTCCAAATCTGTAAGACGAGACCTTTAGCTTATCCCATTTCATCAGAGTGGGTTCATTAAGAAAAGGAAGTCTTGCCTGAGGAGTGGACATTTAGCTTTCGGAAAGAGGATATTTCTGACAATTGTTCTGTAACTAAAATTTGGCAAAATTTAGACCATGTTTAAATTAATTGTCCCTTAGGTGGATGAGAAGACCAGGCAAGCAATGTTTAAGCTGCGACAGACTTGGCCTTCAATATTCTCCAACAGTAAGCTCTACTCTTTAGACATGGGTGTGCAGCAGTTGGATCCAGCATGGCCAGTAACGGCGACTACTCCTGATGCGAAACCCAAGGACATCCACGTCAATCCTAAGTTCCTGAAGGTAAGTCCAACTAATAATTTTGTAGCAACTTTCTGGCAAAAGGAAATGAAGTAGCAGGAGAGGTGTCTGGCCCGGGCAATGCAACCAAGGCAGTATGTGCAGTAGCATTGAGCCCAATAATGAGGAAGCTGAAGAAATGGGCCTCCCACTATTAGAAGAGCCTAGGCCTAAAGTCACAACCTTGGGTCTCACTCAGTAAAGGCCTCATAACCTTGTCCGAATCAAGTGTTGGGCATTGCACTTGACAAGTTTGACCTTGCAGAGGCTTGCCAGCTTTTTCCTATGATGGAATTTGTTGGATATTTTATATTCGTTTGATTATAATGTCCAAAAATCATAAAAGTGGAAAGAATGACTTTCAAAACACATTAACATATGCAGTGTTTTGAAAGTCATCCTTTCCACTGTTATGATTTGTTGGACTTATAAGAATAACAAACTTCACCTTGCGAATATCAAACCAACGAACTTCACACTCATTATGATAAGTCCCAGATGTGCAGTTTGGTATATCCAAAGGAGTTGTGAGGTAATCACCATGGAAGATCTCATCCAGGCGTCTGCCGGCATTTAAATTAATCATTGAGGAGAGCTGTGCAGTATACTAACAAGAATTTACCGCACTGGGTCGGGGAATATTCAGCTGCCCGAGAGATGGTCTCTGACACTTCTGACTGATCTAGAAATGGTCACGGACCTGATGGGCAATGAGCAAGGACTTTAGAGAAGACCCATTATTTTTCTCGCATATTGGGGTCAGGTTATCCTGGGCGGCTGAATGTTTGCTGGTTTCATATGGAGTGTGCAACCTTATTTGTAACCCTCGGCAAACAAAGTTTGACTGACAGGTGGGTGGGTGAGACCCCCAAAAGGCACCACTACACTATTTTAGACATCATGACAAAGTTTTAAGCATGTAGCAGGCCCGTAGCCAAGCGGGGGTCAAGGGGGTCGTTCGACCCACCCAACCTGGTCATGTCCACACATTGGTCCACATCAGGGACTGCAATTTAAAAAAATTTGTATCGAAGGTCCAAAATTTCATGAAAAAGACCCACCCAATGCCAGCGGCTGGCTACGGGCCTATGTAGGTGAAGTAGTGTCCGGAGTTCTGCTCCTGGTTTTTTCCAAATTTTGTAAAAACATAGCCGACATATGTCAATATGACTATCAAAAGGCATTAATAGGCCATAGAGTAATACTGTGCGAAATTTTGTTAGCGTAAGTGCATTAGTGTTAGATTTCTGCTCCTGCTCGGACGGATATTAAATATTTTGATAATGGGGTTTTGTTGCAGCGCAGCCTATTTTTGTATTCTGCGCATAGACTATAATAATTAAATTGGCCGACATGCGCTGGTGGGTCACATGATCAGTTATTGATAAAGGCTAGCCTGTGACCCTAGGAACACCCTTTTTCACCCTGCATGACCCTGAACCATAAGCAGATTGACCCTTAGAATGCATATTATATATATTTGGCTAGGGTGTAGTAGGTTCGACTGTAATTAGGGAGACAGCCAGAACTTTGCAAAAGGGTATGGACAGGGCAGCATGGATATGCCCATAGACATGTTTCTAGGTTGGGGTGATACAATGAACCTGACTGGAGTGTGTCTATCTAGGAGGTCCATTAGTGATTCACACAGGTCAGGTGCTGATGGTGCTGTGTGTCATATAATACATTAAAGAATGTGTGGTGACCTAGTTCTTGTATTACTATAACTGTTAAGCATGAGTAGGTGATGTGTGTAGGCCTAGATAAATATCCAACATGATTATTATTATTTGCAGCAAAGACAAGATGAAGAAAAGGCAAGACAGAAAAAGGCTGCCGAGGAAGAGCAAGCCAAACAAGCCAAGCAAGCAGCGGCGGAGGAGGAGGAGAAGAGAAAACAAGAATTAGCTACCCATTCTCTGATGCAGCAGCAATTGTTAGAAAAGCAGCAAGAACTCCTTCGACTGCAGCAACAAAAACTGGAGATGGAGCTCTTGGAAGCTAAGGCAAGAATTGATCAACAGAAACAAGAATTGGAAATGAAAGAACAACAGGTATTCACCTGTGCCCTGAATATTCTCATTCATTCTCCATTTTGTTTTTGTGTATTTGCTACATAAGATATACTGACAGCATTTTGTTGTCAAAGAAAAGTTGAGGTGTAGAAAGTACTAGGCTGTTAGTTACCATATTTAACCGTTAAGTTTAATACTAAGTCTGAAAGATTATTATGATATATGGATGTTTGTAGAGTTGCTGTGGTTTTAATTTGAGTAAAATTTTTTAGTTGCGGCGTGAAGCTGAAATGAAGGCACAAGCGCAAAGGGAAGAAACGGAGAAAGTAACAAAAGCCAAACAAGAGCAGGAGAGAGCAGCTGCCCTTCGTAGGGAGCAGGAGAAAGCAGAGGCATTGAAGAAACAGTTGGAAGCCAGGGCCTTGCTGATCAAGCAGAAAGCTGCAGCAAACAAGAAAGAAGCTGATATCAAAGCTTCGTTAGCAGCGCAAACTGCTTCTAGAGCTGACGGTGCCGTGAAGGACCCCAGGGTTAATAGAGATCCTCGGCTGCAAGGAAAGCAAGAAAGAGATAAGTCCTCATTACCAACGCCTGCCCAAGGAGCTAAAGTCGTCACCCCTTCCACGAGGATGGATGATGATGATGAAATTGAACAGGCCAGCAGTGAAGCTTCCCACAGTAAGGAGAGGGAAACTACCCATAGGGATAAACCAGCAACAAGATCTACTCGTATCCCAAAGAAAGAGCAAGCCAAAAAGGGTGCGTCCAACAAAGACTCCAGTAAAGCCTCTTCTGATAACAGGAAGAGTTCTTTTTCAAGAAAATCTCGAGGTTCAAGGTCGTATAGAAGTAAGCGAGAATCAGAAAGTCCTGAAGATGTCAAAGAAATGGAATCAAAGATGACCAGGTATGTAGTTGCTTATGTATTTCTATGTATATTTGTCTTGATTTTGAATTGCTTCTTACAAACCTGTACAGCATGGTTTCTTTTAATGTTAACTAATGGTCTGTCATATTCGCAATCTAGGTCTCCTCATGAACCAGATGCAGAAGACAAATCTGCACAGGGTGACAAGGATGAGCGTGTGACCAGCAAAGATCGTGACCGACGTAGAGGAGGGCGTGATCGCAGAAGTGACCAGAAACGTGGATCGGCTAAAGACAAAGACTTTGAAGAACCACCTGCAAAAATGTCCAAGGCAGAGACAGGAGGAGACAACAAGGAAAATAAGAAATTACCTGAAGACCTTGCGTAAGTTACATACAGAACTGCGAGTAAAATGTCATAATTTTTATGCATGGGGAGTTGGGAAAATTGTGCAGTTCTTTACTTCATATTTCTTTATACATTCAAATCTGTGTTAAGCGGTTACCCAACGGAATTGATAAATTTGGCCTTTTACGACAGGAGGCCGTTTAATAAAGGGGTAAAATAAACAAAATTCAGTTTGGAGAGTTTAAATGCAGTGGCTCTTTGCAACCAGTGACTAATACAGGTGGCCATTAAGGCAGTTATAGCTGTATTGGTACTGTATTGGTAATCGCTACTATAATCGAAAGTAAATGACAGTCTGTTGATGGTAGAACAGAATAACTCCTTAGGAAGCTAGAATATAATACTGGAAGATCTTGATATGATAGCATTTTGTGTCACTTGTATTTCAGTGCTCTGTTTGGAACTGAAGATCAAGATTACAGAAGTCTTCCACCCATTCCAAAGCTCAACACAGCTGCTGCTGCTGAGGCTGCAGCATCCTCAGGCTCTCTGACATCTCCAAGTCCTAACTCATCGGGATGGGCCCAGTTCAAAGCAAGTCGACCTGAAGACTTCCCCTTTGTTCACCCTCGCCAAAGCATGGACGTTGATATGAGGTCACCTCCAATCTTGCAGTCTCCGCCATTAAGAAGTCCAGTGTAAGTTTGTGATAATGACAGTGATATATATGTATGCCTCACTTAAGCTGTAGTAAAAGTATGATCTTGTAATGTCTTCCCCAAGACTTCCCCATTTAAAATTGAAAGGTAGTGCTTTTGGAAATATATTATTAAAATTTACTGCCCTAAATTGGCAGTTTGAAAACCATACAGAATATATTTTAGTGTCATATCGATCTGTTGCTTTCGTCTTCAAGGTTGTACTACATGTATGATGCGACCGAAACTTTTTCCGACACACTTGGTGTGACCAGGTTTGTAAACAGTCTGAAGCAGTGATTGTGGCGTACTAAGTTATTATAGAAGTTACATGTACCATTCTGTATTAGGTTTTCCCCCGTGACTAAGACAAAATTGCATGCCGTTCTTAGTATTTCAGCTAGAGCTTCATTTCCCATGTTGCACATCTGAAATAAGGGAACCTTTTTGCTAAAGAAAAAAAAAAGTTTCTCAACAGATACACATCATAATGACCTGACTGAAATACTGAAGTTGTCATACCCATGGGAAGTACCTGTTTTGTGGGTATCCAGACCAGTATCATCTGAGAGTTAGCCTTTCGAAATTTTGATATATTACAGGGAACTCAAAACTCAGAATCCTATTATTAAGCTATATATAGACCGTTACTTAGATCTTTGGCAGGCTTGTACATATTGTTTGTGTGTTAACTATGATTTCTGTATTTATTTTTGCCGTTTGATGTTTTATCATGCTTTAAGTTATGCTTCCTTCAGTATCATTGTTGGTAGTTACTTTTCGTAATGCAATGAAATTCTTGTAGTACCTTGCCAAGTAATTGTGCTGTTATGTTTAAGGTGAGGCATTGCACACTTTGCTAGTTTGGTTCATATTGTGATTGTGTCCCTCATGTAATGCACACTACACACCCTTTGGATATTTTAGGAAAATGCTTCTGCATAAGCGTCATACACAGTCTCACACTATTTAAAAACACTGCATAATACAAGTTTGCCCTTTCTTGTAGTCTTATCATGGATTTTGTTCTTGCAGGTTTGGATCTGGTTCTGCACTTAGCCCTGAGCAGGAGAATATTGTGATTCCAAAACCTATGCTCCTTGATTCAGCCGAAGGGATACTCAAAGAAGCCCAGATGCAGCTGAAAGCAGGAAAACTCAGTCATCAACAACATCAAGAGTTGCTGAAGCAGCTTGATCAGCTCTTCAAACTTCAGTCCCTGAAACAAACGTTAAGGCAGAATGTGGCGGATGAGAATACCCAGAAAATCTTGGCAGCTCAAAAGGCGTATGACGAGCATACACTGAAGATTCGTGAGACGATTGAAAATATGGGAGAAAATATGGTAGACAGACCTGGTAGAGACCATGATAGACGAGGGGACAATATGGCCGCCCATTCACCTCTTTATGATGATCCCAGAGAAAACAGAAGAGGAAGACAAGGTAGTCCCAATTACCGTGGTTACGGATCAAGAGGAGAACGAGAAAGAGGAGATCGCGAAAGAGGAGATCGCGAAAGAGGAGAGAAAAGCAGGGGACCCCAAAGAGAGTTCAATCGGAGAAACTCAGTATTTTCAAGGCTTGGTTCACAAAAAGATGAGGAGTTGGACCGACCATTGTGGCAGATGCCTCCGGGAGAACTTAGTTTGCCTTATGACATGATGGAAAGCTATGTGCCTTCGCATGACCCCAGGTGGTATGTGCCATCCGATGGGCCTGAGGTCACCCATGAGGTTGTCATTGATGGACGCGGCTGGGAGTTGCCGTATCTGAACAAGGCTCGGCCGATTCGAATGGGCTCTGAAACAATCAGCGTCAAAGCTAATCCATACAGCAGAGAGATTACCATTAACGATCAGGTCTATTATAGGATTGGCGACCCTGTCAGGAATATTATGCTGCAAGGCATCCCCCATTCAATCTCTTATCGTGGTCCCTTGAAGAAGTTATGGATTGCCAATTTTATGTATGAAATTCCCGCTGATTCACCACCCACCAAAATCATGTTGGATGATAACGAACACGAACTCCGCATCGATTCAGTTGACAATACAGTAATCATTGATGGCCACATTGTTTGTGGTTATGGTGACAAGATAGACTCTATCCTCGTGGCTGGAAGACCATATGACATTCGCTTTGTTCCTCCAGCAAGACAAATCCTGATTGATGGCAGTCTGTGTGAACTTGACTTCTCTTCCAAGCACCCCTGTATTTACATCAAGGGAAAACCGCATGGCATTTGTTTTGATGGACCTCCTAGAAACATCGTCATTAACGGAAAACCCTGGACAGTCAATGTTGACCGACCTAGGAAAGCAAGGTTTGAGAGTCGCCGAGTGCACATCATTGGACTAGGAGGGCCTGGACATGAGGTCATTATCAATGGCAAGTGGTATGAGGTCAAATTTGGCGGTCCAGAGAAGAATATTCAAATAGGACATAGGACGGTTTCGGTGAAATTAACTGGTCCTCCTCCTGAGGTGAAAATATTAGGAGAGCTGGTAGATGACCCTCTGATTATTGATAAACTGACCAATGGATATCACATTGACCCAAGCGCTGCTATTGACACAGCTGTGAAGTTTAATCCTAATGTGATGAACAAAAACAACAAGAACTTCAACCAGCAAGGTCCCAATCAAGGAGACTGGTTTCCGCAGCAGTGGGGTGGTGGTATGCGTCAACAGGACAGGTTTGGAAAACGCCAGGGCTTCAATAATCAGCGAGGAATGTGGCAGGATAAACGCTTCAATGATTTCAAGGGTCAGGGTCGATTCCGAAGAGATGGGCCAAGAGGACCAAGGATGGCTAATCCTCCTTTCAACAATAATATGGGCTTCAACAGTAAGTATCTTTATGAGTGTACTGAATAATGAGTCTCTTGAGATGAGTTAAAATTGCTGGTTACCATATCCTCTTCATAAACTGGTGTATATGCGCTCAATGACAATTGAATATATTTTTCAGATGACCAACCATTCCCAGGTCCAAACAATATGCCATTTGGTCAAAATAATATGCCACAAGGACAGGTACCTTTTGATCCAATGATGAACCAATTCGGTTCTATGAACGACAACATGGGACATAATGCATTCCCACAAGGTCCTCCTAACATGCCGCAACAGTTCCAGGGTCCTCCAATGCAGAATAACTTTAATGAAGGTGAGTACTAATAACACTGCACTGATATGAAGATAATATGTGATGAATTTCTGGGTACGATTTTCCCTTTCACTGAAGAATTCTATGTCTTCAAATTATCTATTTGGCAAAATTGAAAGAGTTTGCAGCTATAATCCACACAGATTCTGGGAGAAGAAGTTATAAAATATTTGTTTTATGTTTCAGGCATGGGTGGACCGCCAATGAATGACCAGCCAATGCAACGCCAATTTGATGTCAACGACCTCTTCAGTAAATTACTGCAGTTCGGCATCATTAACAAAGAGGATCCTGGCCAAGGCAGTCCCCAGAATATGGATGGCAACCAACAATCAATTCAGCAACCTGGACAACAGGGTCCACCACAGAGTGCCAATTCTGTCCTGCAGCTAATTAATTCTGTTCGTAAGGAACCGGTGAGTGTATTGACATGTTTTTATACTGCCACATGGCCATATTTTGTATCAGGTCGATGTCAATGATGGCTGGTATTGAGTGGGGACTAAGTGCTCAAGTTAACATGTCTCAGTCGTAATGGTCACTCAAGTATATACAGACCATTGTCAAGGTCAATAAGCCTTTAAGCCTATTGATCTTGACCATGGTCAGTATACACATATCCAATGTCCGCATTGCAAAGCTCTTGGTGTTAAATATGATGAACTGGTCTACAGTGAAGGTCCATAAATTTAAGTTTGACAGCATTTGCATGATAAATTTGTACTCATCAGTTCTATTTGTGTTGTGCTTTCAGGTTAAGAAGGAAGAAGGTTTTGAACCTGTACCAGACCTGACCGACTTGACTCCTGACAAACTGAAAATGTAAGTTTACACTTAGTTGGGTTTTTGAAAGCTGTTCACTATTTCACTACTCTCTATGTGTACTATCTTGACAAATACAGATTGAATTTGTGTTGCTCTCCGGATCCAAAGTAGTTGTTCTAAATTATGGCTTTTCATTGGGCTGATATGAATGCACCAACTGTGTCCCTGAAAGTAAATTTTCCGATGTTGAAATATGGTTGTAATCTTTCCAGGGAATACAACGGTGTTGTGCAGAAGCTCTACAGCGGTATCCAGTGTTCGTCTTGTGGTGTACGCTTTATAGCAGAAGACACGTCGAAGTACAGAGAGCACTTGGACTGGCATTTCAGGCAAAACAAGAAAGACAAGGATGAGATTAAAGTCACTAAGTTCCGAAGATGGTATTATACTATGCTGGTGAGTGTTCAATCCCATATGAAGTTATCTTTAATTCTTGATATGAATTAATACCCTTACAAAGTTAGTTCATTGCCTTACTGTTGATGAATTAACTTGCTTTCTGTGGTACAAATTGTGATGTGATGGATTTGTTTGCTTTTGTAGGAATGGATTCAGTTTGAAGAGATCAATGAATATGATGAAACAGGTAAGGAATTTTGTGAAATCATTGTTACAGTGCCTGACAGGGAAGTTGTGGATGACATCAGAGTTGTGGCTTTTAATGGATATCTCCAGGGCTGGAGATCCAGAACATTCAGACGGAGAGAAATGGTGCATTTATAAGCCTCAACTTTACTGTCTCGCACTGTAGAAATGATGAAATATGAATGTGTCCGCAAAGCCAATGTGACATGAAATTCACTATTCTTAGTAAAAATTCTATTCATCTTTATGATTAAACCTGTAATGGAAATTTCTATTTTTCTATTACACAGCCCAGAGTGCTTACTTCGAGAGGATGGCTCAGTCACAAATGGCGCCTGAACAGGGTACTTCCACGCCACCTACGAGGGAAGAAGAAACAATTACTTCCTGTCCTGTTGCAGGGGATGAAGCCGATGATGTGAGTTTTGTCAAATTGGCCATTTAATCTATAATATTAGGCATTTAATTATATGGTACATTGAGTATACATATTGGGAGTATTACACAACTAACTGATTTGTTTTATGTCCAGGTCTGTGATATATGTGGTGATCCATTTGAGCAATTTTGGAGTGAAGAGTCGGAAGCATGGCACTTGAAAGATGCTATCAGGGCTGATGGAAAGGTAAATAATTGCTTACATATTTCATGTATACTAATCTGAGATATGGTAACAGGTTTGTTTAAAACACACTGTGGCATGTACTGCAGACATACCAAAGTACACTTGTAGGTGATGTTATAAATACTCAGTCAAGTTAGAGATGAACTTTGAATGTATTCTTCTCAAATTAACTTCATAATTAAGATATATAGTTGCGATGTGTTGTACATGTGAATTTTTTTTGTGTTTCTGCAGACATACCACCCTGTTTGCTATGAAGACTTCAGGGAGACTTCTATGATGGAAACACCAACTCCAGATCAGGAGCCTACAAACCCATTACAGAATGTGATGGATGAAACTTCTCAGGACAGCACCAATCCTCCAATGGATACGGAAAATAAAGAAGGTGATGATGATGAGAAAGGTACGGATGCAGCAGATGATGACATAAATAAGAGCCAGGAAAATAGAGAAACTGCTGCTCCTTTGGCAGTGTCACCCAAACCAACACCAAACTCTGATGCACAAAAGAGTCCATCCCCCACTCCAGTGGCATCGGAAAATGGAGGTGAAGTAGCAGAAGAGATTCCGCAAAATGCTGCTGTGGAAACTGAGAGAAATGCACCTATGGAAATTGTAGAAAGTGACTCCGTAGACGAGGTTCCCAGTTCTGTATCAGAGCCATCAAGTAGTGCAACACCAGTGCCAGTTGAAGTACGCCCAATTCCTGACATTGAACAAGACGATGTGTCCCCTTTGTCGATCATTGAAAGTGAAGAATCAATGTTCATTGAAAGTGTTAAAGAGGAGGTATGCATGTCCAGTCAGCAGTCTGATGGTGAATCGGAACCTCATGCAGACATTCCTGACCAAGCCAATGAACCTCAAGAAACTGGAAACTGTGAAGATGATGATGACCCAGATCTAATGGTCAGCATAGAACCATTAGCATCACCCAAGACGCCTCTTCAAGACGAACCACCCACCCCGCCTGGATCACCCCTGGCTCGGCAAGTTAACAGCACTAGTCCAATCGTAACTCGACTGTCCATGCTGAATAAAGAAGCCCTTACTACTGACCCTATGGCTTTAGTTCAACAGCACTTGAAGCCCAATAATGAACTTTCAGAGGGTTCATCGTCTGCTCGCGCATCTCCAGTTACAGCCCGTGATTCGCCTGTTCCTGCAGCAATGTCGGCCCCGTCTTCTGCCAAAACATCTCCCGCTGCTCAACTTAAAGTTGAACAGCAAGAGAACCCGACTGGTGATATCGGCCAGCCAATTAGCAGTGTGCTAGGTGTATTCACACGAAGCAGAGCATCTCGTCGATAGACTTGAACTTTTACTATTGTGCTCAACTATAACATCCATGACTTTAAAAGACTTTCTGACGTTCTTGAATTCACTACTAACTGTCATTAAGGAGGGAACTGTTCATATTCTAACAATCTTCGTAAGAAATCTCCAGAATCCATTACATGCTTAATACACAGTACGGCTTGTTATGAACTGGTTTAATTTAAAAAACAGACTTTATAAAACTTTTTTTTGAGATTTCAGTTTATTTTGAATAAAATGTGCTGTTATTTAGTTGATAACCTTGCTCTGGGATAAGAATTGTAAATTTATTTTCTGAGTTGCATATATTATTTCTTGCCTAAGCCTATTACTGACATTTTAAGTTCATCCAATACCTAGGGGAACTTGATTGTACACTTTATTTTATGAATTATGAATTTAAGTCATGTCGACTCATGTGAGTATAATTTCCAGTATTCTCAGGTTTTCGTTCTTTGTAATATTAGGTATAATATACACTGATGCAAAGACCATCTGTGATACCATGCATCTTCATGCACATGTTTATTAATACACTAGAGACCAGAAACCTGAGTTGTTGAATTATAATGATGTTGAATAAAGTGTGCATAATATTTTATTAGGCGAGTCATTATTTTGTATGTGAGACAACACTTATTTACGTTTTAGCTTCTCTGATCCACGGACATGATGAGAAATTGGCCTATATAAAAATAAAACAAGTCCCAATGTTATTTAACAGGAAATGTTCTTTTATTTTTGCATTTTCGACTGACTGACCCATTAAAAATGACCCTGAGAGGATCTGAGACGCTAAAGACCAAATAAGTGTGGCCTAACCAGATAACTAGTCATTTATAGGAAAAATAAGCTCAGTGGATTGGAATGTATTTTCACTTCTCAACCAATTCATGGATTCTGTGTGGCAATGTGAGTGACACTGCATATAGTTAGTGTTCATTAAAAACAGCCTGTCAAATTAAACCTACAAAATTCTAGACTAACGTCTGCCATATGATGCCACCTGCCACTAAACGGAACTGTCTGGCTGTAGCTGGCTACTCTAAGCCAGATCTAAAATTACATGCAAATACAGATTTATTTACCAAGATTTATGTTTTTTTGAGTGGTGATAGGTATAAGCAGACTATAAGCTAGGAGTAGACATGAGCGGCTGACCAGGAAACGGTTGCTACAGCTGTCTATAGTCGACCATATTTTATGATTAGACTCAATTATCCAGTCGCTGAGGCAGCGTTATGTGTCAGTCTACAGCGCCACACATCGGCCTGGATAATCGAGGTTATGTATGATGTGCAATACCTGATGTGCAGTTATTTTTCATCACAAATCAACAGTAGTGCAAATTGTGTGCTTTGCACAAATGGTTGTGACAATGACACTGCTATAGTGTGAAATATGACGTGATGTAAGTTATATATGGCAGTCTGTTTAACTGAAAATGTAGTGATTTATAACTGCTGATGATTCTAATTAATTTGTCTCCTGCCTTGAAACTCCTCAAAGAACCGTTTATAAGGAGTCCTGTCTTTAACTGGATGCCCATTGACAGCACTGATGGAGCTTGATGGCATCATTATATTGACAGGATGTCCATTTGAAGCCTTGCTCACACTGGCCTCAACATCCAACTAAAATGGTCAAAGGTCAATGCAGTTTATGAATCAGTCATAACACTGCAGCGTTTGTGGGACTGATACGGCTTGGTTTACATAGGTACCTAGATGACATTGCAAGACTTCAAATGAGTTGCTTATCGAAGCGACAATTCTGAGGTAACTGTGAATGTTTGCCATGCCTTACATCAGTGACTGTCCTGACGTGACTCAAAACACGTGCAAAAAGCAAGAAAGTATCATAAATGTATAGAGTTTGAGTAACAAGCTCGTACAATGACAATGACAGCCATTGCTGAACACCTCAGGATCTCTATCAATGATCTTCTGTCACAATAAACGAGTTCCAGCTTCTGGCTCCCTCGAAGCCATTTCTCTCATGGATATAATCCTGAAGAGCTGCCTACGTGTCCTCTTCAGTGGTCATGACAAATGTTCCTTTAAATAAAAGAAAATGTCAAGCACTTGGATTTCTTAATTCGATCACATTCAAACATAAAACCAGATGCAAATTTTCTGTAACATATATATTTCAAGTTATGTTTCAACTAACACAAGTCCAAAAGTGAAATATGCAGGCAAGCTTTTACAGTAAAAATTGACATTCACGTTAAAAAAAAAAAACAGAAATGTTAAAGAGGCAAAAAAGTAAATTTAAAAGATAAAAACAAATTAAGTTTAAAAAAGCTGTGTGCCTAGTTCAATATGACTGCTAAAGTTTTGGAAAAAGTTAAATAATATCACAATAAATTATTGCCAAATATAAACCCAGCTGCAACAACATTAGTTCTAAGCACAAATGGCACACAATAATACAACAAATGCCTGAGTATTTTGTTAGATAACAACGACATTATACAGTACTACGTTAATGTTTTAACGTCTGTTTACACTAGACTGCCATTTGTCAGCATTCTCGAATCCATTTCTGCTTTTTCTAAAATCAGATATAGCTTGAGAGATTTCTTCCTGCGAATTCATCACAAATGGTCCTGGAGGAAGGAAAAAAGTGAAGTGATGTTGTGAATAATGAATAAATAACATAGCTACGTGTGCAATTTGATACTATCACGGTGAAAGATTTCATAATTATTATAGAGCATTATTAATTACGATCAACTGAAATAAATCATAACAAAATATATCTTTAATTAGAAAGTCTTAAATTGTGGCAAACTGAAATTCATGCGGTTGCATCAGCTTAATAAAAATGTGTAACTTACCATGCTGTACAATTGGCTCTTTGATGGGCTCACCACTGATAAGCACAAGGTGACAAACTTCATTGCCCTGAGAAAAATAAATGAGCATTAATTAGGATGATATACCACAAACCACGAACAGGACTAAATTCCGCTGTTAATCGTTAAGTAGGAAGCTTGCACACTTTAGTATTTGGAGGCTTTTTAGTTAAAAGGGTGAGCTCCATGCCGGTCCTCACTGTTACTGTGATGTCATCAATGCAATGATTGTATGATGACATCATCGAACAACAGCTTAAGGACTGGCTTATAGCTCCCCCTGTTGACCTGAAAGTCCCCCATTATAATATTTCACCTTATTTTCACATTCCACTATGTCGCCATCACTAAACACAACTGTATGGTGAGGTTCTTCTTCTTTCTGATTACCTGCAGGACCTACAAAAAGTAAATTGATAACATTGACATGACTTGTGTTACACAAGGTCGATCTAAAATATAAAATTCAGACATATAATGTCACTGTGAAACGATGTAATTTATATTAAATGTACGGCAAATTGTAAAAAAGTTACTACAATGTATCCTTAACTAATAAGACACATTTCATGGTGTCACAGTCAGTTACTAAAGAAAATTTACCAAAATGGGCTTTTCCTGACAAGATATAGGCAAAAACTGTCCAGCCTTTGGGTAAGGCTTGGCTAAATTTGGCCCCTGGATCAAGCTTGAAGTCCAGATAAGATGTTGGTGTTCGGGTGTAAACAGGACTCTGGAAAAAAGCAAGAGCAAGATTTTTTTTTAAATCCATAATTTCTAACTCATTAAGGGTACATCAATTCGAAGTACCTAGCCAAATGGAAATGAAACTAGAAAGTCTGGCGTAATGCTGCAGGTTACTAACATCAACTGACACTTGTAGACACTATGATTACTTTATAGTCATACCTTGACACCCATAGATTCTCCAGCTATAACTTTCACAGTGACCCCATCCTTTGTGACTTTAGGTATATCTTTGTCGAGAAGTTCCTGATAAGCTGGTTTGATCATCTTGTCAGCTTTCTTGAGGTTCACCCACAATTGCAGACCATGCCCTGGAGTGGTGCCTTCTGGCATTTCACAGTGAAGTATACCTCTCCCCGCAGTCATCCACTACAATGAAATTTAAAAAATAACTATGATAATATTGCATGATACATTTTTAATACATAAACATGATACATGTGAAATTAAACCTCATTCAAACTTTCACAAAACTAATGAATAATTTGATTTAAAAGAAAAAACATAGGCTATGATGCGGCGAACCCTCAGCAAACAGCTTTACTTGACTTAGGCACTGACAGAAGACCTACTATATGCTTAATTTTTTTACAACATTTGTGGAGTGTAAAACAATTACATACCTGAAGGTCACCTGCATTAATGACTCCTGCATGGCCACAAAAGTCTTCATGACGAAATGACCCTTCCAACATATATGAAACCTGAAAAGTAAAATTTTAACATTTAAGATTGAATTTTTTGTCTCGTCACAAAAGTTCAGCAGCCACAGGTTATATATATTTAAAAAATGTTTAAAACCCCATTCAATACGCTCAATTAATCACTTCAAATTGCTTCAAAAATATTTACTTCTACCCAGCTTATTGTTTTAGTATGGCAAGACAATTGAAGTATCATCTCTATTTGCATGATTTATGCACTTACTGTTTCAAAGCCTCTGTGTGGGTGGTCAGGGAATCCTGCTGGCGGTTCAACAAGAAATTCATCCAGCATCAAAAATGGATCCAGATTTTTTAGCTTTAACAAAAATAAAGCATTTTTATTAAACTTACATTTTACATCATCAAATGTTAAAAATACCTGATATAATTCCTAATGTACATGTATTTCTAAATTTTGACTCACCTCACTGCGACCAACGCTTCTCCTAACTCTAGCACCGACACCTTCATCTTGCCATTTGCTCAACACAGATTTAGACACAGTCCTTGACGTCATATTTCTGGCTGCTTGAAATTTCCAGTTATTGTGAGGAGAATTAGGAGATTGAGGAGAAAAAGGGATTTTGTTGTCGGTTAACTGACAGAACACCTCACTCAGTTGAAGTACAGTTGCCAGAAATTGTATTACTTTCTGGAAAGAAATAGTATGATGAGATCGATGTTCATAACAAACTTGGTTGACGTCAAGTCGACTTGGCATGTTATCTAGATGGATTTTAGTTATAATTGTATTTATGGAATTCATGCAGTTTTAATTGCAATTATATGAATATATTTTTATTGATATATCGACTATAATATATGATAAGTGAACGAATTTTGACGTGTGTGTAATTAACTTAATTGTAAGATTTTATTCATTGTAGGATACATTAATGTTGTATTATAAACTTACGTACGTAAGACTTGCTCTTGGATACTGTCACTGTCAGTGCCCTCATAGATAGGTGTAACACAGTTGACAGCTACACCTGTATGCGCGAGACGTTCATAGAGAGTTCCACTCCCTCGTTTATATAGTTTTGCTCTGATGCATTTCACAATATTTTTGCCAGAATGTCCCAGAAAAATCTCAGAAAACGACGTCTACCCACTGTACCCAGGCGCTTTTGCATGCAGCAGACTATTGAGTGCGCCGACCTGACTTTTATGCAAATCATCGTGACGTCGCAATCAGCTTGCCCTGGAGGAGAGCGCCATGACGCGGCATATATTTACTCAGGGGCGGATCCAGAAAATGGGAGGGGGGGGGGGTTAGGCATGTACAGTCGGCTTATCTGCTGGATGAAATTCAGGGGTTTTCCTCACTTTGAGTCTTTGAAAGTTTGATCTGTATGATCGCCCTAATTCATGGGAAATCAGTGGCCCTAGCTAGATCTAGCTATTATTTATTTTATTTTTTTTGAGCAACCAGTTTCATTAATTCAATGTCAAAAATTTTTAATATGCTCTGTCATTAGCACTGGTATATTGTATTTCCAAGGTGAGATGCACACTTGCATATAACCCAGGGCCTTAGCCAGATATTGAAAATCAGACAAGGCAAACTCATAAAATGAATATCACAGGACTGTTTTGATCTTGGCATGACAAATAAAACATTGAACCACACCAGACGAGGCTGTGGCCTCCTCTGTCTCATGCTGCTGGGCAGTGCTGGCTACAGCCCTGCGGTAACCCAACTTATACCCAAAGTAGTCCCTTTTCTATTGTTCTTTGCCGGGATATAACTGGACAGTTTGGCATGTTATCTCCCGGCTTAGTAATATCATTCATGAACAACTGCTAACATAGGGATTAGCAAAAACACACAAACACAAACAACGTGAAACAAGGTAAATTGTTCAATCACAACAAATCCCGACCTAGTACACAACAAAGAGTAAATCCTCTTTAGGATTGTTTGCCTTAGAATTTGTTGTTTCTTGTTTGCTGTTGTTGTTGCATAGTTTCAACCATATCACAATCTTCGCAAAATCAAATCATCCATGAAAATAGGCCCCTTAATTACAGCTAAAATATGGCATTATAAATTGCGAAAAAGCCACTATTGAATGCGCATTGGGTATAAGTCAGTTATACACCTTATACTCAGGATATAACATTCCAACGTGGGCAGTTAAATCCCTCGGCGATATAACTGCCCACATTGGAATGTTATATCCCTCGTAACGGTGTATAACTATTACATAAGCCGTTTTCCTGGTCATTCATGCAAATAGCCTGACCAGTATCTACAAAGACATAGACAAAGACAATATTCTGGTCTTTCATAGAGAAGCTTTTATTGCTCATTTTCACTCTATTTATTTTCAACTTGTTGCAACACTCCCCTTAATTAGCTTAGGTGCCACAAGTGACCCAGAATTTTACATTCACAATTTTCAAATAGTCAACAGTGGCAAATACATGTTATCTGATATCTAATTATTAATTAAATATTGCCATGGCAATTATTCTAGGTCACCAAAGCACTTCAGACATTAATAACAATTGTGAAATTGAAATTAGTGACAAATGCTGACATTTTAGGTAATAATATGACACGTAATTGTACCAGATTAATGAAATACATTTACACCATTAAAATATAATAGACTGGATGGTTCATTCACAAATATATATACTATTAATCAGGTAAATGATACATATACAGGGCATTAAAAAAAATGCTGGCCAGATTTTAACGCAGGAATTGACTTCAAAAAAATTAATTAAGATTTCACAATATCAAAGAGAATATCAGCCAACAGAGTTAATTAAATAACTAATAAGGACAGTTTATATATTACTCTAAAAATTGTATAATATGGCATGATTGTCTGTAACACAATAGCACGGACAATTTTTACAAAACTTACATGAACATTCACTTAACAACTGAGCGAAGCAAGTAGAAAGCTTTGGCTCAGCAACTTGCCCATCTTTAAACGCAATCATCATTATTATGTACACCAGGTAATGTTCAATTTCACTCTACAGCACTACTTTCCTTATGTGAGGATCAGACAGTTGCTACAGTAAGGCATTCATACAAGATTTATAATAAATGGACATTTTGAAATTATCATCTGACCCACAAACGCATGTACACTTAACGATCTATGGCATAATGAAGCTTCAAAGTGAGAGAAGATAAAAATGATGCATCATAAATACAGTTTGATATAAATGGTTCAGCACAACCAAGTCAAAGGCTGTGATTTTCTCGATTATTAATAACGAAAGAATGAAGTACACTTTTTTTATTTGTGACTAGCTTCTTAGCTTTGCTAACGGGGAGTCACATTATGACCTTCTTTATTGTAAGTTTGCAGAGATTGCCATTCTTAGCAATATGTCTATGAATTTGAAACTGAAAACTAAATACATTGGAGCTACCAAATACACAATTTAGTCATTACACGTCCAAATTTAAAACCTCCTTTTCATCACAGGTTAACAACAATTAGCTAGCACTTATTAATATATATCACAATTAGCATTTCAGCTTAGAAAAATAGCATCTTTCAATTTATCAGTCATATAGAATCTCACATAATACATGGACGCCAGACATGGGCAAATAAAAAATTAGGCAGATTAACTTGGATAATCTAACTACAGGAGAGAGGAATACGAATACCTGCATTGAAGTTAATACTGGCATAGCGAAGGGACTACTAGATAACAAAATTTTGACACAAAATGTAAAAATAAAGTTTCTGTGACAAGGGTAAAATTTGCAGCAATTGCCAATGTCCTCTATGTATAAATAATCATGCACACAAAATTACCAACATCACATGAAGCAGTTTATATCATAAGTACATCAATTTCTTTATATCTCATGAAAGTATTTTAACAGTCTTCCCAATTATTCAAGAACACATCTGCTCTGACTGACCTCACAAGTTATAAATATGTCAACAGATGCACTGTGGTTAGGTTGATACAATAGTGCTGTAATGTTAAAAATTTCTAGCTTAAGTACAATTATTATTGTCATTCTAAATTATTAAAAAAAAGTTATCAATGAATACACAATCACATCACCGCAAAATAATTGGTTAGACTTTCTACATTTTCAAAATTGAGTCGTTTTGTATGAAATTAAAACGCTGACAAAAAATCATATAAACTATTATCATATACATGTGATGATTATATGTTTGAGTCTTGTATAATGAATGTCACCTTTGTTGACAAAAAATAAAACTGGCTGTTATTAACGTAACTAGCAATACAATGTACCAGATTTTCCCCCTGCTCCTGTCTTCACTGTTATTCTTCTATTAAATTATAATAATGTACAGCTAAACTTAACTGTACATCATTTCTGAGCAAATGTTGCATTTTCACATCAGAATGAAACTATTTTAACCTGTGGAGCACTAAGAATTCACGGATCTATTGTTGGTGATACCTCTCCTGTTGGTCACCATGGTAACATGAAATATGTAGCCATATAGTTTCTAACTTCTATGACGATTCATCATCTGCAGGCGGCTTAATGTCCATGATATTACAAACCCAAAAACCGAAATTGATCTCCTTGTCATACTCTTGTTCGGTTTTTCTGACGAAGGCATGGTTCTGTAAAATTAGGTAAAACGAAAAAAAAAAAATCATTATTATAATACATGTCAATTATAGATGTCTTTCAAATCTATTAAAGATATGAGCAAAGGCAGTTTCCTACAAAATCATGCGTGTTAAAATCAACTTCATCTTTTGCATTCTCAAGATTAATACATTGCAACAACTGGCAATGAAGCTATACAGCATTTCACAAAAATAGCTCCATTAAAATGAAGTTACATATCTTTTGATTTAAGTATTTAATTTATAATTCAGGGTGGCTGGCAGCAAGTACTTTGGCTTCAAGTACAAGTACTTCATTTTGAACAGGTTAGTCATAGTACAAGTACTGAGTACTTGGTACTTAAGTCCAAGTACTCAGTACAAGACTCCCAAGTACAGTACTTGACCCTAAGCCTGGTGGCTGCAGCTTCCTTCAAGTCAAGTTCAAGACCTTTTGACCAAAATCTTCCAAATTTAAACTATTTTATTGGTACAATGTATCCCTAGGCCTATACTTAAAAGATGAACAAATCAAACAAAATTTTCTGCAAAATATTATGCTTCATTCAAAAACTGCAAAATAAATACAACTTTTATTTAGTCTGGAAAAATATTTGGTAGTTCATTTTAATCACTTGCCAAATTAAGACTTGTGAAAACCTCGTGTACCAGATGCATGGTTTTTAAAAGACTTTTCAAGGCCTTTAATGCAAGAAACTGGATTTAAGACTTTTTAAGAATGTGCAGTGCATTTGACTATAAGAGTAAAGATGCTCGATGGACTTACCATTAAACTGTGTAAGTCTGCTCTTTCAGCTGGGTTTTTCTTCAGGCTACAAATTCACAACAAAAAATTTACTAGTTATTTGCAGATTCAATAACTAATTTCACAACACTAGATTTACAAAAAAAGGACAGAAGCATTGCCCAATATCAAATGAATTAACACAGTGACAATTATTCAACCTACCAACTATTGATGAAATCCTGGAACTCTTGAGAGAAGTACTTGGCAGGCAGTGTGGGTGGAGGCTAGAAAAACAGAATGGCTTCAATGTAACAAGCTGCAACTGAACAACGATGTACCCTACCTATAATATGTAATAATGCAGTAGGCTAACTATAAAGATACTATTAATTAAGACAATTAATTGGTTAATCTTGAGTCACAATGACTTGTACTGATATTGCTATTTGAATATGATGCAAGTAGTGCACAAAATTTACTGTCAATATTGCCAATATCTTATTACAATATACCAATCACATCAGCCTCATTAGCAATCTGTCTGAGCTGATTTCATTCTGAAAAGTTTCTTTCAAATGCCCCTAACTGCCAAAGTGTACCTGGTATTAATTAGGTTCTTGTGCTTCTACTTAGCTGTATTAAAACCACAGGTATTAATCAGTCAATTTGTGATCCATGTTACGATATTTAATACTGCTGATACTCATCATCAACTGAGACATATTTCATCCCTTTAATAATGATTATCAATCATTAATTAAACTCTGAATATGTTATCTAACTCCTTCAATCTAATTAATGAAGTACATTGATTCTGTAAAACATTTTGTGGAAGGATTATTTCATATGAACAGCCATCATAGATAAATAAGATAAAATATTGAGACAAGCAGCTTCGCATGAGACAAGTTGAGGCCAGAACCAAAGATGCTGGCACCTTCAAAATACTTTACAAACTAACAACACTGTCTACAGAATGCACGAAAGCATTGCACAGCTACCAACTGTCAGAACTGTTGAGCGAAATTAATGCACAATTTTATTCCAGCAACACAATAAACTTAAGATTCTAGCAGACTTGTCTGAGGAAAAAATAAAAGAAGTGAAACCACAGTTCTTGTATATATATAATTACATCTACAAATGTAAATACATACAGACACTTGCGGACAAACTATGGAGTAATTGATAAAGAGCACATGCTAGTCTTACAGTAAAAGACTGGATGCGCAATCCTCCTGCAAATGCTAAGTACAAACTATGACGCCACTGACATTTGGACCATACACAGGGATAACATGCACATGCCAGAGTCTCTGAGGTATGTTAATGTGAGAGTCACTTTCCGCTTACCACTGAATTCGATCTAACGCTATACGAATCAAGTCTCACTGTATGTTGTAAAATGAAAGTATGATACAGTGTCGAGGATTCAAATACTTCTCAATATTGACTGCGAAGGGCACTTTATTACTCCTTTCAAGTTCTGGCTTCATCCCCTCCTGCCCCGGCAGAACAGTTTGCATTACATGAAAGCCACTCATCCAAGGATTTCTTCACTAACTGTATCAGTTATTTCAGCCATCAGAATTAAAATCTGTGAACTTGGTACACTCAA
Organism: Alitta virens; assembly: GCA_932294295.1. NCBI lineage: Eukaryota > Metazoa > Annelida > Polychaeta > Phyllodocida > Nereididae > Alitta > Alitta virens. Next base: position 11,990,186 of record OW028577.1, on the reverse strand, counting down.
AATAAAGAAAAACCTCATGTGAGAAATAAAAAGTATCCTTCATTATAAAAGGCAATAAATGCTGAAAGCAAAGCAAGATTTTTCAATTTCACAAAAACATCAAAAGCATGTTTGAATTTTGTTAAGTTATACGCAACAGCACTTATTGCAAATAAGCCTGGCATTCACACTTTGACTCTGCCATATATTTGGGCTCTGTTTAATCTTTGTACAAAGCCTGCATTTGCCAAACCTAGCTACTCAATGAAGCAAGTAAGATATTCAATGTTTTCATAGCCAAGACAGTTAGATGCCAAAATGTGATGAATTCTACATCATAATGGTGTATTTGGCATTAACATAAATATTGTCCAAATATGTGTGTACATACTATTGGCATAATTTCTAGAGGAAACTACCGTGTAACTGACTCACTGGAAATGACTGTAGGACCTCAAGAGACAGTTAATTGGATGGAACTTGTCAAAAAAGATTATCAATTCAGCCATCAAGAATTATGCAAATGATGTCACATTTTGACATTTCCCGGAGTTTGCATAATTTATGTCTGTTGACATATGGCATAATACCCATGCTTCCATCAATGTGTATAAAATAGGGGTATGTTGAGCAATCTGGCATTCTACAAGGATCTATCCATTTTTTGTCAAGATCCTTATCAAGGAATATTTATCTATCTTGTTGATAGAATACACAAAGGGGCGACTATTAAATTGACGTCATAGTTTCAAGAGGATGATTTGTTAATTAAATATGGTCATACTTGCTTTTTAGAATGTCCAAGAGTTATAACTGTATATCGGGGAAGGGACATCAGTAAAATAAAATGAAAGCATGCATAGAGAGGCAGTATTTCTGTCTATAAACAAAATGGATCCCTCTGTGATCCACACAGATTCTGCCCTCTCTGATCTATACCACATGGCCATGCAACAACTGCCAATGTACCACAGTTTGGCTCCTAAAAACACCACTCATGGAAGGAACGAAACATAATGAAATGCAACAAAAAGTCAAAACACACACAGAAAGCAACTAATTCAATAATGCACAATGTTCTGTTCACAGGGGTCGAAGATTTTTGTTTGAAAAAACATGGCTGAGCTGGTGAACATATGCATATAATGATGTAAATATTTACCATTAGTTTTTTTATGTCTAGTACATGGGAATATCGAGTATAAGTTAACAGAATAATTTGATAAATTAGTAAATGAAGCGTTGCTTTTTCTAGCCTAAAGAATTTAAGATCTTCGAGCCCTGTTTACTAGAGTGACACTCTGAAATGTTTGTCTCAAGCTCACTCTCACTTTTTTCTGTTCTACAATAATTAAATTAAAGCCAATTTACTGATTGAATTTGAGTAATTTTTCTGTTTCAATTTTGCAAACATTTCAATAAATGTTAAGGTGTACAGCAGCAGAAAGCTCAAAACATAGAAGAATAAAAGCAACCATTAATAAAGAATACCCACGAAAAAATAAACCACACACAAAGAAATTTCAAACACTGAAATCACAAACTGATTGAAATTCTGATGGCTTCAATCCTTTCAAACATTTAAAATTACAACCTATTTTCAAAAAAAGTCACAGAATTTTCAGTTCAGCTCAAAACTAAATCACTAGATTGGCTGGATTTTTAAAAGGCACTATGATTTTTAAACCCTGAAAGTTTTGCGTTTAATACTTGACACAAGTTAAAGATGTGTGCAGGTTGGGCACACAATAACATACCTCAAGAACAATATAATCTAAAAGCTCAAATATGGCCATAGGTCGTGGTCCATCACTGCTTTGCAGCGCAGTGCTAAGTCTGTTGCCTGCAAGCAAAAATAACAATAAGCGGATAACATTGGGACTAACAGCAATGAATCACAACAAACTGGCCATCGTGGTGAAGAGGTATCCCTATGGTCCACACCAGACACATAAACCGGACGCTGTCCACTCATGGCTGGACATCCTGACTCTCACCAGACTAGTGTCACTTCGAGTACCATTTTATCGCCTTTTTACTAATTTAATTCATCTCGATTTGCACGTTGTCCTTGCGACTGAATTAGTAATTACCAATCACTCCTCTTCTGTAAATCATTGGCTTATACAGCAGCAGCTCAGACTGAATGTTTCATACAAATATTTCGAATGATAACAAGAAGCTTGTATGAAGCATAACAGACTAAGGCATCTATCACCTAAGAAGCTTAACGCATGCTGTTAGAGAGCCAGAAAGTTGCCAGACTTAGCCAAACAGTCCACGCATTGCAAAATGAACCAAAAAGATGTAACTTAAGACTTGTTTGAAGAGCATAAATAACATATATTTAAAGTGAAAGGTAAATTTAGAGGCCCAGGCATTTTGTCATTCAAGACCACAGAAGAGGAGGAATGCTGAGAGCGGGATGGTCCATGAGTGTCCAGCTAGAGTGACCACGGCAGCAGCAGGAGGGCGACACTTTTTGAGGCAGCTGGTTTACCTCATTGACGATATACTCCAGGAGTTCAAAGATGGCCATGTGCAATGGACCATCTCCAGATATCACCTCAAAACTACCTGGGCATCCTGTAACATGTCAGCAAAGAGTTATTGAAAAGTTGCATAACACTCAATCTTTGGTCAAAGGTAAGTTCTTCATAATCCAAATCAGCCCGTCATTATCAATGAAGCATTTAATGAGTCTGAAATTGGTTCTTAGTTTGATTTGATGAAATAGGCTATTCCAATAATCAGCAATACCAAATGATCATTATCAATTAAATGCATATCAATAGGCATTTTCAGTGTTCTATCCATTTATGACGGTGTAATTAACAATATAAATATGCTGAAATACAAATTGCTTTTTACAAATTATACATTTTAACAGATTCTTACGATATCAATAACTTTGCAGTTTATCTTCTTCTTACTAATCTTTTACCATGTGTAATAACTTCACAAAAAAATTAGATTAAACGCCAATGTAGATTAAAATAAAATTGCGAAAGTTGAGTTATCTGCAAATATCATTGTATTATCATCATAAGATAGAAACATACCTTTCAAAGGTTTGCCTGTTTGAGCAGCTTCCATGTGTTCGTCCAATGCATTGTCTCCGAAGATTCGCTCCAGATCTTCTTGACTTGGAGGTGGAATGGGGTATTTCCCAATTGCTAGTTCTACTAGTGAAAGGCCTAAACTCCAAATGTCAGACTGGACAGAATAATGAGTACCTTGCAGTCGCTCCGGCTGAAATCACAAAATCACAACATCAATCCTCACATTTTTCTCAAAATTTTTGCATCTCTTGAAAACACTGCGAAGTGCATACTTACAGACATGTAGGACCGCGTCCCAACAAATGAATTTGCCATGGAATCTATGAGTTGCCCACTAACCCCAAAATCACAAATCTTTATTTCACCTCTTGAGTTGACGAGGATATTTGAAGGCTTGACATCTGCAATAGGCCCAAGCATATTACAATTTCATGCAAAGCTCTAGGTATAAAAGATCAATTTCAGCATATTAAAGAAGTCTTTTACATCATCCATAATAGAGACAATAAGCTGCATGACTTGATATGATCATTTTTTGTAGATTAAGAAAATATTTAGTATGCCTCTTGATAATCGACAGAATGCATCAACTTGCATGTGTTGCTTAATTAAAGCTTCATTCAACTGAGAGACTCTGAGACATGAAGCAAAACCTCGGTGCTGATTTAATGCTGTGTTGCAATGGTTCATGTCCCTGCACAGTCTGTTGCCAAAATTCTGCTTCTTTCAGTAAAAAGTAGACAAACTAATTATAGGTTGGAATCATTGCTTTAACCACACCATGGCTTCAATAATACTCAAGAAGATACTAATCGAAAGAATGTAACCAGTTCCCTTACCTCTGTGCATAATTTGATGCTTTTCTCGCAAGTAACTAAGCCCTTTCAATACCTGTAAAATGAAAAACGTTCTCATTAGGAAATTGAAAAAAAACACAATGTTTACATGAAATTTGACCTAAAATTAGTAAACGGATACTCACTGCTACACTGATTTTTCCTGAGATTGGTTCTGGTATTCTGCCAGCTTTTTTCAATATTAAATCTAAGGAGCCTCCATCCTATTAACAAAAAAATGGACAACATGAGAAATATTCTAACAAAGCACAACTCAATATTACAAACAGTTTGCCATAAAAAAGATTATTACAGATCAGTTAATATGGGACTTATATTTATACATATCCAACGATACAATATTGGGTATAAGAGAAGGAAATCTTACCATGTACTCCATGCATATACTGATTTCTGCATCATTGTAGAAGGCGCCATAAAAACCAACTATATAAGGAGAATTACACTCATGGAGAACTTTGAGCTCTCGAAGAATCTGGTTCCTCACAGCAGGCTTGATTTCTAGATGTATCAACTGAAAGCACATTAGAAATAAAAAATTGGGACATGTCAGATTGGAGATTATTATTTTTAATATCAACTCCTCCACCCGTATACAATTAGTTCTCATGTTGTTTTCTCAAAAGGAGAGAATAACCAAAAGCTGCCAACATATGATGCATTTATCATTAAAGCAGGTAGATTCCCAAACCTGAAATGCCCTATAACCAGGCGATATCCTCGTTTAAACTATATGAGCAGCACAAAACTACTAATTACTTGTAAAGAATTCTTGGAACACAGGACGGTGAATATTCATTAGACAGGATTCATCGTCCAGACTTCTAGTCTAATCTGACCAGACATGGCTTAGTCACACAGAATCACATGGTAGTGTTGTTCAAAATCTACTTCAGTGCTCGTGTCAGTTTATAGAACACTCTAATGAAGAACATTAACAGCTGTTATGTTTTAATACATTTATTCAGTCATGCATTAGATCATTAATATTTCTGTTATGACATTTCCTTATGCATGATGTCGCCAACATCATTCATTTAATTAATTAAGATCCAGTCACTACAGGCTATAGACAATTACTGTTATGCTAATATTTTGAAAGCCTCAATCATAAGCTGTTAACCTTTAAAAAATGTCAGAAACAGCAGTTAAATTAAATTTTCAACGTTTAATTTTCGATAATTTTGCCACAGAATGCCCTTCATGACTCCATTTGCATCAATTGTAATTAAAACAAGAAGGCTTTGATTTTCAATTTTCCCCACATAAAATAGGATATTTGAAAATATAATTGAAACTGTAGCGCAGAACTCCTTTTTGTATTGCAATATCCTTACATTTAACCAGTTGGTGTCAGTAATTATCAGTCCATGAAATACAAGTACATTTAAAAGCAGCGTTGGTGCCATGACACACACAAGTATTGTTTTATTTATCTTTTAAAATCATTCAGCACCAATTTCAAATACTGTTTTACTTTACACGCAGCTACAAGTTGAAGTTACTTGTTAGTTGCAAAGAATTACAGCAAGTTATGATATAATATAATAAGTTATTACAACAGCATGTTATGATTTATTAAGGAGTAACTCACCTTTCTGGCCATGATGGTCTCAGAATGTTTGTGCAAAACTTTCCACACAACTCCCCCATTGCCAGCACCTAATTCACCAAGTTTATCAAAATTGTCCTGGCTTAATTCTCCTACTTTTTGCTTCTGTGTTAAAAACTGTTCTAGTCTCTCTCTTTGCTGATCGTCTAAGTCCATTTCTTTTAACTTCTCTTGTAATCCTTCTAGGTTGGCATTTTCTGTTGTGTTTTTGCTGGAAAATAAAAAATCATGAGACTCTTCAGTAATTGTGAGACCTTTAAATAGGGTACATACATTGACTGGGATGAGGGCAATAGTTATTTGACCCAAGGGAGTGATAGTGACCTCTACGTGACAACTCACACCCGTGGGTGAATATAGATTAATTATTTCTTAACAATCAGTACTTCTTTAAATTATGTAATATGTATACTTCATTATTAAATAATGCCATTACAACCCTGCCCTGCCAACATTGGCCAGGATAGGCCGACTTTGATTTTATCCAGCAAACTCAACGGAGTATATATATATATATAAATAGATGTAGAAACAAAACCAAAGAACATAGTTGAATGGTAAATAAATAAAGCAAATAAATAAGAATAAAAGTAGAACATAAGTAAGGAGCAAAATAAATAAGCAGAGATAAATAAATAGGATTAAACAGATATACAGGTAGAAAGTAGTTGATGTATATAAAATTATGAGGATGATGCTAGGATAGCTTGAATTAGCTTTATTAGCGACTATAGCCATTGATAGGTTAACACAAAGTTCTGTATTCCTAGTTTGAAGAAGCTATTTCATTAAGGACATGGAGCCATGGACTTTTCTATAGTTGGACTGGTGGGCACTACATTGTATGACTTTTTACAGGGCCGTAGCCAGAGGCTGAAATCAGACAGGGCGAACTACATAAAATATTTTTAGGACTGTTATTGCCTTAATTGGCACAAAAATGAATGTACCCACACCAGGCAAGGCAGTGGCCTCCTCTGCCTCATGATGGCTTTGGTCCTACTTTTTACTGAAGAAGCCTGTGAAACTGTCTCAGCCAATCACAGTCCATGATATTGCAGAGAGATATGATTTAAAAAAAAAAATTCCCCCTTCACAAAGCTAAAATATAAATAGTGGAGGTAAAGCGAAGCATTACAGACTCTTGACTTCCTAATTTAGTTGTTCTTAATCAGGCGCAAAAACACCATCTTTGAGCACACCCACCCACTCACAGGAAATAACAGCTAGCAATGCCAATGGCATGGCAATGGTGCATTCAAAATGCAATGCCACTGCCAACATAATTATATTACATGGAGTCCAATGCAATTCTGGCAGTTCAATATGAATATCTAAGAATAACTGTTGCATAGATTCCAACGTGACAAGAACAAATGTCATATTTCAATGCCAATTTTATTATCATGCTGGCATTGATGCCAATGATGGAATGATGCCTTACATTTTCACATGCCTGTCATGCACTGTCAATTTAGTCTTTGATGAGGATTAAGAATATAGATTGTTCAGCAGTCAGAAAGCTTAGGGCAGACACACCAAGCAATCAGGAGAGCTACAAAACAAACTGTGCTTCTTATCACCCATTGATATCTGCTCCAAATGCAAATTTATGAATTGAGAAAATGTGACAACTGCTGTGACATGACAAGATGTCTAGCCTGAAATACTTACTCAGTGCCATCGTTTGAATTGGAGTCCAAATTCGCCGGGGGCAAAATTAACCCCTCCTTCTTCTTCTCTCGAAACATTTTTACAGTTCTAAGGTGTCATAGATGCAAAAAAATAAACAATCTAACACTGATCAACGAGGAAGAGCAGAGACTGCAGTTCTGTCAGACGCAACATTACATGCACATCCCATAATAGGCGGAACCCACCAACGCACTTGCGCACTTATTAAATATTCATGAGCTTTGCTTTTGGCGATAAACACTAGATGGCAGTTCTGCGCCTGTAGTGCCATCTTCCGAGGAAACAACAAAACGAACTTCCTTTTCCGGTGTGGTCGAGTGAGGTGAGTTAGACGAAAATTAACATGTTGATAAAAATCGACCGACATCGGTCTTGTTTCGCCATCAGATGATAACACACTAGTTGGTATGACTAAAAATTAATGTTCAGATGTTAGGTAGTATAATATATCGTTCTTGTGTGGGATAATTATGGAAATATGGCCCATTTTCCCGTAGTAAACATAGCCCTGGGTACCAATAGACATGGCTTCTCATGCCTTTGCAGACAGCTAAAATGTTAGTAGTTTGTGTGAAGCAGCAAAGAATAACTGTAATTTATATATTCTGACGAGTGTTGGTATGTTCAGTTAGCTTCAAGAAGTGATTAAAATTTGGCTTTTACGTCGACGACGAGTGAAGTGTATGCAATGCCTTTTTTGACGTCTGGATGAAATTTCAGCTGCTCGTGAGTTGTATGCTGTCAAACTTGCTTGATTCTTAGCAGGTTTAACCATACTGAATGTGAAAGTGCTGAAGACACGTTGAATTCCCTTTACAGTCTTTACAAGTTGATATGTGAATCCTGCCTTTATTGACACTAGTGAAATTGATGGTTAATTCTTACTCTTTATTTTTAATTTCAGACTACCAACATGACGCGCTACTCACTTGATCCAGAAAATACCACTAAGTGTAAGTTGTCACTTGATATTCAAGTTCATGTCTAAATGACAGACTTTACTGGGGACGACGGACATTTGGTTTAAGTTACATATTATTTGCGAATGGGTGCGTGTTTGCATTTGATGTCATACTATTTAAAACCAAGTAAATGGGAGATAAGGTTCTTAAAAATATCTTTGACAATGCAATGTTTATAATGTTGAAGCATTGTACAAGTTTAGAGGTGGCAATGTTGTGACACATGGTTTCATTATTCCTTGTTTTGGATTTGCAGCTGCAAAGGCTCGTGGCTCTCACCTGCGTGTTCACTTCAAGAACACAAGGGAGACAGCTCACGCCATCAAGCACATGCACGTCCGTAGGGCAACCAGCTTCCTCAGGAACGTTACTGAGAAGAAGGAGTGTGTACCTTTCAGGCGATTCAATGGCGGTGTCGGCAGGTGTGCTCAGGTATGTACAAGAACATGATAACCTTTGACAAATGTATTTCTCCGGTATTCAATAGATTGCATGTAACAAGTAATAAGCAGAACCCACCCTCATATGCTGAAAATTTTCTTGTCAATTACAATATGTTGGTCTCAAACAAGTTGTTGGATCTAAATTTTACTATAGTATAATACATCAGCTGGATTCTGCAACATCCCAGTCCAGGCCTAGACCCTCAGGCTGCGTCGCAGAAGAGGGTCTAGTAGATATTAAAGAGTTGCGAGATAGGCCATGGAAGTAGGTCAATCACTACACACATTAAATTTAACTAAGCGGCAAACAAATATTTCTTCATAATTTGTCCGTTATGACGTTACATCATCTTATTAAGTACAGGGACTCGCAACTTTGTATTCTTATGGTTAAAATGAACTGATCTATGCTGTCAAATTGCTTGCTCCCCCACTAGGAGTCTTGCTCCCCTGAATTCTCCAAGACCCTCTCCTGCAGAAAGGTGTGATCGATGGTCTTGCTTCAAGACAGGCAACATCCTATATTGCAGTTCATGTGTCATAGAAATGAAAAGTTTTCATTTGTCTTTAGGCCAAGAACTGGAAGACCACCCAGGGCCGTTGGCCAAAGAAGAGTGCCGAGTTCCTGCTCCAGTTGTTGAAGAATGCTGAAAGCAATGCTGAGTATAATGTAAGTAGCATGTTATGAGTTATTAACATCCAAAGGAAAACATACTCATTTAACTTAGTCATAATTGCATTTATTGTAAGACACTCCTTCACATTCGTGGGAACTCCCTGGACTACAGGGAGGTGAAACAGAATTTGTATTTATTGTAAGACACTCATTCACAATTACATACACTGCTCAACATTCACTCTAGAGAATTTTCACAAAATAATTCAGTAACACGCCAATAAAGTATAGTTCTGGTATGTTATTTTTTATACTGGTAATTTCAGGGTCTGGACACTGACCACTTGGTCATTGAGCACATCCAGGTCAACCGTGCCCCTCAGATGAGAAGGAGGACATACAGAGCTCACGGCCGTATCAATCGTAAGTAATTGCTATTTAATAGTAGCAGATAATTCATGTTAATCTGTTTCAACCCGCTCTTTGAATATTGTGGATGACAACTATCTTTTGTGTTGGGTCAGGGGAGTCCAGAGGTTTAAACCCCCCTTCTGGATCAGCCACTGTAACCAATGTTTAATTTGGTCAATGTCCGGACAAAAAAAAATTTCATGTTTGTGTTTTGATGAGAAACTAACATTTCTTCAAAACAGGCTATATTTATTCGGTACTGTTAGATTTGGATCATGTGTTATTGCTGGGTTACCGCTAACCACTAGCTTATAAATAAGCCTATGAATAATATAATTAATCTTTCACTGGCAAATGATTCTGCGTACCAAACAGAAGTTTTATGGAAATTGTAGAAGAATATGTAAGAATATGTAATTGCACTCAAAAGGTTTTGCCCCTTAAAAAATCTTAAATTTGGCTTTTAAGAAAGTTGCTGTCCTGTATTCATACAAGCACAAATTAGCAAGAAAATTCATTAAAAAAAGAAGAATAGATGTCTGGCAAATGAGTGTTTAATTTTCCAGTGTAAATGCAAATACACTAACATAATTTATATAAAAAGCTTCCATATAAAGAAAGTTGACAGTAGATATTAATGTCGTAAACATACTAATGATATTTGAAATGTTTGGACTGGAGTTAAACTGCTGCCCTCCCAACCCATGTCCAACACCTTTAATAGCATTCAGCCAATATACTGCTGCTGGCTTGTAATGCCTGAACTGTTTTTGGGCATCATGCCTGAAAGTTCTATTTATAGACCATGTGGTCAACTAAAAAAAGTATGTTGTTTAGCTTGTTCTACTGCAGTACAATTCCATGGTTCAATTATGTCGAAAACAGTCATTTATGCATTTTGAATGTGGTAATTAAGGACTCAATCCGAAATTGGCTAAAGCTATGATCGCTGTAGAGCTAATTTGTGTGAATCATCATGATTTTGTAATCGTCAGGATAGTAGAATTTGGACAAAATATCTTTTCTTCATCTGACATTATTTACAAAATAATTAGATAATATATGCAATCTTAAAATTTCATATATATCTTTCAAAGATACTTTTTTTTTCAATTTCCACCAAAGTAAACTGTAAAAACATTTATGTATGTTACCGATCCCAATCTCCTATCAGTAGTGGTGGGAGTCGGTTTCATTCTCCAAACCGATCATCGGTTGTGGGAAACCCGACTGATGATCAGTTCATAATCGGTTTAAACGTCCTGTAACGATATTCGTCACGACATCCAACATTAATTGCACTTGATAGTTCACATGTGCAGAGCACGGGAGTAATACTCAATTATCGCTCAACGTGTCAATATTTACCTTTGTAGGCGTACTCCTTTCTGCAAAGCTTACAAATTGTGGTCAACATGTCAAGGTTCTCCTTCGTTGGAGGACCTTCTTTGATTTTGCGGAAGCAAAAGTAATCCCACACACGGGATTTTCCACGTTTACCAGGAAAAGGGAACAAATGATCTTCAGTTTCGGCCATTTTTAAACAAACAAATCTCCAGCCAATCAGAATCACTATAACAGATGGCTGTCACAACAGCGCTTCTGATTGGCTCAGAAGGGTCACATGACCAAAGCATAATGGCAGCGCCCATGAGTTTGTTGTTTGGTTAAAAAAAATCTAAGGAATTTGTTCCCCACTGGTTAATGATGCATTCCGACTAAAATCGACTGCACATATTTGCTTCTAAGCGCTTGATTCCCGGCGTAAAACGACCGACTTTCGACTCTAGTCGATCATCGGTCCACCACTACCTATCAGTCTCGAATTTGACCTAATCTCTCTCAGAGAGACTGCTCGTAATCAATACCTGGCATTGACAAAGCTAATATTAGTCAGTTATATTGTGATAGGTGTATATGCCTGATATAAAAAAATATGTCCATACTTGATCAGTGTTTTTTGCTATAGTTAAGCTTTTGGAACTCTGAAATGAAATTGTATACTTACTGTCCATTTGCTAGATTGATGGAAATCGTTTTAGCAACCTGTCCAAAGCATCCAGAATCTTGCTACTCATAGGTTATGCTTAGGGGTTAGGGCAACACTCTGGCATCTGCTGTTGCCTCCAGTGTGCTTTGGGCTTTGAGTTCAAAAAATTTCTTTGATTGCAGCTTACATGAGCAGTCCCTGCCACATCGAGGTCATCTTGGCTGAGAAAGAACAAGCCATTGCCAAGCCCGAGGATGATACCAAGAAGAAGGTTTCACAGAAGAAACTGAAGAAGCAGAAGATGAAGATGCGGGAGTAAATTAATGGGTTGTCTGCATTATCAAATAATAAAAAAAAAAAAAGGAAAAAGACATCGGTTATTTCGAGTTTGTTATTGCAGTAAAATGTACTTACTATAGTATATACTGTTAAATTTAATAGTGTTAAATACCTGGGATCTCCAATTACAATGTAGAACATACTTCATTGTATTGCTTGTGGAAGTATTTTGGTTGATCACTGGGTTGTGATTTTCATCAGATTGGGCCAAATTTGCGGTCAACATGCGAAGTGAGGCATTTTAACTGGCTGCTGTTGTCTTAGTGGATTTTCCTAATATATATTGGTATTGGTCACTGAGCTCCTTGGGTTGTGTACTTAACGGAAGCAGGGAAAACGTGATTATTCCACTTTAGAATAAATAATTATGATGGTGTTTTTCAAATATTCCACCACGATTACATGACCTCATGCTGGTTGTATGGTCTCACAATGGTCATGTAACCAGGGGATACTATGGAGAATTTGAAGAATTCCTGTCATCACTAAGGTGCTTTAAGACATCTGATTTCTAAATTGGGGGCAGGTGGGGCATAGTGGATCGTACACCGTGGATCAGAATTATACTTTATATACTGCATCCTTAAAGAACCACGTGTACAATTGTCTGAATTTTTGGGTTGAATTGTGATGATCCATGGTAATTCTAGGCTTTGTACAGTAATTATTTTCTTTTCTGGCACAATGCCATCAAAACAATGCAGCCAAGAGAAAGGACTTCGTCTCTTTGATCCAATGTGCCCTGAGGTTTGATCCTTTACCCTCCTAGTCATCCACAGTGGATATAGTGGCATTTTCAACAGGTCATGCAGCCCTCCATGTTCATGCAAGATCTGTGATACTTGGGTTAGAGTGACCTAAAAGGTCAACTTATTATTAGTTAATAAAGTTCATACATCTGATGCAATATATACAAAAAGGAAAAATCTGATCCACATTACTCCGCCCTTCCCATATACGGATTGTTGTTTCGGGCATAACTTAAAACAGCTTGCAATGCTCATGTTATTTTTCAATAAAACTCGTGATGCCAACACTCTGTAGGGTGTACAACAATTTAAAAAATCGGATGACCATTCAGTCCTCTACCCTTTTACTTGGCTCAGTTCTTGGCCATTCTTGAGTCCTGTCGCTTGCCCCCCAAACGGTTGAACAACAGTCACCAGCAAACCTCTCATGACAACCTGTAATGTACCCCTGAGGGGTTTCTCTGTTGAAAATGAACGTTCCTCTAAAACCAGGATGAGTTTCCAAACTAGTTTTTTTTTTTTTATATTTAATTTAAATCAATAATTTTATGCGATTGTACAATTCATTCAATGAGGGTAAAAATATACCTTTATGCACATGTATAGTGAAAAATTCTTTTCGTGTGATGTTTCGGGCAAGTCTTGGCTTTGATAATCAAATTCGGAATCGGTAGTACTTCTCCGAGGGGGCGAGGCCTAGCTCAGAGGTAGCGCTCTGGGCATCCAACCGCTGGGTCCCGGGTTCGATTCCTGGTCGCGCCTAAGTTGGATGGCTGTTTCATTCTTCGTCTCATTGCCATGGTCCCTGCCTGTCCTACTTAGCCCAACTGGTGCAGAAACACCGGACGTAAAGCCCTAATCACCCACCCACCCACCTGGGTTCGATTCCCGGTCGAGCCTAAGTTGGATGGCCGTTTCATCCTTCGTCTCATTGCCATGGTCCCTGCCTGTCCTAATTAGCCCATCCGGTGCAGAAATACAGGACGTAAAGCCCAAATCACACACACTTTTCCGAGGTCGCTTTTCTGGTAATGATTCTGTCATCAGTACTGATACTGGCATCCAGTTGGGCAGGGGCCTAGCTCAGAGGTAGCGCTCTGGGCTTCCAACCGCTGGGTCCCGTGTTCGATTTCCGGTCGAGCCTAAGTTGGATGGCTGTTTCATCCTTCGTCTCATTGCCATGGTCTCTGCCTGTCCTAATTAGCCCAACTGGTGCAGAAATACAGGACGTGAAGCCCCAATCCACCCAACCACCCACTGGCATTCAGTTGAATAATAAAATTACTTTAAACTGTGTTTTGCACAGAATCTTGCTAATTTTCAGAAAGACCTGTGTTGTTTATGAAAATCCCATTTGGCACATCTCAGTATTTGTGGATCATATTTCTGTACCACAAATGAAGTTGGGTGAAGAGAAGAAAATTTTTATGTTGCATGTAGCAAAGCATTGACAACAGACTTCACAGCAGAATTCATCTGTTCAGTTTTGAATATGATGAACATCGGGAAATGTTATATAACCTTTACTGCAAGCTGTGATTTTTCCAGTGAAACTTGTCAACCAAAAATTGTGTCAATTTGAAAAAGGCTGGATCTCAATTAAGACAGTATTGGTGCAGATTGCAGACATTGCCCTATATGACCAGAGAAGGACCTTAAATTTTTTTAGAAATTGGACAATTTCAGGTTGATAACCTCAAAGTATACTGAACAAACTGACTTATGATCTGCAATATTTGTTTCAACAGTTCCTCCTGTTCTCTGTGGAGAATTATCAATTAATATATATTTATTAACATTCACCTTTTGGGAAACGTGTGGGCAGGGGCCTAGCTCAGAAGTAGCGCTCTGGGCTTCCAACCGCTGGGTCCCAGGTTTGATTCCCGGTCGAGCCTAAGTTGGATGGCTGTTTCATCCTTCGTCTCATTGCCATGGTCTCTGCCTGTCCTAATTAGCCCAACTGGTGCAGAAATACAGGACGTGAAGCCCCAATCCACCCAACCACCCACTGGCATTCAGTTGAATAATAAAATTACTTTAAACTGTGTTTTGCACAGAATCTTGCTAATTTTCAGAAAGACCTGTGTTGTTTATGAAAATCCCATTTGGCACATCTCAGTATTTGTGGATCATATTTCTGTACCACAAATGAAGTTGGGTGAAGAGAAGAAAATTTTTATGTTGCATGTAGCAAAGCATTGACAACAGACTTCACAGCAGAATTCATCTGTTCAGTTTTGAATATGATGAACATCGGGAAATGTTATATAACCTTTACTGCAAGCTGTGATTTTTCCAGTGAAACTTGTCAACCAAAAATTGTGTCAATTTGAAAAAGGCTGGATCTCAATTAAGACAGTATTGGTGCAGATTGCAGACATTGCCCTATATGACCAGAGAAGGACCTTAAATTTTTTTAGAAATTGGACAATTTCAGGTTGATAACCTCAAAGTATACTGAACAAACTGACTTATGATCTGCAATATTTGTTTCAACAGTTCCTCCTGTTCTCTGTGGAGAATTATCAATTAATATATATTTATTAACATTCACCTTTTGGGAAACGTGTGGGCAGGGGCCTAGCTCAGAAGTAGCGCTCTGGGCTTCCAACCGCTGGGTCCCAGGTTTGATTCCCGGTCGAGCCTAAGTTGGATGGCTGTTTCATCCTTCGTCTCATTGCCATGTTCTCTGCCTGTCCTAATTAGCCCAACTGGTGCAGAAATACAGGACGTAAAGCCCTAATCACACACACACACTTTGGGAAACGTGTCCTTAATACAGTAAATGGGGGCGGGGGCCTAGCTCAGAGGTAGCGCTCTGGGCTTCCAACCGTTGGGTCCCGGGTTCGATTCCCGGTCGAGCCTAAGTTGGATGGCTGTTTCATCCTTCAGCTCATTGCTATGGCCTCTACCTGTCCTAATTAGCCCAACTGGTGCAGAAATACAGGACGTAAAGCCCTAATCACCCACCCACCCAATACAGTGAATGACACATTCAACGACTTAGGGTCTCTCATCAATTGGAAGCCATAACACACACCTGTTTCAAGTAAAAAGTATAATTACCTCAGAAATTATTTATCCAATATGCTGTACCTACTGTATGAGAGGTATATTTTAATCCTGTATCTTAAAAACAGTTAAACCCAAGTGAACCACTTTTGGTCTTTATGACTACCCAAAGATGTCTTAACATGTGTGCCAAGATATTTGCATGATCCAAAAAGTGTTAAATGTTGAATATATATATATATATATATATATATATATATATATTCAATAAATTTACTACCAAAAAATTAAAAAAATTCATTCCAGCAATTACCTTTAATTTAAAACGCACCAAGGCACTACTTTAATGCACGACCACATTCATTATTGCCTAACAAGTAGATAGCTACTATGTGTGTAGTGCGAACAATGATATATGCTTCTGGTTTCTACTACCAAATATAGTTAATCAATCTTAACCTAGAGAGCCTCTACATAGCCCGCTCAGGTGCTGATGAGGCGTTAAACAATAACTTGCACACACACACACACACACACACACACACACACACACAGTGCGAACAATGGGCATAGGCCTACCGTGAACGCACTTGAAAAAATATAGTCCAGAAATTAATGTTGCATGTCTTTTGCTGCTTGCCTTGGCCTTTGCACACTCGTCTGACACATAAATGGTGTCTTGGATGTATCTGCTATGTTTGACAATCTGAGGCAGACACAGTAAGAGGCCGTCAACACTGCAACTCTCAGTTGCACGTGGAAGGAAGTGTGGGGCCCTTTCTTCTCCAACTCTACTCGTGAAAGGTGCCTTGGCTTTTTCCACAAGCTCTTGCAGTAGAGGTTTCAAAAGAGTGGGAGGGTTTTTTATATACAGATGGCTCAAAAATGGAAAGTCGAGTAGCCTGTGCAGTCACCATGTATAACACCATTATTACTGAATGTCGCCTTCCAGATAACTGCTCAGGAGCGGGGGCTTAGCTCAGAGGTAGTGCTCTGGGCTTCCAACCGCTGGGTCTCGGGTTCAATTCCCGGTCGAGCCTATGTTGGATGGCTGTTTCATCCTTTGTCTCATTGCCATGGTCCCTACCTGTCCTAATTAGCTCATCAGGTGCAGAAATACAGGAAGTAAAGCCCTAATCACCCACCCCACCCAATCACCATAAATTCATCAATACTAAATATCAGGCAGCCATTTGGAATTCCTACAATTTAAATTACTCAAACCTGAATCTCAAAATTACATGGAAATTTACACTCCCAACAATATCAGTTGCTACAGATAAATCATATGCTAGCACATTCATACAATTATATGATAAATGAAACATACTTTTGAACAGTAGTGAGTGACAATGTAGCAATTGCAAATACCAAATTGGCTAAAGTGACAAGTATAAAGTTCAACTCCTGTTCATGTGTCTCCTTTGGCTCCCTTGGAGGAAGTGGCAAATTCTAATCTTTTGAATGTACATTTCCTGTAACATTGACCTAAATACTTGAAGCAATCAAGCATGCTAATGCCACATATTTATAAACAATATTACAATAGTAGTCTTATAGGTTCTAAGGGATACCGACCCCCGAGGCTATAAGATCAAAGGATCCCTGCAGGCGCCTGTGGCTATTAGGTTCAGATCTGTAGTCAGTGAATTGTTGTCCGGATCAGCCCAAAACAATACAAGTTCACAAATGCTGTCAAAGTTCAAAAGATGGCATACTTCGTAGTTCAAAGTGAACCCTTTGAGCTTGGTAGTTCTCTCATCATCATTAGTTAAGTAAACGTACGACTTGGGTCCGCTACTCACGAAACAAGAGATGAACTGCGTCGCCTTCAATTCATTCGTCCCCTGGCCTAGATGATCACCCATGTCTGGTGTGTATTGGGAGACTTCACCCTCTGTGTATTCAAAGACAACACTGTCCGTGTCAAAATAGAGAGCCCGTCGTCCTAAGTTATGTAAGACATTGAAAAGACAACTACGGGCATTGGCAGTGGTGAAGGCAGCAATAAAAACATTCACGTGAGGCATTTCAGGGAGGAACCCCTCAGTGTGGGCGGCCCTCGAAGGTCCTGGGCCTCCATGCGGCGAGGGTGGAAACACTTGGGGTTAAGTCCTCTATCCCCAGTGGCTAAAACAGGACTGTGCGCATTGCACAAGCTGCTCCAGCTATCCAACGCAGACAATTATTGATTTTTTACATGCTTCTGGTTTCTACTACCAACTATTGACAATCAATCTTACCCTAGAGAGCCTCTACATAGCCCACTCAGGTGCTGATGAGGCGTTAAACAATAACACACACGCACAC
This sequence comes from Alitta virens, assembly GCA_932294295.1. Classification (NCBI taxonomy): domain Eukaryota; kingdom Metazoa; phylum Annelida; class Polychaeta; order Phyllodocida; family Nereididae; genus Alitta; species Alitta virens. The sequence continues at coordinate 11,972,149 of OW028577.1, read as the reverse complement.
ACACGCACACACACGCACACACACACACACACCCTAGAGAGCCTGTACATAGCCCACTCAGGTGCTGATGAGGCGTTAAACAATAACACCAACTAACTAACTAACTCATCTCAGATACGCGAGTCTGTCTTCCGTTCGCCTATAGAGCGTTTTCAGGCTCTCACCCGTATGCGGGTGACGGACATTGACCGGTGTGTTGGGTCCACCAAAACACCTCCTGCAGCCGTGGTACACGCAACCATGAAATTCCCAGGCAGTCTCTTTCCCTGTTGTGTCAATGTGATAGCCATCGAGTTTCAGCCAGCCATCCTTAGTCTGATTTATCACTCTATGCTCACCACGATTTCGAGCGTGTTGAATGGTCAAATCACGTCGTTGAGCCTCATACTCAAGCCATATGATTGAGACTGCTGTGCGTGTCGAGTCCACCAAAACCGCAAGAGGGCATTCGCTCAAAGGGAGTGGAAACGAATTCCATACTCTTGATCTCCACGGGTGGGGGCCTAGCTCAGAGGTCGCGCTCTGGGCTTCCAACCACTGGGTCCCGGGTTCGATTCCCGGTCGAGCCTAAGTTGGATGGCTGTTTCATCCTTCGTCTTATTGCCATGGTCTCTGCCTGTCCTAATTAGCCCAACTGGTGCAGAAATACAGGACGTAAAGCCCTAATCACCCACCCTCTTGATCTCAACTGTACAGGGGTCAACAGCTCCTCCATCCTCAGTCACAAGGCTCAATTGAGCATTTTGAAGGTGTCCCACTAGCTTAACATCATCTTGTAGCGTGACAGTACTTTTCTGTCAGGAACATGTGTCTATAAGTTGCCATACAGACACTCGCAAGAGTGTTGTACTGAAAGGGATTGAAGCCTATGAGTTGCAGCCCTCGAAGGTCCTGGGCCTCCATGCGGCGAGGGTGGAAACACTTGGGGTGAAGTCCTCTATCCCCAGTGGCTATAACAGGACTGTGCGCATTGCACAAGCTGTTCCAGCTATCCAACGCAGACACTTATTGATTTTTTGCATGCAACTATGGATGATCAATCTTACCCTAGAGAGCCTGTGGGCGGGGGCCTAGCTCAGAGGTAGCGCATTCGTATGCCGGTCTCAACAAAGTGACTTACTTTGGCAAGCCCTGGGGACCTTCACAATCGCCACAGTTCTACTGATTATTTATCAACTGAGCAAAAGAATTTGGGCATCACTGTCAGAATCCAGGATCTCGCTGATCAATAGGGACACACCGATAGACCACCCCATTTTATCCGTTTTACTAATTATCAATTCCGGTACTGAAAGGATAGCCCTCAAAGTGGCAAAAATACACGCCCAGGTAAGTGAGGTTCATTTTGTGGGAGACACCTTGCCATCAATAATTAATGTAAGGGGAACCATCCTCACAGGAGTACTCAATTTCTCATTTACACTAAATGGCTTGGGACGGGGGCCTAGCTCAGAGGTAGCGCTCTGGGCTTCCAACCGCTGGGTCCCGGGTTTGATTCCCGGTCGAGCCTAAGTTGGCTGGCTGTTTCATCCTTCGTCTCATTGCCATGGTCTCTGCCTGTCCTAATTAGCCCAACTGGTGCAGAAATACAGGACGTAAAGCCCTAATCACCCACCCACCCGGGTTCGATTCCTGCCTGTCTTAATTAGCCCAGCAGGTGCAGAAATACAGGACGTAAAGCCCTAATCACCCACCCACCCCATCCTAGACGATTATGGCATATGCCATCCCCTACCTAGCAGATCAGGCTGTTTCCTTATTCGTCTCATTGCCATGGTCTCTGCCTGTCTTAGTTAGCCCAACTGGTGCAGAAATACAGGACGTAAAGCCCCAATCAACCACCCACCCCATCCTAGACGATTATGGCATATGCCATCCCCTACCTAGCAGATCAGGCTGTTTCCTCCATCTCATTGCCATGGTCTGTGCCTGTCCTAATTAGCCCAACTGGTGCAGAAATACAGGACGTAAAACCCTAATCCACCCACCCACCACCTAGCAGATCAGGATCGGGGGCGATCCAGACCATGGAGCTATTTGACATCTAAAAAATTAAGATGAACAAAAACCAACAACTAGTAAGGAACATTTCATATAAATCTTTATATAAATCAAACTATTTCAGAAACAATAACAAGACCCAAAAAGGGCTTCAAAATACAGAACCCTGTGAATAGGAAGTGCAAAACGTATATATAAAACATAACTAGCTAAAAATTACAAATTCTAGACTAGTATGTAAGCTATCAATAAGGCACTTTCTAAGGCTAAAATGACATTATAAAATCTAGTAAAACAAGTCTGAAATATCTAGCTACTGTCTAATAGAAGCTATAACATGTTATTACGTAATTTACACAATGGGGTGAACATCTGGGGAGCGTGACCCAGTTATAACAGTAACCCTCATTCAATCTCAGCAACATTAAACACATAATACAAGTATATATCAAATAATAATTAAGTACAATTTACATTAACGATAAATGCTTTTAGACATGAGGAACTATGTGAAAATACAGAATATCTGAGTAAATAAGGATAAAAAAATTAAAAAGAAACCTCTTTTAAGAAATAAAAGTCCAGTCCGTTGTGCTCGGAATCTTTGTCAGCCTCATAGTTTCCAATTCCTCTCTTAGGAGGATGGTTGGGGAAAAAACTCGAGAACGTCATCTGCAGGCCGTGGAGCGCTGTAGGAGTCTGTAATATGAAATAAATATTGTTATAATATCTAATGCAGGTAGACTGCATTTAAAAGGTTTTTTATGTATTTGCTACTCACCTTCAGGAGGTACTGAATGTTGGTAAGGAGCATCCACAGAAGCTATGATGTCTTTAACTATTGCTGCTAATGATTCATCTCTGATATCAGGAGCTGACAAAATGTCGCACAAGAGGGGACATGCTTTCTTGAGAAGGCTGTGATGAGAGATCACCCTTGACATGTCACCTTGTGATACTTCGCTGAGAATGGTACGGACCAATCCATTGGATTCTTTGTTTTGAATTTGTACACTTCCACAGGTCGGGCTCCCACGTGAAAGTTCCCCCAACAAGAGTCTGTGAGAGGAAGGGCACAATGGGCCAGCTTTCTTTACAATTGTCTCTAGTGAAGGTGTCTTTTGTAATGATTGGCAAGTTCTTGATATGATGCTAATGGCATGGCTTTAAGTTCCCCATACACCCCCCTGTTCAAACATGTGTATGAGCCCAACAGTTAACGGGCATTTGCATTTCTGACCCAAGTTCTGTTGGTTTTGTTTTGTTCTGGTACTTTATGTGTGGCAAATGCAGGGGATTCGAACTCAGGAATAAGGTCTTGCCTTGAACCCATCATTATTCCGTCCATTATAACGCAATCTACATTTGGACCACATCCCTGGCATGAAAATAATGATGGAAAATCTAAGTCCAACAAGCGCAAGAAACTGTTGTATGCAATTCTAAGGACGTTGTACATGTGGTCACCTAAAGGACCTAATCCACATGTACAACGTCCTTCATACAGTTCTTGTCCTATTTGATGACCTGAAGGCAGCAGCCAATGGGTACCGAGTTTCTTGAGTGTCGTGAAGGATATCAAACAGCCAAGAATGTGCAAATATGTGCTTGTTATCTACATTTAGCAGCAAATCTGCATTGCCATCATAAAATTGCTTGCAATTGCAGCTGGGGTCCACTGATGGATGGTAATACGTTATGCTTTGAACTGTGGCATGTTTAGTGTGAATGTAGGCTTCCTTGTGCTGAACCCAATCTCTTTCTACAGGATCCCTGTGGTCAAATACATGTCCATGAGAACATTCTAGTGAGGAACTGGACTCTGGAGCTAGTGATGAAGGAAAATTCCGAATTCCAGAGGCATAATTTATAAACATCCTGGCAGCGTCATCTTGAAGTGGATACTTAATGACTTGCATGGAAACTGTGCTAAAAGAGTCATCTGTTGATTTTGTTTTGGGGTGGAAGCCACAGTCTATGGCATGTTTTTTGTAGGACTTGATATGATAACAGCTAGAAACTTTAGATCGGCAAGTCAAACACTTCATTGAACGCGCAGTTTCTGTAAGAATTCCGTAAGTTTGAGAATATTCACAATATACACTCAGTAAAGATGTTCCCAAATGACAGATCAGGTCATTGTCAAAATCATCCCTCTCTAAGAGAACATCAAAGCTGGCATCAGGATCAGGCCACAATATGATAGTTTCATTCATATGCAAGCACTTGCAGTTTTCTACTTCACTTGTAACAAGTCCGCTCCTGACATTGATACGGTGCTGCCAATCACATGTACAAACATAAATTCTCTTGTTCAGGACCGCCAATTCTGCTAGTTCTACAACAACAAACGTTTTCACAAGACCTCCTGATTTGTCATGATCTGCAAGAGCATTTACACCATTCTTAATACAGAAGTAATTTCTTTCTTGTCTCAAAGCAATACTGTACATATTTTGGTTCTTAAAGCCCCTTTCAAACTTAGCCGGTTTTGTTATGATAGCTCATGTCTCACAATGTTATCATTGTTTTCTTTTCTTTTTTTATTGATTTTTTAAAATACTTTTCAAAGGCTGCTGCTCCCCTAATATTAGTCCGATTTTCGTCAAATAAAGACTGAATTGTAGTATAGTTCATACTGATTCCATACGTATTTTTGGATCGAAAATAGACCAAATATTAAGCGAGATATATGTATGAGAAGGCAGCTTGGTTGGCGGAGGCAAACAGTGGTGCTCCCGCAAACGTCCGCGCCTGGACTGTATCAATATAGTCTAAAGATGTTAAGAATGTTGCAAATGAATTAATGAGAAAAAACCGCATTGTTCTATCATGTATAGAAGCCAAGTAATTGCAAGTTGAAGTTTTGCACTGTCAAACATCTTCAGGTGAGTTTAAGATCAACGTCTTAAGTTAAAGAAAGTCAGGTGAGAAGGCCAAGCCAAAATTAGAGCTGTTTCTTAAATTAAGGCCAAGGAATAGGCCAAGGCAGGGAGGGGGGGGGGTTGTATATACTTTAAAAGGCTGTTGCTCCCCTAATATTAGTCCGATTTTCGTCAAATAAAGACTGAATTGTTCAGGGAAATGTGTAGAATTTATATAATAGTTAAAGTGGGGAAAATTTGTTGAGTATACTAGGCACAAACAAGAATATTCTTGTTAATAAAGTTAGTAATACCTCATAGAGTATAGATATGTATATGTTTAACTTGGTAGAACATAACTATAGCTTGATAGATTATAATTGTGCTAAAGTACTTATTTCAATCCATTAATATGTACATATGCCAATATATTTGTTAAACTGGGAATATATACCAAATATATTTATCCACATATTTATTTATTCCTTTGCGCCAACCTAATTGTAATAATCAAAGAACCAATTAAAAATCTACTGAACATTACCGCTCTAATGGCTGTTATTAATTGCAATTTCGTAAGTGATTGACAACTCTAAGCTTGTGATCATGACTTCTATTTAATCAGAGCTTTTCCATTATAATCACATGCAGTTTGCATAATGTTTTTTGCTTCTCATCCCGTGACACAATATTTTGTTTAGATGTTCATAATTTATATCTGAATAGACATTCGAAGTGTGTATTAAATTTATATCAACATACCTGCTAGTTGCCATCTTCAGGCTGACCTGTCACAGATTCAAATGACCTTGCTGATGCATACTGGGGCGCATGTACCTTATTCAACCACCAGAGGTCAGTCAGGGGTGTCACTGACCAATCCATTGCAATAAAAAGAATAGCGCGAAACAAAGAGCACTGTGATTGGCTAATTGGTTTTAGACAGTCTTGTTCCTGAACATACTCTAGTTCATTTACCATTCACTTTGCTTCTTGAATCTGTACCATTCACATCTTCCTTCATCACTTGGCAAAATATACAGTGGTTCTCAGCAGAGACATAGAAAGGACACTGCGAATGTTGCAAACTTATATAGACAAACTGCAAGGATGGGGATTTCCTGTTGCAGTCGCCCTCGAAGGTCCTGGGCCTCCACGCGGCGAGGGTGGAAACACTTGGGGTGAAGTCCTCTATCCCCAGTGGCTAAAACAGGACAGTGCGCATTGCACAAGCTGCTCCAGCTATCCAACGCAGACAACTATTGATTTTTACATGCTTCTGGTTTCTACTACCAACTATAGACAATCAATCTTACCCTAGAGAGCCTCTACATAGCCCACTCAGGTGCTGATGAGGCGTTAAACAATAACACTGACTGACTGACTGACCTGCTGCAGTCATTTACAGTTCAAGGGTTGCTATCATGAAGACATATGGCTCTGTACCTATTTGTCATGTACTAAAAAACCACAATGGTGAGATAAACTCTGCCATTGAAGAAGGCCAGCAGACAGCGGAGCCGGAAGGAGGACCTATAGCCACAGAAGAGAGTGCACCTAGCCACCAGCAAGAAGAGCAACCCCCCCTACTCCCATTGCTCACCTACAGATTGGAGAAGAACTCTTTTGTGACCAATAGGAACTTTGCTATTGCTTGTGTGAAGGTGTCACTTGGTGGGACTAAGAAGAGGATTGGTTGGGGCCAAGAAGAGAGCAAGCCAGTCTGGTGGCCGGAGCACATGGCCTGGACGAAACGAGGTCTGCAAATGGGTGTCACAAGTGCAGATTTAAGGGATGTCATCAAGTCATGCTACGAACATTACAGGCAACCACTCTATGATGTAAGTATACATGTGCATACAACAACAAAATTTTGTAGAAAGGCTTGCAATTAGTTTTTGAATTTTCCTAATGACATGCATAATTTATCTATTGCAGGAAAATAATGGAGCTCCCATGAACAACACTGATGCAGAGCCAGCTACTACTCTGACAACCCTTGATGCGCATAATAATACAACCCTGGCCATACCCCCCATAACTAATGCCCAGCATGATAGTACCCCTATTCGACCCTCGAGATTCTGTGTCTATGTCCAACGACCCCCTCCAATTGTGACTCCATCACAAACCATTGCTACCCCGGTCCCTACTGAAAAAGCCACTCCCCCGTGCATTCATCAACCAATGATGCAACCACAAATGCAAGACCAGCATTGATTAAAGACACTCCAGCAGCTGGTTCGAAGCGGTGTTCCTCGCCATTGACTATTCTGAGGCGACGTATGCTCAGAAAGAGAAAGGCCCCTGAAAAATTTACTTCCTCCAGAAAGTAGGACAGCATTAACAAAAATAACCTATCAAACTTCAAATTATGTGTAGTTTTATATTTAGTATGTAAAATATTATATTCTCTTAGAATAAAAGTTACTGCATTGTTTTCTGCATTGTGTTTTGTCTTGAATACTAAGAAGTTAATAAGAATGATGAATTTGTGCAAGTGAAATAAAGTGTGCATTGAATTAATATAACTGACAAATTATAGGCATGTGTGTATGTGTAAAAACGAGCATTTCATATGATATACTTAATTTCGTTAGAGTGTGAGTGCGAGCATAGCTCGTGAATTTACTCGCAAATTCATATCATTCGTGCTATAACACGAAGGCTTGCATTGGCAATTGACTGCATAACCACGAATAATACATTCGCCAATGTGCACACGCACAACTGTTCCTGTTAGCAGGTAGGCGAATGACGAGTGCTACCAATTACATATAGACGAGCTCGTTTAATGAATTGCGTAACACATGCACGAACAGGCATGTCGTGTATATGATCGTGATTGCATAACCACGAATTCGTTCACATGCTAAATCTGGCAAAATATATACCTCCCACACCTGACCCTAAATCATTAACAATACTACTTTACTTATGTACATTCGGTTACAAATGTTACACCTGTTTAATTTCTTTGATGTTACACTAAACATTGGTTCAAGCTTTAGTTATACCATTATGTGTTTGACAGGAATCCTAATCTCTATACTGTTTTCCCTTTCAATGGTCTTTGTTTCAACACACACACTTGAGTACAATGTATCTGATTGTTTAATGTTGTTTTGCTTGGCTGTATATTTGGTATAAATGGTTTTGTGTTGCCCAGTTTGTGAGCAAAGGTTACTAAATCATGCTAGAAAAGTTAGTTGTAAGATTTGTTTGAGTACTTATAGAAATTGCCTACCTGAAAGATTAGACTCAGAAGAATATTGGATATGTATAAAATGCATTAGTGATATTTTACCCTTTAACCATTTTTCTGACAATGACCTTTATTTGACAAGTGTGAATTCTTTTTTTGGAAATGAAAATTTTTTCAAGATTGAATGACATCGTTTTCAACCCATTTGAATTTACCGAAATGGATGATTTACATGATGTAATGCCCATGTTTGACAATGATCCGGATTTACAATTTTTTAATGACAAAGTTAATCTTCAAAATCACACAGGGAATTGTCTTTATTATGTGGAGGATACATTCAATGAGAAAAACTGTTTTCTGTATTTCACCATAATGTCAGAAGTCTACCTAGGCATTATGATGAAATTATAAGTTTTATAGACAATCTTAATATTGATTTTACAGTAATTGGTTTAAGTTTAAGTGAGACTTGGCTCACAGCAACAAACTGTGAATTATATAATCTGAATGGCTTTAATCATGTTTATCAGTATCGGGAACAGCGAAATGGGGGAGGTGTTAGTATCTTTATTCGTGAAAATGTAAATTTTTTGATACGATCGGATCTAGCCAGAAACAACTCTAATTTGGAATGTTTATTTGTTGAAATTCTAATTACAGAAAATTATAATACAAATAACATACTTATTAGTATGGTGTATAGACCGCCAAATACTGACATTCATGAATTTAATGCCCATTTTTCTGAAATTTTAACTTCCATCAATTCTGAAAATAAAACCGTGTATTTAATGGGAGACTTCAATATAAACCTGCTTAATACAGGTACCCATTTGGGCAGTGCAGAATTTATCGAAATGTTATATTCATATGCTTTTCTGCCAATGATATGTAAACCTACACGTATACAAAATCAGTCAGCAACTATCATTGACAATATATTTTGTAATGAAATTATGACTAATCGTATAATAAGTGGAATATTTTTGACAGATATATCAGATCACTTCCCCATATTCTGGATTATCAAGGCAAACACAGCAGTTAGGAATGTTATTTTCTCATGTGTGAACTGTCGCAGACTTAGGGGTCTTGTAGAAGCACAAAAGATGTCCGACTTACCTGAATGTCGTATCGATGATACAATGCCACCGTTCAGCTACTCTGGCGTGGATTACTTTGGCCCTTTCTTGATTTACGAAAGGAGAAAAGAACTGGAATACTATGGTGTCCTTTTAATGTGCTTTGTTAGCAGAGCAGACCATCTTGAAGTAGCTCATAGTTTGGACACTGACTCATTCCTCCTTGCTCTTCGGCGTTTTGTTGCGTGAAGAGGTAACATCATTGAGTTACTGAGCGACAATGAAACAAACTTCGTGGGAGCGGAAAGAGAGTTGAAGGAAGCTTCAGAGGAAATGGACCAAACCAAGTTGCATACTTACCTTCGACGTTTGGATATTGAGTTGATATTCAATCCTCCTTCTGTCAGTCATATGGGCGAGACATGGAAATGCCAGGTACGAACCGTGCACAAGGTGTTGGCTGGCTTGATGCATGAGCATGGCTCTCGTCTAGATACTGAATCGTTTCAGACACTCCTATGTGAAGTTGACAGTATTGTTAACTCCAGGCCACTGACTTATATTGGGGATCCTGATGATCTGGAATCATTAACATCCAATCATATCTTGATCGGATATTCACATGTTACAGTAACTCCCCCAGGTGTCTTCCAGAGGAATGGTTTGTACTTGAGAAAGTGTTGGAGAAGATAACAATACTTGCCAAACTTATTTTGGTCGCGATGGAGAAATGAATACTTGTTATTGCAGCAACGTCGTATCAAATGGACTACTCCCTCAAGAAATGTATGTGTTGGCGACATTGTACTCATCAAAGATGACTCCATGTCACGCAGTTGCTGGCCAATGGGGCGTGTCGTTGATGTGGAGCCTGACTCAAATGGACAAGTCAGAGCAGTCAAAGTGAAAACAAAGTCTTCCGAGTTGAGAAGACCTGGTAACAAAACTTGTTCTTTTGTTAGCTTCCGATTAATCATATTGTATTTTTGATATGCATATTGATATGGTTATGTGGTTTGCAAGGTTTAATTATTGTGATTGTTTCCTGCATTTGTCAGTTATTTGTTAATTTTGATAAATAACTTGTTACATGTTATTTATGGAGCCGGGTAATGTAATTGCCAAAATTGAATTATTGACATTTTGATCAGCTTGATGATAGGGTTCTTCACTGTCTAGAAGTGATCCAGATCACTAGGTGTCATTCAGGTCAGAATGTGACTTAGATCCCCTCTGGTGGTTTGGTTTGAAGGTAACTAGCTTAGGATGTGGTTTGTTTGAAACCATTTTGTTCTAGCACTATGAAGAGTGAGGAGCACTCTTCTAACATCTAAAAGTTGTTAGTCTACTCACCTTCCCACACAGATGTAAGGTGGTTCATATGAAGTTTGCAGTGTATTGGAGCTCTATAACTATGTTAATTTTGAGTCTAAAGTTGTGGCTTATATTGTCACATGTATCATGGTGGTCAGTCTCCAAATACAAAAGTTCGATTTGGCTTCTAAAATGTCATATAACAGCAAACTCAATGTTGTTCAGAAATTGTACTATCATTGGCATTTTTTAAATTACAACAGCTTCATCACATAACATGACTTTGAAAATGTTATTTTTATCTACCTTTTCTGATTAGATAGTCATTTTCGGGCATCTGTTTCGAAACTTTCACATTTTGGTTGTCTATTGACTAATCATTTAACAAATTAATTTTGAAATACACACACACTGAAGATTGGCTTTTGAAAAATAAGATGAAACGGCCACATGATTTTTTCCATATATTGGCAAGATTGTTGTCTTCAGTGTTGTTAATAGGTATATATTTATTCTATATATCAAGGTTGGAATCGTGATTGACCAATTTGTGAAGTGTAATTGTTGTTCTTTAATATGACAATCATATTATTCACAAAAAAAAAACACCTGACATGTATTTTGTAATTATCCTTTCAGAGAAATTCCAACATTAATTACAACCAAGATGGTCACACAGCATGTATAATCGGCACATCATAGTGCTCCAGAACAGTATACATCTAGCTTTAATCCACTACCATAATTGCAAGTTTCAAGGATTACATTAAACAGCTTTTCTAAACTTAAATACATAACAATAATAGTAAAATAATAATGATTATTTATTGTAGATTAGCCTTAACATACATTGGAGTTTACAATTATTTTTAAAGTCCGATACCTATTTCATAATGATACCTATTTCAAGACAATGCAGTGTGGACAAGGGAAGTGATTAAAGAAAATAAAATTGTGGAAGGGCAGGCTGAGGCTATTCTTAATTAATTTATATATTATAATTTTTTTTTGTTTACATCTTGCAATTCCTAAATTGCATTCTATTGGGGAGTATCTGTCAATCAGATTTGAGCAACAAATCTCCTGTCTCCCATTTTTCAATAGCTTGTTTGAGTACAAACTTTAATTGCAACTGCGTGATACGTTCCCATGAAAACTGTTCATCAATAGGAAATGGTTTGTTCTTTACCCAAAATTGGTCAATTCGTCCCTGTTAGTAACGAAATTATTAATTCTTTTTTACTATCTGAGGAAAATAAATATGTAACACAAATTTAATTCAGTTGTAATTGCTTATTTACAAAGCATGTAATTGCTATTAGTAATCTATTCATTATCACAGAAGCGACTTCTGCTTGTTAATTGCTATTGTAATCTAGTGATCTAGAATCACAGATACGGCATATATATGCGAATTAGAATTACAGAAACAGCATAGGCTTCCTAATTGATAATTGAATTATAACATAACAAAATTAAAGAAAACTAGTCTACAGCAAAGCCCTTATATCAGGGAAAAATGAATGAACTTTGTATCTTCTGTACTTATAATTCCAGAATGTCCATCAATTACATATATAATAAAATAAAATAAAAGCTGATTCAAATGATACATTATCACAAATATGCATTTATCAAGATTACGTTCACATGTTTTATTTGTCAAGTTTCAATATAGCCTGACATTGCTATGATTTTTTCATATTGCTATTTCCATGCACATTTGCATATGCAAATTAATGATGAATATTAATTTAAATAAAGTTATACAGAACCACTACAAGTTTGTTCTTTCAGTTAGCATAACAGTCCCTATCAAATTTCAGAACTTGAACTAATTGTGATATATTTATTTCCTTTGGCATGACAAGATAAACAATTTAATACCAGGAAACATGCACAGGTTTCCTGATATCTTAAATACGTGTTTGAGGTATCACCAGAAAGTTTAACAAAGAGATTATCAATATAATATATACATGCTTTTATTGACACAGTAATATCATACATGAAACTTTTTTCAAGATAACAGATAAAAACATGTACTAAGTCAACTTCTACTCAATATATTCCTATATTCAACATGGTATAAAAGTTAAAGGTATACATTATCAATGGATTATCTATATCCATGGTCCAAGTTGCAAAACAATAACGTGGTAATGAGTCCTATATATAATAGTGTCAGATGAACATTAGGTTTTGTCTACACATATTGGTTAAATATACATATAAACATATCACATTTATGCAGTAACACTAAATACGTTTGGGATAATGAACAGTATTAACTGCAGTATCAATGTTAATTAATATCAGTACAACATGCAAAAAATATATATAGGCATAGACGAAATGAACACAGACCATACGGAAACTTTATTTGAATGAGGGTGAGGGCCAGATTTTTATTGGAGTGGAGGTAAGACCAGTTCTCAAATTGTTTTATTTGGCAGATACAACAGGCAATAATGTAACTATCTATACGGCACTAAAATAATTCATAAACAAATTATATTCACTCAAAATTTAAACGAATTTAGTATCTAACAAGTTAAACAGTTTACTAATTGCTTTGACTATTGCACCAGTATGGAAACCAGGATTCATCATAAGGCAGCATCTCGTCAATCTGGTCTAAAAATATAACAAAGAAATGTCACACAGGATGCTATTTATGGCAAATATAGAAACACAGGAAATGTATGTTTAGAGAAAATATCATTTTGCAGAGTCCATATTAAATGGACCATTTGATTTATATATATATATATATATAATACATAGCATCCAAATGATGTGCCTATAGCCTAATTGCATCAATGTAAATTTCTGGTATAAATATAGACTGCTTGCCAGCAACAAACCCTCCATAAAAAAATAATCATCTTGCAATTTGTTCATTAACATGAACCTGCCTGAAGCTCAGAATTAAATTGAACTATTTCGTAACCTACCTAATGATAGGGTAAATGTTATTTTTCATTTGCTGAAGGAGATGTCCCATTAAGGCGTTTTTGAAGCACTGATCCCTATGTGCCTGCAACTCAAGTTCATACAAGTTTATACAAGTTCATAAAAAAACATGACATTAGACAATGCACAACTGGAATATTTTCCCACTGGCATATTTTGCAGGTACCCGTGAGTACTGATACTAAATAAACTGCAAAATATGACTGCAATTTGTCATCCATCAATGGCAGGCAAGATCAAGTTACAAGAGAACTGCAGGTCATGGATGACTAAATCTTAATTGGAAAGATTAAGTAATGCATGACACTCAATCATGCATGACAAAGCTGGACTAAGCTAGGTCGCCACGACAAGGCCTGCAGTTTGACCTAGCCCTAACTGATCTAAGCTACCATGGTACTAACACCATATGCTACACAAAAATAGTTTTATATCTAAGTCAACAGCCTATGTTGATGGCAGTTAGGGAAAGAGAGGTAACGCATAAATTAACAATTATTTAATTAACAATGAAGTGCACTGTGATATGGCAGCCATTGGATGACAACAAACAAACAATCTAGACAAAACTCAGCAACAACAGACGACTCCCAAAAACATCGACAACAACATGTCTTCCAAATAAACTCAATAACGGATGACTTCAGAAATAACTCGGCAACAACAGGTGACGCCGCAGCAAGAGATGACTCCCACTAGGAATGCCAGTATCACAGTGCACATCAAATAAAACTACTTATCAGCATGCTTCATATAAATATACATGTTATCCCTCTTTTTTAAATTTTTTTTATCAAACTAAACATGTAATTTGTCGCTAATTTAGACCTTCTAAGGCCACATACTTTAAAGCACTCCTTACTCTTCATACCAAAAGCTTGTGTTTGTAATAACTCAATATACAAATCACTAATTCAAATCTTTTCAGGCATACTCTTATGCCAAATTAATATTCATCAAGAGAGACATCCAGCTGGGATGTTGCACATGAAGGAGGCGCCACCCGGGTTTGAATCCAAGTCCTTCAGAGGAGCAGACCAGTCTCACCACTAGACCACCCAGCTGCATGCAATTCAAGATGATGCGAAATAGCCAATTTAAACCTACTAAGGCCACATATCCTAAAGGATGCCAAAATTTTGTAATAGCTCTTAGTACAGTTGTCTGGTCGATCCTATTACTCTCTTAGATTAATATGTCAATTAAGAAATCTATTAGATTATGTAATGCCAGATCCGTCAGTCTATGCTTTACATCTGATGGGGCTCTCTGAAATGATGGGGAAACATCATGTAAGCACGAATCGACAATTAATTCTCGTTAACTTCTAAAGAACTCCATTATATGAAAATACGGTTTCATCTATTTGTCAAACCGTCAGTCAATATAGAAATAAACCTTCGATTATCTGTGAGTCACCTGGTCCAGCGATGAATACAGTTGTCTGGTCGATCCTATTACTCTCTTACAATAATATGTCAATTAAGAAATCTATTAGATTATGTAACAATTCCTATGAACCCTATCTAACTTACATGATAAATTTGAAAATATTACCCAATAATAGTTCTATGCAAATCACTAATTCAGGCCTTCTGAGGCATTGTCTTATGCCAAAATCTTATAGAGAGACATCCAGCTGGGATGTTGCGCATGAAGGAGGCCGATCTTGGGTTTGAATCCAAGTCCTTCAGAGGAGCAGACAAGTCTCACCACTAGACCACTCAGCTGCATGCAATTCAACATGATCCAAAATAGCCAATTTAGACCTTCTAAGGCCACCCCTTACACTGAGCAAAAGAAACAAAAGTTGAAAGCATTCTTTTGAAAGAATACCTCAAACTTTATATCCCTAATTGAGAACCAAATTTCAATGCATAACCTTTGCTGCTCTCATTTTTGCTATTGTACCATGCATACCCGAGTAATGCCAGATCCATCAGTCTATGCTTTACATCTGATGGGGCTCTCTGAAATGATAGGGAAACATCATGTAAGTACAAATCGACAATAACTTCGCATTAACTTCTAAAGAACTCCATTATATGAAAATACGGTTTCATCTATTTGTCAAACCGTCAGTCAATATAGAAATAAAAGCACGGTCCTTCGATGATCTGTGAGTCACCTGGTCCACCAATGAGAACAGTTGTCTGGTCGATCCTATTACTCTCTTACAATAATATGTCAATTAAGAAATCTATTAGATTAGGTAACTATTCGTATGAACCCTATCTAACTTACATGATAAATTTGAAAATATGACCCAATAATAGTTCTATGCAAATCACTAATTCAGGCCTTATAAGGCATTGTCTTATGCCAAAATCTTATTGAGAGACATCCAGCTGGGATGTTGCGCATGGAGGAGGCCGATCTTGGGTTTGAATCCAAGTCCTTCAGAGGAGCAGACAAGTCTCACCACTAGACCACCCAGCTGCATGCAATTCAACATGATCCAAAATAGCCAATTTAGACCTACTAAGGCCACCCCTTACACTGAGCAAAAGAAACAAAAGTTGAAAGCATTCTAACGAAAGAATACCTCAAACTTTATATCAATCATGGAAAGCCAAATTTCAATGCATAACCTTTGCTGCTCTCATTTTTGCTATTGTACCATCCATACCCGAGTAGTACCAAATCCGTCATTCTATGCTTTACATCTGATGGGGCTCTCTGAAATAATGGGGAAACATCATGTAAGTACAAATCGACAATAACTTCGCATTAACTTCTAAAGAACTCCATTATATGAAAATATGGTTTCATCTATTTGTCAAACCGTCTGTCAAAATAGAAATAAACCTTCGATTATCTGTGAGTCACCTGGTCCAGCGATGAATACAGTTGTCTGGTCGATCCTATTAATCTCTTACAATAATATGTCAATTAAGAAATCTATTAGATTATGTAACAATTCCCATAAACCCTACATAAACCTTACATGATCAATTTGAAAATATTACCCAATAATAGTTCTATGCAAATCACTAATTCAGGCCTTCTAAGTCATTGTCTTATGCCAAAATCTTATAGAGAGACAACCAGCTGGGATGTTGCGCATGAAGGAGGCCGATCTTGGGTTTGAATCCAAGTCCTTCAGAGGAGCAGACAAGTCTCACCACTAGACCACTCAGCTGCATGCAATTCAACATGATCCAAAATAGCCAATTTAGACCTACTAAGGCCACCCCTTACACTGAGCAAAAGAAACAAAAGTTGAAAGCATTCTAACGAAAGAATACCTCAAACTTTATATCAATCATGGAAAGCCAAATTTCAATGCATAACCTTTGCTGCTCTCATTTTTGCTTTTGTACCATCCATACTCGAGTAATACCAAATCCGTCAGTCTATGCTTTACATCTGATAGGGGCTCTCTGAAATGATGGGGAAACATCATGTAAGTACAAATTGACAATAACTTCATTATTTCTAAAGAACTCCATTATATGAAAATACGGTTTCATTTATTTGTCAAACCGTCAGTCAATATAGAAATAAACCTTCGATTATCTGAGTCACCTGGTCCAGCGATGAGTAGAGTTGTCTGGTCGATCCTATTACTCTCTTACAATAATATGTCAATTAAGAAATCTATTAGATTATGTAACAATTCCTATGAACCCTTCCTAGCTAATATGATAAATTTGAAAATATTACCAAATAATAGTTCTATGCAAATCACTAATTCAGGCCTTATAAGGCATTGTCTTATGCCAAAATCTCATAGAGAGACATCCAGCTGGGATGTTGCGCATGAAGGAGGTCGATCTTGGGTTTGAATCCAAGTCCTTCAGAGGAGCAGACAAGTCTCACCACTAGACCACCCAGCTGCATGCAATTCAACATGATCCAAAATAGCCAATTTAGACCTACTAAGGCCACCCCTTACACTGAGCAAAAGAAACAAAAGTTGAAAGCATTCTAACGAAAGAATACCTCAAACTTTATATCAATCATGGAAAGCCAAATTTCAATGCATAACCTTTGCTGCTCTCATACCATGCATACCCGAGTAATACCAGATCCATCAGTCTATGCTTTACATCTGATGGGGCTCTCTGAAATGATGGGGAAACATCATGTAAGTACAAATCGACAATAACTTCACATTAACTTCTAAAGAACTCCATTATATGAAAATACAGTTTCATCTATTTGTCAAACCGTCAGTCAATATAGAAATAAACCTTCGATGATCTGTAAGACGCCTGGTCCAGCGATGAGTACAGTTCTCTGGTCGATCCTATTACAAAAATATGTTTAATTTATGAATCAATTAGATTATGTTACAATTCCTGTAAATCCTACGTAACCTTACATGATAAATATGAAAAAATTACCCAATAATAGTTCTCTGCAAATCACTAATTCAGGCCTTCTAAAAAACTAAGGCATACTCTTGTGCCATAATCTGATCTAGAGACATCCAGCTGGGATGTTGCTGATGAAGGAGGCTCCCCCTGGGTTTGAATCCAAGTCTTTCAGAGTGGCAAACCAGTCTCACCACTAGACCACCCAGCTGCATGCAATTTAACATGATCCAAAAATAGCCAATTTAGACCTACTAAGGCCACATATTCTAAAGGATGCCAACATTTTGTAATAGCTATGCAAAATCAGAGAGGGGCTCTCTGAAATGAGAAGCATACTGTTAGTACAAATCTTCAACAACTGCTAGTTAACATTATATGAAAATACAGTTTCATCTATTTATCAAACCGTCAGTCTGTCAACCATAGAAATAAAAAGCGCCATTCCAAATTGGGTGATAGTTCTTGGATAAGGTGGTGATTCAATGTTGATACATGGTTTGACATTGGTGTTTGATGTTGACGGCATCTACTACGGCCCTGCCCAGGATGGTATTAATAGTACGTGTGCAAGGTTCCAGCAGGACTCACGAAACTCTCAAACCATTTAGAGGGCAGAGAGTGGGACAGGAATAAGAATGCAAATTGAGAAACAGGCTCAGAGCAGGAGTCCCATTCCAAATTGGATGACTGCTTGTTGTGTACTTTTGACACACTTCATCTATCACTCCTAGATTATATCTGGAAGTCATCGTGAAAAAACAAATAAAAAACCACAAAACATCAAGAGGTCAATCAAATGCATAACCAAAAGTCAAATGGAAAAACCAACTGGAGTCATCTCAAATCAAATACTCAACCAAAAGTCAAATGGAAAAACCAACTGGAGTCATCTCAAATCAAATACTCAACCAAAACACAAACTGGAAAACAAAACTAGGAGTCATCTCACATCAAATACACAACCCAGAGACAAAATGGAAAAACCAACTGGGAGCCATCTATCAAATAACACACATCATTCAGGAGACAGGAAGACTACTTGCACATCAAAGTACCCAAATAGGCCATATGTTTAAATGTGATAGATGACTCCAAGATGTGATCTATGAGTGATGGAAGCCCATCAAAAGTACACAATATGTGCAGTCAACAAATAAGCACTGTATCAATTCCAATACACAAAAATCTTAAATTTGTATTCCAATGTCCTCAAAAAAAATAGATGCCACCAAAATCAGACACTATGCATCAACATTAAGTCACCACCTCATCCAAGAACTATCACCAAATTTGGAATGACTCTTTCGCCCCAACCCCATTTCTCAATTTGCATTCCCCCTCCCATTCTGCTCACAAACCTTAAATTATTAGGAGTCTCACAGGACCAGGGACCCAAGGTCTTGTACCCCAGACCCATCTAGTGTAGTGCACTTGATTCGCCAAATACCAAATTTTGAATAAATTTACTAATATAGTGATTGCTTCAAATATGAGGCTCTTAATTTTGGATGCAGGCCTCCTGAAAAGTGGTAGTATTTTCCCACTGGGAATTCTTCATTAGAAGCACGCCAGAAGCATTTGAAAATAAACCACTCTGTATTACCCAAGTCTGTTTGGGTCAAATATACCCAACACAACATAAATAAGGCCGGTTTCATAAATATCTGAGACTACCCATGTTTCATGCTCTGTTTGGCTTTTTCAGAGACAGCCAATTGATCTCAACACAAATACTTGTCATGTCATTCCATCTATATCATTGCTATGAAAAATGTCCTCACCTTACATGGCTTGTTGTCTGGTACAAAATGAAATATTTGATGGATGTGTCCTTTCATAGTGGACTGTGCATTGATTCTGTGAAAATGAATAAACAAAATTACAATTTGATTCAAATGGGTATGATTTTTAGACCATACCAAGCATGGAGTACAACAAAACCTCAACTTTCTACCAGATACTGAAACTCTTGTAATAATTTCTATTGACTGTTTGTTATATTTTCCTTCGAAATTTCTTTTGTTTCTCTAAGAACATGGCAAATGGCCATTATGGAGGAGGCTCAGGCAATTCCACAATTCTCACTACACAGCAGGAAACTTAAGTTAATACATATGCACATTTTAAAGACAGTTTTTATGACAAACTTTTTTTTTTACAAATCTTTTAGCACAGGGCATGTTACCGAGCAAAAATATGCTCAACTAAGCAGAATATTTGAGAACTTCTAGACAAGAAATCCAAATGACATTAAACAAATTTAGGAAGTTACCTTGTTTTCAAGTCATCAGTCCTTTGAAGCCCAAGTTCTTCAAAACTTCCCATGAATACTGTTCCTCTTGTTGACTATAACCAGTCCCAGGGCGAATCTCGAAAAAGAACAATTGCACTTTGTATTCATCTCGAGTCATCCTGCTGCAATATACAAGTGTCATTAAGATTGTTCAAGAAAACTAAGCCATGACACTGTATTCAGTTATTGTTCAACCCAAGGGAATTATAATAATGTGATAATTCTAAAAAAAAGCACACATATAGCATACTCAGATGATGTTTTGGACAGCTATTATTTATGGTAGATATATATTAAACTCAATGTTGCCACTGTTCAATACATAGGCCTACCAAACATTGGATATTTCTTTAATATATTTTTTTGTATATATATATTTTTTTTTAAGTAAATGATATTAATACCAATACCATTGTTGCTGTAGGAAGTGATCAGAATATTGTAATCACATACTGGTGATAACAAAAGGGTGGATGAGCCATAATTTATTTATTTTCAGTCAGGAAATAAAAATGTTATATAATGATATTAATAAATTTGACGAAATAGAGTATAAACTGATATACTTAAGGAAGAATGATATTAAAAATAAATTGGAAATTAATAAAGAAGGAAACAATAAATGGAGAAGGAACCTTACAGGAAAATATGGAACTGAATATAGCGTCTACAATCACTGCAATATTTAATCTAAAGCACAAGCTTCAAACAATGTCAACAACGAAAGTGAATTGTCCTGTCATAATATTGCATCAAATTGTATTTCATAATTGTGAAATACATACTGACTGTTTAAGTTCTGAAGTCCCAAACTTGAAGTAACGTTTAGTTTGTGTAAAAACAAAAAAAAGTTTAAGACTTTACCAAAACAGTCATTTGATAAATTTTGCCTACCAAAAAGGTTTCAACTGCTTCTGTGGTCTTGTTCACTTGAGTTATGAAGATAAATGTTTAAGTTGTTGGAGGAGTGACTAGGTTGTTGTCACCAAAAGGTGTTGTTGAAGGTACCACTGACTGGATTTTTGCCTGATGTGACAACAGTGACACATACAACAACACTTTAAGGTGTCATAATCAAAGTGAGGTGAACAGGTGCATTTACACTCAATAAAATGTATTTGAAATAAATTGAAGGAGGCAATATCTAAAAAATAAAAAAAGTATCAATTATATATATATGCAAATTGTTATGCTTTAATTTATATTGTTGTCTCAATGATACTGGGTCTGAAGCTTCGTCAGCTTATATGACCAACGGCCAAATGCAGACATAATGAAGAGATGATAAGGCATGGAGTCCACACCACATTTATCCCATGGTTGGGATGTTTTACTTGCCTCAGCATAGACACTGAGTAGAAGGCACCTCCAATTTAACATCTCATGCAATCGACATCTAGCTTAAATTTAGGTCATCAAGTGTGCCCAGGCCGCCCTCTAAGATCCAGGGCCTCCACGCGGCGAGGGTGGAAACACTTGGGGTGAAGTCCTCTATCCCCAGTGGCTAAAACAGGACAGTGCGCATTGCACAAGCTGCTCCAGCTATCCAACGCAGACACTTATTGATTTTTTGCATGCTTCTGGTTTCTACTACCAACTATGGATGATCAATCTTACCCTAGAGAGCCTCTACATAGCCCACTCAGGTGCTGATGAGGCGTTAAACAATAACACTACCTACTAGTGTGCCCAGGCCAGGGATCGAACCCGTGACTTTCAGCAGATCTGGCCAATATGGAAATGGCAGATGACTTAACCATTAGGCCACCCAGCTGCTAAATCCATAAAGCCATTGATCGAAACAAAACATTGGAGCCATGGTGTTATGTTTTCGGCGATATGCAATATTGCGTAATTAATATCTGCAAAATATTAAATTTTGAAAATCGCATGACAAACGACAAAGTATCAAATTTAACGTACAATAAAATTGTGACGGCTTAGACCTATATTCTGAAAGACATTCAGAACAGCACTGCAAATTCCTAAATATACATAAATAGGTAATTGTTTAGATTTACAGTTTAGATTCTGGTAATTATATTTGGTCATCTCTATTTATCTACTTTTACTTTTGTCAGCTTTTGCTTTCGCAATACTATGTAATGCACCAGACATATTTGTTGCTTTTTCTCTTTTAAAGTATATTGTATTATAGCTCTAGAAGAGTCGTTTCTTCAGAGTACCATGATTTCATTGCAGAAATTTAAGTAGAGATGTTGTGTCTTCTGGTAAAATGACTAGAATGTCTGGTGAAGTATCTCCATTAAATATATTTAATTTCAAACTTGACCTGGTTTTTATGAAAACAATGGTAAGAGATAGGACTTGGTAAAAAAGTCCTAAGTATTTCAAATGTGGCTACCAGAGCAACCACTAGTCCATCAGCCATAATATTTTAGAAATTGTGTTATGTACCATAAAACTACATATTCTGTTATTTTTATCATCATACATGACCTACCTCATTCCAAAGGATGTTGTGCATGAAGGAGGCTCATCCTGGGTTTGAATCCAGTCCTTCAGAGGAGCAGACAAGTCTCACCACTAGACCACCCAGCTGCATGCAATTCAACATGGTCCAAAATAGCCAATTTAGACCTACTATATATAAGGCCACCCCTTACACTAAGCAAAAGAAACAAAAGTTGAAAGCATTCTAACGAAAGAATACCTCAAACTTTATATCAATCATGGAAAGCCAAATTTCAATGTATAACCTTTGCTGCTCTCATTTATGCTATTATACCATTCATACCCGTGTAATGCCAGATCCGTCAGTCTATGCTTTACATCTGATAGGGGCTCTCTGAAATGATGGGGGAAACATCATGTAAGTACAAATCAACAATAAATTCTCGTTAACTTCTAAAGAACTCCATTATATGAAAATACGGTTTCATCTATTTATCAAACCGTCAGTCAATATAGAAATAAAAACACGGTCCTTCGATGATCTGTGAGTCACCTGGTCCACCAATGAGAACAGTTGTCTGGTCGATCCTATTACTCTCTTACAATAATATGTCAATTAAGAAATCTATTAAATTAGGTAACTATTCCTATGAACCCTATCTAACTTACATGATAAATTTGAAAATATTACCCAATAATAGTTCTATGCAAATCACTAATTCAGGCCTTATAAGGCATTGTCTTATGCCAAAATCTTATTGAGAGACATCCAGCTGGGATGTTGCGCATGAAGGAGGCCGATCTTGGGTTTGAATCCAAGTCCTTCAGAGGAGCAGACAAGTCTCACCACTAGACCACTCAGCTGCATGCAATTCAACATGATCCAAAATAGCCAATTTAGACCTTCTAAGGCCACCCCTTACACTGAGCAAAAGAAACAAAAGTTGAAAGCATTCTAACGAAAGAATACCTCAAACTTTATATCCCTAATTGAAAACCAAATTTCAATGCATAACCTTTGCTGCTCTCATTTTTGCTATTGTACCATGCATACCCGAGTAATGCCAGATCCATCAGTCTATGCTTTACATCTGATGGGGCTCTCTGAAATGATGGGGAAACATCATGTAAGCACAAATCGACAATAAATTCTCGTTAACTTCTAAAGAACTCCATTATATGAAAATACGGTTTCATCTATTTGTCAAACCGTCAGTCAATATAGAAATAAAAACACGGTCCTTCGATGATCTGTGAGTCACCTGGTCCACCAATGAGAACAGTTGTCTGGTCGATCCTATTACTCTCTTACAATAATATGTCAATTAAGAAATGTATTAGATTATGTAACAATTCCTGTGAACCCTTCCTAACTAACATGATCAATTTGAAAATATTACCAAATAATAGTTCTATACAAATAACTAATTCAGGCCTTCTAAGGCATTGTCTTATGCCAAAATCTTATAGAGAGACATCCAGCTGGGATGTTGCGCATGAAGGAGGCCGATCTTGGGTTTGAATCCAAGTCCTTCAGAGGAGCAGACAAGTCTCACCACTAGACCACCCAGCTGCATGCAATTCAACATGATCCAAAATAGCCAATTTAGACCTACTAAGGCCACCCCTTACACTGAGCAAAAGAAACAAAAGTTGAAAGCATTCTAACGAAAGAATACCTCAAACTTTATATCAATCATGGAAAGCCAAATTTCAATGCATAACCTTTGCTGCTCTCATTTTTGCTATTGTACCATCCATACCCGAGTAATACCAAATCCGTCAGTCTATGCTTTACATCTGATAGGGGCTCTCTGAAATGATGGGGAAACATCATGTAAGTACAAATCGACAATAACTTCGCATTAACTTCTAAAGAACTCCATTATATGAAAATACGGTTTCATCTATTTGTCAAACCGTCAGTCAATATAGAAATAAACCTTCGATTATCTGAGTCACCTGGTCCAGCGATGAGTACAGTTGTCTGGTCGATCCTATTACTCTCTTACAATAATATGTCAATTAAGAAATCTATTAGATTATGTAACAATTCCTGTGAACCCTTCCTAACATACATGATAAATTTGAAAATATTACCCAATAATAGTTCTATGCAAATCACTAATTCAGGCCTTATAAGGCATTGTCTTATGCCAAAATCTTATAGAGAGACATCAAGCTGAGATGTTGCGCATGAAGGAGGCCGATCTTGGGTTTGAATCCAAGTCCTTCAGAGGAGCAGACAAGTCTCACCACTAGACCACCCAGCTGCATGCAATTCAACATGATCCAAAATAGCCAATTTAGACCTACTAAGGCCACCCCTTACACTGAGCAAAAGAAACAAAAGTTGAAAGCATTCTAACGAAAGAATACCTCAAACTTTATATCAATCATGGAAAGCCAAATTTCAATGCATAACCTTTGCTGCTCTCATACCATGCA
Organism: Alitta virens; assembly: GCA_932294295.1. Lineage (NCBI taxonomy): Eukaryota > Metazoa > Annelida > Polychaeta > Phyllodocida > Nereididae > Alitta > Alitta virens. Next base: position 11,947,226 of record OW028577.1, on the reverse strand, counting down.
TACCCGAGTAATACCAAATCCGTCAGTCTATGCTTTACATCTGATAGGGGCTCTCTGAAATGATGGGGAAACATCATGTAAGTACAAATCGACAATAACTTCGCATTAACTTCTAAAGAACTCCATTATATGAAAATATGGTTTCATCTATTTGTCAAACCGTCAGTCAATATAGAAATAAACCTTCGATTATCTGCGAGTCACCTGGTCCAGCGATCAATACAGTTGTCTGGTCGATCCTATTACTCTCTTACAATAATGTGTCAATTAAGAAATCTATTAGATTATGTAACAATTCCTATGAACCCTATCTAACTTACATGATAAATTTGAAAATATTACCCAATAATAGTTCTATACAAATAACTAATTCAGGCCTTCTAAGGCATTGTCTTATGCCAAAATCTTATAGAGAGACATCCAGCTGGGATGTTGCGCATGAAGGAGGCCGATCTTGGGTTTGAATCCAAGTCCTTCAGAGGAGCAGACAAGTCTCACCACTAGACCACCCAGCTGCATGCAATTCAACATGATCCAAAATAGCCAATTTAGACCTACTAAGGCCACCCCTTACACTGAGCAAAAGAAACAAAAGTTGAAAGCATTCTAACGAAAGAATACCTCAAACTTTATATCAATCATGGAAAGCCAAATTTCAATGCATAACCTTTGCTGCTCTCATTTTTGCTATTGTACCATGCATACCCGAGTAATGCCAGATCCATCAGTCTATGCTTTACATCTGATGGGGCTCTCTGAAATGATGGGGAAACATCATGTAAGCACAAATCGACAATAAATTCACGTTAACTCCTAAAGAACTCCATTATATGAAAATACGGTTTCATCTATTTGTCAAACCGTCAGTCAATATAGAAATAAAAACACGGTCCTTCGATGATCTGTGAGTCACCTGGTCCACCAATGAGAACAGTTGTCTGGTCAATCCTTTTACTCTCTTACAATAATATGTCAATTAAGAAATCCATTAGATTAGGTAACTATTCGTATGAACCCTATCTAACTTACAGATAAATTTGAAAATATTACCCAATAATAGTTCTATGCAAATCACTAATTCAGGCCTTATAAGGCATTGTCTTATGCCAAAATCTTATTGAGAGACATCCAGCTGGGATGTTGCGCATGAAGGAGGCCGATCTTGGGTTTGAATCCAAGTCCTTCAGAGGAGCAGACAAGTCTCACCACAGACCACCCAGCTGCATGCAATTCAACATGATCCAAAATAGCCAATTTAGACCTACTAAGGCCACGTCTTACACTGAGCAAAAGAAACAAAAGTTGAAAGCATTCTAACGAAAGAATGCCTCAAACTTTATATCAATCATGGAAAGCCAAATTTCAATGCATAACCTTTGCTGCTCTCATTTTTGCTATTGTACCATTCATACCCTAGTAAGACCAAATCCGTCAGTCTATGCTTTACATCTGATAGGGGCTCTCTGAAATAATGGGGAAACATCATGTAAGTACAAATCGACAATAACTTCGCATTAACTTCTAAAGAACTCCATTATATGAAAATATGGTTTCATCTATTTGTCAAACCGTCAGTCAATATAGAAATAAACCTTCGATTATCTGTGAGTCACCTGGTCCAGCGATGAATACAGTTGTCTGGTCGATCCTATTACTCTCTTACAATAATATGTCAATTAAGAAATCTATTAGATTATGTAACAATTCCTATGAACCCTTCCTAACTAACATGATACATTTGAAAATATTACCAAATAATAGTTCTATGCAAATCACTAATTCAGGCCTTATAAGGCATTGTCTTATGCCAAAATCTCATAGAGACACATCCAGCTGGGATGTTGCGCATGAAGGAGGTCGATCTTGGGTTTGAATCCAAGTCCTTCAGAGGAGCAGACAAGTCTCACCACTAGACCACCCAGCTGCATGCAATTCAACATGATCCAAAATAGCCAATTTAGACCTACTAAGGCCACCCCTTACACTGAGCAAAAGAAACAAAAGTTGAAAGCATTCTAACGAAAGAATACCTCAAACTTTATATCAATCATGGAAAGCCAAATTTCAATGCATAACCTTTGCTGCTCTCTTTTTGCTATTGTATTATACCCGAGTAATGCCAGATCCATCAGTCTATGCTTTACATCTGATGGGGCTCTCTGAAATGATGGGGAAACATCATGTAAGCACAAATCGACAATAAATTCTCGTTAACTTCTAAAGAACTACATTATATGAAAATACGGTTTCATCTATTTATCAAACCGTCAGTCAATATAGAAATAAAAAAACGGTCCTTCGATGATCTGTGAGTCACCTGGTCCACCAATGAGAACAGTTGTCTGGTCGATCCTATTACTCTCTTACAATAATATGTCAATTAAGGAATCTATTAGATTAGGTAACAATTCCTATGAGCCCTATCTAACTTACATGATAAATTTGAAAATATTACATAATAATAGTTCTATGCAAATCACTAATTCAGGCCTTATAAGGCATTGTCTTATGCCAAAATCTTATAGAGAGACATCCAGCTGGGATGTTGCGCATGCAGGAGGCCGATCTTGGGTTTGAATCCAAGTCCTTCAGGGGAGCAGACAAGTCTCACCACTAGACCACCCAGCTGCATGCAATTCAACATGATCCAAAATAGCCAATTTAGACCTACTAAGGCCACCCCTTACACTGAGCAAAAGAAACAAAAGTTGAAAGCATTCTAACGAAAGAATACCTCAAACTTTATATCAATCATGGAAATAACTAATTCAGGCCTTATAAGGCATTGTCTTATGCCAAAATCTCATAGAGAGACATCCAGCTGGGATGTTGCGCATGAAGGAGGTCGATCTTGGGTTTGAATCCAAGTCCTTCAGAGGAGCAGACAAGTCTCACCACTAGACCACCCAGCTGCATGCAATTCAACATGATCCAAAATAGTCAATTTAGACCTACTAAGGCCACCCCTTACACTGAGCAAAAGAAACAAAAGTTGAAAGCATTCTAACGAAAGAATACCTCAAACTTTATATCAATCATGGAAAGCCAAATTTCAATGCATAACCTTTGCTGCTCTCATACCATGCATACCCGAGTAATACCAGATCCATCAGTCTATGCTTTACATCTGATGGGGCTCTCTGAAATGATGGGGAAACATCATGTAAGTACAAATCGACAATAACTTCGCATTAACTTCTAAAGAACTCCATTATATGAAAATACGGTTTCATCTATTTGTCAAACCGTCAGTCAATATAGAAATAAACCTTCGATTATCTGTGAGTCACCTGGTCCAGCGATGAGTACAGTTGTCTGGTCGATCCTATTACTCTCTTACAATAATATGTCAATTAAGAAATCTATTAGATTATGTAACAATTCCTGTGAACCCTTCCTAACATACATGATAAATTTGAAAATATTACCCAATAATAGTTCTATGCAAATCACTAATTCAGGCCTTATAAGGCATTGTCTTATGCCAAAATATTATAGAGAGACATCCAGCTGAGATGTTGCGCATGAAGGAGGCCGATCTTGGGTTTGAATCCAAGTCCTTCAGAGGAGCAGACAAGTCTCACCACTAGACCACCCAGCTGCATGCAATTCAACATGATCCAAAATAGCCAATTTAGACCTACTAAGGCCACCCCTTACACTGAGCAAAAGAAACAAAAGTTGAAAGCATTCTAACGAAAGAATACCTCAAACTTTATATCAATCATGGAAAGCCAAATTTCAATGCATAACCTTTGCTGCTCTCATTTTTGCTATTGTACCATGCATACCCGAGTAATGCCAGATCCATCAGTCAATGCTTTACATCTGATGGGGCTCTCTGAAATGATGGGGAAACATCATGTAAGCACAAATCGACAATAACTTCGCATTAACTTCTAAAGAACTACATTATATGAAAATACGGTTTCATCTATTTATCAAACCGTCAGTCAATATAGAAATAAAAACACGGTCCTTCGATGATCTGTGAGTCACCTGGTCCACCAATGAGAACAGTTGTCTGGTCGATCCTATTACTCTCTTACAATAATATGTCAATTAAGGAATCTATTAGATTAGGTAACAATTCCTATGAGCCCTATCTAACTTACATGATAAATTTGAAAATATTACATAATAATAGTTCTATGCAAATCACTAATTCAGGCCTTATAAGGCATTGTCTTATGCCAAAATCTTATAGAGAGACATCCAGCTGGGATGTTGCGCATGAAGGAGGCCGATCTTGGGTTTGAATCCAAGTCCTTCAGGGGAGCAGACAAGTCTCACCACTAGGCCACCCAGCTGCATGCAATTCAACATGATCCAAAATAGCCAATTTAGACCTACTAAGGCCACCCCTTACACTGAGCAAAAGAAACAAAAGTTGAAAGCATTCTAACGAAAGAATACCTCAAACTTTATATCAATCATGGAAATAACTAATTCAGGCCTTATAAGGCATTGTCTTATGCCAAAATCTCATAGAGAGACATCCAGCTGGGATGTTGCGCATGAAGGAGGTCGATCTTGGGTTTGAATCCAAGTCCTTCAGAGGAGCAGACAAGTCTCACCACTAGACCAACCAGCTGCATGCAATTCAACATGATCCAAAATAGTCAATTTAGACCTACTAAGGCCACCCCTTACACTGAGCAAAAGAAACAAAAGTTGAAAGCATTCTAACGAAAGAATACCTCAAACTTTATATCAATCATGGAAAGCCAAATTTCAATGCATAACCTTTGCTGCTCTCATACCATGCATACCCGAGTAATACCAGATCCATCAGTCTATGCTTTACATCTGATAGGGGCTCTCTGAAATGATGGGGAAACATCATGTAAGTACAAATCGACAATAACTTCGCATTAACTTCTAAAGAACTCCATTATATGAAAATACGGTTTCATCTATTTGTCAAACCGTCAGTCAATATAGAAATAAACCTTCGATTATCTGAGTCACCTGGTCCAGCGATGAGTACAGTTGTCTGGTCGATCCTATTACTCTCTTACAATAATATGTCAATTAAGAAATCTATTAGATTATGTAACAATTCCTGTGAACCCTTCCTAACATACATGATAAATTTGAAAATATTACCCAATAATAGTTCTATGCAAATCACTAATTCAGGCCTTATAAGGCATTGTCTTATGCCAAAATCTTATAGAGAGACATCCAGCTGAGATGTTGCGCATGAAGGAGGCCGATCTTGGGTTTGAATCCAAGTCCTTCAGAGGAGCAGACAAGTCTCACCACTAGACCACCCAGCTGCATGCAATTCAACATGATCCAAAATAGCCAATTTAGACCTACTAAGGCCACCCCTTACACTGAGCAAAAGAAACAAAAGTTGAAAGCATTCTAACGAAAGAATACTTCAAACTTTATATCAATCATGGAAAGCCAAATTTCAATGCATAACCTTTGCTGCTCTCATACCATGCATACCCGAGTAATACCAGATCCATCAGTCTATGCTTTACATCTGATGGGGCTCTCTGAAATGATGGAGAAACATCATGTAAGTACAAATCGACAATAACTTCGCATTAACTTCTAAAAAAACTCCATTATATGAAATTACGGTTTCTTCTATTTATCAAACTGTCAGTCAATATAGAAATAAAAGCACGGTCCTTCAATGATCTGTGAGTCACCTGGTCCACCAATGAGAACAGTTGTCTGGTCGATCCAATTACTCTCTTACAATAATATGTCAATTAAGAAATCTATTAGATTATGTAACAATTCCTATGAACCCTATCTAACTTACATGATAAATTTGAAAATAGTACCCTATAATAGTTCTATGCAAATCACTAATTCAGGCCTTATAAGGCATTGTCTAATGCCAAAATCTTATAGAGAGACATCCAGCTGGGATGTTGCGCATGAAGGAGGCCGATCTTGGGTTTGAATCCAAGTCCTTCAGGGGAGCAGACAAGTCTCACCACTAGACCACCCAGCTGCATGCAATTCAACATGATCCAAAATAGCCAATTTAGACCTACTAAGGCCACCCCTTACACTGAGCAAAAGAAACAAAAGTTGAAAGCATTCTAACGAAAGAATACCTCAAACTTTATATCAATCATGGAAATAACTAATTCAGGCCTTATAAGGCATTGTCTTATGCCAAAATCTCATAGAGAGACATCCAGCTGGGATGTTGCGCATGAAGGAGGTCGATCTTGGGTTTGAATCCAAGTCCTTCAGAGGAGCAGACAAGTCTCACCACTAGACCACCCAGCTGCATGCAATTCAACATGATCCAAAATAGTCAATTTAGACCTACTAAGGCCACCCCTTACACTGAGCAAAAGAAACAAAAGTTGAAAGCATTCTAACGAAAGAATACCTCAAACTTTATGTCAATCATGGAAAGCCAAATTTCAATGCATAACCTTTGCTGCTCTCATTTTTGCTATTGTACCATGCATACCCGAGTAATGCCAGATCCATCAGTCTATGCTTTACATCTGATGGGGCTCTCTGAAATGATGGGGAAACGTCATGTAAGCACAAATCGACAATAACTTCGCATTAACTTCTAAAGAACTACATTATATGAAAATACGGTTTCATCTATTTATCAAACCGTCAGTCAATATAGAAATAAAAACACGGTCCTTCGATGATCTGTGAGTCACCTGGTCCACCAATGAGAACAGTTGTCTGGTTGATCCTATTACTCTCTTACAATAATATGTCAATTAAGGAATCTATTAGATTAGGTAACAATTCCTATGAGCCCTATCTAACTTACATGATCAATTTGAAAATATTACATAATAATAGTTCTATGCAAATCACTAATTCAGGCCTTATAAGGCATTGTCTTATGCCAAAATCTTATAGAGAGACATCCAGCTGAGATGTTGCGCATGAAGGAGGCCGATCTTGGGTTTGAATCCAAGTCCTTCAGAGGAGCAGACAAGTCTCACCACTAGACCACCCAGCTGCATGCAATTCAACATGATCCAAAATAGTCAATTTAGACCTACTAAGGCCACCCCTTACACTGAGCAAAAGAAACAAAAGTTGAAAGCATTCTAACGAAAGAATACCTCAAACTTTATATCAATCATGGAAAGCCAAATTTCAATGCATAACCTTTGCTGCTCTCATACCATGCATACCCGAGTAATACCAGATCCATCAGTCTATGCTTTACATCTGATAGGGGCTCTCTGAAATGATGGGGAAACATCATGTAAGTACAAATCGACAATAACTTCGCATTAACTTCTAAAGAACTCCATTATATGAAAATACGGTTTCATCTATTTGTCAAACCGTCAGTCAATATAGAAATAAACCTTCGATTATCTGAGTCACCTGGTCCAGCGATGAGTACAGTTGTCTGGTCGATCCTATTACTCTCTTACAATAATATGTCAATTAAGAAATCTATTAGATTATGTAACAATTCCTATGAACCCTTCCTAACATACATGATAAATTTGAAAATATTACCCAATAATAGTTCTATGCAAATCACTAATTCAGGCCTTATAAGGCATTGTCTTATGCCAAAATCTTATAGAGAGACATCCAGCTGAGATGTTGCGCATGAAGGAGGCCGATCTTGGGTTTGAATCCAAGTCCTTCAGAGGAGCAGACAAGTCTCACCACTAGACCACCCAGCTGCATGCAATTCAACATGATCCAAAATAGCCAATTTAGACCTACTAAGGCCACCCCTTACACTGAGCAAAAGAAACAAAAGTTGAAAGCATTCTAACGAAAGAATACCTCAAACTTTATATCAATCATGGAAAGCCAAATTTCAATGCATAACCTTTGCTGCTCTCATACCATGCATACCCGAGTAATACCAGATCCATCAGTCTATGCTTTACATCTGATGGGGCTCTCTGAAATGATGGAGAAACATCATGTAAGTACAAATCGACAATAACTTCGCATTAACTTCTAAAGAACTCCATTATATGAAAATACGGTTTCTTCTATTTATCAAACTGTCAGTCAATATAGAAATAAAAACACGGTCCTTCAATGATCTGTGAGTCACCTGGTCCACCAATGAGAACAGTTGTCTGGTCGATCCTATTACTTTCTTACAATAATATGTCAATTAAGAAATCTATTAGATTATGTAACAATTCCTATGAACCCTATCTAACTTACATGATAAATTTGAAAATATTACCCTATAATAGTTCTATGCAAATCACTAATTCAGGCCTTATAAGGCATTGTCTTATGCCAAAATCTTATAGAGAGACATCCAGCTGGGATGTTGCGCATGAAGGAGGCCGATCTTGGGTTTGAATCCAAGTCCTTCAGAGGAGCAGACAAGTCTCACCACAGACCACCCAGCTGCATGCAATTCAACATGATCCAAAATAGCCAATTTAGACCTACTAAGGCCACCCCTTACACTGAGCAAAAGAAACAAAAGTTGAAAGCATTCTAACGAAAGAATACCTCAAACTTTATATCAATCATGGAAATAACTAATTCAGGCCTTCTAAGGCATTGTCTTATGCCAAAATCTTATAGAGAGACATCCAGCTGGGATGTTGCGCATGAAGGAGGTCGATCTTGGGTTTGAATCCAAGTCCTTCAGAGGAGCAGACAAGTCTCACCACAGACCACCCAGCTGCATGCAATTCAACATGATCCAAAATAGCCAATTTAGACCTACTAAGGCCACCCCTTACACTGAGCAAAAGAAACAAAAGTTGAAAGCATTCTAACGAAAGAATACCTCAAACTTTATATCAATCATGGAAAGCCAAATTTCAATGCATAACCTTTGCTGCTCTCATTTTTGCTATTGTACCATGCATACCCGAGTAATGCCAGATCCATCAGTCAATGCTTTACATCTGATGGGGCTCTCTGAAATGATGGGGAAACATCATGTAAGCACAAATCGACAATAACTTCGCATTAACTTCTAAAGAACTACATTATATGAAAATACGGTTTCATCTATTTATCAAACCGTCAGTCAATATAGAAATAAAAACACGGTCCTTCGATGATCTGTGAGTCACCTGGTCCACCAATGAGAACAGTTGTCTGGTCGATCCTATTACTCTCTTACAATAATATGTCAATTAAGGAATCTATTAGATTAGGTAACAATTCCTATGAGCCCTATCTAACTTACATGATAAATTTGAAAATATTACATAATAATAGTTCTATGCAAATCACTAATTCAGGCCTTATAAGGCATTGTCTTATGCCAAAATCTTATAGAGAGACATCCAGCTGGGATGTTGCGCATGAAGGAGGCCGATCTTGGGTTTGAATCCAAGTCCTTCAGGGGAGCAGACAAGTCTCACCACTAGGCCACCCAGCTGCATGCAATTCAACATGATCCAAAATAGCCAATTTAGACCTACTAAGGCCACCCCTTACACTGAGCAAAAGAAACAAAAGTTGAAAGCATTCTAACGAAAGAATACCTCAAACTTTATATCAATCATGGAAATAACTAATTCAGGCCTTATAAGGCATTGTCTTATGCCAAAATCTCATAGAGAGACATCCAGCTGGGATGTTGCGCATGAAGGAGGTCGATCTTGGGTTTGAATCCAAGTCCTTCAGAGGAGCAGACAAGTCTCACCACTAGACCACCCAGCTGCATGCAATTCAACATGATCCAAAATAGTCAATTTAGACCTACTAAGGCCACCCCTTACACTGAGCAAAAGAAACAAAAGTTGAAAGCATTCTAACGAAAGAATACCTCAAACTTTATATCAATCATGGAAAGCCAAATTTCAATGCATAACCTTTGCTGCTCTCATACCATGCATACCCGAGTAATACCAGATCCATCAGTCTATGCTTTACATCTGATAGGGGCTCTCTGAAATGATGGGGAAACATCATGTAAGTACAAATCGACAATAACTTCGCATTAACTTCTAAAGAACTCCATTATATGAAAATACGGTTTCATCTATTGTCAAACCGTCAGTCAATATAGAAATAAACCTTCGATTATCTGAGTCACCTGGTCCAGCGATGAGTACAGTTGTCTGGTCGATCCTATTACTCTCTTACAATAATATGTCAATTAAGAAATCTATTAGATTATGTAACAATTCCTGTGAACCCTTCCTAACATACATGATAAATTTGAAAATATTACCCAATAATAGTTCTATGCAAATCACTAATTCAGGCCTTATAAGGCATTGTCTTATGCCAAAATCTTATAGAGAGACATCCAGCTGAGATGTTGCGCATGAAGGAGGCCGATCTTGGGTTTGAATCCAAGTCCTTCAGAGGAGCAGACAAGTCTCACCACTAGACCACCCAGCTGCATGCAATTCAACATGATCCAAAATAGCCAATTTAGACCTACTAAGGCCACCCCTTACACTGAGCAAAAGAAACAAAAGTTGAAAGCATTCTAACGAAAGAATACTTCAAACTTTATATCAATCATGGAAAGCCAAATTTCAATGCATAACCTTTGCTGCTCTCATACCATGCATACCCGAGTAATACCAGATCCATCAGTCTATGCTTTACATCTGATGGGGCTCTCTGAAATGATGGAGAAACATCATGTAAGTACAAATCGACAATAACTTCGCATTAACTTCTAAAAAAACTCCATTATATGAAATTACGGTTTCTTCTATTTATCAAACTGTCAGTCAATATAGAAATAAAAGCACGGTCCTTCAATGATCTGTGAGTCACCTGGTCCACCAATGAGAACAGTTGTCTGGTCGATCCAATTACTCTCTTACAATAATATGTCAATTAAGAAATCTATTAGATTATGTAACAATTCCTATGAACCCTATCTAACTTACATGATAAATTTGAAAATAGTACCCTATAATAGTTCTATGCAAATCACTAATTCAGGCCTTATAAGGCATTGTCTAATGCCAAAATCTTATAGAGAGACATCCAGCTGGGATGTTGCGCATGAAGGAGGCCGATCTTGGGTTTGAATCCAAGTCCTTCAGGGGAGCAGACAAGTCTCACCACTAGACCACCCAGCTGCATGCAATTCAACATGATCCAAAATAGCCAATTTAGACCTACTAAGGCCACCCCTTACACTGAGCAAAAGAAACAAAAGTTGAAAGCATTCTAACGAAAGAATACCTCAAACTTTATATCAATCATGGAAATAACTAATTCAGGCCTTATAAGGCATTGTCTTATGCCAAAATCTCATAGAGAGACATCCAGCTGGGATGTTGCGCATGAAGGAGGTCGATCTTGGGTTTGAATCCAAGTCCTTCAGAGGAGCAGACAAGTCTCACCACTAGACCACCCAGCTGCATGCAATTCAACATGATCCAAAATAGTCAATTTAGACCTACTAAGGCCACCCCTTACACTGAGCAAAAGAAACAAAAGTTGAAAGCATTCTAACGAAAGAATACCTCAAACTTTATGTCAATCATGGAAAGCCAAATTTCAATGCATAACCTTTGCTGCTCTCATTTTTGCTATTGTACCATGCATACCCGAGTAATGCCAGATCCATCAGTCTATGCTTTACATCTGATGGGGCTCTCTGAAATGATGGGGAAACGTCATGTAAGCACAAATCGACAATAACTTCGCATTAACTTCTAAAGAACTACATTATATGAAAATACGGTTTCATCTATTTATCAAACCGTCAGTCAATATAGAAATAAAAACACGGTCCTTCGATGATCTGTGAGTCACCTGGTCCACCAATGAGAACAGTTGTCTGGTTGATCCTATTACTCTCTTACAATAATATGTCAATTAAGGAATCTATTAGATTAGGTAACAATTCCTATGAGCCCTATCTAACTTACATGATCAATTTGAAAATATTACATAATAATAGTTCTATGCAAATCACTAATTCAGGCCTTATAAGGCATTGTCTTATGCCAAAATCTTATAGAGAGACATCCAGCTGAGATGTTGCGCATGAAGGAGGCCGATCTTGGGTTTGAATCCAAGTCCTTCAGAGGAGCAGACAAGTCTCACCACTAGACCACCCAGCTGCATGCAATTCAACATGATCCAAAATAGTCAATTTAGACCTACTAAGGCCACCCCTTACACTGAGCAAAAGAAACAAAAGTTGAAAGCATTCTAACGAAAGAATACCTCAAACTTTATATCAATCATGGAAAGCCAAATTTCAATGCATAACCTTTGCTGCTCTCATACCATGCATACCCGAGTAATACCAGATCCATCAGTCTATGCTTTACATCTGATAGGGGCTCTCTGAAATGATGGGGAAACATCATGTAAGTACAAATCGACAATAACTTCGCATTAACTTCTAAAGAACTCCATTATATGAAAATACGGTTTCATCTATTTGTCAAACCGTCAGTCAATATAGAAATAAACCTTCGATTATCTGAGTCACCTGGTCCAGCGATGAGTACAGTTGTCTGGTCGATCCTATTACTCTCTTACAATAATATGTCAATTAAGAAATCTATTAGATTATGTAACAATTCCTATGAACCCTTCCTAACATACATGATAAATTTGAAAATATTACCCAATAATAGTTCTATGCAAATCACTAATTCAGGCCTTATAAGGCATTGTCTTATGCCAAAATCTTATAGAGAGACATCCAGCTGAGATGTTGCGCATGAAGGAGGCCGATCTTGGGTTTGAATCCAAGTCCTTCAGAGGAGCAGACAAGTCTCACCACTAGACCACCCAGCTGCATGCAATTCAACATGATCCAAAATAGCCAATTTAGACCTACTAAGGCCACCCCTTACACTGAGCAAAAGAAACAAAAGTTGAAAGCATTCTAACGAAAGAATACCTCAAACTTTATATCAATCATGGAAAGCCAAATTTCAATGCATAACCTTTGCTGCTCTCATACCATGCATACCCGAGTAATACCAGATCCGTCAGTCTATGCTTTACATCTGATAGGGGCTCTCTGAAATGATGGGGAAACATCATGTAAGTACAAATCAACAATAAATTCTCGTTAACTTCTAAAGAACTCCATTATATGAAAATACGGTTTCATCTATTTATCAAACCGTCAGTCAATATAGAAATAAACCTTCGATGATCTGTGAGTCACCTGGTCCACGGATGAGTACAGTTGTCTGGTCGATCCTATTACTCTCTTACAATAATATGTCAATTAAAAAATCTATTAGATTATGTAACAATTCCTGTGAACCCTACATAACCTTACATAATCAATTTGAAAATATTACCCAATAATAGTTCTCTGCAAATCACTAATTCAGGCCTTCTAAGGCATTGTCTAATGCCAAAATCTTATAGAGAGACATCCAGCTGGGTTGTTGCGCATGAAGGAGGCTCATCCTGGGTTTGAATCCAGTCCTTCAGAGGAGCAGACAAGTCTCACCACTAGACCACCCAGCTGCATGCAATTCAACATGATCCAAAATAGCCAATTTAGACCTACTAAGGCCACCCCTTACACTGAGCAAAAGAAACAAAAGTTGAAAGCATTCTTTTGAAAGAATACCTCAAACTTTATATCCCTCATGGAATGCCAAATTTCAATGCATAACCTTTGCTGCTCTCATTTTTGCTATTGTACCATTCATACCCGTGTAATGCCAGATCCGTCAGTCTATGCTTTACATCTGAAATGATGGGGAAACATCATGTAAGTACAAATCGACAATAAATTCTCATTAACTTCTAAAGAACTCCATTATATGAAAATACGGTTTCATCTATTTATCAAACTGTCAGTCAATATAGAAATAAACCTTCGATGATCTGTGAGAAGCCTGGTCCAGCGATGAGTACAGTTCTCTGGTCGATCCTATTACAATAATATGTTTAATTAATGAATCAATTAGATTATGTTACAATTCCTGTAAATCCTACGTAACCTTACATGATAAATATGAAAAAATTACCCAAAAATAGTTCTATGCAAATCACTAATTCAGGCCTTCTAAAAAACTAAGGCATACTCTTGTGCCATAATCTGATCTAGAGACATCCAGCTGGGATGTTGCTGATGAAGGAGGCTCCCCCTGGGTTTGAATCCAAGTCCTTCAGAGTGGCAAACCAGTCTCACCACTAGACCACCCAGGTGCATGCAATTTAACATGATCCGAAAATAGCCAATTTAGACCTACTTAGGCCACATATCCTAAAGGATGCCAACATTTTGTAATAGCTATGCAAAATCAGAGAGGGGCTCTCTGAAATGAGAAGCATACTGTTAGTACAAATCTTTAACAACTGCTAGTTAACATTATATGAAAATACAGTTTCATCTATTTATCAAACCGTCAGTCAGTCAACCATAGAAATAAAAAGCGCCATTCCAAATTGGGTGATAGTTCTTGGATAAGGTGGTGATTCAATGTTGATACATGGTTTGACTTTGGTGTTTGATGTTGACGGCATCTACTACGGCCCTGCCCAGGATGGTATTAATAGTATGTGTGCAAGGTTCCCTGGTCCTGCAGGACTCACGAAACTCTCAAACCATTTAGAGGGCAGGGAGTGGGACAGGAATAAGAATGCAAATTGAGAAACAGGCTCAGAGCAGGAGTCCCATTCCAAATTGGATGACTGCTTGTTATGTACTTTTGACACACTTCATCTATCACTCCTAGATTATATCTGGAAGTCATCGTGATAAAACAAATAAAAAACCACAAAACATCAAGAGGTCAATCAAATGCATAACCAAAAGTCAAATGGAAAAACCAACTGGAGTCATCTCAAATCAAATACTCAACCAAAACACAAACTGGAAAACAAAACTAGGAGTCATCTCACATCAAATACACAACCCAGAGACAAAATGGAAAAACCAAATGGGAGCCATCTATCAAATAACACACATCATTCAGGAGACAGGAAGACTACTTGCACATCAAAGTACCCAAATAGGCCATATGTTTAAATGTGATAGATAACTCCAAGATGTGATCTATGAGTGATGGAAGCCCATCAAAAGTACACAATATGTGCAGTCAACAAATAAGCACTGTATCAATTCCAATACACAAAAATCTTAAATTTGTATTCCAATGTCCTCAAAAAAAATAGATGCCACCAAAATCAGACACTATGCATCAACATTAAGTCACCACCTCATCCAAGAACTATCACCAAATTTGGAATGACTCTTTCGCCCCAACCCCATTTCTCAATTTGCATTCCCCCTCCCATTCTGCTCACAAACCTTAAATTATTAGGAGTCTCACAGGACCAGGGACCCAAGGTCTTGTACCCCAGACCCATCTAGTGTAGTGCACTTGATTCGCCAAATACCAAATTTTGAATAAATTTACTAATATAGTGATTGCTTCAAATATGAGGCTCTTAATTTTGGATGCAGGCCTCCTGAAAAGTGGTAGTATTTTCCCACTGGGAATTCTTCATTAGAAGCACGCCAGAAGCATTTGAAAATAAACCACTCTGTATTACCCAAGTCTGTTTGGGTCAAATATACCCAACACAACATAAATAAGGCCGGTTTCATAAATATCTGAGACTACCCATGTTTCATGCTCTGTTTGGCTTTTTCAGAGACAGCCAATTGATCTCAACACAAATACTTGTCATGTCATTCCATCTATATCATTGCTATGAAAAATGTCCTCACCTTACATGGCTTGTTGTCTGGTACAAAATGAAATATTTGATGGATGTGTCCTTTCATAGTGGACTGTGCATTGATTCTGTGAAAATGAATAAACAAAATTACAATTTGATTCAAATGGGTATGATTTTTAGACCATACCAAGCATGGAGTACAACAAAACCTCAACTTTCTACCAGATACTGAAACTCTTGTAATAATTTCTATTGACTGTTTGTTATATTTTCCTTCGAAATTTCTTTTGTTTCTCTAAGAACATGGCAAATGGCCATTATGGAGGAGGCTCAGGCAATTCCACAATTCTCACTACACAGCAGGAAACTTAAGTTAATACATATGCACATTTTAAAGACAGTTTTTATGACAAACTTTTTTTTTTACAAATCTTTCAGCACAGGGCATGTTACCGAGCAAAAATATGCTCAACTAAGCAGAATATTTGAGAACTTCTAGACAAGAAATCCAAATGACATTAAACAAATTTAGGAAGTTACCTTGTTTTCAAGTCATCAGTCCTTTGAAGCCCAAGTTCTTCAAAACTTCCCATGAATACTGTTCCTCTTGTTGACTATAACCAGTCCCAGGGCGAATCTCGAAAAAGAACAATTGCACTTTGTATTCATCTCGAGTCATCCTGCTGCAATATACAAGTGTCATTAAGATTGTTCAAGAAAACTAAGCCATGACACTGTATTCAGTTATTGTTCAACCCAAGGGAATTATAATAATGTGATAATTCTAAAAAAAAGCACACATATAGCATACTCAGATGATGTTTTGGACAGCTATTATTTATGGTAGATATATATTAAACTCAATGTTGCCACTGTTCAATACATAGGCCTACCAAACATTGGATATTTCTTTAATATATTTTTTTGTATATATATATTTTTTTTTAAGTAAATGATATTAATACCAATACCATTGTTGCTGTAGGAAGTGATCAGAATATTGTAATCACATACTGGTGATAACAAAAGGGTGGATGAGCCATAATTTATTTATTTTCAGTCAGGAAATAAAAATGTTATATAATGATATTAATAAATTTGACGAAATAGAGTATAAACTGATATACTTAAGGAAGAATGATATTAAAAATAAATTGGAAATTAATAAAGAAGGAAACAATAAATGGAGAAGGAACCTTACAGGAAAATATGGAACTGAATATAGCGTCTACAATCACTGCAATATTTAATCTAAAGCACAAGCTTCAAACAATGTCAACAACGAAAGTGAATTGTCCTGTCATAATATTGCATCAAATTGTATTTCATAATTGTGAAATACATACTGACTGTTTAAGTTCTGAAGTCCCAAACTTGAAGTAACGTTTAGTTTGTGTAAAAACAAAAAAAAGTTTAAGACTTTACCAAAACAGTCATTTGATAAATTTTGCCTACCAAAAAGGTTTCAACTGCTTCTGTGGTCTTGTTCACTTGAGTTATGAAGATAAATGTTTAAGTTGTTGGAGGAGTGACTAGGTTGTTGTCACCAAAAGGTGTTGTTGAAGGTACCACTGACTGGATTTTTGCCTGATGTGACAACAGTGACACATACAACAACACTTTAAGGTGTCATAATCAAAGTGAGGTGAACAGGTGCATTTACACTCAATAAAATGTATTTGAAATAAATTGAAGGAGGCAATATCTAAAAAATAAAAAAAGTATCAATTATATATATATGCAAATTGTTATGCTTTAATTTATATTGTTGTCTCAATGATACTGGGTCTGAAGCTTCGTCAGCTTATATGACCAACGGCCAAATGCAGACATAATGAAGAGATGATAAGGCATGGAGTCCACACCACATTTATCCCATGGTTGGGATGTTTTACTTGCCTCAGCATAGACACTGAGTAGAAGGCACCTCCAATTTAACATCTCATGCAATCGACATCTAGCTTAAATTTAGGTCATCAAGTGTGCCCAGGCCGCCCTCTAAGATCCAGGGCCTCCACGCGGCGAGGGTGGAAACACTTGGGGTGAAGTCCTCTATCCCCAGTGGCTAAAACAGGACAGTGCGCATTGCACAAGCTGCTCCAGCTATCCAACGCAGACACTTATTGATTTTTTGCATGCTTCTGGTTTCTACTACCAACTATGGATGATCAATCTTACCCTAGAGAGCCTCTACATAGCCCACTCAGGTGCTGATGAGGCGTTAAACAATAACACTACCTACTAGTGTGCCCAGGCCAGGGATCGAACCCGTGACTTTCAGCAGATCTGGCCAATATGGAAATGGCAGATGACTTAACCATTAGGCCACCCAGCTGCTAAATCCATAAAGCCATTGATCGAAACAAAACATTGGAGCCATGGTGTTATGTTTTCGGCGATATGCAATATTGCGTAATTAATATCTGCAAAATATTAAATTTTGAAAATCGCATGACAAACGACAAAGTATCAAATTTAACGTACAATAAAATTGTGACGGCTTAGACCTATATTCTGAAAGACATTCAGAACAGCACTGCAAATTCCTAAATATACATAAATAGGTAATTGTTTAGATTTACAGTTTAGATTCTGGTAATTATATTTGGTCATCTCTATTTATCTACTTTTACTTTTGTCAGCTTTTGCTTTCGCAATACTATGTAATGCACCAGACATATTTGTTGCTTTTTCTCTTTTAAAGTATATTGTATTATAGCTCTAGAAGAGTCGTTTCTTCAGAGTACCATGATTTCATTGCAGAAATTTAAGTAGAGATGTTGTGTCTTCTGGTAAAATGACTAGAATGTCTGGTGAAGTATCTCCATTAAATATATTTAATTTCAAACTTGACCTGGTTTTTATGAAAACAATGGTAAGAGATAGGACTTGGTAAAAAAGTCCTAAGTATTTCAAATGTGGCTACCAGAGCAACCACTAGTCCATCAGCCATAATATTTTAGAAATTGTGTTATGTACCATAAAACTACATATTCTGTTATTTTTATCATCATACATGACCTACCTCATTCCAAAGGATGTTGTGCATGAAGGAGGCTCATCCTGGGTTTGAATCCAGTCCTTCAGAGGAGCAGACAAGTCTCACCACTAGACCACCCAGCTGCATGCAATTCAACATGGTCCAAAATAGCCAATTTAGACCTACTATATATAAGGCCACCCCTTACACTAAGCAAAAGAAACAAAAGTTGAAAGCATTCTAACGAAAGAATACCTCAAACTTTATATCAATCATGGAAAGCCAAATTTCAATGTATAACCTTTGCTGCTCTCATTTATGCTATTATACCATTCATACCCGTGTAATGCCAGATCCGTCAGTCTATGCTTTACATCTGATAGGGGCTCTCTGAAATGATGGGGAAACATCATGTAAGTACAAATCAACAATAAATTCTCGTTAACTTCTAAAGAACTCCATTATATGAAAATACGGTTTCATCTATTTATCAAACCGTCAGTCAATATAGAAATAAACCTTCGATGATCTGTGAGTCACCTGGTCCAGCGATGAGTACAGTTGTCTGGTCGATCCTATTACTCTCTTACAATAATATGTCAATTAAAAAATCTATTAGATTATGTAACAATTCCTGTGAACCCTACATAACCTTACATAATCAATTTGAAAATATTACCCAATAATAGTTCTATGCAAATCACTAATTCAGGCCTTCTAAGGCATTGTCTAATGCCAAAATCTTATAGAGAGACATCCAGCTGGGATGTTGCGCATGGAGGAGGCCGATCTTGGGTTTGAATCCAAGTCCTTCAGAGGAGCAGACAAGTCTCACCACTAGACCACCCAGCTGCATGCAATTCAACATGATCCAAAATAGCCAATTTAGACCTACTAAGGCCACCCCTTACACTGAGCAAAAGAAACGAAGTTGAAAGCATTCTAACGAAAGAATACCTATAACTTTATATCAATCATGGAAAGCCAAATTTCAATGCATAACCTTTGCTGCTCTCATTTTTGCTATTATACCATTCATACCCGTGTAATGCCAGATCCGTCAGTCTATGCTTTACATCTGATAGGGGCTCTCTGAAATGATGGGGAAACATCATGTAAGTACAAATCGACAATAAATTCTCATTAACTTCTAAAGAACTCCATTATATGAAAATACGGTTTCATCTATTTATCAAACCGTCAGTCAATATAGAAATAAACCTTCGATGATCTGTGAGTCACCTGGTCCAGCGATGAGTACAGTTGTCTGGTCGATCCTATTACTCTCTTACAATAATATGTCAATTAAAAAATCTATTAGATTATGTAACAATTCCTGTGAACCCTACATAACCTTACATGATCAATTTGAAAATATTACCCAATAATAGTTCTATGCAAATCACTAATTCAGGCCTTCTAAGGCATTGTCTTATGCCAAAATCTTATAGAGAGACATCCAGCTGGGATGTTGCGCATGAAGGAAGCCGATCTTGGGTTTGAATCCAAGTCCTTCAGAGGAGCAGACAAGTCTCACCACTAGACCACTCAGCTGCATGCAATTCAACATGATCCAAAATAGCCAATTTAGACCTTCTAAGGCCACCCCTTACACTGAGCAAAAGAAACAAAAGTTGAAAGCATTCTTTTGAAAGAATTCCTCAAACTTTATATCCCTAATTGAAAACCAAATTTCAATGCATAACCTTTGCTGCTCTCATTTTTGCTATTGTACCATGCATACCCCAGTAATGCCAGATCCATCAGTCTATGCTTTACATCTGATGGGGCTCTCTGAAATGATGGGGAAACATCATGTAAGCACAAATCGACAATAAATTCTCGTTTAACTTCTAAAGAACTCCATTATATGAAAATACGGTTTCATCTATTTATCAAACCGTCAGTCAATATAGAAATAAAAACACGGTCCTTCGATGATCTGTGAGTCACCTGGTCCACCAATGAGAACAGTTGTCTGGTCGATCCTATTACTCTCTTACAATAATATGTCAATTAAGAAATCTATTAAATTAGGTAACTATTCCTATGAACCCTATCTAACTTACATGATAAATTTGAAAATATTACCCAATAATAGTTCTATGCAAATCACTAATTCAGGCCTTATAAGGCATTGTCTTATGCCAAAATCTTATTGAGAGACATCCAGCTGGGATGTTGCGCATGAAGGAGGCCGATCTTGGGTTTGAATCCAAGTCCTTCAGAGGAGCAGACAAGTCTCACCACTAGACCACTCAGCTGCATGCAATTCAACATGATCCAAAATAGCCAATTTAGACCTTCTAAGGCCACCCCTTACACTGAGCAAAAGAAACAAAAGTTGAAAGCATTCTAACGAAAGAATACCTCAAACTTTATATCCCTAATTGAAAACCAAATTTCAATGCATAACCTTTGCTGCTCTCATTTTTGCTATTGTACCATGCATACCCGAGTAATGCCAGATCCATCAGTCTATGCTTTACATCTGATGGGGCTCTCTGAAATGATGGGGAAACATCATGTAAGCACAAATCGACAATAAATTCTCGTTAACTTCTAAAGAACTCCATTATATGAAAATACGGTTTCATCTATTTGTCAAACCGTCAGTCAATATAGAAATAAAAACACGGTCCTTCGATGATCTGTGAGTCACCTGGTCCACCAATGAGAACAGTTGTCTGGTCGATCCTATTACTCTCTTACAATAATATGTCAATTAAGAAATGTATTAGATTATGTAACAATTCCTGTGAACCCTTCCTAACTAACATGATCAATTTGAAAATATTACCAAATAATAGTTCTATACAAATAACTAATTCAGGCCTTCTAAGGCATTGTCTTATGCCAAAATCTTATAGAGAGACATCCAGCTGGGATGTTGCGCATGAAGGAGGCCGATCTTGGGTTTGAATCCAAGTCCTTCAGAGGAGCAGACAAGTCTCACCACTAGACCACCCAGCTGCATGCAATTCAACATGATCCAAAATAGCCAATTTAGACCTACTAAGGCCACCCCTTACACTGAGCAAAAGAAACAAAAGTTGAAAGCATTCTAACGAAAGAATACCTCAAACTTTATATCAATCATGGAAAGCCAAATTTCAATGCATAACCTTTGCTGCTCTCATTTTTGCTATTTATTATGCATACCCGAGTAATGCCAGATCCATCAGTCTATGCTTTACATCTGATGGGGCTCTCTGAAATGATGGGGAAACATCACGTAAGCACAAATCGACAATAAATTCTCGTTAACTTCTAAAGAACTCCATTATATGAAAATATGGTTTCATCTGTTTGTCAAACCGTCAGTCAATATAGAAATAAACCTTCGATGATCTGTGAGTCACCTGGTCCACCAATGAGAACAGTTGTCTGGTCGATCCAATTACTCTCTTACAATAATATGTCAATTAAGAAATGTATTAGATTATGTAACAATTCCTGTGAACCCTTCCTAACTAACATGATCAATTTGAAAATATTACCAAATAATAGTTCTATACAAATAACTAATTCAGGCCTTATAAGGCATTGTCTTATGCCAATATCTTATAGAGAGACATCCAGCTGGGATGTTGCGCATGAAGGAGGCCGATCTTGGGTTTGAATCCAAGTCCTTCAGAGGAGCAGACAAGTCTCACCACTAGACCACCCAGCTGCATGCAATTCATCATGATCCAAAATAGCCAATTTAGACCTACTAAGGCCACCCCTTACACTGAGCAACAGAAACAAAAGTTGAAAGCATTCTAACGAAAGAATACCTCAAACTTTATATCAATCATGGAAAGCCAAATTTCAATGCATAACCTTTGCTGCTCTCATTTTTGCTATTGTACCATCCATACCCGAGTAATACCAAATCCGTCAGTCTATGCTTTACATCTGATAGGGGCTCTCTGAAATAATGGGGAAACATCGTGTAAGTACAAATCGACAATAACTTCGCATTAACTTCTAAAGAACTCCATTATATGAAAATATGGTTTCATCTATTTGTCAAACCGTCAGTCAATATAGAAATAAACCTTCGCTTATCTGAGTCACCTGGTCCAGCGACGAGTACAGTTGTCTGGTCGATCCTATTACTCTCTTACAATAATATGTCAATTAAGAAATCTATTTGATTATGTAACAATTCCTGTGAACCCTTCCTAACATACATGATAAATTTGAAAATATTACCCAATAATAGTTCTATGCAAATCACTAATTCAGGCCTTATAAGGCATTGTCTTATGCCAAAATATTATAGAGAGACATCCAGCTGAGATGTTGCGCATGAAGGAGGCCGATCTTGGGTTTGAATCCAAGTCCTTCAGAGGAGCAGACAAGTCTCACCACTAGACCACCCAGCTGCATGCAATTCAACATGATCCAAAATAGCCAATTTAGACCTACTAAGGCCACCCCTTACACTGAGCAAAAGAAACAAAAGTTGAAAGCATTCTAACGAAAGAATACCTCAAACTTTATATCAATCATGGAAAGCCAAATTTCAATGCATAACCTTTGCTGCTCTCATTTTTGCTATTGTACCATCCATACCCGAGTAATACCAAATCCGTCAGTCTATGCTTTACATCTGATAGGGGCTCTCTGAAATGATGGGGAAACATCATGTAAGTACAAATCGACAATAACTTCGCATTAACTTCTAAAGAACTCCATTATATGAAAATACGGTTTCATCTATTTGTCAAACCGTCAGTCAATATAGAAATAAACCTTCGATTATCTGAGTCACCTGGTCCAGCGATGAGTACAGTTGTCTGGTCGATCCTATTACTCTCTTACAATAATATGTCAATTAAGAAATCTATTAGATTATGTAACAATTCCTGTGAACCCTTCCTAACATACATGATAAATTTGAAAATATTACCCAATAATAGTTCTATGCAAATCACTAATTCAGGCCTTATAAGGCATTGTCTTATGCCAAAATCTTATAGAGAGACATCAAGCTGAGATGTTGCGCATGAAGGAGGCCGATCTTGGGTTTGAATCCAAGTCCTTCAGAGGAGCAGACAAGTCTCACCACTAGACCACCCAGCTGCATGCAATTCAACATGATCCAAAATAGCCAATTTAGACCTACTAAGGCCACCCCTTACACTGAGCAAAAGAAACAAAAGTTGAAAGCATTCTAACGAAAGAATACCTCAAACTTTATATCAATCATGGAAAGCCAAATTTCAATGCATAACCTTTGCTGCTCTCATTTTTGCTATTGTACCATCCATACCCGAGTAATACCAAATCCGTCAGTCTATGCTTTACATCTGATAGGGGCTCTCTGAAATGATGGGGAAACATCATGTAAGTACAAATCGACAATAACTTCGCATTAACTTCTAAAGAACTCCATTATATGAAAATACGGTTTCATCTATTTGTCAAACCGTCAGTCAATATAGAAATAAACCTTCGATTATCTGAGTCACCTGGTCCAGCGATGAGTACAGTTGTCTGGTCGATCCTATTACTCTCTTACAATAATATGTCAATTAAGAAATCTATTAGATTATGTAACAATTCCTGTGAACCCTTCCTAACATACATGATAAATTTGAAAATATTACCCAATAATAGTTCTATGCAAATCACTAATTCAGGCCTTATAAGGCATTGTCTTATGCCAAAATCTTATAGAGAGACATCAAGCTGAGATGTTGCGCATGAAGGAGGCCGATCTTGGGTTTGAATCCAAGTCCTTCAGAGGAGCAGACAAGTCTCACCACTAGACCACCCAGCTGCATGCAATTCAACATGATCCAAAATAGCCAATTTAGACCTACTAAGGCCACCCCTTACACTGAGCAAAAGAAACAAAAGTTGAAAGCATTCTAACGAAAGAATACCTCAAACTTTATATCAATCATGGAAAGCCAAATTTCAATGCATAACCTTTGCTGCTCTCATACCATGCATACCCGAGTAATACCAAATCCGTCAGTCTATGCTTTACATCTGATAGGGGCTCTCTGAAATGATGGGGAAACATCATGTAAGTACAAATCGACAATAACTTCGCATTAACTTCTAAAGAACTCCATTATATGAAAATATGGTTTCATCTATTTGTCAAACCGTCAGTCAATATAGAAATAAACCTTCGATTATCTGCGAGTCACCTGGTCCAGCGATCAATACAGTTGTCTGGTCGATCCTATTACTCTCTTACAATAATGTGTCAATTAAGAAATCTATTAGATTATGTAACAATTCCTATGAACCCTATCTAACTTACATGATAAATTTGAAAATATTACCCAATAATAGTTCTATACAAATAACTAATTCAGGCCTTCTAAGGCATTGTCTTATGCCAAAATCTTATAGAGAGACATCCAGCTGGGATGTTGCGCATGAAGGAGGCCGATCTTGGGTTTGAATCCAAGTCCTTCAGAGGAGCAGACAAGTCTCACCACTAGACCACCCAGCTGCATGCAATTCAACATGATCCAAAATAGCCAATTTAGACCTACTAAGGCCACCCCTTACACTGAGCAAAAGAAACAAAAGTTGAAAGCATTCTAACGAAAGAATACCTCAAACTTTATATCAATCATGGAAAGCCAAATTTCAATGCATAACCTTTGCTGCTCTCATTTTTGCTATTGTACCATGCATACCCGAGTAATGCCAGATCCATCAGTCTATGCTTTACATCTGATGGGGCTCTCTGAAATGATGGGGAAACATCATGTAAGCACAAATCGACAATAAATTCACGTTAACTCCTAAAGAACTCCATTATATGAAAATACGGTTTCATCTATTTGTCAAACCGTCAGTCAATATAGAAAAAAAAACACGGTCCTTCGATGATCTGTGAGTCACCTGGTCCACCAATGAGAACAGTTGTCTGGTCAATCCTTTTACTCTCTTACAATAATATGTCAATTAAGAAATCCATTAGATTAGGTAACTATTCGTATGAACCCTATCTAACTTACAGATAAATTTGAAAATATTACCCAATAATAGTTCTATGCAAATCACTAATTCAGGCCTTATAAGGCATTGTCTTATGCCAAAATCTTATTGAGAGACATCCAGCTGGGATGTTGCGCATGAAGGAGGCCGATCTTGGGTTTGAATCCAAGTCCTTCAGAGGAGCAGACAAGTCTCACCACTAGACCACCCAGCTGCATGCAATTCAACATGATCCAAAATAGCCAATTTAGACCTACTAAGGCCACGTCTTACACTGAGCAAAAGAAACAAAAGTTGAAAGCATTCTAACGAAAGAATGCCTCAAACTTTATATCAATCATGGAAAGCCAAATTTCAATGCATAACCTTTGCTGCTCTCATTTTTGCTATTGTACCATTCATACCCTAGTAAGACCAAATCCGTCAGTCTATGCTTTACATCTGATAGGGGCTCTCTGAAATAATGGGGAAACATCATGTAAGTACAAATCGACAATAACTTCGCATTAACTTCTAAAGAACTCCATTATATGAAAATATGGTTTCATCTATTTGTCAAACCGTCAGTCAATATAGAAATAAACCTTCGATTATCTGTGAGTCACCTGGTCCAGCGATGAATACAGTTGTCTGGTCGATCCTATTACTCTCTTACAATAATATGTCAATTAAGAAATCTATTAGATTATGTAACAATTCCTATGAACCCTTCCTAACTAACATGATACATTTGAAAATATTACCAAATAATAGTTCTATGCAAATCACTAATTCAGGCCTTATAAGGCATTGTCTTATGCCAAAATCTCATAGAGACACATCCAGCTGGGATGTTGCGCATGAAGGAGGTCGATCTTGGGTTTGAATCCAAGTCCTTCAGAGGAGCAGACAAGTCTCACCACTAGACCACCCAGCTGCATGCAATTCAACATGATCCAAAATAGCCAATTTAGACCTACTAAGGCCACCCCTTACACTGAGCAAAAGAAACAAAAGTTGAAAGCATTCTAACGAAAGAATACCTCAAACTTTATATCAATCATGGAAAGCCAAATTTCAATGCATAACCTTTGCTGCTCTCTTTTTGCTATTGTATTATACCCGAGTAATGCCAGATCCATCAGTCTATGCTTTACATCTGATGGGGCTCTCTGAAATGATGGGGAAACATCATGTAAGCACAAATCGACAATAAATTCTCGTTAACTTCTAAAGAACTACATTATATGAAAATACGGTTTCATCTATTTATCAAACCGTCAGTCAATATAGAAATAAAAAAACGGTCCTTCGATGATCTGTGAGTCACCTGGTCCACCAATGAGAACAGTTGTCTGGTCGATCCTATTACTCTCTTACAATAATATGTCAATTAAGGAATCTATTAGATTAGGTAACAATTCCTATGAGCCCTATCTAACTTACATGATAAATTTGAAAATATTACATAATAATAGTTCTATGCAAATCACTAATTCAGGCCTTATAAGGCATTGTCTTATGCCAAAATCTTATAGAGAGACATCCAGCTGGGATGTTGCGCATGCAGGAGGCCGATCTTGGGTTTGAATCCAAGTCCTTCAGGGGAGCAGACAAGTCTCACCACTAGACCACCCAGCTGCATGCAATTCAACATGATCCAAAATAGCCAATTTAGACCTACTAAGGCCACCCCTTACACTGAGCAAAAGAAACAAAAGTTGAAAGCATTCTAACGAAAGAATACCTCAAACTTTATATCAATCATGGAAAGCCAAATTTCAATGCATAACCTTTGCTGCTCTCATACCATGCATACCCGAGTAATACCAGATCCATCAGTCTATGCTTTACATCTGATGGGGCTCTCTGAAATGATGGGGAAACATCATGTAAGTACAAATCGACAATAACTTCGCATTAACTTCTAAAGAACTCCATTATATGAAAATACGGTTTCATCTATTTGTCAAACCGTCAGTCAATATAGAAATAAACCTTCGATTATCTGTGAGTCACCTGGTCCAGCGATGAGTACAGTTGTCTGGTCGATCCTATTACTCTCTTACAATAATATGTCAATTAAGAAATCTATTAGATTATGTAACAATTCCTGTGAACCCTTCCTAACATACATGATAAATTTGAAAATATTACCCAATAATAGTTCTATGCAAATCACTAATTCAGGCCTTATAAGGCATTGTCTTATGCCAAAATATTATAGAGAGACATCCAGCTGAGATGTTGCGCATGAAGGAGGCCGATCTTGGGTTTGAATCCAAGTCCTTCAGAGGAGCAGACAAGTCTCACCACTAGACCACCCAGCTGCATGCAATTCAACATGATCCAAAATAGCCAATTTAGACCTACTAAGGCCACCCCTTACACTGAGCAAAAGAAACAAAAGTTGAAAGCATTCTAACGAAAGAATACCTCAAACTTTATATCAATCATGGAAATAACTAATTCAGGCCTTATAAGGCATTGTCTTATGCCAAAATCTCATAGAGAGACATCCAGCTGGGATGTTGCGCATGAAGGAGGTCGATCTTGGGTTTGAATCCAAGTCCTTCAGAGGAGCAGACAAGTCTCACCACAGACCACCCAGCTGCATGCAATTCAACATGATCCAAAATAGCCAATTTAGACCTACTAAGGCCACCCCTTACACTGAGCAAAAGAAACAAAAGTTGAAAGCATTCTAACGAAAGAATACCTCAAACTTTATATCAATCATGGAAAGCCAAATTTCAATGCATAACCTTTGCTGCTCTCATTTTTGCTATTGTACCATGCATACCCGAGTAATGCCAGATCCATCAGTCAATGCTTTACATCTGATGGGGCTCTCTGAAATGATGGGGAAACATCATGTAAGCACAAATCGACAATAACTTCGCATTAACTTCTAAAGAACTCCATTATATGAAAATACGGTTTCATCTATTTGTCAAACCGTCAGTCAATATAGAAATAAACCTTCGATTATCTGTGAGTCACCTGGTCCAGCGATGAGTACAGTTGTCTGGTCGATCCTATTAC
Organism: Alitta virens; assembly: GCA_932294295.1. Lineage (NCBI taxonomy): Eukaryota > Metazoa > Annelida > Polychaeta > Phyllodocida > Nereididae > Alitta > Alitta virens. The sequence continues at coordinate 11,918,707 of OW028577.1, read as the reverse complement.
TCTCTTACAATAATATGTCAATTAAGAAATCTATTAGATTATGTAACAATTCCTGTGAACCCTTCCTAACATACATGATAAATTTGAAAATATTACCCAATAATAGTTCTATGCAAATCACTAATTCAGGCCTTATAAGGCATTGTCTTATGCCAAAATATTATAGAGAGACATCCAGCTGAGATGTTGCGCATGAAGGAGGCCGATCTTGGGTTTGAATCCAAGTCCTTCAGAGGAGCAGACAAGTCTCACCACTAGACCACCCAGCTGCATGCAATTCAACATGATCCAAAATAGCCAATTTAGACCTACTAAGGCCACCCCTTACACTGAGCAAAAGAAACAAAAGTTGAAAGCATTCTAACGAAAGAATACCTCAAACTTTATATCAATCATGGAAATAACTAATTCAGGCCTTATAAGGCATTGTCTTATGCCAAAATCTCATAGAGAGACATCCAGCTGGGATGTTGCGCATGAAGGAGGTCGATCTTGGGTTTGAATCCAAGTCCTTCAGAGGAGCAGACAAGTCTCACCACAGACCACCCAGCTGCATGCAATTCAACATGATCCAAAATAGCCAATTTAGACCTACTAAGGCCACCCCTTACACTGAGCAAAAGAAACAAAAGTTGAAAGCATTCTAACGAAAGAATACCTCAAACTTTATATCAATCATGGAAAGCCAAATTTCAATGCATAACCTTTGCTGCTCTCTTTTTGCTATTGTATTATACCCGAGTAATGCCAGATCCATCAGTCTATGCTTTACATCTGATGGGGCTCTCTGAAATGATGGGGAAACATCATGTAAGCACAAATCGACAATAAATTCTCGTTAACTTCTAAAGAACTACATTATATGAAAATACGGTTTCATCTATTTATCAAACCGTCAGTCAATATAGAAATAAAAAAACGGTCCTTCGATGATCTGTGAGTCACCTGGTCCACCAATGAGAACAGTTGTCTGGTCGATCCTATTACTCTCTTACAATAATATGTCAATTAAGGAATCTATTAGATTAGGTAACAATTCCTATGAGCCCTATCTAACTTACATGATAAATTTGAAAATATTACATAATAATAGTTCTATGCAAATCACTAATTCAGGCCTTATAAGGCATTGTCTTATGCCAAAATCTTATAGAGAGACATCCAGCTGGGATGTTGCGCATGCAGGAGGCCGATCTTGGGTTTGAATCCAAGTCCTTCAGGGGAGCAGACAAGTCTCACCACTAGACCACCCAGCTGCATGCAATTCAACATGATCCAAAATAGCCAATTTAGACCTACTAAGGCCACCCCTTACACTGAGCAAAAGAAACAAAAGTTGAAAGCATTCTAACGAAAGAATACCTCAAACTTTATATCAATCATGGAAATAACTAATTCAGGCCTTATAAGGCATTGTCTTATGCCAAAATCTCATAGAGAGACATCCAGCTGGGATGTTGCGCATGAAGGAGGTCGATCTTGGGTTTGAATCCAAGTCCTTCAGAGGAGCAGACAAGTCTCACCACTAGACCACCCAGCTGCATGCAATTCAACATGATCCAAAATAGTCAATTTAGACCTACTAAGGCCACCCCTTACACTGAGCAAAAGAAACAAAAGTTGAAAGCATTCTAACGAAAGAATACCTCAAACTTTATATCAATCATGGAAAGCCAAATTTCAATGCATAACCTTTGCTGCTCTCATACCATGCATACCCGAGTAATACCAGATCCATCAGTCTATGCTTTACATCTGATGGGGCTCTCTGAAATGATGGGGAAACATCATGTAAGTACAAATCGACAATAACTTCGCATTAACTTCTAAAGAACTCCATTATATGAAAATACGGTTTCATCTATTTGTCAAACCGTCAGTCAATATAGAAATAAACCTTCGATTATCTGTGAGTCACCTGGTCCAGCGATGAGTACAGTTGTCTGGTCGATCCTATTACTCTCTTACAATAATATGTCAATTAAGAAATCTATTAGATTATGTAACAATTCCTGTGAACCCTTCCTAACATACATGATAAATTTGAAAATATTACCCAATAATAGTTCTATGCAAATCACTAATTCAGGCCTTATAAGGCATTGTCTTATGCCAAAATATTATAGAGAGACATCCAGCTGAGATGTTGCGCATGAAGGAGGCCGATCTTGGGTTTGAATCCAAGTCCTTCAGAGGAGCAGACAAGTCTCACCACTAGACCACCCAGCTGCATGCAATTCAACATGATCCAAAATAGCCAATTTAGACCTACTAAGGCCACCCCTTACACTGAGCAAAAGAAACAAAAGTTGAAAGCATTCTAACGAAAGAATACCTCAAACTTTATATCAATCATGGAAATAACTAATTCAGGCCTTATAAGGCATTGTCTTATGCCAAAATCTCATAGAGAGACATCCAGCTGGGATGTTGCGCATGAAGGAGGTCGATCTTGGGTTTGAATCCAAGTCCTTCAGAGGAGCAGACAAGTCTCACCACAGACCACCCAGCTGCATGCAATTCAACATGATCCAAAATAGCCAATTTAGACCTACTAAGGCCACCCCTTACACTGAGCAAAAGAAACAAAAGTTGAAAGCATTCTAACGAAAGAATACCTCAAACTTTATATCAATCATGGAAAGCCAAATTTCAATGCATAACCTTTGCTGCTCTCATTTTTGCTATTGTACCATGCATACCCGAGTAATGCCAGATCCATCAGTCAATGCTTTACATCTGATGGGGCTCTCTGAAATGATGGGGAAACATCATGTAAGCACAAATCGACAATAACTTCGCATTAACTTCTAAAGAACTACATTATATGAAAATACGGTTTCATCTATTTATCAAACCGTCAGTCAATATAGAAATAAAAACACAGTCCTTCGATGATCTGTGAGTCACCTGGTCCACCAATGAGAACAGTTGTCTGGTCGATCCTATTACTCTCTTACAATAATATGTCAATTAAGGAATCTATTAGATTAGGTAACAATTCCTATGAGCCCTATCTAACTTACATGATAAATTTGAAAATATTACATAATAATAGTTCTATGCAAATCACTAATTCAGGCCTTATAAGGCATTGTCTTATGCCAAAATCTTATAGAGAGACATCCAGCTGGGATGTTGCGCATGAAGGAGGCCGATCTTGGGTTTGAATCCAAGTCCTTCAGGGGAGCAGACAAGTCTCACCACTAGGCCACCCAGCTGCATGCAATTCAACATGATCCAAAATAGCCAATTTAGACCTACTAAGGCCACCCCTTACACTGAGCAAAAGAAACAAAAGTTGAAAGCATTCTAACGAAAGAATACCTCAAACTTTATATCAATCATGGAAATAACTAATTCAGGCCTTATAAGGCATTGTCTTATGCCAAAATCTCATAGAGAGACATCCAGCTGGGATGTTGCGCATGAAGGAGGTCGATCTTGGGTTTGAATCCAAGTCCTTCAGAGGAGCAGACAAGTCTCACCACTAGACCACCCAGCTGCATGCAATTCAACATGATCCAAAATAGTCAATTTAGACCTACTAAGGCCACCCCTTACACTGAGCAAAAGAAACAAAAGTTGAAAGCATTCTAACGAAAGAATACCTCAAACTTTATATCAATCATGGAAAGCCAAATTTCAATGCATAACCTTTGCTGCTCTCATACCATGCATACCCGAGTAATACCAGATCCATCAGTCTATGCTTTACATCTGATAGGGGCTCTCTGAAATGATGGGGAAACATCATGTAAGTACAAATCGACAATAACTTCGCATTAACTTCTAAAGAACTCCATTATATGAAAATACGGTTTCATCTATTTGTCAAACCGTCAGTCAATATAGAAATAAACCTTCGATTATCTGAGTCACCTGGTCCAGCGATGAGTACAGTTGTCTGGTCGATCCTATTACTCTCTTACAATAATATGTCAATTAAGAAATCTATTAGATTATGTAACAATTCCTGTGAACCCTTCCTAACATACATGATAAATTTGAAAATATTACCCAATAATAGTTCTATGCAAATCACTAATTCAGGCCTTATAAGGCATTGTCTTATGCCAAAATCTTATAGAGAGACATCCAGCTGAGATGTTGCGCATGAAGGAGGCCGATCTTGGGTTTGAATCCAAGTCCTTCAGAGGAGCAGACAAGTCTCACCACTAGACCACCCAGCTGCATGCAATTCAACATGATCCAAAATAGCCAATTTAGACCTACTAAGGCCACCCCTTACACTGAGCAAAAGAAACAAAAGTTGAAAGCATTCTAACGAAAGAATACTTCAAACTTTATATCAATCATGGAAAGCCAAATTTCAATGCATAACCTTTGCTGCTCTCATACCATGCATACCCGAGTAATACCAGATCCATCAGTCTATGCTTTACATCTGATGGGGCTCTCTGAAATGATGGAGAAACATCATGTAAGTACAAATCGACAATAACTTCGCATTAACTTCTAAAAAAACTCCATTATATGAAATTACGGTTTCTTCTATTTATCAAACTGTCAGTCAATATAGAAATAAAAGCACGGTCCTTCAATGATCTGTGAGTCACCTGGTCCACCAATGAGAACAGTTGTCTGGTCGATCCAATTACTCTCTTACAATAATATGTCAATTAAGAAATCTATTAGATTATGTAACAATTCCTATGAACCCTATCTAACTTACATGATAAATTTGAAAATAGTACCCTATAATAGTTCTATGCAAATCACTAATTCAGGCCTTATAAGGCATTGTCTAATGCCAAAATCTTATAGAGAGACATCCAGCTGGGATGTTGCGCATGAAGGAGGCCGATCTTGGGTTTGAATCCAAGTCCTTCAGGGGAGCAGACAAGTCTCACCACTAGACCACCCAGCTGCATGCAATTCAACATGATCCAAAATAGCCAATTTAGACCTACTAAGGCCACCCCTTACACTGAGCAAAAGAAACAAAAGTTGAAAGCATTCTAACGAAAGAATACCTCAAACTTTATATCAATCATGGAAATAACTAATTCAGGCCTTATAAGGCATTGTCTTATGCCAAAATCTCATAGAGAGACATCCAGCTGGGATGTTGCGCATGAAGGAGGTCGATCTTGGGTTTGAATCCAAGTCCTTCAGAGGAGCAGACAAGTCTCACCACTAGACCACCCAGCTGCATGCAATTCAACATGATCCAAAATAGTCAATTTAGACCTACTAAGGCCACCCCTTACACTGAGCAAAAGAAACAAAAGTTGAAAGCATTCTAACGAAAGAATACCTCAAACTTTATGTCAATCATGGAAAGCCAAATTTCAATGCATAACCTTTGCTGCTCTCATTTTTGCTATTGTACCATGCATACCCGAGTAATGCCAGATCCATCAGTCTATGCTTTACATCTGATGGGGCTCTCTGAAATGATGGGGAAACGTCATGTAAGCACAAATCGACAATAACTTCGCATTAACTTCTAAAGAACTACATTATATGAAAATACGGTTTCATCTATTTATCAAACCGTCAGTCAATATAGAAATAAAAACACGGTCCTTCGATGATCTGTGAGTCACCTGGTCCACCAATGAGAACAGTTGTCTGGTTGATCCTATTACTCTCTTACAATAATATGTCAATTAAGGAATCTATTAGATTAGGTAACAATTCCTATGAGCCCTATCTAACTTACATGATCAATTTGAAAATATTACATAATAATAGTTCTATGCAAATCACTAATTCAGGCCTTATAAGGCATTGTCTTATGCCAAAATCTTATAGAGAGACATCCAGCTGAGATGTTGCGCATGAAGGAGGCCGATCTTGGGTTTGAATCCAAGTCCTTCAGAGGAGCAGACAAGTCTCACCACTAGACCACCCAGCTGCATGCAATTCAACATGATCCAAAATAGTCAATTTAGACCTACTAAGGCCACCCCTTACACTGAGCAAAAGAAACAAAAGTTGAAAGCATTCTAACGAAAGAATACCTCAAACTTTATATCAATCATGGAAAGCCAAATTTCAATGCATAACCTTTGCTGCTCTCATACCATGCATACCCGAGTAATACCAGATCCATCAGTCTATGCTTTACATCTGATAGGGGCTCTCTGAAATGATGGGGAAACATCATGTAAGTACAAATCGACAATAACTTCGCATTAACTTCTAAAGAACTCCATTATATGAAAATACGGTTTCATCTATTTGTCAAACCGTCAGTCAATATAGAAATAAACCTTCGATTATCTGAGTCACCTGGTCCAGCGATGAGTACAGTTGTCTGGTCGATCCTATTACTCTCTTACAATAATATGTCAATTAAGAAATCTATTAGATTATGTAACAATTCCTATGAACCCTTCCTAACATACATGATAAATTTGAAAATATTACCCAATAATAGTTCTATGCAAATCACTAATTCAGGCCTTATAAGGCATTGTCTTATGCCAAAATCTTATAGAGAGACATCCAGCTGAGATGTTGCGCATGAAGGAGGCCGATCTTGGGTTTGAATCCAAGTCCTTCAGAGGAGCAGACAAGTCTCACCACTAGACCACCCAGCTGCATGCAATTCAACATGATCCAAAATAGCCAATTTAGACCTACTAAGGCCACCCCTTACACTGAGCAAAAGAAACAAAAGTTGAAAGCATTCTAACGAAAGAATACCTCAAACTTTATATCAATCATGGAAAGCCAAATTTCAATGCATAACCTTTGCTGCTCTCATACCATGCATACCCGAGTAATACCAGATCCATCAGTCTATGCTTTACATCTGATGGGGCTCTCTGAAATGATGGAGAAACATCATGTAAGTACAAATCGACAATAACTTCGCATTAACTTCTAAAGAACTCCATTATATGAAAATACGGTTTCTTCTATTTATCAAACTGTCAGTCAATATAGAAATAAAAACACGGTCCTTCAATGATCTGTGAGTCACCTGGTCCACCAATGAGAACAGTTGTCTGGTCGATCCTATTACTCTCTTACAATAATATGTCAATTAAGAAATCTATTAGATTATGTAACAATTCCTATGAACCCTATCTAACTTACATGATAAATTTGAAAATATTACCCTATAATAGTTCTATGCAAATCACTAATTCAGGCCTTATAAGGCATTGTCTTATGCCAAAATCTTATAGAGAGACATCCAGCTGGGATGTTGCGCATGAAGGAGGCCGATCTTGGGTTTGAATCCAAGTCCTTCAGAGGAGCAGACAAGTCTCACCACAGACCACCCAGCTGCATGCAATTCAACATGATCCAAAATAGCCAATTTAGACCTACTAAGGCCACCCCTTACACTGAGCAAAAGAAACAAAAGTTGAAAGCATTCTAACGAAAGAATACCTCAAACTTTATATCAATCATGGAAATAACTAATTCAGGCCTTCTAAGGCATTGTCTTATGCCAAAATCTTATAGAGAGACATCCAGCTGGGATGTTGCGCATGAAGGAGGTCGATCTTGGGTTTGAATCCAAGTCCTTCAGAGGAGCAGACAAGTCTCACCACAGACCACCCAGCTGCATGCAATTCAACATGATCCAAAATAGCCAATTTAGACCTACTAAGGCCACCCCTTACACTGAGCAAAAGAAACAAAAGTTGAAAGCATTCTAACGAAAGAATACCTCAAACTTTATATCAATCATGGAAAGCCAAATTTCAATGCATAACCTTTGCTGCTCTCATTTTTGCTATTGTACCATGCATACCCGAGTAATGCCAGATCCATCAGTCAATGCTTTACATCTGATGGGGCTCTCTGAAATGATGGGGAAACATCATGTAAGCACAAATCGACAATAACTTCGCATTAACTTCTAAAGAACTACATTATATGAAAATACGGTTTCATCTATTTATCAAACCGTCAGTCAATATAGAAATAAAAACACGGTCCTTCGATGATCTGTGAGTCACCTGGTCCACCAATGAGAACAGTTGTCTGGTCGATCCTATTACTCTCTTACAATAATATGTCAATTAAGGAATCTATTAGATTAGGTAACAATTCCTATGAGCCCTATCTAACTTACATGATAAATTTGAAAATATTACATAATAATAGTTCTATGCAAATCACTAATTCAGGCCTTATAAGGCATTGTCTTATGCCAAAATCTTATAGAGAGACATCCAGCTGGGATGTTGCGCATGAAGGAGGCCGATCTTGGGTTTGAATCCAAGTCCTTCAGGGGAGCAGACAAGTCTCACCACTAGGCCACCCAGCTGCATGCAATTCAACATGATCCAAAATAGCCAATTTAGACCTACTAAGGCCACCCCTTACACTGAGCAAAAGAAACAAAAGTTGAAAGCATTCTAACGAAAGAATACCTCAAACTTTATATCAATCATGGAAATAACTAATTCAGGCCTTATAAGGCATTGTCTTATGCCAAAATCTCATAGAGAGACATCCAGCTGGGATGTTGCGCATGAAGGAGGTCGATCTTGGGTTTGAATCCAAGTCCTTCAGAGGAGCAGACAAGTCTCACCACTAGACCACCCAGCTGCATGCAATTCAACATGATCCAAAATAGTCAATTTAGACCTACTAAGGCCACCCCTTACACTGAGCAAAAGAAACAAAAGTTGAAAGCATTCTAACGAAAGAATACCTCAAACTTTATATCAATCATGGAAAGCCAAATTTCAATGCATAACCTTTGCTGCTCTCATACCATGCATACCCGAGTAATACCAGATCCATCAGTCTATGCTTTACATCTGATAGGGGCTCTCTGAAATGATGGGGAAACATCATGTAAGTACAAATCGACAATAACTTCGCATTAACTTCTAAAGAACTCCATTATATGAAAATACGGTTTCATCTATTTGTCAAACCGTCAGTCAATATAGAAATAAACCTTCGATTATCTGAGTAACCTGGTCCAGCGATGAGTACAGTTGTCTGGTCGATCCTATTACTCTCTTACAATAATATGTCAATTAAGAAATCTATTAGATTATGTAACAATTCCTGTGAACCCTTCCTAACATACATGATAAATTTGAAAATATTACCCAATAATAGTTCTATGCAAATCACTAATTCAGGCCTTATAAGGCATTGTCTTATGCCAAAATCTTATAGAGAGACATCCAGCTGAGATGTTGCGCATGAAGGAGGCCGATCTTGGGTTTGAATCCAAGTCCTTCAGAGGAGCAGACAAGTCTCACCACTAGACCACCCAGCTGCATGCAATTCAACATGATCCAAAATAGCCAATTTAGACCTACTAAGGCCACCCCTTACACTGAGCAAAAGAAACAAAAGTTGAAAGCATTCTAACGAAAGAATACTTCAAACTTTATATCAATCATGGAAAGCCAAATTTCAATGCATAACCTTTGCTGCTCTCATACCATGCATACCCGAGTAATACCAGATCCATCAGTCTATGCTTTACATCTGATGGGGCTCTCTGAAATGATGGAGAAACATCATGTAAGTACAAATCGACAATAACTTCGCATTAACTTCTAAAAAAACTCCATTATATGAAATTACGGTTTCTTCTATTTATCAAACTGTCAGTCAATATAGAAATAAAAGCACGGTCCTTCAATGATCTGTGAGTCACCTGGTCCACCAATGAGAACAGTTGTCTGGTCGATCCAATTACTCTCTTACAATAATATGTCAATTAAGAAATCTATTAGATTATGTAACAATTCCTATGAACCCTATCTAACTTACATGATAAATTTGAAAATAGTACCCTATAATAGTTCTATGCAAATCACTAATTCAGGCCTTATAAGGCATTGTCTAATGCCAAAATCTTATAGAGAGACATCCAGCTGGGATGTTGCGCATGAAGGAGGCCGATCTTGGGTTTGAATCCAAGTCCTTCAGGGGAGCAGACAAGTCTCACCACTAGACCACCCAGCTGCATGCAATTCAACATGATCCAAAATAGCCAATTTAGACCTACTAAGGCCACCCCTTACACTGAGCAAAATAAACAAAAGTTGAAAGCATTCTAACGAAAGAATACCTCAAACTTTATATCAATCATGGAAATAACTAATTCAGGCCTTATAAGGCATTGTCTTATGCCAAAATCTCATAGAGAGACATCCAGCTGGGATGTTGCGCATGAAGGAGGTCGATCTTGGGTTTGAATCCAAGTCTTTCAGAGGAGCAGACAAGTCTCACCACTAGACCACCCAGCTGCATGCAATTCAACATGATCCAAAATAGTCAATTTAGACCTACTAAGGCCACCCCTTACACTGAGCAAAAGAAACAAAAGTTGAAAGCATTCTAACGAAAGAATACCTCAAACTTTATGTCAATCATGGAAAGCCAAATTTCAATGCATAACCTTTGCTGCTCTCATTTTTGCTATTGTACCATGCATACCCGAGTAATGCCAGATCCATCAGTCTATGCTTTACATCTGATGGGGCTCTCTGAAATGATGGGGAAACGTCATGTAAGCACAAATCGACAATAACTTCGCATTAACTTCTAAAGAACTACATTATATGAAAATACGGTTTCATCTATTTATCAAACCGTCAGTCAATATAGAAATAAAAACACGGTCCTTCGATGATCTGTGAGTCACCTGGTCCACCAATGAGAACAGTTGTCTGGTTGATCCTATTACTCTCTTACAATAATATGTCAATTAAGGAATCTATTAGATTAGGTAACAATTCCTATGAGCCCTATCTAACTTACATGATCAATTTGAAAATATTACATAATAATAGTTCTATGCAAATCACTAATTCAGGCCTTATAAGGCATTGTCTTATGCCAAAATCTTATAGAGAGACATCCAGCTGAGATGTTGCGCATGAAGGAGGCCGATCTTGGGTTTGAATCCAAGTCCTTCAGAGGAGCAGACAAGTCTCACCACTAGACCACCCAGCTGCATGCAATTCAACATGATCCAAAATAGTCAATTTAGACCTACTAAGGCCACCCCTTACACTGAGCAAAAGAAACAAAAGTTGAAAGCATTCTAACGAAAGAATACCTCAAACTTTATATCAATCATGGAAAGCCAAATTTCAATGCATAACCTTTGCTGCTCTCATACCATGCATACCCGAGTAATACCAGATCCATCAGTCTATGCTTTACATCTGATAGGGGCTCTCTGAAATGATGGGGAAACATCATGTAAGTACAAATCGACAATAACTTCGCATTAACTTCTAAAGAACTCCATTATATGAAAATACGGTTTCATCTATTTGTCAAACCGTCAGTCAATATAGAAATAAACCTTCGATTATCTGAGTCACCTGGTCCAGCGATGAGTACAGTTGTCTGGTCGATCCTATTACTCTCTTACAATAATATGTCAATTAAGAAATCTATTAGATTATGTAACAATTCCTATGAACCCTTCCTAACATACATGATAAATTTGAAAATATTACCCAATAATAGTTCTATGCAAATCACTAATTCAGGCCTTATAAGGCATTGTCTTATGCCAAAATCTTATAGAGAGACATCCAGCTGAGATGTTGCGCATGAAGGAGGCCGATCTTGGGTTTGAATCCAAGTCCTTCAGAGGAGCAGACAAGTCTCACCACTAGACCACCCAGCTGCATGCAATTCAACATGATCCAAAATAGCCAATTTAGACCTACTAAGGCCACCCCTTACACTGAGCAAAAGAAACAAAAGTTGAAAGCATTCTAACGAAAGAATACCTCAAACTTTATATCAATCATGGAAAGCCAAATTTCAATGCATAACCTTTGCTGCTCTCATACCATGCATACCCGAGTAATACCAGATCCGTCAGTCTATGCTTTACATCTGATAGGGGCTCTCTGAAATGATGGGGAAACATCATGTAAGTACAAATCAACAATAAATTCTCGTTAACTTCTAAAGAACTCCATTATATGAAAATACGGTTTCATCTATTTATCAAACCGTCAGTCAATATAGAAATAAACCTTCGATGATCTGTGAGTCACCTGGTCCACGGATGAGTACAGTTGTCTGGTCGATCCTATTACTCTCTTACAATAATATGTCAATTAAAAAATCTATTAGATTATGTAACAATTCCTGTGAACCCTACATAACCTTACATAATCAATTTGAAAATATTACCCAATAATAGTTCTCTGCAAATCACTAATTCAGGCCTTCTAAGGCATTGTCTAATGCCAAAATCTTATAGAGAGACATCCAGCTGGGTTGTTGCGCATGAAGGAGGCTCATCCTGGGTTTGAATCCAGTCCTTCAGAGGAGCAGACAAGTCTCACCACTAGACCACCCAGCTGCATGCAATTCAACATGATCCAAAATAGCCAATTTAGACCTACTAAGGCCACCCCTTACACTGAGCAAAAGAAACAAAAGTTGAAAGCATTCTTTTGAAAGAATACCTCAAACTTTATATCCCTCATGGAATGCCAAATTTCAATGCATAACCTTTGCTGCTCTCATTTTTGCTATTGTACCATTCATACCCGTGTAATGCCAGATCCGTCAGTCTATGCTTTACATCTGAAATGATGGGGAAACATCATGTAAGTACAAATCGACAATAAATTCTCATTAACTTCTAAAGAACTCCATTATATGAAAATACGGTTTCATCTATTTATCAAACTGTCAGTCAATATAGAAATAAACCTTCGATGATCTGTGAGAAGCCTGGTCCAGCGATGAGTACAGTTCTCTGGTCGATCCTATTACAATAATATGTTTAATTAATGAATCAATTAGATTATGTTACAATTCCTGTAAATCCTACGTAACCTTACATGATAAATATGAAAAAATTACCCAAAAATAGTTCTATGCAAATCACTAATTCAGGCCTTCTAAAAAACTAAGGCATACTCTTGTGCCATAATCTGATCTAGAGACATCCAGCTGGGATGTTGCTGATGAAGGAGGCTCCCCCTGGGTTTGAATCCAAGTCCTTCAGAGTGGCAAACCAGTCTCACCACTAGACCACCCAGGTGCATGCAATTTAACATGATCCGAAAATAGCCAATTTAGACCTACTTAGGCCACATATCCTAAAGGATGCCAACATTTTGTAATAGCTATGCAAAATCAGAGAGGGGCTCTCTGAAATGAGAAGCATACTGTTAGTACAAATCTTTAACAACTGCTAGTTAACATTATATGAAAATACAGTTTCATCTATTTATCAAACCGTCAGTCAGTCAACCATAGAAATAAAAAGCGCCATTCCAAATTGGGTGATAGTTCTTGGATAAGGTGGTGATTCAATGTTGATACATGGTTTGACTTTGGTGTTTGATGTTGACGGCATCTACTACGGCCCTGCCCAGGATGGTATTAATAGTATGTGTGCAAGGTTCCCTGGTCCTGCAGGACTCACGAAACTCTCAAACCATTTAGAGGGCAGGGAGTGGGACAGGAATAAGAATGCAAATTGAGAAACAGGCTCAGAGCAGGAGTCCCATTCCAAATTGGATGACTGCTTGTTATGTACTTTTGACACACTTCATCTATCACTCCTAGATTATATCTGGAAGTCATCGTGATAAAACAAATAAAAAACCACAAAACATCAAGGAGGTCAATCAAATGCATAACCAAAAGTCAAATGGAAAAACCAACTGGAGTCATCTCAAATCAAATACTCAACCAAAACACAAACTGGAAAACAAAACTAGGAGTCATCTCACATCAAATACACAACCCAGAGACAAAATGGAAAAACCAAATGGGAGCCATCTATCAAATAACACACATCATTCAGGAGACAGGAAGACTACTTGCACATCAAAGTACCCAAATAGGCCATATGTTTAAATGTGATAGATAACTCCAAGATGTGATCTATGAGTGATGGAAGCCCATCAAAAGTACACAATATGTGCAGTCAACAAATAAGCACTGTATCAATTCCAATACACAAAAATCTTAAATTTGTATTCCAATGTCCTCAAAAAAAATAGATGCCACCAAAATCAGACACTATGCATCAACATTAAGTCACCACCTCATCCAAGAACTATCACCAAATTTGGAATGACTCTTTCGCCCCAACCCCATTTCTCAATTTGCATCCCCCCTCCCATTCTGCTCACAAACCTTAAATTATTAGGAGTCTCACAGGACCAGGGACCCAAGGTCTTGTACCCCAGACCCATCTAGTGTAGTGCACTTGATTCGCCAAATACCAAATTTTGAATAAATTTACTAATATAGTGATTGCTTCAAATATGAGGCTCTTAATTTTGGATGCAGGCCTCATGAAAAGTGTTAATATATTTTCCCACTGGGAATTCTTCATTAGAAGCACGCCAGAAGCATTTGAAAATAAACCACTCGGTATTACCCAAGTCTGTTTGGGTCAAATATACCCAACACAACATAAATAAGGCCGGTTTCATAAATATCTGAGACTACCCATGTTTCATGCTCTGTTTGGCTTTTTCAGAGACAGCCAATTGATCTCAACACAAATACTTATCATGTCATTCCATCTATATCATTGCTATGAAAAATGTCCTCACCTTACATGGCTTGTTGTCTGGTACAAAATGAAATATTTGATGGATGTGTCCTTTCATAGTGGACTGTGCATTGATTCTGTGAAAATGTATAAACAAAATTACAATTTGATTCAAATGGGTATGATTTTTAGACCATACCAAGCATGGAGTACAACAAAACCTCAACTTTCTACCAGATACTGAAACTCTTTTAATAATTTCTATTGACTGTTTGTTATATTTTCCTTCGAAATTTCTTTTGTTTCTCTGAGAACATGGCAAATGGCCATTATGGAGGAGGCTCAGGCAATTCCACAATTCTCACTACACAGCAGGAAACTTAAGTTAATACATACGCACATTTTAAAGACAGTTTTTATGACAAACTTTTTTTTTTACAAATCTTTCAGCACAGGGCATGTTACGAGCAAAAATATGCTCAACTAAGCAGAATATTTGAGAACTTCTACTGAACATAAGTCAAGAAATCCAAATGACATTAAACAAATTTAGGAAGTTACCTTGTTTTCAAGTCATCAGTCCTTTGAAGCCCAAGTTCTTCAAAACTTCCCATGAATACTGTTCCTCTTGTTGACTATAACCAGTCCCAGGGCGAATCTCGAAAAAGAACAATTGCACTCTGTATTCATCTCGCGTCATCCTGCAATATACAAGTGTCATTAAGATTGTTCAAGAAAACTAAGCCATGACACTGTATATTCAGTTCTTGTTCAACCCAAGGGAATTATAATAATGTGATAATTCTAAAAGAAGCACACATATAGCATACTCAGATGATGTTTTGGACAGCTATTATTTATGGTAGATATATATATTAAACTTAATGTTGCCACTGTTCAATACATAGGCCTACCAAACATTGGATATTTCTTTAATATATTTTTTTGTATATATATATATTTTTTTAAGTAAATGATATTAATACCAATACCATTGTTGCCGTAGGAAGTGATAAGAATATTGTTATCAGATACTGGTGATAACAAAAGGGTGGATGAGCCATAACTTATTTATTTTCAGTCAGGAAATAAAAATGTTATATAATGATATTAATACATTTGACGAAATAGAGTATAAACTGATATACTTAAGGAAGAATGATATTAAAAATAAATTGGAAATTAATAAAGAAGGAAACAATAAATGGAGAAGGAACCTTACAGGAAAATAAGGAACTGAATATAGGGTCTACAATCACTGCAATATTTAATCTAAAGCACAAGCTTCAAACAATGTCAACAACGAAAGTGAATTGTCCTGTCATAATATTGCATCAAATTGTATTTCATAATTGTGAAATACGTACTGACTGTTTAAGTTCTGAAGTCCCAAACTTAAAGTAACGTTTAGTTTGTGTAAAAACAAAAAAAAGTTTAAGACTTTACCAAAACAGTCATTTGATAAATTTTGCCTACCAAAAAGGTTTCAACTGCTTCTGTGGTCTTGTTCACTTGAGTTATGAAGATAAATGTTTAAGTTGTTGGAGGAGTGACTAGGTTGTTGTCACCAAAAGGTGTTGTTGAAGGTACCACTGACTGGATTTTTGCCTGATGTGACAACAGTGACACATACAACAACACTTTAAGGTGTCATAATCAAAGTGAGGTGAACAGGTGCATTTACACTCAATAAAATGTATTTGAAATAAATTGAAGGAGGCAATATCTAAAAATTAAAAAAAGTATCAATTATATATATATGCAAATTGTTATGCTTAAATTTATATTGTTGTCTCAATGATACTGGGTCTGAAGCTTCGTCAGCTTATATGACCAACGGCCAAATGCAGACATAATGAAGAGATGATAAGGCATGGAGTCCACACCACATTTATCCCATGGTTGGGATGTTTTACTTGCCTCAGCATAGACACTGAGTAGTAGGCACCTCCAATTTAACGTCTCATGTAATCGACATCTAGCTTAAATTTAGGTCATCAAGTGTGCCCAGGCCAGGGATCGAACCCGTGACTTTCAGCAGATCTGGCCAATATGGAATTGGCAGATGACTTAACCATTAGGCCACCCAGCTGCTAAATCCATGAAGCCATTGATCGAAACAAAACATTGGAGCCATGGTGTCATGTTTTCGGCGATACGCAATATTGCGTAATTCATTCTTACCTATCTGCAAAATATTAAATTTTGAAAATCACATGACAAACGACAAAGTATCAAATTTAACGTACAATAAAATTGTGACAGCTTAGACCTATATTCTGAAAGACATTCAGAACAGCACTGCAAATTCCTATATATACATATATAGGTAATCGTTTAGATTTACAGTTTAGATTCTGGTAATTATATTTGGTCATCTCTATTTATCTACTGTTACTTTTGTCAGCTTTTGCTTTCGCAATACTATGTAATGCACCGGACATATTTGTTGCTTTTTCTCTTTTAAAGTTTATTGTATTATAGCTCTAGAAGAGTCGTTTCTTCAGAGTACCATGATTTCATTGCAGAAATTTAAAGTAGAGATGTTGTGTCTTCTGGTAAAATGACTAGAATGTCTGGTGAAGTATCTCCATAAAATATATTTAATTTCAAACTTGACCTGGTTTTTTATGAAAACAATGGTAAGAGATAGGACTTGGTAAAAAAAGTCCTAAGTATTTCAAATGTGGCTACCATGGCAACCACTAGTCCATAAGCCATAATATCTTAGGAATTGTGTTTTGTACCATAAAACTACATATTCTGTTATTTTTATCATCATACATGACCTACCTCATTCCAAATATTTTCATAATTGGTCGATTTTTCTCTGCAAATGTCTTAAGTCTGGGATTATTGCACTGTTTGACCTGGGGTTAATCTCTCTTAAATCAAAGAATAGCTTAAGCTGTTTGTTTGCTCAAGTGTGATTACTCTTAGCTCACCATCACTTTGATCTTGTTGTAATGAGTCAGTGCCTTGTACTGCATTGATGTATCAACCGATCAGGCCCAACTTGTTTAAATTTGTTGTATATGGTCATGCTTGACTGACAACAATATCTAATAAATTAAGCAAATATTATTGAAGCTAATACCATATGTTGAGTATATCAGCCAATCACAGGCCCAGTTTGTTGAAGATATAAATGCATATACCTTGTTTAAAGTGTTTGTACAAGCATAACCACATTTTCTAAAAATCAAGCAAATTTAAAGGGAGCTGCTCAAAGCATACATTCAATAAAACCTCACTTTTATGAACTTCATTAATAAAACTGCTTCACAATTAAGACCACCTCACTGTTACGACTATCTGACTATCAAAACCATATCACTATTACAGACATATCACTGTAAAGACCACTACATTATTATGACCACCTCACTATTAAGACTGCCTCATCATTACGACTGCCTCATTGTTAAAACCACCTCACTATCAAGATCATCTCACTATTAAGACCACTTTTATAAGACCATCTCACTATAAAGATCACATCAATGTCTAGCCTCTAAATTTGGAACCAAAAGTTAACTCAATTTGGCATAAAACTTGTATTACAAGAATTTTTTCAGAAAATTTGAAAAAAAATATGCGCATACCTAGCTATCCAGTAATATATTTTTAAAAGTGAGATGTGTCTACTTAAGTGAATTATTTCTTGCAATCAGCCTATTAGGCAACACGACTTAAAACAAAACAACTCTTGGCATTAGATACTTATTGTCCTTGTTGTCCTGTATATGCAATTTAATCCTGGGCTTCGAAGAAAACAAGGGCATTATCTAACTAATACCACTTATCTATTACTTAATCATTAAGGCTGGGTTCACTATTTTGCAGGATCAGTTGCATACGATGTTGCCTATTTTGCAAGACATTTGTTTGCTTGTTAAGTGTTTGCTTGTTAAGTTTTGCCACAACATGTGCTCATATAAGTGTGACCATGTCCTCCCTGCTGTTCTTAGTACATGTGATATATCCCCCTGTAATCCAGGCTTCTGATTGGCTGTGGAAGGCAAACAGTGGTATAAATACACTTAATGCGGGCAATAACTATTCCTTATTGATGCAAAAATTTAAACATCGATATGTTATTGTCTTTGTTAATATTGTCAGTGTAATATCTTTGTGTTATTCTAAATATTCTATGCTTGATCTGTGCCATGGGTTATGCAGGGCAGTTCAGATGAAATATGTTATACATGTTTGTAAAATAAAGACACCATATTTGTTGTTTACAATGCAAAAGGGGCACAAGTAAGCCAAATTGTTGGATATTATAATTAAGTTATCACATGTTAATTTTGAGAATACAGGGAATTTATTCCATGAACTGAGTGGAATAAATTCCTCTATTCTCAAAATTAACTTGTGATAATGATTTTGTCTCTGTCTATTCCAAACACCTGAAAGAAATAAAGGCGAAACACATTCGACACTCCTATGATAATTTTCAAGGTGTGTTTGACCCACAGTGAAAATCGGTGTGAAACAGCGATGTAAATAATCATTATTTTGTCAGCTCAACAGTGTCACAGAAATATAATTTCCTGGAAATTGAATTACTACTTAATTTGGAACATGTAGATACCAAGTTTTGGACTGTATACTCCCCTCCGTTTTGAAGATAAAGGCAAAAATGTAACGAGGAATACTGAAAATATCTATTGAGAGGGTGTGACCATTTTGTGAATACAGAAATATATCTATCAGCTCTCGACCAATCAGCGATCTACATTTGGCATTGACTGAGGATAAATATATATATATATATATATATCATAAGAACAGTATCATGCAAAAAACAGAGACAAGTACTTTGTACCACTCAAAACCTCTGTCAGTCAATCAGAGACCAGAATTAATGCAGTAGGCGTTTACTCCAGTGTACCAGGGAGGAAATTGCTTCGGTTCAGTGAGCAAAACAGTGAAAAAAAACTAGTTAAACTCAAAACAGGAGCATCCTTAATTTTCTTGATTATTACGACAAAACCAATCATGCAGTAAACTTCATGAAAATATGCATATAAATGTCTATCTATCTATCTAGCTATCTATCTTGGGAACAACTTTGAACAGTTTGTTTCTTCTTTCTTTTCTATCTTTCTCTTTCTTAATTAATCAATCAATCATTTGATCAAGTAAAACCTAGTAAAGGTGCTGGCATTGGCCCACCACCCAGCCATCAGTATCTCCTCAAGGGAGTGATGGCCAGCCTGGTATGCCCAAGAATTCATGAACATGCACTGGTGGTATGTTGGTGTCATGGGCTGTCCGGATGCATTGGACAATCCACCGCGACACCGACTGAGCAGAAGGAGGACCATCACCCCGGATCTTCCAGAAGAGGTGACCTTCCTGAATACCACCGGAAGCCTGTAAGTACTGGGGTACGCAGGCAACCGGGCAGAGCCTCTTATCTCGTTCCTGGGTCTCGGCAGACGGGACGTGATAAGGCACAAAGAAAGGGGCAGGATCGTGACCCAGAACAGCAACTTTAGGCAAAAACCCCACCATGGTGCACAGCCAGGCAAGTACTAAGGATCCCGAGAGAGAGCCTGCAGCTCGGATCTGCTCTTGCCTGTGGCGAAAGCCAGCTTGGTCATGAAGGAAAGGAGTACCCGAGACAGGTCCCAGGCGGGAACCTGAGGACGGGGACAGGCGACAGCCAAACTCCGAAGCAGACGAGACCGAGTGGGGTGTTGTCCCAGTGGGACGCCATCCACATGCCCCAGACACCAGCCAATGACAAACGATACGAGGCAATGGTGGAAGGGGCAAAATGCCTGTCATCATAAAGATGGACCAAAAAGTTTAGCAAGAGTAGCTAAAGAGGGATCTTGGGGATCCAATTGGCAACCCCTGCACCAGTCACAGAAGGCACGCCAGTGCGACTGGTAGAGACGGATGGAGCTTGGTCGGAGGTGGCTGGTAGCCAGCGACACATCTCGGCCATCTCGGCCAGTAGTACTGAGGATGCACCGCCTGGAGTACTTTGCAGAAAGCACGCAGTTCCAGGAAGGAGATGTGCAGGCGGGTTTCCTGAGGGGATCAGTGACAGGAAAGGAGCTGATCCCCGAAGTGTGTGGCGTCCATAGCCAAGTTTACAGAAGGGGTGGAACCACTCCCTGGACTTTGACTGGAGGTGGAGCCACTGTGCCAGAAGAGAGGTCGTAATGGACCCCGAGGAAGACAAAGGCTTTCCGGGGAACCAGATTGGATTTTTCCAGGCGAACCAACAACATGAGGCTGTCAAACAGCCAAAGGACTTGGTTTATGTTGCTGTGGTCTCCTGGGAGGATGATGGGCGTGGCCTAGCTCAGAGGTAGCGCTCTGGGCTTCCAACCGCTGGGTCCCGGGTTCGATTCCCAGTCGAGCCTAAGTTGGATGGCTGTTTTATCCTTCATCTCATTGCCATGGTCTCTGCCTGTCCTAATTAGCCCATCAGGTGCAAAAATACAGGACGTAAAGCCCTAATCCCCACCCACCCTCCTGGGAGGATGAGGCTCGGATGAGCCAATCGTCCATGTAGCGGTGGACCCTGATGCCACGCGCCGGAAGGGAGGTGCCTACAGGAGCCAGATGCTGAGTGAAGGACCAAGGGGCAATTTTGAGGCCGAATGGCATGGCTCAAAATTGCTAAACTCGGTCTTGAATGGTTATTTGCAGGAACCGCTGGAAAGCGGTATCCACTGGGACATGCAAATAAACATCGACCAAGTTGATGGAGGTTGTTAACTCTCACTCGCAATTGCTGGCGAATGGAGTGGGGAGTCTCCATGCAGAATGTAGGGTACCTTATAAACCCGTTGAGGGCTTTTAGGTTTAAAGCGGGTTGAAAGTGTTCCGTTTTCACACGACAAAGAGATGGGGACGGCCAGGTTGGCGGGGATCAATGCGGCCTTGTCCCGAGGCAGAGAGATAAAGCATCCCAAGGCGTAATAGGTAACACGTCCCATGCCTGGAGGAAGTGAAGTAGCCGGCCGCCCACGGAAAATTCGGGGTCAACGCCTAAAATAGCAGGAAGCGCCCCCCCCCCCCCTCGTAGTGAGCCTCCATGGCAGAGGCCTCAGGATTGGAGGTGGACGGTGTGTAAGAGGCACTGGGTGCCGAACGCTGTCCCCGCCCACCACGGCCTGAACCGGTTGAAGCTGGAGCCAGTTGCGGGAAGTGGAAGGATACAACTGGCTTAGCCAGTCGAGGTTGGCTTTACAGCGGGCGAGAGTAGCCAATGCTATGAGACCCCCGCCGGAAAAAGGCTGCTGTTATTCTCGCACAGCAAAGCCTGTGAGGTCTTCCAGCTGAGCAGGAGAGGTTCTAGATTGGAATTCGAAAAAGGAGCCACTCTAAGGTGGACAAGCAGGAGAGCTGGGCTCTGGCCATCATCTCCACATCCACCTTCCAAGAATGGTCAATAGGAGTCTGTTTAAGGTCAAAACATGGGCCTGCATGGAAGCACGGGTACCCACGTAGATGGGGACGGTACCCACGTAGATGGGGACAGTAACCACGTAGATGGGGACGGTACCCACGTAGATGGGGACGGGTGCAGAGCTGCGTTGGGTGGCAGGGGTTGATGCTGCGAGGCCGAAGACCACGGACCACCCCAACAAGCCCACATGGCTGAGTCCAAGCTTTCTTAGGCCAGTGGAGAGGGAGGTAGAGCCACCCGCCGTTTTGGCGGGGCAGTCAGCCTGCCAATCACAGACTGAACTGGGGGCCATGACTGCGGAAGCAACGCCTTGTCCACTAGGCAGGACTGATACACCACATCTACGACCCGAGTCCAAGATAGGGAATCGGACCAAGCCAGTCGGGCTCTGATGGGAAAACTGATCCCACACCCTAGGGATGTCGTTGAAAAACAATAACTTCTATACGATTATAAGAATTTTTTTTTCGATATTCAATATATATCGAAAAACCATAGATTCTTTTCCTCCCCATAAATCAATTAAATAAACTGATAATATTTATTGATTAACTTGCATTTTTGTGACCACACAGAGACATAAGTGGTCCATAATTCAGAACAAGTATAAACTTCTTAGTAACAGTCATTCCAGTAAATAACCAATACACACACAATTAGAACAAGGTTTCGATATATGTATTTCACTTTTAAAGAACGAGAACTCCAAGTCACAGGAACATGAATATGCAAATTGAATATACCATTACTATGATACTATCATACGTATCATTGGTGTGAAGACTGATCTCCAGACAAATCTAACCATGATATACTCATTAAACTGTTCATTATGAGAAAAACTAAATCACAAATGATTGATAATGATAACGATAATTGTGATTATAATTCAGGGATCAGGTTGGACCGTGCATTTGCGATATTTGCGCATTGTTTTCTCAATTATCCCACTAGATCATGTCATAATGGGCAAAAGTCGCGCAAAGTTTGCCCAAAACATTGAAATATTGACAACTGTTTTCATGCTTGAATGCAGTGACCAGGTTCACAACAGTCAAGTAAGCTGCGTTCTGATTGGCTGATTAATGAGAGCAGAGCCATTTCTGGCAAAATCAGAGTCCTCCTTTCATCCACCACTTGTTTAGTCTGACTTCATTTGTGAGACTCAATCCACGTGGTGCTCTCAAGCAGAACACAATCAGCAAAAAAATGGAAGGCAATGCACGCAAGAAAATCACTGATTTCTTTGGCCATGCTGACAATAAAAAAATCCCATCACAACTGGAAAAATCCCACTCTCATTCTTGGTAATGGGATATTTCTCCCACCTGAAATTGGTTCCAGCCTGATCCCTGTAATTAAGTTGAACAGGGCTAGATAATTCAGCCAGGTTTCATGAGTCTTTGTTGAATTGAGTTTATGTGAACAACAGACTCCTGGAAGCCATCGAGTTACTCCTACTACCCGTCGGCTTACTCCTAGTAAACCGCCGGCTTTACTACGGGTAAAATTAGGGATAGATAACTAGCCAGACTCCTGGAAGCCATCGAGTTACTCCTACTACCCGTCGGCTTACTCCTAGTAAACCGCCGGCTTTACTACGGGTAAAATTAGGGACGGATAACTAGCCCAACTTCCACGGGTAATCTGCCGACTTCCACGGGTAATCCGCCAACTTTTTTGACTTTTTGGACACCCGGGAGTTTGCCACGGGTGAGCCATGCAAGCATGGCATACCCGGCTACCGGGCCCGAGTTTAAAGGCTTGGCCACGAGTCCCAGGTGTTACTCGACGGGTAGCGCCGGGTATCCACGAGTAGCCATCGGGTTGGAGCCGGGAAGCGCGTTGCGTAACCATTATATAATACTATGGGTTCACTACGGGAAAACTGGCTATGTGAGGGGCTTCAGAACGTGGAGGAGATGGATCCGGAGAAGAGTCAGGGGCATGCCCAGCCGCAGCAGCCACCAACAGCGCTAAGCAAAGCTAGCCTGAGAGGAACGTGGTTTGTGTGGCATAATTGAATTGAACAAGTACAGTGCAATGTTTTCACTGGAAGTGAACACAAGGCAATGAGAGGCCCGCTCTGAGGAGCGGCCATCTTAAGTATGATCAGCGAAAAAGAAGTCCGGCCGCACAGTGATAGCAGTGGACTACTTCGTCAGGCACACCGGTTCCACCAATGAGAAGGCAGAAACCGGCTTAGGAATCCTCTCGCCATGCGGTTGCCCTCATGCAAGGTCAAGACGTCGCACAGCACAAGGACGCTGAAAAATAAAAAAAAGACGTACATGCTGAAAGGAAAAAAGTGACTATGTAGCATTGATGAGGTCTATATATACCAAGCAAGGGTCCCCCTTAATTAGAAGTGCAAACAAGGAATTTGGCTATGTAAAACGCACTGTTTTACACAGTGTAGGTCCTGTTACGTTTTAAGAAGTAGTTCATATTTTTAATGGATTTTTTTTACACTTGAAATGTCAAAAGTGCATCGTTCCTGTAGAATGACCCAGAGATACAAATTTATGCTATGATAAATACTATTTTTTTAACACACTGACTAAGTATGATTACACAGGAACCATAATTGAAAAAATTGGATTAATAAAATGATTACATTGACTACTCTAGAGTCACATTTAAGTTGTGGCAAAAATAGATTCGATCACCAGCTGTACATGCTTCATGGGAACTAAAATTGCAAATGATACATTGAGCCCATCTCTCTCCGGGGCACCAGTGGTGTAATTTTCTAGACAAACCAGACAGAAACAGTCATCGCTATCACTGCTTTCATCGGAATCTTTCACATGCCTACTTTTTGCCTCTCTTTGAGCTTTTACTTTCTTATCAGACTTTGGTTCTTATTTCTCTGAGCCTTTTTTAATAAGAAAATGAATCATCAAAACTTGATGTCCCAGGTAAGGAGAACTGCATTAGCGCTAGATTCTTGAGACTCCTGGCAAGCTAGTAAAAGATCCTGAACAAGATCAGCTACTGGAAGAACACCAACTAAAGGAACCTGGGCATTGGCTAAAGCCTTGGACAGGAGGCTGGAAAGGTGCTGCTGGTTCTTCGAAGTCCTTATTGAGTATTGCTTTATCTCAGGGCCACAAGTCACTAACCCTGAAGCCATTAACTGCTTTATCAGCAGAAGTTACCTTCCTGTAAGCTACGATCTAAAGGTTGCATTTTATGTGTTGAACGTGGGCCCATTGTTGGGGTAAAGTGATCATAATTCCATGCTCACAAGCAAGTTTTATGCCGTGATGCCCATCAGAACCAAAACATGTGGATTTTCTTTTGTAGGACTGGCTATTGACACAAAATTAATTTTCAATTTCAGGAATTGCATGTAGTGAATCCAGCCACTTTCAATGACAACGCCAATGGAACCAGAGGGAGCACCATTTATTGAACTATCTTTTATCCTTTTTCGTTGAAAGGTGAGCATCGGTGGTAGAAACGCACTGGCCAACGCACTCGGCAAGAGAGGATTCCTCAACAGGAATGAAAGTGGTTCTGAATCTTCCCATGATTATTGTTCAGGTTGTTTGGTTTTCCCTGCATGGTGAAAAACAGGATAACACACATAAATTTTCTTACACAATTATCCAAACTTTTAAATTTATATGTCACAATGAGTATCTAGCCTAACAAAATTCATCAACTGTTTGAAGCCAGTCCAAACAAATGATAAAAACTTGAAAATCATAGATTAAATTTTTCCATTAGATCAACCTTGAAGGTGCTTTTGCATACCGGATTCATTGGCATTGATCCTTACTGTCTCGATAGCCAGCCTCAGGTGCTCAAGGCTGTAATTTGACTCAATTAGCCTTTGTACACTCATCGACAGTGAAATTCGCCACGACAACGAGATTCGCCACCCCCCTAATACTCAATTATACACCTTGCAAGTTCATGATTTGTTACAAAACTAATTGTTTATATAATTGACAATACCCTTGTCACCCCAACAGCCATCTAATAAATGTTTATTGCACTTTATTACGAGTGGCGAATCTTGTTGTCGTGGCGAATTTCACTGTCGCCGAGTGTAAGTTAATGTGTCAACTTCATTGTTATCGTGAAACAGGGATTACATTCAATATAATGTGTTGCATATCCCTGTCCTTGTGTTGTTAAGAATAATGAGTCGCGAAACTTTACTTCACCTGTCTTTATTGCCACAACATGGAACCTATGACGTCATAAGCCATGGAGTATATACAGCTCCCTCTTGGGATTAATTTTTAAAATAAATGCAAAATTGGCCTTTTTGTCCCACGGAGCCTTTTGCCCCATGTTACCCTAACTAACAATTTCACAATGAAGCCCAAACAAAGGGTAACTTGCAAAGATGATAAAAAAAAACATTATTATGATTGCCTTTGAGAATTCTGACAACCTTGGTTAGGATATGGAGGGGTACCAGCACCTCCTGAATTCTGAGTTGCCATTTAGGTATATATCATGGGTCTCCAGATGAGGTGTATTTGGGTGATTTCCGGAAATATGTAGTTTCACATTATTATATGGTCCAGTTATATAAATAGATCAAATAAACTTAAATGATGCAAATAACGCATGCTACCTTTACTTTAGGCAATGTAATGTAAGAAATTTAGCTTGTTAGAATAACTTAAGTGTTATTATTTACGTCAAGTTACTTTGTTTTAAGTGGCAAATGCTGGAAATAATTTTGAGAGCCAAACTGCATCTTTGAAGTCTTTCCATGTAGCAAATACGCAAATGAAGTGAAATACTTAAAGACAATTCAAAAATTATTTTTTACAATTTTGGATAACCCAGTATTTTATTAAGAATTTCATGTGGAAGGTAAAATGTTTGATTTGGCATCAGATGTCTTATGAATTGGCTTGGCTCATTGCTTATAGAAAATAATGATTTATCATCATTTTGCAGCCAATTTAAACTTTGAAACCAATCCGATTGGCTTGGAAGCTGAACTCCAGCGGAAATTAGCTGTAATGTATATACTCTTGTACATTATAGTGTGTGACCATGTGTCATTGCTGTTCATATGTGTGTAAAAGAAACACACTGATATAGTATAATGGCAGTAATCAAATTGGGAAAAGTCATGATGTGAGTTTTGTGTTTCAAATACTTTAACACTGGTAGATAAGATCTTTTTTTAAAGAAATTAATAAGCTGAATGCTTTGGTAAAAAGTGGACATTTTGTCATGCCAAAACTTCAATATGCTTGTCATGCAATAATATTGACCTTTCATGCACATTACATGAGTTTGTGTTTATGTTAATTAAATTCGCATCATTAAGCAGCAGCTCCATCATCATAATCATTATCAAAGCTATGTGCTCACGTTGATGCGTGATTGATCACTAATTATATTTGCATAGGAGTGCATTTTAAGCCTGACTTCATTGGTAATATAAGGCTCTAGTAATATAGACACTTAAGTCACAACTAAAGTCTTTTATGTTTGATAAATTTTTGTGATTTGTTTATTTTTATCATATTTACTTATATTTGATTATTTATTACTTATATCAATATTAAGTAAAGTGCATCTGATGGTTATTTTTTTTGGGGGGGGGGGGGGGGGAGGGGGGTTTGCAAAGACTGCGCTACAGAAATAAATGTATTGATTTGATTTGATATAATTCATGCTACATGTGGTCTATATACTCATTATTTTGGGAGAGATATGTGTCGGAACAAGAAAAATTAAATTAATAACGACAATGCATATAGAATGATAACCTGTATATTTTGTCAACCACTAAACAGTTTTGAAGAAGGAGAGGTATAGAGGTAAATGGCTCAGAAACATTTGGGGGCCCTTAATTGCAAATGGACTCATGGCTCGGGCAGAGGCATGGCTTCAAATGTCCACACGAATTATTTCCTGAATGGTTTCCATTAGTCCTTATTCATATGTTTGAGTCGTCCTTAATTAGTCAGTGAGTGATCAGTAATGAGTAAAAGGAAGTTAAGTTCCATTAATATCTTAAACTTGTGCCATGTCAATCGGAAAATTAACAGGGAGTTATGTATTATTACTGAATGGCACCTATAATTATAATTTGTCAGCATTTTGTATTTAGTGCTCGTTAGCCCAGAACCTGGTGTATTTATATCTTGCAACTGGTGAAATATTAGTGAAGCTCAAGTACACCTGCTATCCAGCAGCACAGGTAGTAACAGTGGTAGTTGGGCTTGAGATTAATCAGCAGGTTATTTATTATTTTCCGTGAGAATGAGAAATACAGTACGCAAGCCACTGTATAAAGTCACTTATATGAAGTTGTATTGAAATATAATAGTACATAGTCCGTTTGGCACAGAACTGTTTGTAGAAAAGAAAAAATTACGTCATATGGATAACACATCGTCTTTAAAACTTAATATTTATATTAAAAATCATTTAGTTTATACTCTTATTACTGTTTAGCAGTTTGTCTCTTAATTCAGTTTATTCCATTATGCAAGACTTAATGCACATTGTCAAGATCATTTTGTTGAGATCATTTTTTGTTAGGTGTGTCAGGGAGTGATGATTTGTCAGTGACTATTGTGCGATTTACGATGGTCTTGGTCCTGATGAGGTCAGCGAAGCGACTACATCCCATCAGGAGGTAAACCTGCTTGCGAAATGATGCACAGCAGACAACATACAAGAAGAAGTTAATAGAGTAGTTTGCTTGTTCCAGTAGCACAGACAGCTCACGGTATATGACCATTCCAGTTTCTTTTAATTCAAAAAAATTCACTTTTTTAACGTATGATATCAGATGAGCCACAGAAACTGGCAATACAAGCACCAGGAAAGCGATGCTCACACTGATCAACATTATAGTTGTCTTTCCAGTCTCATCTTTACTCTTCTGAGATCCTTGCTCTAACATATTTTTGCGGATCAACTGGAATCTTGCTAACTGGAGGACAGTTGCTCCTGTGGTTACTAACAAAAACACTGCTGGGATGAAGGAATAGACTGCCAGGCCCGTGACAAGAAAAATAAAACCCATTCTCTCTAGACCAGGTGCAGGAGCATTTGGGATGCAGGTCAAATTAATGATGCGGTCTGCAAATGATGCCCATGCTGCATTGAAGACACCAATTCCGATGTAAATGCTAACCACAACAATGCGTACATTCGTCCTGGTGTTGATAGTGGCAGCTTTTAATGGCATTAGGACAGCGATGAAACGTTCTACGCTGATGAGAACAACCAACCAAGAGGATGTCATCTTTGCGGAACGGAATGCCCAGAAGAAGATCTTGCATCCGACGTTGCTGATAGAACGGATGTCGTACCCCAAGAGCTGGCGGACGAACAGTTTGTTGAAGGGCAGAAGGACATTGAGGAGAGTGTCAGAAATAGACAAAGCTATGAGGACAATGCTGATCGGGAGATGTCTGAAGGAAGGTGACCTCATCACTACAACAGTCATGGCATTGCAGATCACTCCTATGACCAGAAAGAAGGGCACAAAAAAGTAGCCCATGTAGTCAAGTGGAGGTCTCGCAGGGGGTGCTGGAGAAGGGGCTAGTGATAGCGTTCCATCATCAAAGCTGCTTGTGACTTCTTGAACGGACGATGTTTCACCTGATAGTGTTTCTGAAATGATATACAAACAAGAATCTGTAAACATAAGTAAAACAGTTATGGGCTTTACTCTATTTTGTCTTCTTCTACTTTTTTATGTAATGTATAGATGTAGTGTTATTTTGTTTTAGTTATACAAAACACTTAAATATAGTGGCATGTACACGTTAGGCCTTGAAAGCTACATGCTTTAGGTGAAAATTCTGCCATTAAATCACAATTCATAGCATTTTAACCCTTTTTGGTGTCACTTGCAGATTTTCACTGTTTAACATTTGATACTTTAAGTTTTACTGCGAATAACCAAATATCTAATTATGTGTAATAACATAAAACAACTCTACAACATCGACTTTGTGATATCGAGTTCAAGAATTATTCGTAAAAACTTAAAGCACTGTCTGTCAAATTTGCGATTTTGTAAGACTCAATAAAATAGTTCATAAATAACCTTTGTTAATCAAGGCACACTAAATTTGTTGATCTAATGATTTTATCAGACATTAATTACTGAAAAATAAATTATACATTGAGAGAAAATCCAGACCAAAACATTGGAAACACAATGGAAATGACATCATCACCATTGTTCAGTATTGTGACGTCATCACTGGGTTTGTTTACATATTGAGTTTTTGATGGCATGAAAAACTAATATTTATATTATTTATTGTAAATTAAAACTAAATTGTTGACCAAAGATGGGCATGTAATGGTAAAACATATCATAAAACAAGAAGGCAGTATTGATTTATATCATTACTTTGATGTGCAAATTTGACAGACAGTGCACCTTTAAGGCAGCTAAACTCATTTGAATATGTTAAATTACCATTTTTATTATATTATATTACGATAATAAAAATATAACCTCTTTGGGGTTGTCTGTGATATCACTGCATGAGTGAAGCATTGTTGAGCAAACCAAGAAATAAAAAGATGTCTCATACCAGTAACTGTCTTCATTCAAATTTCAGCAACAAGGAATCAGTCATCGGCGACACCTACATGTAATTAATCACTATGTTTCAGCTACTTCTGAATTTTTTACATTGTATTTCCCAATAACACTTTTGGAGGTACATTCCTTGGCAAACCAAAAACATGAGCAAAACTAAAATATATATATTATAATAGCCGCAGAATATCCCAACCTTCAAGTAAAGATAAAACGCCTGATTAATTAAAAAAAAAAAAAAGCTTGATTAATAAAAACATTTTTGCCTGACTAACCCTCAAAATAAGAAACAATTGGCCACTTGAAAAACGGTTTTTATACTGAAGTGTTTTACCAATTAAAAACAAAAAACAAAGCCTGCATTGCGAGTTAATTTCCATGTGAAATAACTAGTTTTGACAACTGTTGGCTATGGCAGTCTCTCAACCAATGGGGAACCTTGGATTCACATGACGTCATCTGGAGTTCTGTTTACAAGTCTATGAATTGGCACAAGGCAGGGCAGGGTTAAGAAGACAGTTCTCAAATGATGAAGACCTTTGGAAGAATCGTACACTGAGCAAAAATAAAAATAAACCAAGCTGGTGTGGTTCAATGTCTCCTAACTTCTCTGGTTAATGGAAAGTATTGTGCAACTTCTGTTAAAAGCATGAAACTTTGCATTATTCAGCTGCAGTTCTGTTTTTTTTTTTTTTTAGATATCAAATCAAA
Organism: Alitta virens; assembly: GCA_932294295.1. Classification (NCBI taxonomy): domain Eukaryota; kingdom Metazoa; phylum Annelida; class Polychaeta; order Phyllodocida; family Nereididae; genus Alitta; species Alitta virens. The sequence goes on along the minus strand of OW028577.1, from coordinate 11,887,537 downwards.
TAATGGCTCTAAACAAGGGTCTTCAGGGTCATAGAATTCAAATTTACGAACATATTAACTATTGACTCTATGAATGTATATATTTCAATTATGGCTATAAAATAATATTGCTGCGGATCAATGAGCTGATCATAGCTACTTTGATTTGTTACATACAGAATTAACTAACTCCATATCAGGATATTTCTGGGTCACAAAACTGCAATATGTCATCAGATACACTGCTGTTGTTAAAGAATTTTCTTTATGCAAAATTACCTTCCCCATAAACCGGAAGTGCGGAAGATGCCTGATCAACAAAACATAGACATAGAGCACTTACAGATAGTACACATCAGATAGTTCAGTTGCATTGTAGTTTCCTTATTGTAATATTCTGATTGTATCATTCAGGAAACTTCTGTGCATATCTCTTCCATGTCAGTGTTTATTACTGACTTTCTTATCTTTTAGGTGCATGTGATTGGAGAATAGCATTATAGCATAGCTTTGTGTTTTGTGGTGGACAGAGCTTGGTGGAAGTTGCGGTGTGCTGCATGTACATGTTTAATTGAAATAATTGTTGAACGGGAAGAGTAATTTCTTTCTACAGACTGGACAAATGTGCTCTGTATCAAAATGTAACAGAAGAGCATTTGATGTGTCCTGGAGAATCAAAAAAGCATGACAGTGGGTGCCAGGTTATTCTGCAATAGCACAATAATTTATTAGACTTCGTGGGCACTGATGCCGGCAATTGACTTAAACCAGCTTAAATTAAAGCAAAGTGGCACAAGTCATGTTCCAACTACCGTAACTTGAGAGAGCCCAAGTGTTAAGAAGAAAATCTTTAGGACATTCAGATTCAGAAGGCACAACAAATATCAAAATTATTTACATAACGAGACCACCATGGAGGTTTACAACAGGATAGATGTATGGGCCAATCAGAAACCAGCTTACACCATGATGCTATGACACCATATTCCAAATATAATAGTGCTTTCTTAGGCCTTCTCTGATTGTACAATAAACTTCTGTTGCATCCAATCAGAAAGGAGATAAATAACCACAAAAATTTAGGCCATTCAGGGCAAGGGTCGCTGTGCCAGCTTCATGCATGGCAATTTTTGCCTGCGGGAAAAAAGCAAAGACACTCAATCTTTCAAAGATTAACACAAAATTACAACAGGATTCCATGATCTCCAGGATCATGAGGATGGCAAATATGGCCTCCTAATATTGGTTAGATTTTATTCTTAAAAAAAAAAAAAACCAGTTTGAATATGGTGGTTACATCTGAAAAAGCGTTCCCTGCATGTCTGAAGAAAGTATTGTGGAGGGAAGAGCTCTAGATATTTCTTGCCCAGTGTGGCTCCAATTATGTAACTGGACAGTTTTTCTTGGTTTGCCTGCACAAATTCCAAAATATAGGTATGTATATTCTGTTTAATGACTTGTTAACCAGAATTCCCATCTATGCTAGGTATGGCACAGCGAGACAGACATAATAAAGAGTGTGTATTGCACAGAGCCCTGTGTTTGTCACTGGGGGTTTGAGGTCTTCGTCTACTGTGTTACGACCCATAAAGGGTGGCCTTTATTCCTTGATTACTGTGATGGACTCTCAAAATCCAACTACAAAGGAGTCCGTCTGACTCCTATAAATTTAAGAGGCCTGAGTGCTGCGTCGTATGGAGTTGACTCCTATATTTGGAGACGGACTCCTAAAATGTTTAATCAAAATTTCGACCCCTGCACTAACAACACTTTGATGTGTCAATAGTGAAAAAGATTACAGAAATATTTCAAAGAATTTTGATATTCAAAATGTACCCAACTCTACATCTTGGACTTATTCCACAACAATGTCAGATACCAAGCATGACTTAGTATAGCACAACCCCTGATGTTAGTAATTGTTTTCTCATTTTCTCTCAAGAGGCCTGTGCAATGGATGTGCAAGCTAGATTTCTTTAAGTCATTACATGCACAGATATAGTAGGTCACAAGAGTTAAATGGTTCAGCAGAATTTTGGCTGGAATATGGTAGCATTGGAAGGTACTGGGTCTCCTTGTGGTAATGGCCACCCTTTATGGGTCGTAACACAGTAGATGAAGACCTCAAACCCCCAGTGACCAACACAGGGCTCTGTGCAATACACACTCTTCATTTATGCCTGTCTCACTGTGCCATACCTAGCATAGATGGGAATTCTGGTTAACAAGTCATTAAACAGAATATACATACCTATATTTTGGAATTTGTGCAGGCAAACCAAGAAAAACTGTTCAGTTACATAATTGGAGCCACACTGGGCAAGGAATATCTAGAGCTCTTCCCTCCACAATACTTTCTTCAGCCATGCAGGGAACGCTTTTTCAGATGTAACCACCATATTCAAACTGTTTTTCCATTTGCTGGAAATACTTGTTCATCAGGTAGCCAAGAAAGCCTAGCCCTTGAAAGTCCGTGGCCTCCATGTGTAAGGGTGTTAACACAGTGAATGAAGACCTCGAGTTGCCAACATATGCCTGTCTAGCTATCCCATACATGAATGACCTTACAGGTTTACACATCATTAATATAACTAACTATTACATCCAATTTCTTTGAGCTGGAAATTAATTTCATAGACTTTGAAGATAAACTCCAGGTTATGTCATGTGAATCAAGGTTAAGGCATATTAGCCAATATGAGTCCTGGACTCACATGATGTCCTCTGGTTTAAAAGTCAATGCTATTAGTGTAAGACAGACTGAAGGTAACACACAAAATGTGCTGCACTGCAAGCTGTACACAAAAATGCCTGACATACTCAAACCATGACTCCATGCTCCAACTCTGGGGCTGGACACAAACTGATGGAAGTCTGCTGTGGCACTGTTCTGCAAGAGGTAAGCAAAGCTTGCCATGATCAAAATCAAGGTGAATTTTAAAAAAGACAGTAGATACATATATATATATAGGTCAAAATAAAATCCACATCGCTGTGTCCATAACTTTTTGCTCACAACTTCTTGACATGGCACAGATGATGGAAAAATGATGAAATAATCATTGCTTCATGGCAGCTCATGATGGTGAAACTCAGAACTGATCTGACATTTTTTGATTTAATAGTGTGGAATTTATTGAGATGACTACACTATTGTCTATTCTCATAATTCTCAATGCAATAATTACTTACAAGACAGCAGGCCTCAAGTTCATACTTCTTCTTCATTATTTATTGGGCATGTGATCATTGTAGTGGCCATCAATGTTCAGGGCTCAGCAAAATAATTTGCCAAAGGTATTGTATAGTTGCTTCAGTGGAAAGTTATCTGTAAACTGGCACACTTTGTTTCTGGAGCAAAACTCCAGTATTATTGCATTGCATTCATATATTTGTATTTGATTATTTTTAAGGTCTCATTGACATATTAGGAAAAACACATGTTTTGTTGCTAGAGTCTTACACTGCTGCACTTGCTTTAAACTTTGTCACAACATGTAGAAAGGTACTAGTTTAGTTTGCCTTTTGGGGTTTTCATGGTCATGAATTACATAGAATTATAGTAATGAGGCAAAATGTGAAATATTTTCCCAAACCACCTCATCTCAACAACTATTATACCAATATATCGCTTATATATTTGATATCCACTGAACACGTCATTCATATTGTCTGCACATTGATTATTATGTAGAATAAGGTCACCTGTTACACTGGTATCCTCACTAATTAATGCGTTGCATTTTAAAATTGCAGTGCCATACATTTCCCCCATTTATGATTAATTCACAGATCTATCGTCAACATTTTACACTAACCCCGATATTCATTGTTTAATTTTCTAAAATTTGCTGAAGGTATGCTGCTGTGACAACCTATGTTTCTATACTCAAATGACTTTATAACATATCCTTGTTGTCCTGAGATGAATTTTGTGCATGTTTTTGTTCACGTGTGATTAAAGTGTTGCAGCATGCAGAAATACTATCAAGAAACTATATCTCTCATTGTGAAAATAACCTTTCGGTGGCCATCTGGAATTTAGAATTTAGAGCTCCCCTTCATATTTCTCGGTGTGGTCTATATCTAAAATTGACCTCTAGGGTGTCTAGAACAATCATGCCAAGTTTCATGCTTTTAACAGGATGTGCACAAAATGACCTTTGTTGGTCATTAACCGCTGGACTCCACACAATAATGGATTATACTTGAAAATTTGAAGTTCACATTGAGATTTATGGCAGCCTTCAAAAGGCTGTTCACATTTGGGCATTACTGATGGAAACATATGACGCCCATTATTACAGTGAGACCGCGTGTATTTAGTTGACAAAGGTTAGATCATATATTATGGTTACTGTCCTAATTACTGCCCTGGGCAATCAAATCAATGTGTGCTTCCTGGCCAGACTAACTCGAACTCATGCAACCCCGATTTACATGTGGCTGATCCACGTTACGAACTATCTTCTTCTTCTTTTTTTTTTCTTTTTTTTTTTCTTTTATTTTTCTTTTTTTTTAACAAACTAAAGAATTAAAAAAAGGAAAGTTATAAAATGGCTATTTGGATGGTTAGTCATTCTGGACACAGTCAATACAATGTATGTTAATTAGTGAAAAATGTCTAAATAGTTTCGTTATCTCAAAGTTAGTACAACCTTTTTACTCTGGTGATTTAAAATTTTTGATTAGACTTCCTAACGTTTCCTTCCATTTTACACTAGTCCATGCTTTCTATAATACAAAATATTTATACATTTTGAATCTTTCTGGTCATGTGAATGAACCTTGACATTCTTTTTGGCAATTTTGCCTGAAGTCAATATCATAGCAATGCCTAAAAATTTAGGCACCGACTGCATGTAGGTGTTATTTGAGAAGTAATAGCGCTCTGAAAACGTGCAGTTGTAACTTAAATTATCCTGTTGATAATCCTGGAATTAGTAATAATTATGCAGGTAATTAGTAAAAATCATCCTAGTAATTAATATTAATCATCATCCTGGTAATAAAAGAATGGCACCACTCACGGATATATGGGATCATATTGAGATAATAGGAGCCAAATAGTTGCAGTGCTGAAAAACATACACTTCTGCAGATCAGTGAAGTTGGCTACCCGAACCTAGCTACCTGACAGCTACCCGGCAGCTACCTGAAGATGTAAAGTTAGCTACCCGAACCCAGCTACCTGACAGCTACCTGGCAGCTACCTGAACTTTCCGTGTATATAACTCAAAAACAGTTGAGTGTAATTTTTCCGTTTTTGCGCCAAAAGATACTTAGGGCAAAGGTTTACGTTCTAGAAGTTTTTCGGAATTTTCCGAGCACGTCGAAGATGTGATAAATCAAAATAATTGAAAAAATGACGTTTTTTACCGTAACGCAAACGGTACCTTTTTGGAGTGTCCGGTTGAGAAAGCGCCGGTAGAAAACAAAAATTAACTTTTGTGTCTAACTTTTAGCATAGACAAAACTAGTCTTCGCAACCCTTAAAGGGGTCAAATTCATTAGTACTTTCGGGTAGCTGCCAGGTAGCTGGAATTTGGCTCGCCTCTTTTTTGCCACCCTCTCGTAAACGGTTTCACGGATCTTTACCGTTTTTGACACAAAGATACATTCGGCATAGGTCTACATTTTAGAATTTTTCCAGAATTTTCAGAAGGGTTACGGCTCTGAAATATCAAAAAAACAAAAAAACAACCTCTTTTGCCGTAGCTGCGATTGTAAATTTACCGGTTGACCGGTTGGGACAGTACCGATAAAAAACAAAAATTAACTTTTGTATGTAACTTTTGCAATATGTAAAACTGACCTGTGCACCCGTTAAGTGGGTGTAATTAGGCCTTAGATTCGGGTAGCTGCCAGGTAGCTAGCTTCGCTATCGCATATTCCTCGAAAACGGTCAAACGTGATTTTTCCGTTTTTGCGCCAAAAGATAATTAGGGCAAAGGTTTACGTTCTAGAATTTTTTCGGAATTTTCCGAGCACGTCGAAGATGTGATAAATCAAAATAATTGAAAAAATGACGTTTTTTACCGTAACGCAAACGGTACCTTTTTGGAGTGTCCGGTTGAGAAAGCGCCGGTAGAAAACAAAAATTAACTTTTGTGTCTAACTTTTAGCATACACAAAACTAGTCTTCGCAACCCTTAAAGGGGTCAAATTCATTAGTACTTTCGGGTAGCTGCCAGGTAGCTGGAATTTGGCTCGCCTCTTTTTTGCCACCCTCTCGTAAACGATTTCACGGATCTTTACCGTTTTTGACACAAAGATACATTTGGCATAGGCCTACATTTTAGAATTTTTCCAGAATTTTCAGAAGGGTTACGGCTCTGAAATATCAAAAAAACAAAAAAACGACCTCTTTTGCCGTAGCTGCGATTGTAAATTTACCGGTTGACCGGTTGGGACAGTACCGGTAAAAAACAAAAATTAACTTTTGTATGTAACTTTTGCAATATGTAAAACTGACCTGTGCACCCGTTAAGTGGGTGTAATTAGGCCTTAGATTCGGGTAGCTGCCAGGTAGCTAGCTTCGCTATCGCATATTCCTCGAAAACGGTCAAACGTGATTTTTCCGTTTTTGCGCCAAAAGATAAATAGGGCAAAGGTTTACGTTCTAGAAGTTTTTCGGAATTTTCCGAGCGCGTCGAAGATGTGATAAATCAAAATAATTGAAAAAATGACGTTTTTTACCGTAACGCAAACGGTACCTTTTTGGAGTGTCCGGTTGAGAAAGCGCCGGTAGAAAACTAAAATTAACTTTTGTGTCTAACTTTTAGCATAGACAAAACTAGTCTTCGCAACCCTTAAAGGGGTCAAATTCATTAGTACTTTCGGGTAGCTGCCAGGTAGCTGGAATTTGGCTCGCCTCTTTTTTGCCACCCTCTCGTAAACGGTTTCACGGATCTTTACCGTTTTTGACAAAAAGATACATTTGGCATAGGCCTACATTTTAGAATTTTTCCAGAATTTTCAGAAGGGTTACGGCTCTGAAATATCAAAAAAACAAAAAAACGACCTCTTTTGCCGTAGCTGCGATTGTAAATTTACCGGTTGACCGGTTGGGACAGTACCAGTAAAAAACAAAAATTAACTTTTGTATGTAACTTTTGCAATATGTAAAACTGACCTGTGCACCCGTTAAGTGGGTGTAATTAGGCCTTAGATTCGGGTAGCTGCCAGGTAGCTAGCTTCGCTATCGCATATTCCTCGAAAACGGTCAAACGTGATTTTTCCGTTTTTGCACCAAAAGATACTTAGGGCAAAGGTTTACGTTCTAGAATTTTTTCGGAATTTTCCGAGCACGTCGAAGATGTGATAAATCAAAATAATTGAAAAAATGACGTTTTTTACCGTAACGCAAACGGTACCTTTTTGGAGTGTCCGGTTGAGAAAGCGCCGGTAGAAAACAAAAATTAACTTTTGTGTCTAACTTTTAGCATACACAAAACTAGTCTTCGCAACCCTTAAAGGGGTCAAATTCATTAGTACTTTCGGGTAGCTGCCAGGTAGCTGGAATTTGGCTCGCCTCTTTTTTGCCACCCTCTCGTAAACGATTTCACGGATCTTTACCGTTTTTGACACAAAGATACATTTGGCATAGGCCTACATTTTAGAATTTTTCCAGAATTTTCAGAAGGGTTACGGCTGTGAAATATCAAAAAAACAAAAAAACGACCTCTTTTGCCGTAGCTGCGATTGTAAATTTACCGGTTGACCGGTTGGGACAGTACCGGTAAAAAACAAAAATTAACTTTTGTATGTAACTTTTGCAATATGTAAAACTGACCTGTGCACCCGTTAAGTGGGTGTAATTAGGCCTTAGATTCGGGTAGCTGCCAGGTAGCTAGCTTCGCTATCGCATATTCCTCGAAAACGGTCAAACGTGATTTTTCCGTTTTTGCGCCAAAAGATAAATAGGGAAAAGGTTTACGTTCTAGAAGTTTTTCGGAATTTTCCGAGCGCGTCGAAGATGTGATAAATCAAAATAATTGAAAAAATGACGTTTTTTACCGTAACGCAAACGGTACCTTTTTGGAGTGTCCGGTTGAGAAAGCGCCGGTAGAAAACTAAAATTAACTTTTGTGTCTAACTTTTAGCATAGACAAAACTAGTCTTCGCAACCCTTAAAGGGGTCAAATTCATTAGTACTTTCGGGTAGCTGCCAGGTAGCTGGAATTTGGCTCGCCTCTTTTTTGCCACCCTCTCGTAAACGGTTTCACGGATCTTTACCGTTTTTGACAAAAAGATACATTTGGCATAGGCCTACATTTTAGAATTTTTCCAGAATTTTCAGAAGGGTTACGGCTCTGAAATATCAAAAAAACAAAAAAACGACCTCTTTTGCCGTAGCTGCGATTGTAAATTTACCGGTTGACCGGTTGGGACAGTACCAGTAAAAAACAAAAATTAACTTTTGTATGTAACTTTTGCAATATGTAAAACTGACCTGTGCACCCGTTAAGTGGGTGTAATTAGGCCTTAGATTCGGGTAGCTGCCAGGTAGCTAGCTTCGCTATCGCATATTCCTCGAAAACGGTCAAACGTGATTTTTCCGTTTTTGCACCAAAAGATACTTAGGGCAAAGGTTTACGTTCTAGAATTTTTTCGGAATTTTCCGAGCACGTCGAAGATGTGATAAATCAAAATAATTGAAAAAATGACGTTTTTTACCGTAACGCAAACGGTACCTTTTTGGAGTGTCCGGTTGAGAAAGCGCCGGTAGAAAACAAAAATTAACTTTTGTGTCTAACTTTTAGCATACACAAAACTAGTCTTCGCAACCCTTAAAGGGGTCAAATTCATTAGTACTTTCGGGTAGCTGCCAGGTAGCTGGAATTTGGCTCGCCTCTTTTTGGCCACCCTCTCGTAAACGATTTCACGGATCTTTACCGTTTTTGACACAAAGATACATTTGGCATAGGCCTACATTTTAGAATTTTTCCAGAATTTTCAGAAGGGTTACGGCTGTGAAATATCAAAAAAACAAAAAAACGACCTCTTTTGCCGTAGCTGCGATTGTAAATTTACCGGTTGACCGGTTGGGACAGTACCGGTAAAAAACAAAAATTAACTTTTGTATGTAACTTTTGCAATATGTAAAACTGACCTGTGCACCCGTTAAGTGGGTGTAATTAGGCCTTAGATTCGGGTAGCTGCCAGGTAGCTAGCTTCGCTATCGCATATTCCTCGAAAACGGTCAAACGTGATTTTTCCGTTTTTGCGCCAAAAGATAATTAGGGCAAAGGTTTACATTCTAGAAGTTTTTCGGAATTTTCCGAGCGCGTCGAAGATGTGATAAATCAAAATAATTGAAAAAATGACGTTTTTTACCGTAACGCAAACGGTACCTTTTTGGAGTGTCCGGTTGAGAAAGCGCCGGTAGAAAACTAAAATTAACTTTTGTGTCTAACTTTTAGCATAGACAAAACTAGTCTTCGCAACCCTTAAAGGGGTCAAATTCATTAGTACTTTCGGGTAGCTGCCAGGTAGCTGGAATTTGGCTCGCCTCTTTTTTGCCACCCTCTCGTAAACGGTTTCACGGATCTTTACCGTTTTTGACACAAAGATACATTCGGCATAGGTCTACATTTTAGAATTTTTCCAGAATTTTCAGAAGGGTTACGGCTCTGAAATATCAAAAAAACAAAAAAACGACCTCTTTTGCCGTAGCTGCGATTGTAAATTTACCGGTTGACCGGTTGGGACAGTACCGGTAAAAAACAAAAATTAACTTTTGTATGTAACTTTTGCAATATGTAAAACTGACCTGTGCACCCGTTAAGTGGGTGTAATTAGGCCTTAGATTCGGGTAGCTGCCAGGTAGCTAGCTTCGCTATCGCATATTCCTCGAAAACGGTCAAACGTGATTTTTCCGTTTTTGCGCCAAAAGATACTTAGGGCAAAGGTTTACGTTCTAGAATTTTTTCGGAATTTTCCGAGCACGTCGAAGATGTGATAAATCAAAATAATTGAAAAAATGACGTTTTTTACCGTAATGCAAACGGTACCTTTTTGGAGTGTCCGGTTGAGAAAGCGCCGGTAGAAAACAAAAATTAACTTTTGTGTCTAACTTTAAGCATAGACAAAACTAGTCTTCGCAACCCTTAAAGGGGTCAAATTCATTAGTACTTTCGGGTAGCTGCCAGGTAGCTGGAATTTGGCTCGCCTCTTTTTTGCCACCCTCTCGTAAACGGTTTCACGGATCTTTACCGTTTTTGACACAAAGATACATTTGGCATAGGTCTACATTTTAGAATTTTTCCAGAATTTTCAGAAGGGTTACGGCTCTGAAATATCAAAAAAACAAAAAAACAACCTCTTTTGCCGTAGCTGCGATTGTAAATTTACCGGTTGACCGGTTGGGACAGTACCGGTAAAAAACAAAAATTAACTTTTGTATGTAACTTTTGCAATATGTAAAACTGACCTGTGCACCCGTTAAGTGGGTGTAATTAGGCCTTAGATTCGGGTAGCTGCCAGGTAGCTAGCTTCGCTATCGCATATTCCTCGAAAACGGTCAAACGTGATTTTTCCGTTTTTGCGCCAAAAGATAATTAGGGCAAAGGTTTACGTTCTAGAAGTTTTTCGGAATTTTCCGAGCACGTCGAAGATGTGATAAATCAAAATAATTGAAAAAATGACGTTTTTTACCGTAACGCAAACGGTACCTTTTTGGAGTGTCCGGTTGAGAAAGCGCCGGTAGAAAACAAAAATTAACTTTTGTGTCTAACTTTTAGCATACACAAAACTAGTCTTCGCAACCCTTAAAGGGGTCAAATTCATTAGTACTTTCGGGTAGCTGCCAGGTAGCTGGAATTTGGCTCGCCTCTTTTTTGCCACCCTCTCGTAAACGGTTTCACGGATCTTTACCGTTTTTGACACAAAGATACATTTGGCATAGGCCTACATTTTAGAATTTTTCCAGAATTTTCAGAAGGGTTACGGCTCTGAAATATCAAAAAAACAAAAAAACGACCTCTTTTGCCGTAGCTGCGATTGTAAATTTACCGGTTGACCGGTTGGGACAGTACCAGTAAAAAACAAAAATTAACTTTTGTATGTAACTTTTGCAATATGTAAAACTGACCTGTGCACCCGTTAAGTGGGTGTAATTAGGCCTTAGATTCGGGTAGCTGCCAGGTAGCTAGCTTCGCTATCGCATATTCCTCGAAAACGGTCAAACGTGATTTTTCCGTTTTTGCGCCAAAAGATACTTAGGGCAAAGGTTTACGTTCTAGAAGTTTTTCGGAATTTTCCGAGCGCGTCGAAGATGTGATAAATCAAAATAATTGAAAAAATGACGTTTTTTACCGTAACGCAAACGGTACCTTTTTGGAGTGTCCGGTTGAGAAAGCGCCGGTAGAAAACTAAAATTAACTTTTGTGTCTAACTTTTAGCATACACAAAACTAGTCTTCGCAACCCTTAAAGGGGTCAAATTCATTAGTACTTTCGGGTAGCTGCCAGGTAGCTGGAATTTGGCTCGCCTCTTTTTTGCCACCCTCTCGTAAACGGTTTCACGGATCTTTACCGTTTTTGACACAAAGATACATTTGGCATAGGCCTACATTTTAGAATTTTTCCAGAATTTTCAGAAGGGTTACGGCTCTGAAATATCAAAAAAACAAAAAAACGACCTCTTTTGCTGTAGCTGCGATTGTAAATTTACCGGTTGACCGGTTGGGACAGTACCGGTAAAAAACAAAAATTAACTTTTGTATGTAACTTTTGCAATATGTAAAACTGACCTGTGCACCCGTTAAGTGGGTGTAATTAGGCCTTAGATTCGGGTAGCTGCCAGGTAGCTAGCTTCGCTATCGCATATTCCTTGAAAACGGTCAAACGTGATTTTTCCGTTTTTGCGCCAAAAGATAATTAGGGCAAAGGTTTACGTTCTAGAAGTTTTTCGGAATTTTCCGAGCACGTCGAAGATGTGATAAATCAAAATAATTGAAAAAATGACGTTTTTTACCGTAACGCAAACGGTACCTTTTTGGAGTGTCCGGTTGAGAAAGCGCCGGTAGAAAACAAAAATTAACTTTTGTGTCTAACTTTTAGCATACACAAAACTAGTCTTCGCAACCCTTAAAGGGGTCAAATTCATTAGTACTTTCGGGTAGCTGCCAGGTAGCTGGAATTTGGCTCGCCTCTTTTTTGCCACCCTCTCGTAAACGGTTTCACGGATCTTTACCGTTTTTGACACAAAGATACATTTGGCATAGGCCTACATTTTAGAATTTTTCCAGAATTTTCAGAAGGGTTACGGCTCTGAAATATCAAAAAAACAAAAAAACGACCTCTTTTGCCGTAGCTGCGATTGTAAATTTACCGGTTGACCGGTTGGGACAGTACCAGTAAAAAACAAAAATTAACTTTTGTATGTAACTTTTGCAATATGTAAAACTGACCTGTGCACCCGTTAAGTGGGTGTAATTAGGCCTTAGATTCGGGTAGCTGCCAGGTAGCTAGCTTCGCTATCGCATATTCCTCGAAAACGGTCAAACGTGATTTTTCCGTTTTTGCGCCAAAAGATACTTAGGGCAAAGGTTTACGTTCTAGAATTTTTTCGGAATTTTCCGAGCACGTCGAAGATGTGATAAATCAAAATAATTGAAAAAATGACGTTTTTTACCGTAACGCAAACGGTACCTTTTTGGAGTGTCCGGTTGAGAAAGCGCCGGTAGAAAACAAAAACTAACTTTTGTGTCTAACTTTTAGCATAGACAAAACTAGTCTTCGCAACCCTTAAAGGGGTCAAATTCATTAGTACTTTCGGGTAGCTGCCAGGTAGCTGGAATTTGGCTCGCCTCTTTTTTGCCACCCTCTCGTAAACGATTTCACGGATCTTTACCGTTTTTGACACAAAGATACATTTGGCATAGGCCTACATTTTAGAATTTTTCCAGAATTTTCAGAAGGGTTACGGCTCTGAAATATCAAAAAAACAAAAAAACGACCTCTTTTGCCGTAGCTGCGATTGTAAATTTACCGGTTGACCGGTTGGGACAGTACCGGTAAAAAACAAAAATTAACTTTTGTATGTAACTTTTGCAATATGTAAAACTGACCTGTGCACCCGTTAAGTGGGTGTAATTAGGCCTTAGATTCGGGTAGCTGCCAGGTAGCTAGCTTCGCTATCGCATATTCCTCGAAAACGGTCAAACGTGATTTTTCCGTTTTTGCGCCAAAAGATACTTAGGGCAAAGGTTTACGTTCTAGAATTTTTTCGGAATTTTCCGAGCACGTCGAAGATGTGATAAATCAAAATAATTGAAAAAATGACGTTTTTTACCGTAATGCAAACGGTACCTTTTTGGAGTGTCCGGTTGAGAAAGCGCCGGTAGAAAACAAAAATTAACTTTTGTGTCTAACTTTTAGCATAGACAAAACTAGTCTTCGCAACCCTTAAAGGGGTCAAATTCATTAGTACTTTCGGGTAGCTGCCAGGTAGCTGGAATTTGGCTCACCTCTTTTTTGCCACCCTCTCGTAAACGGTTTCACGGATCTTTACCGTTTTTGACACAAAGATACATTTGGCATAGGCCTACATTTTAGAATTTTTCCAGAATTTTCAGAAGGGTTACGGCTCTGAAATATCAAAAAAACAAAAAAACGACCTCTTTTGCCGTAGCTGCGATTGTAAATTTACCGGTTGACCGGTTGGGACAGTACCGGTAAAAAACAAAAATTAACTTTTGTATGTAACTTTTGCAATATGTAAAACTGACCTGTGCACCCGTTAAGTGGGTGTAATTAGGCCTTAGATTCGGGTAGCTGCCAGGTAGCTAGCTTCGCTATCGCATATTCCTCGAAAACGGTCAAACGTGATTTTTCCGTTTTTGCGCCAAAAGATACTTAGGGCAAAGGTTTACGTTCTAGAATTTTTTCGGAATTTTCCGAGCACGTCGAAGATGTGATAAATCAAAATAATTGAAAAAATGACGTTTTTTACCGTAATGCAAACGGTACCTTTTTGGAGTGTCCGGTTGAGAAAGCGCCGGTAGAAAACAAAAATTAACTTTTGTGTCTAACTTTTAGCATAGACAAAACTAGTCTTCGCAACCCTTAAAGGGGTCAAATTCATTAGTACTTTCGGGTAGCTGCCAGGTAGCTGGAATTTGGCTCACCTCTTTTTTGCCACCCTCTCGTAAACGGTTTCACGGATCTTTACCGTTTTTGACACAAAGATACATTTGGCATAGGTCTACATTTTAGAATTTTTCCAGAATTTTCAGAAGGGTTACGGCTCTGAAATATCAAAAAAACAAAAAAACAACCTCTTTTGCCGTAGCTGCGATTGTAAATTTACCGGTTGACCGGTTGGGACAGTACCGGTAAAAAACAAAAATTAACTTTTGTATGTAACTTTTGCAATATGTAAAACTGACCTGTGCACCCGTTAAGTGGGTGTAATTAGGCCTTAGATTCGGGTAGCTGCCAGGTAGCTAGCTTCGCTATCGCATATTCCTCGAAAACGGTCAAACGTGATTTTTCCGTTTTTGCGCCAAAAGATAATTAGGGCAAAGGTTTACGTTCTAGAAGTTTTTCGGAATTTTCCGAGCGCGTCGAAGATGTGATAAATCAAAATAATTGAAAAAATGACGTTTTTTCCCGTAACGCAAACGGTACCTTTTTGGAGTGTCCGGTTGAGAAAGCGCCGGTAGAAAACAAAAATTAACTTTTGTGTCTAACTTTTAGCATACACAAAACTAGTCTTCGCAACCATTAAAGGGGTCAAATTTAGCTGCCGGGGGCCTTGGTTTTGGCTCGCCTCTTTTCATAAGTTAATCACTAAATTTATAGCCGCTTTGAAAATTATTATACATACAATGGTGCATTTCAAAATTATATTGCAATGCATATATATTTCTTATTTTGGGGCTCCATATATAAGTTTAAAGGTATTAGTTAAATTTTACATTAATGCAAATATTCTTCATTTAATTTTCTCAAATTTACCAAGGGTCTTGCTGCTGCAGCCTATGTAGGCTAATAATTATTGCAGCTGTGATATTTGTCCAGGCATGTAACCAGAGAAGTGTAATATATTTGCTGAATCCAGCAGAGCAATTTACCTCAATTTGGGCAAGAAAAACGTTATTAAAATGCCAACTGTATGCTGCCAAAAGTTGCATTGGCCTAATTGTTCTAATGTGAAATTTAGTATCAAGATCTTATATTATTTCCTAATATTTCCTTGAGGGCAAATTTATTTGTTATCTTAAATAGATTGAGACAATAACTTCGATTAAAACATTGTGCTTGAACTGATAACATCATTACATTTAAATTCCAGAGTTGTAGTGATTGACAGCTGTCACAAAATAGGGTGATATGTAATTGCAATTGGCCCTTTGAGATCGGTTTGTTTCATTCAAATCCCCATGCCTCATTACTTGAATTGATTTTGGATACTTTTTTTAATTGATATTATTTGACATTTGTCATGTTTTCATTCTAGTAAGATATACATATATGCATGCCTGATAATTACCAAATAACTCATTAATTCAGTGTGTGATGATCTAAAATCATTAAACATCCTAAACAACACTGTCAGTATGTAAAGGAACCACACCTGTTGCTATATAAATGTAGAAAACTGAGAATTAAAGAAAAATTTGTCATACTATATTAGGAAATATTTGGGTAGTTTTTCCAAGTTTTCTTACAATGTAAATGTGTTTAAACTTGCATAGTAGGCAGGGGCATAGCCTATGGGGTGGGGTCTGACCCCCCCCCCCTTCTAAGACCAAGGTTTTAATGAAAATACTGAGAAATTAAGGTGCATGGACTCACGGAATGTGAGGTGCTAATTAACCAGGAGGTTATTGATTTAATTTTAGATATTTCTTTGTATTAATTTATTTTTATCTTCTGTTATGTTTTTATTATTTGACCACTTTGGTAAGTTTCTTTTCTTTTATACTTACAGTATATATGTCTGTGATTAAAGATAATATATATAAATTGTCTTTGTATTTGTTTTTTTCTCAATTGTTGCTCATAGTTAATTTTGACACCACAGGGTATAACATCTTTGACCTGATGTTACCCAAACAACCCAATACTGATATAACACTCAACGGAGATTATGTAATTCAGTCATTGTATTATCCTAAACCCCATACTTGATACAACACCTGCCAAGATTAACTAAGTTACAGGAGACTTACTCTATCTTTGTTACTACTGACCACCACTTTCATTTGCTGATTGGCTAATGAAATCAAGCTGTAATTGGCTACCTAAATTGACCAATGAAATTATTGATTGCCACTGACCTAATTAAGAGTTTCTGGAGCTAGGCCTAGCATAGTACTCTGAACCTGGAAATGGATATCAAGTCTATTCACGGCTGTCCTTGAGTGATATTGTCATCAGAACGGTAAGTTTGAACTTATTAATAATTAATGTTTTTGCATGATGTAGTAATCAAAATATTTATTAAATTAAATTTATAATGTCGTTTTATAGTAATAATTGATAATAATGCAACTGCCATAATTTCTGTTGAGAAATAGAAAATCAATGTAAACCCGTTCTTTTCACATGCTGTAATATGACACAGATATAATGTTTAGATACTTGTAGTTGGTGGGTGTAAATTCGGGTATTGCTCATTTGGTTATATATTTGTGGTTTATTGATCTAATCATGTCCAGTATTAGAAAATCTCATATCTCAGCAACTACTAGCCATAGAGACTTTATATTTTTACCAACTTTCAGAGCCGCAAACTTGCTTTCTTTTAGTAACAATCTAGGTCCTTATCTAGCCGAACAATCATGCTTGGAAGGCAGATATAAAATTTTTTTGCAATGAAAAAGTGGGTTCACAAGCCTTCAGTATAATTGCAATGAACATGACAGAGTGTAAATTAAATTGATACTTGGTTGTAATCCACCAAACAACAAAACTAATTTCACTTGGTACCAAGATGAAAAGGTTTCCTGAAACCACCAGTGAATAAAATCGTTTAGGGTCTTATTAATTTTCTGTGCACGAATCAGGCTTGTGAAAATCACGACTTATGTCATTTGGGGTGGACCTTGCCACTGCCACTAATGGGGTTCAGTTGAATTAAGCTGTTATTGGAAAATGGTGTCATCGTTTATGGTTAATTAATTACAAGTAAGGATTTAATGAAAGTGCTATTCACAAGAAAATAAAGTATAGTCATTTTGTATATAAAAATGCGGGACATTACTAAATTTACCCTGCCTATTAGGCCTAAATGTGAATAAGTTTATTATTTTTTGGCCTGTCATAAATTAAAGTAATTCAATTAAAATACACTTGTTGTCTTGCAAAGTTATGACTTAGATTCTGTTGTTTAAATTGTAATTGTAAAAGTGGCTTAAAAGAAACATTATTTTAAAGATTCATGTTAGCAAATGGGACTTTGGGTATTTCTTTCTCATTACAGTCATCAATTCCCTAATTTTTAAAATTAATTCCAGATTGCCGACATGTCCAGTAAGAGGCAAAGAGCCCCGCCAGCCTGGTACAGTGATTATTTTGTCGAAATACCACTGAAGGTGAACAGAAAAAGATCGAAGAAGAAAGATATATTCTTCAGGTAAGATGTTCATACACTATTTAGTAAAAAATTGGCTGGATAGTTATTATGAATATAAAAAAAATAAACATAGAGCAGTCCAGGCAGCAAAATCTCTGTGAACAAACAGGGACAGATATATATATAAACATGAGCGGTCGTAGTCACACTTACTCTTTGTGATATACAATGAATTAGTATCACCTATTTGTAGTAACAAGTTTTAAAAATGGCCTTTAAATACTACAGGTTTATTTAAATGAAATGCGTTCAGACAAACAAAACTATATATTGGCCTATATCTCGTACTGTGTAGGAATCTGCAAATTTGAAATAAATGCACCTGTCATACAATAGAACTGGATATTTATGACAATATCTCGACTATTTGAGATTTTCCTGATGAAAATATTATTCATTAGTTTGTCAAAATTGGCCTACCACATAAAATATCTAATACAACAGTGGCATTATACCAAAATCAAGACTCTTTCTAATACCATGACCGGAGCAGAACTCTGAAACTGTACTGTACCTACATGTTTAAAAAGTTATGACAATAAGTCTAAAATAGTGTAGAACTGTGTGTCTCTTGGGGGTTTATGGACATGAATAATATGGAATTATATTAATGAGGGAAAATATGAAAAGTTGATATTGTCCCAAACATATAAATCTCCACTACTATACATGTATGCATGTATGCATGCATGTTTATTTCAAAAATTTATTGGGGGCTCCATGTTAAGAATTTGCTTATAAATCTAGCTGGAGCCAATCATGCAATTTTCTATAAATGAGTAAAAGATTTATCAATAGTTACTTAAAATGCGACTATAGGCCTAAATATTCATGAAATGTCAAAATTATAGTACTTTCACCTTCAAAAGTGTATATTGACTTTCTTTACATAATATATATATTTCTATATATCTACCCATAACAAAATATACTTTTCCTAATAATAAAATCTGAATAGGCCTAATTAAATTCCCGATTGTGGAGAGAGGGGTCCTGGGCAAATCATTCATAGGCTTCACCATACTGAAATTGCAATCAGTACGGGAGAATGGCATTTAAACCCTCCCAAGAATTGCAATGCGTATTGTTTCAATTTCTTTCTTTTATTCCATTCTATTGGAGTTTACAAAAATATATGAATAATTTTTTTGTATATTAGTTAATGTTATAAATACCTTTCATCCTTAAAAACAAAATATTTTTCTGTGTCCTAGACTGTAAACCCAGAAATTCAAAGTCAAACTTTAAGCTTTTCTTTTCCTATTTGACCATGGTTAGCCATCATTTGTGTTCATGTGTAATCAAGAATATATGTTTTTGAATATATGTACATTTTTTCTATTTGTTGCAAAATAAATTATAATTTTTAAATTATTATTATATGGTGAAATTATTTTGACAACATTGTTTGGTAAAATCATTTATAATTTCTGCAGGCTTTTCTGGGATCCTCATTTAATAATGCAACAATATATGTTCTTCAAACATTGACATGATGTTAGTAAAGAACAATATTTAAAAAAAGTATTTTGTTGTTATTTTGATAACATATGTAGGAAATATTACCTCAAATTGTTTTTAGTCCATGAAAACATGACTGGTAAGTTTTAGAGTCCAAACTTTAATATTTTGACAAATTGTTTCCAGACTTTACATGAAAATTGCTCCTTAGATATCTAAACTTGAAATTATATATAAGACGATATAGCAAACAATGATGATATGATGTTATCATTTCTTTTAATTGAAAAATAATTAGCAGTATAGAATATAACTTAACAGTCAAAAAGAAAACCTGAAAAATGTTACTCCAAAACCGTCTGTAATGTTATGTAATGCATTAAGAGATAGATTGATAGATTTTTGTTATTGACAATGAGATGTCAATTGCTATTCATAAATATTTTTAGTATAGGTTATTGTTAAAACTCATTTATTCATGCACGTCAGTAATTGCAACTCACTGGATTATGGGGGTTCCGAGAGCTTTATTACTGTGATTACAATCAAGTATGGCACTAGATGATTTTTAAGAGACAGTCAATTGAACTAAATTCCAATTAAGCCCAATAAATCAATGAATCAGTTAAGAGGACTTCAGACAATAAAAACAACTAGGGGTAGCAGTATATTAAACACAATATAATATGCCAATCTACATTATGAAACGTGCTCAGCTGTGAAGCTTCATATGGTTTGGCTTTTTGCAAGCATTTTGAAACAGGCAGCTAATTCTGTTTGTAAAAAGAAAACACTTTTCTTAGTAGCCTTTTATATGTAGAAGTGAAAATTATAAGCTCAAGGACTTACAAACATATGTCAATCTACATTGTATATCAATCAATGTTATACCTTTGATATTTTTGAAACACAATATCAAATTTTATATTTCTGTGTTCTAGACCGTAGCCACTGCTAGCTGTAAACCCAGAAATTTCATTCCTAGATAATATGACAAGCTAAGCTGAGCTGTATTGCCTCAGTGATATTTAACTTAGGCCTACGTGCCGACATAATGATAAGGTTGACAAAGTTTGGAAACCACACTGAAAAGGCAAATTTGACTCATTTCATGTTCACTGAATTTTTGTGGGAGTTCTGCCATATAATCCCAGGTTACCAATTGATGATTTTAATTTCCATGTAGTAGATCTATCTAAGCAAATATGGTGTACACAATATTGAATCACACTGGTTTGAATCTTATTTATGTGATTGAATGTTATCAGAACAATGAGCTCTCTTGAGTCCGTAAATTTAGATCATTCTATAATTGAAAATGTTCAGTGCCCTAAATACTTGGGTGTTCACATTTGATGAACAATTGAGATTTGATACTCATGTTAATGAACTTATTAGAAAGTTGTCTGCTATCTTGGTTTTAAAGACTAAGATATATTGTTCCTAAAGCTGTTCTTGTTTTAACTTTTTAGACACGTGGCTGCACCAATGCTAATGTAGAAAAAATTCAAAGACTAAAAAATAAAGCAGCTAAAATTATTTGTGCAAATTTTGACATTATTAACACCAAAGGTATTGACATCTAAATTGGCCGATTATTTCACAAAGAATTGATTACTTTTTGTCAGCGCAAATGTATAATTGTAATCATGGATATATATAATAAAGTCTATATATATGCTCCAGATCATAGTTAATTCCATTCTAATGGCTTGTGATATTAATGATGTTAATACACAAAAGATATCATGGAAAAGTCATTTATTTATACTTTGAAACCAATTACCATTATAAATTTAAACGTCAGGCATAATTGTTATTTAGCTAAAAAAAAAAAGTAAACATTTATGAAATAATGTCTGCTATTGAACAGTTGTAACGAATTTGCACATTAGACATTATTTCAATTATAGAATGATCTAAATTTACGGACTCAAGAGAGCTCATTGTTTTGATAACATTCAATCACATAAACATTTATGAAATAATGTCTAATGTGCAAATTCGTTACAACTGTTTTTCTAACCTCTTGTGGATGTTTTACCCGCCTAGATATTGGAAAAAAAAAATATTTATATATATATATATATTTTTTTTTTTACCCTATCTAGTTTTACCCTATCTGCCTGCTCAATAATATATTCAGTTGGTCATTTTGTTAAATTAGCTTTGAATTGTAGTTTCAACATGTGTATACGAATTCTAATTAATGCAGGTAACCATTAAACCGTTTTATAATAAATGAATATTTTCTCATTAAAATATACTCTCCATGCAGGTAGATCCAATCTTGTATAGATACCCAAAAGATATAAAACAAAAATCTATCTACCTTCTATCTATCTATCTACCTATATTGTTCAGGACACACAATTTATTTAACTGGTGCTATACCATGTGACGTTATATTTTTTTCATATGCCTGGCGTTTTACCACGATTTTACTGTATATTTTGAATATATATCTTGTTCCCCAGTTTTTTTAATTAAAAAACAAAATAAAATGAGGCAGTCACTTGCCCTTATATGAACCCTAATCAACCAGGCAATAATTGCAATTAACTGACACCTTTGACACCAAATTATATTGACAAGTCAACAATTCAGTTACACATTGACTTTTTAGAGTAAATTCCAATTAGGCCTAATCAATCAATTAGCTAATAGGACATATTCTACTAACACACATACATATGAAAAGGCAAGATACGGACAACGGATGACAAACACAGACAGGGAAATCTTTTCATTATTTCTATATGTTTACTGGGATGTATACTCATGAAATTTGAAATAAAGTGTGTGTATGTATATTATGTAGGATGTTAGAAGCCTTTACTGTCCATTATAATATGACTCCATAGCTGGTGTGATCAGAGCCTCTTTTTCACGTTGGTTTATTATGACACAACAATTGATCATTATAACGTCATACTTGCCTGTGTAAGGTCACGCAGAAAAGTCAAAATCATGTTGGACATCTGTAAAGTTACTTTGCACGATCAATTTTTATATAACGAATTCATTATAAATACAAACGTCAATAGGTAAGTGAATGCCTATGTAGGTTATATATAAATTATAATGATACAGAATTTAAGATTCCCAGCCCTAGCATGTCCTTGGAAATCTTTGAAATAGCAAAAACCGTGACCAGACCATCCTAAATGTTCATTAAAAGCTTAATATTTGCTGGTGTAGTATCAATTATTCTTTCACAGAAACTCTCCACCCTAAATCAACTATCACAATTAAACTCTTGTAAGAAGTGTTAGAACATAATGAATCAATGATTGTCAATGATGTGAAACGTTTGTTTAGAAACAATTGATTTAGCATTGACAACAACTAGGCCTCAAAGTCATGGTCATTTTAATGTGGCTATTTTAGCAAAACTGAAATTAAAATATCACATAAACAGGTAGAGGTACAACTATGATATTGTAATATGTTTTCTTGTACTATGGGGTCTTTCAATTTGAGGGGTCACTTGAATGCTCAGTCATGCGAAACAGGATGATCCATAAACCCCCTTTTAAAAATTGAATAGGAAACGTAACCTCAAGAACCCAGTATATATGTGGGAAACAGATGAACAGAGATTTATGTCGTGTTATGACCAATCCAGTGCACAGCCAAACCTTCGGTGGCGATCGGATGAAGGATTGTTGAGATATGGGGCATAATAGATTTGATATTTTCCCCCAAAAAATTAACGCTTTATAACTTTTGATTACAATAACTGACACCAAAGTTGTGGCAATAGACCTGCCGGCTTTTAAAACAACGAGCAGCAGAATATCCAAAACATTCTGAATAACCAGAAACATAGATATGTTCCAAATCCACGTTTCTCTGTCAGAATGTTTTGGATCCGCTCCTGGTCACCATTATTAATGCCAGCAAGTCTATTGATGGCCACAACATTGGTGTCGGTTACTGTAAGACCCAAATAGACCATCTTTGACTAATTATCAGATAAACTTAATTTCAATAAATGAATGAACTCCGGTCAAAGGTCAAGGTCACAGGTGACCTCAAAGTTAAAATTTAAAATGGCTGT
This sequence comes from Alitta virens, assembly GCA_932294295.1. Lineage (NCBI taxonomy): Eukaryota > Metazoa > Annelida > Polychaeta > Phyllodocida > Nereididae > Alitta > Alitta virens. Next base: position 11,864,445 of record OW028577.1, on the reverse strand, counting down.
ATCTCTCTTGATTTTGATCAATGAGTTTTCAGCAAAGTGTCATATGATATGATCAATGTATATTTGACCTTGGTGCAAATTCTGGTAATCATTACAAAGTGGCATGCCTTCCTTGCAATTGAATAACTAATGGACTCCCATTTTTTAGGAGGAAATTTTTGATAAGGAACTCATACATGACTACAGATATTTTGATTTTCTATGATTCATTATCATGCATGAGCCTACATTTAAAGAGATCCAAGTTGTAAACACAATTTATATATTATCTTTGCAAGATAAAGTCTAACCATTGTTGGTATTTTTTATAAATTTTGCTTAAGTTTGCCATGTGAGTCTTATATCTAGAGGAGCACTAGCTGACATGACACATACAAATTAATTTTTGTTAATTTTAAAATGCTTTAGTAAATTTGATTGCGGTATTCTGGTTCCTGTGTTATTTTCAATCTACCCATGTTTGGATAAACAGTAATTTCTCGTAAGGCATACATAAGAAATGGACTTGTCAGTTTTTTCACTCTGCAAAGGAAGTTTAAAGAGGGTTATTGTTATCACTTGGAAAAATCCATGTACATCCATGGGCAGGCAGATGGACAGATGGGTGTGACATTTTCGTTTCCAGAGCAGAACTGGATCACATATGCAGTGTTATGAAAAAAAAAAAAATCATATACAGAAATACTCTATGGCTTTTCATAGTCAAATTGACATATCTTGCCAATGTTTGACAAAATTTGTAAAAAAATATATTTAATTTACACTACATGCTGCAGTGCCTTTATAGGGGTCTCATGACCATACATAATGTGGAAGTTGTGTAATAATGAGAAAATATGAAGAATTAATTGAGACTATCAAAAGGCACAAGTAGGCCATAAAGACTAATTAAATACCACTTTGTATCAATGTATATACAAAAATGTTACAGTTCTGCTCCATAAATGAAGTGTGATGCCCGCCTGTCCGGCACACAGGCAACTTTTCACTGAAGTAGTTGTTACAATATATTTGTCAAATGTTTTTGCTAACTGTAAATAACTTGAAGAACAACATTTTCACATTGTTGTAAGCGTAAAAAGAATTAAACTGTGCAGGACGCAAGTGCCATATTGGAACACAATTATGGAAATGCAATCAATGCTTTGACCTGGTGTGGTTGTAATGTTTCAGCAATGAATCAGGCAGCTCAAATGGGTCTCAAGAACAAATTCCCAAGAACAGGTCCCCCATGGGATCTGTCTACACTGATGTAGAGGAGAAACCTCTAAGGTAACAACCTACAAAATAGTCTCATTGCATCACTTATAATTCTGAGCAGGTTAGGTTATTTATTGTATTTTGATTATATTGCAGTGATGAAATGTTCAGCTCTCCAGAACAGAGATCTGGCAGCGTGTCACCAGTTGGATCTTTCGATGCAGCTGACAACGTAAGAGTGTCCGAGACACCTCAAAGGTAAAGATGACTAAAGAATTACAAACCAATTTGTGTAAGACTCAGTGCATCACCAAATTCCAAACAGGCAATCTTATTTATTGTATTCTAAAATTATGTTGCAGTGATGGACTGCTAAGCTCTCCAGAACAGAGATCTGGCAGCGTGTCACCAGTTGGATCTGTCGATGCAGCTGACAACGTAAGAGTGTCGGAGACACCTCAAAGGTAAAGATGACTCAGGAATTATAAACCAATTTGTGTAAGACCCAGTGCATCAACCAAACAGGCAATTTTATTTATTGTATTCTAAAATTATGTTGCAGTGATGGACTGCTAAGCTCTCCAGAACAGAGATCTGGCAGCGTGTCACCAGTTGGATTTGTCGATGCAGCTGACAACGTAAGAGTGTCCGAGACACCTCAAAGGTAAAGATGACTAAAGAATTACAAGCCAATTTGTGTAAGACTCAGTGCATCACCAAATTCCAAACAGGCAATGTTATTTATTGTATTCTAAATTATGTTGCAGTGATGAACTGCAAGGCTCTCCTGAACAGGGATCTGGCTGCATGTCACCTGTTGGATCTGGGGATGCAGCAGATAATGAAAGTGTGGAGACACCTCACAGGTAATGATGGCAATGTTATTACAATCTACAAATATGTTATCTAGTTTGTAAGTCTCAGTAAATCACATAATTCCAGGCAATGTTATTTATTGTATTCTAAATTATATTGCAGTGATGACCCGCAAGGCTCTCCCGAACAGAGATCTAGCAGCATTTCACCCGTTGGATCTGTCGATGCAGCAGATAATGAAAGTGTGGAGACACCTCACAGGTAATGATGGCAATGTTATTACAATCTACGAATATGTAATCTAGTTTATAAGTCTCAGTAAATCACGTAATTCCAGGCAATGTTATTTATTGTATTCTAAATTATATTGCAGCGATGAACTGCAAGGCTCTCCCCAACAGAGATCTAGCAGCGTGTCATCCGTTGGATCTGTCGATGCAGCAGATAATGAAAGTATGGAGACACCTCACAGGTAATGATGGCAATGTTATTACAATCTACAAATATGTAATCTAGTTTGTAAGTCTCAGCAAATCACGTAATTCCAAACAGTCAATATTATTTATTGTATTCTAAATTATATTGCAGTGATGACCTGCAAGGCTCTCCCGAACAGAGATCTAGCAGCATTTCACCTGTTGGATCGATCAATGCAGCTGACAATGAAAGTGTGGAGACACCTCACAGGTAATGATGATTATGTTATTACAATCTACGAATATGCAATCTAATTTTTAAGTCTCAGTAAATCACGTAATTTCAAATAGGCAATGTTATTTATTGTATTCTAAATTATATTGCAGCGATGAACTGCAAGGCTCTCCCCAACAGAGATCTGGCAGCATGTCACCCGTTGGATCTTTAGATGCAGCAGATAATGAAAGTGAGACACCTCAAAGGTAATGATGACTATGTTATTCCAATTTGAATATGAAAAACAATTTGTAAGTCTCACTTAATTCCAAACAGGTGATGCTCACAACTTGGAGTCACTCTTTCGAGTATACATTTCTGTATCCAGAGTTAAAAATCTGGAAAAAAAGAATGCTAACATTTTGTGGTTCTAGCTTCTTATGACCTTTTTCGAAAAGTAAATGGGTTAAAAATTAAAGATCTTTGTTCACTGCAGGACTACAAATGTTACTTTTAATTTGAACATTCATTGTTACCTCACTACTTCACTTCACTGAAATAAATAAAACATACAAAATTAAACTCACAGATATGTAACCAAACCAACAAATTAAAGCTACCCACTCTGAAACATGAATTTGCCAGACACTATATACCTGTCTTAAGACATTAAATAATATCCCAAATATTTTAAGAAAAAATTAACACAGAGCTTCCATAGTTATGAATTGTATATTAAAAAAAAGAAGGCAGTTGAGGTTTATATTGAGGAATGCGATATACCAAATTGTTGTCATATATATAACCTATGTCAAAAAGTTTTCCTTTTGTTCTTTTTAAGTATTTATTCTATTCTATGAATTATCAGTTAATAAAATTGATATATTGAATTTATTGGGATATTCATTATTGCAGTGTACTACATAGCAATAGTTCAATTGAGGAAATGTGGTCAATGGAGGACACGGTTTAGCGGAATGGACCACTTTGGCAAAAAACTAAAACCTTTCTTTTTTGATCAGCAATGAAGCAATGCGTTTTGGAAAAGTTACCCTAAAAATAATTAGTTTATCATGAACCGCTCCTTCTCTGGAGCCCCTCAAATTTAAGTGGTCCAATCCCAGCACCTCTCCCCTACTTAATGACAATTCGGCAGAATTCTCAGCAGTTGTTGTAGGTGGGAACGGGCCTTTGTGTGATATCAACTGTTTGACAGAAGTCCTCATTGAAAATATCACAATTGTAGATGTATCAATAATTTTCTCCTTGTTTATGTTTCCCTTGAGCCATACACATATATATATATATATATATAAAGCTGCATTGCTATATAATTTATTCTTGTTGTTTCAGTTGTGACCAGCATGGAAAAGGCGACACAGAACAAGAAGATATTGGTCCATTCGAATTCCAAATCCCATCAGATGAATGGAAAAAGATACCTTTAGTGACACCGGAGAATGCCCATTCTCGTCTAGGAGGAGACTGGTCGGACATATTTGCAAGACATTTTTCAAGGAAAATGCCATACTGTGTGTTGGTTTTCAAGTACAACCGCATAGCAACAAGTCGCAGAAGTGTATATGGGCGTTTTAAAGCTGCATGCAAACATAAATATTGTTCTGCCAAATTCATGATGACTTTGGATGACCCTCCAAAACCAAATGACACAGTCAGAATTCATGTGGAAGTAGATGGTCTGGTAACCACAAAAAATGAAAAGAAAGCTCGGTTTGTAAAAGGATCCAATAGAGAAGCAACTGGTGAAAAGCTAAAAGACAGTGGGCCTGTGTTCTACAGGTCAAAGTTGTTCGTAGAAGCTGATAAAGAACAATTGAAAGCTGGAAATTTTACGAGTGTACCCTCAAAAGATGTTTTGAAACAAATCAAAAGTGAAGAAAAAGCATGGGAAAAACTCAGCGACTGTGTCTTAAGAGAGATATATGCTGTAAAGAGGACTTTAGAACTCACTGATACCTCCAAATCACAAATCAAGGGCTACATACAGCACATTGGTTATGACCCTTTTTTTGTCATTAACTTCACGGCAGAGCAAATCCAAATGTTAACTGATGCTTGTCGGAAACATGAGGCGTTTTTATATGTCGATGCTACTGGATTGTCCATGAAACGACCTATGGATCAAAAGAAAAGGATATTTATGTACGTGTTAGTACTAGTGACCAAGAACAACCACAAAGGCATTCGTGTAGCAGAGATGTTAACAAACGACCACTCTGTACCTTCAATAGCTAATTTCTTACTCAGAATACGCCAGAGCATGACAACGACCAGAAAATACAGAGCACCACAAAAAATCGAGACTGACTTTTCTTTCGCCATGATGCAGTCTGTGTGCAGAGCCTTCAACTCCTGTGATCTGGCACAGTATCTCATCACATGTTGGAACTCCTTGGCAAATGAGTCTGACCTCCCCACCAATGTGACATTGTTGCATCTCTGCTGTGCCCACATGCTGAAGAACTTTAGGAATGTAATAGCCAGAACTGTACCATCTAGAAAACACAGGGAGTTTTGGTTGTATGCATTGGCTCGCTTATTGGAGTGCAAAAACATGGATGATGCTGTATCAATAGTGAAGGACATAGCAATGGTTACTCGAAGCACCTTTCTCAGTCACTCTGTCCGAAGTGCCATCAAACGATTGAAGAAAATGATATCCAAATTTGAGCTTCCAGAGCAGACACAGGAAATTAAAGGAAATCCTGCCTCTGATCATCCAGATGGCCAACTTAAACAAAATTCTCCTTTTTTTCAACATTTCAAGACGGTGATTGATTCGGCAGGGATTTGCGACAAAGGTGACGAACAAAACCCCTTACACTGCAAAGAGCTCATACAGAAGCTGTTAAATGACTATCTGCCCTTCTTTCCAATGTGGTCTGGTATTTTCGTACACCTCCCTGGTCGAAATGTTGTTAATGGAAGAGCGAGAGACAGCAATGCTGTAGTTGAAAGACAGATGGCAACAATTAAGCAGGAAGTTTTGAAAAAGGAGAAAAATATCAACCCTGGGAAAGCTTGTCGTCTACTTTTTGTAATGGCCAAAGGGGAAGCTATAGAAAGTTTACTCTATTCAACTTCCCAACCATCTAGAAAACGAAAGAAGAACCTTGATGACACCCAAAATGAGGAGAAATGGAGCAGGCCAGGAATGACGGACAAAAAGAAAAAGAAGTCAAAGTACTTCACACAGCCAAGGAAAGGGAAGTTTGCACTTTCACCTTCACCTGAAACGAGCTCAAGTCATGGAATTGAAAGGCCTTTTCAGTTCAACGATGAAAATGCCATACCCTGGGGTGGAGTGTATGATAATATGTATCTGAGTAATACATGCACAGTGGACAACATTCTGATGGCATTCTTGATTATTCTTGTTTCGCGAATTGATGTGAGAGAATTGCTACAACAGTCAGACGACACAGCCATCCAAGCCATCCTGGAGATTTGTCTGAATGATTTGATGAAGAGGCAGTGGTCCAAAGGGAAATTGAAGCTTATTCAAGAAATAATTGGAAAACATGGTGAAAAGTCAATTGATGTATATGGCAGTGAACTCGAGATGATCGTGAAGTATGTGGTGGGTCTTCAGAAATATGAAAAAGAGCTGCGCTGCAGGAAGTGTTCCTACAGACGGATTGTGACACCCACACCAAGTTTGATAGAACCTGGGTAAGAATAACGCCTTCTGTATCTTCACTGAATGATTTGTCATGTGAATTTAGAAATGTAGTTAATGAAATTGATTTTATCTATCCCAGGGTTGACGTGGAACCAGGGACATCAGAAACCATGCAGGACATGATGGATTCATGGTCTATGGGTGTCCATAAATGTACTAGGTTAGTACTACAAATACCATACTTTGCATGTTTTGTAACCACTTAGATTTGAGCAAAGTATTTGTTCAGATTTCTTCCACCAAAATTCTGGGATTTATTTTTTGTTTTGCGCCACATCGCTGCGTTTATTAAAAATAACATGTAAGACTTTCTTTCTTATTTCAGACGAAAATGCGGTGGTGATGTCACCACATCAGTGGGATTTTTGGAAGGTCTACCAGTTATTCTCTTTTTAACAGTTGACATTGCTCAAGTCATGGAATTGAAAGGCCTTTTCAGTTCAACGATGAAAATGCCATACCCTGGGGTGGAGTGTATGATAATATGCATCTGAGTAATACATGCACAGTGGACAACATTCTGATGGCATTCTTGATTATTCTTGTTTCGCGAATTGATGTGAGAGAATTGCTACAACAGTCAGACGACACAGCCATCCAAGCCATCCTGGAGATTTGTCTGAATGATTTGATGAAGAGGCAGTGGTCCAAAGGGAAAATGAAGCTTATTCAAGAAATAATTGGAAAACATGGTGAAAAGTCAATTGATGTATATGGCAGTGAACTCTGGATTTTTGGAAGGTCTACCAGTTATTCTCTTTTTAACAGTTGACATTGCTTCCTCAATGAACACTTTGAGAGAAGATTCCTTGGCTCAACCCTTAGATTTATATGGCAGGAGGTATGTTAAAAGAAGTTAAGAAATATAATTTAGCTTTATAATTGTTTATTTCGTTAAACTAAATTTGGTGAATAATACTAATTGAAATGTTCATGTCAGTTATGTGACAATAAAAGATTCTGATTCTGTGGCACACCTAAAATAAAGTGACACAGCACAATCCTCATGGCAACATATATTTGATTTCTTTTCAGGTATGACCTATATGCCGCGACAGTGCATGAAGGCATACATTTCAAGTTGATCGTCAGAGACTCTCCCGACCGTGAGTGGTACGAATATGATGGTCAGAGGTATCCAGGACGATTTAAACGACTTCAAGACATTACAACCTATGCAGGACAAAACTTTGTCAATTTGATTTATGTAAAATCTGAAGAGCAAGCCTAAAACAAGTAATGAATAAATAGATAATAGAATAGAAGAAAATAAATAGGATGATTTAAAATAAATAAATAATAAATAAAATGCATAAATAAGTAGATGAATAAAATTAATTGGAATGATAACTGATATATATATATATATGAATTAAATCACTTTGGACCACTTTTCTTGCCAACATGATCTATGCAGAATTCTTGAATTAAGGAATGATGTCATAACTTCCAAAGTTGTTGAAATTTTTAAAGTAGTAATTTATGTCACATTCCTTTGTGATTATTGCAAGAAAGTCATGTATGTCATGTGATGAATTGTAAAATAAATAACTACATTTATATAACAAATTATTTTGTGTAAATGATTTGATGCGATAAAAGCATTCTTACCTTTAATGTTACTTTGTGATATGACTCCAGGCATTAACAGTGCCAGTAGTATTACCTAGTTTAGCTTTTTTTGAATACATATCTAAATATATGCAATGTGTTTTTAATTCTTTGTGATATACAAAAAGATAGGTCAAAGCTGACCTGAACTATGAAGAGGACAGAACAGCCATAGTTGAAAAATTCTAAAATGTAGACCTATGCCAAATGTATCTTTGTGTCAAAAACGGTAAAGATCCGTGAAACCGTTTACGAGAGGGTGGCAAAAAAGAGGCGAGCCAAATTCCAGCTACCTGGCAGCTACCCGAAAGTACTAATGAATTTGACCCCTTTAAGGGTTGCGAAGACTAGTTTTGTGTATGCTAAAAGTTAGACACAAAAGTTAATTTTTGTTTTCTACCGGCGCTTTCTCAACCGGACACTCCAAAAAGGTACCGTTTGCGTTACGGTAAAAAACGTCATTTTTTCAATTATTTTGATTTATCACATCTTCGACGCGCTCGGAAAATTCCGAAAAACTTCTAGAACGTAAACCTTTGCCCTAAGTATCTTTTGGCGCAAAAACGGAAAAATCACGTTTGACCGTTTTCGAGGAATATGCGATAGCGAAGCTAGCTACCTGGCAGCTAGCTACCTGGCAGCTACCCGAATCTAAGGCCTAATTACACCCACTTAACGGGTGCACAGGTCAGTTTTACATATTGCAAAAGTTACATACAAAAGTTAATTTTTGTTTTTTACCGGTACTGTCCCAACCGGTCAACCGGTAAATTTACAATCGCAGCTACGGCAAAAGAGGTCGTTTTTTTGATATTTCAGAGCCGTAACCCTTCTGAAAATTCTGGAAAAATTCTAAAATGTAGACCTATGCCAAATGTATCTTTGTGCTAAAAACGGTAAAGATCCGTGAAACCGTTTACGAGAGGGTGGCAAAAAAGAGGCGAGCCAAATTCCAGCTACCTGGCAGCTACCCGAAAGTACTAATGAATTTGACCCCTTTAAGGGTTGCGAAGACTAGTTTTGTCTATGCTAAAAGTTAGACACAAAAGTTAATTTTAGTTTTCTACCGGCGCTTTCTCAACCGGATACTCGAAAAAGGTACCGTTTGCGTTACGGTAAAAAACGTCATTTTTTCAATTATTTTGATTTATCACATCTTCGAAGCGCTCGGAAAATTCCGAAAAAATTCTAGAACGTAAACCTTTGCCCTAAGTATCTTTTGGCGCAAAAACGGAAAAATCACGTTTGACCGTTTTCGAGGAATATGCGATAGCGAAGCTAGCTACCTGGCAGCTACCCGAATCTAAGGCCTAATTACACCCACTTAAAGGCCGGGGGTCCCGTATATAAGGCCACAATCGAGGCACCCCATCATTCTGGGTTTGGCCTTCAAGCAGTCAACATCTCCCACCCCTTTACACAGATACTTGAATATCAAATAACCACAGTGTAAATGTGCACACCATTGCATAATTCGTTTCGGTGGACCAATGTTATTGAAAGTAAAAATTTGACAATCTCAGAAACTTGTATTTTCGTCATTATTCGGAGAAATAGTGCTCTAAGTGGTCAAATGTGTTTGATAAACCGGGCTTGGTGGTGATTGGCTGATGGTCACATGATATTATAGACTCCACCCTCTGAAATGCCTTGATTGTTTGCAAACACCATGCAACCACGTGGTTTGCTTACCAGATATGTGATTGTCTGATAGTAATACAGGTCTATAGAATACAATATTGCAGGATGATAAGATAGAAAAGACCCACCTCAAGCTAGTGTCAGGCATTCAAATGTATCCTCAAAAGCTCCTAAAATAATTTGAGTGCCAGACTCAATTCGGAGTGATAAATGTTGGAATACATCATTTCAGTGTCATAAATAATTTCAAAGCAAAATCATCCATGTCATTCCAAGCAAAGCAAAGTGCTGTAATCCATAATTTGACTGGAAGGTTCCCATAATTACATTATTCCTGTCAAATGACTGTCCTTCATGAGTGTATATATACATATGATGTTCACTGTCTGATATCTATTCTAGAATGTGGCTTTTGCAAAATAGTACGAGGGTCAGAGGGGGGGGGGGGGGCTAGGGGGTACAATAGAGTATTAAAAGGGAAACAATAGCACCCCCAATCAGATGCTGGTTCCATTTCCTTCTCATGTGGCATTATGTAACACATTTGAATATGACCATGTAACTTATGTTTAAAGTGGACACCGTTAATTAAATCACAGGGTTAATAATGCATATTTGCTACATTCACAACCACAACATTTTCATATCACATTATTTGCTGCTAATTGTATATATTTCTATGCTGATATAATGCACATTATTCAATCAATATCTTGCTATAATAGTAAATTTCTTCATTTGACTTACAGATAGACAGGTAGATAGACAGATAAATAGATCGATTTTCCTACAGAACTACATAACTATGTATCTAACGTTTGATCTATTAAATTGTATCTATAATATGCTTTCTGCATAATTATGATGAATGTTTACTATATTTCTTTTTAAACAAACCATCTGTGAATTGACAGGCGTGATGGCCTCTTAGCTTACATTGCAAAGCAACAGCCATCAAGGGTGATCTACCCCCATTGTTATTGGTCAATCTGACGCAATGACCACTTCTGATTACCCAATGAATAAAGGGGTATTCAGTCGTTTCTAGAACCCCAATTACCTTATATGGTATGTGGCACTAATTGCCGACCCAGGGGTAATCGCTACCCCTAGACCCCCGGCCTTTAACGGGTGCACAGGTCAGTTTTACATATTGCAAAAGTTACATACAAAAGTTAATTTTTGTTTTTTACCGGTACTGTCCCAACCGGTCAACCGGTAAATTTACAATCGCAGCTACGGCAAAAGAGGTCGTTTTTTTGTTTTTTTGATATTTCAGAGCCGTAACCCTTCTGAAAATTCTGGAAAAATTCTAAAATGTAGGCCTATGCCAAATGTATCTTTGTGTCAAAAACGGTAAAGATCCGTAAAACCGTTTACGAGAGGGTGGCAAAAAAGAGGCGAGCCAAATTCCAGCTACCTGGCAGCTACCCGAAAGTACTAATGAATTTGACCCCTTTAAGGGTTGCGAAGACTAGTTTTGTCTATGCTAAAAGTCAGACACAAAAGTTAATTTTTGTTTTCTACCGGCGCTTTCTCAACCGGACACTCCAAAAAGGTACCGTTTGCGTTACGGTAAAAAACGTCATTTTTTCAATTATTTTGATTTATCACATCTTCGACGTGCTCGGAAAATTCCGAAAAAATTCTAGAACGTAAACCTTTGCCCTAAGTATCTTTTGGCGCAAAAACGGAAAAATTACACTCAACTGTTTTTGAGTTATATACACGGAAAGTTCAGGTAGCTGCCAGGTAGCTGTCAGGTAGCTGGGTTCGGGTAGCTAACTTTACATCTTCAGGTAGCTGCCGGGTAGCTGTCAGGTAGCTAGGTTCGGGTAGCCAACTTCACTGATCTCACTTCTGCTAATACTCCATCACATGATTCACATCACAAAAAGGGATGTGTGCATTTATTATCAAGGCCATATTATCGGCATAAGCATAATGTCACCTGAATGACTTACATGCCAGATGTGCTTCCAAACACTGGGTCCCGGGTTCAATTCCCAGTCGAGCCTAAGTTGAATGGCTGTTTCATCCATCATCTTATTGCCATGGTTCATTTTCCAGTCGAGCCTAAGTTGAATGGCTGTTTCATCCATCATCTCATTGCCATGGTTCAATTCCCGGTCGAGCCTAAGTTCGATGGCAGTTTCATCCATCATCTCATTGCCATGGTCCCTGCCTGTCCTAATAAGCCTTGCAGGTGCAGAAAAACAGGATGTAGAGCCCTATTCCACCCCACACCCTATGTAGCAGATGTTTACTTTGGTGGAATACTAACCATTGGGGAAATAGTGCTTTAACCTGTGATGAGATGAAATTGGGATGGTGGCTGCATAATAGCACCATACTAGTAACAAGATGGTGCTAACACGTGTGACCCTGTTGTTGATTACTGGTGGTATTAAGAAAGTAACAAGTAAAAAATTAATCCATGTTTTCACTTTCTTGTAAATAGTGTGTTTCCAGACGAATGGTATGTCCAGTTCTATTGAATTGAGATACAATCTCATTTAGCTTACATACCAACAGCGTTCACAATATATGGTTGCTCTTATGTATTGGATCAAGGAACTTAACTGGCTTCAAGCCACCTCCCAGTTTACATTAAAATTGTGGCTCTGAAAAGATCCTCCGAAGTAATTATCTGACATCCTAACAAAGAGGCACAAAACTGAATCACTACCACACACAAATGTACCTTCCTTATAACCATACAAGTGGCTGCTCGAAGTCTTGGAACAACCTGCCATACACCATAAGCTACCTTCTTTCATCTGTATTTTCATTAGACACTTTAAACACCATAGAATGTCAACATGCGGATCACCTGACCATAAGAGTGTTAAACGTTGTAGAAAATGCAGTCTTTCTGCTGATGCCGTGTGGCAACCACACATAAGAGGCTTCAAAAACCAATGTTTAGCAGAGCTATCCACTCCTCCAATTAGAAGGCACAGTGAGTGCCAATTTAGTATATTTGAGCGATGTGAAGCAAGGGTAGACCCATGGGATCAATAATGGCGTTGATGTGGCAGAGCTTGCTATACTTTTTTTTCTTTTTACACAAATGTCAAAAAGTTTAGTCCTTCCGGAAATGGCTTCGAGCTAAAAGCCATTAAGCACAGTTATGGAGTAATATTGCAATTAAGTCGTTCATTTGATCAGATATTAAACTGATCAAACAGGACACTGGGAGTTACATAGCCCGAGGGCATGTAGCATGCTGTAATTGCGTAGTATTTAATGTGATCACATAGTGCACCCAAGTATGGATAAAAAAATAGTGCTAACTTTTACATGACCTTATGCAACATATCGATTAGACCAACATTGACATGAATATTCCACATTCAACTAACCAGTGGATTCGGTGTAATACTTTTGTACTTATAAGGCTAAGTCATTAATGGTTATTTCATTAGCGGTGTTTGGTGTTATTCAAGACATGCGTGAGGTTTATTACATGACATTACGAAGATGGAGTGAGTGTCACAGGTGTTCTGACCTCGGTCACCTCACATTCTTGTCAGTTGGGGGACACTAACCTGAGGCAGGTCGGCCATTCCCGCTCCCTTAACTATTTATAGGGAGCTGCAGGTCCTCACTCACCACAGACATCATCTGCTCACACTAAACATGAGGTCCTTTCTGATCATACTCAGTGTCGTTGGCTTCTCGTTAGCATCATATTACCAGAAGCCCAAGACCAAGAAGTGCTACCAGTGCAGTTACACCCCACCCAGGACCCACGTGGACACCATCAAGGTCCCCCGGGTGGTCTACAACGTCGTCAAGACTCCAAAGGTCGTCACTGATACGGTCAGCAGAACTGTGGTGGACCATCAGACTGTGCCAGTCACCCGCACCGAAGTTTTCTACGTCACAACATCCAGGGTGGAGTATGACGTCACAAAGGTACCCCAACAAGTCACCCGACTGGTCAAGACTCCAAAGATTGTCAAAGATGTCCACCAAGTGACCCGAGTCCACAAGTACCCCGTTCATGTGACTCGCTTCGAGTCTGTTCCTGTGACCAAGACCCGTACCGAGAAGGTGGCTGTGCCCAGCTACAACTCCTATGGTCCCCCAACCTACGACTGGAAGGTCGTGACCTACCAAGACATGGAGAAGAGGGTCGTCCAAGACACCATCTTTGAGACAAAACTAGTCTCAGATCCAATGGTTCAGACACGCCAGGTTTATGAGGAAAGCGTTGCCTCAGACACAGTTTACGTCACAAAGCAGGTCTCCAAGCTTCGCACAGAGCAACAGCCACGTCACAAGGTCGTCACAGACTACGTGTCACAGCCCGTGTCCAGGGTGGTGCATGAGACTGTGACCCGTCAGGAGTTCGTGACACACAAGGTGTCCAGTCAGGTGTATGATGAGAAGACCGTGAAAACGCATTCACAGGGAGGATGGGACAAGTGCATGGGGCCTTTTGATGCCTGGCAGGCCAAGCAGTATGGTATCGATGAATGGGATTGTCATGACAACTGCTACACTCGCACTGATGACAGTGGTAACGTCAGTCGTGGCTGCTACAAGGGTGAATATGGCGTCAACCCCAACTCCCTGGGATGCAGTCGCCAAGGTGGTGCCAGTTACTGCTTCTGTGATGGAGAACTGTGCAACAATGCAGCTGCTGATGCCCATTCTTCTCACTAGATATTTTATTACTCTGATTCTCCATGAGGTAACTCTGTACTGCCAACTGATCTTTGCTAAATGTTTGATTATTTATTAATTTATTTATTTATTGTAAATACTTATAATTTGGAATATTGCAGATGAATAATTATATATTTATTACAATAATTCTCTTGAGTTTGTTTTTCGTTCGGATATCTTATTATTGTTACATATTTATATCACCCAATTGATGATAATACAGTTTTTACAAACTGAAAAACGAACCCAGAATTGCAGGAAAAGGTCTTAAGACCACTTGCTCTGAAGCCAAGTGAAGGTTTACCTGCACATGAAACGCCATACATTTTCTTACCTCAATAACACTTTCGTTCTTTGGCTTCATCAACATGTCTTTAATTTAAATAGGTCTACAAAAGAGAAAATGACTTTTTTTTTGCATTAAATAAAAACCACATCAAGGACATTGTTTGGTTTTTGCAGTGGAAAAATGTCGCTGGAGAAATACCTTCCCCCCCCCCCCCCCCCCAACCTATAGGACCCTTCATGTATTGCACTTAATCGCCAGCACTAGTTACCAACTGATCTAACTCAGCAACTCCTATGTTCAAATCTCGGAGGTGAGATATCTCCCAATTTGAACTGAACTAATTCAGTAGTTGGAGAAAACGACATTTCTTTAGCTACACATGATAGACAGTTTCGTCCTGATGTGCGCTAAATTAATGTCCAGTACTGTCCTGTGATGTCAGAACACGTCATTTGAAGTGGTGGTGGTGGTGGACTAGGGCTTACGTCCTGTATTTCTGCACCTGATGGGCTAATTAGGACAGGTAGGGACCATGGCAATGAGACGAAGGATGAAACAACATCAATTGGGGTAATCCAGCCTTAATTTCAACACTCTCTAATCAACGCCTTGAGCTATATTGATTTCAGGAAGGAAAGGATTTAATGGAGTATTTACTTTCAAGTGTGCCTCGAAAAATTTGTTTGATTGATATAGCAATGCTTACACAAGATACCTTACAATGGTTGACAATATGCGGCAGATTTAAAAATAAAATAAAAATATTTGCGTTGTTTTTCATCAGAACACAGTGGTGCTTTTAAGATTGATTTTCTCAAATAAATAAAATTTGAAACTTCTAATGACAGATAAGTCTTGTTGTATCAGACAGTTAGAGCAACTTCAGTTTGTTTTAAATTGATGTCTTTAATATCAGAAACATCACTTTACTACCTCTTCCAGGGTATAAAATAAGCGTGTAACGATCCCAAAATGTGCAGTGATCAAATCGTCTCTAGTTATATTTCCTTCATACTTAACATATATGTGAACTGGCATATTGATATTTTTGCGCAGATATTTCGTGAAATGTGCAGTTATCACTTTTTTTTATTTTATACCCTGACCTCTTCTGTAATTTTTCTTAAAGCCAATTCATAGACTTGGAAACATTTTTGCTGTCATGGTCTGTTTTGCAGTGAACGACTTTGGACTCACGGAAATTCTACAACTTTAATTTCTGTATTTTATTACTGCACTGTTTTTTTTAATATACTAAAGACTTAGTACTGTTTTTTTTAATATACTAAAGACTTAGTACTGTTTTTTTAATATACTAAAGACTAAGTAGGCCTACTGTTTTTTTTTTTTTTAATATACTTAAGACTTAGTACTGTTTTTTTAATATACTAAAGACTTAGTACTGTTTTTTGGACACTCACTGTCTTCTGACAAAACATGGACAAGTACCTGAAGCAATTGTTTGTCTAACTAACAATTGTTTGTCAAACTTCAATTATTGCTATACACAACAAGTATGAGATAAATGTAGAAGGTCCAAGAGCGGGCACTATACGACTCATGTGCAACAACAACATCCAGCTATGATGAACTCCTGCAGATGTCTGGGCAATCCACACTACATGTGAAGAGATACGACTAGTCACAGTAGAAGTCTTCAAAAACATTCATGCCCTCAACCCTGTTTTTATTAGAACATGATCTCATGGATCATAGTAAGCTCATAGTGCCATCCTTCAAAACCATGCATTTGTTATGGAAAAAAACAAGTTTTGTTATCATGGTGCTCATATATGGAATCTTTTACCCTCTCATTTTATACATTGTATTGACATTCATGCTTTTAAGAATATGTTAGACTCCTGGGATGGTCCTTTATGTCAGTGCTCAGCTTGTTTTTTTAACTCATGATATTTTGTCTACCTTTGATTTTATTGTTTCATTTAAATTATTGAATTGTTTATTATTTTATCTGTTATTTTATAATCGACTAATAGCTATAAACTAATGTTTATTGTTTTTACCATGCCGATTCAAAAAATAATAATATATATCTTATCTATCTGGGCAAAGCCAAATCTACGTCAATTCTTTTACATTTTTTAAGGAACTTGGTGAAAGATTTTTGATGAATGAATAGCTGTCTGGACTTGAGCTCATTAAATTACCTCACACAGTTGTACAAGAAACGCAACGTTCAAATATAAATGTCAATCATGTCAGCAGTGCTAGGATTATGGACTGATTGAAATTAATTCCTTTACAATACGCACAGAATTAATCTCACCGTTCAGGCGTCTTAATCTCACCGTTCAGGTGTCTTTGTGAGTAGTTATATCCTCTCATAATTGTGAGTTGACTAACTTTTTTCATTTATTAAATCCCTCCGCTGAAGCTAACTTGTACTGCATTAGGCATGGTTACTCATTTGTTTGATTGTTTGAGTTATCTTACTGCAAGAAAAGTTCAATTTGCACTGAGGAAGTATGAGATTACTGCAGGAAGCCATGCTCCAGCATTGTCAAACAATAAAGCATGTTGTACATGGGCATGAATTTGTTGTCATTAGTTAACACCAGGTACCTGCATATTTGATAATTGTTATTCATCATCGATACAAACCAGCAGTACACCTGTCTGAATATCTTGCCTTACCGGAGGTGGTGGTGTCTGCCGTGCAGACTCTTTCTTGAAGCCAGGGGCCAACCAAGACAGCCATGAAAGGGAAAATCAGTCTCATAGCTTAAATTTAAAAAAAGGAAAAAAAAAGTAAAGCTAGCATCTAAATAATCTTTACATATACAATACAATTTCTTCGATGCAAACGTTGCACCAGCTGTTGCCAAGTCACGAATACAATTAACAGTCATTAGCCTATTTTAAAGTTACAGATATATATAGGCCAATGTTATTCATTATTGTAACAGTTAAACAAATTTATAAAGAGGAAAATCGCGTAATAATGCAGAAGTACCACATCATCCTATAGGATGTGCACATTTGCGCCGTGATTGATCAAAGGCAATAAAGTCAACGTGATTAGGTTAGGTACAAGGCTACACTTACTTGAATTGTGTTTCACTTTTCAGCATTCGTCTCAACTTTAGTCTAACGCCAATGCCGCATCTCCTTTTATGTAAAGAGGCGGGGCTAAGCTAATGCTCTTCTCCCTTAAATGAGGCTAATAGGTTTCAAGAGACGTAATTATGAATAGTTGGTTATTATGCATAATTTATGCCCACCTTTTAACAGAGAGGCGGCCATATCAGGCTGCTGTCTTACCACCTTGCCTCTGCTTCTGTGCTACAGTTAGTGTATTTTTAGTCCCATATGACTCCAATAGCACAGACTGTTATTTTTCTGTTATAAATTCAATATTCACAATCTCTGCAGTAAAACAATAAGTGTCAATAAATCACACATTATACGAATAATGTCCGCTCAAGGTAAGCATTTATGCTAGGCATTTTCAGTATGATTAACATTACATGGTATGATGGTAGATCATCCTAAGGAAGTCTAAAATGTCCCACTTGGCGTGTTCTATAAATAGGGATATTAGTGTAAAATAAATTTAATGATGACCGATCGAAGTACCCAGATGGGTTTGGGAAAGCAAGTGAGTTTTGTCCACTCGTACTGGAGCTTACTGGGCCTAGGTCATTATTCATTGCTGAATGAGCTGAGATCAAATGAACTAACAATTCCTGTAAAATTAAAGACCACTTTTGGAATTCAAGAAAGTGACTGAAGTTGGAGTCAAAAAAAATATTAGTGGAATATTAATGATATGTCAAAATCTTGCCAACTTGATCCACTGCCTTTATATTAGGGTTTTCCAAAATTGCTTAGATAAGATCATATACCAATTATGCCTGATATCAATAACCAGCTAATAACTCATTGTATATTGCCTGTATGTGTCATCAAACAATATCTTAACCAATGAGTAACTGTAAGAAATTACACAGCACAGAAACACTTTTACTCTTGAGTTGATGACAGCACCATGACCACTGACCAGTATAGATAATGGTGGAAGTAGTCATTGTGTAGCTACCAGGTGCCTTTGATACAACTGATCATGATATTCTCATGGAAAGGTTACGCAAAGAAACTGAAATGGGTCATTCATACTTGTCCAACCCAAAAAAACACAATCAGTGGTGACTAATGAAACAATTGCTGAAACATGGTGTGCAACAAGGCTCCAAACTAGATCCAGTATTGTTTTACTCACATTGCACCGTTAGGCATAATTGCATTCAAACATGGCATCTCTGATGAGATATGTGCTGATGGTGAGTATTAATGCCAGGAGCTCTTCTCAACCAAAGGGATTCTTTCGCAAACTCGAAAAGAAGAATGTGTTGAGTGCATGTAGGTTTGACCATTCTTTCACACATTATCAGTTCTGTTCTATACACAGATGATACACACATATTGTCTTTACCTATTTTGGGTTAGGCCTAAGAATGTACTACCTTAGTTTCATCAAAATGTTCCAATTGAACCAGCAACATCCCTGGTGTTTGATAGAAACTGGTTTACTGGCTCTAGTACGTGATAGTTATTTTGTGTGATCTGTGTGATTGTGAAGTTTAAAGTGTGTCTCATTGAAAACAAGAAGAGGGTACTCAAGAGAGCACCAAAGCGCACTGGAACGGCTGCCAACCCAATGTATTCACTGTCAGCTGTGTCTGGCCTATGACGCCTGTTCCTTCTGCCCAGTTCTTTCTGCCCAGTTCTTCTGCCCAGTTCCTTGAGATAGTGAACTCATTTCCTTCTTAGTTCTTTCTTGGTTCCTTCACAGTTCCTCAAGAAAGTAGATCTTGCAGAAAATTTTAGCGGTCATTAAGCATGATTTTGAACAAATATGACCCAGTTTCGGCGCTAACCATTTGACCTTACTTTCAAGGAACTGCCAAGGAACTCTGAAGAAACTGGACTTGAATACTAAGAATAAAGCAATTTCACTAGATATATTCCTTGATTTTGAACAATTTTATATTTTTGGTGCCAACCATTTCACCTCATTTTCAAGGAACTCTCAATGAACTGGGAGGGAACTGGACTTTAACGTTTTAAGTGTTTAGGTCCAGCTCCACTTTCATCATTGTTTCTGTCCTTCCACTAGATGACACCAAGTTCCAGTGTGAACAGTCTCCCTCTAGTTGCCAATGGTTGCACAAGCATATAGATAGATCTTTGGTTGCCAATGGTTGCGCACAAGCATATCTTTTAAATTATATGCTTGTGGAAGCGAAGATTCTAATTCACAACTGAGTGTTGAGACATGCATCCCAATTGATGTCAACTAAACAGGCAAGACATTTTTGTCTTCAGATACGTAATTGGACAAGTAAGGAAATGCAAAAACAACAAAAACTGCATAATCAGTTTGGACATGATTATAATTCAATGTTTACACGACTAACAAGCACAATACATAATTTGTTATTTGCATGCATTAACATAACAGATTCCCTGTAAAGAGCTAAATTTTTGGCATTGTTACCAAATAAAGGTATACCATGAATATTTTCATATTCACAAACATATGACTTGAACAGAAACCAGCACTTCAAAAATCATTATTTCAATAGCAAGCCATGATGTAATACCCTAACATTATTCTTTCTGTAGTCACAACTTGCTTGAAAATAAATCCTATAGAACAATATAAATAAGATTGATTGCATCAATGTTTTCCTATTAAATGTTAAATATCCCAAAGGCCCCACACCAAATGAATCAAAGTTTTCTGGTAAAAATCAGATAACCTACGTCATAACAAACGAGTAAAAGTTACATTTTCAAGAATAAATCTCCTTTGACACTTGGTATTTCACAAAAACATGATGAACACTGTTACGTTCAGGAATGCAAAATGTCTGTTACACAGTAGTTTCATACATTTGAGTAACACAAGCTGGGACAAAATTTGTTAACTGGTGATATTAGAATAAAATGGATTTCTTGAATTGACATATGTTTCAAAGCAATATCATCCATGAATTGAATTGAAGAAAATAAGTCATATCAAATTAAATGTATAGTCTCTTACATGCTCACAGAACACACCGATTCATACATTGAAGAGACAACATTGACATTGGTCACCCCGAAAATAGGGCAGTTTCATATCATTACATGTACAAATTTTTTAAGGTAATCTGACTCACACAATTATAATCAGAAGATTATACTTAAATTGGAACAGAGCCAAGCTGGATTACTTACAAAGCAATAAACAAAAATAGGAGTTATCCTAGATACGGTCTAAGTTGTGATTCGGCATAGAATATAATATTATTACCATATAAAATGACATGAAGATTACATCATGACTTGAAAGTGGCAACCCTCTCCGAAAGCTTAAATAAAACAAGGTAAATATCGATAAAATTAGTTAGTACTTTGGATCCACAATATCATATTTTGTAAATTGGTAATAATTATGGACACACTTTAATTGAAATTACATTGGTGTACTAAAGTCAGTCATGATTTCTTATGTTTGCAAAGACATGATTTTTCAAATTGTTAATCCATAAAAACAAATAGTTGCAAGCTGAGATCAAACGTCTTTTATGATTGCATGCAGCCCAAATGAAAAAATGCTTTGAAGGTGTGGTTGCAGCATTGGCGTCATTGGTGTAACTGTACATGTAAATGTAGGAAAAATTGAATCTATTGTCAAAGTCATTGTCGGAGAAGAAGAATAGTTTTTCTTTTGTTTTTTTTTTGTTCACTCTGTGAAGTGGTTGAACACACCAGAGAGGTCATTGAACTCTGACCCAGAGTTGTCAAGCATGCGTAATACATCTGAGAACTCCTCCTGTTGACCTGACTGACCGGCTGCTTGGGGGTTAGAGGATGTTTGGGAGTGATTGGCTGCGGCAGCTGCTGCAGCTGCAGCATGTTGGCTGGACATGGCATCTCCCGCTGTTGGTTGCCACTGTGGCCAGGCTGGTTGTGAGCCGTAACTTCCAGGGGCTTGGGTGGTGGGTACTCTGCCCCCTGTGCCAAGCTGGGTGTAAGTGGGCGCAGCTGAAGAAAAAAAAAGTAAAATTCATTATTGAAATATACATAAACACAATGAACATAAACTGTGGTGAGTGAGTACCTATTCATGGCAACAATTTCATGCATAATCTGTCAGAAAAATAATGTATGATCATTGTATAGTTCAGTCATAATCTCTTTTCTAATCATCTGTATATATATTTTCATTTTGTTATTGTTATTTAATCAGTCGGCTAAAAGCTTTATAGCTAATTTATGTTATATTGTTTGTTTTACACCTCCGACTATAAACAATTGTAACAAAAAGTCACACCTAAGATTAATATAATAAATGACCCCTTACCTGGGGAACCAGAGGCGGATGGGCTCATTTGACTATATGATGTAGTAGGTGCACCACTGCCAGGGTAGTCTGCTGCGCTCTGAAATGCCAAGACAACACATAAGTCAAACCCAGAACCGAACATAACTAACATCCAAAATATTTACAAAGAAGTTCCAGCTGAGATTTAGCTCATAAAAAGTGCATAGGCTGAGAATTGAACCCAGGCCCATCAGAGGTGCCTAAACCACCAGACCACTTAGCAGCGTGATATCTTCATTTATTTGTAGATCATGAATTAGTGTATAACAATATACCTGAGAAGGCCTGTAACCACTAGACCATGAGCCGGGATGGATGGGGCTGGTGCGACGTGTGTTTGACATAGTGGGTTGGCTTAAACTGGACATAGTTCCACTTGTTCCATATCGAATGGCTGAGGTGCCTGATGATGCGTAACTGCTGAACATGTCTTGACCAGCTGAAATAGGAATAAAAACAATGCAATGAGTGAAGAAAAACACAAAGCATTCAGTGAAAATAGAGACAAGACTACTAAGAACCTTAAGCTATTATCAGTCAAGACCAATATAATATAAGTACAGTAATGGAAGCCCAGTTCATTTACAAACAAGTTTATTTTACTAAATATATATGTAAGAGGGAAGCACGGTAAGCAGCAGCTGTTTTTAACCAAAGCAAAGTTGATTATATATTGCAAATTTGCTCATTTACGCAAAGTTACTTATTTAACTTCAGTAAAATAGGGACAAAAGCAGATTTAAAAGTTGTCTAGAGAGCATTTTTAAGCAACAATTAAAATTTGGTTTCAGAAAGTGGAGAAAAATCATAATACTAACTAGGTCCAAGCTGGCGACTCTGTTGCATCATGGAGTTGTAGATATCAGCTGAATAATCATGTTTGCCCAGACCAGTCATAGCAGCATCCCCAGGCCTGTAACCAGAAAGACTTGCGCTGGCTTCACTGTTGGGTTCTGGGGCCACTGCTGCTGCACTTTGTTGTCTGAAAGGTGAATTATTATATATTTTATTTATAAGCACTGTTCATTCATTATATAAATACAAAATATATGTAATTCCCTAATTAAGTCTATCACATGATCAACAATGTCTGCTGTGTGTCTCATTTGTTGCCAACTTATCCACAAGATGGCACTAAAGATTACGTCACTGCAATAATACTCACTTGGCGGAGCTGTTGGTGCACACAATGTATTCCACTTCATCGGTATAAGGATTCTGGAAACTGAAGCTGCTTGTTCGGAGCCACACCCACTCTCGGTTCTTTGCTCGGAAGCGATACATAATTGACATTACTTGTCCTTTCAGCTTCAACACTAGAAAGAGCAAAACCGAGACACATTGTCAACCTAATAGCAAACGAAATGATTACATACAAATGTTTTCTCATTCTATAGAATATTGCTCATGTTCTGCAATAGTACCAACTGACACCAACCTTGTTCAAAACTGTCCTTCATGTGGCTTTGGTCCTCAGGGTGGTAAAATTCATAGGCTGATTTTCCAAGGAGTTCTTGAGGCTGGTATCCTAAAACAGCAGTCACTCTGAAAAAAAAGACAGATGAGTTCAACGTACGGAAGTAATATTAGTTTTCTCTTTCTTTTATTATCTTTTTTTCTGGAGAATGGTGCTCATCTTTCTTACCAAAGTAACTATAACGTTATTGTCATTTTACCTGAGAAATAATAAACCTGAAACCAATCCCATCCCAGTAGTTTGATGGACTCGACTTACCATCTGGTTTCAAATTTTAATTACAATTTTCACATGTGTAAAACAGAAACAGTGCAATTTCCAGACTGCCAGTGAAGAGAGCTCTCAGATTATTTTATTAGAAAACTGGTGCCTCAGCCCACACCTTCTTTTCTTTCCTATTACATAATGCATACATACAAAAACGGCCTAAGGAATTTCAAGCACAAGACAGGTCTTACCTCTGATCAACAAATGTGAATTTGCCATCTACGCTGTGTCTTGTGATGAATTCTGTTGCAGAGTTAGGTCCATTTACATCACTGCAATTGGGGGTGGAGGTCACTTGCAGTCTTCCGATGGCCACAAGACAGCAATGGCTACTTCCATGTGGTTCGTCTGAATCTGTCCGTTCAATTTGCACGCCTACAACCACAAATTCATTGAAATCAAGTTTGTGGGTCTTTTGACTTCATTAATTCATCCTCCAAAGTAGGAGACTTTACTAACTTAGATAATTGTATTTGCCATAACAGGTTTGTGTGACTTGGCTTATTGCCCAAACCTTATGCATTTTTTATGAAAAAATGCATAAGTCTTAATTTAGTTAACTTTAGTTCACTTCAAATGTTTAATTTTCCTCCTCTATTCAAAGGTTCTAAGCACTTACCACTAGGAGGCCAGTTCTTGACATAACCGGTGACATGGACGACTGCGTACTGATTGCCATCAGTTGAAGGTCCCAAAGAGTTGCGCTGTCTGATGCGTACAGTGTGACTGGCTTGCATTGGGTCCATGTGAATGTTACCAATCTTCATTCGACAAATGAAGCCACGTCGTGACCCCATACACATTCTCATAGATGCTGAAAGAAAAACAGTAAATTTCATGTTAGATAAATTATAGATATATTGCAATGGGGAACATCTTCCGGCACAGATTTGTCAGTCCATTAGGCTTGGTACTGACATCAGACACCAGATGACGTTAAAGGTTACACAATTACATACAGAGAGCCCTCTGTGGGATCGTTTGTTTCCTAATATTTTATATACACTGGAAAAATTTACTTACATTGATGGCCCTCCTTTTTAACTGTTCCAGCTGAAAAACAAATAAATAAGCAACGAGTTAGCACAATGGTAATACTTCTAAAACCATTTGAAAATCCCTTTATTTTACACCATCACGAACCCTGCACAGTAGAGCACTTGTTCTATTTGGATTATTGGGTTCAGTGTTCCAAATAGAAAAACTAAAAATATTCAAATTTAATAACTTCATTTTAAAAGCAATTAAAGTGAAACCACTCACTTTTCAGGTCGAGAATACGACCAGTATTTTGCGACTCTGATGTGGACAATTGCTCCCTTAACTTCTCCACATCGTCTTGATGAACCAGGTCGTATAAGCTGTGACCAAACCATTCAGACTGAAATGAAGAGAGAAATTACATGGTGATTGCAGCTTTGCGATAAATTTCACTTCACAAGTTCACTGATAATTTGTGTGCTTTACACAAATGAAGATCAAAAGAATATCACTTACTTAACCTGTGAGATTTTAAACCAACACCAACTTACCTGAGTGTAATTAAGTACAGGAGTTATGGAATCTGACACGTAGATGACACGACCAGTGTCACATTGCACGACAAACAAAAACCCATCCGCAGCCTGAAAAACAACAGGAATATCACTTTGAACTTTATGTAACATAACACTTTATGGAGTCTTCTATGGACAAATAGAATACAAAAGAAAGCAAAATATTCCCATTTCTCAGAGAATGGTATTAAATTCAACAAAACTTCGATTTCATCAGCAACTGAAGGCAAATGTCATTAAATTTTGCGCAATAAAGACCTGTATGGAACAGCTTTAAATACGCCAAATCGCTCTTGATGCTGAGTAAAAGGAATTTATATACACAAATACCATAATACCCAATCTAATTTATGCTATCTCTTAAGATGTCACATAATGGAGGCAAACTCAAACCACCTCCTTTAATATCTTACTTATTCCTACTTACCTCTAAGATTAGATGTTTCAACTCCTGATCAGTCAAAAAAGAAGGTTTGTAAGCTCCATCTGAACTTGAGTTACCAGTACCTATAGATTCGAGACCTTAAGTAAAATTAGTGTTTCTTTGTAAGAACTGCACAAATTCAGACAAATCCATGATACGAAACAAACATAAAGCATTTACTGACATAAACTAAGCTAATTACAATGTACTTATTGTTAGAAGAAACAGTTACTTATACTTACTATAGAAATTACATTAAGTCATGCAAAGAAAGAGATACAGAATGTTAGGTTATTTAAGAGATCAGTGAAACCACGTTTTGCTCATTTTTTACATATATTTTACCCATATATTATTCAATTACATGAAAGTTTACAGTGATCTTTAAATAATATGAAAATAATGTGTAAGTGTTGAGAGGTTACAAGTGTGTGCAAACTAATGCTGCTGCAAACTAGTGTGGTGCAAATTGCATTAAAATGTTGCATGCTACAAAATGAACTCCGAAAAAGTTTGTTAAATTATTAACAATTCCTAATAAAGAAAAAGCAACGTGGTAACCAAGTTAAATATTAGAGGAAATTCAATTTACATTGAAAGAAATGTCAAATAAACTCATGCTCTTGCCAAGCGACAAGTGCTTTGAACAAAATTTTGGTCTGTGTGCCTTGAGGAAGTTGTTACAGCGAGTGAAGGACAACGAACAAAAGAAAGCGATTTATTTGGAAATCAGAAAATTGGAAATCAGATTGCCTTGTTTTCAAGGAAAGTCGGTAGACATTGCACACAGCAAGTGAGAATTGAAATCCGAAAATACAAGGTGTAGTTTGAACACATCCAGATGTAGTAGCACAGTGAAGCGACAATGACAGGTCCCTTGAGGACAGTCGCACTTTAGCTTTTACTTTAGAGACACCAGGGAGGGTGGGGCATCGGACGACAGCAAGGTGCATGGCCCTGGTCACTACATGGTGCTGTGCACATTGAAACAGGACAACAGAGAAGAGACATTGGTGCCCAGCACATCCAAGTGCACACAAGGAGAAGTGACAGAGAGACAGTGTTTTCGTCCATGGTACATTACCTTGTAGCGCTTTCATATGGGCAACAGCTAGTCGCAGGATGGTCAGCTTATCAGGCTTACGAGCCAGGGTACTACAGGCGGGCACCATGTCACATAATTCATTTACATATGTGGCCATCTTGCTTCTCCTGCGTCTCTCGATTTCACAGTGACTTTCCCTATAAACGAAAGCTTCTGACAATGAGTCAAAGAATACAGAACAAGAACAGAAAGAAGGGTGAAAACAAAATCCTGGGCAGGTGACCATGAGTAGCAAATGCCGGTTTGGGAGAGCAGAGTTGTCAGTGCAGGACTATCTCCTGGAAGAACTACAGACAACATCATGATGAGACCAGTTTCACCAACAGCAGCAACCAAAACAAGCACAGGAAGCAAACATGCTATGCAAGGGCGAGGCAAGTCACCAACTCAACCTTCCATGACTTTCATATGACCTTCACAGGTGACCTTGACCTCTTGCTATTATTGCATTTATTAGCCACTCTCCCTTCTTTATTTGCACAAAACGAAGCAGAGAAAGGACAATCTATTATACATTTTTGTGGTACTTGAAAGACATAGAAGGTTGGCAGCTGACGACTGTGTTATGTGTGTGAGTGTATGTAGAGTGTTGAGGTCGCTAACATGTACGATGTACGGTTACCTCTCATAGTTTTCATATGGGACACTGCCATACGTAAGATTGTCAGCTTGTCTGGCTTACGAGCCAGAGTGCTGCAAGTGGGGACCATGTCGCATAACTCTGTTATGTATGTTGTCATTTTGTTGCGTCGGCGGCGTTCAATTTCACAATGGCTTTCCCTAAAACAGACAAGACTGTACAATTACCCTGTCACCTTGCATGCCGTGGGTTGTCCTGGCCTGCTCCTATTGGCGGCTGCTACTACTGCTGCTGCTGCTGCTCTTCCATTCCAAATCTGCATCTCCTACTCACCCCATCACCTTTTATATCAATGTCAACTAACTTCATCATTATTCATCATTAACCTAAACACAGGCTTACTTATCAAAACGTGTACATGAAACATTTATTTTACATTAGCCTGCAGAATTTATTGCAACCTTCCATAAAATGTATTGCAAATCTGCAAACACCATATCACAGCTATTCAATCATTATCGAATCAATGGTAAGTTTCAATGAAAACGTCTTATCAATAAACACAACAATGATGGCAAGTACATAAGTATATGAATATGATACTGAAATGAAACCACTTTGTCTACTCGCTCACACCATAGCAAAAACCTGTCAGTGTTGTTCAGTGATATTAATGCATCAGGTCAGAAGAAAACTAAAAGCACCAAGTTGGAATGTTCATGTCAGCAAAGCATCTTTTTATGTTGGCAATAAAAAGCAGAAAACGTAAATGTGTGAAAATGGGATTAGGGGCAGTTCTAGTCCATGATAACAACACGAGACAATGTATAAAATGACTTTCCACAGAACAGTGATATCTCATGCCACAAAGACAACAAACTCCTTAGGTCAAATCAACCCATTTCAGTCATATTAAGTACCACTGCACTATTAGTTCTGAAATTTTAAGTACCATATCAATACCCATGCACTGCTGAAAGGTTAAAGACAAGACACAAATCCACAATCCACAGAATGAAAAATAGCTGTACAGAGGCCTTTGAATGCTGAGCTATATATTGGGGCAAGTCAAAGCAGACTCGTCTATTATATTGATAAATAGTATAATAATTCCAAAAAAAAGGAGCAAAACGATCTTTTATTTCTTGTGTGCTTGGATAGTTTGTGTAGCCTCCTTGACCATTGCCGTCCACTTTTTGTTGTGTTTATTCCTGACTTATGACTTGTAATCTGCAGCTAATGACATTAATGAGTTTTTTTTTAACCTGTGGTGTTTTTTGTAAAATGACAAAGAGAAACAAAGAGAGGAGGAGACAAAGACAAACTAAACAGACACTTACCTAAGGCCTTGCACGTTCCTAAAAGCAAAAACAAGACCTCATGATAGTGAAGGACGCGACCGAACCCAGCACTCAGTCCACCAATATCTAGCATAGAAATCTTCACAAACAACATTTTCTTATTTTTTTAAACATCCGATACACATACAATTCCGATACACATCTACAATGGTGCTGGGTAAGGCACAGTTTCGGTGCAACTATAATATCCAACATGGTGTCCATGCACAAAGGGACAATGATGGTGACAACAGTGAATGATTATGACTTCAGTGAAATGACAATCGTGATCGTGACTCCAGAAAATACTAGCAAACAGAGCATATCAATGGCTGATGCTGTGTAAAGATGCTAACAAATCAACCAAATACTAATGTACATACTAATACGAAACTCTTTAGGAGAGGACATTGTGAATTTTCAGATGACACAAGAATTACTTCTAGAACATTTTTTTATTCCAAGTTTCTCCATGTGCCACTGAAAGATCATGTTGAAGCTTGGACAGCCATTTTTTGCAAGATTCATCCAAATCAGGTGCTTCTACACTCTAGAATTTCACTACCACACAACAACGTAAACACAAAGACAAATGAAACATTCCAACTTGGTGTTGGCCAATCATTCTTTTGAAAGAGTTCTTTTCATTGGCAACATTCCTACTTTTGGTACCGATTACTTTTAAAGTTCATTATATTGTAAAGAAAAAGATAGAAAACTTTATAAAATGATGAAATGAAACGAGTATAAAACAAAGAAGTATTATTTGCCTACACTTATCATATATGAGGAATCTTGAACATTGTGGGTATCTGTATGATAAAAGTGGTCTGTTCTTTCTTTTTCCTTCTTTAAATTGAAAATTCCTTTTGCATTTCAACAATATTTGAAGCTCCATTACCATTTATGAAGAAATACCAGGTGAAACGTTAACAAGACTCTAAAATCCTTCGTACATGTACTAGCCAAAATATATGCTTAACTGAGCTCCACTGTGTTTAACTATGCAACTTGGATTGTGACTGAACTTTCTAATGAAGAACTACAAAGGATTACATAATTTCATATGTTGCACTGAATGCAACTGAGGATTACCAACTAAACTATTCTAAAAGTGGTCTCTTCCATTAGCCAATTCCTTCAGTTATAAAATAACAACATTCTAGGAAATAATGACAAACTAACACAATATTGTATCTTTTGAGTAATAGATCTTCATTCTGTCACGAGAACAGAAATTGTCAGTTGTCAAGAATTACCAAGACTAACGTAGACAATCCTACGAAGATGAATAAAATAAAAAGCAAAAACTAATGGGAGTAACGGGATGCATATGCTTGAGAAGTTACAGACGATTCTAATTTATCGTTGTTTATTAAAAGAATGAAAAATATTTTCCGAGATCATTCTCCATCTAAGTATTGTGTTTCTCTGGGAATATAATCGAAAGCATTACAATAATCCACACTATTTTAGATATGCTTAATGAAATTTAACCTAGATCCACTTAGCCATATTGCATGTTACATTATCATCCCATTAAGTTGTGCAATTTTCCCTTACTTCACACATCTCGTATTGTCCTAATGTAATGAAAACTGAAGTTCAATACACTCAACTGAAGCAAACAAATGGAAATCTACAAAAGGCGCACAGTTTTTAAGTCTATAAGCAAAAATATAAAATCTGAATAGTAATGGATACGACATGATCAGAGGAGTTTTAAAGGATCAATATCTTTTTAATTGTCAATTCTCCATCACATTCTTTGGCCAACTTGTTTACTTTATATTGCCTCATTTATATATTTGCCTCAGTATTTCAAAGGAAATTTCAATCATAATGAATTACCTATCCCTGTGTGATTATTTGGAAATAGCATAAAAATCAAAATGAAATAGCAGCTAAAATCTATGTATCACATGAATCACCAATAATCAAGTTAACGAATCGTATTTTAAAAGTAAATATGATTATCACTACTTCGCATTAATAAAAGTCATCCCCACGAGGGGACTTCACTCGAGTTCTTTGTCTGAATGACAAGACACTAACACATTTCCATTAAACCTAGTTAATCTTTTTAAATATTTAGCAAAATTTCATTTTTCATATAAACCTACCTTGCCAATCTCTCCTTGTCTGAAGGATCCAGACTTTTGTTGTCACTGTAGTCATCCCCATCATCGTCAGACCTGCATCAGCAACATTAAAGGAATTAAAATAATGCAAGAATTACATTTGCCCCTTCACCCTACATTACAATACACAACTTTTATGTGGTAATACATTATATTTATCTGTATGTGTTAAAGAAACTCACAAACTACTTCTTATGCCATGATAAACACCCAAAAAAGTGGTGATATGAACAAATGGTAAATTATTCACATTTTAACATCAGTTTTTTTAACGTTTAAATGATTTTCAACGAGATTGAATTGATGCATTAACTAAATACAGGGTAGCTCTAAAGCAGCCATGTTTACATAATACATATGTACTTAGGTAACTGCTTGGTCAATGTAATCTGTATGAAATGTAAATGTATAAAATCAATTTACATAAAAAAAAAGTAGTTCACGGGAAAATATTAAATCTTACCCAGAGCCATTTCCACTGCCTCCTTTCCTTTTCCTTTTCGTCGTATCTGGGGGAGTGGGAGCTGAAGATAAACAAAAAGAGACATGTATTGTACTGTATTGTATCAATGCTACAGTCAGAATCTCAGTTAGCCACTGGAGGCAGACGTAATGATGCCATAGTAAGGCTTGGAGCCCAACCCATTTGTACATTTACCCCATGGGTGCGGTCTGTTACTTGCCCCAGCATAGACACCGAGTAGTGAGTGACAAGTAGTCAAGTACTATACAAATTTTATACATTTCCTACTAATCAACAAAGGATCAATTGGTAATCAGGGCATACACTGCATTGACTTCCATGGTTATGTATATTTAAACTTCAGCTCAGTTACAGCCCTGAGCTTGGGATATATAGTGATTATCAATAGGAGCAAAAACTAATGATCATATTACCATGCACATAAATATGTTTTAAGTAATGCTTAACAATCTACAATTTAGTAGATTGTTAATATGATACATAAACAAAACACTCCAAAGATCATTTATATTAAAATATTATCAATCTTAAAGGTTTCAGATGACCACTGAATCAGAAAATGGGAAACATCTAATCAAATTACAGATTTAATTTTTTTAATTTGGATTCTGAACCAGGCCAGTCGCACACATATATATATACAGATATGTCAATCTGTGAGGCTACCGGCAAAAAGTCAT
The DNA here is from genome assembly GCA_932294295.1 of Alitta virens. Lineage (NCBI taxonomy): Eukaryota > Metazoa > Annelida > Polychaeta > Phyllodocida > Nereididae > Alitta > Alitta virens. Next base: position 11,832,428 of record OW028577.1, on the reverse strand, counting down.
TTGTCCTTTGTTAGCTTCTTTTCTCAAACAAAATTTACTGACATTTCCATAACTATAAAACATAATCGTATTTCACAATGGATATTACAAAACATCGAAGGAAATTCCTTCGAGGTATTGAAATGTCAGTAAATTTTTTTTCGAGGAATCAGATGCAGTGCGTCTTACATCCAGTTTAGTGAAAAAGATTTAAACCGAACTCAGATCTGTCACGAAAGACGAGCAAAAAATAAAAGATAATGAGGAATTAAAAAATTCACATTTTACACATTAGCCAATTTTTATTCATAGCATTCCGTAGCTTTCAAACTGTCATTTAAATGGTATTGTCTTTCACAAATTTTACACAAATCTTACACAATCACGTATCTCTTCTTGTGATACAACATTTGGATCGTGATGGCTGGGGCCTGTATTTCAGTCTCTTTTTTAATATCATAATCAGTCACACGTCACATTCTACGTTGTGTATTTATTTAAAAAAATCTAGGACACACACATTTCACATATGCACTATTAATTTACTGATTCCTGTATTGTCATCATGTGGGTGGGTTTTGTGTAAGATTCACTTTATTTATAATCAGGCACGATCAAATATGACAGAAAAAACATCCCCCTCAAGTGAATGGAGAAATAATGTAAATCAACATGATTAAATGTTTTGGAATGTTTTTACATTATTCAAGCCTAACTAGCTAGAGGAAGCAGGAAATCTACTATGTAAATGCGATTTTATGAGTGTATTTGCAGTTCAACCATTGTCAGGTGTGTTTGATAGAGGAGATCATTAAAGTACCTATCCCTTAATGGCCAAGGGCATCTATTGTAATTGCCTGCAGCTTAAAATGACTGGTCATTCACAGATCACCTGAACAGCAAATTCTAACATACATGTATCACAACTGTATTTTTAGACAGCGATGAGATTTTTGTTCAGAAAATCGGCCTACATGAGTAATCCTATACACAAATCTATTGACAAACACTACACTGTTTAAACTGTGATATATCATTCGATACTTAATTTCATCACCGCATTATCGCTTGACAGCTATTTTTTGCGTCTTAATTCTTGTTGAAGTAGTATGCATTGTAATTCATTAACTTACAAACCTACCTACTTAAAGGAAATAATCAATTTCACAATACAATGCCAGGCCAATGAGCAATTATTGCATTTAATCAAAATTCGCAACACGAATTAATGATTACACGTCTAATTAGCCATATTAATGGAGAAAATATGGTGTAATTGTCACATGTGATAATCAAATGTTACACGCAAAAAAGAAAAACCACAAGTAAAATAAATATCTACCGAATAACAACGAATTAATTCCTGTAAATCACGTGGTCATGTTTACTGCTGTAGTATTCACACCTTCAAGCGTAGACTAAAAAAACAATTTTCTGGACCAAGTAGCTCCTTCTTTTGGTATAAATTAATGTTAGGTACAAATATCTCAATAATTTAACAAAATTATGGCATCATCATCATCATCATTATCACCATATTCTCCATTGTATACCACAACTAACTCAATTTGATGTAATCAATTTTATTACTAACACCATTGACCATTTTCCTCCCTTCAACACATTGCATTTAAATATATAGATCGCCTCTGCACGTTTTTACTGAACAGCACAATTTTCCAAAGATGAGCATGGCACGTGTATTAAAAAATTATAACTGCCTGTTTTCATTTTATAATACGATATCATTTTCTACATATTTGGTAATATTTTCAGTGCACGGTTTGTCATGACGACTAGTGGGCGAGATCCTCTAGTGATCACAACCCAGTTGAAGGCACGACACACGGGAGTTAAAAATAGCATCAGGAATCCCCCTTCTGAATCACGGATCCCCCTTGTCGTCTGAAAGGGGAGCTGAGTCGTCAACATTTATCTTTTCTCAGCTAAAGAAATTCAAGGAAGGACAAATTCCAAGAAAACCTCTTGAGTTTGCAAAATAAGGGATTTTCAGTGGAATTTCCAAATTAATTTTCAAGTTTCTGTAAACCGTTCTAAGGAAATTCCAATTACCAACACCGAGATGACTGTTCATAGTGACGACTTTATTCCAATCAGTGGTTTTACGTGTGAAACATTCACGATATTGGTATTCATCTCATCTCATTATGTCTCTTTGTCACTAATACAAAAAAGAAAATTGAAACCTCGCGAATGACAGATATCAAGTTCTTTGACAAATTCCATCCGTGTATAAGTTTTGATAAACCAGAAATATTTATATAAGGAACTAGTGAGAACAATGAATTCTAGTTACAAGTTGACATAAGATATCGAGGTGTGTTAGGAAGTTCTTGGCTTCTGAATTTTCTGTTTTCTCATGTTTCTCCGATTAAAGCTGCTTAAAAGGTTTTCGTGACACGTGCGTGAATTTCGCACTTTAATGCAATCTATCAGCCACCAAGATAAGATAGCCCGTTTAGTTAACTCAGCTTTCATCTGCTAATGGTAAAATAAGATAAATGCAGCAGCCGTGATTCAGCTACTAAATCAACCCCCCCCCCCCCCCCCCCCCCACCCCCAATACTCTCTTTCTGGGGAGATCAAGAAATTGTAACATGAAGTTTCGCATTACTGAGTCACGAATTAAGATTACCAAAAAGATTGACTGGTTTCAAAATACTGCCAAGTTCCCAACCTCGGTCGAAGTTGTGTAACTTAAAAAGCAACTCCATTAAATTAAAATTGCCCATTTCCAATGATTTACAAGTCAATTCCATCCCAATATGTTAGTTTCAAAAAACCTTTCTTTTCGACAGAAAACAATTGCTAAGAGAGCAAAAAAACAAGGAATTAAGCCTCAGTAAATGCGGAACTTCACCATCTAACCCTACACAATTTTACAAATTAACCAGAGTTATTAAAGTGATCCCGCATTACACGATGTCCTCCTACCTGGCATGTAGTGAGCTGACATAGCCATCTGCCTAGCACTGAGGTCCAAGGTTTGGTGATGGTAGTATGCAGCAGGGTGTGCCCCATATGGGTAGTCCATCATCATAGTGTTGAGCAGCTGCCAATTATACTTAGTGGGGATAATGTAAACTATTATACAAACTAATCCTAAGAGTAAATACAACTCCTCAATGCATACTGCAGGGCTGATCCGTAGAGCTCTCTGGCCCGCAGTGTTTTACTGTATGAGAGGTGGAAAACACTCAGGCCGCTCGTAACTCTGATAACAATCCTGTTATGATAATGACCATCAGCGCGCCCAGCTACTTTAACAACACTCAACACACTGATACAAGTGTTTCATTTCCACCTGGCTGCAAATGGCCATTAAACACTGCAGATCTGGTGCGTTGATTCACAGGTAAGACTTTGCAATGGCTAATAATTCAAGTACAATCATTTAATTTATATGTAGTCTATATATAAAGTTCAGAGTGTTAATTCAGAATGCACATTCGCTTTCAAGTCAGTAATATTTTAATCCATAAAATGCACAACCACTAACTAATTTAATAAGTTATCCAATGCATATACAACTGTATTAGATCCAAATTAGCGATGAAGTAAACAAGAAAGGGTGAAATATTCTCAAAATTCTTGACATCAAAGTTCAAGATATGACATCCTAGAAGATCACATCAAGACTGCGGAGTTCCTTGTATTACGAACTCCTCCTAAATGACTATCGCCAGCATATGACTATGAATATTAGTAATATGGCACCCATGGGCAAATGCCCACTTGCCAATTCCCCCATTACGCGGCTGAGACAGTCACGACGCGGGCCTCGCACTGGTCTCACATCCTGCAGTTGCGTCTCTCCCTAGGAGAACGTCCTGCAGGGCCTCAAGACGCAACGTTATGCAAATTGCCTGGTGACAGGACACGCCTTTGGTTAACAAGATATCGATGAAACTTTTCACTGACTGATTCTGTATCAATTGACATTACTAAGCTAAGATGTTAATTGCAATGCACGATAAAAGATATCTTTGAGCAGATGATCATTTGAAATTATCTGAGAATTCTAGGAGAATTAGGTCTCTATGAGCAGAACCATGTTTTGTGTTGTCACTGTTACATGGTTCACTGTATCCTGACAGTGAGAACAGTTCCATGAGCTCATGTCCGGGGTCAACTATCAACACATTGGCTGAGTTATTTTATCTTGTGTATATGTCTGCCTGTGCATTGTTTATCTCTACTTCTCCGCAACTTGTTGGCCCTGGTGCTATAGTGTTGCATCAGTGGGGACCTGGGCTTTCACAAGCCAATGGTAAAGTGGCATGCACCTCACAGCTAGGGGGTCTTCCTCTCTCTGAATTATTTAAAAAAAATCGTTCTTGTAGTTTCAATGGAGGCTCGTTGTCAGCCTCCCCCAGCCTCCTAATTAGGCAAGAAAACGGTTGCCATGACGACTTGGCTGGAAATACTGCAGAAAATGAGCTGTAAGTGGGTGGTGTTGGCTGTTGCCTGCAGGGAGCTTTGTCCACCTGCGAAAGTGCACCCTCCCCCCTCCTTTTTCCTTTTTCCTGGTTAAAAGGCAACCTGTTGGTCTTACCTGATCTCAAGAAGCAAGATGTATATTTACATTACAGTAACTGTAGTTTTACTAATTTGATTAAGCACAATAGGTTCTAGTTATGGACTGGGTATAATTTGACTAAGTTACAAATATATCAATGGCAAACAATTTATTATTACAGATTAGTTAATTTAGGTAATCCTTGCAGAAAGCGTAAAAATGCCACATTAAATCCCATTTCAAAATGTATACCATTAGGATGCTCTAAAATTGGTAGTTTAAAAAAAAGTTTTCAAAAGATTGTTCCCCGGAGCTTTTCCCATTCCTATGTCAATTTAAGAATTTCTCATGTATTGTGAAATCACAAATAAGCGCATATATACAATTAAACCAACTACCATTCACCTAAAATTTTAAGTAGTGACCAGGTCCTAAAAATGATAACACATTGCTTCTTGGAAAACCAATTCCTGAACTTTTTCAACACAGAATCCTCACCAAGGAAGATGTTCTCAAACATTTCTTCTATTTTGAAACATAGCACTGTCTATGCAGCAAACCCTGTATTGCTTAGCAAATGTACGGAAACAGTAACGGATGGTGAGAATGTCCATTAGCTTTCCTGGCCAAATTCCATGCATTCAGTGAAATCTTAGTCTTTTTGTGTAATAGTAGGATAAATGTATATGACTGGTCAATAAGTAGTGCAATAAAACTTAAAACTTGGCTTTATATAACAGAGTAAAACTAGGTTCACATGAACTTATGTGGGACACTTGAGGAAAGGTGAAACAAAATTTAAGAATTTCTCATGTATTGTGAAATCACAAATAAGAGCATATATACAATTAAACCAAATATCATATTTAGAATAATTAAAATTTGCCTAATAGTAGTACTACAAATTACACTTCACATAACGTCAAATTACAAATTAATATTTTATAATTATATAAAAAACCAAGCTCAGCTCAGACTATTTGAAATGTATGCAATGAGAATATTATGCCTGTAGGACCAATTTATGTAATACCTCATTCAAGATAAGTTTCTATAAAATTTTCTTTCATTTTTTTTTTAGGGTATGCTAATTTAATGCATTTTTTTTTATATAATTAATTCATGCTTAATTATAATGGTCACCAAGCTCAGAATATTTGAAATATATACAATGAGGATATTATGCATGTTACACAAGTTAATTTCAGTAAATTGCTGCATTTCATGATAAGAATAAACTGTCAGTTCATACTGCACAAATTGTTGAACCTATCCCAGATTTTTTTCAGTAACAATTGATAAGTCAAATGTGTGTTGAAACTGAACTCAGTGCTAATTATGAGCTCTGCACTGGTGCACAATAAAGTAAACATAAACTTTTAACACAATTGACACAAAAATCTCTGTATGATTGTGTCCAAAGCCCATACAAATTCAATGGCTATCATACCGCACATTTCAACAGCCTGGTGGCATAGGCTTATAATGGAGATATTGACCTAATTTTTTCAACAATTTCATAAAATGACAAGAGGAATGGGAAAACTCTGGGGAGCAAGCGGTTTTTTTTATACCTTCACTTTTTTTGGACCACCCTAGTAACATATATATATATATATATAATTTTATTGACAGTAACCACACAGGATGGACCACCGCAGACAGTAAGTCTGAATCAATAGTGTTTTTAAATATCAGAAGATTTCAACAAGATTATTTACCTCCTTGCTTCAGTCTTATAGGATTAAATTCGTTGTCGCCTCTTATACTTTGTGTGAACAAAGCATGTGACCAATTACTTGCAAAAGTATAATGCAACACTTGCATATTTAGACACCCAATCCAGGTACTACATTACGAAGTTATTCAAATCCCATTTACCTGAACATATAAGATGTATTTCATTTCAACCATTAATCTAATGATTGACATAAAATGGGTGTCTATTTACACAAATGATGGTCATTTAATATGAAAATCATTGTCGTGATGATGAAATCACAATGGAATTAGAAAGCTCATTAATTCGAGTGACACACACTAAACCTGTACAGCTAAGTTCAACGTGAGTATTTATGAGTTTACATAAACTGACTGAATAATAACGGTTGTATACCTGTCAATTTCATGACATTTTTTGCTCATTATGTATTGAATGAAGTATTTATGGCAACATAATGCTTTGTGCTTCGTCACAGTGTAAGTTATAGCTGGATAGCGATATACCACTCATACTGCTGCAATGTTACCAAAAAGAAAATCTTTTACAGCCAAATTCATTGACTTGGAAACAAATCTTATAGTCCTGGAAGCTAACCTCCAGATGACGTCATGTGAATCCAGGACTCCCATTGGTTAAAGCGGGCACTCTGCTAATAAAAAGAGTCCTGAATTCACATGACGTCCTCTGCCATTTAGTTTTCCAAGACTACGATATAAGATTTGTTTCCAAGTCAATGAATATGGCTGTAAAACATATATTGGTTTACAGCTTTCACACAAAAAGCATGCCCTGGGTGGATATTCCCACATTGGTGCTATCGTGTTTATATTAACACGAGGCTGGATGACCAATGTCTCTTTTCACAGAAACGGTTTTATCTCTAGTCAGAAAGTAGGTTTTTGTTTCATCACACGTTTCAGATTCAAGTCATACAGGGCTGAGTGATGGTTTCAAATTTATAAAACATGATGGCCAGAAAGTTTATACTTCTGCGATATCATATGTCAACTGAAGTTGTCTCTACTTACAATAAATACGACACCAGTATCATAACGCTGTTACAAAAGGTTTTACTTATAAGCTAAAGGCTTGGCCGCTATAGCCCGTGTATTGCGAGAGAAGAAGGGGCCAGCATCCTAAGGAAAGCAGGCAGACAATGGCAACATAATGATGCTGGCAGTTAGAAGAATCCAAGCTAATCAGAGCCTCTCGCCTGCACAATGCCATTGTTAGTATTCCTGCCAGGTCCAGCTCAGCACGCCACAAATTCTGCACAAGTTAACACCACCAGGCTGACATTTCAATTCCCTCCAACTTCTCATGACAAGCCTATGTAACTCGGTTATTGCAGACACACTGCTCCTGTATTGCAGTCAAAAACTGCTGTCAGCAACAAGACACCACTTTAAAAAAATTGTTCAATATATGCAAGCCTTTAGTATGCTCATCACTGCATGCCTTACATGCTTTGGCTTTTGTTCAGCTAAAACTCCTTTCTCTAAACAATATAAAATTTACATTACCATAAAGACTAGGAGGACCATTTCGTATATTTAGAAATTAACAGATTGAATTTTGCCAGCAGAAGCAGGATAGATGGACACTGCAGCTTATCTGACCAGCCCGCATCAGAGTTATCAGATGCAATGACAGTCAATCTGAGTGCACTGACGTCGAACTACTGCTGCCCTCTCGTGAAATATCATTGCATAACATTGACCAAAATCTGATATTAAATATCTGGCACAGGACCATTCTGGTCGAACGGAGGCTACTGACCACATGTTATAAAGACATATTAATAATAGGACTACAGCCTCGTAAAATTAAGAGTATGTTGATTTCATTAGGCAATTAGAATATACCTCAATACTTACATAAAAATCACTAAATCTGTCCATTCTCTAATAACACAATCATTATTTTACTGTACGGTTAGATTTCTCTTTATTACCAAATTCTCAAAGATAGTCCAGAAGTGGCCAGAGACAACATAAGTCTTAATTAAGATACTCAAAGGTTTTAGACCTAGACAGTTAATTAGCCCTTAATTCGTCTGCAATATGCACGAAGACACTCAACATATGTTCACTGGGAGAATCAATCATTTCCAAGAATGTGGTGACACGTGGTTAGGTTGTGTTGCTATGTTTCTCCCTATCCCAAGAATAACTTCCTTGGACATTACATTCTCTAATTCATCTGTGCTTATGTCATGTACAAAATATTTATCAAATTGGAAAACTATACTGCTCCAAGATGCATAATTTGATAAGATGCATTATTATCTTATCAATTCGGTTCATTTAATTTTTTTTAAACATACTCTACTGATATCAAGTTGGAGGGGAAAAAAACTTCATCTTGAGAGACTTTCAGAAGGTCCTATTTAGTAGCCTCAATCTATGAACCTAGAATATCGTCTATAGATTTATGTAGAAAACAAATTAGTTTTCTCTCACAAATTTCAAAGCACTAAGTTGCAAGTGCAAGGGCTTGGTAATGATGAACACCCGGCACACACAACATACAAAATAGCCTCAAATTGTCGGGCATAATTGTAGAGAAGAAAGCTCAAACAGAAAGACGGGTGAAGTTTGCATGTCAAGGGGTGATTACAAGTTGGGCCGACTAGCTACCCTGGCAACATGGCCCTACCCTTCCCTGTACCCCGTTATCTTATCCCCCGTCTCACCTGCCACGGCCCTGGTTATCAGGTTTACAGAAAAGACACATGGGGCCTGTGAGTTTGTGATTATTCCATTGCAACAACAAGCAGCATAAAACTAACTGCTTTTGAAAATCAATAAATTAAAACAAATTTAAATCTATTTAAGTCGCCTGTATCTAGTAAGGCCCAAACTGAGGTACAATACAAATGGATTTTCAAATTTCTCTGTATTCGAATTTAGAATGAACAACTCGTTACAAACAGAATTCTGAGGAAACGAATGCCACTCGGAACGCACAAGGTTTTATAAGGCACAGATCTTCAACACGCATTCTATGCGTTTGAAATCATAAATGATGTATCAAAACAGAGAATTCTATACGTGGCACACAATAGTTTGAATAATTCTGGCTAATAAGACAAAAGCACAAGTTCATTTCAGGTCACAGATTATTGTGCAAAATGTCCAATTCAAGATAGGCTCCCTTGGCATATTGTGTGCACAGAATTGAACAGGATTTAAATTATGCCATCTCCTACACAAAAAGGCTTACATTTCAGAGCAGGGATATGCATAATGTATTTGATAAATGCATATTGTCCAATAAACGAGCCTGTGAAGAAGACACTCTTTGCACCGAACACTAACAAGAATATGTTGATGGATGCATTTGTTGGGCATGCAAATCCGGGCATCCCATTGTTATTGGGAATATTGAGGAGGCAGGGATGGTCCATTATGATATCGTATGTCAGGCCCAAGTTATGCTTTTCAATGAGCCCCACAAATCAACCAAAGGCAGTAACAAAAGACTGGAGAAGGGGAGCAGCAGTTCATTTAACTTCCAGGACCTTTCACCTGAGCAAAGACACAGCTATGTCAGCTTCATGCCAGTTAGCAAAAAACCCTGTTAACATTCCTTGTCACACTGTCAGGTCTGGGTGTTTATGTTTGACTTGGGCCTGCAAACTCAGCCCTTTATTCCTGGCTGCGAACTACTGTTGTCCCTGGACAAGCAGACAGGCATCGTTTACACACCAGACATCTAGGAGAAATACAAATCAATGGCAGACCGAGCTTCAGGCCAGCCTCGCACACAATGAGCAGAATATAAAGGGATCAGCCCTTATCCCCCCCCCCCCCCCAACCAACCCCTTGCATGTGCATCGCATGGATCAATACCTGGCCAGGGCTGCTAATCTAAGCCACATTAGAGTTGCAAGGGGCCATGGAGGCTGCCCTTTTTCCCTGCATATTTTTGCGGCACCACATAATATTCAAGCTGAAACAGAAACAGAAGACCACCCTCCATACCAAACAACACACAGGAACCACATTTAATTAGTACCACTTGTAAGAATGTGGCACACACACAGTGTACAGATGAGGGCATGGTTACAAAGACGGGAATCCTTGTGAAACCAGTTCATTCATTCATTCAGGGCTAATAATTCATCTCAATTAAAACAAAGAAATTTCCTTTCGTACCACGTCCAGGGGATGATAAAAAAAAAGGGAAGGAATATCATTTAAACCCACTATTCTTGCACCCTTTTACGTATTACCAGAGGGTATTACTCAGCAGCAGCAGCCACAACTGAAATCAGGACAGCATCACTTGCTTGGGTTTGTGTGCTGTTCATGCTGAGGCCTGTTTGAGCAGAAGCAACTCATTGCTATGTGCATCGTTCTAATTTGAAGGATGGAGACAGCACTGCAAGGACGTGCATGGGGTCCCGAAGCAGCCAGTCCACAGAGACTGCTCAATCTATCCTGCATCTACTGCATCTATTTTGCTCCTGCAGCTACACAACCATTGCAGCTACTCAACTCTGCATGCAGTTATTACAATGTGTTGATTATCACTAATACTTTTTACTTGCAAAAACCTTAGAACTGTGCTGCAGATTCATAAAAATACTTGTTAGATATTTGTATCATAATATGCAAAATAATTAAAAAATATATATCATAAAATTATTTAATTCACATGATTAATAAAACAAAGCTGAATATTTTGAAATTGCAAATCCACAGTGAACACCAAAAACCATGTATATGACAGACCATATTTAGTAAACCTCTCACGATGGTACAAAAAGATCTTCATTGTGGTACTTTTTAAAAAACAAAATCCTATAGCATCTCCAGTGTTTTTGTTGTGCCCTATTTAGGTTAATTCTAAAAAAGGTTTCCTATAATTTATTCTTGTCAATGTCAAGTATATTGGGTTCTGTCAATTTTTTTTTTTTTACATGAAATTATATTGTATCAATGAGAATGTTTGTGTACAATAAATGTATCTAAAGAAGAGTGTACAATATAAAAAAGAATGGTGCACAATATAATTGCAATTATAATTTACAGTAACTACACGTACAGGTGCATCATTGTTTATTCAATGAGAAGTTATAAGGGAGTAATAACTCAATCAACAAGACAAACAATGTAATTAGAAACAATTGGTATACTCAATCAAACCTGAATTATACAAACCGTTGACAAAAACATTGATATTTGCAAGAAATGCAAGAATCGTCTAAACTTAAGCCAGTGAGAATAAAAGTCTGCGAGTGTGAGTGTGATTGTATTTCTGAACGAACACACTGAGGCACTGAGGACTATTATTCCTTTAGTGGCTTTACATTGTAAACATTTTGCGCCAAAAAACGGTCTATTCATTAATTTAGTAGTATTATGTCACACTTCACAACAAAACTGTATACGACTGTAATTTAAACTGTAATTTAAAGCAGTGTGAGCTGTCATAAGTTCCAATGGGGAAATGATTTTGACAAGCGTCAAGAGTGCTGACAAGGTCGACAACACGAAATAAGGCCTATCTTACCTGCGCCACTGGGCGGAACTGCCGCCGTTGCCGCCATTCTAATCTGTTTCTGTACTTCCCCCGATTGTTTCTGTATTTGATGAAACCTAAACTACCGACTATATCTGCCCCTGATCGGTATAATGACGTCAAAATGTTGGACTAAGGTAGAGTTCGCTCCCAAATCAACAATGGTAATGTCTCGCGCAGCCACGAGGTCAGCGAGATTTCGCGAGACTGACCTCTTATTGGCTGGCAAAGTGCTTCCGGGAGACGAGAGTTGTGTTTTGGGACCATTCTGTTGTGATGAGAACATAATTCGCCGAATATGGGGTAAGTATTCGACCTATTTGGTTCAAAATTTTATGAGATATAGAAGCGGCCATGTCTGGTGCAACCCACTACTGCATGTCAGCCTTCTTGCTGAAAATCCGTAGCGCCCAGACGCTTTTAATCGAGGCAATTTTGGCTGGTAGCAACCCGACACAAGCTGAATATGACAATGTCAATGAGTGACAATGACATTGATTATCACATTCACAAGACCGTTCTCAGATGTAGTATAGTGGAAGATGTTGTTTAGACCAGGAAGGCATATTGGAAATGTATCGTTTAATTGCGCAGACGGTTCAGACGGAGCTGAGTTCAGTTGAAATTTGCGCGATCTGTAGAATGTACTTGTGTTGATGTGAGGCACTGATATGAGGGTGGGAACTAGATGTGTGAGGCTATCCTGTGTGAACATATATATAATAACAACTTTGTTAAAAGGAAGCCTTTACTGGGGTTACATTGCTCTTAATCTGAAATGTCGAATTGTACTCCCTGTTAAAGTGTCATTATATCAGGGAAATTAAACATTTCTTCAGTGTTATGCAATGAGATCATGAAAAACGGTGCTCAATATATTGATCGAACTGAAACTGATATGAAGACCTTATGAATGAATATACCATGTGTGTGCAAGAGTTAGATAATTTTCATATGTTTTTTTGTTTGCTTTTGAAGACTAAAGGGAAGAATAAGTGGTTTTGTTCCAAATCTGGCTAGACAGTTGTATTAACCTCCTGCAGTGATTGCAGTTCCACAATTTTAATCACATAAATTATGAGGCTGTGACATGGTTTGTATATCACTTGTGGTACTACTGGCAACTCGATCAGTGTAAATTTAGCTTATTTTCTGTCATGCAATATACAGTGCTTGCTCAGTACATTCCTCTTCAGATCCAGTTATATATGTGTGTGTATTGGTAGTTACACAATCATATGATAATGTCTAGTTATGTGTTTATCACACCCTATGTGAACATGTCCTGCAAGAAAATGCAGAAACAGTTTCTGAAACACTTACCTTCAAAAGCACATCATGTACTATTCAACCATGTTGTGTATGATGATTCATTTTCTTCTGAGCAACACACACTTGTATACCTAATGTTTATGCACACCTGAAATATGATCGTGTCTTCACAAGAAACCCTGATCAGAAAGCAATGGTTCTACTTGGATATGTTGACTCTTTAGACAAATAATTTCAAATGATTTCGAGGCACGAGAACATCCCAGATAAAATTGATATGAGAAAAATTTAGACTTGTATACATGTAATGCATAATATGCACTGTAGCTGCTAAGCAGTATATCATCCCGTTGTATTCATTCATGGAATTGCTTGACGTTTGTGTCATAGCTTTGTGGAGTTGCATACTCTTTCAAATGGCATTAATTACTGTCTTTAAGTTGAAATGGTGACATTGTTAGTTGGTGTATTATGTTGCTCTATGATGCATATGAAACTGTTTCTAAATTTTGAAAGTGTTTTATCATATTACGTTTCAATATAATTTTCAATGTTGCCAATGACACAATGTATCAACTTATCAAGGGTATCTGATTCAGACAAGCTTAGTTTCATGATTATGATTATCTTAATACCATGCAATGTTTGTCACATTGTCACATTGTCATGGTTATGCATACTGTGAATCTGGCAAATGAGAAGGCTTACTTGTTTGTTTTTTTTTTCAATATAACTTTGAATGCCATTTGGATGATGTGGTTCTTAGTGAGGTTTTTGTTATTTCGCGAAATTTTCATCCCATTGTAGTTTTCAAAAATTAGATACGTACTAGAATGAGTTGTTCTTAAAGTTTTATTATGAGTGACTGAAAGGTGCATGGCATTCCTAAATTTTCTTATTTAAGCTGCTGCATCTAATCTGCAACATGCTTCTGCTTCAACTACTTCAAGACAAATTGAGAATTTGTTTTCCTTATTAATGGGTGCTTTGAATCAAATGTGTAACTCCCAACTTCTCTGGTTATGCCCGTTCAGTGTAATCATATGGTAATGTTTGGGTGTTGCACCAGAGGTCGCTGTCTGTATGTGACTGTCTGAGATTGATATCAGTGTTGTGTAAGAAAAAAAAAGAATAGCATTACAATATATTGCCCTTACAAAACAGTTTATTACTTTGCAGCAGTTAAGCTTATTCTGTTACGTTATATATGTTAATGACAGCAACTATTATGATTTCCACCACAGGTATGGATATGTAGATCTGGTTTTTCTCGTGCCTGAATTACTGGTAATTTGGAAGTAGTTTCAATTTGGACATACCTGTGGGAAGGAAATGCGAAACCATTTCAAGGCACGTCTTTTTGAAATACTAGTTGTAAATAAGAAATTACGACAGCCCATTATCTAGTTTTTATTGCACATTTTTGTGTCCAAGTTGAATGAATGGTAATCTCAGAAGGAATTTCCGATTTCAAGCGAGAAAAAAAAGTTAACATTGGTGAAAGGCCTGGGGATACATGTGACAATTATTCCACCATATTATGCAGTAAAATATGCACACACAACCTAACTCCTATTTATGGCCAAGATATGGCTAGCGGTCTATGCTAATCTACCATGGTTTGTCATGTATTGAAAATAAATACTACACCAATATTGTAAATACATATTGTAAATATATGACATACTTCCTTTGCACAATATATTGTTTACAGGCGTGAGGATGAGTCATGCCTTAATTAAAATTACCCCATATGGATCGTCACGTACATATGATTCAATATATATGCTAATGGACTTTAAAAACGCATTATCTCGGGTTTGTACAACATGTTTTACCTATGCGTTTTTAAAGTCCATTAGTGTATATATGTCGCTATAACTGTTATGGCGTATTTTAGAAAGTAGAATCTGGCATGCAGTCAAAAGACGTCGTTTCGTTCATATATATATATTGAGTACATTTAGGTGTTTTTTTAAAAACGTACTTATTGCGTGATTACTCAGGTAATATGCAAACATTGTGAATATGGTATAATGATATTGTCACTGATCGTAAAATTGGGTATTTTCCCAGTTATGACACTAAATATACAAGCGTGATGCAAGAGTGCATGTTTTTGGACAGAGTTGTGTTTGTTGAACTGTACTC
Source organism: Alitta virens (assembly GCA_932294295.1). Classification (NCBI taxonomy): domain Eukaryota; kingdom Metazoa; phylum Annelida; class Polychaeta; order Phyllodocida; family Nereididae; genus Alitta; species Alitta virens. The sequence continues at coordinate 11,817,234 of OW028577.1, read as the reverse complement.
CTTGGATGACATGCAGGGGACATGGGTCTAAATAGTTGTATTGGTGTTGAAGAGGGTTGTGTATTTGTGCCCCACGGACTCCTATCAATGATACAGCATTCTTGGGTGAGATGGTCAGGCCAGGAATGTTTTCTTAAGATTTTACCCAAGTCATGGTTCAGGGGGCAGATCTTAAAGCTGGCTTGTGCTGGCAGCCAAAAAGAGCTGCTGGCTGACTGGCTGGCATGTTGTTAAGGGGTTGTTGAGTCTGACTCAGAGCACAAGAGAGGGTGCACAACTTCCAGGTGTGTTCTCTTTACCCCCTGGGTGCAACTGCCCACCTGGCTGGACCTCATCATTTGCCTCAGCAGCAAGAGCATCTCACGAGAGGAACACCTCATCAGGAGCATTGCATGATACCACCTCCAGCCTCCTCCTCATCTAGTCTATGGTTGACATTAGCATCTGCACTGGAGCACCCATTCAAGGCATTGTGCCTAGGGCAATGTAAATGCTGCTGTGGAGGACTGCAATTTACTGATTCAATTCACCTCATTCACTGTATAGAGGACACTACCTCTATGACGCTTGTATGATGCAGTGTTTTCTGTATGCAAACATTTTTGGCTATAACTGCATAATGTCATGTGATGGTATACAACAGTATTTGGAGGTAAACTGAACTGCATGAGAGTGACACGTAAATGTATTGTGCGCTATACATATACAATATTCATTCCACGGCCTTCTGCATGAGTCGTCAACAGTATTTTGACCTGCAGATCTGAGTGCATTGATCCAGTTCATTTTGCTGCTGGATTGGATTGCTGCGAATTGCTCTCTCTCTCCAAGGTAACGCCCAGTCATTCATCCATCCATCTACTGTGCTGAGCTGCTGAAGTCAATCTGTTCAGGTGAGAAAGGCAGGTGATTTTGACTGCTCATTCCGGAGGTTGCAAGAACAGTCTGCAGCAGCAGCAGCAACAGCATCACGCTTGAGTGAACATCTGCTGGACTGCCCTTTAGCCAAGCACCTGTGCTTGACCATGCAGGATGACCACAACACTGACCAACACCAGCAGCACCAGCAGCAGCACTGAAATGAAGCCTTACATAGATGACGGTGCTCCCCCAGACCATCCTTTCTTGCACCAGGATTACTATGTGCTGAAGAGCCCCACTACCACCATATATTATCCTCTGTGAGTATGCCATTGCATGCACCTCCTCTCATTAGCAGCATCGCGTTACCTGCTAGCTTTCTGCCTTAACTTGCTTCTGACATCATTAAGTAACTCTACACCCTGAAGGTAATGTACAGGTGCATGAGGTATGTGCCTCTCAAGATTCCTGATCTGTTGTACCAGCTTTCAGGTGAATGGAGTGCTTGTGTTTGATTTGTGGAGTAACTTTTCAAATTGTCTTTATTTACTTAAGTGCACTTAATTGCTATGTAATCTCAGATATGTCTGTCTTTAAGACTCATTTGTGCACTGATAAGCTCGCTCCTCTATACACTTGAATGAAACAGAACAATGAATACCACTGATACCAAGTATTGTGGAGTATGTATTCATAAAAATCACACCGATATGTATATGATAAATCATAAATGTATGTACTACGATTTGAGGCTGCTGATTCACTGCTGATTCACTTCCCAAGAATGCAAAGCAGCTCTCCCTTAAGATGCCCTTAATAGCTAGTATGCAAAGTAGAGTAATTGGACCTCCCACTATGACGTAGACATCTAATTGTTCTCTCCATTCGTTGAGAGCATCTAGGTTACAGGCTTGCAGCTATTATGTTCTTAAGCATTAGTTAAGCTGGGTTTAAAGGCAGTCAGGGCTTCTGGAATTTTGGGCAGCAATGCCATAGAATGTTTTAGTGTAATTTCTGACTGAATTAACTAAATGAGATAAGTAATATAATCATTTTCCATGACTGGAGAATCTTACTTGTCTTCTTATTGGTGTCATTAGAGTTTAAAGCCTTGTCAAGGATTTTGTGAAATTTTTGTGTCATGTTCAATTAAGTGTGTAATGAAGTGTTCTTTTAAAAGTAAGGTATTACACTGAGTGGTATTTTGCAATAAATTTCACAACACATAATGATCAATGTAACCTGCATGAAAAGTTTGCAGTGAACATATTACCAAACCTTGATGAATTATTTAGCAGAAAAGTCATTATATATGCTCTGTTGCAGTCAAACTATGGGGAGAAAATATTTCCATAAACATTTCATGTTCATAAACATAGAACATGACAACTGTAAAAAAAGTTACATGGCTGAGGACCAATAACCGAAGGCCTCACTTGTGAAAGTGGTACCGTATTTTCTTGCTTACGAACCAAAGCGCTATGAATTTAAAGGCAACATTTACCCCAAGTTTTAAACCGAGGCCAACTTTACCCAAGTTTCAAAGCGAGGCCAGTTTTAATTTGAGATTTAATCATCAGATTTATACTTTCAAAGTCACGATATCCCGGCCTTTAAACAAGACCAGCCAATATTTTCGACCCGGCTACTATTCGAGAAAATGTGGTACGCTTGTTTGGCACCTGACTTTTGGTAATTTGCGTCGCAGGGAAAATATTTCTAAAAGCTCTTGACAGGTATCATGTGATGAACATCATATATATCGTGCTGTGGGTCTATTTGATTGGTGTACTTTCCCAGTTATGTGTGTGATGTGTGAATTCTCTTCACTTGCAATAACAAACTTAGTTTTTACTAGTTATGTCAACTTATGTGACCATATATAACAATGTCAGTGTATGCTTTATGCATGCAATTAATGGAGAGTTAATTGCGTAATGTGACATTTTGGCATATTATCATATTTTTGGGTTGCATTATGAAACATTGATTGTGCATCAAACGGTCAATCCATCAATGTGGCAACTTAACATGCTAAAAGTTGGGGGATCGATTGTGCCATTATAAATAGTAAGTAGTATGTGAAGAGTAAAGTCAATCATGGTGCCTCTTAAAACCTGGTCAATTTACAGGTTTACTTCAGCACTACTGAGTATTACTGACACTCTCTATAAATAATATTGACATTTGCCAACACCCATAAACAGATTGTCGAACACGAATCTGTATCTTTTGTGATTGTTTATTGATTGGATCATCAACTGCTTTTGGGTCTGTATTGACCTTAGCCTGGCAATGTTGCCAATTCAATCATTTATTGAGTTCTCTGCGTGAGCCTTCACAAATCACGTGAATGATGTTATCAACTTGCAGTTCAATAACAAAATGGCGATTATTCCCAGCATTTCTGTGATGATGCTGTTTTTTGGAGCTCAGTCTCATAGATCAGAAATCTGGTCATGCCAAGTCTGAAATTATTTCATAATCTATAATCACAAAAAAAAAAAAAGGAAAGGAGGATTTATCGAAATGTAGTTTATTTGAAAAATCATCTATGTTGGCTTATATTAGTCACGTCGAAGTTATACATTCTTAAAAGGAGCATAGATTGATGTATTGTCATTTTTCGTGGGTAATTGCTTGTTGCTGGCTTCCTTCATCGATATTATCGCCAAGGTTATTTTCATTAGTGAACAAGTTTTAATGAGATTTTTGGACTCTGACCAAATCTGCTTGCATTAATGAGTAAATAAAATGTACATAAAATAATTTTTTGTGTGCAAAAAGTCATTATTAATAATGAATAAACCAGTTATGTAAGAATTGTTAGTACATTGATATTTGATAAGTGCCAACACTTACATATTTCCTGTAGGTGGAAACCTAACTCAATTTGGCAATCTTGCAACCCTGATCCACATTCCATGGTCAGTTAGTGTCACTTACTAGATAGTCTTGCCCCTAGTCATGTGAATGAATAATGTGCATCAATTATTATAATTAGATTATTTAACGACAGGGAAGAACATGCATATCATATTACCATTATTACACGGTACATCTCTGTTGTAAAATGCAGTGATTGATCATGTACTATAATAATTACTGTATGCATAACTAAGATAACAATTAGGTAAGTTGAAATGAAAGTTAAAATGCAAAAATCCAAAAGTAAAGACATCCAATAAAAGTTGTAAGACCCCTCGATTTTCAGATCACTTCTTTCTCATAATAGTGTGGTTACTATGTAAAAATGCTCCAGAATATTGATTATGACCAGTGCCCACTGATCCTCCATGATTGTCTCAATAGAGGGGTTGTGCTGTAGCTTTATAAGCCTCCCATGTGTATATAATGTAAACTTGGAAAAACCTCTGGTTTATCCAAGATGTAACTATGTATGTTTAATAGTCTTGTAAAATGAATACTATTTTCTCTACATATATATTCGCTAACTGATATATCATTCAATGAATCATCATTTGAAGCAAAGATTTATAGTAAATGCATGCATATAGTAAATATAGATATAGAGTAATAAATAAATGTATATAGCACCTGTTAATGCTTTCTGTTCACTGGCGCTTGGATTAATTTAATGAAATATATCAATTGCTCATAATATATTTCTAAATAAAATTAAGTAAATAAATAAACTTTTTACAGACTACCCACTGAATAGCTGTATACAGGCATAGAGACTTTCTTCTCAGGTATGTTGATGGTAAACTACTGAACACAGGCAATTATGTCATTATGGTAATGGTCACTTGACTTGAAGAGTTTCTGTTATCAGTACGAGTCTCAACTCCCTGTCCTTTCTGTGGGAAGATAGGAATGAAGAAGTGTGCAGTGAGGCATGCATAGCATGACCTCTGGTTATAAAGCCATGGGGTATGTGATGCTCACATGTTTTAAAACTAAACATTGTCGTGACTGTGTTATGATATTTGTTGTGGCAAACGAGTATAACGTTATCTTAGGGGTTATTGTGTGTGTGTATTGTAATGTTGTAGGTTATGTTATGAGGGACCACTATACTGCCAGCTGAATGTGTGATGAATGAGAGGTTATTGACACATAAGTCACACCAATGAAGCGGCAAGCAAGCAAGCAAGCAAGCAAGCAAGCAAGCAAGCTAGCAAGCTAGCAAGCTAGCTAGCTAGCAAGCTAGCAAGCTAGCAAGCAAGCTAGCAAGCTAGCAAGCAAGCTAGCAAGCAAGCAAGCAAGCAAGCAAGCAAGCTAGCAAGCAAGCAAGCAAGCTAGCTAGCTCAAAAATGACTGGTGTAAACAGTGCCGTTTCTAATGCTAGGCTATATTTCATGAGTTTGCTGTGCTGATATATGTGATGGTCACACAGTAAGGCCGATCAGTGAGGCCTGAAGACCATTCCATGCATAGTGAACACTTCTATATATATGACACAATAGGCTGCTTCCCAATCCACAGGCAAAAGTGACTCTGCACCTTCTAGTGAGATATATTCTAAGGAGATCACCACCTATACATACATGTAAGTGCATGTTCTTTATATCTGCATCAAATGGTTTGCATAAGCATACAGAACAGTAAGTGGTTTAGGGTTAGGAGTCATGGGGCCTGTCAACAATCCCTGTTTGATCTGTTTTAAAGGCCATGATTTGAGGCAATTAAGTTGAATTTGCAAAGCCATGTCTCCCAGCGTCATATTTCTCTGATTGATGATGATGCTGGGGTTATTTCGGACAAGTGGTTACTATTAGTAGCCTATTACGATTGACATATTGATGATTAACCCTCATTATTAATATAGGGATGTAGGGTTATCATATTTGTACAAAGAGAAGTTGTAGCAACTACTGAGTGCAGCAATGCATGCAAACTTCTCAAGTGACTGAAATGTCTCTTATTCTATATATTCTGTGGGCAGGGCACAAAGTGTATTCTTCTCTATAGCTGGCTTGAGTGTGGATATATAGGTGCCATCGGCCCATTGCATTGCAGAATACCTGTAACCTTACAGATCAAACACTGCCAAATGCAATGAATGAGTGCTGTCAAGGCAATGTTTACAATTACATCGAAGTGACTGGACCCACATCAAGGAATCTTACAACAAATGACAAAACTTCTTGTGATCTGTCTTCTTGATGTAGGATGATACTGAGCTCAGGTTTCATACCTTTGGATTCCATGTCAATTTACTGGGATCAGGAATCACTCAAGATGTGGCCAGTTGCATCCTCACATTGCAGACATGCACATTTATGACATGACATTGTGCTGAGATTTCTTGTTATCCTTTTTTGTGCTTCTTCTGTTTAGGACCACCCTGGCTCCTGGCTGCATGGTTGTGGCCTAAATGTTTGAAATACCTGTGGGTTGCTATTTTTTGCAATTGAAATCATGAAGTATGGACTTACCACTTTCTCTGCTATTCAAACCAGACAATTATTTATGTTTTATGGTAATTCATATACAGTCCGGTAACTTACCATCCCATTCAGTTGGTAATTCTAAACCTTTGCTATATATTTTATGTCTAAAAATTTCATAAATATTTAAATGATACCTGCAATTTATTTATGACTAAAGTTTGTCTGGTGAACTCTGATGAACGATGTTATTCTCTTCTTTTTTTTTTAATTACCCCAAAGTAAAAATGAGATGTTGGTTTGAATTTTCATGTTGTTGAACTTAAAAAGGAAAATGAACTTTGTGATTTAGATTGTAAATACTGATACGAACTGAACAAAGAAAGATTTGAAATGCCTTTGCTTTTGTTGACAACCCTTGTCACAGCACCCTGTAATTTTGAGTGTAGATATTGCATGTTCCCATCCCAGTGGTCAACATCTTGACAACATCTTGACCACTTCATGAAGATGAATGTGATGGATGACCTTCTCGACCACACCCTGTTTTGAGTGGGTTGGAAAATATAAGGGTCCTCGTGAAATTCAATTATCAATGAGCAATCTTTTCAAAGGAAGTCATCTGTGGTGCTTATTATTGCTCAAGTGTTGTGGGCCTTTGAAAATTTACATCTGAGTGGACTTCGATTCAAACCGAAGTTTGGCTGATGAGTTCGTATACCAGTGGCATGAGTGTACAGGTGTCCTATTAATAGTATTATTGTTGAAAATATGGAGAAATGAATTGCACTATGTTCGGATTTTCTTCCTACAGTTGGTAAAGAAAATGTTTTCATTCTGTGAATTGTTGTCGCAATTCAGCTGAATGATCTTTGTGGTCATGTAAACGAGTCATTGAGGAATTAAGTGGACAAAGGACAATGGGATTCCTAAGAAATGGCCAAGGAGACAGGGTTAGGCTAAGAAGCCATTGAGATGCTTGTTGCCTGATAGCAATGACCATCACGTCTGCTGTTGGTCATTAAAGCTCGAGTAATTAGTGGTGATGCTTCTCACTGCCAGTGTTGTGGTTGTTTGCCTTGCACTCTTGAGATGGCCCAAGGGTTATGAACATATTTAGATGGTCTGTGGAGTCTCCTAGTTGCAGTAGCTGCCAGTTGGTGCAGTTTTGGGTGGACAGATTTGAGATGCAGGGGCCAGGGTTCACCCAGATTGATGCGGATGAAGCTGAGACCCTTGGATGCCAGGGGATGCTAGGGGGAAGGAGGGTGACGGCTGCTGCAGCAGGCTAGTGATGGAGACGTCGTGTACATGCCGTTGTCATGGAAACCTGCAAGTGGCTTTCCTGCTTGCCAGCGTCATGTGGCTTTCCTTGCAAATTCACTCGTCTACTTTGTCTACTTTGTCTTTGTGACGAGGTTTCTTCTCAAAAGAAAATCTAGAGAACCTCTTCAATTTAACAAGCCTTGTTAAGGCGATTGCCACCTTAATGGCTAATTTTGGAAGCCTTTGGCCGGTCAACCTCCCCCTAATCCTCAAAACCACAATAAGTAGGCTTAATAACTGTTGCAGTCTTTCACGCGAGTGTCTGCATTATCGATATGAATTTCGAGGATAAATTCGTCTCTGAGATGAAGCTTATTATGCTTATAGTTTCGTTAACCATGGATATTTTAAACTACTAACAGTCGATTTTGCACCCAGGAAATAAAATAACGAGACTGGCTGTATTTTACGTTATAACAATGGGAAATGGACCATACTGCCTCCCTACATTTCCCTTGGGTTAAAAAAAACAACTAAAATCCCAGATAAATCAATGGGAAGATAGGAAACGTAATTTGTGTGACAAACATGCACATTGTAACTTCAGTTTATTTTTTTATTTTTTGTTAATAATCAATTGAAGGTCAGGGGCGAAAAAGGCTTGCTGCTTGCCATTATGTCACGTGGACTGGATTTAATAATGCTTCACTAATATGCATTGCCTTGCGTGAAGTCAGTGAAGCACAGAACGTTACCATGGCAACTGAATGACCCCTAGTTTTGACCTGACCTCGCGAGCCCTAATTATACCATGCAAATTTCTTTGTGCTCCTGTTTGGATATTTCAGTGTCAGTTTCAGTTCAGATGAATAATGAATGAATCATGTTGCACATCCTATAAAGAAGGCAACATTGCTAAATTGCTACAATTGTTTTAACTTACCTATCTGATGTTGAATCATAGTCCTTGGTATTTCGCCGTCGCTGGTTGAATTTCCTGAATAATGCTGGTTAGCTTGTGATTCCTTTAGAAATACTTCTTCCCCCAAAGAAATATTGCTGAAGGTCTGTTGGTGTCTTGCATGTCCTGATCGTTTATTGCCAGCTCAGCGTGTATTACTCTGGGGATGGTAGGACCTCTTTAGACGGCTGGCGCCACCTCGTGTATATTCCCACAAGTTAGATATTGGGGGGTTGGCTGCATGTTACTGTAATGTGAATCAAAGTATCGTGTGTCACTGTTTTGCAGCTGATGCATCGTATTGCATCTAGGTGAAATGTGGTATTTTCGACTATTAAATCTGTGTAAATATATATATTCTGATTTTCCTTTGTCAACTTAAGGTGGGAATAAAGGATTGGAATTGAAAATTGAATTGAACAAAATCAGTGATGAGTATCTGACACACTTAATAGAACTATGCATTTTATATGTTCTCATCAATGTTTGACTTCTTTGAAATAAACAAAGTGGAGTCAACTTATTTTAAATCGACTGGCTTGTATAATAAATACAATGATCGTATAAAATGGCAGGGAAAGTTCAATGTAATGAGAAAGTATAGTGGATAATTTGTAATGAAAGACTGAAAAAACAAGAGAAAAAAAAAAGCAAGAGTGACAGTTATAATAGCCATGATAGATGTGAAGTAATTCCTGCATGGATCTTTCCTTGTTTACAATGTCTAATGAGTAAAAGGAGCAGCTGGGTCCTTCTAATACAGCTCCAAATATTTGAGCATTATACTTCAGTGCTTGTAGTGGAAAGACCACAGTTGTATTGGAGGAGATATTGAGCATAATACTGGGACTAATCTGAGGCTGGTAGATGGATGAGGTCCCAGGGAAAAATGAGGACTATTTTGGATTCATGACATGATTATCTATGACAAGCACTGGTTCCTCCGTGCTTCGCTACAGAAAAGTTAACTGAGCTATTTGTATACATACAGCTATATTTATGGGGCCTTATGAGAGCTTATGGGATCTTTGGCAGAGAACTGTGTACTGAATTATCTGATTTGCTCACATGATTGAATATGGCTCACAAGTGACAGTGGCTCCAGCTGGGGAGAGGTCGTCTGTGTTGCTTATCACAATGCTTATAAGTACACGTACATGTTATACTATTACATGCATGGACATGTTCTTGTATTTTTCACTGACTGTAACAATATCTCATTCTGATGTAAGTAAAGTGCATCTGTATCGATGGCAGTTAGGTATTTAAAGGAAATGTGATCTGGAAATATTTGTCATTGAACTTTATGACATCAACATTGTTTTGTAAACTGTTTGGCTACAAAGTACTTCCTCATAGTAATATGAGACAATAATTTGATAGTTGATACACATGTTATATTGTCATCAATGTCATGCATTCTTTATGACAACTTATCCTGGTCATAACATGAAAAGTGATCTTGAACTATCTCCTTATATTTCTTAGTGATTGTGATGGGGGATTAGGGAGGCAGGAGGCGTTTCTGCTGCAACTACATCACCCAGCATCACCCCCGCATCACCAGCTTCTATCGACTCATGTGTCATCTCATTTTATAGTCACAAGGACAGTTGTCTGAGTGGTCTGGACCTGCTGGTCAAATGTTAGGACGGTGTCAACGTGTTTTATGGGATGACAAGGCCAGTGGTCATTTTATGAGGGATCAGCTGGATTATATGATGAAAATATATTGTCACTGCCTCTAACACGTGGGCAATTGTTGGTCAGATCTAATATGTGCAGTTTGTTGTGCAGGTAAATTATTACCAAAAATACATGTTGTTATTTATATAAGTTAATATAACCCTTAATTGTATCACAGAATAATCCTCTTCCATATACGAATGGAGTCGAAAGGATTACATTAATACTATACACATATTGACAGTCAGAATTGAAAAGTAAGCAGCTGTGTTACATATGCATGGTGTTAATAACATTTTCTTGGTTTCATGTTTACATGATTTGTGAATTTTATGTTAGTATATAAGCAAAGTTGTATTGCAAAATAGATCGAATGTGACTCTGATATTCTCTAAGAGAGTCTGACAACTGATAGTCCATCGAGCAAATATTGGAAGTAGAAGGATTTGATAGACAATACAAAACAAAAGGCCAGGAATTGTCAGTAAAGGACCTTATTTGGCGAAGCAGTGAGAAACGCCTCTCATACAATATACACGCGGATACATCGAGCACTGGAATCACAGCTGCCTGCATGATCGAATTGTGAGATGGACTTGCCTGGCTCTCAAATGTCACAGTGACAACCAGCCCAACTGGCCAGCCAGTGCCAAGGTGCATATCAAACAATTCCGTGAAATCACCACCACAACTGGACATCACCAGTGGGCAGTGGTCAAGTATTGGTCAAGTAGTGGCAAAGCAAACTGGACATGGAGGTGGGTCAGGACGTCAGGGATTTACTTAAAGCTGCTTGGATCCAGAAACAGTTACAGGTGTCTGGCAGAAGGCAAGTCTCTCACTGTTTCCAAAATTTATGGGTATTTACTGCAACAAAGCTTAATTGGAATAGGCTAATAATGAAGTCTGGACCATCCTTTCTAAGGAGTAATTGCTTAGACTTGCTGTGATTGTCAGTAGTGGTGTCACGATGATCGATTATACTCGATCATCGGTTGTTTTGTCTAAGAATTTTATGATCAATTACTTATTTTTATAGTCCATCTCAAAAATTTTAAAGAAAACCTATTGTACTTTTTCCCTTCAGGAGTTTCATATGATCATGAATAACTTGACATATTATAAGATAAATGATTTGAAATATTATAAATTGTATTTACGTACAGAGACCTTTAATTATCTTGGAAAAACTAGTTATGATAACAGTTGATTTTACGTAGGTGACTACTCATATACAAACTCCAACCGACTAATAATCGATCATCGGTTGTTGCCCCCAAACCGATGATCGACTACGAAAATGTAACTAATTGACATCACTAATTGTCAGCATACACTGTAAAGAATATAGGGATGATGAGTCCACAACTTAGTACTCATACATTGAATTTGTCATATCTTGACATAAACACCAGTGTATTGCCATGTTGCTGTTATTTGGCTTTTTTTGCCAATTACTGCTATAATTAGGGTTCTATCTAAATATATGTAGCAATGAACATAGTATACCAATCAGTAAGTTGTAACATTCGGATTAGTATATACTATCTTCCAATATCTGTATGCCTCCCATTGCTTGCATACTCATGTATTAAGAGCATTAGGTCAGAAAAAATAGATGATAAATATCATATGACGAACTGGTGGCCAAAGGGAGCAGTGATTTTGTACACACGAATGTGGAGCTGCATAATTAATATAGTGTGGGATTGGGAACTTTTGTTTGTAGAGCTTTTCTGCTCTGTTTTCTATGTGCAAATGACCAAAGACATTCGCAAAAAGAAATTCAAGATTCTGTTACTTTTTTTTGTGTGATTTCAAATCGCATGGAATATTAACTTCTAAAGAAGGAGACCTAACTTTGGTAGCTTTTCTCTGTTTACACAGAAAGAAATGCAGTCACACACTTTTTGAAGATTATACCAAAAAATATTATGGAGATTCAAGAGATTTTTTTTGGGTCAAATGATGTTAATACCATTACCAAACAAGGTGTTTCCTACCACCCTTAGGTTATTATCCATCATTAAACAATGGTCGATAAATAAAACATGTTTTGTTAGTTGGCATTATTCAACAGATTACGTGTTTTTGGTATGTGTTCATAAGGCTTGAGTCTGTCTAGTAAATCTATGCTATTTTGCCTTATTCGTGTGTGATATGGGTGGAAGACAAATTGCAATCTTACTTCCTTTGGGTAATAACCCCGAAACGTCCCTTGAAGGGAAGTAATTAGATAATTTCCTTCCTACTCATATGTTTTCAAGGGCGTAATATGTTTCAGGGTGCCCGCGGGTTATAACAAAGTCTGATAAAGCCTTACTTTATTTTTGTAAAAAGTAAGGCCCGTTACCCGTATTAAATCTTGCTTTAGTCCACTAAGTTTTACATTGTCTTATCTTGATGCAAATGTACTTGGATATTAACATCCACATTGTAATATTCAGACGATTTGGTAAATATAAATGAATAGAAACTACGTGTCAATATATGTCTAGCAATTATATTCCGCGTCTGCTTGGCATTAGCTATGTGGCATGGTAAAAATTAGCTAATATGAATTCTTAGAATAACAGAAAATTCTCCAAATGAAGTTCAACGCCTGAGAAAATTCGCACTGGATTCAAAAGTTTATTGCCTGCACTAGAAACTAGAACCATGCAGTGATCTTGAATGTTTGTACTTGTACCTATGTAAATTTATAAGGTTGTTCAGCTAGTTTGGTTGTGCCATTAGGTTGTGCAGTTCATGTTGATGTGTTAAGTGGTGTGTCATTTGCAGTGCACAGTCAGGGCCGTGCAATACGGTATTATAATATACAGTGAGACCCCTCAATAATGACCACCATTGGAATCACTGTGGTGGTCTGACTGGTATTAATATAAAGGTAGCTGTAAATTAATTATATTAATTCTGGAAAGTTTGCACTGTAAAACAATGCTGGGACCAAGCTAGTAAGATCACTTGGCTAGGTACTCTTGGCAAAGGATGATGTTGATTGTGGGGTTCAACTGCTCACAGGAAGAGGGCACTCTCAGTGTTCATATGCACCCCATTGCCTATGTGTACCATAGCAGTGTGCACCTGAATGTTTTGCCCTCTATTTATCGCTGGTAGGGGATGAGAGGGGCTCACCTGCCTTAGCTTGTCAACCCCATTCACAACAACATCTCTGCATCTCTTATGAATAGCTCTTTTACCTTGCGAAGCCTAGTGACCCATCAATCTTAGACAAACTAGTTTTAGTGAGGCATTGTGGTACCTCGTAAGATGGTCAAGCAAAGTGGCCCATCAAAGTTCACTACAGTTGTGTAGAGCCTATATAGTAGTGCTCAACTATAATGACTTGAGTAATTGGATTGAGAAAGTGAATAGGAAGACAGTGAAGTAGAACTGCAGTGAGTTATGCAGCTCAGCTACATACCTGCATCAAAAAGCAGTGGGCTGTGTCATACTGGCAGCCCAATCTCAACCTGAGGGCAAAATGATTCATGTAGTCTCTCTCCCCAGCAGTCTTACTTGGGATGGTTAAATGGATGGATGTCTCAGCAGCATCTCCTCAATTCTTCTTGTTGCGGATGCAAATGTTAGATGGATTGGCAGTTGTAGGACTGATATGTCTTCACAAGTTTCTATTGAAGGTGCAGGTGGAGGGATTTGCGTCGTAAAATTGTGAGGCTATTTTTAAGCATTGATTTGCATCTCCCTGCACAATAAAGCCCCTTGCTCTGGGCTGTAGTCATAGATTTGAGCAGCCTTAAGTCTAAGCTGGCCGGGGATTGAGATCTTAAGACTTCACTCTTATTTCGTAAACGCGTTGAACAGCAGGATACGTGTTGACGTTGTATGAAGGACTGTATACATGGGATGTACTGGAAAGCAAACCGGATAGAGTACAGTGGATAGAGTACAGTGGATAGAGTACAGTGGATAGAGTACAGCGGATAGAGTACAGTGGATAGAGTACAGTGGATAGAGTACAGCGGATAGAGTACAGCGGATAGAGTACAGCGGCTGGAGTACAGTGGATATCTTACTTTAAGTTACTTAAGACAGTACACTCTTATTGTGGATGGCAAACTAGATAGCAAGGAATAACTAGAATGAACTGGTAAATGATAGATACTGATATGGCTGGTGCTCGGCCTACCTTGAAGTGAGGGCCAGTGCGTGTCACAGACTCATGATCAAGGGTCATCAAGCAAGGTGACAGGTCACAGTTCCAGTAGTGCTTCGCAGGTCACAACACACATAGGTGGAAGAGCAGGAGCTAAAGCCAGCTGAGGTGGAGGAGTGGGTTGGAGTCAGTGGACTCGCTCAAGAACAGCCATGTTACTGGAATGAAACACTTAAAAGACATGGAGCCGTCTCTTTACTTAGATTCTACGTCCAAGAGGAGACCTTCTTGGTAAGTCTGGACCTCACGAGGTAATAAAGTGCAATGGCGTAGCACAACTAACGCAGGTGGCCATACGCATTGCCTTTACATGTGATAGTCGTGGTATTGTATGTTTCTAAGTTACTGTTTTCTATAGCATTTTATTTGTCTGGAGCAGATAAAATTAGACATCGTCATGTCACCCCTATAACGTGTAGAAGTTACATGCAATCGTATGTAGCTATTATTGTAAGCAATCTATATTGCAAAACAGTCTGCCTTTATGCAATGCTTTCACATGTAGACTATACTAGTTTTACACTCTTGATTGTGGCTCAAAAATAGACACCTGGGTGTTCATTGTAGTTGGGAATTGACACCTGGCTTTTGTCGCAATGTTGACAAGCTTCCTCTTGGGATTTCTCTTACTTTGTTGTTGTGGGGAGAGAGCTCTTTGAGGTTTTTGTGTTAGTGTTCTCCTCAACGCTCCATTGCCCATTGACCTATTGTTGCATGCTGTAAATTCTCGCCTGTAAACCTTCGGAATTTATAATGGTTGACAGCATTTCATGCCGAGTAATTACAAGAGAATTCGTTAGTAGTTTATGGACAATATTGAGAAAAGTAGATTTATCATTGTTTAGCAGGATGGCATTACTTCAAGCAATGGTGTTGTCATTAATTTTACAGTGTTATGACGAATTACACAGTTGTCAGAACTGGTTTTTAGATCAAAATGGTAGACATATTAATTATAACAGTGTTTCAGTCTAAAACTCCACTATCAATATTCTATTCACATGCAGTAATTTACAGATTCTGTGGCTGTTGTGTACATTCTAAATTTCAAAAATCAATAACATGGAGTCTAAGAAATTATCTGAGCTATGTTTGATATATTTAGACTAGCAACTTGATAATTGGTTGACTGAGTAAATCAGGAATTGCAGCAATTGTCCAGGATTGTTGAAGTGGTGTGTTATTATCAACATCACAGAATGTGTTCCTTTTATATATCATGTAATTACAAACAGTATTCTCCTGCGGATGGTATTGTGGGTTAATAAAGCTACTTCTGGGTGACACACATGTGAATTTGAGGATTAATTCTTCTGCATTATACAAGTTACAAAGTAGCTTTGGTATGCATATCCATGACAAGACTCCGGCATCAAAGGAAGGCTTAGTTTGCTCAGCGTAGCACTGGAATGTTACTGCAAGACTGCAGTCAGGATCAGAATTTTTATTGCCAATTGTGTAGAGGCTATAACAGACAAGTATTAATAACTGAGGATTAGTCATTCATTTGTTGATCCACCACATGAATCTAGATAGATAGATAGGGGTAGGTAGGTAGGTAGGTAGGTAGATAGATAGATATTACGTTATGATATGAGTTTCAGGGAAACACAGGCATGGCATCACTTGCATGGCAGATGATGCCCTATATAAGATATGGAAAGTGCAGCCATCTAAGGTGAATTCTTGCCACTATCGAGGGTTGATTGATGAGGTGAGATAGAGAGGAGGAGCCCACTCATGTTACACATTTACACCATGGGTGGAACCCGGGTCTTTCAGAGGAGCAGACAAGCGTCTTACCACTAAACCACCCAGTGGTGGTTTTAATGCATCTTTGTTTTTATCTCTAGAACTTAACATGAGCCTTTTACTCAGTGGTGTCTTGGTTGGACTCCAAGCCTTATCATCTCATCATTACGTCTGTCTGACAGCTGGTCATCTCAGCTGACTAAGCTATTTTACTGCACTGTGTTGTAGCTCTTACAAATGACATATATGTGTTTTTTATCTATGCATTAATTTATGACTTTTCAATCGATAATGTATGTACTGATGTGAGCAGCAGATTTTCAGTACATTTCTGGTCCGTTTGATCTCTTGGAAGTGTGACCAGTGTCCATCTGCCTGGTGTTATGCCCACCTGACAGTTGCACCAAAGAGTCCCTCCCTCAGGGGATGTTGGGTTCATCTCCATCCTGGCCTTGTCAATGTTCCACAGAATGTGCACATAGTTCTGGAATGCGCTTCCTCTGCCAGATTCGCCTTTATGTCAAAGTGCACTTTTTATTTCTCTGCAATGTGCACCTAATGGTGATTGGGCTGTTGACTCTGATATATCAGTCGAAAATACAGCAGTCATACATTTCTATAGAACTCAGAACTTAGCTATATACTGTGGAATCTAAATATGAACACCTCATACAAATGTACAGTTAGTTTCATAAAAAACGGTTGACTCTAGATGTCTTTAGCGACCTATACCTGACTGTGATCTAAACATGCTAAAGCCAGCTGCTTCTGTCCACTTCTATAGCTAATAGTCGGCTTACATTTATTACCAGAAAAGTGTTAACATTGGCAAATTTTAGAAATTAATGTAATATATCATAAATATGTACTTTTAGATCCGGTTTTGAGTAGTTAGCAATGACAGCTTTGGCTAGGCTCAATTTGACGGGTCGTTTTTAATGAAACTAACTGTAGTGTGTGATTAGTTGCATGACTACAGTGGCAGCCTGCTCATCTGGTAGTATTTGGTTCAACCCCTGGTCTAGGCAAGTTGCAAAATCTGATATCAAAATGCGTATTTTGTCTCGAGTAACTTTTGATGTCATAAGGTAACATTCCATGTCTTGATCAGGCACCTGGACCCCATGAAGGTTTTGGATGGACTTGTTCGGAACACACAGTTTTTGTTCAAAGGTCCTCTTTATGTTTCATGCAAAATAATAGCTTTTCATAAGATTTTTGGTGATTAACATAGTCCTTTTATCATGTCTATTATGATTACAAGTCAAGTCTTCTCATGGTTATTCTGTACTTGATTTCACATGCATTGTGTTAAAGTATTTTACATAAACAGCTGCAGTGGGAGCAATTAACTCAATCTGTTCAGGATTTTAAACAGGCTTATTGTGTAAAGTTAGCAGAAAAAAAAACTTAGCTGCCTCGTGAAAAACTAGCTTGAAAGTACACAAGAGCATGCTGTTCTCTGTAAAAGCCATGGAAACGTTGATGACGTAAATTAATATGAAAGCAAACATGATCTTACATGCATTGTGATGATATTTTATGAGAAGGTGCTAAAAACTTTGACTGTTTTCTAAAGGAAGTCAACATGAGGACTTGCAATTTTTTTGGACACAGACAATGTCTCGTGTTTTTTTTTTCTCGTGAAATTATAGCAGAGATGTGGGCCCCAGAAGCTTGGATAAAATAATGTGCCTTAATGCTGATTTATTTTAGTATTGTTGCTATATAGTGGAGTTATTGTACTTGTCAAGAAACTGCACTACCTGAGAAGAGTTCAGAAAGAATTTATTGAAAACGTAGAGATTGCTGTTACTGATAAAGAGGGTTACCAAAAAAAGTCTTAGGATGTACCCCACAGGGTTGACATGAGTCGAATGTAAGATTACACCTTGCCTTTCTTTGTGAATTTGTTGTAGAGAGAGGAGCGTGTCTTTTTGCAATTCTGCCCCCTGCCATATTATATATCTTGAATGCATTTCTTATGAACATGATGTGAGAAAGCCTCTTAAGCTGCAATCTTCATAATGGACCTTATTATAAGGAGTTGCCAGGGGTAAAACTCTCAACGAGTTGGTGCCTTTTAGCTCTCTATGCACCAAGTGTGGGAGAAACTAGACCCATAGATGTAGTCTTATAAATCCATGCTAGACACAACATGGGCAGTTAGTTGCTGTACATATGAATCTTAACAGGGAGAATTTGTATGTACTGAAGTGGAATGGTGGTACATGTCTTACACAAAGAAATAATGAGATTACATATCCTTATGACTAGTTGTGAGATAATGAAGATGATTTTGTATTTATATATTTTGCACTTAGTTTATTTAAGTACGGGTATATTGACATTGGGACATAAGGGTTGGTTTTATTCCATAAGTACATGAATTGTGAACCAAGAACTACATTGCATAATGGTTGGTCAACATGGAAAATCTGAACATCACTTAACAACGAACATTTGAAATAATGCTGATTTACTCTGCGATTGTAATGTAACAAAACAAATTGACTGAACTTTATTATGTTAGTAAGTCACATTGGTTAAAAGGAGTCATTTAAATATTGAGTTCAGCCGCAAAACTTAGTAAGGTTACAAAATTTCTGGGTTGCATTCCACACATGTAGTCTTAAGTTATTTGTCTTTTCTGGTCAAATATTTGTCCTCCTGAGCTCGATTCAAAAGAGAATGTTTTCGTTTGAGATTGCTGTCCCAAGGGTCATGTGTGGACTGTGGTGGTTGGACTCACTGGACACAGGTCATTTTAGTTAGTGGAGATCTTAATGCAGGTTTTTAAACTTTCTGCAAGTTGGTGAAAAGAGTCATATGCAAGTGTTACACGATTCATTTATATATCATCCTTATATATACAAAATCATCTTCAGTATCTCATAACTAGTCTTAAGGATATGTAAACTCTTTATTTCATTGTAAACTCTTTATTTCTTTGCGTTTGTCATGAGAAACCTCTGCCAGGATAAGGACAAGATATATAGCCAAATCTTTGGTTTAAAAGGAAAGACATGCAAAGGAAAAGTGCCAGAGAACAGTTTGCTTAGCCTCTGACCTGATGACTATAAGCTCTTGCAAGCCATACATCATTATGGAGGATCTTTTCACTGAAAGGAAAAGCAAGAACCTATATCACCTCGCTCTAAAACCCTTGAGGAATTATAATTACTGCAATTTCAGTATTTCTCGCCTTTTGATTTACCTCCCCAACCATGGTTTTTTTTGGAATTAGAATTTTCTATTGGCAACTACTTTTCACTTTAACAGTGGCTCTTGCCAACAGAGCCATGTTGCACGTAACGTGTGCTGTCTTGTGTTGCACAAAACACGAAGTAGGTGAAGTGAGACGACAGCCTGGTGCTCGACTTGTGTGTTCAATTTCATGCCTTGTTGCTAAAGCTGCCCAGGTAGGCCTTTGCTTCTGTATGGTGCTGAGATGGTGCTAAACAGGGTTGTAAAGGGTGGCTTGTTTCATGTCAGTCAATCCAGTGGCTACTTCAGTACACCATTGGCAATGCCTATACTGCATTTGTTATTGAAGTCTTCCAAAACCTGGTCCCCTTTCACTGAAGTCTACCCTGAAGTGACTCTGTACAGTCATGTCAGTGAGTACATTGTATGTTAACCTGAACTTCTGATATTCACCGATCAAGCCTATTGACTTCGGAATTAATGATCTGGATGCGTCTAATGGGTTAAATTGACCATATTAGGAATGAGCAGCACGATGTTCAGGTGAGAGTTCATTTGCCCCAAGGGCAGGTGAGTTTGTGTCGGGTGCCCTCTCTAACATCCAATCCTGTCCACACAGCGTTTGATGGTCGTCAAGGGGTATGGGCATATATTCATTGATCCTCGTTTTCATCTCTGCTTTGATGGTCTAGTCACGTGATACAGCCATTGATAATCCAAACAAGCTGAGTTTGGATGGTGGTCCGATCTCGTAGTCCCAGGGTCTAGCCATCATGTTCAGGGCTGTGTAGGTTGGTTGGAGCTAGCTACCTATCTGGTTAGTGGGGCTAGTCTGGGCTAAAGAGAAAATCTCCAGTTTGACCATGGAGACTATTTCATAGTGTCTCTATGGTTTGACCAAAGATCACCACTTGGACCTTCTACCTAAATAAGGTTATTAGTTACTCAATCTTCCAAAAGAAGAACCTTTTCAAGGTCTTACAATCTTATATATGTCTTTCATGAGTAGTCCGACTAACAGTCGGTCTACTTCGTGAGTGTATTACCAAAGTAAGTTGGTGAAAAGCAATTATTTAGTATTCCAAAATGCCTAAAGTTGCAAAATGGCTCTCCTGGAGACTAACATATTGCTGTAGTGTAATTTATTAACCTCCTGTGAAAACTTTCCCTCATGGGCTCTGGCGGCAAGTGCTTCCAATTATACAAATATGATTGGTGTCCCACTGTATTCTGTCGGGGCTAACTGTGAACTAGCTGTGTAAAAATTTGAAAATTGAAGGCAATTTAACGGGTTGCATGTGTCTACTTTATGTTCAAAATTGTGAAAATTACTGAGCTTCAAGAGACGGCAAATGGGCCAATTATAGGCATGGCAAGGTCAGGGACAGAAAAACAGACAATATATATACACAGACACTTTATAGAAAAATACTGGGGTGTCTGCATAGTACCTAGTGGGTGGGTGGATTAGGGCTTTATGTCCTGTATTTCTGCACCTGATGGGCCAATTAAGACAGGCAGGGACTATAGCAATGAAACGATGGATGAAACAGCCATCCAACTTAGGCTCGACCGGGAATTGAACCTGGGACCCAGTGGTTGGAAGCCCAGCACACTACCACTGAGGTAGGCCCCTGCACCATCTGCATGATATCTACTACCTGCTTTATGATGAGGCACTTCAGCCAATTTCGTTGATTTGGAACTAATCTCATAGACTTGGAAGCTAAGCTACAGAGGACGTCATGTGAATCCAGGACTCCCATTGGTTAAGACAGTCCCTTCAGCCAATAAAGTCCTTGACTCACATGACGTCATCTGAAGTTTAGCTTTCAAATCTATGAGGTTGGTTCCAAATTCCAAGTCCATAAAATTGGCTGTAACGAGTTTACCCTTGCGTTGATTCTCAGACAAAT
Organism: Alitta virens; assembly: GCA_932294295.1. Lineage (NCBI taxonomy): Eukaryota > Metazoa > Annelida > Polychaeta > Phyllodocida > Nereididae > Alitta > Alitta virens. Next base: position 11,796,054 of record OW028577.1, on the reverse strand, counting down.
CAATGCAAGTAAATTGAGCTTGTGAGGCTAATAGACCCATGTTAAATTATGGATTTATATGTGTGCTGTGTGCGTGTAGCGCTTATTATATATGAGATAGAATCCAAGAGTGCCTAGGGAACAAGGCAATGCCATAGTAGATACATGGGTCCCATTGGGAGTTAGGGCATAATCTGTTGGACATGGCACAGGTGGTCTTTGGACATGTATAGTTATGTATCCATATACTGATCATCGGTAGGTACTGACTGATTGTATCCTAGTGTTGAAGTTAATCTGGATTCCTGGGTACCCATACCTAGTACTAACTTAACTGGTACAATTATTTCGATTGAAAGCATTGGTATTAGTCTTACGTGGCATGATGAACATATGAATACAGTTTGAGTGTAGTAACGTTGGTTACAAGATTTTTTCATGGCTTAGTAGGTTTGTAATTGACAATCTGACGGAGTCCGACATGCCAAACTGATTGTATTCATTAAGCAATTGCAGGGAGGCAACTGTGCTAAATATACGGCTTTACACTTGGGTAATTACAAATAGCATTTCAATAAAGTTTGAATGTAGTGTCTGTGGGTCTAAAGAGTTAACAAAATTTTTAAGTAGAGCATAGTTGTGTTTGAGCAGGAAAAAAAGGGTGGCAGTTCACCTGAGCTGGTTGAGCAGCCTGGATATTGTCAAGTGGGTCTGCATATATTACCCTGGTGCCTGTGATATATGGCTAAGTGCCTTGTAGCCCATCTCATTATGCTACCATACTTGGCCTGCATTTTGCTGTTGTAGCCTCATGACATCTCTTGTGCTTCAATCTGGGCTCATTTATACACACATACAGGCCACTGTTGCCTTTTGGGATCCACACAATTGTGTGTTTTGATAGTGGATATACAGTTGTAGACTGTCAGATGTAGTTTTGGATGATACATTTAGTTTACTCCATATGACGGTATGATGTCCATTGTAGTTTTTTATGAGTATGTTTATCATTAAGTTATAGCACTGGATAACTACACTTTTTTATGTGATCGATAGAATCTTGAGCACGCTAAAATTCAGAAGTTATTGCTGGTTGTTTTCTGGTACTCAGATGATACTTATGATATATAAGCTGAGATTGATGACTTATCAGCTTATTGCCATGATATAAAAGCCATATTGTGGTGGGATTATAACACTGCTAAGTGGACATAAAAAGAGATGATATGGACAATTAATATGTCATTAAACTTACACAACAGACCAGTGACTCATAAGTTCATTGCAAATGCAATGAATGCAATTTAAAATTTTCGAATATTCTCTCCAGACTGAACCTCATTTGTCCATCATAAAGATTGCATCTGACTGCTTCCTTTAGAAAAACTGAGAAAAAGGGCATCTTCAAAAAAAGTATATATTATGCTTAAGTTCAACAAGACCAATATTATGAACACAAAGTGAGACGTTTTTGTTGCGGATACTGTGAGCATTTTTTGCGTTTATTACGTGCATTTGGGCAACCAAGCGATTGTTGACTTTGTTCACCATTCTCAGCTTCAAAAACTGTTCAGATTTTTTAACTGTGTCTGTTTAAGTGAAAAAGAGTAACTCCTTTTAAGACCATTGACACACTTGGTCTTGCTCGGGCAGTGTGAACTTCATAAAGTTTGGAGAGGACTGCAAAATGGTTGTATGCTCCTGCAAGGGCCTATCTTTATGAGCATTTGAATCTGATAAGCTCTTTTGCTCAAGCCCTTGACTTTTGTTGTACACTGATAGGATTTAACATTGAGATCACCAACTATGCATAATGTTGCAGTGGACCAGATCCAAAAGGACTTCAGTCTCTGAACCAGACACCATGGGGTAGGTCCAATGCATTGTCATGTTAGCAAAATGTACATTAGCATGCTGAGTATGTCTGCATAAAGCATGTCTTTTGATGGCTGTGCAGATGGTGTGTATATGAGATAGATGTACATGTAAATTGTACGAGGACAAAGAAGTTATTGTTGGAAAATGAGCTGTTCATCAGGAAGGCATAAGGAAGGTGCATTAGTCAGGTCTTAGTTTATGTAAGAAAGGAAATTGAGATGTGTGGCAAAAGTGTAACTGAGACGAGCATCCTGGTGGTCGATTGCTCTTTGCAATATTGCAGCAATATGCCTATGAACTACATTCAAATTCAAAGTCAAAAGGACTTATTTATTTTCAAGGTATTTTAGATGATAACTTTTTCAGCTGCTTCATAAACTATGCAGGTTTTTGTAACTGTGTCTTAAAGTCTTATTTAAAAAAGAGTAACTTCTATCATAAAAATATGCATATTAAAATAACTGTTACTACATTTTCTTGTCTGAAACTGTTATTAGTAATAACAGTTTCGACATGCAAATTGTATTGGAAATTAAAAGCTGTACAAAAATAAAAGCAAGATTTTAATTTAAGTTTGTGTTCCAACTGAAACAATTATACCATTACATTTACCAAGTGCTGCAAAAGTTTGTTTTTCTTTCTAGTATTCATGCAACCATGACAGGAGTATTTAAATACTGAATTTACAGCTTTTAGGATCAGTGCATCTGCTTTTGCAAATGTTTTTTAGGTGCAATATTTTGAAGTGGAAGACACAGAAACCTCCTGGGTTGACTCTCACAAAGAGATGATGTTACATAAAATGCAATATTTTCCCAAAAATATATTTAAAGCTGCACTGTCTGTCAAATTTGCGATTTTGTAAGACTCAATCAAATACTTCATAAATAACCTTTATTAATCATAGCACACTAAATTTGTGTGATCTAATGATTTTATCAGTCATTATTACTAAAAAAAATTTATTATACATTGAGCGTAAAATCCTGACCAAAACATTGGAAACACAATGGAAATGACATCATCACCATTGTTTAGTATTGTGACGTCATCACTGGGTTTGTTTACATATTGAGTTTTTGATGGCATGAAAAACTAATATTAATGTTATTTATTGTAAATTAAAACTAAATTGTTGATCGAAAATGGGCATGTAATGGTAAAATATATCATGAAACAAGAAGGCAGTATTGATGTATATCATTACTTTCATGTGCAAATTTGACAGACAGTGCACCTTTATAATTATTATAAATTAAGTGTAACCATTCTTTAAATGATCTGAATGTAATAGATTGGACTGAATCATAATAGGCTATTTCATTCAATTTACATTGAGGCCTATAGAAATATTGGGTTTTTTGTGGAACTCTCTGGTTATTATAAATTCTACTGTTCTGTATATAATGAGATTATTGAGCCAATGAGGTATATATTATGATTATTTTGATGTGGTGATCAACAGTTGCAATTTCCAAGGGTTATCTTGTGATCAGTGTGACATACAGCATTTGTCACAGATCCAAGATTATTACAATCTTGAGTGGTCAGAAGGTGCCACACTGCTAAATCAATGTTTGAATGATATATTGGGTTGTGATAGAATGCCTTGTGCCTGAGAAAGAAAGGGATTCTCACCTGGTTTCCTATTCATGATCCCACAAATGCACCAGGGAAAGGAAACTGGGTCCTTCAGTGCTTTTTGTTATCATTGATTGCTGAGCTAAAAAGAGCAATGTGTGGTTTGCAAGCATTGTTTGAGAAAGCGCAAATGATGAAGGAAAAAGATGCCAGATACAGTTTCATAGTTGGTTGAAATGAACATAGAGGAAATTTTCCTGAAGAATTTGTGTGTAGTCTTGGACTGTTGGTCTCTTGGACATTTTAAACATTACTAATCTGCCATGGTGTTAAATATTGATATGAAATTAGGTTTAGGAATTTTTATTTATTGTGTGCTTTTGTATTTTTCAGGGAGCAGCCCATTTATACAACGAAAGCCCACGTTTTTCAAATTGATCCAAATACGAAGAAAAAATGGCTACCAGCGAGCACGACGGCAGTCAACGTTTCTTACTACTTCGACAGCACACGGAATACATATCGGATCATCAGTGTGGAGGGATCAAAGGTAAGTTAAATTACACTTATCTTTCTCCCTGATTGATTTGTCATGTATTTATCATGTTTTTCTATGTGATCGACCATAAAAATGACATATTTCAACATGTTTTATGTTCCAGGCTGTAATCAACAGCACAATAACACCCAGCATGACATTCACAAAAACATCTCAGAAATTTGGGCAGTGGACTGATTCCAGAGCAAACACAGTGTATGGACTTGGTTTCACGACGGAAGTAGACCTTGCGAAGGTAAATTGGCTTGCTTGATAATACTGAGGAAGTTGCTGATTGTTGTCTAGCGGATGTTTAGGGTGTGGTATCCTGAAGGACTGTGTACACTGTACATCTATGATTTCACTGGCAATATGATATGAATGTTTACATGGGACCGGAAAACTTAGTAATTTTACTATTTAAAAAAAGAACATGATTTATCAATCTTTTTCTTTTCGTATGTATTCTAAAGTTTCGCTATGTCATACTCTGTTCTTCACCCTACATAAAAAATACTCTTGGGTTTAGATATATTCATTTTACCTTTGAACTTAGATGAAAATACTCAGTATAGCATCTTTGTTTTGACCTTTCAGTTTGTTGATAAGTTCAAAGAAGTGAAAGAACTAACCCGTCAGTCTCAGGCTCAGCATCCAAATGGAGGGACCAATGGAACAGACTCGCCTGTACACGCACCTTCAACACCTGACATCTCCTCTTCGCCTGTTAACATTCCAGTCAACAACAAATCTAGTCTATCTTCACAGGTATGATACATTTTGTCATATCTTACTGTAATTTAGTTTGGTTAAACATAAATAATAAGTGAGATTGGTTCTGTATTTTGCAATGAATATATTGTGTTTGGTCTTCAAATATTCGTGCTTCATGTCATTTTAATCTAATGAGTAACTTCCAACAATCAAATTTTATTTTATATTATTTTACAACATGATAAAAACAAGTGAGGGTAAAATTTATAACAGTTACTATATTTTGCTGTGTAACCATTCATAGCTGAAGAGCACATATAAAACTATGGCACTCTGAGCATTCTGCTTAATTGATATTTTTTTAGTAGTGTACTTGTAATTAGTCATTTTGATGCAAATCTTCATTTACAGAATGAGTTAAACGAACGACGGAATTCCTCAACTTCTAGTTTATCAGGCAACACCTCAGAATCGCAGCTGAAATATGAAAATGATCGTTTAAAGATTGCTTTAGCACAAAGGTAAAATCTTTAATTTGCTGATGGCGATGCCATTTAACCTGTTGCAATGTAGTTGTAATTTTCTTTCCTCAAACTATCTGAAATTTATTTATCATGGTTATGGTCAATGGAGCAACAGTTATTGACTGATTGAATGGAATGGAAATTGATAAGATTCTTAATTGTCTTTTCTCAGCTCTGCGAATGCCAAAAAGTGGGAAGTTGAGTTGCAAACATTGAAGAATAACAATGCCCGACTCACTACGGCCCTTCAGGAAAGCACAACAAATGTTGAGGAGTGGAAAAAACAGCTGGCAATGTACAAAGAAGAGAGTGCACGAATGAAGAAAAAGGTTAGTGTTACTTAAGTTTTTTACTACTGAAATGCAAAAATCCTGTTGGTCAGTGGATTTTTCAAATCATAATAATATATCGAAACACCTTTGGGATAGTTAAAATTGAATCATGTAACTTGATAATATAAGTGTCTCTCATCTGCAACAATGCAGTCATGTTCTCAGAACGGAAGAGCACCTTGCTTTATCATGGTTATTGGTCTGTAGGACCACCTGCAAGTGTTTCTAATTAAGAATGGCCCTAGTAGTGAGGCTGGTCATGCAATGAGAGCTATCGGCAAACCAGTGAATATATGGATAAAGTTTATTTTAGTCTCATCATTAAATATAACACTGGCATAAAAAAACATAAATATGTAAATGATGGTTATGTGTTTGGATGGCTGTCTTTAATATAATGGAACAATGATCTTTCATGGTATTTTGAAAATTAATTGTTGCCACTTTTCAGATGCAGGAGTTAGAGAGAGGAGGCAGTGGCAATGATCAGTTACAACAGCAAGTTCAGCAACTGACTGACCGAGTCCATCAGCTTGAGACAACGAACAGGCATAAGGAGGAGGTAAAGATCTCTTTTGTCTGAAGACAATTCTGAATTAATTTTATCCAGTAATTGCTGTTATACTAATTACCACTTTAATATTCCAGGAAATTACTGACCTAACAAATAAAATGCAGACACTTCAACCTTTTGAACGCCAAAACAAAGATCTGAGTGAACGTGTTAAGGTAGGTGCAGTGAAGTTAAATGAATTCATCCTCTAGTATGCCATTAGCGGCCCTTTATTTGAGACATTTAATGTTTAATATTGATATAACTTTTCTTCTAGACTTTAGAAACTGAGAATGATCAGCTGCGAAAACAAGTAGGATCATTGCAAGAACAGGTGAATATGGCCAAAACCCAACAAACAAGGGAACGGCAGCAGATACGAGACATAAATGATCAAGTCAGCAGAAAGATGAGCGAGTTGTCACGACTTCATGATCAGATGTCTTCTGTTCTGCAGCACTAGTGCTGCCATCTGACCGAAATGCCTTGCATGAACAGTTGTCCACCTGGTGGAGGTTTCATTAACTATTGCCTTTATTTAAAGGCTTGCAAGCATCAGGATATATTGACTGTTTATTATGATCTACACGGGAAGTGTAGATCTGCTTTTATTGATATGAGAAAGTCTACTTATTAACATTCTTTCTGTCTGAATATATTATATTTTTGTATGTCTTTGTAACTTGCCATAACTTAATTCCAAAGCAAAAGTAACTTTATAGCCAGTTATCAGGACTTCAGATGTAAAGTTTTAATAATATTCACATCAGGACACAGTGACTTGTCCTTGAAATTTGTTGCCAAAATAAATAGGTGCATAGTTTTATGTATATTATCCCTACATATAATCAATGGTGTATTGTAGCAGTGAAAGTCGTCAAATAGACTTGCTTGGGACCTCGATCCATGGCATTTTCGCTAGTCGCTATTATCGATCAATATTGTATAAAACATGCAAATGGTGCTTTTCTTTTCCTTTATGGCATTGTTTGTTATTAATTAACAATGATAATCCAACCTGGATAGGACACCTAATCAACTTGATACCTAGTCGTCACAAAATAATATGATCCTTTTAGTTATTTTAACGTACTGGGTCGATCTTTAACCATTCTGTTTGTTGCATTCCATTAAATTGTATGGTGGCTCTGAGGATAAATGAACAATAAAGAGATATTAATGTGTGTAACACTTTCATGAGATGTATTATATAATAATTCTAAACTTTTACATAAATATTAAAACTGGGTGAAAGTAATCTGCTGCGTATTTAATCTGAGTTCAAGGATGGTAATCTTCGGAAGATGTATGTTAAGTAACTTGATGTATGTTATGTAACTTTAAAAATGTGCAATTCTTCTTACCGGTCAGTATGTTGAAATTATGGCATAACTTTTACAAAAAAATGAGTATGATTTTAAAGCACAAATTCAGAGGTTTTGTTGCAGAGCAATGTATTATTATTCTGAGTTAACCTCTTTATTTTTATAGATCTGTGTTGTGTTGTGCAATTTAACTAAATGTTCGTGTTTGTATTTAACCAGACAAGATGTGATGTGCACAAAAATGATATACATTAGGTTCCCTGTTGTATCATGTGTGTATTTTGTTTTACAATATTTAATTTTTACAAAATGAGAATCTCTGATTCCCATCTAGATCTGGGTTAGAGCATGTTCAGGTGTAAGAGTTCGTTGTGATATTTATTCAGCCAGATGAAATTTTCTAGACACTCCGTAACATGCCTATGCAAATTTTATAGACATATATTCACATACATACATTACACAAAATACAGGCATTACGTGTACATAATAAAGTATTGAATATGCTTATTTATTGTGTTAATTTCGTTTTCATTCAGGGAGTTTCATTTAAAGGGGCACTGTGGTTTACAGAAAGATTTCTTACGATCTTCAATTATAGTTTAGCTCGTTCTATACCATATGAATACAGGTCTGTGAGATCCAAAGCATGGGGTCTTTCTGCCCCTTACATTGGCAGACCTGTTTAAGCTTGAGGCTTTCTCAACTCCGTGGGAAGTGTACAGCAGAGCAGTGGTGGAGTATCAGACTAAGCTGCCCCCTAAGCTAAGTACCCATTTACACCTGGGTGGAGTGAAGCAGTGGTTTAAGAAGATCAATTCTTCCATGATGTGGCTCAGTTTGAACCCTAAATTTGTAAGCATCATAATACCAACATGTAGGTGGACAGAAATTTTCTTTTTTGTACATAAATAACACATACATTTTTTTGAAAGTATTTTGAATATGATAGAACATTTATCAGCATAAAAAATTTAAGAAAAGAAAATTAATGGCGGGGTCCGTCCGAAGGCACCAAAGTACCGCTGCTGGACAGCCACCTTGTGGAGGAGTGGACACCCTGGTGGACTGCATGATGTCACCTATTTGTAAATTGCATGTAGCAAAATCAGTCAATGAGTACTTCTAATTAATTCCATTGCATACATAAAAATTTTCTATGGTGTATGTCTCGCGTTATATCTTTCAATAAAAAAATCTAGTTCTAATGCTTGATTGTTGTTTCTGGGTTCCTTAGAATTAATTTTGGTAGGTTAGTTGGTCCTTTGGCTGTCGACCAAAAAATCACTTTCGTCCAAGTGAATACACTTTTTCTCAAGTAAATGGGCTTTTATGGGCTTTTATTCAAAATTTAAGCAATGAATTCTTAATATAACAGGAATACCAGTGATGCTGCTGTGAGAAACATTTCATCTTTAACACTAATATGACAGTTATTATATGCTATTAGAATTTGGTTTCTTATGGAAGTTTTGAACAAAAAATGTCTTATAAGAGGAATTTGAAAATTATTTGTGAATCTAGTTTAAATTGAATGATGACGCGCTGTGTAAACAGAGGGTAATTAATAGATTATTAACATATTTGTAAAAGATTAAATGTACATGTGTTGGGCCTTGGCACATGCTTTGACTAGCCATATGAATGTCAAACATATGATAGTACAACCAGTTTCAGACTGCAAAGATACATTTTTATGAAGTTATGAAAAACTGAACAAGGACCTAGTGATTTAACATCTTTATTACATTGAAGCATGTCACCTATAACAGGACATAGGTGAGCTTGGTAATTGAATGTGAATTGAGGCTTCACTTTACAATGGTACATCACATATATAGTTCTTAAATAATCATGCCCTTCAAGTTCAGTACCTGCATTCATCGGGTAACCATTTCGGATTTATAGTGATTTTACCTTACCTAATGATATATAAATTATAATTACAGAATAGATTTTCACGGACACATTTTTTCACTGGTTATAAATACAGCTACTTGTCATTGCCAAAGTAACAACCAAATGTAGTCAAAAACATCAAGAAACTGACATCTAAGTTAAATTTTAAAACTAAATAGCAACAGGCCACTTACCAAACAACACCAACTTGCATTGAAGCATGCCAATTTAAAACATCAATATCGCCAAAGTCTACCTGCAATATTCTACTAAACAGTAGTTGGTCAATTTCTCTTGAACACTATTTCATGCAGATAATTTACCATGATGTCCTTTCTAGGTTAAATATAGTAAAACCCCAGCTGGGCTCCTGATGATATATACGTCAATATAGTCACATGCCTCATAGGACATGATACAGTTACCAATGATACAACAAGACCCAGCTATATGTTATTCTGATTTTTACTAAATAGTGCAAATTCAGCATTTGACAATATGGGGAGTTAACTTGTACAATAGAACGGGCCATATATGCTTGTTATAGTCAAAATACAAATATATATGTCCTACTTTCAGAACTAAGGCCGAGTACCTGCTTGACCTACTTATTTTCGAATATTTTCTTCCACACTTTCCAGGCAAGTTCACAATACTGGACATTTCATATTAATATTACGCTACAGGAATATGTACCTATGTAGTTTTATCTCACCTTGGTGAGAATGAATGATCTACAACTGAAGGGCTATTTGACACAGTTGCGGATTTTATGTTCTATCACACAAGGAGCTTGAAAGTGGCCAAACTTCTAAGTTTGACCACTTGCGAATGTCTTGCAGTTAGCTTAATGTGTTTGAGCTCTCAGCCACAATCAACCGAAAGCTCAAATTTTCGCAACAGTTCCATTTACATTATCCGGACCCCAAGCAGGCGATGCATGGGTTAAGTTACTTATAAGACTACATGCAGAACAATGGTGCACAACATGTGGACCCACACCTGGCACAAATAATCAGCAATCTTACTACAAAGTCGACCGAGAACTGAACACAAGGAAGAGCACATGCCATCATGAGAGTGTGATAAATGAAGCTGGGTTTATCACAAGGAAATGCACAATGTAACACCATGTATGATATGCCATGTTCCCAATACATGACAATAACATCAATTTTCTGTGATCCTCAATAGCTTCAGGGTGCGGGCGGTTGTCTAACCATACATAACATGTCCTAGCTCTTTACTGTAAGGTATTCTGGTAATCGCAGTTCTCTTCTGACGTAAAACATAATGTAAGCTTTGCATTTCCCAACAGTCTCTTCATCACAAGCTGTAACTGTGCTGTCATTGAAGTGATACCAGCGACCTGCAAGTTCAATGATATTTTCATAAGTATCCATAATACAAAGTCAAATATTAATCTGGTAATTTTTATCATTAAATGGCTTAGTTACCTTCATGAATGGCATATGAGGTATAATGGCCTGATCCAGCTCTGAAAAAGAAAAGCAAACACTGAGACTCAATCCATCTTTGATGTATCCAATTATACGCATGCCATAGTTTGTGGAAAAGGAGTAATTTACATTGTAAAGTAACACATTACTGGCACTGTAATTGAAATGGTGCATTACTTACCCTGAGCCATGGTGAACAATAACAGCCGCGAGGTCATACTCATTGCTACCGCCAAAAGTATTCCTAGTTTCATGCTGCAAATCAAATATATACAGTTATGTTATCTATAATGTAAGAAATAAGATTTCTGCGAAATAAGTTGATATACTATAAGTCTAATTACATACCATGTTTAGAACGTATCGGTTCATATCCAATCCTCGCAATGGGAACTCAACAAAAGTGTCCACCTTGGTACGGAACTGGCAATTCCAACGGAATCTTTTCAAGTGTAAACATAAAACCTGAAAACAAAAACGTCAGTCATTTTTTACACATACACATGTATTGCGCTCTGAATGACTTTGCTGATTTTGCAATTCTTGAAATACTTATTTCAAAGACAGCATTTTCACAGGGTGATACTTAGGAAAGCTGATAACCACGTGTTCTTACATTAGGTAGACGCCTAATCCAAAATCGTTTAGTGGAACGTTGTTTCTTTTTGCAGTTGCTACATCTGTAAAGTTCAGACTCCTCCAGTTCTTCCACTTCAATGAAGCTACTGAGACAATCTGCAAAATAAATATGCAAAGAAAATCACTAATCTTTTCTTTAACTGTGTATGTTGATTTATGTCTAAGACTGGAAGGATGAAAGACTTCATAAGGCTAACTCTTATTAACTATTCATTAATATAGTACAGCAAAATTATCCACAGCAGATGCACCTGTAATATGGCATTTCACAGGAGGTTCTCCTTCTTTGGGTTTGTTCACCCTGATGAACTGATTTGGAATATCTAAAGAGAGATCTGCAAAAGAATGATTTGCAATTAATCCAAAGTTTACTTCATGAGACAATTCATATTGTGTCTGTGTTCATTAAGCCAGAAACTGATGTTTTTTTCAAATATTAATGGTTCATGATAGAAAACTGTTTACCATAATTGTTCACCTTCACAAGTCAAAGCTTTAAGAGCAACATAAAACATAAACCTTTCAATAGGAGACTGTCTAAATTTTTGTCAGAATATTAATCTAAGAAATTGATGATCCTAAGTGTAACACTTTTCTACAATTCTTGACTTACCAAGGAATGGGTCATGTTTTTTGGACTCAGTACCACAGATAAGGCAGTTCACCTCATTCTGCAGTATCCCACCAAATATGGCAGTGACGATTGTTGACTTGCCCTTGGGCCCAATGTACGCGCTGTGCTGATTGGGATAGGGCAGCAATGTAAGTAGTTCCGTGTGCAGCCTGTCAAGCAGGTAACGCATGAACTCGTGAGCATCTTGCTGTTGGTAACCCCTGTAAATTAAATGAATGACTATATCAACCAAGTAAATGAGACCTGTGACTGCTCTTGAAGATCATGCAGAAAAACTCTATAAATGCTAACAGTTATGAAATACACAAAAAGTAATACTTGCAACGATATATCAAATTTTAACAATACTTTTCATAGCAGCAGAATTTGTGCCCAGAGGTCACTTCTAATTACCAAATGCAACACATATTTGCACATTTCATCTTAAACAGACCATTTCAGAGTTTTGGGTACTTAGAATACCTGAACCGCGGCACCACTTTCCAAATCACAGAGAAGAGAGATTCTGGAGAAATTGCTGCCTTGCCTCCCTGCCATAACTGAACCAATGTCTTCCGAAGCTCTTCTATTAAGAAACTGAAACAGATGTAATGATGAGATGGTAAGGCACGAAGTCCACACCATGTTACACAACCTGCAGGTAAAATTTCTGCTTGCCTAACCAAAGATGGTAAGTACATGGCTCATCAATTTACCAAATCATTTGACAATTCTATTACTATTGCTCACACATGGAGTTCAACCCAGGATCATCATGGGAGCTGATTGCTACTATAACCACTGGGCCACCCTGAATATGACTGCTAGATTAATGAAAATGTGACAAAAATTTTCATTCAGCAACAAAAGATGACTCAGTAATGAATGAAATTAACTTACACATTGTCAGTGTCATTGTTACTCCTTGTAACATGAACTTTCTTCTTGGCCATCTTATTCTCCAGTGATGGCAACTGCTTTATGTAGCCACAGAATGACTGAATATTACTGCAATTAAATATCATAATCATTCAGAGCTCACATTTACACAGCTAAAGGATGTTTAATCTTTTTCTAAATTCAACACATTCTTACCTAAGTGATTGTAATACTGCATTCATAAAACATGTATTTCCTAAATTGCGTAGCCCTGAAGTTTTTGGTTTAATTTTTACACCATCCTGTTGAAATATATCAAAACAAACCAGTTCAAGCAGAGTCCACAAATGCAATTTAAAAGATCCATTAAATCAGTTTTAGATAAGAAAACTTACATTAAACCAGAAAAAAATCATTATTTTCAACTTTACCGTTTTAATTTTTTTCCTAGAATTTCCACCTGTGTCAGACAATTTTTTCCTCTTTGCATTATCACAATTTTCTTTCACATGATTGATGTGATTATTAGTACTGAAATTGAAAATATCCAAAATTAGTCAGAACCACTGGAACTAACTGAACCAATACCTTGAAATTCATGATCAATATAATTAATATTATAGGTTTCTATAAACAGTTACAAAAGACAATTGTAGTTTCCTGGAGAGAAAAAATAATTACCTAGCATGAGAATGAATAAAATCCCTGATTTGCGTTAATGACTGTGAAGGAGTGTCATTGATAACAAATTCATCACAGGTGTAACTGTAAAGAAAGAGTTAAAACAAATTTTCATTTTGCTATTTAAACTGCAGAACAGTCATAATATAGCTACCATTACAACACGCAAGTTCACAAAATTGATATCAGCAACACCACAGTTAACAATTATTAATCATTAGTTTTCATAATTCATCACTTAGGGGGTTGCTTGCAATTGATCTTTTTTCTCTACAAACGAAACCCGTAAATGGCCAGTTGGAAATGTATTAAGAATTACCAAAAGGCAGCCAGTGTATCGCAGTCCATGCAAACACTATGATGGTTCTCTGAGTTTGAGTTTTCATGGTGTTCCTTGGCATGTCCATCCACATACCTGCAAAATATATATTTGGTTTTACCAGTTCCTACAAAATCCTAAGTGCAGCCATGTATTGGCCATATAATGGCATTAATATATTGGTTTAGTTTTTTTTAGCAGCAAACATACCTTCCACAATTTACTACACCACAGTTTAAACACAACCATGGACTCTTGTTTGTCTTGCACACTGAAAAGACAAAAAAAAAAGACATTAAAAAAAAAATATATATATATATATATCTTTATGAGTCTGCCTCTAGCTGTGAGTATATTTTCTCAAAGAATAAATTTACAAGCACCTGCTCTATGCACTATAGATATACATGTTGAGGCTTCAAGCCAAGTCATTATCTCTAAGACAGCAGATAACATTGTACACGTATGTATTTTTAGGCATTACACATCTAGGATATTCTAGATGCATTGGTGACACAACTGAGCTTACAAGAAAGTACAACTGTGATACAAATGTCAGATTCAAATGGTCATGTTGTTTGACCACAATCAAATTGAGTTTACGGGGGTGTTTGGCCAGATTGTTATCAGGCTAATATTGCATAATGATTGACAGCTCATTTGACAGCTGGGAATGAATGAAGCTGAATGAATCCACATTGTAGGCAATCAGAGACTACAGGCATTGTCTAAGAGGGGTGGTCTTAAGTCAGTCATCTTGAGCATTACATCGAAAGAGGAATGATCGGTCATGCACATACTGGTGAGAATTGTGTTGAAAAACTGGAATTTACGTTGTTTCAAACAAGAGATGAAGCATGACAGTAAGGAAGAGCCCATCTGGTCTATCTTAAAGGGGGGCGCAGCTTTGACTGAGATGTCAATGAAGTCACCGCATTTTGCTAGAACCCCATTGATACCCTTTGTCTGTTCAGTGGCACTGAATGCATGCTAACTTGCGTAACTAGTCAGCTGTTAGACTGTTTAGAACATTCACATAGAGAACACAGCTGACAATCTGACTAACCTGAGCAACTCCATTCAGATAGACCATTCTCATTTAGTACAGGGGGCGCCGCTAAACGCACGCATTCTTCTAGGTGCGGACACTCCATTAGAAGTCTAATAAATATTTTGCATCCCTCGACGGCTATTCTAATCGTTGCGAATGATGTGCACAAGACGTAGACTAGCTGCGTTAGTTGTTCGGGGCGTGATTGGACCAAAACAGCCCCACTCAGTGCAATGCCGACACGACTTGACAGAGCTTTCTGCGTTCAGGTCAGAGACGAGATCCTTCCGCGTAAATCCGATGAGGACCACTAATCACAAACCAGTTACTTGCCAATACGTGCCGTTCTCAACGAAAAAAGTTGACTTAAACTACTCATGTATATTTAATTTTAAATTCATTGTGATATTGAAGATATATTTGAGATTATTTATCGATTTAATATTGGAACTATATCACGTCGAGGCAGTAACGGGCACCTGGTGAGTAAAATGGTCACGTTCTGGCAATTCTCGCAGAATAGCGTACGTTCTCATTGGAGACGTGACCACAGCTGGACCACGGTGCCACCTATCTCTTTGTGAATGGAACTACCATCTTCACTCTGTACGAGTCTATATATATTTTATTCACTTTCTGACTTTCATCTTATTTTTCCATAAGACTAGGGCCTATAATGATTTATGCGCTTCAAACTGATATTTTATCTCTTAAAATCGGTTAATTTTATTGCGCTTCAAATTATCTACAACACACACTATGAACATATATATATATATATATATATGTATTCCATAAATATATAAAATATTATCCCAATTTCTTCATTATGAAATCAGTAATATTATTTATATATTATATAGTCCCAGTGTAACATCATAAATGACAAAGGTTAAACACATACCAATGAATTATGGAAATATGAAATTTATTTACAAGCCTTCCTTGAGTAGTCTTGGACCTCAAGTACAAAGAGTTACAAAGTTTTGTTTCTGTGTGATTTGAGACACACATTTTATCACTCATACAGATGTTTCCTTGAAAGAGACTTCATCAGCCCCAGCAACACAATGGTACTTCCAGGCCCACTAATTGTAGTTTGAGACAATTAAGCTCATGGCACTGAAGATGACATTGTACAAGCCCCATCACAGATGCAATGTTTTTCCTGATTCTCTCAGTCACCAGTAAAGTTTGTTCGCATGGGAAGAATATTTTGAGTGACATCTTTGGCCATTGTCCCTCTTAATGAATTAGCAGCATGTGTAAGTTGAAGTGCAGCATCTGGATGGGCTGTTCCAGGTAGCATTTGGCACTCTCTCTCCAGCATAGCAGACACAGCATCCAATAATTCATGAAATCCAAGGCAAAGTGCTGATCGTCGTAGTCTGTTTAGTTCCTGTACGAAAGAACACAAGAACAGATCAGTTACATATGCATATAATGATCCATGACAGAACTTAACTATATTTATCATACTGACTGCTGTCCTCACCTTATAGAAATGCTGTTGCTTCTCAGGCAGTTTCCTTGCATGGCGCAATATTTTTTGAATATCAGCCTTCAAAAAAGAAAATTTCTCAATTAATTTTTGTTATTACAGGAATGAGTGCGCAAGTGAGTATTAACAATTAAACAACAAGGCATATAAATCATGACAGTACCTGTAAGCCACTTGGTTTAATCCAAACTGTGCTGTTTTGAGCATAACTTCTTCTTCCCTGTGGTCTGACTGGAAAAGGGGTTTTATTATCTTCCTCTCCATAAGGAGGTTCACTGAAGTCACACACTGGAGCAAGGTGATTTAGGTTGCCAAGCCAGGACACCACATGAGCACCTGAAAGGATAGGAATAAAATGCACCGTGGACATTTTGTTATGAGATATAGCAGGATATTGTAAGCTGAATTGTGATACATAGAGATTATATTATTAAAATTAAGGGTGCTATATATACTGTGACTATAAGGGGTGCTGTGCTATAAATAGGTATTAACCGTGATAACATAGTCACTGGCTTCTGTTTTCATTGTTTAAGGGTGTAATTGTTTATCTATAGTCTGTAGTACTAGTCTAGCTTGTAGTTATAGATTTTAATTTTTTTTTAATATATGTTCTGTAATGACAAATTGGTCAAATGTGACCCAATATGTGTCAATAAAATACATCTATCAATCTATCTATAAACAAAATAATCTACCTGGCTCAAATACTGATAACACCAAGTTTGATTTCTTTTTGTTGTCAGCCCAGGAATACAATATTCCAAACCAATCCTCTCTGAAAATTACAGATATTGCACTATTAAATAAGGGTTCCAGTTGAATTTCCACCAAGACATTACTTTTGCATCACATGAATTTATCAAGTATTTCTTACAGTGGTACTTAGTAGTACTTACGCTAATTGGGTGAGGGCCACCATACCCTCTACTTTCAGAGCACCATGTAGGAGAACAGTAAAAGCAGGAATCTTCCCTTCATCATGTTCATCTTCATCACCATCACTGGCTGAATTTTCTACACTTGAACCTCCTGGAATTTTGGAACACAACACTATCAGTTTAGTAGAACAGTCTTTATAACGTCAAATCATCAATTTAACTCAAACTGAAAATTTCAGTTCTATAAATTCTATAAATGGACAATTGTCTTATCATTTACAAGATTTATTATAAAACTACTAACAGTGACAACACTAATCTGGTATCTGTTGCTTCTCAATTTAGAATTAACCATACCTGAACCCCGAGGCAGGACAAGATGACGGCACGTGATTGGTGGACTGGCCACATCAGCTATGTCAAGGAATCCACATATCGTCAATTTCTCTTCAAATTTGTTGTCAATTATTTCAAAACTTTTGTAGCTGAAAAGATAACAAATATTCAGAATCACAATTTCATAATCATAGTAGTTCTGTTTTCTCTTTATATAATAACATTCCAGTAATAGATGAAGTCTGTAAACATGTGCCACACTGAAACATCTATAGCATACAGAAATTATCAATGAGAACAAAAAATAATTTTACTGCATCTTACACTCTAAAAGAATCCGGTGGAGGATAAAGATTAACATCACACTTCAGGTGACCACATTGCAAGGAGCTTTCGTAAGGACGGAAGTACTTCTCACTGAGTTTGGTAAACATGGCTTGCACCGATTTCAGGGTTAGGGGGCCATCAGGCATAAACACTTCTCCTCTCTGGTTGTTGAGATCAAGTAACTTCTGATATAAATTGACAACACCCTTTTGCTGGAGTTCAGTAGCATCACCAAGACACATCACATGAATTTTGCAAGGAAAAGGAAATGGCAATTTCAGTTTTTCCTGAACCTTTTGCTCAGTCTTTGATTGGACTGACAATGATTTCAGAATAGATTGTAGAGAACTCTGACCCACACCTGCACCTCCATCAGTAACAAGAACAATCTGAAAGGTAATTTCGAACATGAGAATATGTCATTGTGGAACCACATGAAAATTCACTAAGATGTAAACTAAGCCATGTCTCATGAAGTTCTTTAATTTTGCAATTAAGCTACCTGACATGGGGTGAAGATATCCCACTCATTCAACAACAAATTGGCTGCCCCTAGCAAGCCGCCTTCTAAACAAGTCTTGTCATAATCTTCAACTTTGTCTAACACAGCTTTGATTCCATCGTAGTCTCTGGTAAATGCAACCAACTGTTCCCAGAGAGAAGAATATATAACCTGCAATATAAATCAATATACAAAGATAAATATAGCTTTACATGCATAATAAACAATTCTGTAATTTGAAATAATCTATGCAAAAGTCTTTGTGAAATAGTCAGTTTTATGACCCAAAATTATTACACCCACCAATGAGAAAAATTCTTGTTTGGAATGTTCTGATGAAAGATCCAGTAACGTGTTTAAGCCATGCACAGCCAAATGACGTAGTTGATACTCCTCGTTGCAGTCCCCCATAGTCACAGGCTGTGACATGGACAGTGAAACGTCAAGCAATAGCACAGTTGGCATCTGAAATTAACATGAAATTCACACTGGTTACATATTGTTCAAGTGTCCAAAGTTCAGTGCCATTACAATAATTAACTATTGTAGATCGAAGATTTATATGACGCCAATTTGAATCGAGACCGCGACCAATATATCTATGGCACAGGAAAGCAGAAGTAAAAGGCAGAGAATAGGCTATAAGGTATAGAAGAAAAAGCAATAGAATTCAGTACAAATGTGTACTAAAAACCCAGCTGCTCTCTATCCTTCACTTTGATTCCAGACCAATAGGGTAGTGGATTAACTGGTCTGGTGCGGCCATGAGGACTAACCTCACAAGCATAGCCCTGAGGGTCATTAGGTCTTAATGATGGACTTCATGCAGATTCAGACTGTCAACATGACAAGAATTACTTCATCTCCAGCAAAATAGTTGGTCAGTAAATGCCAATTTGCTTTGAGCGATATTATAGAGTCGCCTTAAATCTACACAAAATAAGTAGTTAGAGCAATTCACAAAATTTTCTGTAAAAAACTAAGCAGTGCTAATGGGTTTGCCCTCGATTTATGTATCAATATACAGCTTCCTTAATTATAAGCATACTTTTGCGGTTACTGATGCCGAAAAACCTCACAGCTTTTTCATTTCGTTGTTTTACGTCGCAACTAAAACACCAGGGGGCTTCTCTGCGCTATCCCTAGCGGTTGGTTAGAAAACCAGATAAACAGTAGTACAATGATCGATCTTGTATATATTTTTTTGTACATGTATTTATATACGTTCCTTAATGTTCTCACCAACTTTGAATTTGTATATATAGTACACAATGTTTATAATGTAGCTGGAACTAGTGAGCAGGACAGACAAGCAGGACAGACAAATAATTTCATTACCGCAAAATTTATTTATTGTAAAACAAAGAAACCATCAATCAGAATGATTAATAAAACTAAAACAAAAATGACAAAAATCTGGTGTATAATAAATTCCACATGCAATGCTTGGACCGCTGGTCCCGGCTCATCGGACCGGTCCGGTACTTTGTAGTGGTCCGGCTTTTTAGTGGTCCGGTCCACATCACTTGCTGGAACCTAGTTATATTTACTTTTCTATGATTCTTTATGTTGCTGTATGTCATTTACTTTGTTTTCTACATTGTGACACATATGTCATAAATGACATATATTATATAGCTGTCAAATAAAAGATATAGGCCTATATATATAATGAGTTGGTAACATGGTAGCATAAGCATGGTGTCATTAGAAAGTACTCTTCATTTGATATGTCATTTGGGTTTTTAGTGCTACATAATATATCTTGAAATGAGACAAATTGATTTCGGTATTTGGAATACCAATTTGCCACAGAAGATATACCCAGAGGCGCCAGTGCCATTGAAACAATGTAAGCCTTTTCCACTATGATTAGTTTACCTGGTTTCTAGGTCGCGATGGGTCACGGTTTACACTATTTCCGAAAATTATTTATTTGACAAGTATTCTTTATTTAGAATGATCGTCAACCGTCATCGCCAACAAAACATAAATAATTTTACGGCCTCTCAGCCAATCGGACATCTCGAATCGTCGAAATCAAAGTTCATAGTGTGTTCAGGGTGGGTGTGGTTTGGGCGAAAGTTCACTTTGCTATATTACGTAATCATAACTATGGCAAGTGACATCATGCATTGTGACTTGCTATTGTGACGTCATATTTCTGCTGGCTTAAAATGTAAAACACTGACTGAGCTTTAAATTTTTCATTATGTGATTCCCTCATCAATCTATAAGATTAATTATTATTTTCATTAGTGTACTATATGAACAAATCCTTTCATTGTTTTGATGTGAAACCATCACTGCGGGCTTGTCATGCACCAACCCTGAAATGGGGGCTATATGGTTTATGCAAATGAAGAACTGGCCGCTCTTTCCATTCTCTTTGACCCTTTGCTATTAATTCTGTAGCATTGGGTGAAGCTGTGGATTATCTTGTTATTTCACAATTTCTTGTTATTTCATGCAATCGGACTACAACCAAGTATCTTAAAGGCTACAGTAGCACCATGAAACTGCAGCTTTTTGCAACAAGCTTTGTGAGGATGTTGTAATATTGTTTGACTAGCCTATATAGTCCGCTTAGGGTTCTATGTTCCAAAATGTTGCATAATCGTTCACTTCTAATTCCTCCAAGGTGATACACAGACATGCCAAGTCTCACGCATTCAGCGTGAATCTCACGCATTTAATGTAAACTGTTTGGGAAGAACCAAAACTCGCGCAATCACCACTTAAGAACTTGGCATCTCTGTGAAACAGCTTATATGGACCCGTGGCACCCGATAACATTTAGTTATGTAGCATGGTTGCCATATGGAAACGAAAATTTTCATTTTTCAACATAACACAAAATGATTTTTTTTGTGGTAGTAGCGAAGTCCTTGTAAATAATTATCCTTAATATATAGCTATGGTAATACAAAAGCTAATTTCATCGTTTGCTGGAATCTTTAAGCTACTTGGTCAAAGTTCCATTTTTGCAGGCACAAAAGATGTAGTTTTGTTGCCTTGTCAAACAACCACATCCTCAATAAGCTATGGCAGTCTGAAAGGTGCTGTTGTGTGTTGCAAAAGTAGCCACTGAGCTATTTTTCACAGGCCTATAACAGGTCTTTCTTTGCATTGAACAGTGGCGGCTCCAGGACTCTCTAGGGTGTCCGGGGGGCATGTACTCCCAGGAAAATTTCAAAATATAACATTAAACTAGAACCCGCGGGTTGGGAGATTTGCTGGGAACAGTATAATCAGCAAACAGTGCTCAGATAGACATTTTGGTGGTAAAATTGAAGTTGGTGGTAAAGAAATAAAGTTACTAGCATACATTTTTTAGGTGGTTTCACTGATGAATATATTGAATGGAATATTCATGTCAAATATCTTCTATCTAAATTGATGGCTGGAATATATACTATTAATAGGGTATAAAATGTACTTCCTATGTTTACAAAACGTCTTGTTTATTTTGCGAATGTCCAGAGTCATTTGAATTATGCCCTGAGTGTCTGGGGGTTCTATGTTAAAAACCAGTAATCTAAAGAAATTGAAGGTTAAACAAAACCAAGCTGTCAGAGCAATTTTAAATTAAACAGAAGAACCAGACTAAGCCCATTTTATAAGAAAGCTAAAATACTTGTGTTAGAAGATCTAGTAGATTTGTCTCTGTTAGGTATTTCATATAGGTATGTGAAAGATACTCTGCTAAAACGTATTACCTACCAATTTATTTGAAATTCCATCGCATAACCTAGCAACTAGAAATAGAAACATTTTGCAAACACCTATTCATACCCTTCAGATCTATAATAAAAGTTTTTTAGGACGAGCTCCGCACCTTTGGCTGCATTTACCACAGCAATTAAGAAATGTAAATACTCAAATATCATTTGTAAAATCCTATTTAAAATCACGTTTCAATAATTATTAGCATAATAAATATATATATATATTTTTTTTATTATTATTATATTGTTTTTTTCTCTTTTCATCGAAAAATGTTGTTGACAATACGAAAATGAAGTCCATGGTTTATTTTTATTTTTTCTCGTTTCCTTGTTGCCTTGTATTATATATTCTGTATTTTTGATTGACTAAAACATTTTCTTTTACTGGGGGGCATCCACCCTATGGGTTACTGTATATTGTTATACTCGGGTGTATCCCCATTACCAGTCAGTTTTGTGATATTCCTGTAGTATGTAACACTAAGTAGTAAAATTGTATTTGCAGAGATTGGTGAAAATAAACTATCTAAAACTACCAAACATTGGTTGTTACTGAATAGATAACTATCCAGTTCCTAGACATTTGTATGACAGAGAATGTTTTTTATGATGGAAAATATAACATAAATGTCTAGGAACTGGCTATCCAAAATAGTAGCATATGGAAGATAGTCTATTCATTTGATAGCCTATTCCCTTAGCTAATGATTATTAGCAAATATTTGTGCTTACTGCATAAATAACTATCCAGTTGCTAGACATATGTATATGCCAGAGATTTTTTTTTTTTTTTTTTTTTTTTGCAGCACCATTCTTGGTGAGTATAACAGAAATGATTCCAAGGCTTCTGTGGGCGGATGTACCAAGGCCACCTGAGAATGATTTGATGGTGCTGTGGGTCCTCTTCCAGCAACTGTCATCGTCCTGTTGGGCTCTTTGATGACTCCTTCCGTCTTCATCTCACATCTGATCCATATTAGGGTGTATCTGTTGGACACTAGTCTCCAATGATTTAAAGCGATCATGATAAACATTGGTACATCGCGTCTGTGCCAGGCTTTAGTCAATGTAACCTGTTTCAGAATTGAATTCTGCTCACCGGCGCTTGGCATTGAGTATGGAATCAGGGGTCATTCTGAGATGGTATCTTGACTCATTCTTGAGCTATCTTGGTTTCAGAGTTTGGTATCAGTTTTGGTATCAGAGTTTGGCAGCAGAGTTTGGTTTGGCAGCAGAGGTTACCAAATTACAAGAGCGGTGACTCAACCAAAGTGGTGAGTTAACCAACTTTAGCAGGCGGTAAATTAACCATAAGGTACAGAAAAGAGGCGGTGGCTTAACCAAATTTTTTGACGGTGAGTTGGTAAAGCGGTGAGTCGTCCTGTGACGTTCTGACATGTCACTTCACTTTGGCTGTTGGGCGCAGATGGTACTTGAGGTGATAGTAGCTATGTGAATTTTTCCCCATATGTTTGTAGTAGATCATCCACTACTTCGATGACTTGCTGTTTTTCGGTCTATTTTTGTATATCTGGACCCTCTTTCCGGGCCTTCTGAGTTTTGTCTGGTTGTTAGACTACTGATCCCACCAACAACGATGATTATATCAAAAGTCCGAGTGGAATCTTGGTTCTTGATCTTACCAGCCAGATCCTCAATTTTGGCTCTATAGGCCTTACATAAACTTCGGTATTTATTCTGATGTTCTCCAATTTCCAGTATTTAGAGGGGTTACTCCTCCTGCAGATTCATATAAACCCCTGCCTCTAGAATCTGTACATAAGTCTGTGCAGGTTTTTCCTCTCTATTTGAAGACGAGTATACTAGTTTTCTTGGCGCTAATGACATTTCGGATCCATCACAGCCTCACAGGTGTTCAACGTGTTCCTGCCATCTTGGATTTTGAATTCCAATCTAGTGTCCATTTTTTACGATGTTTTTTCAGCAGTTCGTTTTTGCAATATACATTATCTGATGTCGTGTTTGCTTCCTCTCGGTATATTCCTTGATTTCCAGGTAAATTTCTCATTAAGTCTCTCTTTTCTTGCTTTCTTTGGCAGAGCAAAATCGGTCATAAGATAAGATAACAGTTGTCTAAAGTTTGCGTATTCATCAACTTCCTTAATTTGAACAGGTAAATCATTCCATAGTGAAGCAACTTGATATGCTACGGATTCCATACCATATTTTATAGTATTGTATGGTGGCTTTACTAATTTTGACTTGTCTCTCACATTGTACTGTGTAATTTGTCGCATGAAGAATCGACTTTCAACAGGTGGTGACAAATTGTGAAGGGCCTTGTAAACAAATTCACCTAAGCTGATTTTCCTAATAACATAAAGCATTCTTTTTCCTGTTTTACTTAAAAGATCACTATACAAACTTTCATAGTCATTGCATTCTAAGTGTATTGCCCTTTTATTAAGTTTCTCAAGCTTCCTGTCTTGTCCTACCATGAAAGTATTATATTCAACTGTGTAATATATCCTAAGTTTGCTGGTATGGTCCATATATTTGCAAAAACCTTTGAAGTGCATTTATTTGTGTCATCTGCATAATTGTATACAATGTCATTCATAAAGATATTAAAGAGGAGCAGACCTAAAAGAGATCCTTTGGGAACGCCAGTTCTGAGCTGTGACCATTCTCTTCTTAAATTACCTAATTTTACAGTTTGATTCTGATTCCATTTCAAATGAGCAAGCATCAAGGGATAGACCATATGCATGTTATTTGGCTATAAGTAATCTATGCGATAAGCTATCAAAGGCCTTGGACAGATCAATTAATGTACAATCGACATGATGGTTCTCGTCTAAAGCTTTCCTCCAGTCTTCAATACACTTAACTAATACTTTATAACAACTATAAGATTTTCTATAAGCCGATGGCCCGGCGATGGAGTGGACAGGCAGACCTACCATCCACCTGGAGCTCAGGCTAAGATCAAAGTGTGAAATCACTGAAGAGAATATAATATCATCCTATGAATTTATGCATGAAAAACAATTAGTTCGACTAAATGGTGCTTTATATGAAGATAGGCAGAATTTTTATTTCCTACTAAAGGAGAAAAGAGTTTTGTCATATGTCTTGAATGAAAAAGGCAAGGAGTTCCATATTTCACCTTTGTAAATTAGACATTGTTTCCCTATATCTGTTCACATTGGAATGGTGATTACTTAGTGAGAGTTACTAATTCTGAATTAGAAAGGATAAGCCACTGGTTTACTTCTAATAAACTTTCAGTTAATACTTCCAAAACAAAATCGTAGTTTTCCATTGTCCACAAATGCCTAATAATCCTGCTAATGTCCAAGGAATTCTGGAATCATGTTAGACAATGTAAAATCTCTCAGATTTCTTGGTGTCATCATACAGGAAAATTTGTCTTGTAAGAACCATATGTTGACTCTATATGTTGAAAAAATAACTAACAAAAAGTCTAGGAATACTTTACCGCTGGGCATTCTTCTGGTGGCCAACTTTAATAACATTTTTGATATCGTTTTTGTATATTAGAATAACAGCGGGCCTAGTATTGATCCCGGAGGGACACCACATGAATGGATCATCGTATCCGATTTAAATTTTTTACAAGGGTGGACTGGTGGCAATTTGATAATTAACTTATAAATCGAGATGGTGCTAAGGGATCCTATATAATTAAGGTTTGTCTGAGAGAATGTTGTATTTTCTGGTATTAAAGGCTTTGGATAAGTCCAGGAATACACCCAAACACCAGTTACCGGAAGATGAAGCTAAAGCTATATTGTCTTATAATTCTAGGATCGCTAACTCAGTAGATAATGATGCCTGAAACCCATACTGGGAAATGGAAAGGATTACACAACTAAGGTAGGTGTACAGTCTTTTGTAAACAATTTGTTCTAATACCTTGGAATAAGTTGGCAACAATGATGAAGGCCTATAATTAGCTATTGATGATGTGTCTCCTCCTTCATAGATCGGTATGACTTTAGCAACTTTTATTTGAGATTGTACCTCAGCATTTTCCAGAGACAAAATGATCTGTTACATCAGTAGTGATTGTTCCTGAGCTTTGGAAGATTTCACTTTCGTAAATATATGGTCTATTAAGGTACAGGAACTATGAGTCACAGTAGGGAGTGTTATTGCTGGGATTGAGCCATTCGAAATTAGTGTTGATTACTATCTCTGTGAATATCAGTTTTAAGTAATCAGATTTTTATTATCATTTTCCAGTTTGTATAAAATGTTACTTAGGTTACTTATGAATTATTTTTCAGTACGGTTCCTCGGGATTCGATAAACCAAACCACTAATAAGATTATTAGACATTTTTCCCATTATTATTTCAACAAAAAAGAACATCAAGTTTTTCCTGGAGATCCTGCGGAATTGATAGATCAGTATGAACAGAATAAGACAGCCCTTGATAAAAAGGCATAAACCTCCACCTTTAGAAACTATGGAAAAAGGGACAGGTTTGGCAGTTTGACATATAGGATCCTCCTTGACCTGGTCATGTGACCTCTGAGGCCACATGACCATCAAATATATGCAATTAATAAAATATTCCTGGTCAGTAAAATTAAATCTGTCCATAGTCTGAGTCCCTGAAAAAAAGGTTTTGTTCAAATCCATGCAGTTGTTTGGAAATTCAAACTTTGTTGCCCTGGCAACTAGTTTCTATGGATACCCAAATAAACTACACATAATTAAAGCTCATACAAAATGCTTTCTATATGATATACCTTTGTGGCACCAAATATGTGGAGCTGGCACTTAAATTCACAACAAAGAGTATTTAAAAAACCACATTTCTGAAGTTTGACCAGGGATCTTCCTTGACCTGGTCATGTGACCTCAGAGGTCACATGAACATCAAAATATTGCCATGGGTACAATGTGTCTGGTCAGTCAAATTAAAAATGGGTTTTGTTGTTGTCAAGATGAGTGTACTGAAATTCAGACTTGGTTGCCATGGTAACCAATTTGCAAAAAAACTACACCACTTTCGCCAACTGCATCCCCCAGATTCAAAATCTACAGAATGTACTGATTCCAATGATATATAGATTGTCCATCCACCTTTCGGGTGAGCCAAATCCTTAAATAAGCCACTTTTTGGCCCTTGCCCCTGGACTAAATTACAAATACAACAAATCCAGAACACTGCTGCGCCTCTTACATATGGCAAGAAGAAATTTGGTCATGTGACACCTTTCCTGAAGAGCTGCATTGGTTACTAGTTGAACTCAGGATTACCTTTAAGATAAATCTCCTGACGTACAAAGCTTTAAATGGAACTCCAAAATACCTGCCACATTTATTAATTCAAATTCATCCTAGTCAGTCTCTGCGCTCCTCATCACAAGGCTTCCTTAAGCAATATCACACTAAGGGCAAATACAGAGATCATGCCTTTAAAGCCTGTGCCCCAAAACTATGGAATATCCTGCCAGAGACTATAAAATGTGCCAAAGACTCTATTTTAATCTTTAACCAATTCTACAATTTTATTATATAATTTATTAATATGTTCAATTTATACTTATCTATTATTTTATCATCTGTTAAGCACCTAGAGCAATTTTAGATATTTCGATAAGGTGCTATATAACTATACATTATTGTTATTATCATTTCTGGAAACCTGGCCTTTTTTATTTTGCGGGTTACTTATTCTAACAAATTCCACCAGGAATGCTGGGGAATATGTGGTGTGTTGCATTATGTGCTGCCACCTGTTCATCTATCCGTAATTTTGGAGATGGTTGATATGGTAGCATATATCGTATAGTCTCATCCCTAAGTTATCTGATGGGCTATATTCATTCTGACCAGGGAAGTACAGGGCAAGTATTTTTTGACAGAGACCAACCTTAATGTAGCCTATACTCCAAGATAGTTTTCCCATTGTTCTGAAAGGGATGTTAGTTATGTCTCTAATGAGTGCGAACAGTGCTATTTTCGCATAATAAGAGCAGTTAAACAAATAAGTAAATACGTTTAGTGGCATGTAATAGTTATATCCATCATTATCCGGAGTTAACTATATCTATATTCATCATTATCCGGATTTAACTAAATTTATATCCATCATTATCCGGAGTTAATTATATTTATATCCATCATTATCTGGAGTTAACTATATTTCTTTTCATCATTATCTGGAGTTAACTATATTTCTTTTCATCATTATCTGGAGTTAACTATATTTATTTCCATCATTATCGTGTGGCCAGTGTCATTTTGCACATTGGCAAGGGTTTGGCCCAACTTCAGCAGCCAATGCCAACATTGGTACATTTGTGTAACATGGGTATACACCTTTGCCCAACATTGGCCCAACGCCTGAATGTTATCTGCATGCACTAGTGAAGGGGCCCACCTTTCCTAGTGGGGGCCAACTGTCCTAAGGACTAAATGGAAAAGGTGCCAATCTACCTGGGATGAACCTTCCAGGTGAAAGAGGCCACCCTCCCCTGGTATGGGGCAATGGATCAGCCTCTCAACCTGGGACAACATTGCTATAATGTTTGCCAGGAAGAATGGCCTCTTCACCAGAGACATTGGCTCTGGCTGGGGAAGTGATCTCCAGCTTATTTAAAAAAAAATAAAAATACAGGAAGAAAGACCCCTTGATGGGAAATTTTGTCCCCGGACAGGAGGTTGGCTTCTTCACCATGAAGAAAGCCCCAGTCCAGGGAATCAAGTTGCCAGGCACGTCAGCCAAGACCAGATTTAGGAATGAACTTGCATGGAGGCTTACCCGATGAAAGTAGCTGACCCCTTTACGTAATGATAGCACCCATCGCACTGCGTCCGAAGAATCGATTGCCGAAATCGATTGCCAAAATATATGACAGTGCTCAGTGGTGACAGCACTTAAACTTAAAAACTCATACCAAGGCTCCTGATCGCTCAAACTCCCTTCACATCTCAAAAGGCAGCTATGAAAGTCAAAATGTGGCTGCATACATTGAGAAGCCCTGAGCAGCTAGCCAAAACTGAAGAAACAGCCAATTCAGAGACTATAACATTTATGGCAGCACATTTTAAAATCTGTTTTATGTTAACTTAAGCGGCTGTCATTATGGTGTCAACATGAGCTGTCACTGCATTCCTGTCAACAAAGCGACCTAATCAGGCAATTCTTTAGTTTGCCCAGTTAGACTTAAATCAAACAAATTTGCCTAATAGCATATAGGCTGGCTTATTGCATTGAACGTCTAACCAATTAGTTACTAGACAATATGTAAAGAAAGATTGCTCAATTAGGTCCCTTGGCTTGAAGCTGACAGCGCACAGTGGTTAGGAGATACTGTCTAATCAGGGAGTTTGTTGCAAAAAAGTTTTAGAAGCTTCCAACAAGTGTGTAGTTGGTGACATATGCAAATAGCTGCTACTAGGGATGACAATTGAACACGCGAACAGGCAAGGAATTCTAGTGGCAAATACCCAAAAATAATGGAAGCTACTATAGACAATATGTAAAGAAAGTGTTTCTTTTTCTCGTAGGATATTGCCATTTTTGAGGTGTGACAAGACGTTTTTGACTGAAACTGGCCCTATCCTTGAAGGCAGTTGCTCAGAGGGAGTAAAAGCTGTTCTTGATAAAGTCAGTGGCCTTGGTTTTATTGTATGCTAACTTGCTGTCATGATGGCAAAATGCCTGTGTTATAGCCATTGCAAATTCACTGAAGATATTTAACAACACCCATTATTTTGCCAGGAGCTATGATGGAGCGTGGTTGTGGAGGTGCAAGACAGAATTTTTGCCAGTTTACATGAAACCAATATAATAATGATCTTAGTATTGAGCTAAGCAATTTACTCTACATTAATTGCAGTGCATACAAACACATTTTGTTGATGACTGATTACAAGACAACTGAAACACATACACACAGGTCAATTCTGTTCCAGATTATTTGGCTAGGTACATCACACTTAATTTTAGTATCATTGGCTATCAACAGATCAGACGTCATACTCATTGTTCTACTGATGTCTGGCTCCACTTCAATAGGCAGTCTAATATAATTTAGGCAAACGACAAGACGCGAAACAGCTATTCAAATCAGTTGATATCAGCCAAAATTTGAGTAAAATTTAGCTTGGAAAAGCTTGGAGTATGAAATGGCAGTACAATTGGAATTTTGTCTGATTTTAGTCATGAAGGATGAATTACATAAATTAAATGACCCATCTCCAACAGCAGGAGAATGCACGCATGTATACATATATTTGGCTCATTTACAGCAAAACAATCGCTTCAGCTGTACATATGTACTACTATTTCACAACAGAGCAAAAACATAAGACGTTGCTTGTACAGTTAAGTCCAGACTAATAATACCTGATGTATACATTGTTATAAAAAAAATGATGTCAAACTGCAACGTGATTTTTGGGAAAAATGTGTCTGTGGCTGGTAAAATTGCAGCACTGCATTCAGGATGGTAGGAGTTACACTGCGGATGATAATGGTGTGTTTAAGTGATAAGTACATGACATTATATTTATGCAGCTCATTGTCCCATATATAGTGGATCCCATATCAAGACCACCTCACCATCACAACCACCTTTCAACTGTTTTATGGTCATTCAATTCCTATCATATATATTATGTTCAAACACAGGACGTCATGAAAACATTCTGAGATGCATGGTTCTTTTGGGAAGTTTTCTGTGACCCGTCCAAAAAAACATATATATGACAAACCTCCCACTGGCAGACATTTTATATATGATATACCGAACATTTTACTGCAAGTAGGCTAGTCTTATTTCAGAAAAAAAAATTTCAATGTTTCTTGTTTGTCTGAATTTATGATGTTTGGTAAACAGGACTTTTGACCTTTGACCTTGTAAGCTCTTGTAATCAGTGATTAGCAATGAACCCAACTCCGAGCAAGTTCTATATGCACTGCAACACTATTTTAGGGAGATGTCCAATGGTCCTCATTTGCTCATGTTTTCTCCAACTTCTCATAAAACGTGCAATGCACGTGCATTGCAAATTGAGTCTGAAATGCATCGCAAACAGCTGCTCACATAGCAACAAAATCAATAAATATTTATTTGGTTTTGGCCTTACGATGTGGTGAGTTAGCGTAACTGGTTTCTTTCAAAGCTATTGTATAAATATAAGCCAAGCCTTTTAAAATACACGACTTTGGTATATTTTTAGTAGAGTGAAAAGTCTAGTTATGCGCTTTTTACCTAAATCAAAAAGGCATCCTATGTGGGTTTTTATGGCAGTGAAACGTTTTATATAGTAAGTGTCTCCATTGAATACCAGCCCACAATGTTTTCTGCATAATCTAGGCAGTTTTGCCGAGGGAAGCCCTTGCTTGGCTGTGCCAGTGGTATGCTTGCGTTGTGAATGTGCATGAGTCCCTGACACTGTTTTGTTGTGAGCTAGCAAGGCAGGCTGGCCGCACAGCTGAGCTGAGGGGGCAGAGTTGTTCTCCATGCATTGATCTCAATCCACATCATTACAGGTTGCCGTTGCTTTTGCTGGATTGTGGTGACAGTTTGTCGGTGGATACGACTTGTTACAAACTCGTGACAGTGTCTGTCAAGGAAATTACAGTGCTGTGCGGGACGCTATGTGTGCGAGGATTCTCCGGTTCCATGCGGCAAAAAAGGCGTTCTTGGTTTGACAGCTTGTTCGGTGAAGCGTGAAGCAGACGAGAAACTGAATGAAATCGACTACTGTTATGTTAAGTGAAGGCGCTGGGCTGTTGAGTTTTGGAAGATCGGGAGGAGCTGCAAGATGCTGAGTAGACTAAGAGGAAGGCCTTCTATGCCCAGGGCAGCAGCTTCAGAAAGTGACCTCTCCAAAACTAGAACCAAACGACCGCCGCCCCCGCCTCCTCCTCGGCGCAAGTCCAGCCTGGTCAATGTTGGGACCTCAGCCACCCCCGTCGCCCCTCCAAGACGCCCTACCTCAGGCCCTCCTCCGCCCCCGCCCCAACGACGATCCAGTTTACCCGTAGGCTATGACGTCACGAAACAACGAAATGACGTCATAAAGCAACACCATGACGTCTCCAACCAGCAGGACCTCACGCCCTCCCCTCAGCGCAGACGACCTCCACCGCCCAAACCCCCTCGGCCAGGGCATGTCTTCCAGGTCAGGGTGCCTTGCCGCTACCCAGGGGGACCTTTGGACATGGGTCTTGGCCTGCGTCTTCACAAGGGCCCTCCAGGGGATCGACCTGTGCTATTACGTAAGACTGATCACGGACTTTACGAGGAACAGATAAAAAGATCAGGCAATCTGTATGTAACGGTGGAGGGCGTAGCACCCGGATCGGCTGCTGCCCTCTCTGCAAAGGTCAAGTCAGGGGATGTCCTTCTGGAGGTCAATGGGAATCTGGTCTGTGGACTGGACATGGACAGCATCAAGTAAGCATTCTTTTCATGCATTTATCCTTGAAGCATTTGCTTTGATTTGTGACCTTAGGTCAGCGAGGTCAGGTGAATATCACTGTGTATTTCGTAGTCTAGGTCACGTGATAATGATCACGTGGTCTGGAAGCGTGCAACAGTTCCTTTTCCGGAAGAATTATTGCAGAACATGCTAAGGGTAGAATGAGGAAACCATTGGGTGTCTAAATAGCAGAGCATTGTCACCCGAAGTGCATTAGTGGCCTGCATGTGGCTGTCACCCTATCACTGTGTGGGCATCCACGCCCCCTGCTCACCTTTTAAGGTATTCATAGAGCTAGGTCAGAGGTCAATAGCACATACCAAAGAGCATTATACATCTAAGAATGCATTGAGAGCTCTTAGGTATTACATTCACAGTATTTCACACCACTTGGTGACAATCTCCCCTATATTGGCTGCATAAATATCCCTAATTACTGAAACCCAAATTATCCTGTGTCATGGTTGGGTAAACTATAATGCAAATTCACACATGACAAAATCTGTGCATGCTGAATGTAAAACAAACAAGAAAATTAACAAGCAGGGAACTCAACCCTACTTTCAGCCAACCGTAAACCCTTATCTGAATTCTTTCATATAATAATGCATTCGAAAGATGGATTTGCCCCATACTGTTGTACAGTGGCATTGTCATATAAGACCCTTGACAAGGTACCCTTAAGGTCACTGGTGCATGTTGACCTTGCTATGTCAGTAGACGTGATAGCACCGAAAGGTCATCTCTTGCACCCCATGTTGTCCAGTGGCCTGCTTGATGCCTTGAAATCGCCACCAACCAGTATTGAATTTGCATTGAGTGACACAATTCATCGAATGACGACTTTTCATGTTTTGTTGTGGCTTGCATGCACTTGATTTATTACAGGAAGTTTTGTAAACAGAATGGGGTTCAATGCATGCAGAGCAAAATCCCGTTGACCGGCCGATTATTGGCAAATCAAATGGGCTAATCTGCATGCTGACATGCACCCCTGTCAAATGTGCTATTAATGTGAAAAATGCCTGGATTGAAACAGTCGCAGATTTACCTAATATTGCATCAGGCGAACGATTTAGAGGTGCTAAAAGAGCAAACATCAATGTTACATGCCTTTGATGTAAAGTTAGTTATGAATGCCTTGTCGAATGAACAATGTATTCTGGTGGCTGTGCAATGGCAACCTTATCAGCCTCACTTGCAATTTTATGCACAGCTGCACATTCATAAAGGTGGTTCGAACCCACAACTCAGTGGTTGTTGGAAAATATCATATTTGAAGGCCATTGCCCAGCTACACATGAGGCTTAACTTGACCACTTGTGGCTTTTTCTCTCCTCAATCATTTCTGTTTACATATTTCTAAAAAAGTAAAATATCTCAGTTACACAAGACAAATCTATCATATCATGAGGTCAATTACATGACCACAGGTTTACATAACGGCAGGGTGACATAGTGCCAATTGACATGAGGAATAATTCACATGGTCACTTGATATTCGCTGCAGTGATGCAACAGCCACCCAGCCTCATCTGTTACCAAGGTTACCAAATCTAACACTACATGGACACCTTCATGGAATGTGGATCCATGACCCTCTTTTGGCTAGGCTGGGTCTGTTGATCCGTTTGATTAGAGAGTTTGGATGTGGACTTGGTTATGACTTGTAGGAATTAGTTCTCAGTGTTTCGTCTTCATATTCTCAGGATTTCCATGGTAGTAAGTGGAGAGATTGAATATATTATTCATTGATGAACGTTACATAAAATTCCTATTAAACATGAAGTGCACTCTGCCCCATGCAGGGTGATTCTTAGTGGCTGTCTGGATATACTTTGTTGAAGGTTAGCTTGTAATGCCTGATGTTTAATGAATTGCTGGAGACCAGCTGGCACCTGATTTCTTTTTTGTTTGGGTTTGGGGTTAAGTGGACAGATGAGAAATATGGTTGCTTCTCTTCTGACGTTCAGACTTTCCGTGCTATTTTACGAATTTAAAAACATGGTTGGACTGCAGTTTGACAGAGAGGTCATTATTCTTAGTCGTTTGCTTAGATGCAATGAACTTTTTCTGTTTTTAAGCTATTCTTCAAACTTCCCTTGCACCCAAGTTTTGCCTTTTTTTGCACGATCTATTACAGTACACTGAGTAGAAGAAAGATATTTTGTTTTAATTGCTTGGTTTTGGAATTTTAGGTTATAAATTTGCAGTTATAGTCTGAAAAAGTACACTACAAAGAAATTGTCCATGATTAAACTATGCACAAATGCAATAGGCCCACGTTACAGGACCTATTAAGATTTAATAGTGACTTCTTAAGACAAAAGAAATCTCAGTAATCAATGGGTTGTATAATCGGTTCGAGAAAATCGCAAAATGGCAAACAAGCTCATGGTTGACGATAGCTGTAATTGCAATGCTATTTAATCGTCTTGTTATCATTGCAGTGAGGTATTTGAAGAAGAAAGCAAGTCTGGCTCAGTCAACTTGATGGTAGTCCGTCCCAGAAGAGGCAACTCAGCACCTCCTTCATTGTTATCTTATGAACCTCGTGGGACCCCAGGATTGGAGGGTAGGTCCCCTCCCAGGACACATGACGACATTCAGAGGGTTCAGGATGAACTGGAGAAATACCTGGATAAAGAGAATCACCCTGTGTCACCCCCAGGCCAGTTGGAATTGTCTCCAAGGGAAAGGTCTCCAGATTCCGTGCCCAATAACCATCCAGCTCTGAGTGAAAGACTAAGCAGGGGTAGACCCCCCAAACCTACTCTTAAGAAGCAGAAGAGGATGTACAGTGAAGCTGCTGGGCAAAGTGTTGCTGCTGCTACAGAGGTCAAAAGGTCAAGGTCAAATGATGGAATGTTGCAAGAAATGGACACTGGTCAAGATGTGGTCTGCCTTGCCAGGGTAAGTGATCATTTTATTCAATATGATAGAAAATTCAGGTAAAACCACTGAAGAATTTCAACTTTCGTGACCTTTATTGTATTGAGGGAGGACTGCCAATTTGTGACATTATATCCAGATACCTTGATTGTACATTACGGATAATCTACGTTTTAGAGCAAACAATAGAAAGATTACAATCCTCAAAAAATGCATGAAGCATGTAAATATTTGTGTAACAAATGGTAATCAAACATAAGAAAAAAATCTAAAGCATGGAATGACATACTAATCACTGTGATAATTTGGCTCCTGGAGCTTAGTATCTCTGCCTTAGGAATTTCAGTAAATACTTTGTAAAAACTAAGCCAGATTTGGCTGCTCACTTGGCCCTTGTTGTGCAAAATACCAGGCAAAGTGAGTTTAGACCCTGGCTGAGTGTTATGTTAGCAAAAAAGAGTATTAGTGGGCGTAGAACAATTATAAAACACAATGCATTTCACCCACTTGTTCTCTGCATGTATCACATTTTTGTGGGTGATACAATATACCTTGTACATGTATATCATTTGCCTTCCACACTGAACAAATTAGCAGGGGTGTTTACGTTGTGAGTGTTTAACAATTGAGGGTACTTTGCATTGTTACATATAGTTTCAGAAATCATCGTTAGGTTTAGAAACTCGACAATTACTCAAAATATTTTCTTTTATCTTTTTATTGTATTTATCCCTATATTCTCCTTCTTCTTCTTCTTCTTCTTCTATTGCAAGATCAGGTTTTAAAGATTGACCTTAAATTTTGATTTTTTTTTTTATCAGAAACTAATTAAGGTACCATCTTTATCACATCTATTGTATGTAATCAGGGTATGCATCAAAATGTTGTCAAACATTGG
Organism: Alitta virens; assembly: GCA_932294295.1. Classification (NCBI taxonomy): domain Eukaryota; kingdom Metazoa; phylum Annelida; class Polychaeta; order Phyllodocida; family Nereididae; genus Alitta; species Alitta virens. The sequence continues at coordinate 11,759,587 of OW028577.1, read as the reverse complement.
ATAACATGCACTGTGACTGACTTGGCCCTAAAAAAGACATGCATTGAATTTCTTTCTAGGTTTCAATGCAATTTCTGCATGTAATTTCTTTGCATGAAACTATTTAGGCTTATTTAGTTTAACCAAACACTGGTTGCAGTCAAACCTGTTGCTTTTCTTTGCTCTTTTGGACATTCTTCAGTTTTTCCTTCCTTTTTTATCAGCAACTGTTAAAGTGTCAGCACGGCTAAATTAAATGGCTGTCTCATAGTAGTCTGGCTACAGACCTGCTAAACCAGTTATTTTTGCATTTATGTAGTCGATGTACATTTGATGTTTTAAATGCCTGTGAAGTGATATCTGAGATCTACATTTCCGAACTTCTTCATGTTGGAAACCTAAAAAACTCAAATCTAATGCTGACTTTTTTGGTTGAACAGGTGGAAAAAAGTTAACATCATTCCTGCTAAGTGTATTATACTTTATGTAATGGGGTTGCAGCTGAATTTTCCTTTTTTAAGTGTCTCTAGAATATTAGCAGTGTCTCTGCAAGTGTTCTATCTGTTACCAAGTCTGCAACTGTATATGCTAAAAGATATTTCAAAGTAATTCAACAATGACTAAATAAAATTGAATAAACTCCACCTTATGCAAGTATAAGTTAGGTAAATGTACTTTGTTCAACCATGCATGGAAAATTATGTTTTTAAAACATGCACCCCCAGTGGCAATTTGTTATTTTCATTGTGTAAGCTGGATCTATACTTTTTTTGCACTATATCTTTCTACATAAGCCCGTTTTATTTAGATCTCTCTTCCACTTAAATGTTTCACTCAGTACACGGAGAATCTGTGATTAGCCAAGAGAACATTCTCGTGCATGAATACAAATGCATTTAGAGTTGATTGATGTGGGTCACATGGATATGTTTTCTCTACTTTTTTATATACTCCAGTTTTCTCAGAGACCCTGGCAACTAGGAAGTATGTATAACAGTGCACATGTTTGAATAGCTCAAGTACTGTTATAATACCGTTGTACTGGCCCAAGATATAACTGACCACTTGGATGACCATTTAGATGACCACATGGTGGACAGTAATCAAGGACACCTGGGACTGACCAGTGGATCATCTTGGAGCCACTTGGACCCACCAGGAGTATGATAATGGATCCTTCTTGTGATATATTCATTGTCAATGCTGGTTATGTCAAGGCATGGGATGTTATGCATGCTTGAACACAGGCTTCCAACTGCTTTCTTATCTTGCCCTGCTGGATATTATTCCCCTCTATAATATGCCTGTGTCTGTGCTGCACAGTGTGTGCTGGGGGGACATGGCCCTCTGCTTTCTTATTCACTCGAAAAACTTCTCTCCACATGTTTTTCTTGGAGGCTCCCAGTTATATTGACATTGGATTTAACGCCTATTCTTAATGATGACGTCAGAAGGACTACATTAAACTGCATTTAAAGTGAGTGCATTAGATTGAATTTTATAAGAGATTTCTCCAGATTTGCAAATTGACTTTAGTGTGCATTCTCTGTTGGAAATCATTGCAAGAATCTGACAGATGAATGTCATACTTTTGGTAATTATCATGCCCTTACTTTATGGAAGATTCAGCAAAATTATATAAGGTTTACTAATGAAGAGTTTCGTGTGGTTTACTTGCTTATTTCGTGGGATAGCCTTCATGTAAATGTGTACATAGCATAGATATTAAGCATGGGTGAACCGTGCAATCATGCAACAGGAAGCATGTTCCAAAACTTACTTTTTTTGCCATACACTCCACAATTAAATGACACACAAGCAGTGGGGTGTCTCTTGCAAGTTACATGGGCTTTCGAAGTTTTGATTTGATTTAAGTTTGAACAGTGCGTAGGCCTTCGCTTGTGCTCAAACTTTAATACTTTAATATTCTAAGAGAAGCTGTACTTGCACTTTATAGTACTGAAATACAAAGAAAGTTGTACTCACACTATGACCAATAGTACATTACTTTGTATCATCAAAAACACTACACTGTATTGTTAATCGATTTTACACCATAAACTGGAAGTTTTATTATGAAAGGGAAGAGATAGATTGTGGCTAAATGCACAACACATTCGGATTCAGTGTAATGGCTAGACAGCATAGAAAGTGCAACTAATAATGCATGCTTGTGATGCAGCTGATAATGCAATATTATCGATAACACAGCAGATGGAAGAAATATCACTGATAAAATGCCCAAAGTATGTACCAAATAAACTAAACGTTGATTGATCAATAAGCTATCATGCAGCAGCTGTTGGTTGAAAAAAAAATTAAAATCTTTACCAATGACCTGGTATATTTAATTTATAGACTTCGTGACTATTGAAACATTAATGCACTGGCCATTGATTTCTACTTTCTGTGAGTTTGCAACCAGGTCTCATGTTAACACATTTCTTGTCTATTCGTGTGAATTAAAGTAATGATTCCCTGGAAAATTTCTGATTTGAGAAATGCATTGTACATACAGCAGTATGAGTCACGCCAGGCAGTATATATTGAGTATAGTATCAGTATATAGTATACATGCTGAAATAAAAGTGAATATTTGTGGACAATGCATTGTTCTGTGTGTTTGTGAATGGCCTATATAAATTATCAAGTGATTTATAAATGTCTAGAGCTCTTTTTTGCATGTGTTGCACCTCCCTATTAAGGTCACCTAACCCATACCACAGTGATTGGTATTTTGAGATGTTACTTGTGAGATTATCATAATATCAAATATCAAAATCGATTATTTGTTACCTAAAGACTAGCTGTATGAAGTTGTTGCCCTGTGAAGAGATCGTATATAGTGTAGTGGAAACAATATCTGAAACTAGTAATTTATGTCTCTGTTTAATATTAATAGTACCAAAGTGTTTAACCAAAGCTCTACAAATTGAAATTAGCTCGATCCAAATTTCCTGAGTTTAGGTTAGGCAAGTGCAGTCATGTAAACCAAGCTCACATGGCTGAGAATCATTGCTTTCTGAGATGTCCATAATGTTGGCATTCCCTCATAGGTTCACAGAGGGTGGGATCTGATACCTGCCTCAGCGTTAAGACTCTATTGCTTTCGTCAAGCTAACAGTAACATTGTTGTGTTTACACTATGGTTAAAGGATAGCTGATCTGAGAGTTATAAAGAATCACAGAACCCCTGTTATGACTCTATATTGGTGTCCTCTTTTTTTTTTCAACACATCTATGATTACAACAACAAATTCTATCACACCTGGTATGATTGAAAAAAAAACACACACACACCAAGTATGACAGTCTGGGAGATGCATTGGTTTGTGTGACTAAGTAACACATGAGAAGGACCAAGCAGATTGACCAAGAACTCGTGCTGGTATTTCCACCTGTGCTGCCTCAAAGAAATTACAGGTTCCAAACACGCTCTGATCCTGTTTACAGAACGCACTGGTTCGCCACTACATGTTTGATGTTTAGACATATGACATTTTGAATGAATAGGCCAGGAAAAATGACATTCTACCATGTATGTTGGACTGTTAGGTTATTTGTTCTCAGAAAGCAGGCTGACAAATATTGAAAAATGGAATAATAATGTAATTTTGTATTTTTCATGGAGAACTCTCTCATGGCAAAATCTGAAAAATGTGTGACTTCTAAGTAATTAATTTTTAAGCACAAACATAACTTTTATGTGTGCTTTATTGTGACTTAAACTTTCTTAAAAATTCTGCCTTGAGTATCATATATTGAAGTCAGCCATAAATATGTGTCATTCACTTACCTTCACTTAAATATAGTCTTTACGTGAATGGATGACTATATGATACTGCATTAATTAATATGCATGGTAGTGCATTACAGATTATCTACCACAAAGGCGTTGTATCGCAATCTGGTGACCTCAGCAATCCTCGTGTACATGCATATGGTCCTGTCATTGCTTATTGCCCTTCTCCTCCCACTTGCCCAGTCTTCATGTCATCCAGGTCTTTGTTTGTCTTAATGGGGCAATACTCCTACATTTGAAGTCCGTGCTGTCTGCTGGGAATTTATGATTCAGCATGCAAACACCAACGTTTCATGTTTGTAACTAAAATCACTTGCGCGGTAGTGTTCAACGTTCAGTCCTTTCTCTTCCATAGTTGAGTGCCACACTTTCGGTTATTTTGGTAATCTCAGACTTTAGAAATTCTTCTGATGGACTTTATTCTCAAGATCATGGACTAAAGTTATGGTCACTGGTCAGCTTGGATGTATTATATGTTATGCTTTCAATAATTCAACATTTTCAACAGGTCGTGGTTGTAATGTAGTAGGCATATATTCTTCCTGTGCAGGGTGTGCAGTCAGCACTTAGTAATCTAGTATTATAAGTACAAGCTGTACGATCTGTGTTTAATTATTTCATTTAAATTATTGTGTACGGGTATTGTAGTTCCTGGATTTACCACTGGAAACCAGGAGGATAACGTAGCAACAAGAGGTGTTTTTAATTATTGCTGGACTGTTGCATGTAATATAATTCTGACTTTTGTTATTTTCCAGTGTCGAAAGATGTCTGTGGTGCAGCTGCATGGGGAGGCAAGAGAACTGGGCATTTGGTTGGGATGGGAGAGTGACCTAGACAAAAACAAGATCATCATTGTCAGCATTGACAGTGAAAGCCCAGCTCACAAGTAAGTTTCTACATTAGCCAATGGTATATACGTTGTTCTGGAGCTTAGATCACCTTGACCTGCAACCCAAGGTTCCAATGTGATGCATTTTCAAAGAACCTTACGTTACAATTTGATTCAATTTAATATGTCCCCAAATCTAAGAGTCGTTAGCATTATGTTTCTGTCATGTAGTTGAGCATTCAGTTGAATGAATATCACTCCAGATAGTGGGTTACTAAGAAAATAGAATAGAACAGATAAAAGCAAAGAAAGATAGTGTGAGATGATGCATGGCTGACTAAAATAACTATATACTACAATGGCCAGATTTTAATGACCTGTAATCTCTGGATCCAAGATCTGATCTATTGTGTCTTGTGACAACTAAAGCATCTTTTGCAGAGATGGGAGGCTGCAGGCAGGTGATGAAGTGATGCTAATTAACGGCCAGAGGCTGACTGGTCTGTCTCCACAGCAGGCATCCATGTTGCTGCACTCAGCACCAAGTATTGCACAGCTTGTCATCACCAGAACTGTGAGTCTCCTTAAGATTTCCTTTGTTCTATGCCCACTTTCTAAAAACAGATGGTATATATATATTAATCCGCAAGAAATATGTCTACAAGCTGCTTTTTGAAGTAATGTAGTTCAGTGCAGCCCTACTTATCTTTCTGGAATATTATAAGAGCGTAAGAGGAATTATATTCTATGCAATGGTAACGTAACTTAACCATTGCACTTCCAATTGATAATTAGCATACATTAGGATGAGACCAATTTCTGAAATACAGACTTTGAGCATGCGGAATGACATATTTAGAATTAATAATTCTATCCCATTAGCCAGTCATATTAAATACAACTTAGTAATGGATCTTGATCTTCTTGCATTTATTATGATTTCCAGGTCACCGTGAAATGCCCCGACCTCTCAAGCAAGGTATGTCAAGTACACAGAGCAAAAGTCTAGTATAATGGCCATCTACTGCAGATATGAAACCTTGAAGTGAAAATTAAAATCCGTTAAATTACACTTTTGTAACTGTTACTAAGTAATTAAGTCAGTGTGACTCGTTTTGTAAGCAGAGTGGTGTTGGGTTGCAAAAGTTACTGATGTTAAACTACCGTGGTTTGCCAATTGTGCCGAGGTTCAAATGTACTTGATAGTGCATTACAGCAGTTTTTATAGACTTGGAAACAACTCCATATGATGTGATCAGTGTAATGTGGATTCAGAACTCCCCTCATTGACTTGTTGACTTGTTTTACCTATGGAAGTCCTGCATTCTAATGACATCATCTGGAGTTGTGTTTTGAAGTCTCTGAAACTGCTGTAAGACAATCTTGCAAGTTGTAATCCACAAAATCAACACTGCCAAATGTTAGTAAATCAGGATTATTTACAGCTGTACCATGTATCTAAAAGACCACATTATCTTCAAGGCTTTTTGTATCAAGGGTGGTCATGTTGACATCTTACAAAATGTCTGATGTTGTCTTTTTGAAGCCGGAAGATGCCGCAGTATCGTCGCCTAGCAATGCTCAAGGAGATCCGGAAGTGTACTCAGTGACCTTGAACAAACGTTCTGGCAAACGTCTTGGCTTCAGCATCGTAGGGGGAGCTGATTCAGTCAGGGGGCAGATGGGGTTTTACATCAAGACTATTCAGCCTGATGGCTTGGCTGCTGAGAATGGCACTTTGGCTGAAGGTGGGTTCTTGACTTGTAATGATTCTTCTTTTTTTTAATGTCATTTTGCAACTTCTTGTGAGAAAATCGTCAGCTGAGACATACAGTCCTTAGCGATGTTCATGTACAAATGTAAAACATGTCAGCTGGGCAATGCATTGATTTAGTCGGGCTAACACATTAAAATGATTATATGGCCAGGCAGACGATACAACTTGATCATTTTTTACATCCTCTAACTCGGTGGTACAAATTACTTAATGTCCCTCATGGTATTAGATCTGTCACAGTATGACTTAATTGTTTAGTGAAATGTAGACCTTTTTAATTATGCCCACTAGAGCAGTGTCACCAATAAGGAAGAACTGTTTCGAATTCAGGGCTTCAATTGAGTGAATTCGTTAATTTCCTGGCGAAGTTTTTTTATGATTGGGTGTAGGACAAGCTTATTTGTTGATCATTAATTACATTGCATTCTGTTAAACAACTCGGGTAATTAGCTGTGCAAATGGTGGGATAAGCAGACAAAACATGTGGCTGTGTCGGGTGTGGATATTGTGCTTGTCACTCTGAATATTTTTATGACAAATGTGTTTTTAATGGTCACACGCTGTGGAAATGTGCACTGGTCATACTGGATCATATTAAACTCTTCTCTGCAGGGGATGAACTTATGGAGGTGAATGGAGATACCTTGCAAGGCCTAACTCACAACGAAGCCATTGCAAAGTTCAAGAGTTTGAGGATGGGCCCATTGCACTTGACTGTCAGAAAGAGGTAAATTTTATTGGTATCACACAAAACCAGCGGTTGTCCTCATAAGAGTTTTAGAGTTCATTTATTTTTACCAATCTCCGCAAATACAATTTTACAACTTAATGTTACATGATACATGAATATCACAAAACTGACTGGTAATTTATGGGGGTACACCCGAGTATAACAATATAAGGTCAATATTGCAGGCATGTACAAGCTACAAACTTGCAAAACAATTACATGATAGTAAAAACAAGTAATGCTGAGGCTCATTGTCATTGCAGTCCACGATCATAATTTTACATAGGTTAGGGATAGTATATAGAACATTTTTAATACATATCCTCACAATATAATGGAGAACGAAAAACAAGTTAACATGTAGACAGTTTACAAATATGCTGTAACTTAAGTCTGGAATGCAACATGCTTGAAAAAAGTTTTAAAAACTACGTGTTCAATATGCAGTAGAAGTCACTATTTTACACTTTTTTCTGTGTAGGTGTGCTTTTTTGTCCTGTTTCTGTGTGTATTCAAATCAAAACACGATGAATAGTAGACAGGGAGGGGAGGGAGCATGCCCTGTGGCACTGACCAGGGACCTTTTGCCTGTGACAGGTGTCACCATACAGGTGCTCTCGTGACCTTGAGTCCCTTATGTTGACCTTCACACACTTGGCACCAGCGCCGTGACAGTCTGTGCAGTCTCCCATTTAACTTCCTTCACACTCTGGTCATAAGGTTACACCTTAAAAGACCACTAGGGTCTTAGAAGTGATATCCTCCTGTAATTATGCCCTTTTATTTTATTGTTCTTTTATTTGCTTCCCCAGTGTCACATAGAAACTATAAAACTAGCACTCTGGCTGAGTGCAATCTGTAGCTTTTATAAGTCAATACATTCTGTTATGTGAGTGATAATGAGTAACGTTTTATTAACTGTCTTTGAAGGATTCTTACTGGAACTGGTGCAAGCACACCAAGTGACTCTCCACAGAATCTTGTTGATGTCACCATGATGAAAGGTAAAGATAAAGAACATTTCTTTCTAAATCTTTGGGATGCTTGCAATCCTTTTGATGGACGTAAATTCCTTAATTGCTGAGCTCAATTTGAGAAAATTCTTTAATCTCATTATAGAAATCGACGAAGGGCTTGGAGTAGGGGTTATCAGCATTGACCTTGAAACGGGCTTCAAGGGCATCTTCATTGAGGACATAGCACCTGATTCAGCAGCTGACATAGATGGAAGATTAAGGTAATGCATGCTGCGATTATATCATAATAATTTGCCATCTGTCTTGGTGATTGATCAATGGATTTAGTCTTGTAATTTAATCCCTTTCCACTAATTTACAGCCACGGAGATCAAATATTGGCGATAAATGGCATAGAGCTGTCCAGCATGACCATTGATGAGGCATTCTGCTTGTTCGGTAATCTGCAACCAGGTCCTGTGCGTTTAGCAGTCAGAAAAGGAGCCATGCCCAAGGTTAGTTGACTTAATTAGTCGCTTTACTTCAATTTAAATTAGGCATTGCTACAAAATATCTGAACAAAAATTACGCTGAATTGCCAGTCGAATGTTTGTTGGATTGATTTTCATGTCAGTTTTATTTTATCCACCAGGTGGAGCCTCTTGTTGACCCAGCGCCACCTCCCCCACCCGAGTTTGCCAACAACTCTGAAATTGCCCAGTCAGTTGTGGACCAAGCACCAGAGCACCTGATAAGCCAAACAGGTGGAAATCTACGTAAACAAATAGAAAGCAATCCGACCTCACAAACACTTAGTAGAACTGCCTCCGATCTGAATGATCAGCCATGCGATGCTGACATAGCATCCTCACAGTCAGCTGCTGTAACTTTGCAAATGGATAATAATGCTGATTCTGCACTGGCACAAGGAGGTATTGACGAATCAGGGACTTTTGAAACTTTAATCAGCGAATCTAAATCTAACTCAAGCAGCAACAAGAGTCCTGCTCCCCTTCCCCCTGTCCATAAGAGGGCTGCCCCAGCACCTCCTCAAGTCACAGATCAAGGTAAAGATGAACAGGGACAAATGGAAAGAGGTAGCAAACCAATTCCACCTGCCAAACCATCTCTATCAAATACACCTAAACTCGGTTCATTAACTGTTGGTTTAACGAGGCCGAAACCACCACTCCCTGTCAAACCCCAAGTGCCAAAAACTTTGCGATTGTCTACACACTCAGACCGATCAAGCATCAGTGAAAATACTCGTGAGAGCATCTTGTCAACCCTCAGCTCAGATTCTTCACAGGACACCTTAACATTAAGTTCAACGTTTACTTCCCTCACTTCTGCTCTGACGTCATCCATTACATCTGACGTCACTTCACCTGGCACTTCTAACATCACTTCACCTTGGACCTCCACTTCATCCGCCACTTCTGAAGTCAGTTCACCAGCTGACCTTCCAATGGACATATCTGCATCTGAAGTACGTCGCTTGATCCAAGTGCCCTCTGCTGGATCGTCCATAATTACGTCACCTGGATCATCAGTGGCTCCCTCTCCTGGGTCCTCGGCAGTTCCTTCCCCTGCATCTTCTCTTCGCGCTTCCCCTCGGGCCCCACCCCGACCGAAACGGGCAAGAAAATTCCGCCAGCACAATTCCCTTTCCAGCTGTGATGGAGACCGCAGTGACATCTCATCAATAACTGGTAATTTTTTTTTATACAGTATCACTCTATGTTAAGGTCATGTTGAGATAATATAAGTTGTCTAAAAATTAGATGCACATGGGAATTGAATTGTTTATAGTGGCATTTTACAGTTAGTTTCGTGAAATGCGGTAGACTTTAGACAGCTGTAGCCACCTAGTCCTGGCTATAGTTATAACTGGCTAAAGCCAGCCACTTCTGTCTAAGCCTAGCTTATAGTCGGCTCAACTGCCACCATCTACTACCTTTTAGAACAACATGTACATATGCAGCAGACTGACTTCATAGTGCACCTGAACCATTTTACTTAAAAATGGTTATTTGTTATCTATAGACAATTTGAAAAATAAACTCTCAACAGATGGCGCTGCATGTACTTCAGATCCGGCTTTGAGTAGCCAGCTATAGTCAGACAGTTCCGTTTAATGGCAGGTAGCATCGTATAGCGGAAGTTGTCTAGAATTATCTAGGTTAAATTTGACGGGACGTTTATAATGAAACTAACTGTATATGAGCTTAAATATGTCCGTAGTTTTCCCAGCTCTCTGGAGGGCACACTGCCACCTCATATCCTGAAATAATTCCAAGAACTGACAGTAGGTCTGCGTTTTATCACATTCGTAATGGCGAAGTGAACCTGTCCTACTCTTTCTCAGTACAGCAATCGAACGAGGTTTCACACATTGGTTTGTTTGTTTTGGGAGATAATAACCAGTTATAAAACTGGATTTTAAAAATTACCCATATACATGCATAGTTTCAGTGGTAGGTTTTGGATGATTCAACTCATAACTGAACAGATCACATCTTAAGGCCAGTAATTATATAGATAATTTATGAATGTAATTTTGGAATATTTGGATCTGATGTTATAAACGTTACAACTACACAATACAGACTTCTGTCAATTTAATCCTTAATAAATTCACTTCCAATGTTATTTCTACTTTATGAATAAGAATGATAATACATGACAGGTAAAGTAAATTGAAGCATCAAAATAATTCAAAACATGGTGTAGCGCAGCAACCCCTGTTGTAGTGCCTATACTTTTGATATGGCTATCAATTTAGCTGTCACTCTATGTCAAACATACAACTACAACAGGCCTATATATATACTGAAGTTTCGAATGATCTGTGCACAATATATCTTTATAGACTTTGTTTCAGGCGTAAATTCGTATCATGAGATCTTATGAAGCAATAACAGACCTTGGGTTTGAAAATATTACCTGTCATTGAAGTTCAAGGTGATCCAAATATTGTATGTTGCTATGGTATGCTCTTATTATTATGATAAAGATGAAAGAGATGAAACCCCCTCATATAGTTTATGATGAAGGGTTTTCTTGTACTTCTGATATCGACTCAAGATTGCTCGAGCGTCCAAGGACACTGAAGTGCAGTAACTCTAAACTCAAAAGTGATTTTGATGTAGAATAGTAAGCTTTGAAAAATGAAGTTTTGTTCGGATGCTTTAAAAAGCTCTTTGTTGCTTCTGCTGCATGCCTTATTTTCCTAAATACCGTCCATGGAGGTATGAATGTAAATATTATTGTCATAGGATTAGTCTCATCCTATAAAATGTCTTCAGTGCCAGTGTATATTGATTTTAAGTCTGTCAATCTCCTGGTTGTTATTCCTAAATTTCATCCTCTCAGAATAATTGTAGAGCCGGCTTAGGGGGTCTTTTGTTGGATTTACCCTCGTATGAGAACCTATTGTTATGTTTGGTCGTGCTGGTGTTGACCTGAAGTTTAACTTAGAATCGGGGTGCTACCCTTTCTATCAGGTATACCCTCTATGGGGCATTAGGGGTGCGATCTGTGAATTAGAAGAGAAGAGCAATTTGAAGACAGGTCTAGGAGGAATGCCATTGTTGGTCAAGGGGTCAGCCTATCTGGCCACCTCAGATGTCCCTGGTGCTGGTGCCATCATTGATCAGCCTATGAAATTGCAGGGTGTAGTGATTAGTGCATGTTTGGTGCAAAGTAGTGCTGCTCTAGCTTGCCCACTGGGTCGTGACTGACTGAGGTGACTGCCAGTAAAAACTTGGCCTAGAGTGGTCACACAAAGTCTTCGTTGTCATTCCCAATCAGTCTATGAAAAACAAAGCGATCTTGGAAATGAAGCATTGTGTACTTGGCTGCACTATGCAAGTTTAAAGTGGGAAATCTTCACGATCGTAAGATAGTACCAATGACACCGGAACTCGTTGATTTGCTAGGAAATCCTCAAAAGTTATGAAACGGAGGTAAGAAATATTATAGTACAGTTTTGCAATGCTCCACAACTGTTCCGTCTGACATTTGAAGTTGTTGGAATTCATCGTTGTTTGAGGCAGGTGTCAGAATTTTCTCTGTTGCACGCATGCATTGGGGCAGTTGACATTTATGAAAGAAGGATTTCGTCAGGTGTAAACATTTTGAAAAAAGAAGGTTATTATGACGTCATGGGTTCTATAATATTCAATATCGTGTGTCAGGAATGGATTAAGACATTGCTCAGTTTTGAATGTTTTCTTGGAGAGTCTTTGCAATTTTAGGTCAGCGTTAGGCCATTATAATTAGTGAATAGCCATTGACTGACCAACTGACCGCAACTGGACAATAGGCCTCAGGTGATTAACAGTTGAGTGCACACCTTTACAGAAAGTGATTCACTTATCGATCTGTCATTGGTCCTGGGTCATTCTGATAAGAAACATTGAAAGAGCAATAACAAGACAGCTGTCAATAATTATATTAATAAATCTATACTAGTCTGACCCCACAATATGATGGGCATTTACAGGATATGGTTTTTATGGGACTCTTTATTATTAAAGATTGACATCAAACAAAATAATTTATCAAATTGCAGTTCTTCTGGTCATTTTATTATTATGTCATTATTGCCATACACAAGTGTGTTGTATGTGCAGTAAGTACCATATATATACAATACAAAGACACACGTTAATATATTTACGAAGAATCATAGGATTTCCTTACAATATACATTGTACAAGAAGGTCATCATCTCCAGTTCGACTCAGATAACCAATAAATGTGAAATGTATATCAAAGGTATATGCATAATATATTGGTTTGTCATTGCTACATGAGGACATGATACATTATAAAAAGACATGATAAGCATTTTTTCCATGATATTGGCAGGAGCACAAGCATATACCTTTCTTTGATGTCTTCGATTCAGAGACATGTGCTGTCAATGCCCACTGCATGCAACATATATATATAATGTAATGGTGTGTACGTACCACCACCCAGGAATAGCACTGTAATATTATTGTGGATAGCACAGTCTAATCATGGAGTCACGATACAACTCATCATGCAATGTGTTGCCATAAGTTTCCCTCATATTTCAGCTAATATTTATGCCGCTGGTTTTTGTGTATTTGTTGTGTTCATATTTCAGAATTCATTCATGCAAAATGACATTTTAAAGTATCATTTTAAAAGTTGGATCGAGATACGATGGAACTCTGGAATTGTAATGGAATTGATTCAAATTATTTCACTGACGTTGTAGGTGAATGATTTTACTTAATTAAATGTTGCTGCGAAATGTTGACCTTGACCTTTAACCATAAAATATGACGTAATAGATAGATAGATAGATAGATATGGAAAGTGCAGCCCTCTAAGGCCAGTTTTTGCCACTTGCGAAGTGACAGGTAGTTCTATTCTTCTGTGAATGAAAGTTAGGTGCAGAGGAAAATGTTGATTTGCACTTGTCACAAAGGGCTGATTAAGATAATCAGCGGAAGTCTAAGAAAGAAGGAAAGCAAATCTGAGATATTGGTAATTGTCAACAATCGTGTTTTCCCAAAAGGAGAGATTGTTTGTTTCTACTGCTTCAGCAACACGGATGCTGGAATTATCTTGAACCGTTCCAGGAAGTCAAGAAAGAAACGAGCTAAAAAGCACAACGTGAGTCATTCATGCTTTTCACAGCAGATTGACCACAACTCCACAATTGACCCAGACAGGCTTCACCGATTGTCATGCTTCAGTGACAACAATCAGTTTGTGTTTTGTGAAAAATGAATAGCAGAAATTACAACCCCTCAAAAAGAGAAATAAATCAAAAAACTTCTGGCGTTCGTAGCATGAAAGCACGAGAAAGCAAAATCACTCCCAAGTCAAATTAAGCGTAACACCCATTTCAGTACAGTAATCAATATGGCCTTTCAGTAGGTGTGTTTTCTTAATGGTCTCGTTTTCTGTTCAATTAAAGTAGACAGCAGGGGTTTGTTATGTAATTGCAAAGTGATTTGGCAAAGGCTGGTATAGCACAAGAGACAGAGGAAATTGCTTTCATTATTTATGTTGTACTGTTGGGCATCCTTAGACAAGGTATACAGCCAAAGCTGTTATATTGATATCATGTAATTTATAATCTAGATTTCTTTCTGGCTGACCAGATGTATTTGCATATGTTTGAATTGAAATCAATGAACTGTAACACAGATGGTGGAGATCAAACATATACTGTCAGTCTTACAAAAATGTTGTGTGAGTTCAGCCAAGGTTTCTAGAGCATTAAAACTCATCAATGTTCACTTTTATTCGTCTAAATATCCACCATATTGGATTTACCACCAGGTTAGTATTGGAATTAATCAGCATTTGTTGTTCTCTTTATTATAGGAACCTTCACCTCTTATGAAATACTGTACATATTGTTATACCCTATGGTTTATTCCTTTGCCTAAGCTGTCATTTGTTTGCAGTTTTGTTTGTGTGGACAGAAGTGCTTCTGTCAGAATACTCCTCACGTTTCTGTCATGTTTTAGTTCTAGAGCAGAATGATAATCTGAAAATCCAGACGTTAGATTTTTTTTAATTACTTGTATATATTTATTTTTGGTGGCTATTGCAGTTAGTATTTCTATAGCTTTTTAGTTGTTCGTTGTCATCGTAGGTCTGGCCACTTCAACTGGTGTAACGATAGTCTTATAACACGGGCCCTAGAGTTCGAAATCAGATTTCAGTCACCCTTTCAAAAGCATGAATGCGTGCATGGGGGCAATCTTCGTCTTACCCATGTGGCATTAGGAAGAGACGAAATCGATGTAATTTTATAATTATCATAACTCACACTCATTAAAGAGGTTCCATTGATTTTGGATTGCTGCTCTCTAATTCGGCGTTATGCATTTCAGCATGATGTCCCAGAGTACGGTCAGTGCTATAGAGATCGTTAACAGTTACCAAAGGGCTGCAAACTAAATTGCATTGGATTCTGTCGTAGGCGTGGACTGTATCTATATTTGGGATTCTGTATTTATTAGAAGGTCAGGGAATTATATTAATGTACACATCCGATGTAAGCCTCGGAGCGGATTAAATGCCCTGCAAATTGACATCAATTGGAAGCTTCTGTGCTGTAGATGATTTTTAGTGAGGCTCATGCATACATAACCTTGTATTGTGTATTGGATACAATCTCGTTTAAAACCACCTATTTTAACCATATCACAATCAAGTTCATTTAATTTTGGAGCTGATATTATCTTACCATTGTTTTACCTCATGATTACAATAGCCTCGTTATTAAGATCAATAAATCAAGAGATATAACAGTAAGTCTTAAATATGAGGTTCTGATATACACTGTATCTTATCTTATCTTATCTTATCTTGATTCCGTTTTACAGTAGTCTTAAGAATGAGGTGGCCGTAAATGCGAGGTTTTGCCTACTACATTGTCTGTTAAATAGACATTCTAACTTAGACATTGTCTACCTTTAGTATCCTAGTTGTGGAGAAAATGAATCAGTGAATAGTGGATCAGTGAACAAATATGTCTCCCCCCGAGGTATCACGCCAAATAACGCGAACGTGAGAATCTAAGTTCAATCTCAGAAGGAAAATAGTTTGGCAAATTACTCTCATTGGTTTACACTGCCTAAAGGAAAATATTTGGATAATGAGAAAGATTGTGGTGGTAAAGAGGGTGATTGCGGCTGGAGTCTTGAATTGAGATCGAGTCGTGGGTGAATGATAAAACTTGATTTTGACAATAACTGTCCGTCAGTGGAGCGACAAAACACGCGTGGGCTATTGATGTTTACGTAAGGCACCTTTTGGTATTTCGAAAGGCAGACCAATGTGGCTGTTGTGAGCTCGATTTTCAGAGAGATTATCATAAATTTATAAGTGTCATTTTATTTCAAGTGAGAGTTAATCACACAACGTTTCATGCTGATATTATTATGGATGAAACACCCTTTGAGCTCTGATTTTAAGTTCATCAACTTTAAAAGGAGACAGATCAGTAATGATGGTAATAATGGTATTATTAGACTCTGTGATAGCTGAATTATATCTGACATGCTACCAAACGCCGTATTGTAACACGCTTGTCAGAAATACACCGTATGCTGTCGCCTCAAAGCACAGCGACCTAATTATGCACATTTTTTGCTAGTTTACCTAGGTTAAACTATGTAGCCGATAGGCTGAGTACAGACTTAAGAAATCTTCTCTTAAAAATACAAGAAAAAGGGATTCTTTTCTTTTTTTTAGTTCAGGCAATTTTTCTCTGAATTGCCCGCTTGTAAACTCAGCACATAAGCGTCTCATTATTCTCTAATTTCATTGTTACCCTTTACTGCCATAAGCCAGCCAATAGCCTGTAAGAGAAATTGATTAATTTAGATATAAAGATGCTGGTCCCTACACCACAAAACACCTTTCCATTTGTTGACAAAATCTACCCGAAGGGCTGAACATGTCACCTGGGCTAGAAATCCAACAGTATTTGAATTACAGGTCCAGCAGTAAATACCAGGAACTTCTTTGTTGTTTAACAATTTGTCTTACAGGCATTCCCCACACGTTGAGCCAAATATGAATAGAGTTTTACTATGAGGGAATCTAGCTGTATCGTGACTACGTTCAAAGCAATTTTCCACTTTCAGATTGTTGGAGACCTTCATAACAATATTTCCATCCGTGTGGTGTGTTTATAGTTATTTAAGAATTAATACAGTGGCAAGTTAAATTGTTTAAATTGTTTACGAATGACAAGAGACCATTGCTTAACTCCAGAAATGCCCACAGCTACTGAGTTATATTTAGGGAGAAGATGTTATCATTAATTATGCGCATACAATTTTATGGCCATATGACCTCAACTGACAACTGGTTATGGACTGCTCTTTCAAATATTGCATTTTTGTTTTTCAGATTCACCTAGGCCTTCGTTCAAGGAGAGACGCAGAATGAATAAGGTAAGAAATTGAATTTGTACATAACCTATAACGTCTACAATGAACCTATGTGGACATATTCTTGACTTTACTGTGTCACTCCTCATAATGAAAGCTTTTACTAAGTTTTGTCACCCCCAGAATTTTTAACAAGGTAGTCAAGAAATGACTTGATTGATCAAAGTGCTTTTCTCAAGGCTATATTAAGCAAACAGTTGTTGTTTCCTTATTCGTGGTTTTTGCAGCACTTAGCACCAGCTGACCTTGGCAGAGGTCACGATTGGGGTTGAGGTGAAGTTAGTGTACTCATTCCAAAACTCGGAGTGGTCTGAAAAAAGGTATAATGGGTTTTACGATCATTGGTATGAAAGGAATAATAAAGGAGTCATTGGCACATTATATATAGCAAACGAAGCCTATATACCTTGGATAATGGATTTTACTTTGCTATTGAAACCCACATCATCCTGTAAGGCAGTATATTTTGCACCAGAGATGTTCTGTTTGGGTTCCACGTTATGACATTTACTTTACATTAACTTCATGTAAAGGTCTCATTAATTACCTGAGTGAACACCACATGAACATATTGTCCTGATTACCTTTCCCTTGGCATTAGATTCCATTAACTTATTAAGGTACTTCCTGGCATATGGTAATACCCACGGTCCGCTGCTAATTGATTCTGTTGACCACAAAGCCCAGTGTCTGTCATTGATTTTGTGGACATTGATCTCTGCCTGCGTTCATCTCCGCATCTCATGCTTGCTCAACACCGGATGTGGTTTTTCCGCCATCCGCCAGGTGGTAAGACGTTCGTTTGCCCGTCGTCATGGAAACGGTTGTTAACAGATAATACAGTTGTCATTAAGTGGAAACAGAAAATGCTGTCTAGGATTGACAGACTGGGAACGAAGTCCACGTTAAGTGGTAATGAAGTGCACGAGAGAACCTGTATCAAGGTTAGACCGAGCAAACAGGGAACAAGTCCAACATCTTTAATGCATAGCAGTAATGTTGCCGTTTCACAAACCGTGAAAACTTTTAATGGCCAACTGTTTCCAAATTCTCTCTGGGTGTATACAAGAGAACGTCGCTAAATTAACTGAATGTAGTACTTGCCAAAAAATGTAATTGATCAGGGCCAAGCACTACCTACAGTTGCAATGCAGATTCACGTGTAATTTAGCCAGAACATGTTGGCTGTTTGCTCTCTTAATTGACTGGGGTGCGTGCCACAAACTAATACATACAAGCCAAATACAAGTCATGATTCAGATTCATTCATTTTATTCACATTCATTTACAAACATGTACATATATTATATGACAGAAGCATTTTTTAATACATAATGTGAGGAGACCCCACTAAGAAGGTATGCCTTTGCTATCATGATGTGGGCCCCACATCATGACTTGTATTTGGCTTGTATATTAGTGTAGCACTACCCAGAAAATATATTGAATTGAATGACGACACATGCTGGAATACTCGAAGAACGTTCAACTATAGCTTCCCACAGCTACATGTGTATACCTTCCAACTACCTAAAGCAACACTGGGGGCCTAGCTCAGTGGTAGCGGGATGGGCTTCCAACCACTGGGTCCCGGGTTCAATATCCAGTCGAACCTAAGTTGGATGGTCCATCATCTCATTGGCATGGCCCCTGCCTGTCCTAATTAGCCCATCAGGTGCAGAATTACAGGACATAAAGCCCTAATCCACCTACCACCACCTGCTAAAGCAAGCCGAACATATATTGTACTTTATGCCCTGTAATTAAATACCAGCCGTGAATTTATAATAATGCTTCAGTTTTAGCTACCAGTTGACAGATTCTTCTAGCTTTTAAAAGACTGGCCATAAGATATGAGTATGTCATGGATGTCATGGATGTCATGGATGTACAGTTAGTTTCATAAAATATGGTCAACTCTAGACAGCTGTAGCAACCTGTTCCTGGCTGTAGCTACAACTGGCTAAAGCCACCCGCTTCTGTCTACTCCTAGCTTATAGTCGGCTTACACCTTCCACCACTGAAAAAATATAAACCTTGGCAAATGTAAAAAAAATTATCTAATATATCATAAATATGAACTTTTAGATATGGCTTTGAGTAGCCAGCTATAGCCAGATGGTTCTGTTTAGTGGCAGATAGCATTGTATAGCAGAAGTTGTCTAGCTTTGTCTCGATTTAATTTGACAGGCCGTTTTTTAATGAAACTAACTTTACTGCATAAACGGTATAACTACATATGGAATGGCAGTATAGGGCACCAACAGGAAGGATAATGATGGGGCTAGGCCGTTCTTATGAAGGTGTGTGTCTCATTATATGCTTTCTCACCTCCAAACGTGGTTGTTTTATTATCATGTGTCCCAATGACTAGGTAACAGTTGGTGTATTGATATGTGATTTTTTGTGTGAAAAGTGGGCGTGATGCGTCATTGGTGACACATGCACCAATATTTTGTGTTAAAGTTTAAGCTCCCTTGATGACTCATTTTGGCATTTATGGCCTGGTTTTGCTGAACCGTTTCACTAAAAACAAAGATTAGCTGCAGTGACACCACCTGTCTTCAAGGGATAGAAAACTCAGGTAACAGGGATTGACCTTTCAATTGCCCCAAGATGAGTCATACTACCTTATGAGTCATCATGAGATAGACCAGCTATGGTAAAAGACATAGAGATAAATTTGATTAAAGTCTCACTCCTTTTTGGAGTGTAACTCTGAATGACTCATCAATGCAGTTTTTAGTGAAAAAAGACAGGAAAAAGTACACCTCCATTCTACCAACTGTAATGGAATAAGTCTTTCCTTCCATTAGATTAAGTGCTTATGGAATTAACCTGTCAATCAGCCTGTCAAACTATTGTTTGTCACATCAAAACGTTTTGTCACACCATCTATATCTGACACAGGGGTGATGAGTGCTACTGTTCAGATATATATGCACTGTATAAATGTGAAATATTAGGTTCATTGATATATACAATACATTTTTTTTTTTTTTTTGCATATTAAAATCCTCCTAGAACAACCTCAAAATCAGAACATAAAACCTATCACATTTCCTGATACCTATAAGCAATGGAAAGAAATAAAACCGATGCATCTTATGAGGTCAAAAAATCATAAATGTGGCAGATCAAAATATTAGGTCAAGCGTATTTCTAACCAAATATAAAAATTCTTGTATTTTAAGGGTGTTTGTTTTAATAAATAAGCTAGAAGAAGTAAAGAATATATTTATCAAGAAGATCGGCAGAATGTGAGGGAAATCATACAAAGTAAAAATGAAAGAAACTGATCAAGAAAAGGTCCAGGGCAAAGAGAAAATAATACCCTTGTGTATGCAACTGCCATGTGTGAGGCAGAATCAAAGCAGGCCTTTAAGGTATACGAACTGTTAACTGCACCGGCAATTGCAACCACAGCCCATATTGATCAGTGATGCGGAGATGTTAACAGCAGCAGCAGCAGAAATACCTGCAGGTGAAGTGAATCTACTCGTGTTACCTGCACAGCCACAGAAGTCACGCCCAAGACGAGATGATAGGAGAAGATGCGAGAGCCCTCAGTTTGACTGTCACAATCATTTTTGCCAAGCACCATTTTTATCAAACACCTGAGTGAAACACAACATGGGGACACAAGGTTGCTTTGGGTGGGGCAAGCGACATATGACAAATATTTCTGCTTAGTTGTTGATTATTGATATTCTAACTCAAGGATTTTACTCAGCCTCAGATTCATCATGCCGTTAACGACACGACCAAGGCTATACTTTCAATGATAAAGCAGCTCATCTGAAAATTACCTCAATTTATTATGGATTATTAGAGACTTATAGTGAATATAATATAATATATTATAATTGAATCAACGAATTAACTTGACCAGCTCATACAGAATTGGCTGGGGAAAGGGATTTCATGGCATTGTCACAAACCTCATCGCAATATACCATGGGACGATGTGAAATGCACTTAAAGCATGTCGCTATAAACGTCAGGTCGTAGCCTTTATGCAAACAAGTATTTGAAAGAATTTGGGTTTTTGGCAGCTGGACAACATATTTCTCTGCAAAGCCTAAAGATATACTCTTATACACAACTACAGCTATATTTCGTCTGTTCCCATCATTTCCTCTCCATGTGTAATTTTACATTCAACAAACAGCGAGATCAAATTGCTTGATTACCTTCACCTTGGAACCTGAGAAAGGCGTTGCAGTATTATATATGTGACTTATGTGCCCGAAGTATAAGTGGCTGCAAGATCAACTGTGATGCACCACTACAACACACGCATAGTTACAACACCAAGTGCGTTTCACTATTAAGTCCGATCTAGGACATGCCAAGTGCAATTTGACTTACAAGCCTTTTCTGGAATAATGAACTGATGCATTTATCTTTTAACATGACCTAATGGAAACTTGACAGAGGGTAGTGCACGCAGTTCCGCACACTGAACAGATGCGTGGCATGTCAGCAAGCCATGCTGGGACGGCATCTGTCTTTGCAGGTGGTTACCTAGGCGACCAACTGCACAATCGGAGATAAGGATCCCGTGCAGTGGCGGTGGCGGGCGGACCAGTAGAGACTTGTGCAACTAACTGGCACTGTGCAGTTCTCTAGTGCAGGATCAACGCCTTGAACTGTAGCTCAGGATGTTGATATAAATGCTGATGCTGCTGGTGCAACTGGATCATAATGTTGTTTGGAAGACCACCCTTGTCTTGTGATGATGTGTCATAAGATGAGGACAGGTGTGGGACCACTCCCCTGTCCTGTTACAGGATACCTCAGTTTCCGCATCCGTGGCATTACTACCTGCTGCTGCTGAGGCTGCCTCATGTGCTCATCCCTGTTCGTTTGCTGTGTCCAGGTAAATCTTTCTAATATCAACGTCCCGTCTCTGACTACATCGAACGCCATGTCCTAGTTGTTACCTATTTGTTTGTCACATACAACGCATTGTTCACATTGTTGTGGTATGTAACTGGTGGTGACCAATTATAATTATGCAAGCTTATCCCTGGTCTAATATATGCCTTTGTATTTTCGAATCGTGGAAGTCAACTCCATTGTACTGAATACAATGACATACACTTATCACTTCCACGAAGGTTTATACATCATTAGGAGGTTATTGTATAATTTAAAGAGTATCATGGGGCTCGATTTCAGCTCAGTTAAAACTTTAACCATCGTTAATCTCACCAGCTACAGACCATTATAGTCCCGTTAATGTTTCCAATTGCATTGTCATGGCAGCGTTGACCGAGATATTACACTGCTGGAATATTGCACCTAAGTGATCCTTTGATACCGTTACTATGGTGATGAGGATAACAGTGGCTAGTGTTTGGTGAACCATGAAATCATCATTGTTCCTATTTCGTGGTGATGCCGGACTCGTGCGTAAGTGGCTGGATACAGGTTAATTTCATCTGTGGCCTGTAAACCCATCAATTCCGGTGATGTTGTGGACACGGTAAACTAGCCCAGTCCACGTGCAGTGGCGTAATATTACGAGATGGCCTGCCAGTGCTATGGTATATTGGCTCATGGAAGAGCACTTTATAGTGTTGTAATGGACACTTTGATGGTTTGTCACAAAGACTAACTTTATACCCATTTAGCCATCTATAGACACATTGAGAGAGTACTGAATCACTCATGTACATTGTACTGCCAATTTGACCACATTGAGCACATTACAGTATATTTAAATGTATCTAAACAGTAAACGTTTCTCTGATGGGAGTTAATTAAACCTTTAGATTTCTCGACCCTTGCAGACACAGCAGCAACACCTTCGATTAGCAAGGAATTTCAGGACAGATATGCAATAATTTATGAGGGTGCTGTCAATATGCTGGTAACCTGCATGTGTAATAAGCCACGATTAATCACTTGTTAGCATGCTCCTTACAACAATGCAACACCGCCATCAGTTGAATATTTCAATTGAAAATATTTCTCGTGATTGTTGCACCTGTACCTGACCATCAATATCACTAAAGCTAGAACAGTGCACGAATAGCTTATAGCACACTGTAGCCAGGTCATCATATGGTGAATTAGATGATTGGCATGGTCATACTTTGACCTTTGGTCTTTATTGTCAACTACATGGCCAAAATGGGCCACTTGCGTTTTCCATGTGTTTGGATAAACGCATGGAAAATGCATGGTTTTTGCCTCCTTATAATTAGCTAAACCATGCGTTTTCCATGCGTTTATCCTTCTCTCACATTTGGCCATGGTGATAACCAATTGTAGTCTGTTTGATATTCAATTGGCTTAAAAGAAAGAGTTTGCAGCTAGTAAACGATCCAGTATCTTCGGCATTACTAGGGAGATTGAGTATCCGTGAATGGTGAAGGTGCGACAAACAAATGAAATTGTTATCTGTGATAACCAAGGAAATTTACAGTTTTTGACCAGGGACAGATAAGCTATTCTTCCACTTATTCACCCTGTTTTAATCGGCTTCAATTTCCTAGTATCTTACTGGATTAGCTTGCTCCAATGGTTTCTTTAAGAAGATTGTAAAAGGCATGTAGTAGCCTAAGCTTGCCATTATTTGATGTTCTTTAGAAACTTATAATGCATTATAAAGTCTCTGATAGCACATAGAAAGTGACTTGAAAGGCTGGCCTCTTGTGGGGCATCTGCTAATATTTTATGAGACGGCAGGTGAGAATGCATGAGGTTTTTCTGCAAAAGGTAAATGCACACCTGGATTTTCGTGATCTCTTGAGGCACATAGCACAATAGCTTTAACCGAAGGCCATACATAATATATAGGTCTCCAACTGTCATTCCACGGTAGCTTTGATGTTAAGTGGGTCTTCTGAGCTCTCTAGCTATCGGAGCATTATATGCACTTTATCATAGCCTAGGTGGTCCCTTTTTGCTGTATATGGCCCATATGATGTGTTACAATGTATCTGCTGATGGTTCAGCTGGGCCCATACATTAGTATCAAGTGGATCGGGATAGTTGAGTCCACATTGACATTATGTTATTGATAGTGAAACACAGACGCTGTGACCATGAGTGGGCGACCTGCCCTTAGCAACAGATGGCGCTCGCATTCCAAGATCCTCCCGGGCCACTAGAGGTCCTCACTAGAGGTCCTTGTGAGAGAAACTGGCACGTTCTGTCAGTCTGTCCAATGGTCTGTCCACGATGGTGTCCAACTGACGTCGTCTTGTCACGCTATGTTTCCGTCTTTGCGTCTTACGTACGTGAATGACGTTTATGGCGCCATCAATCACGTTCCACTCTTGTGACCATCAATCAACCAATCAATGACACAAGACATGGTCACGTGTACCTGGGAAATAGGGTGGAATAGTTACACAGGTTGCCATGGTGACGGAGTCTTTGAATGTCTTACTTGGGAGTTCTTTATACCAGTCATGAAGGATCTAGCGATTTATCAGGATTTGACATTGCGTATGAAGAAGTCTGCCAACTGCATTATTCCGTGCAGGTATAGCAAACAGGTATGGCTTATGGAAGATGCTGCATTATCAACTAATGACCTTACAGTTGCATGGAAGAGGCAGGAGGCAATTTGATTATTTTGATTAAAAAAAAAACACCAAACCTCACACAAGTCCCTCACCCAGAAATAGACGCGTATGATCCCTATTATATGATGCACTTTACATATTGTTTGCATGAATTGATTACACATTGTTTGCATGAATTGATCATAAAATTAATTAGAGACTTCCACCTCACTGAGTGGGTCATACTTTTGTTGTCAGTAACAGAAAAAGGAAAAACCTATCTACAGTTCATACAAGGATATATGATATTCATCTGCATATATGATTAATATGGCCTTCGGTTAGATTACGTTTGCACAAAATGAAGAACAAGCAACTAGCTAAGTGAGACATTTCCTGGTGTAATTTTTCAGTCAGATAAGCAAGAATTGCTTGTCTTTTATAACTGATCTGGGCAATTCATCTACTGATGCAAAAGCATTGTGAAATACTGCATTTCACATAATCTCCATCAGTAGCTGCAGCATCAGCATATAAACATTGCGTGGCCTTGGCAACCAGTAGGTGTTATTGGAAACCAGTAAAATGATCACAACAAAGTTATATGAAAGTGCATGCAAATGGCTACAGGTGCCATAAACCATGCATTTAAACCTTCATTATTCACACCTTTATAATCTCTAGTTACTGAGGTACTTCTAAAGTAAAGATATAGCTGACCGTATATTTTTGCTATTATAAAACTGTAACTCATTAATACACCCAACTTCCTATTAGGACAACCCTTGGCATTGGATCAGTAATGGTCGTAATTAGTCCGACCAACTGCCTCACGACGGCCTGCTGACAAATGACAGCAATGTTTCGGTCTAGGTCTTAATGGGAAATTGCTAAATGTTTATGTAATAAATGCTTATAAATTTGAATGTGATGAAAGCATTTAAACTGAATATTAACACAGTGTTTAATTATCAGGAAGACAGCTAGGATTTGTCTTTGTCCCTTAACAGAATAGTTGTATACATTGTTTACAATGTATGTAATAAAATAGAAATTTCACCTGTATTGCTAAATCGTTTGTCATATATTATTATCATTATTATCATTACTCTCTCCTTTCTATATTTTTAAACTAACTTATACTATTATTATTATTTTATTTTATTTTTTATCTAGTATTATAATATTAATATTGTATCAATTTAAGGTGGCCCTTAACACAACCCACTGAGGTTCTTTGGGGTCTCCTGGCAAGTTTAACACTAATAGAATATATGTAATAATTTAAAATTTATCATGCCAAAAAATAACAAAATATCATACTGTAGTCTTGTTTAATTGCCAAATAAATTATTTTCAATTTTCAATTGTATGTTGCAAGGAAGGTTTTTGGTAGTAATTCCAAGAATCCAGGCCACCAGTGATGCTTTTGAAAGGCTTCAGAGAGGGTGTGGCAAATCAGCTGAACTGCTTTCTCTTCCATTGACCTAGTAGTGTGCAAAGAGCACATATCTGGTGTCCGTCCAAGTCTCGCACAACCTCGTGGGCAAATGCCAATGCAATCAGATTGATGGGTCGTTAAGCAATGTGTCTGCTCAACGCAAAGCCATAGTATTGACTTTGTCAATTATTTATAAAGCATTGATGGTCGGCTTGGGATTGGAGTGAGCTGCCACTCACCCATAAAACATACAAAGAAAGGAGTTGTTCATTCTGTTACACTGAAAACGATGAGTCGTCTAAGTGACTTATGATAGAATTTCCATTCAGGTTGTAGCTTTAATAAAGCTGGATTGTCACTCAATAAGACAGTGGCCAAATATATTGCATGCACTTCATTGTCTTCTTAATACTTATTACCTACCATCCAGAACCTTGCTGGGTTCACTATCTCTCTATAAAATAAATAATTTTCACTTTAGTGCCATCATAGAATAGTCATAAATGACACTTTTGGATAGTCAGGCTATTAATATGTATAGCCTACTGAGTGCAGTATATATACCTTTGGTCATTCTGTCGAACTTATACTTTGAGTGTATTGCATTCCAACTTCTGTAACTGAAAACTATATGATTCTGTGGTAATATTAGTGTCCAAAATTGGCACAGTTTGTCTTTTCCCCATTTGACACAAATGCATTAGTGACACTCACCTGCTGCCTGCTTCCCAATTACATGTGTCACCATTTGATCGAGTTCTATTTGAATAACTAAAAGAAATTCTTTTCCACTGAACTTGAAATGACGGAATCTCTATATTTGCATTTTGCAGAACACAGCGTCTAACGATGGGGACGCGATGTATGACGTCACGATGGGCCCTGAGCCGTGGTTACAGAGGGCGACAGAGGGTTACGACAACCACGCCATGGAGACTGAGTTGGTTGCTGAGGATGACCCATCACCGGCAACTCCATCCTCAAACCGCATCTCCCCAATTGACCTCAATTCAAGCCTGCCTCTTCCTCAGGTACATTGAAATGAGAATTGGTGTTGAATACGTATTATTGCACTTCCTTGTGTCTGAAACAAACCGGTTGTTGAATGACTTCATCGGAGTAGGTGTTATCTTGCTCGTGACATGTGAAAATAAAGCATGGAGATTTAGGGCATTTGTTAGAGCCAATTGTGCCACGTGTGTTTTCCATGTGTTTGGATAAACGCGTGGAAAACTCATGGTTTTGCCTGATTATAATTAGCTAAAAACCATGCGTTTTCCATGGGTTTATCCTTCTCGTGGAATGGCACGTGGCACATTTCGCCATGTAGTCCTACTCTAAATCTGATATGTGTATTCTACTTTCAGGCCGAAAGTGAGGTGGGCTCAGCCAGAGCGTCTAGGGCCTTGTCTTTACCAAACTTTCACAGCTTGGAATTGTTTGAGAACTTCACAACAGCCAACTCATCAGCCTTAACCAGCCCAGGATCTGAATATGGGTCCGTGGTGTGGATGGGAGAGAGTCCTGTGCGGCATAAACCGAGGAAGAGCCGTAGTCGAGATTCGCTTGCGAGTAGTGAGGACAGCAGCAGTACGAAGAAGAAATCGCGGAGAAACAGGGTAGTGGATATAGAGGACATTAACATAGAGTTCGATCCCCACAAGGAGTTTTTGTGGGAAATGAGGAAGAAATATGAGCAAGAAAAGCTGAAAAAAAGAGAGTCTCTAAGCGATGTGTCAAGTGCAACCATTGATTTGGCTTCCGTACAAAGACAGGAGGACGAAGCAAGTGAGCAGGCATACAGCGGTTACTCTTCAGACGATGGCAAGAGAGACCGCAGTACGCCTAGCTCCGAAAGAACTGTGGACAGTGGTTCAGAGGCTGTGGCTAGTAGTTGTAATAATGTAACTGTGATATCAATAACAACTGAGGACAATCAAGTAGACCCATATGAACTCCCCCGTGAGCGTTCCTCTTCTCATAGTCACTTCACAGAAGAGACTTCTGACTCTGGGTACACTTTCAAACGCCCCCATAGCCAAATCCTAAAAGCCAAAACTAAAACGAGGTACAGAAGAAGCAAGACTTTCTCAGAGGGGCAAGAATCACCCCACTCTGCTGACAGTGATACTGACCTTTTAGTGCAAGCTGGAGAGATTGAAATATTGGTGCTACACAGACTTCCAGGTGAAAAGCTGGGCATGGGCCTGAGCATTGAGAGTATAGGAGGAGACGATGATCCAGTCAGGGGTGTGTTTGTGGACAGCATTACGCCAGGTGGCGCTGCAGATCGTGCGACAGGGGGCAGCACTGGTCTTAGAGTCGGTGATGAGATACTGGAGGTCAATGGAGTGCCTTTAGCTGAGGTCTCATATGCCGAGACAGTGACCTTTTTCAGGGAGATGCCCTTGAGAGTCATACTCATGGTGCGACGCAAAATGGACACTGGTCACTCTGATTCTGACCAATCAGATGACCAAGCTATTTCCTTGTCTTCCAACCATTCACCTTCTGTCCCTGAAGGTTTCGACCTTTTGGACGTCTCTTTCGAGAAGGACTTGAACCAGAGTTTGGGCCTCAGTATTATTCCAAGTTACGGGTCTACACATAACATGTTTCAGGTGAGCCATTTTCATTTACCTAATTGTGTGTATTCCATCTTTGTATTCGTGAGATTACAAGAAAAAAAATCAGTGTGTTAAATCTTGGCAGGGAAATCGAATTACCGTTTGTTGCTGGCTGATAAATGTTGCTGCAATAAATTATGGCTAATTATAGCATCTAGGGTCCTTAAAATTTCGATAAGCAAATAAATGTGCAGCTGTATGTGCGAAGTGGCAAAGTGGCAAAGTGTGCGGATTAAATACAAAGCGATGGGTTTGAAGTATTTTCAATCTGAGATTTGAGCTGGTATTTATTTGAAGTAGTCTACATGTACTTGTATTTGATGGGTGTTGCTGCAATAGGTGGTACGATTAGTTTGGTCCTAATCGATGTGGCAGCTGTTGCCAGATGCATTTGGCATGCACTTATTAAGCATATGCCTCGATTAAAGTAGACACGACTTATGGTGTATATATTATATGTATCATAAGGTATAGCGTTGTACAGTCCATTCATTGGCTCGGTATGTATATACTCTGTATCAATTGAGTCTTTATGTGCAATTAAGTAAGCTTATTATGATTTAAAATCTGAATCTTGCGTGTCAGGCCTCCAACTGAGATTGGTTGAGTGCGTGATGTTATAAAAACTCAGTCTACCAATTTTCTCTTCGCTGTATTGGTGTTCCTGCGTCACCATACTGGAATATAATTTATGTAACCTTCGCAGAAATCGTTGTTTTTCAAACGCAACGAGGTGTGGATGACCCAGACGACACCATGCTGGTCATGTGGGGAGTTTCAATCCTGGAGGTTCTTGGATAATGTATGTAAGATTTACAGCGGAGTTCCTGCCTTTATTGCTGCTGACTTTTATGCATTTAGTTTTCCCCAGGTTTTTTTTAATCTCACTAATTGTCTGGCAGCTAAATGGGACACGTTCAAACAAATCCGGAGATTTGTTGCTTTACTGCTCTTCAACCTTTTTAATGTAATATTGGCCTGGCCGCTTCCCAGAGAAGTTCCGTTGTTTATCTGAATTGTAATTTAACCTATTTGTCTGGCTCAAATTGCCACAGAGCAATTGGCTGAGGTTTTTTCTCAAGGTAACAGGATCTTGCATAGTCGAGATCTGCTGACACGGATGCTGTTGGGAATTACCTCAATCGGGCGACGTTAGCTTGTTGTTTGTCGTGGAGGCTTATACCAGTGCTGGTACACTGACGAACTCTTGTCCAAGGGACCATGATCTGTTGATTAGCTGCCACTAGTAGATGTAATGGTGAGGTGATAGAATTACCAGTGATGATACACAGATCATTGATGTTGCCTGACAGCCTTGCCTCAGTGCCTGAGGGACAGATAACTACCTTAGCCATTGGACCAAAAGAAAAACAGAAAGATAGATAGATAGAGAGATAGATAGATAGAGAGACAGATAGACAGATAGACAGATAGATAGATAGATAGACAGATAGATAGATAGATAGATAGACAGACAGATAGACTTTTTAGCAGTACCCGATTATCCTGACAACCAAATCCTGCAAGTGTGTCACTCTACTTGCACAAGCCCTAGTGATGCGTGTACCACTTCAGTGATAAGAGAACTGGCATGCATGTTTAGGAACTATTTTAGCACTACATGAACTCTTCTTACATATAATTATTTATAACTTTCTGTTTATATATTTTTTATCTATAACTTTCTGTTTATATATTCTTTATCTATTTCCACTGTAATTGCAAACTGAAGTATACCCAAAAAGGTATGAATAAACATGATAGATAGATAGATAGATAGTTTGCTAGAGAGATAGATAGACAGACATATAGACAGACAGATATATAGATAGATAGATAGATAGATAGATAGATAGACAGATGGACAGATAGATAGACAGACAGACAGATAGATAGATAGACAGATAGATGGATAGACAGCCAGATAGATAGATAGACAGACAGATAGACAGATAGATGGATAGTCAGCCAGATAAATAGATAGATAGATAGACAGACAGACAGACAGACATAGATAGATAGATAGATGGATAGACAGACAGATAGATAGATAGATAGATAGATAGACAGATATATATATATATATATATATAGATAGATAGATAGATAGACAGATAGATAGACAGATAGACAGATAGATAGATAGATAGACAGACCGATCTATTTATATCCCAAAAGTTGTCCACACAGTCATTCAGATCACGTTGGTCCTCATACCTCACCTCTATTATTGTCAACTGGGCAGGATACTGGTGCTCCAGTTAGACCTGTCCATATTTCACATCAATATTTGCTTATTCAAGCAGGACCGTGCATCAAAAACAGGTGTGTATGGTCTTGCATAATGTAGTGCATCTGGTCAAGTAAAGGCCTGCGTCCGTCCAGGGAATGCTCTTAAAAAATAGCATTTTAATTATGGTGTTGTGTTTAGTGCCAGTTGAGTAAATACTAACATTTTTGTTGGTTATATCCTGACGCCGAATACAGAGAGATATAACAAAAATGTTAGTTAACTCCCGACTATGAGGGATATAACTAACTTACACTCCACTAGACATATTTACTAATTTGTTTGATTGTTTGATTTGTTTAACTGATGTTATTGAGCAATTAAGATACAGTTTGCACTCAGGAGGGAGTTAACTAACATTTTTGTTGGTTATTTCCCGTTCTGAACAATAGGAAAACTATCTAGGTGGAGTATAATTTTAATTATTAGTCAATGTGACTGAAATATAATCTCAATCATCACAGGCTTTTTTTTTTTTGACTGTTGTTGTGATTATTATCAGGATTTTTATAATTTTGTTAGTGAATGTCATTGCGTGTAGTTATCTCAGACCATAATAC
The DNA here is from genome assembly GCA_932294295.1 of Alitta virens. Taxonomy (NCBI): domain Eukaryota; kingdom Metazoa; phylum Annelida; class Polychaeta; order Phyllodocida; family Nereididae; genus Alitta; species Alitta virens. The sequence goes on along the minus strand of OW028577.1, from coordinate 11,728,110 downwards.
AGTCAGTACTTTGCGTTTTAATTATGAAGAATACAATTTTTGGACGAATTTAGTGCAGAAATTGATTATGCACACATAGCAATTATACATGCTGGCTATAGTCAATGAAAGTGGTGTTTTTAGACCACATAGCTGGCTGGCATGATGTTGCCTGACAGCCTTGCCTCAGTATCAGTAGCAGCAGCAGCAGCATCAGCAGCATCAGCAGCAGCAGCAGCAGCAGCAAGGGGATGAAGTTGCTCATTGTTATGATGGGAGCATCTGGCAGGCCACTGTGGTCATGCGGGATAGCACCTGACCGTTCAAGGTGATTTGGTCTCATGCAGAGTGGGAGAGAGAAAACCAGGCAGAGTCAGAAGCTCCGTTCAGCATTCATACAGGTATACCGTATATGTTATGGCTAACATAAGTGGTTATATTGTTGTGGTTACCTTATACGTTATGGCTCACATAAGTGGTTATATTGTTGTGGTTACCTTATATGTTATGGCTGACATAAATGGTTATGTTGTTGTGGTTACCTTATATGTTATGACTAACATAAGTGGTTATATTGTTGTGGTTACCTTATATGTTATGGCTCACATAAGTGGTTATATTGTTGTGGTTGATAATACAATGTCCTACAGCTCTACAACAGATTGCTCGTTGTTGTCCATGCTCACCTGTGTCATGTTTTGACTTCAAAACACAATCTGCATCCATCATCGATTTTAATTGAAAAACAACATCAATCATTCACCAGAGGCGTTTGCTCTGAAAATCAGGGTTAAATAATTAGATGAGATTGTGATTAGAGAGAGTGTTTTTGTTTGTGACGTCAGTGTATTAGTGAAGTTTACATTTTGATCATTATATTATTTTGGTCTTTTGTTATGTATCTTTATTGGTTTTCTTCGAATAGCTTCCAATATCCAGATGGCAGATTGCAAAATGCTTCAATTATGGCTAAATTGATTTAATATTGATGCAGGATGGAATGAAAGCCAATACTCGTCTAAATCATGTAATTTTCTCTCCATGATTTTTAATTTACTGTCATTACATGAGGCCATGGCATGATGTCCCAACATGTCTTGCGTACTGTTATGCATGTCTCTGTGAGTTTCTATGAGTTATGTGACCAAAGGTCATGAGTTGTTTTTCTGATTGGACTTGCACAGTCGTCAACATGAATTCAAAAGGAAGTCTACCTTAGGGCACACGGTGGTAATAAAATGACGTACAGTAAAGACGGGATGCAGGAAAATTGGACATTTAAAAAAGATGCACTGATTTGTCACATGTTTGCAAGATTGATCGAAAATATTTCTCTTATTTGGTCTTCTGGTAACTCTATATATCCAAACAATTGAGAACCGTAGTGTTGGTCTTAATTTTGAGGTGAATTACAATGGCATGAATACAGTGGAGTCAAAGTGACTGGTCTTCTTGGTGACTTTGTCTTAATAGTTACTCTTAGTGAGGTAGCCCTCATAACAACTAAGAGTAAAGAGGAAGCCAGGAAGGGAAATACAAATTTCTGCAGTGAAGTTGCATAGGTTTCTATTGACAAATTATATTAAAAAAAATTTGTTCAGTCTTAATATCTATGGTTTGGGTAAAACTGGGCTCACTTGCTTATGTTACCAGCTGCTAGAGGCAGACGTAATGATCTGCTCTAATGTAAACGTGTTACTCCATATTGGTCATTCCTGTACATTGGATACTTCAGTTGTTTGGCAAGCACATTTCATTATTCACTCAGAAAAAGGCAGTGTTGCAATCGACATAATGCACATTCCGACATTCTGGTGTGGTGCATGCAGGCTCACACTCCACAGCTAATGATGTTAAGTAATTGTTATGCAGTTGCAAGTGGTGATCCCTTGCTAGACAGCCTCAGACACAATTATGCATACATCGTCACGATTTTAGGAGCAGAAACTAAACTATGTTCCCCTGTGCTCTTTTCATCAGGATGTAAACAAACAGCCCTGGCTGGAATTACCATACTTACACAGACTTAGCCTATGGAGAAAGTTCATCATTATATGAGCACTGTCTAATTGGGGACTTCAATGCATTTTACAGTGTTTTTATATGCATTTATTCTCAAGCAATTGACTGATATTATCAGTACATTGTACATCAAGGTACTCATTGAATGCCTCTCAGATATTGGGGATTTTAATGTCTTCATGTCTGCACTTTTGCTAATAGCAATTTTGAGGTTTATATGGTATGACTCAAGTATATATGGTTAGCTTTACTCATGCGTATTACCTATAGAATTGATGTGGAAATTTTTGATGTGATTCTGCCTTGAGGTTTTCCTTATACTCACATGGTTTATGAATGTGGTTTTTGTCTGTCAGCACGATTGTTTTATAGATCATACTTCAGGATTCTTGATTACAGATTTCACTGGAAGGCATTTAATTCGTGAAGAATTCAAGCGATTTTAGTAGTGCTTTGACCGCAAAATATCCGGCTAGACTTGTTTTTCCAACAAGTTGTTATTGACAAAAGTGCAATACTGAAAACATTAGTTTAGAAACGGCATGCTTTCCCTGCCAACTTTTTATTGGTGCAGAAGAGCCTATCTGATGAATCATAAACACATTTCATGGTTTTAAAAATCGAGTAAATAAAAAAAAAATATTTAAAAACCGCAAAATGGGCAGCAAGGAAGCAATCGAGCAAAAAAAAAAAACTGGCGAAAGGGGCAAAATTTGAACAAGACTGAGGGAAAAAAAACTGCAATGTAGATTTTGTGTGAAGATTTTCAGATAAATGACAGATATCTGTGAATTGAATCTGTCTGTTGGAAAAAGAGTGCAGTCTCCAGACAAGGCTTTATTTATTTTGAGGGGAAGGTAGTTTTTGTTTGGAAGTTTGACCATTAAAGGGCGTTTATGTGGGCAGCCTGGGCCCCAGGGCTCTTGAGAAGGCAGTGACAATTTGAATCTGAAAGCTCCCAACTAAGTTTTAATGACTGCGATTGTGTCGCAGGGTGATTTTATTCGCACTGAAGTTGTCTGAGGGCACGGGTTATGTTCTTATGCAGTTCTTCGCCAGACAGCCCGTTTATTATCTGCTTGTTTATTACTCCATAAGTCAGTGATGCACTGCCCGGAGCCTAGCTTTGCCAGCAGGCCATCTTTGAACGACGTTCCATCTTGGCATGCAGTAACCTCGTTGCCATGGCTACAATCAAGCGCTCCCTCGTAACGCCATTTGATTGATTTTTCAAGTATTGGCCCATACATCAACTGACCGTACTTTGAAAACACTGTCTTTGGGTTGGCCGCATCCAGCACCATAATATCAGGGGATGGTACATTACATTGAAGTCATAACTGCATGTAGTCTGTTTACTGAGGTCAGTATAATTTGATGCCTTACCAATATGGTCTGCAGCCACTGAGGCGTGTAAGTAAGATCAGGCATTATGGAATCTTGTATAAAGAAACGTGATATGTGGAATGCCAGGGGCTTTTTCTGCAGGCGAAATTCCTCCTGGAGCTGGCCAGTGTAATAAGGTAGTCAGACTGGCCAGTGCTAGATAGGTCGTTACCTGGACGACCAGTTCACACTAGGCATACTTCATAAGGTGGAGTGATAACTGCAATAATCATTTCACGTGCAGGTAATGTTCTGTGGCGACATTTCTTAGATTGCTAGCATTTACAATAAGATACAATTATATTTTAGTGCAATTCATAACATTGATTAAGTTGTACTAATTCTGTCTTCCATGCATGGTTATCTATCACAGTGTTCTTCATCAGAGGAGAGTGCTATCCCACAGTATGTGTCATTGCTTATTGCAGAATATGTATCATCTATCTGCTATGTGTGGTTTATTTGCCAACTAAGTATCTGCAAACATGTCTGTATTGGGTGCTTCCTTTGACAGGATTGTTTAAACGTTCTTATATCTGGTGATTGTGGTGGCTTTGAACAGTACAGTGGGGGTACTTTAGGTGCATGTGGAGTACGCATGCCCATGGCTCTTGTAACCCCCCCCCCCCCCCATACCTCCACTCCTAGCAGAGCTAAGCTCATCCCACTCCACTCATTTAGTTTTATCAGGAGACTTCAATGCCACAGTTCAATGAATACTAATGTGCATACCTACATCATTGAGGCCAGCCAAATACATTTAGGTGAGTTATACATGAAGAATTTCAAGCAGCTGTCACGTCATTATGAAGTTCTTTTTTTTATCATATATATACTTTAGTATTTCTTCTCACGTAATATCTGAAGTTATGTCCAAATAAGTGGTCTGTATTAGACTGCATGCATACAAGCCTAGCTATAAAAGACTATTGTTACTGTCCTTGGCATAAATTCTGTCGTTATAGTTACATTGTGTGTTAATAATACCACACAGCTTGATTTGAAATTAATTCGCCTGCTGGTGGTGGCAAGCGTATTTTATCACTGGTTGAATTATGATTTTGCAAGTTCTGTAAGTTTATGGCATTGGGCAATATGGAGATATTAGCAACATAATGTTTGCTTTGTAACAATATTCAATGAAGCATGGAGTCAAGAATAGCAATACTGCACTGTTGCAAATGCAATATTGACGTGTTTCAATTATTCCTTTATTTACTCAGAGTTTTTATGAAGAAAACTTATCTGAAGGTTTAGGATTGAGACATTCCTTGCCTGTACATATAAGTACAAAGAGAATGGCATATTTTGACAAACAGTGAAATAACGGTACTTGGGGTTAACTAAGGTGGCCCTGAGGGGCTGGATGACAACAAAGACCCGCTGTAAGGAAGACCTCATCGTTTTGGGAGATTTCAATGTCATTTCATTTCTGGATCCACATTCAATGATACACATAATGCCGTGAATAATATGGTGTATCTGAGGTATGTGTCACTATATGTGTGAGAGTGCCAGGTTCTTTCTTAGGGAAATTACAATACGGAGTCGAAGGGATTGAATCATTTCCTTCACAATTGAAACTTCAAAGGTGTGGACATGTTGGAATTCATCGGCTTGTTTACTTATACCTATCTTTATGACAATGAGCTTTCACTGCGTCGGTGGGACTGTCATTCACTATTATTTGAACAAGACTGTTATGTTGAATATGAAAATAACCACATATATATATACACTATCTTTAACAAAGTGAATAAAGCTATTTGGAAAGCTGTCAAAATGTTCTGTAAAACAAATTCTTTCTGTTTTCATGGTAGTGTGTTTGGATGCGTTGGAGTAATTCATGCTGAAAAATGAGACCAATAAAAAGAGATAATGAAATAACATAGATGGAATTTATAGAATTTTATTGTCTCAAAATATCTCCAGAATAGACAAGACTTCAATGCAGATCAATATTTAACTTATTTTCTTCATGTCACAGCTGTCATTTTAGGCAATGAGGATTTCCTGCACAATGTTTGTGGAGAGTACTTCTCACCCTAAGCTGCGTGAAGAGTGACATCCCAGTTGAAATTCTCCTCTCTGTGTACGCATTTTCCATCAAGGCCTATGCTTACATACAGTGTCTGTATATATACAGTTACTATACTTGGTATATATTACATTCTCATGTACATGTACTTCGTTTTTGTGAGTGTCGGTGTGACACTTTGTCAAGTGGACCGGGTCGTTTGATATTCTTAATTTTTTACAACAATTAAAACTTCAATTACTGACTGTCTTTTGCCACTGAGATTCTTTGTTTTTGAGGAAGGAAATATACAGAACCTTGGCAATACCTGCTTAAACCTTAAACTGTGTTGATTCGTACAGAGGGTGGATTAGGAGACGGTGCTAGAGGGACTGACAATGAGGTTCGTGATGGTATGTGGGGCCATGTAGCAAATCTACCTCAGTGACAAAAGAGTAATTCTCCTTAAGACTTTGGACTGAAGCTTGCTCATGCTGTGTCATTCCAAGCCATAGAGAAGACCGGCTGAGTATGCTGACACTACAACTGTGCAGGAAGTGCAAATTGCCAACATGCTTGGACATCTCACTCTCTTTGCCTTGTACTCCATGAGGTCAGATTGTTATATGATTATAGAGCTGTTTAATGCAAGGTCAGGGGAGATCACAATAGGGATATCCCCCAAAGGTCTGTCCCAGCACATTTTGGTCTAATAATATCTCAACAAATCTCAACTCAAGGCTGTCTAAGGGGGACCATAAATTAATTGGCGTCAACAATTTTAAATGGGAGTCAATGTTGCTTTTTTTTTACGCCAATTATTTGGAGTCTCCTTATGTTACCAACTCAGGTTGTTCGTAATTCCTCGTTATTTTGAAAGTTTGACAGTGGTTATGAGTTTGCAAAAAGAGCCATCTGAATTAAGTACTCTCAAGATAGAAGCCTATTGCAATATAGTGACTCTTTTAGCCCTGATGACATACCCATTGCTCACGTACTGGTGCACACTGATTTGTTATGGAAGTGTATTTCTTTTCACTCGAGTGAAAAGCAACGACCCACATCTATTTATAAGATCATTGTACTTGCAAATTGCAAATCAGTAGTTTTCCAATGCATTTGCAATTGTCCAGTGAAGGGAAAGGAAGTCTTGACCCTCCATTATGGGCACTGACCCCAGGCAACCCTTTCGATTGTGGGAGAAATTAAACATCATCTGTAATGAATATCATGATCATCCGGGGCCCTCGTGAATGCACCCCTGTCATTTGCATTGACCTCTTTCTATTCACCTCCCATTATTTATGCTGTGATGACCTTCCAAATGACCTTGGGACCAAAGGAAGACCTGCTACCAAAACACAAGGTCATTATCAAAAGAACGATTTGACAAAGATATACATTGGTAGGAGTCCTATGAAGTTGTGGTATACTTGTGTATGACCAAAGCAGATGTGCTGTCCACTTGATACCTGAAACAGACTCTGTAAGTGGTAGTCGAGATAGCTGCTGAATTCTTGATGTAACTGCTATCATTCGTTGAAGGACATAAAAACACACACACATATCTGTAAAAGTGAAATATTGACATATAAATGGGAAAAAGAATACCTTGGCAGTTAGTGATGTTATGTCTGACACAGGTGGTTGAATATTTGCATAGCCATAACGATCGTTATAACACTTTTACATCATTTCTCCAACAATGTTCTAGTGCACATATATAAATGTTCAGCATGTTATGTTTACAGAGTGGTGATCTACATACAGAAGTCATGACAAGAGGTCACTTCACGTGCTTTTAGGGGGTCTTAATTACTGCTAGCAAATTGAATAACATTAAATTGTATCTTGTGGTATGTAATTATCGCGTATCATGTAAACATTCACCACAACAATTAGAATATGGCGTTTTTGTTAGTGACTGGTAATTGGGTGGTAATAAATTCTAGAGGTTAGGACAATTAAATTGGAAATTTATGGACAGTGTGCATTCGTAGATACGTAAATACTAGGGTGCTTATTGAAATACTTTGGCTGAAGTGGGACACCATGCTGTTCAATGGTAATTGAAATGCAATTCCCATGATTGACCTCATGTATCCCTCTGCACAAAGCAGCATGAAAGACTGTGCTAATGAAAATAGCTAGGCATTCCTCTGGCCCACTTTTATATCAGTCACAAATTCCTAAGTGAAAGGACTTCTCTGAAATTGGCTCAACTCTTCTTAGCCTTTCACTTCTGCTCTATGGTCGATTGAACATGAAGAATGCATCTAAAAAAGTTGATGATTTTTTAAAGAAACACCTCAATGGTGCAATGAAATCATCTATTTTTATTTTATTTTATTTTTGGGCAAGTATTTAGCGATTTACAGGAGGCAGGCATTGAAAGTTTATATCTGAATTGGGTGTAAGTTCTTGTTTTGTCTCCCAACCCAAAAATTGAAAAGCTGTAGTGGCCACACTTGAAAATGTAAACAGTGCATAACAATGTTTACATTTGAAGGTGACCCGTCTCTGAGGATAAACAAGAAAGTGTCTCGTTGTATATCTTTAAGGCAAAAACGATCTTAAGGAAGATCAAGGAGATATCAAGGAGACATCCTCTTTCTTTTATGCAACCCATAAAGTCCTAACGAGGTGACGATGATGAGATAATGACCTTGGGGGGACAAGAGGGACCGCACTGTTTGGGGAATGGTGGTTAAGCAGAGTGGCGCCAACCACTCACTTTACATGGCATTATGGCTGCGTTGAAAGGCCATTAGGCTAAAGACCTGTATGAGCCTCATTCATGCACACTCATAGTGGGCAGCCCCATTGCAAGGGCTCAACAGCTCAAGCCCATGTTGGCGTCTTGTCACCCCGAGCCAGAAGGACCACTTGTTGTTCCAAGGGCTTTGAATATTCAAGAGGTATGGTGCTACCCAAAGACTGCAATGCGCTTCATGGAAATATGATGCAATAATGCAAGACGTTTCAATATGTGGTGCGGTATACTCCAACTGATCCTATTTCATTATGTGAAATCTGAGGCTATAAAAAATAACATCCGAGGAGCAATGTCTCTTTGTAATGAGGTAGACTGATAGAAGGCTTGACACTGCACATGTCAGATGTAATTCATTGTATGTTCAATATCCAGTTGTTTCTTGGAGGTAATTCTTGGTTATCTTCTGTTTTCAGATCAAGAAGGTGCTACGAGGGGCATGTGCTGAAGACGGGAGACTGCGGGCCGGTGACCGTCTTCTGACTTTCAACTCAACTGTACTGTTGGGTCTTTCGCAGGATCAAATCCATCATCACCTCACAGCCAGAACTTCTGAGGTGCAGTTCAAAATACTTCGTCCCAAGTCATTGCCTGTGATGGAGCAAACAAAACCAACTGAAGAGATCAAGGGGATGGAGAAAGACCAGGTCGACAAAAATGACATCAAATTAGAAAACATGGAGAATGATATGTTAATCGATCAGAAATTGGTGAATACCGAAACTCTTTCAAATCAAGAATTAGTCAAGACACAAGCACCTGCCAATCCAGAATCATCCAAAGCGGATTCATCCAATTTATCCATCTATAAGGATGATACTGATGGTAATGCAAACCGTGAGTTTTCGAAAGAACAATTTTCGTGCAGAGACAGTGACTATCAGTCCAGTGAAAGTCTTATAGACACTGATTACAGTCATGTTAACCACAGCGGTTCTGGCGATTTTTTCAGGCAGGATTCTGAAGAAGTTTCTGAATCTTTTACCCAAGTACTGGAACATGCCTTAGTGCACACAAACATTGGTAAAGAATCACCAGCTGATTTAGTTGAGGCTGTGAACAGTCAGATTGCTCATACCACAAATTCTCATGACCTTGTGCCAGATAATGACAAATGTGAAGAGGCTTTAGCCAGTGAGCCAGCCCCTGAAATCCCTATGCCCTCAATTGCCTTACCAGGTGTCACTTTAGGTGAAAGTAACACAGAGTTGTCTTCACCTTTGAATGTTAGAGGTGATACACCAGGGGCTGAACTATCTCCCACGCCACCTGTCTCATCTCCCCTGAACTATGCTAGTGACTCTGATGACTTCGTTCCAAGTCTTCCAAGTACTGCTCCCCCTGCTGGACCCCCTCCCCCTCCGCCCCTCGACGAGGACGACCTGGAGGTGGACAATATCATGAACTCATCTGAATCTCTAAACATTCCCCCCTCAGCAGCAGCTGTATCAGAGAATCTCAAGATGCAAACTAGTCCTTCAGAATCACCATTCCTAGATATAGCTTCATCAACCACTAGAAAAACTGGGGACATTAGCGATCCTGCTGATGAAAGCATAATCACATATGATGGACAGTTAGATTCATCTTCTGACCGTTTAGAAAATTTCGATTTCAAAAGAGTTTATGATGACTCGATGATAACAAATACCAGCCTGGTAAACCTTTTGGATGAAGAGGAGACCTTGAGCATAGACGGTGCAGATTTTAATGCCCTTCCTGATTTGATCAGAGGCCAGAAATCTATTCCATCTAAAGAGGAGGATAAGGTTTCTTTATCACAGAATAAAGGCGACCTCTTGAGTGACATTGGAGAACCATCATCAAAGGACAGGACAACTGGAGCAGAACACCAGGGGGAGAGCCAGCCAGGTGAGACAGAGCCACCTGTTGTTTCCTCAAAGAGTAATGGCGAGCTGATGAGGGAGAGATCAGAAGATGACCTGAGAGACTCAGTGGGGCACTTATCGCCTGAGGGTGTACCCATAGCTGGAGACTGGTCCTCTCCGGCCTCTTGGCTTTCAGATACTGACCACCATTTTACTGCAGTAAGGCAGGGTTTTGAAGCAGCCCCGACCGCAGAGCATGTAGGGGCACTTCAGGAAGATGAACAACCTCCCTATTCAGTCATTAGCACAATAGAGAGAGATTCACCCGTGCCTGCTCTCCCCCAAACTGGACCCCCTAATTTGCCCCCTCCACCAATCCCTGATAGTTCTCCCCCACCTATCCCAAGCAGCCCTCCAACTGTTACTCCTAATTTCTCCCCTGTACAAAATACTGGGCCACACAGTCCTGTGGTATTAAGTGAATCTCTCACAGTGCCTGCATCAGGCAGCTGGGACATTTTTCTTGTGCAAACTACTGTGAAAGATGACAGCCCTCTGCTATTCCAACAGTCACCTTTTACAAAAAGCCCTCCAGTTGACAAAAGCAGTCCTCCTGTCACCAGGTTAGATAGCCCTCCCATTATCAGTGATGAAATCCCAGTCGCGGACAGCCCAGTGCAAACAGATGCAATTGTCACTACAAGCAACTCTCTTCTTGAACTTTCTGTAACTTCCAGTGACAATTTTGCTTTGCTAAACAGTCCTGCCACCTGTTCACCAGACCCAGTGCCTTCATTAGTTCCATTCACTTTGGAAAAACACTCAGGTTACGCAACGACAGGTCCAGGTTTACATGGGTCTGATGACAACACCTGGCATCAAATGAACCAGTGTGACTCGGACGATTACCAAGATGAAAGGAATGGTGCTGCTGCAGCACATGGTTTGCCTCCGCCTCATCATCATTCTACTTTCCTGGCATCACTTGACTCCCCTCCCTCTGTCGACTCCTCTACCTCTGTTCCCAGACAGGAGGAATGTTGGCCCAGTTCCCAGATCTGTGACGGTGAACCAGTCCAGCGCGACTATCACATCCCCAACCAGGCCACAGCCAGCCAGGCGTGCCCTCAGATGACAACAGACGAGGTGGCCAGCCCACCCCCAGCCAGCTCCCCCTCCAACCAGCATGGATCCCCTCCTCCCCCTCCCTTACCTTCTGTGCCCCCTCCTCTTGAGCCAGACCTGGAGAAACTCTGCACGACTCACACTAGTCTCCCAGATGTGCACTCTCAACCTGTCTTGTCTTCCTCTGCCAATACTAGGGACATCGTGGCAGCCTCTGAATCTGACCATGAAGTGACCAAGACCCAGTATACACTGAAAAGACAGTCTAACATGGAGGAGGATACTATTTCTATCAAGATGTCTCCTTTCAAGACTTCAACAAAACCATCACCTTTGAAGCCTCTGCCAACATTGAAGTCACTACCAACAATCAAACCACTCAACAACAAAACTCCATCTTTGAAGCCCCTATCAACAGTTACTAAGTCACTGAGCCTGGATAGTAAACCACCTAGGAATGCAACCACTTTTACCAACAACAAGATTCCTGCTGTCAAAGTCAGGAACAAGAGGTCTGAAACAGAACCTTTCCAGATCGAAGTCCTCAAAGGCCTAGCTGGACTTGGCATTGACCTTGAGACCTCAGAATCGGACTACCCTCGTGTTACTGGTCTCAACAAAACTGGCCCTGTCTTCAAAAATGGAAATATCAGGTAGGAATCCTTTCATTACCTCTTAATATCTTGGACATGGATTTTGTCAGTAATCAGATCTTTGAACAAACCACACAATTCTAAATTTCTCCAGTCACTCAGGTAGTTACCCAAGAAGACCACCTGATAAGGCTTTGCAAATAATGAGAGATTGCTCACACCAGCATGTTTACCTTTCCTGTACATTCTGTTTAAGTAAGGAAGGGTTCTGTGTACCAGTTTTGAGGTGACATATCTTGTCTTTTTGGGAAAATAGCAATTTGCTGAATGTTTGAACACATTTCTTGATGTTAACCGCTTTGCCAGCACAATTTAGTGAACCAAGTGTGCAATATATCAAAGCAGTGTGTGTAAATGGACAGTTTTAGGTCTCGGGATTTCCAGGGGGTGTTTTACAGTGTAAATGCTTGTTTGATTAATTGCTAACCAGTTTGATAATGCTCGAATAAAACTGAATAACACAGCAACATGGCACCATATAGTGGTAGATTATATTGACAACCGTATTGAAATAATAGTCCCCTACTGTATATACATAAACACAACTAGATGCAATGACTGCAATGTCACGAGAATTCCCACTTGGGACATCTTCCTTGTCGAATGACTGTGGTCTAGTGACTCAACTACTTCATGGCCACACTGGTGTGCCTCTAATACGTCAAAGTCAGTGTGAGCTATTTATCATCCCATTCACTTTTTCATCACCTTACTTTGCAATGCAACTCCCTTTATGTTTGTTAATTTCGGCGTTATGCAGTTTCCGTGACTTTGTCTATTTGCAAAACACGACATAACTCTTGTGCAAAATAGCACCGTTATGTGCATGTAGTTGAAAGGGGATAACATCATGGGTCGAATGCTTCTTTGAAGTCTAGGAAAACTAGTGTAAGAAATCAGGAACCACCGGGAGTCATGATACTGTAGGTATTTGTATAAGGAAGAATAACAGAAGGGCTAGATTATAGATTTAATAAAGGTATGAAAAAAGCATATTGTATACATAATTAAACCAAACACACTTCTTTTATATTTAGACAAACGCAATATAGTTATGAAAGAATCCACCAGTATTTTACGTATTTTGGTCGGGAAAAAGTAGCTCTAGGCATGATACCAATACCGTTACTTGTATTCAGTGGTTTGCAGGAAAAAAGTAAAAGTACATAAAAATGAATTGGCCCAATATGCATGTCTCCTCATGGCATTGGTGTTGTACATGCACACACGTGTCACAGAGGTTACAAGATATAAGTCAACAGGAACGACATACTCTGCAGCGGCAGGGACATGCTTGGCTACTTTTATCATGGACATGTTTCTGAGAAGAAAAAACGAGAGACCGAATTGTGCAAATCTACTGTAAACATGCCGAGCTGGCTCCTAGACCCCACTGAAAATTAGACTAGCAATAATAGAAAATGTTTCATACACACCATGCCACATGCTATTGAGTTGACAGACCTTTGCTCTAATGATTAATAACATGGAGGTAAAATGTGGTTTTCACAAAGGTTGCACTTAGAAATATTCATATCTATTTCACTGCATCCGAGATTAATTGGCAGTCAATGACATCCATTGTGTCTATTTATGTGATAACTTTATTGTTTCATTACACAGTCTCATTTCAGTCTGATCATTTTATAATAACTTCATTTCGAGAGAAATTATTGCCATGGCAACTTGCATGATGACTATTGTAACACATCAGCCTTCGTGTTAGTGAAAGTTCTGGTTGAACAAAGCAGCCTCAGTTCAGCCTGACCAGGCTATGTCAACCCTTATTGTTGTTGCAGACTTTTTGTTTATAAACCTAAGACCTTTTTGGATGGCATTCAGAACACTCACGGAAACGAGGCTAAAACTACCCCTATTGTTCTTTGGCCACAATGCAGGCTTTGTGGGTTGTTGAAATTTCACCAGGGCACTTTAGAGAGAAAAGTGGATACCATGGCCAAGTGAAGCCTGCTCAGGGCCTGGTTCTTTTGACATGATGATATGAGAAGGGACAGCTTTGACACTGCTTATCATTTGCCCAGTGAACGAGTGCCTCTAATAGCTTTCAAAATTACACAAAAAGCTAACTCAAAGCAAACCCTGAGATTTATTTATACTGGAGAATACGACATGATTTTATATGAGATGCACGTCTGAGTCTTTATGTAAGTCTTGCAAAAAAAATAAACGTGTTGATCTAGCTTAATATTATGGTAAAACGTGTTGGTCTTGTATAAAAACGAGCCGATATTGTTCTAGATTATTCTAGATTAACAAGGAAGCACTTAACATTTATTAAGCTGTGGCCGGGACAGGTAGCAGGAAATTCCTGCTGCCCAGCTTTAATCAGGCTTAGGTTTACCTAGAGTTTTCTTCAGTTAGAATTTCCACTCTACTCTTGGTGATTAGCAAATCCTTTGAACCGATTATTGCAGTCTTAATTCCTCACATAGCACGGTGGGCTAAAATAGCTGTCCACAAACAGCGTCCAGGTCAGAGGTATTTGAGGACCTGTTATGTTCATACATGATTGACAGGGCGCCTAATTACCGCTGTTTTATGACACGCTTAGACTCCTGTCATGTTAGTCTGCCTGTCCTGGCTGTGCGGAACACATGGAGATAGCTGTCGTGCCTCAGGTAAGCAGGACTTTCTCGAATGAGATTGATATTATTTTGGATGCATATTTTGCATTCGGTCTGTTAGAATGGAAACTACTAAAAGGATAGCATGCCTCGTTATAGAGCTACACGAAGTATTTATCAACCTTCCTAGGTATTGCTTGAAAACAGGCAACTTTATTTATAGAGATGGGATACTTTTTCTCATAATTTTTAAACACTGATGTTGGTGGAATGATGAACAGATGCAAAGAGTATAACAGGTAAACAGGAAAAAGGTTTCAGTTAGTGCCAGTTTCCAGTGTTATTAGCCTCAGGTTGTCCGTTCCATGCTAATATCAAGCCATTTGTCCTATAACATTGTAAGGCCTGGAGCTATGCCACAACAATCACTCATATGGCTCCACCTACTCAGTACTATTTTTGCTCTTTATTAATTTCACCTGTGACACGATTGTGTCCAAACAAAATAATGTTTACTGCGATGCATTGTAATGAAACACCAGACTAATCCTTAATATTGATTATATAAAATTCAGTGACAAAAAGTAACTGATTATGTTAACAAGTTAGACTTCGGAATTGGGACATTTAATTTGTGAGATTACAAGATCAATTGATCTGATAAATAACTTTGCATAATCAAGATGAGAAATTAATTTCGTCAACTTATTGTAGGGATGTTGGTTTGTCTTACATCAAAATCGATTAAATCATATTAATTAATACAGATTCAGCCAGGTTTTTGGCAGTGTTAATTGCATTTGTCTGAGAGGTTCACCATCTGAAATAGTGTTTCCACTTGTATATATAGTTAAACAATAACATTTAAAGATGTTAGCTTTTCTAGGCCCTTCAAAACATTATAAAATCCAGGCTATGGTATTTATACATTTATTTACAGCCGATGAGTAAAGTTTGCTTGACATAAAGATAATGTGAGAAAATTGTGCACAATATTTATTAATTGGGATCAATAAACTGATAAGCACTGTGTTTTATCTCTCCATCTATACTTGGTATGCATCTTTGCTGTATATGGTATTGTCCTGTTAATCAAGGTTCATAATGACTCAACATGTTGAAGATCAATCATTGACATGATATCAATAATATGACACCAACAGCATGTAAGACAAATGTCAAGAATCCAACTAAAGGTATGTTCTTTTATGTTTTGATGTACAATGTTATGACCAGTGTGTTTGTTGTTATGAAGTCAGAGGTATGCAATATTGGGGTGACATTTTTCAGTTGGTGTCAATATGCATAGATATGAGCGGCTGGTTATTGTGTAATTTGGGCCTGGGATCGTCTTGGTCAATTTTGAGACTGTTGACCAGTTTGCCAGTTTGCAGAGAATCAAAGGTAGATAAGAGGAGTCGTTTTATTACTGTGTTGTACTGTAGGTTTGCACCTTATGACTTGTCCTGCTGGCCAGTGTGTGCTTGACCATTTGACGTGATTGCAGGGTGCAGGTGATGAATCTTGTCTGGTCATTGTGTTTTGGGAGTGGGCTGGTCAAAGCCTTTGACCAATGTTGACACGGCCTGACTTATATGGCCATGTTATAATATTACAGTTCAAATAGCTATAGATATCTGAGGCATTCCCAACGGTATTACATTCGAACTGTGACTGCATGTGGCGTACCTCTGGTCACCAAAGCATTCTTGATTTGCCTGCCTAGCAACCATAGTCAGGGTGATTTCTGAAATTACTTGGTAGAATTACATTGTGGAATTACATGGTAGAATTACGTGGATAACCTGCAAAACCTTTTTAAAAGACTTTATAGAACTACAACTAGCAGAAACTAGCAGAGAAAGGTGAGATGGCTTAGGTTTACGTACCAACAAAATTGCAACATATTCTGTTATCAATAAGATCTGCATTTAACAAAGGAAGAAATTGTATCTGAACAAGCATCTATCTTTTGTTGATGGTAGTTTTTAAAAGGTTGAAAGATAGTAGATACGAGAATCGCATAACAAATACATGGTCAAAATGATCTAAAAGCTTTTATTTGACCGTACTTGACTTGAAATGAAATGAAAGGAATGGTTTTATAACTGAATACTTATTTTCTCATGTAAATAGGAGGGTGCAGGTGGGGGCAATTTAGTTTACAACGTCTCAGACATGATTACTGAAGCATCAATGTCATATTGACGTTAAAAAAGCATAATTTTATGAGAGTTATTTCAGTTATACATTCGTGAGGTCATTGACCTCTTTATAAATACAGCATCTGCAAGTACTTAACAGATTCTCACAAGGTTCTGACTTTGCATTATATATACGGTATGAATAATACTGTCTTTGATATTATTCATGCCTCCTTGGTTTCTCAACAATTTGTATGCAGTTTTCATTCACCAACAGAAACCTGTTCCACAACACTGGATATTGTCTAAGTGGTTTATAAGAAACCCATTGTTCAAGTTCTGAAATCATTTCGGATGAATTTATATCTTGGCAGTGAGATAAATGTTCATCATGTTGAGATTCATGAAGGAGGGAGGGTTGAATTCCATCTATTGGTGCCAAACTATCATACAGTAAAATGATATTTTGAAGATGGATGTTGTAAAAAGTTTGACATAGTTTATGGAATCCTGAAGATATATATTATTTTGATAATAGAAGCATTATCTAGCTAGATGCATTGTGTTGTCATGTATGTTAAAAATATAAAAAGAATTAAGTGCTGTGGTTGAGGGGATGATGGATGGATTCAGAGTAAACATAGAGGATAACCCTGTTCGGTTTCATCTTTGATTCATGGCCTTGTCAACATAAAAAGAGTTAGGACACCACGCTTCTAAGGAAGTAGGCCTATCTGAACGAAAACAATTAGTATTTTACATTCTCAGCGTTCTTTTGAGGTATCAGGATGGCCATTGTCTATTTTTATAAATAAACCCTACATAGTTGACACTGTAACCCATACTGTAATGCAGGTATGTCTGGCTATCGGTGTATTGCAATGGACATCATTTTTGTGGTGGTTTTTCTTATGAATCATTCTCCTCAGTGTTGTTTCAATCACCATTCTCTGTAGACTTAAAAACCCACTCATCTGTCACTTTTTATTTTTCTGTTCTTTGTTGTGCAAGTATTATTAGCAAGTATAAAGTATCTTTGATGTGTCAGTGTAATGATAAGGTCCTCGTGATATTTATAGCTTTTTCCAGTGGCTCTATTTCAAACGTTGTCTTAAGAAACTTCTTTTTAACATCGATGTTATCAGGTTATCAGTCTGTGAAGGTCGTCAGGTAAACAGTTGCATTTTTTGTCACTGATATCAGGTTTACAATTTAACAATCCTTTTAGTTAACTTGAAGTGATTTCGGTATTTGAAGCTGATTCAGGCCAAGTATTATTGAAAATACTCCAGTTAGATAAATCTGGCATATCTGTAAAATTGGTGTCATCCGCAGAGTTATGGATAAACAATTAACAATGAGTAATAGTAATTAATTTAAATCTACAACAATCAATGGATCAGGAATGGGATTGAGGGTGGTGACATCATAGTGCCCTGTTGTGTATGAAGTTCATGACAAAGAAGAAAAGTCAATTGTTCAATGGCACCGAGGACCTTAAATATTTGAAGGTTGTAACATGGTGCGAGTCCTGTGGACTCCAAGCCTTATTACGTCTGTCTGTGGCAGCTGGTAATCTTACGATACAAGCTTCAGACTAATAGCAGTGAGACCAATACAACACAATACAAATACAATACAATACAAAACAATACAATACAATACAAGAACTATCTTTTGTGATATCTAGTGACACCACCTGAAAATGAAATATACGCCTTTAAAGAATGTGTAGGGATATGTGTTGACATCTGAAAAGATAAATGGATGTAACATAGGATGTTAAGATATGTCAAGGGCCTATCATTTATGTAACAGAAGAGCATGAGGGTTTTTTTATGATATAGTTATGGGTTAGCTACTCGTTTGTTGTTCTGTAGATTAGTTAGATTAGCTATACAGCTTTTTTGTGAGGATTTTCAGAAACTTAAGTATTGATCTGTCATCTTGTTGGTGTGACTTACAACATGTCATAAGCATGTGATAACTATGATATGCTGCAAGTTCTAGGGCCTTTTTAAAAATGTTCCCTGGGTTTTCCACATTGAGTGCCAACCTTTGGATGGCTTTGGTATGCCATGAATGTATGTATCAGATGCTTATCTCGTGAGCTGTAATCATCGAGACACTTCTTGAAAACAGTTATTGGAGCAGTGTGGCAGCTTGGTGTCTCTTGATTGGCTGATGTTTGAAGAGAATTTTTTCTGGTTTGTGCTTCAGAGAGGACGATTACTTGATATCAGTGAACACCTCCCACCTGTTCGGACTGCCCAAGAACAAAGTTGATCAAGCCCTACTCCTGGCTCCTAGGGGTCTGGTCAGAATCGTCGCTTCTGCATCGAAAGTCCTGCCCTCGTCACATTCCACTGAGCAGGACGTCACACCTCGCAACTCCCTTCTCGGCAGGGGGCAGCACAAGTCTGCCTTTCAGACCTGGACCAGAACCCAGGACTCACTTGATGGTAAGTCAATTGTAATTTTAATCTAATTTTTTTTTTTCCGAAATGAAATGTGATATAAATGTTTATTTAATATTTTTCACATCTAAAGTTATGAGTGGCCGTCTGTTGAAATTATTTGTTTGGTTTCATTTCAAAGGCAACCGAACGAGAAAAATGTAAACATTTCTATTGGGATCTAGAGGAAGTGTATGAAACATGCTACTGTTTATGGCTCATGACATAACTCATGCCAAATTATGCCCCCAGTCCTAAGAGGCTGAGACCTATTATCATGCTATTACAATGGCCATTAGCCTCGTAATTTGTCTTTATAGAATATCACTGTGAAGCACAGAATCAGGTGACAGGTGAATGATACCTGTTTGCCAAATTACCCAGAACCAGTCTTGTTGAAGGCACAATACTTAAATATTATATATTTTTTCCAGTAAGATTACGATGGTTGGTATATGTAGTACATTTAGTGTGGTCAAAGAGTTCGAGATCATCTCGTAAAATTGATGGTGCGATTACATTAAAAGGAAGTGTAAAGATATGGTAACTGATAACTGATAATATATAGATTTTCATTAGCATAAATAACTTTATACTTTGTGCAGACTGATCTCTTTGTGTTTTCTGGCGAGCACTTTTTCTTGGTCAATAAAATCACAGGTTATAAATGCTTGTCATGATCCTATGGCGATTTTATATTATGTAGTTCTATGCACGAGATAATGTGAATTTTGCTGAGTCAGCTATATATATATGTGAAGAAGTCAGCCTAAAACATCTGCAATGTACATTAGTTGCCATCCCCACCATCCCCACCCCAGAAATGAGAATACAGTCCATTGAATAAACTGTGTTAAAAGCCTTGTGTGAAGAAAAGGAAAAACCTATGTACAAATTAGATAATTTGCTACATTAGGCATGCATAATCAAACAGTTTCCTATCTTGCAACACTTGTTAAGATTATGCAATGAGCTGCTCATCTAAGCTCATGAGATAAGACTGGTGATTTGTTGTTCTAAATGTCAACACTGCTCAGATGAAGAGCCTAAGAGGGCATACAGTTTTGATAGTGCTTCACAGCAGTCTATGGACAACTGTTATCTTGTTGTCAAAAGATAAATTACAACTGTTTTGGGGAAAAATCTACATTTAAAAATATAAGTGGAATGATTGCTTTTCCATAATCTCTTTATGAACTGATACGTGTTAATTGTATCATGCACTGCACAAGAAGTCAATAATTTCGAAGATGCTCCAATTTTATTTAAGTTTATCATGAGGCCTTTCCTTTTGCTTTTTTTATGTCAGTACATGATGGTACACCTGTGTTTCACTATCTGATTATCTCTGTGGTGTATTGGTTTCAGATAAGACGCAGTCAGCCAAATCGGACTCCTTAAGCATAAATTCAAAAGTTTTCGGTACATCACCTGCCAAATCGAGGACCACTACAGAACCTACCAGTCATAGTGAACAAGTAGTATCTTCAAGAGGAACCTCTGAGCAGAAGTCATTGCCAAAGAAGCCAGTGAAAATACCTCCTCCAGTTCCTGCCAAACCAGCTGGCTTGTCTAGAGTTGTAGCGGAACGAAACTCACAGTCCAAAAATCAACTCAGTGCTTTGTCTGCCTACTCTCCACAGCCCGATGTAAAACGCTGGAGTTCTGATGAACTTGATGTAGCGGAAAGAAGAATGTCATCACACAGCGACCTTTCTTCAGATTCTGGGACGCCAACTTTTCCACGCTTACCTCCGGATGGAGATGAATTCCCTGATAACAAATTCAACAACCAGGACATTACTGAATATCACGCACAGATGACTAAGAAATCTATGGACATGGATACCTCTCCTGCAGTGAATGGTGTTGGTTCTCCCCCAACTTCTCCACCTGTAATCCAGTTCGAGAAGATTGTGGAAACCAAGCAGGTTGTTCAGAATGCATCAGCACCTGATGTCACTACAACAGTAACAGAATCAAAGACCATTATCAATTCAGAGAGTGAAACAGACAGCAATGCAAGCGATGGCACTGCCTCAACAGTAGAACTTCGCAGGTCACCAGATAACCAGCCACCTAAAGAGAAGCAACCAAAATCTCCAAGCCCTGTGACGATACCCTCTAATATATCCACCAAAACATCTACAACCAGAAGAGGAAGTACAAACAATACACTCAGTGTAGATGAAGCCCTAGCGAAACTTAAGTCTCGAAGTCCTAGTCCGACTGATCAGCCAGCTATGCCTCGCAGAGGGAGTTTCAGTGGAGTTCTTAGTGAATCACCAATGAATGGTGAAAATTTTTCTTCAGTTGGAAATTATTACCGCCGAGGATCCTTCTATGAAAGTCCTATTCCCAGCCCAACTCCAGGTGGGTGGAACAGCAGGAGATCGAGCATTAGCTATGATGCCGAAATCTTTGACTTCAAAGCTCCTCCCCTTCAGTCACAGAGACGAGAATCATTAGTGGACTCACTTGAAAGACAAAGGAGAGAAAGTCTTGGCGGAACCAGACTGAAAGGATTAGTTGTACCCGGCAGAAAGCAGTCAGATGGAAATATCGTTTCAATACCAAAACTATCCTTGAAGCAAATGAACATGCCTCTTCTTGGAGATGGAAAGAGTCAAAAATCGAAACCTCTAAAAGCGTTTGGTCCATCGGGCAATAGTGCTGGCTTAATGCGCCAGATCAGCACTAATGCACCTGTTACGAAGCCAACATTGCCAAGTCTCCGACGATATGCATCCGCAAGTTCTCTAAGTGATGCTCCATCACCAAAAGTTGATTCACCGAGAACTGATTATCAAAAGCCAGCATTCTCCATATCAGGATCAGATGAGTCTGAGCTGAAACCTGCAACCAAACAACCCGATGTTGTATCAGATCAGAAGGAGGAGTCAAAGACTGTTTCAGTAAAACAAGACTCTGAGAAACCACCAGATCATCCTCCTCTCCCGAAATCAGAGCCTCCTGTTGCTAAAAACCAGTTGCTGTCTCCTAAAGGAAAAGAAAATATCCCTGTAAATTCACAACAAGCTCCTCCAGCACCATCTTCTGTTGAAACTTCAACATCAAAATCAGTTGTTGCACCCTCATCAAAAGAGGAGGCTACTGTAGCAGAGAAGAAGACAGTTAAGTCATCCAAACCAACACCTCCGCCTGTTGCTAGAAAGCCAATGGTACCACCAAAACCAAAGCCAGAATCAAAACCACAGTTAGAACAGACCAAGGACAATGTTGAAGATCCTGGCAAAGAGAAGAAGGTCAGTTCAACAAAAACAGTAGTTTCTGTTCAGGTTGTCACTAAAGTAAAACCAGAATTACAGCATTCTGATCCTACATCTGAAGAAAAAGGAAAGCATTCTCCTGGCACTGATGCTCCTTTACCGTTCAAAGGCTACAAAGGTTCTCCAGCGGTGCTACAAGAAGTTCCAATAGCAGAAAAAAAGAAGTCACCCAATTTTTCTGTTGACAGAAACACAGCTTACCGGGAAGGTCCACAACCTTTTAGGGAGTTTGCAAAGAAGCCTTCTGTAGATTTATTTAAGACTTTAAGCCCAGATGACGAAGCCAAAGACCAGCAAAACAAAGCAAAAGAAGTGAAAGAGACAAAAACCACCTCAAGAAGCACGGATGATGCAAGCACAGTTGTTGTGACTGTAACAGAAAAAGAAAGCTTCCAGTCTAGCCAAGTCCTCGACCTCATTACAAAAGAGGAAGACCTTCCAGGTACCTCCGCTCCCAAAGACGAAGCCTCACCACTTCAAATCGATGATTTTACTGATATTTTTGCAACAGTAGAACCAGTAGAAAAGGAAAGTGATCCTGCTCCGCGTCTGCCACTTGATGCGCCTCCTTTACCCTCTGGCCCTCCACCTCCTGTGCCAAACAATTCTCTGATTGACCTGGACCTTCCACCAGTGACCGATGACCTACTTGCTCTATCAGATGGACCAGCCCCTGCAATCCCCAGTGGGCCGCCACCTCCTCTACCAACAGGACCACTATTGGATGCGCTTACAGGAGACCTTCTTGGCTTTGACATCCAGGCCATTCCTGCAGAACCAGCTCCTTCATTGCCATCACACGCTAGCCCATCATCGCTGTCCAATTCAGAGTTTGACTGGCTGGAAGACCGACAAGATGACTTCGCAAAGTCTCCATGGACAGACTCCTCCACCAAACCTCAGGGTTTCAAGGCAGGTGCAGTGCACATGGAGATAGAGGACCAGTCTGAAGGTCGTGGTTCCATCCTCAGCAGCCCAGAGGCCATGCCGCTCTCCCCATCACCTACGCCCAGTGATGCTGACTCGGGCATTGATTCCAATAAAAGTGATTGTTCCAAGTTAGACAGAGGTATGGTACAATTTTCTCTCTTTTCATAAATGCAGTGAATTCAGAAGAATTGCTTCTTGGTTTGTGTGTGCTTTTCTGATGAGGTGATTCATGATTTCGTTACAGATTCAAACAACAAGAAGATCGATGGTTCACCACTAGTCACATTGTCATCAGAAACCAATGGTGCCAAAAGAGGAGGGGACACTGACAAAAAGAAGATATCTGTAATCCAGAAAGAGACACACAAGACAGATGGCAAAACATCAAAGACAATTCAAGAAACATTGGAAGTAAAGATTAACACAGTGGTCAAAGAAGACAAAGTTGATGGTTCTGTTAAAGAAAAGCCAGCAACTGCAAAACCCAATCCGTCCAATGGTGAAAAGATAAACTCTGAGCAAGAAAAGGTGTCAGTCACTAAAGAAACGGTACAACTGGTGTCAGTCAATCAAACTAGCTCAGAGAAACCTACATTAAGTGTCAAAGAAGGAACTGTGGGCAAAAATATAGAGTCAATGAACACTACTGATAAAACGGAGACAGTCACTAAAAGAACAGAAACAGTCACAGTGAAGACAACGACTGAGAAATCTGATGCAAAGGAGGGGAAGGAAAGCTCTGCAGAAAAGAAGAAACCAGAAGCCAAGAAAGAAAACAAAGAAACTGACATAAAAACTTTGGTGATGAGCAAAAATGAGGAAAAACAAGAGAAAGTGGAGGTAGCTACAAGCAAAGAGCCAGTAAAAGAAGAGAAGAAAGTTGAAGAGACAAAAGAATTATTGAAGACGAAACAGGAAGAAAAGAAGGAAACGCCTAGTGTGAAGTCAGAAGAGAAGAAGGAAGTTCCACGGGGTAAAATGGAAGGAAAAGAAGAGAAGAAGGAACGAAAAGTGGAAAGTTCATCAAAGCCATCACGCTTTGACCGGATCTTTTCATCATTGTCATCAAAGTCGTCTGCTTCGGCATCTGACGAATTCGTCCCCAAAGAAATCATCCAGGTGGAGTTACAGAAAAGGGCGGTTGGCTTGGGATTCTGCATTGAGGGAGGAAAAGGTTCACCACTCGGCGACAGGCCTATTGCTGTCAAGCGATTGTACAAAGGTGAGGGAAAAGCTTGGTGTGTAATTGAAATAGTTCATGGTTGTTGATCTGTAGACTGTAGATCATGTAGTTTTCTGTTATATTATGAAAAATACCTCCAGAAGATAGCAGTTTTAACATCCGTCAAATAATAATATGCCATCCAGAGAACTGTTGGACACCTTTATGCTCATCAGAGATATACCTATTCCCAAAGCGGAGTTTAACATGTTCAGTAATGTTAGACGCTATTCAATTCATTTGGCCTTGTAAAATAAACAATTCATCAAGTTTTGCTAGGTTAAGTAAAAATGTCATACATGCTACGTTATTGCGCGAAATCTTCAACAAACTCATGGAGAGCATCTTCCTAAAGCAATGGCCTATTCCTCCGACCGGCTATGGGCGTGCGAATTATATGGAGTGTGGCTTGCTTCAGGAAGAAGATAGAGAGGAATCTCCCTATTATTATCAATGTATAAATATATGCTAGTGTCATAAATAATGTGTTAATTGTAATTGATTCAAGGCAAAAAAAAAATTTATCGACATATTTATGCTGAAAAAGCATTTGATAAATAAATTACTAAAAGCTGGTGTGCAGCGCGAAGATCGAGTATCTATGAAAATTATTTTAATAGCTGACATTAACCAAATGCCCATTCCAAATTGGTTACAGATGATGGAGGAGTGGAACAAGGTGATGTACTCTCCTCAACTATGTTTGGAATTTTATGTCAATGATATGATCAAACAAATGTGATGTGGGAAAAGAGATGAATTTATAAGAAAATATATGTCTTAGTACTGGATGGTGTTACTTAGGGTAGAAAATGGAGGTTGAATTAACTCTAAGAAATCGTTATGCTATTTATTTTAAACTTTCAATGGCTAAGAGCCTAAGACTATGTTTAAGTTATCTTTGTTGGGGATAATTACAATTACTTAGGAGTTCCGCTTAATGAGAATCTTAAATACAGTTATACTGCATACTTGCTGTATATAGGGCATTTGCATCTATTGTTAACAAGTGTAAGCATAATGTATACGAAGCTCTTTTCACTCCCAGTTCTATTACAGCCAATTCCATTGACTTGGAAGCTTGTCACACACGATATATCGTGTGAATCCAGTCTGCAGAACTCCCAGTGGTTAAGGCATGCTACAGTCCTTCAAACAATAAAAGTCCTGGAGTCATGTGACGTCCTCTGGAGTTTAGTTTCCAGGTCTATGAGAATAGTTTCCAAGTCTATGAAATTGGCTGTAAATATGTCAACATTAACAGTGTGCAAAAGAGCCCCGCGCATTCACCTGGTATGTACTCCTGGAACATCAAATCTTGTTTTTAGGATAGATTACTATCCAAGAATGCCAACAGGTTTTTCATATGGGAATAATAAATTGTGTTCTAATAAAGTAAAAAAGTAGACAAGATAAATTATGCTAAAAACTAAAGAACCAAAATGAAACACCCCCCCCCCCCCCCCCCCAAGCATTAATATTCCTTTAAGAAAAATATGGTGTAAACTATTTTATAAATATGTGTACCATTGATTTTCAGGTGATGCTGCTGCTCATGGGGTTCTTCAAGCTGGTGATGAAATCATCAACTGTAATGGAATGGACTTTACATCAGTTTCTCATTTTCATGCTTGGAATTTCCTGAAGGCTCTACCAGAGGGTCCCGTCAAACTGACTTTGAAACGCAAAGCTGCCCTCTAGTGTCAGTCAAGGACAAACATGGAATGAACAATATCACAAGGATATGCGTGACACTTCAGATGATATATCTATCATAGAGACTGAACAAATTTTAGTACCTCGTCTGTATTTAAAGAATATATAAATACATACTGCTTATCTTTGTAAATAATACTAATTAAACCAGAAATATTTGGTTGTTGCAGTTTACATTAAATGGAAAATATGTACACATATATACGCATTTGGTTATGCATTTTGTTAAAAAGGAATTTTCAGGTCTTTCTGTTGCATACCTTTTGAATATGAGTGCAATTGTATATAATGAAATTATGTCTGTTGTATTATATATATATATATATATGCTTAATTTAATTCAATGCTGCAGGCCAGACTTGGATGAGTTCTATACATATTGTAATATGTATAACATGCTTAGCAATTTTATTGCGTATTTGTGGCAATATAAGTTGCCATGGTGATGCAGTTTTTTTTATCACGGCAATATCTATTAGTTAAAAGCATAGCTACGTGCATCAAGATGGTATTCTACGAAGTTATTCAAGAATTATTAGTAATTTCAGGCATCATGAAAAATGTATACACATGATGTTGAGCAAATACCTTTGGTTCTGTCTACAGTGCTTGCAGTATTAACAAAGTCATTAAAATGTCATTTTTGACAATAAGCAAGTTTCATGTAGGGATGCCATAACAGTAATTAATGAATAAGCATTGCCTCCCCTACAATTATAACTATAAAGATGTTAAACATACTAAAGTATTGCATGTACATAACTTTTTTTGTACATTTGTTAATTTTGAATGCTTCAATATATATACTAGCTACTTTTAAAATTATTGTTTGTTATTTGATATGCTACCAAGGAATAAAATATGTCAATATTTGAAACATGTTTTGTTTTTATTAGTGATAATTATTATAGCAGGGCACTCTTGGCAGCATGACATCTGTATAACAGGGGCGCAGCCAGAACTGACCTTTGGGAGGGGCTTTGTTCTTGATTTATAGAAGAAAAATATATAGTCTTTTGGGGTTTTTTGAAACTGACTGCGCTTGCTCAACTGGACGAAGTCGGTCGAGCTCAGCTGTTGGGAAAACAGAACCCAATACATTTTATTTACATAACTACAATATGAAGCCAGACTGAATTAATGCTTTCCCAGGTACAGTGAGGTGATGCCATGCATCCCTGGACACTCCTTTAAATTTAGTTAGAGCCGGTCTGCATGGGGAGTGGTTCTGACCATTACCTACCCCCAAGCAACATCTAGGTAAAATCTGAGTTATGCAATGTTAGGTAGTTATAACCCATTTTAACACCCAAGTCAGTTTTACTGGGTCTGTTGACACTTGCCCTTCCCTTGCCCTATCCATCATGGCGTGATTAGTTTAATTATTTATCGTGTAGAGCAGCACTGTACGTGAGTTGTTTTCCCCTGGCGTTTATTGCAAGAACTAGGATCTGCGCCATTCAGATGCGCAATGGACGATCAGCTTTGATGGGGATCCTCCTGCCAGGTTGGTTCCAAGATTATAGCAACAGATTTGGCAAATACACACCGATCACGGCCTTATCAGTCAGTCAGTAATTTTGGCAAACACATTGCTCAAACTTTGGTCATGAAATAATTGATTGTGAGTGATGGAGGGCGCCGTAGAAATGATGACGGATTCGCTCGTTGAAAGAGGTCAGAGTGAACCCCCTCCCATTGCCGACTGTGTTGACCTACTTCCAGACGCCGCTGTCCAAAATGTAAACAAAAGCCATGTGGGGCAGGTACCGGAGGAGTCCCCAACCACTTACTTCAACGAGCATCACTGTGGCAACATTCTCAAGGTGCTCAAACAACAGCAAAACAAAGCTGAGCTCTGTGATACTGTTCTGATTGTGAATAATAGACATATCCCTGTACACAGCTGTGTCATAGCAGCCAACAGCCCATATTTCAAGGCACTCTTTGACACTTCTAATAGGATTCCTGGACAACCACTGCAGATCAGCTTGCCCACAACATCATCAGAGGTTGCAGACAATTTGATAGGGTATATGTATAGTGGGGATATTTCTATCACCACACATTGTGTTGAAGAGTTATTACAACTGACTGACAAATTGATGATGGACGATGTGCGGCAATGCTGTGAGCTTCACATGATAAAATCCCTGGACCTGACCAACTGGCCTTCATCACAAGTTCTCGCCAAAGCACATGCCTTTCAAGACTTGGCTAATGAAGTAATAAAATTTCTTGCCCAAAATTTAATGATTGTGAAGAACACTACAGAGTTTCCTGGACTGCTTGCAAATGACATGGTTCATATACTTAATCAAAGCAACACCAATGAAGGAAGTGACTTAGAGCTTTGTAAATTGGAGTTCCTTTTGAACTGGTTATCATTTGACTACCCTAATTATATTGCCCATTTTGAAGAATTGCTTCAGTGTATCAAACCACACTTACTGAATACCGAGGGAGTTAATAAGGTTTTCAATGAGTTGCCAAAGCAGAAATTGTGTGAGCATGAACTTTCAAAAAGATTAAGATCTCAAATAGAGGGAATAGAGAAATCAAAAGAAGAGGAAAAAGCTAAATTATTAGCGCAGGAAGAAGAAGCCAAGAGGGCAGCTGAAGAACAGGCTAAAGCAGCTGAAGAAGAAGAAGAAGAAGCTAGAAAGGTCAAAGAAGAGGAAGAGGAGAGAGAGTCCACTGAAAAATTAAAGTCAGATGAAGATGGGCAGATGGAAACTAGTGATGCCAAAGAAAGTATTAATGATGACAAAGAAGAAGTTGAAGTGGATATTCCCAGCAAAGTTGAACATGCGGACTCAGACACAGAGATTGAAGACAATGGTGACTATGATCCAGACGGTATTAAAACTGAGACAGAGACTAAAGACAAAGCAGTTGGTAATAAAGAGAAATCTTCATCCTTAGTTGGTAGTGATGGAAGTCAGTATTTGGAAGATGGTACACTGATTATTCAGCCTGAGTCTGCATGGCAAGGCCGTGGAAAAAGGAAATCATACAAGCCAAAGAAAATACACAGTGGCAGAGGGCGACCAAGAGGAAGACCTCGGAAGCATTTCCATACAGGGGTCACCAGGGCATTGGATGATGTAGAGGATCAAAGTGAAGTGGTTCAGCCACCAAGACGACGTGGAAGACCTCCTCAGAACAGAAGTCCTATAATAAAAAAGGTTGGAGTTTTGAAATTGATACAATTCTTTTTATTTTCTCTGTAAAGTTGCTGGTAGGTTGTAACTTGTAGAATCTGTTTTTCCATGTCATAATGGACAGTCTTCAATTTATATTTGACAAGCAGATCAGGACGAGGGCATTTGGGACTCGAATGAAACCTGCATTAATAGCTTCTGATGCCAAAGGTGATGCGGATGATGGTGCAGATGTGGACGAAACGGAGTTGCATGAAGCTGAATTAGCTGACGCAGAGGATACAGATCCTTTATGGATGCCCGTAGCTTCAGACACCAACTCAGATGATACAAAACTTCCAACTAAGCGTGGACGGAAAAGAAAGGTAGTGGGTATGGTTACTCTCCCAATTATAAAAGAGAAGAAAAAACGTGGAAGAAAACCTAACCCAGGTAATTATGATATATCTTGGCCAATAATGAAGTTTGCTAATCATTTATTTTGTATCAATGATTTGAAGCACTGACAAATGACTCTTAAGAATATCTTCTTTAGCTAGATTTGTTTTTAATGTAACATTAAAACTGCTTAATCTATCGCAATTAAACCTGTTAAAACCTTTAAATTTGTTGGCTGATTATCCCTGGAAAGCAATGTGATCAAGTAAATTATTGTACACAAGCAGGATGAGGTTTTAATTGGGAGCAGATCCAGGGTGGAGTTGTATTGCTTACAGTTGATTTCTAGAAATTTTATCTCAGCTTTAGATTGTTTTTGTCTTAGGTGATAAAACATACTACTGTGATAAGTGTCCAAGGACTTTCAAGGCACTGGGAGCTTTAAGTCACCACATGAAAGGACATGGAAGTGAGACACCCATGCTCTGTGAAATATGCGGGTTCTCAACTAGGCATTATGGGTCTATGAATGTCCATCGAAGAAAACATGCAGGTATGTGACAGTCTCAAATAAATAACTCTCTTATGTCTCGATCAATTTAATGGCATATTGATGATATGTATCATGTGTAACAATGTTTTACAACCTGAGATATGCAACTGATGTATTGTACATGTACAGAAGGTTTATTGTAAAGGAAAATTTGTCTTCAGGAAAGGTGATGCACTGTCCCTTTGAAGGTTGTGACCACACGGAGGTGCACCGGGCAAGACTGGATGACCACATCTCTGCAGTCCACCATGGTCTCAAACGTCACATGTGCAGCATTTGTGGTAAGAGTTTTGGAGCCAAAAAACATTTGCAGAGACATGAGGGCCTCCATGGTAAAGCCAAAGACATTGCTTGTAATTTGTGTAACTATGTGACTAACCGCACTGATAAGCTAAGAGAACATATTCGCCGGCATCACCCAGTGGTTGCAGTGGATATGGGAATGATGAAGCAAGAAGATCTCAACAAGACGAGTCCACCAAAACCACGCACACCCAAGAAACCAAAGGAACCTAAACAACCACGAAAGAAGAAGGGTACTCGTTACGATATCCATTCCTACTCAGAGGTAGAGAATGCTACAGAGGAACTAGAAAAGAAAGAAGCTGTAGTGACAATGTCTGTGCAAAATGTCATGGTTCCGAACCAGTCAGTAGTGCCTAGTCCTGCCCCTAGAGAACCTATGCCGGTGCATGTTGCTAATCATAATCAGTCTGTCATGGTGCAGATGTCCCACGGTCATCCTATGCCAACAAATCTTGCTCCCGCAGCCATCAGTCACTCCGCTTCAATGGGAGTGTCCAATATCCCATCCCATTTGCTTGGAACTACCACACTGAGTGAAGAGATGATTCAGTATTTGGCGTCATACACAGCTGACCAAATCCACATGCACAATCCCAACCAGGCACCTCAACCCCAAGCCCCTGTCCCTGTTCCAATGGAACATCAACCTTCCAATCAGCCCACCCCTTTGCCACATCATCCCCATCATCACCATCACCCCCAGCATCCTCCATGGCCTGGTAATTATTAATCTTTTAAAATACAAGGTATTCAGTTTGGTGAGGCAAATGTTTCATCGTTTGAAAGTTTTATTTGCCCAAAGTAATTGTGTTGGTTCATTTAACAAATATCACTATGTTGTAATTAATTTGTGCAGTATTCTGTCACAGAATGTTGTTTATTTGATGTTGAAATTGATTTGTCATCCACATAGTTTGAGCTACATACGAGAGAAACGATTGCATGACTACCGGAATCTTTTGAATTTGTTTCTTCCGGTTTCTTTAGGTGTTCTGTTGGCAGGGTATTTATTGCCTGGGTAGTGAAAGGTGTTTTCAAACGGAAACAGTTTCACATTTAAATTGTTATTTGTTGTTAATTGTACACAAGTGTTGCAGGGGGTAATACTAATAGAGGCTTTCATTGATCCTTGTTTTTTTTCCCTTCAATATGTCATTATTGTCAGTGTTTGGGCATTAAATTTTATTTATAATGATATTGGACAATTAAAATACATTTGTTAAAATTATACTATTTTGTGCCTATAACTAATTCAACATCTTAATTTGTGAAGAGCTTTTCAACTCGTTGTTATCTAACACCACTTATTTATGGGTGTGTTTAACAATGTCTGGAAGTAGCTTATGGAACTATGGCTTTACAGCAATGAGGTATATTAGCAACTGGTCATTACCTTGGTATATATGACATGTCACCAAATTTATGGTTACCGTGCAATAATTTTTAATTAGGAAGTGCATATTTTATTTACTCTCAAAATGTCTGCAGCTGTGTTTTGTCAGCAATCATTTTTACTGTGTGTGTGGTATGAAATACATAATGCAGGTGGATATGAAGGAATTTATTGTTACAGTAGCATTTGTGTATACAGTATTTGGA
Source organism: Alitta virens (assembly GCA_932294295.1). Classification (NCBI taxonomy): domain Eukaryota; kingdom Metazoa; phylum Annelida; class Polychaeta; order Phyllodocida; family Nereididae; genus Alitta; species Alitta virens. Next base: position 11,695,983 of record OW028577.1, on the reverse strand, counting down.
TGCTAAAAAATTGTGGCCAATTACGCTTTTTCCTGAATTTCATTCAATTATAAAACTGACATATTCAAGGCAATGTCAATGTTAAGTTGTCTGGAACTTTCAGTTCTTCAATTTGAGTGGTTTATAATTAGATTCTGCCGCCTCAGTAATACTGTAAATGAGCTGCATGTCAAATGTGCTATGGATAAAAGTCTGAATCACAACACCTGCCCATCATATATGAAAGATAACATTGTTATGTTTGTACATGAAGTTATGCACGATTTTTGTGGAAATGTGATGCTATATTATTTATATATATACATGATTATATATATAAGAACAGTTGTTTGAAAAAATCTGAATAAATATTTTTATAAGTCTGTCACAACTGTCAATCTTATTTTTTGCTGGTTCTCTAGTAGAAGTAGTAGTTTTGGCTTATAATTACGGATCACAGAGGTATTTGAAAAAGAAACCATCCTTAATTTCAAATTATTGGTCCAGGAAGAATGAATGTGTATTGGACCCAAAAAAGTAATGGGCACTATGTTATGACCACAATAAACGCATCCCACTGCTTGGCATTCATACAATTAAATTTGGAAATTGTAGTTATAGGCCCAGCATTTTTATCCCATATTTGATAAACATATTGAATTTTTTTTACTAAATTCAAAAGCTTGGCTTTTTTGGCACATTTGCAGTAGAGTACTTATCCTCACTTAACTCAGAATATTATCATTTGATTACAGGACATCTGTCAATTAACACAATACTGAAGAGAAAGCTTAATTAGCGAGTTTCCTTTCTCTAACTGGCTTAACTTAAAATGGTTTATTGGTTTGTGTGACAACTGAGAACCAATTAAGATAACAGGAACTTATGAGACAAGGGTTTAGTGCAGTATAACGGACCCAAATTTATGCCCATATTTGGCGTCCATGAAATATAAAAATTTTATAAATTATTTTACCAAGTTCTGGAACAATTACATTTGGTGTGGAGTAGCGGAGGTTTGGGCAGCCCCCAAGAAAAAGAAAAAATTAACTGCATTTTTACCGGTGAACAGGAAAACCGCCTTTATTAGTTTGTAACATACATGAATTCAAACTTTTGATGTCATATGCATGGCAACGAGGCTCACTAAATTTTGTCATAAATCTGGGTCCGCTATACTGCACTTTTTCCGATTACACCACAGGCATCACCAGGCAGTTTTAAAGCTGCACCATCTGTCAAAATTACTATTGTCTAAAACTTCATCAAATGATTGAAAATCACCTTATCTGATCAAGGCACACTAATTATGTGTAAGCTAATGAATTCATCAGGCATTATTCAAGACCAAAACAGTGGAAATATAATGGAAATTGCATCATCACCCATTGTTGAGTGTTGTGACGTCATCACTTGGGTTTGTTTACAATAGTGGATTTTTGATTGCATGAAAAACTCTTATTTAATAATTTAAAAGTTTTTCGACCCAACCCATTAAAAATTTCCATGAGAGGATTTGATCTCGAGAAGATCTGATAAGCTCAAGTTCAAATAAGTGAGGTCTTTAAAGCCTGGTTGACCGTCAAACATGTCAAGGTAATTCTGAAAGTATATGAGATTATGAGTCTATGAGGCCTGATACTTATAAACCTTTAATTATAACACCTTATAAATAGACACCTTAAAATTAAAACAACTTAAACAAGTATTTTTCCAACATTTTTATGCAAACAGTCTGGGAATGACACTTCATGGATATGAAAGCTGAGCTGACATTAAGCACATTAAAAGAACTAATTGCTTTTGAGTCGAAATACTTCTTTGATTTAGAAAAGCTCATTCATCTTGATGGTAAATGTGTCCACATCACACACACACATAATTCGCTCTTAAACTACCAAATGGCTGTAACCCATTGATTCATCATTTGCCCACTCATCATGTTCAAGATTCTTTGGACAAAGACACTTGCAGTTTGTACCTCTCAGGCACCTTAGTCTTTGAATGAAATATTTGACAACTAATACTAACAATATAATATAGAATTAAGTATACAGCTGTATACATGTACAATAATATATAAATGTTATGCAGTTCAACAGGTTGCCTAAGGCAAATTGTAAGGGTAATACATTCATATTACAGTCACAGTAGACGTAAAGACTACCTGGGGTAGATTCCGTTTAAAAAAGGGATTTAAAACATCTTCGTAGTAACACAGTCATGCATGCGTGTAGCAGTAATCTCTCAGTTTAGGTATTGAAGGCATCAAGATGTTTGGTATCAAATCTGCTTTTGTAGCTTTTAGCCATGTAAATGAAAAAAGTGAGTGCTTCTTTTTCAACCACTGGAATGGTTTTAAAGTGGCGAGATACGGTCTGCAAAAATATAAGATGACATTAATTAGCAAAACAATACCAAAAAAAAAAGAGGATGACGGGACAGTAGCTGAATAAAATCTTCAAAATCCACTTACGTCAGCCAGCTGAGCCTTATTCAAGCCAGGTCTAGTTTGAAGCTTATAGTGTCTTTTGTATCGCCGAAGAGTATTCACAGGCATTTGGAAAAAGTCAATCTGAATATGAAAAGAAAAAAAATAAGGATTATCATACAATATTCCTTTATAACATTGTATTATTTTGGTATTTTAATTGTTTACCAATGTTTCTAAATGTTAACTATATGGCTGAGAAATAGTCTGACATGACATAAGGCATTGCAGGTCATGTTCTACTTGTGTAGCCAAGTCAATTGCAGTTGAATTACAAATGTTTTCTAATGACTAACAAGCAATTCCGGACAAAGATATCATAAAGTGCAAGCCCGAATTGCCATCTGTGCACTCTACTGATATCTTCTCAATTGAAGTGATACCAAGACTGCTTTGGCGGCTTTGCTTTGATGGATTTACAGCCAGACATTTTGAGTAGTGGACTGCAAAATCAACCGATCTGACATTTGTCTGAGACACAGCCCAATACCATTGAAAAGGTGGATCTGTACTTACATCTGGGAGATCATATTCCGTGTCTGGAGATTCACCGTCCATTTCACTGTCCTTCCTTTTGCGTTTGGTTCTCAAGTTTTGAATCATGTTCTTGTGATAATCACAGATGTAGATGTGCCTTACCTGCAAAGCAACAATATTTACATGAATTTATAATCACAAAACCCGAAGAATAAGCCAACTTAGTCGTTATATGTCTGAGAAATCAGTAATTTTGCATGATTAGACTGCATGTCAATTCAAGTGACAGGGCATTTGGATATTTCCTTTAAGTACTGAGACCATCATTGCCATTTATATTATGCAAAAAATGAGTTCTCTACAGCAAGATTTAAATCCTAAGGGCTAAGGCAAACAATTAAGATCAACATTATTATGAATTAAAGGAGTATTATCCTTAATCAAAGTTTAGGCACTATACAATCTATTGACTCACAGTTTGATCCAACGTCAGTTTGAGACGCCTTTGTTGCACAGTTTTCTGAATGCGTTTACTATAGCTGGCATTTCCTGCAGGGCGACTGCACCTATGACCATCATCCACCAAACAGCACAGCTGATCATGCCCTCCTCTGCTATCTTCTTCACTAAAACCATTTGTGCTCATCATTCTGCAGAAATTAAAACAGCAGTAATCAGTTGATTAGCTTTACATGCATGTGCAATGACAATGGGAGAATGAAAAACAGACTGCCATAGCCAAACAGTACAGTAACCAAAGTTGTGGCCATCAATAGACTTGCTGGCGTTAATAAAGATGGCCAGGGGTGGATCCAAAACATTCTGAATAACAAGATCGATAGATATGTCCCAAATGTACAAGTTTTCTGTGTCAGAATGTATTGGATCAACCCTTGGCCAACGTTATTAACACCGGCAAGTTTATTGACGGCCATAACCTTGGTGTCAATTACTGTACCCTGCTGTCTATAAACACCAACATAATATGCACTCAGCATTTAGAGCTAATTAGGTTCCATACAATAAATATTCACTTTTATAAAAATTCATGTTTTAACCTGACAGTAAAATTAAACCATAGTACAAATGAAAATGGAGCATGTAAATTGTAACAATTCAGATTATGCATTTTGCAATGAAAATGTAACAGATCAAACAGCCACATTAACAATTATTGCTGACCTACACAGTGTATTTTTTGGGGATGTGTAGATAGGTATGAACACATGCTTAATAACTGAACTGAATATTCACATGTTAATATTGGACATTCCTCATAACATACAAAGACCATACTAAATACCAATGTCTTTTCTTCTGCTCAACCTTAGTTTTGTGCGGCAATGGTATCGGCAAACAAAGAGTGGATGTTCAACAATATGTGGCAGAAAGTTGATAGGCCACACAATGGTTATAATTACAAAGTGATTTCGAAGGGTCCAGTGATGGAAGTGTGCGTGATGGAAGTGTGGGGGGGGGGGGGGAGCTTGGGGAAACTGAGTCCACCTAACGAAAAACAGGGGGAGCTCTGCAATGCTACAGCTCCCCCAATGACTTTGCTTTTATATAATTTTCTTAGTCAAACAAAAATTGGTTCTAGCTGCAGGTGAAGTGTCCATAGGCTATTTACATTGTGGATACAGACTCATACAGTGGCTACAACAGATTGACTGATGGCACTGCAAGTGGCTACAGACAATAGGGAACCCTAGTGAAAGCTGACTCTTTAGCATTGGTGAGCAGAAAAGGGCTACTTCCGGAACCACGGCCAGGCAGAGCTCCATTATAGTAATGAATAGGGTTGGTCAGAACAAAGGTGGATTACTCATTAAATAATGCATGCATAACAACCAATAATTTAAACTGTCGTAAACTATTCCCGAAAAAAAAAAATCTCAAATGGAGCAAAAGTACTCAATAGACAGTCAGTTATTGGCCCAGTGGAGTGGAAAAATGTAAAAGCTGGCCGTCTCTCACCTCACTGATATCCTCCATGATTTGAAGGAAACTCTGGTTTATTTTTCCTCTGACAATACTTAAACATACTTTGGCATGATTATTAATAATAAAATATTAAAATATTAATCACATGTCCGTAGTAAGACCATAATTAAAGGGGAACTAAAGGACATTTGTGTGTTAGTTTTAAAAGTTCAATTGGATGTAAATGAATATATTGCAGTAGGAAAAAGTCTCTAAAAGTCAAGTTAAGTATGATTTTAGGACAATTAGAAATGCAATTTACGCCACTCGCCAAAACGATGGGGGCCGCCATTATTGCACACGACACGCAAAGCCGTGACGTCACTTATGTACAGGCTATTTGTCAGGCATTTCTAAATATTCCTAGGGCCTACAAATCAATCATAATTCTTGATTGCAATTTTAAAAGAACAGTCTGAACAGATAGCACGCCAGCTGTTGGACTGTACTTCATTAATTTGAATTCATTACTGGGAACTTACTTCAATTAATTAATTGCAATAAAAGTTATTTGTAGACTCTATTCATGAATGTTCATATAACAATTTTGCTCCCTGGGAATTTAGCTTCCATTCTCTGAATGCCTCTTATAATATCGTATTTTTCATAGATATTATAAAATAAAGCAAGTTTTTTCCCAAAACATGGATCTTAAAAAAGTATAAGCTGTATAACATTTGATGATCAATATTTGATACAATCAAGGGAGTAATAAATAATTGCACATTTCTACTATGTTAAATATTACTATTAGATAAGAATGAATTTAGCTCAAGCCCCCCCCCCCCCCCCATCTTGATCTGTCAGTGATGAAAAGAATGTTAAAGGGGAACTAACGGAAAAGTGAAAGTTAATTTTGATACTTCAATTAGATAGTAAGGAATATATTGCAGTTGAAAGAAATATTTTGAAGTGGAGTTTAGTCTAATTTTAAGCTAATACTTTTGCGCCACCCTCTGAAACATGATGCCTGCACCAGGTAAACTAAGAGATCAAAATAACAATTATGCCAATAGAAGCCAGGATTACAAATCAATACCAGGTTATATTAAATTTGCATGCACTGCTGAAAATTGCAATTCAAAATTAAATATACATTCCACTTGGTTTTGGAATTTATACATAATGTTCCCAACATTTAAGTTAGTCTGTGCATATGGAAATCAGAATTATACTGTATGAACTACAAGGGGAGGGAGTGTAGCTGTGGTCAACGCTGACCAACATGCTGTTTTCAATGTTTGTTTCATGTCATTTCACACCTCATGATATTCACAGTTTCATTAGTACTTCCTTAGCCTATTCATTCCACTTCAATACAGCAATAGAGTAACAACATTCACTTAGACATCCCACAAAAGGTATTTATATTTTCATTTCAATATTGTATAATAGTTTACTATATTTCAACATTCTTTAATACTTAAATGTATTTCTCATAGTTAGGCATATCAGTTCTGTCTTTCCTTCATCTCATAAATGTTTGTATTATTATTGTTTCAGTGTCACAGTAGTTGAATTGTACTCAAGAAAGAATAAACACTGTCAACACTAAATGGGATTATAGAACTTATTGCTGTAACAGGGAGGTCTATGCTAAATAAATAAATAAATATATTACAAATATTTTTTTATTTCGGAAATGTGTAGATCCCAAACAACTTTTTTTTTAAAGTTTACATGAACAAATAGATAGATAGATAGATAGATAGATAGAGAAATAAATAGATAGATAGATAGATAGATAGATAGATAGATAGATAGATTGATAGAATTGACAACAAAATACCTCAGAGAAATTAAACGTAATTTCTCCAAGATAAAATATAATAAAGTATAATAAAAATCTATAAAATAATTGTAGTTCAAATAAAAAAGAATAATTAATATTAATAAAATCGAGTAACTGATAAAATGCTAAAAAATATATATGTAGATATATATATCTATATTATACTCAGTTTATTAATTGACTCCCCAAGTGACTATTACTCTGATAATTGCATTGTATCAAATTGTTCAATAGCAATTTGACACTTAGTGAGAACCATGTCTATTGACATGCTGTTATAAAAAAAGGCTCAAGTGCAATTACAAATTGTATCTGAAACTGGTCAGTTCTCTAGCCTATGACACAAGTGACGTATTTCCGGCCAGTGCAAAACACCACGGTTGCCTAAAATGGCGGCCTCCGTAGTTCACAACACGGAGCTAATAAATACAGGATATTACTTTACCAGGGCATATATACAAGTTATAAATAGCGTGAATGCGTTTCAATGGACTAAAGCTAACTTCTGAGAGGTAAAGTGCAGAAGGTGTTAGTACCCCTTTAACACATTCATTTGCCATGCCATTGCACCACGCTGGGCGATCGGTACCAAAGCTGCTGCTGACAGCGTTATTTTGCTATTCCAAGCAAGTACCAATTCGTAGCTTGAGTTCCCTATGAAAAGGCACCATATGGGCCATCATTTGGTGAAGGATGTAGCCTTATTATCTAGGGCCAACCTTTCTTGGTGCAAGTTAGGTAAGGGGGAACTTCCTTACTCGGGCCAACCTTCCAGGTGAAGGGGCCAACCTGCCCTAGGCTGGAACTTCCTGGTGAAGGGCCAGCCTTCCTGGAAAGGGGCCGGTCTCCTGGTTTGAGGCCAAACTTGTCTGTGGACGGTCCAGCTAGCCTTCCAGAGTTGGGACCATATATACATCCATGTGAATGACGTGCCAACTGATGGCCCAGCCACCTAATGATGGCTCTTCACTGGAAGATAGTTCAAGATACCCTCATCATTCAGTTTCTATGGCACTGCATCTGCAGTGTCAATGGCCAAAATTGTACGTAGTCATAGTACCACAGGCCCAAATTACCGTTCGCTGAAGTCAGCACTCGGTCTATTATAATTATCGGGTTAAGTGCAGTAAAGCGGACCCAAATCTATGCCCATATTTGGCGTCCATTAAAAATAAAATTGTTATCATATATTTCACAAGTTTGCAAAAATAAACTCTGTCTTTAACGTGAAGATGAAACCACCGTCATAACTACACTCGGCGACAGTGAAATTCGCCACGACAACGAGATTCGCCACCCCCCTAATACTCAATTATACACCTTGCAAGTTCATGATTCGTTACAAAACTAATTGTTTATATAATTGACAATACTCTGTCACCCCAACAGCCATCTAATAAATGTTTATTGCACTTTATTACGAGTGGCGAATCTCGTTGTCGTGGTGAATTTCACTGTCGCCGAGTGTACATTAGTTTGTGACGTCATAAATTGATTTCAAGCACTTTTACATCATAGGCCTGGCAATGAGGCTCATTAAATATGGTCATAAATCTGGGTCCGCTATACTGCACTTCTTCCTAATTATCTAGGATATATATACAGGCTGCCACCTTTTCATCAGCTGAAGTTGTGAGATCAGTAATTTAGGCCTGTGGTAGTACATGTATGTCAATAATCCAACTGGACTGATGGGTACAATGTTTTTTTATAAATACCATCAAGATTGTTGAATGTCATTGTCAACACTCCCAACTAAGCTGAGCCTGTGGCCCAGTGTGGGCTCCTGTGTGGCCAGGCTGCTGGGCTACGAGTTCCCCCCAACCAACACTTCCCACTTCCATCACTGGCAGGGTTAATTTTCCTCAGTGTCCACTTGGGTACAGCCTGCAGGTTGATTGTATCTTGGACTAAACAGGGATTGAGGTAATGGCCAAGCTTTCTAATTTTGACCAGACCGTCAGTGAGAAGTTGACCGGCTGAAAGTTACCGCATGGTTCAGGCCTATAGATGTTTGAAATACTAACTACACATAATGCAGATTAAATGGCTAGTCTTAGTTGGTAAGTACCAAACAGACGCAGCCTAACGTAGGTTGTGTGGATCATTAGAAGTTCTTGGTTATTCCAACATTGCCATTGCCATTGGCATTGGTGTCGGTCATTTGTATGACAGCTCAGTCTCGATTAATTTTTAACGTGAAAATATGAAGAAATATACGTTCATTTGAGAGACAAGAAATGCGTCGATTCCCAACACTCACCAATTCAATCGACACCGAGGAATGATTTCTTAATATTTTGACAGGTATGACACCGCAGCTGTTTTGCACACTCCACGTACAACGCACTCTCTCCTCCTTGTTATGGCGGACTATTTTCCAAGGAAGTGCATACTGTGTCAAAGGTCATAGTGTGACCCAACCCAGTTACATGTAAATGAGGTTTAGTGGCGGGGTCAGCTGATGTCAAACTCAAAAGCCCATGAATTTTGGACTTAACAAAAAGTTTCATTTCCCTTTTGAGTTATTTTGAGCATCTATTGGGCAAATTATGTCCTTTAAGAAAAACATTATAAGGCATGCTGCTATTAATGATAAAATTGACGACACTTGTTCGTCTCCTGCATGAATATTTCGCGGGCGTAAACTGGCTTTGCGGTGTCTTTCTGGCATCTGATTGGATGGTGTTTGAATCGATGAATAAAGAGAAATGCATGTGACAATTTCAGCTGTTCTGATTGGCTGAGTGACGCGGCCTATTTAAAATGGACCAATGAGAATCGAGGAAGACGCCGACGGCTTGTGTGCTAAAGGGACTGCTGTATGTTAGCGTGCGCTCTCAGTATCTTGGCATAGAGAAGCAAGGAGTAAGTATGTTTTGGGTTTTTTGTGTTTGAAAGTGAGTTAATGCACATGACAAGCTTATAATGTATAGAAGTTGCTAGATGCTTCATATTTCTATCAATTGATGTGTTGATTAGCGCGATCTTCAAGCTGTTTATCTGTACGTAAAGTGCGCTGACCACACACATTGCCATTTCATAGCAATGGCTGCCAGTGTGGATTCGCTGTAGGGCTCGTGCTTGGTTCTCTTCGGGTGGATTTTATTAACTTAGCGTGAAGGACTAGTGGTGAAAAAATTATAGGTGGATGTGCAATTAGCTATTAAGTAGTTGGATGTATTTTGTTTGGGTTGCGTCCGTTGATTGTAGAGAAATCGAACCGGTTTAGTAAGTGCGCCTTTGTTACATAGAGATTGTACATGGCTGGGCTGGCCTTGCCGGGCTGGGCCTTTACACATACTGAAGCCTATTCCAATAGACACAGTGCAAACCAATACGATATAGTAAGCCAAAATAGTTGTAGCCTGTAAACTTAAAAATGCCAAGGTGACTTCGTGGTTGACATATCAGCATGGTTTCGGGAGTGAAAATGAGAGGCAGTTTCATTCATCAAGCGGAAATAATCTTGCGCGAAGGTGAAATTTGGGGTCGTTCTTGCTCCTTGGCGTTCGCCCATGTTGTTCAGGCTGAGGCCACGATCCCCATTGCCACAGCATTGGGCTAAGCCTATGCGTTAAACCAATGGTGATGGTACTCAATGCCCAAGTTGGGAAATCCTTAACAAAAGAGGTTTTGGTCGAATATTGGGTTTGCACTGGGTTGGCCTTTGTCTCTAGACGGCTGGTTCACGCCAGTTCTGCGTGTTTCTGCAATGGCGGAGCTGTTTTGCACGATGTTGGAAAGACGGCTTTGTAATGGAGTCTAGTCCTATGTGCGCTCGCAGCATAGGCTAACCCCAGCACATGAAATAGCATTGAGCACATAGTGTTGTAGGACTGGAGCTGCCCGACCATACTGGATACTTCATATGGTTGGAAAAATTGTAGCTTGCTGGTTATTTGTCGTTGACTGGAGATAATGTTATGTAGGTCAGTGAGGAAGGGAGACGCTTGAATATCACTCAGTCGTTGTGGCGGGATTTAAGGACAACAAAGGAGACCATTTTGTGCCAAAGCATTGGCCCCACTGGAATTCTTTCCCGCCATTGTAGAGCATAGGAATTGCATTGGAGCATCATTTGCAGTATTCTCTCAATTAAAGACCGGTTATTAGCTCAGTGCTAGTAGAGAACAAAGAACATATTAAGGTGTCCCACATAATGAGATAAAACCAGGTCATTATTTATGCATAAATTCCTTTGTTTTTTTAGATGAAATATTTGAAAATTTTGAATTGGTATATATGGTCGAGTTTTTGTGGATTTTACTTTTGCAATTAATTAATGAGATTGCAATTAAGGCTCTTAATTGCTGAAATGAACTTAAAATAGGGGGGGCAGTTGACCTCTGCGATCTTCCCATTAATTGACAATGAATGATAATGAACTACAGCTCTTGCGCAATTGATAATTACTAAGTAAACTTACAGTTGACTTGCTATTTTGTATGGTGTTACTACCATGTTAGTACACTGTATTGGATGTTATTGTGTCATTTAGTCTTTTCAATGGACTTTTATGTCTTTTCTCTGCTAATTATCTGTTTAAAAAGTGAGCAAATTTTAATTGAATTAAACTGACCTAGCAGTATTGACTTTACTTGCAGTAAACAATAAACATGGGAAAGAAAGACGGAAAGCCCCGCGGCAAGATGTCCGCTTATGCCTTCTTTGTGCAGACATGCAGAGAAGAGCACAAGAAGAAACACCCTGGAGAGTCTGTCGTCTTCGCTGAGTTCTCAAAGAAGTGCGCTGAGAAATGGAAGGTGAGTTGATCTCCTAAATGGGTAATTAATTAATACTGAAATTTTTTAATTTATTGGAAATGTTGAAATTTTGTTAAGTTCCACCAGTGAATTTATCTTGTATAACCATGAAAAGATTAATGTGTTTATAATATTTGTTCTTTTTGATGCTCAAGTCAATGGGTGGAAAGGAGAAAAAAAGGTTCGATGAGATGGCCGAGAAAGACAAGGCAAGATGGGAGAAAGATATGGAAAGCTACATCCCCCCTAAGGGAGAAAAGAAGCGCAGGAAGAGGGTAAAAGACCCCAATGCGCCCAAGAGAGCTCTGTGAGTTTTCTTTTGTGGAAATATATAATGACAATGTTGGGTAAAATGATTTAAAGACGAACAATTTGACAATGACTAAGACTTATATATGATATTTGTATAATTTCAGGTCAGCTTTCTTTTTCTTCTGCTCAGATGAGAGAGCCTCTGTCAAGAAGGCATACCCCAGCTACGGTGTTGGTGACATCGCCAAGGAATTGGGTAAAAGATGGGAAGTTTGCCCCAACAGGCCTAAATTTGAATCACAGGCCCAGAAAGACAAAGCCAGATATGAGAAAGTAAGTGCTAGATTACAGATGGTAACATAGACACATTTTTTAATTTATTTATTAAATATTGTGTGTAATGAAAACCATATTATAATGTATAATGACCTTTATCACAGGAAATGGCAGAGTACAAAAAGACAGGCTCCTCACCTGCCAAGAAAGCCAAAGTAGCCAAGAAGGAGGAGCCAGAGGAAGAGGAGGATGAAGAGGAGGAGGAGGAAGAGGAAGAAGATGATGACGATGATGATGATGAATAAGCTGCCTAAGATGGTGCTTTTAATCACACATGGTTTCGCAATTTCATTCACATCGGTCTCATTTGGTCATAATCGTTTGACTATGAAAAGACCTTCTCAATCGCCATATTCAAGAATCCAGGCCTTCCAGTCTCCATGAAATCCATAAAGGCGTCTGGTAGGAAATCATCCTGGTACTGTCGGACCATGACTAACAAATTATTTAACTTCGTTGTAGAACTGTAAGTGTATTATTGTGGGCAAAAGTTGGTAGTTCACACTTCATACTCTGTATCATTAACACTGGTTGCTTAAATTGGAGTTTCGTACTTCGATGTTATGTTTACATATTGTTATCAAAAGCATGCGTCCTGAAAATTTCCGTGACTTATATCTGGACTTGTCAAGATTAAATATTAGTCAAGTGTAAATGTAATTTTCATCCAATCAAAGACTGTCACATAGTTTGCATTTATTATCCCGGTCATTAGTTTGCAGGTTAATATGTAAACGGGGCCCTCTGGTTGATGTAAACTAACTTCATTAAAAATGGTATTTTTATAATAATGAAATATTTTGGCATATCTGTATTGTAATAAGCCTTGTGGTATGCTCATCTTATGATTTGGACAAAAGAGATGCTCGTAATGGTTGAAGAAATTTGTCAGAATAGAACTATGCTCATGCTTGTCTTGGCGTAGCCGCATATTTTGTCTTAGTTTCACTTCTTCACTCAGGGAGAAGTCTCGATTAACTTTATATTAATTGAGCCTGTTCGTGAAATTTATGGTCGTCTTCTTTGTGTAATTGTGCTTTATTTTAAACTTTTATCACACTTTCAGTTAGAAACTGCAATTATAAGTGACTGAGGTAGATACATTAGATTGCCATCCAAGGTTTATGCTTATGATGGATCACATCTAATATTAATTTGGTTATTTTATAGGTAATCATGTGTAAGACATTTTGAATGTTTCCAGCTAATAGCATGTCGATAAATTTTGTGCTTACATAGTCTTGGAGCGGAGCAGTGTTCTGTTTAGCGACCGACCTCTTCAGTTCCATTGATCTCAAAAATGGTCTTTTAGGACTTGGTGTAAAGTTCAGAAAAATGAGTGAAAAGGACTCTTTCCAGATTTTGATTTTTGAATATTGTGTAACTATACTCGGGTTTGTCAATGGCCCGTTAAAGTCATTGCAAAGTAGGAATACATGCTTCTGGTCGTATAGCATCTAATGCTGCAGTTTAAATACTGGGATCAACCAAGAAAATGGTGGCATATATTCTTACTGTACCAGGTCCTAAAAATTGCCGTTAGGTGTGAGAATGGACCTTGGGTGGTGACCGGTGTAGCTTGTAAATTTTATCACTAATGGTTGTGTATTCGTGTACAGTTTGGATTAGTCCATGCCTTTTGTATAATGTTATATAGATATGGAATAAACTTAGTAAATATACAACTTATATTTTCTTGTTTAATTTGTGTTTACAGTTGGCCAAATGGCGTTATCAGCTTTATAGCCAATCAATACGTGTGGTGACCATATAATGCCTGTTTGGCAACCTTAGTGCTGGTCCTGATAGCAATGACTGACCTTGTAGCTGGGTTCCAGCTGTTCGCTCTGCTCTGCTCTTGTGAAGCAGATTGGAGTTAAGGCCCTGTCAATTGCAATTTAATTGCTGTGTATGGCAAAGTCGCAGCAATGCCAAAATATTTCCTGGCAAGTTGTCCAGTAATTCTAACTTAGGACTGAAAATATATCACTACGGAACAGCTTATTGCAGCTAATCTGACAGCTTTGGTGTTCCAAGTCTAGCAGGGAAAAACCAAAGTGTGTGCCTAAAGGCCCTTTCACACAGCCGGATCAGACGCCGGAGCGTCCCAGAGTAACATTTTACTACCTCAAAGAGCTGTTAAATGTCAACAAAAAAAATTAATGTTTGGCGATGTGTACACGATGTCAATACGGTCTCAACAAGGAGCAACACGGAGCTAACACGACTGTCCCGTTTAGAGTGCGGAGTGAACCGGATTTTCACGGTACCTTCGCGGATATCACCGGTCTTTACACCGTGTTCATTCGTGTTGCTCCTTGTACTCTCCGGCGTTAATGGCGGCAAAATATTAATGCCCGGTTGACGCCGGAGATATGCCGGAGTCAATACGGAGATCGGCGGAGTATATTGGGAGTCTAAATGGATCTACACGGATCTACACAGATTAAATTACTCCGGGAACTCTGGCATAAAAAATAAAACATGTTTAACTTTTCCACCGGAGTCCCAAGGTAGTCCCGGAGCGCCCCGGACAATCCCGGACATGAACACGATGTCTACACGGCTTTCCCCAGAGTATGCGGGAGTATTCCGGAGTTGTCCTCCGGGACGCTCCGGCGTCTGATCCGGCTATGTGTGAAAGGGCCTTAAGGCTTAGATCACATTTGCAATATCTTGATGGGTTTAGTAATCAAATGATTCGAACATCGACAGATTAGTGGCACTCCAAATAGATCAACGATGTGGTGCGATGTCAGTATTGGTGTGAAGTTATAAGAACAGTTAGATGACATCTCCAGTGGATAAGGTGTAATTAGTTACGGTTAAGTATAGCATAGAGACCATGGAAGAATCCTTAGAATGGGCCATATATTTTTGGAGTAGCAGCAGATCCTCCTCACTGCTTCCATCAACCAAATGTAAGTGGGAAATTGGCAACAACCACATTGAAAGTGCTGGTATGAGCTCATGAGCAGTTAACTTATTATAAGCTGAATACTTCCTAGGGTGTTGGGAAAGACGCTTGGTTGGCCAAAGGATGTAATTCAATAACAGATGATCAACTCCGATTAATTACATTACTAAATTTTGTGAAATATAGCTGACAATGGTTAGCTAGTTGTTACATCATAATTAGCCTGGAAGACCCTCATGGCAGCTGCTTGTGTGATAGCTGCTTGCACTAGTCCCTGGGTTACATCAGAACCACTACATGTATACTAAACCGAAACATTGCTGTCATTTGCAAGCGCGCCAATAGGGATGCTTGAGACAAAACAGGGTCATTCTGGCAGCATGCCACACAATGTGTAGCACCTAATAAATCACTTAAATTGCATACCCACAGCACTTGTTCCTCTGAATAAACACAAAACTTATTAGTTAGGGTCTTTTGACTTCCTTTGACCACTGAAACATTTGATACGTGTAAGTATAGCATAGAGACCATGGAAGAATCATTAGAATGCTGCATTTTCAGTGGGCTTAACTGAAAAAGATCAACTGAACTGTTTGTATTAAAAATATTTAAATTCAACTACACAACAGATATCATAGGACTTTGATGTTGCATAATGCTTGATTAGGAAAAAAGAAAGTTCCAATGTTTGTCTGACTAACTGTATACCAGTTCTTTTTTCATCAGTGAAAAATATAACTCGTAAAATCGACCAAGACTGCATGGCAAGCCCATTGCTGGGCAAATCTAGCTGAGAGACTTTTTTTTAGATATTGGCAGATTTATAAGTCAAATTACAATAACTTCAAAGCATATTTTTTTTATTGGTTTAAATTATATATACAGGATTGTACAATATGATGAAAAATGTCTTGATGCCTCCTCAGTAATATAATAATGATAATTAGTCCTTAAACCATAAACATCCTGCACCATTGCTGATGTCACAAATATGATGTGCACCATGAAATAAATAACAATAACATACAGAATTACAGGTTCTTAGAAAACAATACATGTATAATCCTCTAATACTTATAAATCCAGAATGATGCAATTCCAATTAGGTTCACCAGACTTCACTGGTTTGGTCATGGGGCCAGCCAGAAACTTGTGCACAGAAAAGTTACCACTTAACTGCACAGTAAGGTTTTTCACTTCCTATACAACATTAATTATAACATTTTAAAATCAGTATGGTTTTGTCTGATGGAAGCCTTAATGTTGTAAACAGCTCAGTTTTTTTTCTTTTCAAACAAAATAATATTTCAAGCCCCTGACCAGTGGAAATAAATAAGAGAAAATGAAACATACAAATATGGGGTAAAAATACAAGGAACCAGTTCTTTTAAATCACTAAATGCATGTGGTAACTAAAAATGCATAAACATGTATAAGAACTGGTCTCTTACTGAAAATTCATATATACCCTGGTACATGAAATTACATGTACTAATAATGAAATAAGCTGGTAAAATTCATGATAATAATGAGTACACCAAAGATCACAGACTCAAATATATGGGAAATTGCACACAACCTCATTTTTGGTTGTTAGGACTGTGATTCAATACTCCTTTCAAAATACCTTTTTGACCTACAAATATATAACATGACTACAAGAAATTGTGGACGTTTTGAGCAGAAGAATACGTGGTACAGCTCAGAGAACTACAACAGGTATTTGACGATGTGGTTAATAGGCCTAATGCTACAAAGGAACAAATTATTATGACAGATTGTTAATTTACTAATTAATCTGTATTGCATAAGGCTTCAAATAAACTATCTCAGGTCTCTATTTTTATTGTCAATAACAGTTTATAGTAAATATCAATTTGGAAGTTTAGTCATGATCATCTCCATAACATTACAAAGGCACTTGGAGAACATTTAACGAACAAAACTGACAATGAATTCTTACACTGGACAGTCAGCTCCAGAAAACAAACTGAAGAACGCCAGAATATGTACAGCAGTAAAACAATTCATCATTGGTGCCATAGTATATACTTATAGCTACTTATATATTGTGATGTGGGGACATAGTGGGGTTCTCATCAAAATTTGGTCGCTTAATTGCATTGATCTAGCTGTTATTCACAGTTTTGCTAGAAACTAGAAATTGCTATCATCATAAACCATAATATCAGTATTACAGCTTTTCAGAAAAAATCCTTAACCATGAGATTCCATTTTGTAACACAACACATGTACTTCAAATATCAGGCATCAAATATGGTCATATAGGAACCTCATTTCAGTCATATTGTCTGTTTTAAAACTGCTGTTGTCCGTGCTCATTCATGATATCACAATATAGTGGGCCATCTAGAAGAACCTTTATTTTGGGCAATCTGGTGAATGCTGAAAAGTAGCTGCACCGCATTATTGTCTGTCCTCGTAAGTAGGAAGCAATGTTACATCCTGTGTTGATTTCTTTGGCAACCATCAAATTCTTCTTGAAGCAGAATATAAACAACCATTTGTTGACTTGTATATCGAGAAATCAGCAGGAGACTAGAAACAGCCCTCCTTCCAACTGTCATCATGCATGGATCTTGGTGTCAGAGACCTCCTGGGTGCTGCAGGAATACCAGATCTGAAAGTAATTAATGATGAAAATTGAGATGAGTGCAGGTATTAATACATATTATTCACAGTTGATGGATTATTACATAGCTGGGTTTATAGCTGGTTTGATCGCAATGGGTTCAAAAAGCCTTTTAAAATCTAATCATGCATTCATGCAATCTCCTATGACAAACTAAACAATTTTACCAGGGAAGCATCTTCTATTCAAGTTTATGTAAGGTAGGTACAATTCAGTTCACTTTATTAGACCACATGCAGATAGCTTAAATACAGATATACATTCCAAGGAAAAAAGAAACTTATTGACATATTGTAGTGGCAGGCGACATCAGAAGATGTATGAGCCTTTTAACTAATGTATAATTGTTTAAAAATAATATTCTACACCCAGTAATTTAGAAGCTACGATTTCCTTGGAATCAAGTTTTTGGTACCCAGAGGCTACAACTCAGAACTAATATTTGTTTTTCCTATTATCTTCCATTCTAACAACAACTTGGAACAAATAGATTTCCATGGTCAAAATAAAGTGTTAACCTATCATATGCACTTACTTTTTAGGAGTAGGGAGGCGGGTAGATGATCCTGGACGAGGAATACCACTTCGAGGACTGGGAATTCCCGACCTCTGAGGAGACATAGTGCGCCCTGGGGAAGACTGACGAGGGCCAGAGCCTGGTTGTCTTGTCACATTGCGACCGAGAGAAGAATCGCGAGCAGGTGGGGACTCTCTCGTTCGAGGGGCAAGAGGCTGAAGACCCTGTGGATATGCCATTCTCGCTAAATTGGGAAGGCTTCTTCTGGTTTCCATCACTACAAGGTAATATATCGAAGTTAGAAACATCACTCCTTGTTAAATCAAACTGACTACACTATGTTCAAGCAACCCATCACAACTGACCATGTGATGTAGGAAGTGTGGGCTCAAAGAAAGCAATGAACTAGTGGGTGGGGAGGGGGGCCACTACAATAAAATTGTCAGACTTTCTGCAATACCTACCGGCCCACATTTAATTTTTTTTAAGAAACTCCCTGGAATCTACAATTATTTGGACAAAGAACAAACTTGAGATTGGCCAGAGCTTCTTATTATCACAACATGACATTACATCAACACAAGTTTACACAAATCTCATGTGTGAAATGCAGGAAATGCAGTCTGATTGAATGTTCCATAACAGATTAATACATTTTACAACCTCTCAATTTTTTAACAAGTATCAGTAAGGCGATGGTTTTTTGATCTTTCGTTTCTCGCCACTGCCGGCCAAACTTTTGAAGTGCCGCTCAATTAATAAATCAATTTATATGGTATATCCATTGATTTACTAATGATTAATTGAAAAAAATGTAGACCGTCTCATGAAAAACGGTCTGAGAAAGTTCCGAGAGAAACATAAGATCAAAAAACCGTGGCCTAATGATTAAAATATAGCAGATATACTGAAACAACCATTTTATCAGCATCATCCACAAAACACATAATGTACACTTACAGTGATGGGGCTTCCTGTCCAAATGTTGGGTACTACCGTGGGGACTGTCAGGAGGACTACCTAATGATGACTGTGAACTTGGAGAGGCTAAACTGTTATTTGAATGGCAGACATTTTGATACCCATCACCTGAAGTCAAAATAGGTTTCAATTATTTTTCAATAGCAGAATTCATTGTTTAATTGCTACATCAAATGCATTATGAACTCACTGTCATATCTCCCCGGACTTGATCTTGCAGAATTCTCTGGAGAGGAGTCGGCACCAAGACCAAAACCACTCCTGTTCATTGACTTAGAGAGACCACCTGGAAAGTCATAATCAGGTATGAAATAATATCAAAGGCGCAAGTTTATACTTTATGAGCTGGTAGACAGTCAATAAAAAAAAAAGTACTCACCTTTCCGCGATGATGTGCTAGATGTAGTGAAACTTTGACGCAAACCTGAAGTAGAAAGAATACGTATTTATGTTTACTGACAAAAAGTAAATATTTGCAGTTTAAATATTGTCAAAGTACATGGCCAAATGTGCTATGTGCGTTTTCCATGCATTTGGATAAACGCATGGAAAACACATGGTTTTTACCTTATTTTAATATTAGGCAAAAACCATGTTGACCTGTTTCAGTCAAATTGACTAGTTTTAAGGTAAAAATGTAGTATAGTACACGTATAGTAGTATAGTTGGATTCTGGACGCAGATTTGGGATAACCTTTATGTCCAGCTCGACAAGCATGGCAAAGTGTTTGGTTGGTGGCAACAAGTGCTTCCACTGACATTTTTAATGCTATTTTATAGGATTAATATTGGTGTGGTATGTAGTAATGAAGTTGAAGGTACTAACAGTCACTGATTGAGGCCACAAGCACTGCCTTTGACTAGAGATTTAGTACTGTAACAAAACTAATTTTGATACTGCGCTGCCGCTGACCTTATACAGTTTACACTTCGAGCGGGTGGTGTTTCCAATTTTCGTCCAGTTGGTTTTTGAAAGCATTTACTGATGGTGATAGGATTAAATGATTTGCAAGGCTATTCCATTCATGGATGAATCTTTTTTGTACTTACTTTCCTCTTGAAGCCTTGCTAATGCATGAACGTCTAACTTCTGCTGTGATTGAGTCATAATGTCTCCACTTGTAGTATCCTGCCAAGTACAAACGAATAGATAAATCTACCATATGTACATTACTTAATTAACACCTGTACTATAGAGACCATAACTATGTCGTTATAGGGCTGGTCAGTTCTCGTGTTACCTAATACAATAATACATGTCACCAATGCACAATGCTAGATGACGTCACATTTTTTGGGCTGTGGTGACGTCATGTATTGTATTGGCATTTCCGGGTACTACATCAAACGAGACCAGCCCTATAACTATATCATTATGATTTTAATTAACAATATGACACATTACCTCATAAGGTGGACCAACTTCAAAATGAGCAGCATCATTTTCATCCTCACCATCATCAATAACTGGCCTTTCTAACTGGTCATCTATGCTTTGCTTTGGAAGACGAATTGTTCCAGTTCCGAGTCCAATTTTGCTCTGCTTCTTGGGTCTGGTGAATGTGCCTGTGTTGACTCTCATGCCTGGAAGGTGAGTAAAAATTTCTACATCATGTTAAAATGGAGAATGTTGATTGTAAAAAAAAACCTTAAATTGAAGTGCTGGTAAGAGATACATTATGAAATTAACAGACATGACAGCATGCAAAAGGAAAATCATATAATTCAATAATTCAAAAATTCACAAGTATAACTACATAACAGCTTAACATAGACTAACAGACATAAAGACTAACAGACATAAAGAATAACAGAAAAAAGTACCAAAGACATTGTACTAAGCTTAAAAATGTCTTAGAAAAGGTGTTATCATTCAAATTTCACAAAGTGTGTAACGATTTGAAATCACATGTAGATGTGATAACATCATAGTGAACAGAAGTATAATATTTTAAAGAGTAATTAGACAAGATAAAAAAGGAAAGGTTTCTAACATAAATACACAACTTTTCTCTGGTCAGAGTATACAAACAATGAAAACCATCACCACTGAATTTACTTACTGTTCAAGTATTGATCTGCAGAAATAGGAAAAGAACAGTTAATTTTAATGATGTTATGTATATACTCTTGTCTCCATGGTATATCTAATAGTTCCACCTTTTTTGTTTATGAGTTGGATAAACCTCATAGATCTGCCTGGTAACCAGTGTGTATGTGCTCATGTGCAATACATTTTGTCAGTCAACAAAGCCACTGCATGATATTTGACAGAACCATTCGAATTGACAGCCATAAATTTGGATTCTTTGGAAGTTGACTTCTTTCTTAAGGAATCTGGTAATGTTTTTCATCATAACTCATAGACTTGAAAACTAATTTCCAGAGGATGCCATTTGAATCCAAGACTCCCATTGGCTTAGGCAGTCCATCGTTCAATGCGCATTCTGGATCCAGTTTAGTTCTTAAGTCAATGAGATCTGTAGTAAGCAACGGAGAACCCTAAGGCTATCAAATGACACCTCATATTCAAACAGCACTGTATTAGATTTTTATCTGGTATCATGTTAATGAGAGTACAAAATATCAAAATAGATGCAAAGTCACACATACCAAGTCCAGGAACAACTACTGCTTGACGAATATTGGGCATTGCTGTTGACTGATTGGGTTGAGATGGAGAAACATCCCTCGGACCAGATGAGGGACCATTTTGGAGGTTGGGTGAAGATCCTGACCGACTTCGACTGTTAGCAACTAATTCATCATTTCTCCCAGGTGATAATAAACTACCCAAAGTGCCAGCACTCGAACTGCGTGATACTGTAATTAACACATATATTGAAATTTTGTCAGCCAATTCCAGTTTTGTAAATACAGCATTTAAAAAAGTTAAATTCCAATGTAATTGTTTACTTTGTACACTAAAATAAACTCAGATGATGTGTAAGCAAAAATATGTACCTTGACTTGAAACTTCTTCTAATTTATAGAGCAGGGACCTCTTGACTCCCTCAATCTCTGGGCTAGGATGTTCAAATTCTTCCCTTACCCATCGACATGGATCAATAGACCTTTGAGCAGGAGACGGCTTTTTAGGAGACTTGTATAACCTGAAATAACCAAAAAAGTTCACAGTAAATAGAATATGTTGTTTTTTCAAAATGTTGTAGCTGCCTGTCATGTCTACCTGAACATTCTTATGAATATTTTGCCAAGGTCACGTACATCATTTATGAACAGCTCACAAATTAAAATTTACATTAACTTTCATGTCAAACCTCAACTACACAATTATGCAAATTGGCTGTATGCCACAATCTGCAATATGTCTGTCACATGTGAAAATAAAACAAGATAAAAAAAAAACCCAGAAAACAAGAGGCAGAAAAAAATAGCAGTGCCAATCAGACTAATAATTTAGCAAATAACTGCACAGTTTCACAACACATAACTACATGGCCAATTCTGGTTGACATGAATAAAATCCTAGTTGAGGTGACAGATACAATCAATGTCCTCATTCTAAATTCTTCTACAGCCTTGTTCTCTGAATTCACTGCAAAACATGGTGTTAAATGCATGTTTGTCATCCTTACACTAAAATTTGACTAAAGCAAATAAATGAAATAATCCACCCACAGTGGTATATGTGTGACAATGCATCACTTAATCTTCCTATGAGCACGATTTAGCCTGGTGTAAACGGTAGCTGTTCATCAAAATGACTGAGCTTCAAATCAATATCACTCTGATGACAACAATGAAGTAAAACAAATTACAGTGCACTCATATACTATTCCATTAAATAGGATGACTGTTAAGAAATGAGACATTTTGCTGTGCTTTGGCATTATGACAGATTCTTTGAGGTCTAAACATCAAAACTCCCCATCTCTCTAATCTCGCTTTGAGCACAAATCCATAGTTCAGTTGATTGATTTGTTCCAAATAGTTACTGATTTCAGATTTACTGTTTTGATCCGCTAAAATCATACATCGACACATTCACCTGGATTTTGTCGCCTTCAGTTGCAAGGAAGTTGGGCAATGTTACAACAATTACATTGTCGTGCTTGTTTTCTCTCATATATTAGTGTTCCAGCTAGGCCATTTGAGCATGGTCCAGTGCCATGCCTGACGCCCCTTGCGCCATGCCCGAAATGAAGAAAATAGTTTTCTTTTGTTTGTTGTTTCACATAGCTGGGTACCCTATATGAGTCAGTTTAGTTGCCCTAATATTCTTTTGCGCCATGCCCAATTCAAATCCTAGCTGGAATACTGTATATATAGAGACATACAGTACTCCCACCATTGATGTTACTGCTCTTGTACTCAATAACCATTATCAATATAACAATTGTCATACATCACAGACGATAACTATATGCCATCCCGAAGTAATAATTAACATACAGATTACAACTTCATAAAATGCCTGGAGTAACATTCAGGTCAAATGATAAACATGCATGTGTTAAATCCCTGTTTCTCAATAAAATCTAATAATCTATTCACTATTCTTATTCTTATAGTCGTACAGAAGCGTAATGCTTGGATATCATGTAAAATGTGCACCTACACCATGAAAGGTTGGCTCGTGTCAATGGCAGTGGTCAACAAGGATAAAAAATTATTTCACCAAATGCTGATCCCCTCATCAAAAGGTGACTTTTCATCCACAGTCAATCGCTAAAATTATCTGTAGCCACATGCAAGTTCAGTTGCCAAACTGTTGTAGCGGCAATGTAGCCACTGTATACCAATTCTACAATGTCAAGAGCCCAATTTATCAATAGACACTTCATCTGCACATAGGACCAAAATTGTTAAAGCTACCTTTAAAAAATCAAAATATTGTAGATTAAAAAAATTAAAATTCGGAATGATATAGCAATGTCTTTGGGGGAGCTGTAGCAATGCTACTAGCATTGCAGAGCTCTCTGTTTAAAAAGTTCCCATAAGTCCCCCCCCCCCCCCTCCTCCACTTCCATCACTGATCCTGACCCATTATAAAAGCAGCCTCCCTGGCCAATTTAAGACAGGATCACTGTTGTATGTATTCAACAGGATGCTAAATTGCTGATACGGATTAGTAGCAATAACATACCAACCAGCATACACAAACTGAAATGCAAAATGTAAACAAAACTTACCAATTATCTTCTTCCTCTTCTAGTCCCAAATTGTCAATATCTAACAGTTCAAAATCGTCTAAAGTCACATTTGCTGATTTGTCTTTCATATTATTTTGATCACCGTTGATATTCTGAGACTGTAAACTGATGCGCGTATTGTCAAAATTGTCTGACTTCATGTTCAGTACGTTTCCATCCTGATCCTTGTCAGAGTTGCGATTATGATTTTGTTTGTTTCTTAGAACTCGGTTTTGTTGTTCCAGCTTTTTGACCAGGTCCTGAAGTTTTTTAACTTCAGCCGCTGGGTCAATCGTATTGTCATCTACAATGGCACTCATCGTCACGTGTATACAGGACATGAAGCCGGGGTAATTCACGAAATGTCAAACTGGATCCTCCCAATCCACTCTTCGGGAAGCCATTCCTTAGTTGCCTTCTGCGCATGCGTCTATTTGTTATAGTTCCGGTAGCCAACCGACCAGGTGGGGGCGCAAGTGTTGCCTAGGTGTGTGTTTGCTGAACTATTGTGAAGTCATATTAATATCATTGTCCTTACGTTTTCTACCTCATCCTTGTTACGAAACACCCCCATGTTATCACACATTGCAATGGCGTTATGCAATGAATGACAGACTGCAGCCAGAGCGGAGGACCTTCATGAATAAAAACTTTCTGCAAGTAGCCTATATAGGACCTATGACCAGATCACACTTTAAAATGCTATCTTCGGAGGCTTTGATCCAAGACTAGGGTAGAAGAGGTAGCCCAATTAATTACTCTTTGAGGACCAAGTGAAGCTTGCTTTGATATATAATAATATGGGTCCACAATGGCCCCCACATGTACCCCAGTTTGAAATTTATGCTCAATTTTGCCAAGAGGCCAAGGAAAGACTATACGCTTATGATATACATGTATATATATGTATATAGGCTAGAGCTCTAGATCTAGGAGGCGGGCCTAGAATTTTGCCAACATTAAAACATCAGAAGCATGACCTTTGACCGAACTGATCCTGGACTTTTTCCCAGGCTACGGCCCTGAACTTGTTCAAATGTCAAACAAAAGTGTACCTTCCCAAAAAGTGGGGGGTAAAAATCCAGCCTATATAGATCCCCCTGAATCGACGCCCTGATTCAATGGCAACGCACTCTTAGGCCTAGGTAGGCAGGCCTATATATATATGGGGCTGACTAAAAATTATCCCACACACTGAATTATTCGTGTTAGTGTAAATAACTTTTGAATTTGTGTTCTTTATAAAATATCCTAAAGAAAAACCAACGGGAGGGGTGCATTTGTGGGGTACCAGACCTTTTTCTTTTAATTTGATCCCTGACTTTTTCTCACTGACATAATTGAGCGCGCAGCCAAGGAAGACAAGACGTGCACCTGCCAACCCAATGAACCCTTAAGATGAAAAAATAAAGTTTTAATAGTTTTCAAATTATGCATATTTAATGACCTCATTAATATGCAAAAGGTCATGTGACCCGTGACGTCTGAATAAATTATTATAATTAGGTGAACATGTGACCCGTTACGTCGGCCGGGGTTTAGTCTTGCTAAGATGGAGGCCCGCAAAATGGCGCTGTGGTTGATGGGCCACCTAAACACGAAGATTCTTTCGTAGAGGAGGTGTTGATCGTCTTCTGCAGTGATCGGTACTTCAGTCAGTCGTTAGTGAATCAGCTGGGAATATTTGCTGACCCACGAGACGTACGAAATCCTCACAAAGATTAAAATGTCTGCGGCTGATGCCAGCATCGAGACGCCACCTGGTGACCGGTCTGACATCAAAGAAAAAACAAGGTAAGGAAGCAGAATGTCGATTGCAAATTTTGATAAACCGCTCTGTACACAGGTAATCTACATCGGAGAATACCTCATATGCTGTTTGTTGGTGTGTTAGCAGTTAGCTGCATCATAAATGTTGGTCGAAATATCATATTTGCTAGCTATATCAGTAGATATGGTTCCCGCGCGTGAATGTTTGTGTTGCCCATGCTTCATCCATGCTGAAACGGTGAAAGCAATTTGTCTCATTCATTCGATGAAATACTGTCTGTTAATGACGATAGTGACAAAGCCGCTTGACGGCAATTGCAATTGGACACAAAGGCGATGCTTCTTACAGGCAAAAGGCGAAGTGTTAGCAGTGAATTTATTTGGCTTTTGTGTTAATTTTTTTTTATTGCTGGTTCGCACTGATCAATGTTATCATGTATGCATTACTTTGAATTTGGAGAGAATGACTATGTTGTAAGACAACTTAAGTATGTCACAGCTTCATAGACTGTTGCAGGTTGGTTACAGCTCAATCTTATAGCATCAGGTGGGCAGTCATACGTGATTTAGTACTGTTACAAGCGTAGTCACACTCTGTTGAAAGGTCTGAGGACCGGTCGAGAGTTATGGACATTGATGAGAGTCTGCTTCATCTTGAACCTCTCAGTTTCCGATTTTTTATTTATTTCTTTGCTTCTGAGATGGGCCTTAATTGGGAATCTGTAAAAAGCTTTTAATTGTTGTTAAGATTTTGATCAAATGATGATTTGAGTGCACTGCAAAGTTAATCAAATAATAACATCAGCTCATTAGCTTTATATGACTTTATCAAAGCAGTCATTGAAATCCCTTAATATTGCAGCTGAAATATTGACATTTATTTTGTAACAGGAAGCCTGAAGTTGTCAAGAAGGTTGTTGATGAAACAAGTGACATGGAGGAGGATTCTGTGGAAGATACATGTGATGATGAACAAGCCATGAAGAAAGATGAAGAGGGTAACCTTGTTTTAGATGATGGTAAGAATTATTTGTGAAAATGGCATTAATGTCTTGGTTAAAGCTGTGTGACGTTATATTAGGATGTCAAGTTATTGATGCGGTTTAGTCTGCAGAGACTTGAACTTGGACATCAAAGAGATGAACAGTGCTTAATAAGCCTTATAAATTATTTGTTGTGAGGGACTTATTAGTGGTCACAAAGGGTGTATCACTTAAAAAGCTAAATACCATTTTCTTGTGTACATCGGGCTGTCAATGGAGGAATAGTAGCTGAATTTCGGGGAACCGATTAAAACACCAATATATTTGCAGATTGACAGACTATTAGAATTACATTTATTAGAATTCCACTATAGTATTTAGTTTATCCAGGAATAATATTTTTCACAGGATATTTCACACAATAAGTGGTAGATAATATAGAATAGAACAGTAGAGAAGAACGAAAGAGAGGGGGACAGATTAAGATATGATCCTGTCATGCAGGGATTTGAAGAGGCTGCGCCATGCAGCGTAGTGGCATTCTGCCGAAAAATGGTGCATTACATTGCCCAAGTAAGGGGACAAAAGACACACAAATGTATGATGAGTTGTTTGATGTTAAGACATTTGCCAGTGAGTTGCTACCTGCAACCTCAAGCCACTTGCAATTTAATCCTTCACCCTCTATACTTGGATTGCAAGTTACTCAATAGCAAATAACATAGGGGTTCAGTGGGCACCAGAGTCAATTGCAATTTCAGACACTCAGGAACCAATTAAACCTCACACCTTCCCATGAAATTGTAATCTATGAATGAATGAAAAATGGAGACCATGAAAAGACATTTTCTGAAGTGAGGTCTTGACAAATGTTTAGTAATGCAACTTTAGATATGGTTTTTGATTGCTAAATAAGTTCCCATACATCACTCCACCTTTGAAAAATTGTCTCAGTATGATGTCTTGTAACTATAACATTTTTTATTTTGTTAATTTTAAATCTGGATTCATAAATTTCTAATGACCTGAACTTTTATGTATGAACAAGTTATGCAAGCAGAGCATGGCTTGCACAAATGTTTGAATTTAGGTGATTTGTGTGAGTGACCTAGTGAATTATGTTAGAATGAAATGTTCCAGGTTTGTAAGTTAGAGAGGCATGCATTCGGGTGTTAATCTAGTCTAGATGTCATACTATAGTTGTAAGTAGATCATTAACAAGCAGCATTTTACAATATGAATCAAGGGACACTTTATTGCTGAACTGGTAGCGACAATAAAAGGTAAAAGTAAATTTTTGTCCCAAATGGTTTTCAGTTACAAGGGGACCATGTCCCATACCAAATATGGGTTGTATTGTAGTTTCATGGAATTTTATGCAAGTTTTTGCTCAATACATCTAATCTGGATGGTTTTTTTTTAGGGACGATGGTTGTAGAACCGGAAGATGTAGATGAAGAAGAGGAAATGTCCAAGTCTGCAAGCAAGGCGAAGCCTGAATCCCGCGTGAAGAAGAATCTCTTTGGTAGGCAAACTTAAAATTAATACAGCATTGTGCAGCTGAATGGATATTTTGTCAATGCTTATCATAGAATATTTGATAACTTGCCCACTGGGACACACAAATAAAGACATGATAATTTTATAACAGATAATATGTATTTTGTATAGTCTATTTTCGTATGTGAACTTGACGATTTTCTTTCTTGGCAGATCCTGATCAAATTTTAAATTGCACCGCCTGCAGTAAACAAATCAATCAAAATGTGTCTGGGAATCTGCGAAGACATCCTGTGTTGAGAGTATTGATATGCAAGGTAGGTGTATTCAATGGAAGTCAAGTCATTGTAAGGTCATGTGATAATAAGCAACAACACCTAAGGGTTGTCATTTATATGAAATAGAAACACATTTTTTGGTGGTGCTTATCTGTGCATGTAACCATTACAGAAATGCTATCAATGGTACACAAGTGATGAGATAGACCAGGACTCCAATGGCATTGATGAGCAGTGTAGATGGTGTGGAGAGGGTGGCAATCTGCTTTGTTGTGATTTTTGTCACAATGCCTTTTGCAAGAAATGCATCAAACGAAACTTAGGGAGATCTCAGCTGCAAACTATCCAGGAAGCTGGTGAGTAACTGAGTATATGATCCATATTCTAATTAATGTGTCTGTTCTATACTAGACAGCAGTCTTTTTAATTGCTTTGTTAGAATGGCTTTATTTAGGTTTTTAAGTTGTAAGTTGGTATTAAACATCAGCCTCATTTTGATGCTGGTAAAAAATTCTCCAATCAATATGATAGTTGTGTAAGACGGTTTGAATCAGAGCAATGAATCAGGCATGAGGCTAAAATCTGAAGCTAGATATCCTGTAATTTTCTTGACAATGAAGATTGGAAAATCAAGTCTTATGATCCTGCTGAAATCCCCATCTTTACTTTGATTGGAGTTATGATAATATCTTTTAAGATTGTGTGTTGTTTAGTTGTTAAAAAAAAGTGTCGGACATTGATGAAAGAAAGTAAGATGTGACTAATTCTTGCAGGGGATGACGAAAAGTGGAAGTGTTATGTGTGTGCATCAGATCCTCTGGAAAAACTGCGGACCGAGTGTGATGAACTGATCAAAGCAGTGGAGGAGGAGGAGCAAAGAAAGAAAGCTGCTGAGGAAAAACGTAACCAAGAGAAGGAACAGAGAAAGAGTAGAAAGATGCTGGAGTCTTCAAAGAAGGGACAAAAGGGTAAAAGGAGCCAAAGAAGCCCTTCGACGTCATCTGAACGTACCCCTAAAAGATCCAGCTTAAAAGCAAGCAAAGACGTTGTCAAATTGTCCCAGAAGTTAATGAGTGAAGATGATGACTTTACTGTAACTCCAGACATCTTGAATGAAGTTTTGCAAAAAATGGTTGACACTGTGGAAAGTGTTCATGAAAAACTGTTGTGCTTTAAGAAACAACTTTCTGATGCAGTGGATGCCACAGATATCGGAAAACTTGTTAAAGTGAAGAGAAGTTTGTGTGGTGAACTGAAAGACCTCATGCTGAAAAACACAAAGGAGACAAGGCAGGTCATAATCTTCGTAAAAACTCACAATCAGATGAATGCTGGTTTGAGTCCTAGGAAAGGGGACATCTTAGAAGGAGAGCAATTCGGCAGAGTGGTCACAATGCCCAATAATCAACAAATGATAGTTCTTAAGGATGGGCGAAGCTTTCCATTTGATGGAAATGTACCCAAGGGGTATAAAATGGTGATCCAGCAGCGTGCACAACCAGCAGTACCGCTGAAAGAAGGGGAAATTATTGAACTAACGGACAGTGAAGGCGAAGCTGATGATACAGGGGGCAGATCGAGGACACCTAAGAAGGCATTCCAGGTAAGTCCTATAAATTTTTCATTTATATTCTAGATGGTTAGGCCAAATGAAAATCATTGTTTGGTTCCGATTTTTTACCAATCCTACATAAACCCCCAACCCAAACTTTATGTGGACTTTTCAAGCTTCTTCGAACAGTTTCAAAATTAATTAATTACTCTATATATTATATTTTAATATATATATAAAAATAATATTTGGCCAACCTTTTTGAAGGCTATGAAATCTGAGCCAAACAATTTTTCCATTCGCACATATAAAATTGCTTCAAAAATATAAGTCAAGATATATCCAGCCATGTTTTAGGGTGGTACAAGTTTGTACATATGTTTGCTTTTTCAGATTTTGAGTATTCATGAATATGTAATGGGGTTTGCTATAGAGTTGTCATTGATATCAGTTTTTCATTCGATATCGATATCAGTATTCTATTTTAAATATTGCAATATTGCAAAATCTCGCCAATTTTGTATTATCAGCATTCCCAGTTAAAAATGGAACCACAAGTCATCATTGTGAAACCATTTACCTTAATGTGACAACTACTAAGCCAATTTGTTAGGCAATCAGTTTGCAATTTGGGGTGGGGGCTATGTAGTCAAGTGCTCATCATGGCATAAATGTAGTTATAGAGGTTAAACAAAGGATCAAAACATGAATTTTTTCGATATCAATATCAATATTTTCTCGATTTGTCAATATACAGCATTTTAATGACAACCCTAGTTTCCTATTGCAATGATTTGTAGTGTTTTCCTGTTGTTAATTGTCAATATGCTGTTGAAATTTGTAACATGCAGTAATGAGCTTGATATGTTAAAAGATAAGATAGACATAAAGTACATTATATTATTGATAAACAATTGACATGGTAACTAATATTGCTGGATACTAGTGCTATATGTTGTGATTTAAGAGCCTTATGCTGAATGATACTAATGGACAGTTAATCTGATTGTTCTCCTGATGAGTGGCAATGAAGGCTTTCTGCCTAATCATAAATACATGTATTATAAATTTCACTTAAGGCTTTTGTTCACATCTGTTTGCAGTTCCGCATCAATTTGTCTGGTGGAGGGAAGGTCTTAAGTTTACCAACTCAGAAGAAATCACCCAAGGGGGATAGTGGAAAGAGCAGGATCAAGAAAGAGAAAGTGAAACCTGTCTCTGATGGAAGTGGTAATAGTAAAACAGGGGACAAAGAACCTACTCCTAGCAGCAGTAAGCATGAGGTCAAGGATGAGGTCATGTCTGATGCAAAAGAAGATAGCAAAGCTGCTGCATCTGGTGATGTTGATGGTGCAGATGATGATAAAGAAAACAAGGAACAGGCACAAAATGGACAGACAAACGGAGCAGTAGAACCAGGCAGGGCTGTGGCTGAGTTAGCCGAAGCTGTGACCAATGGCTTGTTAGACGACATTGAGCCAATGGACGCTTCTAATAACAGTGAGGAAGAAAAGTTAGTACAGTTGGATGGGACAGATATTGATCCTGATAGTGTATATATTCAGCTGCAGCCAGTTGATGATGATGAAGATGAGGAGGATGATGATGTGCCAAATGGTGACCTTGACGACCATGACACTCAGGATGCAGATGAGGAGGAGATGGAGGTTAAGAAAGATGCAAAGGGAGATAGACCAGTGAGAAAAACTGCACAAAACTCGACAAAGCGCAAAAGGTACACAGAGACCAGTGAAAATTCAGACTCGGACAGCAAGGCACAGAAGTCTAAAAAACCCAGAGCTCAGGCAGCTTCACGTTCTCGGGAGGATATCGAAGCTCAAAGGAAACTGCATCAAGAATTGATCGAGGATGAGAGTAGTGATGAAGACAGTGAATCTGATTTTGATGATTCAGATTCTGATGAATCCGACGTTCAATCCAGTGGAGATGAGTACGACCCAAGAGGTGACATGAGGCAGCTTCAGAAGGACAAAAATGAGAAAATTGAAGTGTCTGGGAAGAAGAAGAAGGAAAAGGAAGAAAAGGAGGATAAAGGAAGATTAAGGAGTTACATGCAGAAGACGTCTGTCAAGAGAAAGAAGAAAAAGAACAAGGATAAGGACTCCAAGAAAGGCAAGGGAAAAACTTCCAAGAAGAAGTCTAAGAAAGGTGATGAGAGTGATGAAGATTCTAATGAAGACTCCAAGAAGAAGAAAAAAACTTCCAAGAAGTCCAAAAAAGGCAATGATAGTGATGAGGAGTCTGATGAGGACTCCAAAAAGAAAAAGAAAAGTTCCAAGATGTCCAAAAAAGGTGATGATGGTGATGATGACTCAATAATGAAGAAAAAAAGTTCCAAGAAGTATAAAAAAGGTGGTGACAGTGATGAAGAACCAGATGATGACTCTAAAGAAAAGAAGAAAGATATCAAGAAGTCCAAAACAGGCGATGATAGTGATGAGGATTCTGAAGATGACTCCAAAAAGAAGGAGAAAAATTCCAAGAAGTCTACAAAAGGTGACGACACTGATGAAGAACCAGAAAATGACTCAAAAGAAAAGAAGAAAAATATCAAGAAGTCCAAAAAAGGCAATGATAGTGATGAGGATTCTGATGATGACACCAAAAATAAGAAAAATTCCAAGAAGTCTACAAAAGGTGACGACACTGATGAAGAACCAGAAAATGACTCTAAAGAAAAGAAGAAAAATATCAAGAAGTCCAAAAAAGGCAATGATAGTGATGAGGATTCTGATGATGACACCAAAAATAAGAAAAATTCCAAGAAGTCTACAAAAGGTGACGACACTGATGAAGAACCAGAAAATGACTCTAAAGAAAAGAAGAAAAATATCAAGAAGTCCAAAAAAGGCAATGATAGTGATGAGGATTCTGATGATGACACCAAAAATAAGAAAAATTCCAAGAAGTCTACAAAAGGTGACGACACTGATAAAGAACCAGAAAATGACTCTAAAGAAAAGAAAAAAAATATCAAGAAGTCCAAAAAAGGAAATGATAGTGATGAGGATTCTGATGATGACACCAAAAAGAAGAATAATTCCAAGAAGTCTACAAAAGGTGACGACACTGATGAAGAACCAGAAAATGACTCTAAAGAAAAGAAGAAAAATATCAAGAAGTCCAAAAAAGGCAATGATAGTGATGAGGATTCTGATGATGACACCAAAAAGAAGAAAAATTCCAAGAAGTCTACAAAAGGTGACGACACTGATGAAGAACCAGAAAATGACTCTAAAGAAAAGAAGAAAAATATCAAGAAGTCCAAAAAGGGCGATAATAGTGATGAGGACTCCAAAAAGAAGAAGAAAAATTTCAAGAAGTCTAAAAAAGGTGATGACAGTGATGAATCTGATGATGACTCCTCGAAGAAGAAAATATCAAAACATTCTAAAGATTCTGATGATGAATCTAAGGAAGAAAAGAAGGCCAAAAAGGGATCAAAGAAAAAGGTAAAAGAAGAGGACTCAGAAAAAGAAGAATCAGAAGATTACAAGGAGAAGATAACGAAGAAAAAGGGAATGAACAAAGACTCCGAAGCAGATGATTTGGAAGATTACGAAGCAGGTGATTTGGAAGATTACGAAGCAGGTGATTTGGAAGATTCCAAAGCTTCCGAGAAGAATGATAATATGGAAATGGATGAGGATTCTGAAGATCCCAAAAAGAAGAATGAAATAGAAAAGGAAGAAGACTCTGAAGAAGATAATTCCAAAGATTCCAAGAAAAAGAATAAATCAGGAAAGGAAGTAGACTCAGGAGAAGAGGATTTGAAAGATTCTAAGAAGAAGACAAAACAGGGAAATGAAGAAGACTCGGAAGAGGAGCATTCTGAAGATCCCAAGAAGAGAACTTCAAAACAGTCGAAGGATGCCGAAAAAGAATCTGACGGAGATTCCAAAAAGAAAAAGAAAGAAAGGCCTTCAAAAGTTAGTGACAGTGAATCAAATGAAGACGAAAAAAGCAAAACAAAGAAGAAAAAGCTGAAAAACTCAGATGAAGAAGAGAGTGATGTAAAAAATTCTAAAGGAAGCAAAAGCACAAAGAAATCTTTAAGAAGTAAGAAGAAGGGCTCTGATTCTGAAGACGAAAGTGAGAAAGTACCTAGTGAAAAGAAGAAAATGGGTAAAGATTCCAAAGAGGTTGAAAAGATAAAATCAGAAGGTTCAGATGAAGATTTTGAGGAATCCAAAAAATCAAGGAAGTCTGGGAAGAAAGACAACAAAGAGACCAAATCTGATGATGAGACAACCAAGAAAGAAAAGAAAACGAGTAAGGGCAAATCAAGTTCCAAAGCCAAGAAGGAAGAGAAAGGTCATTCCGATGAATCTGATTATGATCCTGAATTGGAGAAAGAAATCAAGAAATTGGGCAAGTTGCCAGTTCTGAAACTGAAAAAGTTGAAAATCGAAAGGAAAGAAAATGGTGACATGCATGTGAAGGAGGCTGATGCAGATTCAAATAAAGATGAGGATGAGAAGTCTGAAATGAAAGATAAAGATGGAGAAAAGAGTAAAGATGCAGAAAAAGGAAACAAGAAAGACAAGAAGGAGAAAGAATTGAAAGGTAAAGAGGGACCTGTGTTATCTTTGCAAATTCCTGTTTTGATATAGTTATCATCGCGACACAGATAAATTTAATAATTTCAACATGTTAAGTTCTGTGTTATGAGTGAAGTTTTACCTTTAATATATCAAGGACTTCTTTTACAGCAATCGGCAGGAAAGGTAGGAAGGACAGAAAGGATGTTCTGGATGAGTTGGATTCCGATGTGTCTGAGGAAGAACAGGAGAGTGAGGAAGAGCCTCAGGAAGACATGCGTCGTGTTCCAGCGGTAATTATATTCACTTGTATATTTACAATTCATAATTGTATATTCTTTGTATGATCAGTATGATACGCAATGTAGGATGTTAATTTTAGTCTTAAAAGTGTGATTAGCCCAAGAATATAGTTCCAAAAGGGCAATGACACAATGATTGATGCAAGGAAATGGCTCCAAATTGTCAACAACTGAAGCGAGAAAGTTTTTCCAAATAAATGAAGCAAAGATTAAGAAATAAGAATGTTTGGCTAATTGTGTCACTGCTGATCTCATTGTGAAGATAGTTCTCTTCATAAGGACATACTTACTTACTGTATGGATCAGTTCTTGTTCTCATATTGTCTGCAGAGTAAATTGGATTTTGGATATTTCTCATAAGAACAGATTATGAAGTTGTGATTTGACCGTTTTGGTGACCATTTTGTGTTAAAAGATGGACAGTGATGAGGAGTTCGAACACAAGAAGAAAATGGCGGAAGAAAAGAAAAATGTTGAGAAAGAAGAACGAGCTAGGAAAGCATTACTGGCCACATCAAGTGAGGAGGATGCTGATGATGATATGGATGATGATGATGACGAGGGAAGCAACAAGAAAGCTAAGGGTAAGAACGATGTTTATATAATACCACTAAGGTCACACCTGTATAAATAAATATTTGCTGAAGATATCAAGTTCAGATGTGACTGGTATACATGTGAATTACGCAGTTTATTTATCCTGGTCTATTAAATACCTTCCAGAATCTGAAAAGAAAAAGGGTAAGAAGGCAAAAGAAACAAAAGATTCCAATGATGAAGATGATGAGGAAGAAATTACTGCCAGCAAATCAAAACGAATTCGAAACCAACTCCTGGATGCCAAAATTAGTTCTGATGAAGATTCAGATGTTGGTTCAAAGAAGAAGTGAGTAGATATATAGTGCTAAGAATTCAGGCGAATGTTTTAGAGCTGTGGAAATTTGAAAATGTTAGCTTATTCACTTGTATAATGATGTCCTATTTTGTACTGAAACAGAAAGAAAAAGGTGGCAGATAGCGATGATGACTTTGAAGACTTAACAAACGACAAATCAGAGGATGAGGATGATGATGGGGATTTGGCTGATGCAGGATCAGACTCAGAGGTCGAGATAAAGAAAGGTAAAAAGAAGAAAAAAGGCGGCAAGCCATCGTCAGCCGATGAAGACTCAGACTCCGATACTAAGGGGAAGAAAAAGAAACGACGACGAATCAAAATTGCCAAATCATCAGATAGTGAATCCGATAGTGATACAGCGACCCCGAGAAGAAAGAAAAAGAAAAAGGGCTCGTCGTCGGAGGATGAAGATGAGGTTCGTTAATGCTTTTTTGTCCGTGTTTTTTGTCATTTATCATCATAGTATAATGTGTTTTTGTACTGGAGAGTTCTATACAATGAGTAGCAGTAGTATGTTATGAGAAAAGCTTGAGCTCTATTAAGGTACTCAAGTGCAAGTATTCTGTAAGAGCCCTAGAGTTGAGGTTTATATTTAATTTTTTTTCTATTTCTAAGGAGCTTGGAAGTGGAAAGAAAGCAAAGAACATTAGGAAAATTATCAAAGACAAGAAACTGACTGAACAGACAAAAGCTGCTGCCAAGGCTGAGGAGGACAGAAGGGCTAGGATGAAGGAAAGGCAGAAAACTGTGAGTGTGTTATCGTAAATGACAGATTACTAAAATGGTTCTTATATGTATTTAAATTAATTGAATGGCACATGAGCCTTAGTGCTGTGAAAAGGTTGCATCAAGTCCATTGCATTAAATCAAACCCAAATTGTACAGTGAACAAATCAAATTTATCTGCATCACAAACTTTTGTTTTCATGGCAACAGTACAACCAAGTGATTATAGAGGCTGCTGGGGGAAAAGCATCATGTCCGGTGACAACTAAACTAGTTCTGGAGAGCAATGAAGATGGTGAACCAGTGATTGAGGTCCATCCGCAGTTGATTTGTAAGCTGAAGCCTCATCAGGTTGACGGTACGTGTGCCAATTTTATGTGACGGAGTTATAAGATATATATGGAATGAAGTGTGTGTATAAGGTGTGGAATGTGTGAGGTACAAACCTGTATAAGAAGTGTGCCTTAAATCTGTTGCACTGAAAACGCTGGTCCAAACTTTTATAATACATCAATATGCCACGTATTCCTTTCGTTGGTGTGCCTCAACAAAATTCACACGTTGCAGTTATTGCTAATGCCATACCAGATAATTGTTTTCTAGCTGGAATATTACTTGTGTTATGTTGATGGTTGTGCTAGAGTGCATCGTCATGTTACTGTGATACACAGTTAACCATGAGCACATGCAACAGGTGGCAGCACTGTCATAGTAATCTGTGGATCACGATAACCTCTATATTACACTTTTTTGGGGAATTTTTTGGTGTATTAGATGTAATATATTTCAGTGGTTATAATCGTGTGATTTACACTTTTTCAGCTGTGAAATTCTTATGGGACTGTACAATAGAGTCACTGGATCGATTACGCAAGGAAGACGGTGGAGGCTGTATTCTGGCTCATTGTATGGGTCTGGGAAAAACCTTATCTGTGATAGCATTCGTCCATTCACTGATGTCCAGAAGGAAGAAGACGAAAATGACCAAGACGTTAGTCGTCTGTCCTTTGAATACTGTGCTTAACTGGCAGAGAGAGTGGCAAAAGTGGTTTGAGGATATCGATGACGACAAGTTGTGGACTCCTTTAGTAAGTGTTAATAGCCAGTTTTATTGCTTATAGACTTGGTCGTGGTTGAGCGATAATGGTCATTATTGAGTGATAATGCCGCTAAGTAGTTCAGTTGTAGTGGATCAACTGGTGCAGAAACGCAATGTACTGGTTCCAGATCGGTATAAAATGAGCCTAGATAGTATCCTATATGCTGTTTATTGGGTACTATCTAGGCTGTAGATAAAATTGCGGAAATTCGTCCTTTTCTGCGCTCGATGTATAAGTCCTGAAAATGGCCACTGTGAGCGCTGGAGTTGCGGCGATCGAGGCGCCCCTGATGGTTTATGTCTGAATAATATTTCCTCATTGATTGGGGTAGTCCTCAGATGTGTTAATGGCAATTGCAAAATTTGGGATAGTTCAGAGGGCTAGCTGAATAGGCCTTGGAGAGTCATTGAGATTATTTAAAATTATCAGCTATTCACTCTTCTTTAATTGAAGAAACACAGTAAACTGATCTGCTCCTCCGTCATGAGAGCCATCAGGGGTAGTGGTTATTTTTGGATTGAACAAACACTAATGGTAGTCGTTACTCTACTACAGGTTTATGAATTATCAAGTGTCAAAAACAACTGGGGCAGGTCTGACAATCTGGCCTCGTGGCATGAAGATGGAGGCATCATGATCCTCAGTTACGAGATGTATCGAAATCTGACTCAACACAGGTTCACTAAAAATAAGAAGCAGAAGAAAATCTTCACAGAGACACTGGTTGACCCAGGTAGGTTGATATAAGTAACTCATGTATCGATCAATCAACCCTTGCTAGTGGCAAGAATTTTCCTTGGAGGGCTGCACTTTCCATATCTATGCTAAGAAATTCACAGATTCATGTCAATAACGGCATGTCACCTTTGAATCATTACCTTGTGATATTGTTACAGTTCAGTACTGATTGGTTTTTTTTGCAGGACCTGACATTGTCATCTGTGATGAAGGTCACGTACTTAAAAACAGCTCGTCTGCTCTTGCCAAGGCAATGAACACAATACGAACCAGGAGAAGGATTATGCTGACTGGAACGCCTTTGCAAAATAATTTGATAGAATGTAAGTATTATGCCTAGCTAGAAAGCACACAATGTCATATAGTTATTACGAATGGCTAATGAAGTATTTATCGCGGATGGAAGTACTATTGAATAGAATCAGAATTACATTAAACTTCCATTATCCATCCATTATAAATAATGAAAATAAATAAATAGGATTACGAAAAAATATCGAGATATGGGGGAAAATATTGGGGAGGCATTCTGCATGGATGGCAAGTGTGCATGAAATAAATGAATGGCATTAAATTGTTTCTTGATTTCTTACAGATCACTGCATGGTTGACTTTGTGAAACCCAACCTACTTGGTACAAAACAGGAGTTTGCCAATCGATTTGTTAACCCTATGACAAATGGTCAGTGTAGTGACTCAACTCCTCAGGACGTGAAAATTATGAAGAAACGAGCTCATATTCTTCATGAGACTCTGGCAGGATGTGTGCAGGTGGGTGCTAAAATATTCTCTGATTTAATATTGTGCTGCAGTACTCCAAATAATAGAGGGTGTAAGCAATGTGTATCCTAATGATTTCAATTGGCAGAATTAATGAGTAGTGTGAATGCACAATCACGCAATTGTTATTTAGGATAAAAATATGAATTTTGACAGATCAATTGATTGATCCATATAAACTTTTATATACTAGCTCTGACATGGTACATAGTAATAATATCTAACAAAGTAATTTCTAAACAACTGATATTAGCAACATCATATCTGACTGAGAGCTGGTCCTTGAATCTGTTAATGAAAGTATGGAAAAATGGTACTTGGAGGTCATTCCGTGACTGATATTCAGGTTTATTCTGTTTCAGCGTCAAGACTACAGAGCCTTGACAAAGTTCTTACCGCCAAAACATGAGTATGTAATCCTGGTGAGACTGTGCCCTCTGCAGCTTAAACTGTACGAGGGCTACTT
Source organism: Alitta virens (assembly GCA_932294295.1). Taxonomy (NCBI): domain Eukaryota; kingdom Metazoa; phylum Annelida; class Polychaeta; order Phyllodocida; family Nereididae; genus Alitta; species Alitta virens. Next base: position 11,656,025 of record OW028577.1, on the reverse strand, counting down.
GAATAAAACAGGCCAGGTAGATGGTCAAGTGGTCACTCGCGGTGGCCGGATATTCCAGGATTTCAACAATCTAATGAGAATATGGACTCATCCCTGGATCTTGAAGTTAGACGAGATCCGACAAGAAAATAAGCGAGTGTACGACAGCGAGTCATCGTTTGTTGATGATGAGGAGGAAGAGAGTGAAATGAGTCTTAGTTCGAGTGACGATGACAAAAAGAAGAAGAAGAAGAAAGGATCATCGGAAGAGTAAGTATTGCGGAAATGTTATATTGGATGTCTAGAAGTGTGGCAATATTGAAGGTGCCCTATGATAAAAGTTGCACTTTCTTAGTTTTGTCTGTCATGTAATAGAATATACCCTAAAATACAAAATTCCCTAATCCTTGGCTAATTAGTTGAGGTTAAGACTTTAAAGTTGACATTCTCCAGTCATAATTACTGCTGTTAAAGAAGTTGCTCATTACATATGCATGATGTGCAAGGATGCTGCAGCCTAGCATCACTCTTCATTTTTGTTGGAACATTGAGAAGCATCAGCAGAAAACTTTATTGGATAATGTACCTCACCTAGATGGATGTACTTTACTACAATATTTCACAGAATTGAGTGAATCTGTATCCCCCGTGAGACAGTTCAACAAATGCAAATATTTGTGCTATTGGCTGGCTGCTGCTCACAGGAATCATGGGATATCCTGATGTGATGTCACTGGCTCACTAGAGGGCACTGTGGTATGACCAAAAGTTTAAGCACGAGACTGGCTCTAATTTTGCATCTTTTAGGGTTTTAAAGTCATGCAATTGCAGTGTGACTGGTGAAAGTTTGTTTACATTATATATCTGCATTGTAGGGCACCTTTAAGATGTGGCAGAAATGGTTTCAATGCCTCAATGCTACTGTCCTGAAGCCTGGTCAGTTGAAATGACCAGCTGAGGCAATGATGAGAATATAGGGCACTTTTACTTGCCCCAGCATAAACACTGAGTGCAAAGTATCGTCGATTTGATATCATGTGACTGGCAACTGGCTGATACGTAGCTCATGAAAAGTGCCCGTATGTGTATAATAAGGTACTAACTGCAAAGGTGGCTTAAGAACAATACCATGGGCAGATATTTCGAGATGAACAGAAACACTGCTTGTGAATTTTATATTGAAGAAGTAAGGCTGATAAGAGTGTTTACTTTCTGATAGGTTCAAAACCAATTACTTTAAATTGTGAGCGAATATTTAAGAATATTTATAACTTTCTTTATTTGACTCGATTGTAGACCTCAACCAGGAACATCATCAGGAAAAGGGGATGGGGAGGAGGAGGCTGAAATAGTGAAAGAGTGGAAAACCAGATCGCGAAGACGTCAAGCCATAGAGAATGGTGGTAAGTAGCTTTAATCGCTAATATATATGCCTGTTGTCAGTAACCTCAAGTACTCTTCATTACCTTTGAGCATCTGTTAATTTACTCATTTCTCCATTTTGCAGAAGAGGAAAAAGAGCCTGAACCAACAGAGGAAGACAGCAAGGTCAGCTCAGAGTGGTGGGCTGAATTTTTGACCACTGATGACCAGTTTAAAATTGAACTCAGTGGGAAAATCTCTCTTCTTGCAGAAATTCTTAAAATGTCCGAAGCAATTGGGGACAAAATGTAAGTTGGACCTCCTAGGTTTAGTGCTATTAGTGCATATTGAGCCCAAATTTATGTACACTTGCGGTGCAACATTTGACACTGGCTGCATTTTTTTGCAGATTGTTGTTCAGTCAGAGCTTGCTGTCATTGGACATGATCGAAGATTTCTTAGATCATTGGGACAAAAACAAAGAAGACTCTCAAGTGAGTAATGGAGTTGGGAGTCATATTTACATGAAGTCATAATTCCATAAATTTGCCCTAAAAGATCAAAAATAATTGTTTTATTTTTATTTCCCTACCAGCCCTAAACCCTAAATTATTACATGTACTATACATTTTAATTATTATTTTTTGGGCTGAGCTATCGACCCTTTATTTTTAGGGCTATGAAATATGAACCAAACCCCTTTTTTTTCCAGGTTTCAGGTGTTCAGGGCTGGACCCATGGATTGGATTATTTCAGGATGGATGGATCAACCCAAGCTCATATCAGAAAGCGATGGCAGGAAGAGTTCAATGACCTAGAAAATACAAGGTGTGATGCTGAAATGATAAGGATCCAATTGCAAAATTAATTGGTCTTTTATGATGGTCCTTCATTGTATAGTGACTTTAACATTTTTGTATTTCTTTCGCATTCTTCCAGAGCTCGCCTGTTCCTTATCTCAACAAGAGCCGGTGGTATAGGGATCAATCTCGTTGGTGCTAATCGTGTGATCATATTCGATAGTTCATGGAACCCCTCACATGATGTGCAGTCTATCTTCCGAGTGTACCGGTTTGGGCAAGAGAAGCCTGTGTTTATTTACAGGTTCCTTTCTCAGGTTAGTTATCAGTGAATTTTATTTTTTACCTTTGCGAAACTGAAATTCTCATAATTTTTTACCCTCGATAGTGGTAGTCATCTTCCTTATTTCTGAAAACTGTTCTGTTCATTGGTAAGAAAATTAATAATCTAAATCTAAAAATTAATAATCCAAATCTAAAAATTAATAATCTGAATCTAAAATGTGTGTCACATTACGACTACTGAAGCACACTCTAATAATGCCACAATACTATGTCTATGGAGACTTAACCATGATGGTATTGTCATTTACAGGGCACAATGGAAGAAAAGATCTACAACAGACAAGTAACCAAACAGTCGCTTGCACTGCGTGTCATGGATGAGCAACAAATTGAACGTCACTTCACATACTCTGATCTCAAAGAACTCTACACCTTCACTCCAGATCGCTTGGATGATGGTACTGAGAAATCTACTCCCAAACTACCAAAGGTTTGTCTTGCAGTGTTTGATATTAGGCTTAATTTAGAGCTCTCTTGACACCTTTTGTACATAATGTATATAAAAAGAAACAGGCCTTTAATGATTAGCTGATTTCTTCAATACGCATTCTGCAGTATGCAGTATGCATAATGGGCTGTGCATCGTGTACAATTGTTCATTCGGTACATGAAAATGCATACTTAATTACTTGTGCAGGTTTACAATACAGAAACACATTTCTTGAAACATAAAAACATCTATCTGTTCAGAAGTTTTTAGATCTGCTTGATCAGTTTCATACGAAAGTAACCACAACTCCCATTGTTACAGGACCGAATGTTGGCCGAACTGCTGACTGACAAAAAAGAATGGATTGTGACCTACCATGAGCATGATTCGCTGCTTGAAAATAAAATAGAGGAGGATTTGACTGAAGAAGACAGAAAGTCTGCATGGGAAGAATATGAGCAGGAGAAGAAGGGCATTAGGAAAAGTTCTGGCCTTGCCGGCATGAACAATTACAATGCGGCCATGGCCCTCCAGATGCAGCAACAACAACAGATGATGCAACAGAGGGCTGCTATGGCGTATCCAAATGTGAACGAGAGTCAGCTGACGCACTATGCCAAGATACTCTACGATTCTGTAAGTATATCATTAGTAATAGTGGAATTTCTCGGAAAGTTCTCTATATATCCACCAGGTGGCTATGACATAATATTGCAATTCTATTGGCTGAAAAATTCCCGCCCTTGGCTGTGATTGGCTGAAGCAAAGTGCATCCTAGCAGCAGTATTTTTAGTGCATTTTAATGTATATTTGACACCTTATCATTCAGTTGATTTTTTGTTATTTTTCTGAGAAAGTTATATTTATTGAATAAGTCAGTGATTATCTTCTATGTCTGTAAAGAAAAATGAGTAATAAGTGGAGAGGAAAGACTTATGTCTTGCTGAACTCAGGGCTGCTCAGTGGAAAGACTCTATTAGTAGCGTATTAGCTAAATAGTTGATTCATAGCAATACAGCTAGTGTGTTAATACTGTAGAATGACATTATTACATCACCAAATTACATTATCTCCATTCTACCCATGTTGAGCAATGGGGAGAAAAACTACCAGAGTGCATTGCCACCGTAGCAGATGAGTGACAATAGGATGACTTCACTACATAATTGTTAGTTGGATTGAACAGTACTTATCTGCTTCCATGTCAGTGACCTCTGGGGGTACTTTCATATATATAGCTAATAGTATTCACAAGATGACCCCATTAAACACCTACCCTATTTGCAGGTTAATCAAGTCTTTTTTAATTTTTCAGAACCCCAACATGACAGCTGAGGAGCTGCAGCAACGTCTACAGCAGCTGGTGCATCTTCAGATGCAGCAACATTTTCAGCAACAGCAGCAGATGATGCTTCAGAGGCAGCTTGAAAAAGCTCGACAAGATAACCAGCGACAACAAGTGCAACACCGTCAACTCCTTGCTCATTACCAACAACAGCAGCGGGATGCTAGCGGTGCCATTGCTCGTCCTGAATCCTTCCCTAATTTAAACTCTGCCATGGGAATAAAGCCCACAGAGGGAGGAGAGGGAGCAGAAGGAGGAGAGGAAGAGAGCACATTGAAGGACCTCTTAAAGTTTGGACAGAAATAAAATACCTTGTGTTCTTGTTGAACTGCATCTTAATCACTTTAGGTATTTCTATTGTGATGCCAATATTGTTTTTAAGTTGCATGGTGGTTCGGTACAGATAATACTTCACGTTAACTGTATATTCTGAGTAAAACTGGATGTAATTTGCTGTCAATTGATCATCCAAAGTTGTGTGAAAGACTTGGATTCATATCCTTATAGCAGATGTTGCCCATGTCTTCTGAAGAATATGATCTGCTATCTTTTAGGATCATAATTAATGGCCTATTTAACTTGTGTGAAGTTCAGTTGCATCTTATGAAGATGAGATATCTGTAATATAATAATTATAATCTTAATTATGCCAGAGATTTATTTTATAAATATTTAAATCAATGTAGTGTTGCATATATCATGATTATTTTATTTCTTAGTCGATGGCTGTATGTCTTTGATGTACACACTATGTGCAGCCCAAGTACTATTGAAGAAAGAGGGGTGAGGGAAGTGGGTTAACCTTTGACTGTTAATTATTTAAGGAGCAGAAATGGCATGCACTGCATTTGTCAGTATTAGTACTTGTTTCTTCTGAAGATCAAACAAGATTGTTCAAATCCATAAGTTATATAAGAGGTAATCAATACTAATTTAATTCCTAAAATAAGACAATTGCTGAATGATAACTTGGTTGTTGCTGTACAAATTCAGGACTGTAGACTTAAAATATTTTTGTAACATGTGATATCACCAATGTAATGACCACTATTACAAATGTGTAGGAAATCTTGTCAAAAGAGGGTGGGAGTGATGTAATTTTTATTTCTTCATGAAATTGAAGCTCTCATTGCTGTCAAGTCAGCTCATAAACTATTGCAAAACTGAGTTGTGAAGGAGGGAAGGTGCATGGAAGAACGCAAATGTACAAAACAGGACGGAATGTCTTGTTGATCAGATTGGAATTAATTTCAGTGATAGGTGAATGTCTCTGGAATGTGCTGAATTAACACTGAGCTGCTTCGAATTGAAAGAATGAAAAATGTAAGGTGGACTTTCTCTAATAGAGAAACATTTAAATGAATGTAGTATCTCTGCCAATGAAAGGGAAGATTTTGTATAACAGTTGCATATTATCATATGTTTATAGGAAAAATAAATGTTGTCAATCTTTGAAATTGTAATTCCATGGTGTTTTTTGATCTCCCAAATTTTACTGATGTGGAAAAGAACCATTTCCTGTGACAGCCATATACAGTTGCTCATTAGGCTACAGAACACCAGCGTTAGCTGTAATGCCGGCAGATGTATTGAAATATGTGGTATGAAAGAAGGTTGAGCACTATTGAAAGCGGCAAACTTTCTGCAGCCAAAACTTGCCGGACCTCAGTTGCATGAAAAAGCAAGTGTCTTATTTCACTTCAGTGGGTGTCTTAAAGTCTGCAGCTGTTTCTAGCCAATGAGCAGCCGGATGGCCTAATGGTCAAGGTATCTGCCAATTGGCCAGCTCTGCTGAAGGTCCTGGGTTCTACATCCCAGCTGGATGTCATTTCGATGAGATATTAAATTGGCGGTCCCTTGTACTTGGTGTCAGTGCTGAGGCAAGGACAGGTCCCATCCAACATGGGTGGACTCTTTATCAACTCTGGCTAGTGGCAAGAACTTGCCTTAGAGGGCTGCACTTTTCATATTTATCTATCTAGCCAAAGAGGCCGAACTCTTGAGTGCGCTACTTTATTGCATTCAACGCATAGCTCAAATGTTTTTTTTTTAATTTGACAGCTAGCGCCTGCGTGCAGAATGAGAGCATAAGGTCTTTTGCAAATGATGCATTTGCAGTCAGCTAGTGACCCAGGCTGGTACTGGAGTACTAGTAGTTAGCCATCCCAAAACTGGGTTTGAGCCTCGGTGTGCCAAACTTCTTGTTTATAACCTTTACCAAGCCACTCGTCACTTTAACCATTTGATTAAGTTAAGAGGTCTTGTCACACACCTAACCACTATGTCACAACAAAACCCAATTTTGGAAAGAATTTCAATTTATTGACTTATTTCATTTGCACTGAAACCTCATTTACACGACTTAATAAGCCAGGAATTATTTTAACAATTGTTAGTTAACCATGCTAATACAGAGGTTCAGACATCAACTGTCATTCCTAATAAGGCAGTCATTTTGTAAGCAAATCGACACGGTATTCATACACCTGTTAACATGTCGCCTCAAACCTCTTGAAGAGAACAAAAATAAGTCAAATGATATGTTGCATGACACAACCCACAAATAAGAGCTAATAAGAAACATTTAAGTCGAAGCAAATGAACCAGGAATGACTCGACTAATTACTCTACATATCACAAAAACTGGACTTCTGACTCTGGGAGATGAATGTAAAGCCGAATGTTAACAAGCTGGCGATTAGTCGAAGATTTTCTATTGAAAGAGAGCTCAAGTTAGGATAAATATTCCACCATTAGCTTCATAGATTAAATTTGACCTAATTTGAAACAAAATCACTGTAGAGCCTTTACATTACAAAATAAAAACACTATACATCCTTCCCTTTAAGCTTAAAGAAGATCAATAATTTATGACTAAAGTGTGAAAAAAAATTCCATTTCCCAAATGACATGAACTAATATGGAATAAATTATTAAATAAATTGATGAATAGTGCAAGTGTTTGAATGAACACATGCATAATAAACATAGCAAGACTTTTAACATAAATCAACTTCAAACATGCATTTGAAATCTTTACATTGTGCACAACCTGGTCCAACAAGCTCACTATGTACAAGGAAACATAAAATTGTGATATTCGGGTGAGATATTCATACTCACAGGCAAAAAATATTGTGAAGTTATCATAAATTGGGTTATGGAAGCCTAATTTTAGCAATTTATAATGTGTGATATAATATTGCAGTGGATAAGAAGTGCGGAAAAGGTTTAAGTGATTTGCACTGCATTATATTTTACAGTGTTCACAACAGAGGGCAGCACTTGGTGCTGATAACATTCCACAGGCAATTTCAACAATTTTTTTTTTTAAATTTTTAATTACATCATTTAAAGTCTACACTGGACTTTGGCTAACTTTTTCTTGACAAAAAAATGATCCACCTTCAGACGAAACCTTACTTTACATCCATTTTAACATTCAATGGATACCTCGGAACAATTACAACAGAAACAATCAGTCAAATGCAATTAATAAACTTGCTCCAGACAATTTAAATGACTCAGGAAGGGCTCCAACACATTACAAAATAATCTCATACGAAAATATTGGAGCAAAATTTATCCGAGATTTGGCAAGTGTAATGTAGAATTGGGGGCAGAAATAGATCTGGGGGTGTACAAAAATATATATGTATATTTCAAAGCAGTATTTCTTCCATGTATAAAAAGAAAATACTGCCACCCCCCTTCATAAAATGGAAACCCTTCACTATCTATGTTTTCCACATAAATGGTCTATTTGACTAAGTTCCCCCCGTCTTCCCAGTATTTCTTTGTGTTAATCCCTCAGCATTTTTCGTAGGTGTAGGCCCAACAGGAGTTGTATTGTCACTTGCTGTATCCTCTTCTGTGTCTGAGTATTCCTGAGGTTTTTCGCCTGGTTTTAAGAACTTGCCAATATAATCATATTTTTCTGAAAAAAAACAACAAAGGTAACAATTTTATTTTTAATTCAGAATGCTAAAAACAGCATATGTATGAATACTAGTTCTCTAGAACAGGTGTATTTGGTGTGGCAAATGTTTATTAAAAGGCTAGGTCCCGCACTAGGTCGAACTTCCATATTTTTGTATGTATGCCTTAGTAACCCTGTCCTGTGGACAGGGACTTGTAGCTATCTTCAGACCAAACTGAGGTCCTCAACCATTATTATAAATCAACCAGATCTTTTTGTTTTCTCCAATATACATGTATACAGGAAGGTGGGGGAGCTATTACCCAAATATAAGATAATTACAGAGAGAAAATGTGTGTCACGATTTAACAACCTAGACTTCATAAATACCTGTAAACTGTAATTCCCATTCTCGAACGCTCTCCATCTGCATTGAGTTGAGATCAGTTAGATCATCATACTCATCCTTGATAGCGTCTGCACTTAACGAAAATGTGGCCAAACCTCTGGAAGCATCTTTACCCGCAAACACGCCATAGGGACCCTCTGAAAGAGATAAAACAGAAACACACTTGAGTTAGCATAGCAAAAATTAAATAGATATATAATTATATACAATTCAAGGAAAATATTATGAAAGATTTGATAATTTATCTGCATTTTGCTGTGGTTCTTTGCCCTAACCAGTAAAACTTTACCCGCATAAAAAGCTAGTTGTCAAAGGCAGATATAATACTGAGATAACACTTAGGGAAGTCCGTATCACAGCATTATTAGCCCTTCAGTGAAACCAATTTTCCCTGATGTATATATCCCTGAACATTCAACTAATTATAGAAGGATTCCAAATAATGTAATTTAATTTAATTTTATCACAACAAAAAAATCCCTTAGTTTTCTCCGATTTCAGAAGTTTGGTTTTCTTTTTTTTTCCCCAAGTTCCCTTAAAAAATTAACACTAGTTTTCCAGGTTTTCCCTGACGATGGAGCAGCTATGAAACCTGAATTATCAATTGACACATAAAAAAGCTGTTATCTTGTTTTCTATTATACACCAGGAAGTGGTGACATATTCCAATGATATGCATATAATCAATTATTTTATATATAATCCACCAGACATAATATGGTTTCCCTATTACGAACCTATTCATACCGATGTCCAAAAATAAATACTCATGTTTGGCGTTAACATAGATCTACACATTCTGGTATTTTGTGTACAATTAATAGTTAGATAGTTTTTAAAGAGCCACACATTTGGTTTCACATCCTTCCAGAACTAAATATATGCATCTAATGATACAATGAAACGCCCACAATTAATTACTATTAGGAGTATCCCAGCATATTTTTGCAATTCAAAAAACATTTAATACATGTAAGCAAATCCAGCCTCTCCTAGCCACACCATCACATAATATCATTGTCACAAATTTTTGGCACTGCAAGACACTTCAATGACAGGTCATTAATATCACATACAACAAGGTGATTTGTCCTATATGATAATAGTTGGTTTTCTTCTCAACAGAGTCGACACAAGTATTTAGTGGGCTTACATAACTCTCCTAGTATTGCGTATTATGGCCAGTACCTGGACAAACTGCACAAAAATCCAGGTAACTAAACCAGCTGGCACAGTATCAAAACCTGGGGGGTTGGTACACCATGGAATAATGGAATAATCATTACAAACACACCTGCACGTAAAAAATTGCAACATAAATATAATGACTATAGCATTAACAAAAAAAAATGAGGAGCACCTGTTATGGTAATACGTAGGGTCAGGACATCATACAAATTGCATTTTCATCTGATTATTGAAGATACAAGATAAGGGTCAGTCTGTTATCTATAAATACTAATCCTGACAACCACATATTATCATCATATGATTATTACACAACAACAAAAAAACATAAAATATCTTACACAACTGTACTGTACACTCATGTTTTTAAAGGAACACCTTGCGCCTACGTGAACAACTGAAAAAAGTAGATTTCTATATTGATGTCTGAGCAAATATGCTGACTGACTCTCACAATACAGTGAAGATAACATCAGCCAATAGCAACTATGGGAAGTTCTCTCTCTCCTTCCCAGCAGTGCTACAACACATAATGGGTTAAAAACTGCAGCTCACATACAAGGACTATTGTCTATATTGAATACAAAGCATTACATCAGGGTTGGCAGCACAATAATAAATTGCATCTATGATCTAACAGATCTATAGATTAACAATGAAATTGCCATGGATGGAACCCTGAACTGGAGTACATTGTAACATACTGACCACATAATTAATATCCAATTGATGTCATCCTATAAATGTAATTGTTTTTGGAAGACTATCGTTAACATATCAAGCAAATCTAGCTGTCAAAGATGATCTATGATGATATGACATACAAGGACTATTGTCTATATTGAATACAAAGCATTACACCAGGGTTGGCAGCACAATAATAAATTGCATCTATGATCTAACAGATCTATAGATTAACAATGAAATCGCCATGGATGGAACCCTGAACTGGAGTACATTGTAACATACTGACCACATAATTAATATCCAATTGATGTCATCCTATAAATGTAATTGTTTTTGGAAGACTATCGTTAACATATCAAGCAAATCTAGCTGTCAAAGATGATCTATGATGATATGGTCATTGATCTCATTCTCCATGCCATGTAAGGCAAGCTCAAAGAATGTTCATCTACCTATATAGTATTTCACTTCTTGGGACAGCATCAATCAAAAACCCCATGTTATGTCACTTGAAATGACAAAATCAAGGACATGTGACCTTGACACGGTCACACTTGAGAAGGCAAGATCTAGTACAGTCACCCGACTGGGAACTGACTAGAAGCCCTGAGTCACAACAGATTTATGTGGTCACTTTCAAAAAATTGGACCACAGCCAAGTCCCTTAGTTTCTGAGCAATTCAAAGCTTCTGTTAGTTCTCTACCCATTTCTCTGCAACTGAAAATCCCCTAATATGCAGAAAGTGTTGTTTGTGACATGACCTTGACATTTTACCATAGCACAAAAATTATCAGTTTACTTATTTATTTTAGAGTTTCTAACATCAACTGGCACATTGAACAATCAGTCAATAAATCACTGCTAGATCACTTTCAAGTTAACACTCAAGTTAATTAGATTGCAATGCATCCCACTTTGCCTTGCCGTTAATACATTTTAAACATTAAAAAAACACCATGCAGCATATATCAGTCTGCAATATACATTTGCAACTGGAGCCCTGGCAACCAATGTCAAGCCTTTGCTATCAGTGATTCATAGTTCAGGAACTAACTGACCTCACTGACACATCAAATTCAACAAACCTAGCAATCATATTTAATCTAGGAGCAGTTATCTTAAACTCATATCAATAAGTCCACAGAGGTCACATATTTAAGAAGCCAAACAAGCGAGGTTTCTGTCCTGGCACAAATATTTTTCTGAACTTTGGAACTCAAATATTTTCAAGTCCAAAAGCTGAAATGGTGGCAGTTAAATTTTTCATGCATGGGGCAACTTTCACAACATGTGGCCAAAACCAACAATGCCCTATTGTTGATAGATCCATTACTGGCCTTTTTTCCCTTTGAGAACAGAGAAAATATGGAAGGCTGTAATAGTTACGTTATTCATTGTGGAATGTTTTCAATTACTTAATTACTGGTGCTTAATTCCATGCAATTGAGGTGTCTCAAATTCCATTGCAATCTGTATACCTTAGTAGCAGTGGTTCAGATAGCAGTTGTAGTCATACTTTATTCTTTCCTCTAGATATCTGTGTATACTAGGTCCTTGCAAGAGAAGGGATAAAAATGCAGGAGAGCCTCATATAACTGCCAAGTTTCCCGATATCATATGAGGCAAGAACTAGCATTGTCAATGCATTATGTAGCATCAGAATAGCTTGTTTATGCTCCAACATTGCATGATATTCATGGCATATAGGTATTATGCTGCTCAAATACTGCAACAAACTAATATATTTAATGAAACTACATGCTGATTGCACTTGTGTCTTACCAATCTCTACTAAGTACTTACTTGTCCAGGAGAAGATAGTAAACATTAGAAATACAAATACATTGCTTCCCAGTTTTCTCTCAATTTTGTCTTGTTGATCATGATAACATGAATTGAATTATTAACATTTTAAATTATTTCATGCTCCAAACAGAGAGAGAGGCCTATATTTCACAATTCTTAGGGATGTCATATGGACTAGAATGTTTCTGCAAAACAACACCTGTAGCTCCTCGTCTGGTTTCTGAGACCACTATTCATACCACCTTAGTCTACCTAAAAACAACTTGACATAGATTTACTGAAGAGATCTAGGTCAAGTCGGGCCAACCAGTACTATACACAAAAAAACCTGTTGGAAACTTGAAAGCATGATCATTAGCTCGTATTATTATCTAGATATTGATCAAGCAATCTAATATCCTCAAAGCACATGCATGAACGATACTGAAAATTCAGCTATCTACGTCACTGCCGTAGATGTTCACTTACAAAAAAATTTACCATTTTGAGTTTGACAGCTCATCCTTCCCACATTTTGCACATTTGACATGGCTAGACAGCCAACCCAAACAAGAGCTGTAAGTTCAACAGAAACGCGCAAAAATAGGTAAGCCGGTTTTTTGCATCACACTGACAACTTTACCTGGTCCGTAAAACTTCTTTCCCCTGGTGACATCGAAAACTTTGAAGTTGACAGCCATGAGAATTCTTCCATCGGGGCCCCTGCCATCGTACTCTCTCATCTGCTCCAATGTGAAGTCACGCTTTTTCATCTTGGGAAGTTGAGGCTCCTGTGGACGGGACGGCTCTTCCTGCTTTCGACTGGCAAATATCTTGTAGATGAGATAAGCACATACCCCCAACAATGCCAAGTTAAGGGGACTTGTAAAGAGTTCTTTGACGAAAGCCATGGCGAACTCCCAACCCGATGTGCTGGTCGTGTCTGCCTCTTCCGCCATTTTATTTATGAAGGCACCACATCACACAGCGCATGCGCACAGCTACCATGACCTCACCCCGGCAAGATCGCCAGGTGCATGCAGGAAGGTCTCAAAAGTGCGGGAACATTCAACATGAAACATCTGCAGGACCTCGCACACTGGGACCATGGGACCAGTGGCGTAGCTATGGGAGGGGGGGGGGGGGGTGGGCCAGGTGCCAGATTGGCTCACAATATTTCAGCCTCTTAACAGAGTCACGTCAAAATGCTCAATTTAGTATTTCGGCCAGTTATAAGACAGAATGCTTGATCAATCTGCTAAAAAATATATATAGGCACAAAATAAAAATATACACATTTAAAATTAGGTAATGATTTTACCCAGTGGCCATGGACAGACGTAATCTGGGAAAAGCCCAATGCATTGCCCATATATACGTCACTACTTTAAACAATAAGACTTAAATATAGTATCAAATATCTTTATCCTAGAAAAAACCTAAATTTAAGTTGAGAGGGTGGTATGTATAAATATCCCCCCCCCCCTTCCCTCCTGAAAATATGAACGGATATTTTATTATCATTACTCACAATATTTTCACAAGCACAATATTTTGTCTGAAAACATGGGAATCAGGGGCGGATCAAGAAAATGGGACCGCTATTAAATCAAAATTTGCTAGGCCAGGCCCCCTAAACCCCCCTACCTAAATCCGCTACTGGGAATGATGGGATGATAGATGTTCAGTTGTGAATGTGAGCCAACTCAAAAAGAGGTTGAACTACAAGGCTTGGAGTGAATTGGATGCTGACAAAAACCATTGATATCTAAATTCAAGTCAAAGACAATAAAGCAAATGTACTACTTATTCTACCAGTCCCGTGGTTTAATTATTCTTTGATTGTGTATGATGTTGAAAAAACAGTATATAGCAGGAGTTTATCTACTTATCCTAGGGTTTATGCCTGTAATATTTGTGTCAATCATTTTGGGTAGGGTTGTGTTTGCATTTGAATGAATATAAAATGTCATCACCCTGTAAATATCCATATGGTATATTTTAAATTGCTTATAGAAATTTACAGTCAGTCTTTTTTTTTATTAAAGTGTTTCCTGGGCTTGTTTAACTGATTTTCAACATTTCCATGTATCTTTGGGTCATATATAATTATTATTTTTTTAGAAAATTGTGCGATCATTATGGATATGTTTAGATTTTAATATAATCTGAGAGCAGTTTCTCTCAATGCTGGCCAAGTGAAAAATCTGCGTCCATGGAGCCCTCCTGTCAACCACGCAAGGCTGCCATTATAAAATGATGATTTAATAAATATGTATACAGCTGTATATATGCCATTACTCATAGGCCTAATTTCAGTGAAAGCTAGCTTCGGGGTTTCTGGATATTTTACTCCCCCCCCCCCTTTCAAAATTCAGGGACCTCATGGAAAGAAATAATAAAGTCATATCATATAGACCTATAAATATCAGGAACTTCCTCAGGGCTTCTATTCGTCTATCTCTCTGTCTGTCTGTCTAGTCTGTGTCTATCTATCTACTTGCACGACTGATATTATTTAATTTACATATTGTTATATTTATTTAGCCTGTGTAGCTCTGTGAGAAAATGTTTAATCCATTTCCTTTTTTTTCAACAGGGGGCGCCACTAATCAAGGACATGACCAATACAGACTACTGGCGCCACCAAACAGGTAAGCTGGGTAAAAGTCCTGAAAATATGCACATCAGTCCTTCAGTTTAGCCATTTATAGTTTTCTCAACATTTGCTTCCTTGTGGTAAGCATTTTACTATAATATATATTTATATCAGCTATAAGCATTGACCAAGATACGTTAGATAGACCATGGAGTCACTAGTGACTCCATGGATAAACAGAGACAAATGTATGAAAACAACTACACAAAATAATATACATCTTTTATTTATAAAAAATATTCTGCATTGAACAAGAATATTTGAATTTCCGTGTCATAAAAACCTTCCCTGATTTTTGGAGAACATTAAAAAACCAAAATCTTAGCTTCTAAAGCTTTCACACAAAACTGTTTACCAAATATTTCCACTTATGAAATGGAGTATTATTACCAAACATAAGCTGAGGTACATATAATTTTCATGGAAAATTTAAAATGAATATTGTTAATGGAACAGGCTCATGGGGGAGACAGACAAGCCTCTCACATAGCAATAGGACAAACAGGAAGCATGCAACTTAGTGAATGAGCCTGGATGAAATTCTTAGATAACCTCAAAGGGTCCTGCCCTTGTATTCTTTCAAAAGCGTATTTTAACATTTTTATTAATAAAAATCCTTTTGTAAAGTTTACTCATACTAATCCAATCCTTGCGATACATAACAAACTGTAGGAATAGACTATTAATGAACCAGCAACAACATGTACATTGTACAGTTACTCATAAATAACCAACTAAAGTAATGACATCCACAGGCATAGGACTCCATGAGCCTATCATGCAAAGTTAACACTAGGTAAATGACATGGTAAATCATGCATAGTATTTTCATGATCACTGCGATTTATATAAACAAATGGATGGATGAATGGATATTTACAAAGGTCCATTTCTTTAGAAATGGTAAGTACACACGAAATGTATAAAAAAGATACAGTTAAAGTTAGTAAAAAACATTTGGCAGGAATTTGCTTCATTAAATCAGTGTATTTATAAACCTGTGTGGACTTTGTCCTTCAAATGAGTTAATTTCTCATAGAGAGCATTAACCAGATATAATATTAACAATCAAAGGTGGGCTGCGCTATACATACTCCTCACCCACTGCATCATCTTCTTTGCTTGGAGACGGAGGGGGCGAGAGGTGGACCACAGGAGCAGGAGATGCCATGGCTCGCACTTTCGTTGCACTAGCCACCCCAGCATCCGGCAGTTCTGCAATGTCTCTGAACACACCAACCAGCTTTTCGTAGTTCGGTCCCCAATTGAGGAAATAATCAAGATTCAAAGCTCCATTGAGAAGCTTATTGCTATGTTTTGGTTGGCGCTCATCTTCTGATGCAAAGAAAGTGCTAAGAGAGTCTTGATTAGAAACAGATCCGTCATGAGTAAAAGTCCGACTAGCATCTGTGTCCTCATTTTCATCTGTCTCTGGTAGGTGGGGAAATCGTATGTGGTTGGGCTGAAAGTCATTTCGTACTTTAAAGTTTTCATCTTCAAATTCTGAACATGTGAATGAGTCATTAGAGCCCTCATCAGATGAGGTGTCTGGAGGAGGCATCATGCTGCCCGCATTGAACACAGGAACCCGCACAGCTGGGTGGGGTACTAAGTTTTGTCGGTGGGGAAATTTGTTAGCCCTGGACGGGGCTTCACTAGAGGAAGATAGAGCATCCACCGGATTGTGAGGGCTCTTAGACCGTGAATTTAGACGCTCTATCTCCTCCACAGTCAAACCCCTAGTAGGAGTCCCTCTCAGCCCAAGTTGGTTAATGGGCTGCTTTAATCTGGATGCTGGTCTGCCCCCTGCAGGATGATCACTATACGAGCTGCTGCTGACATTGCTTGGGTACAGCCCATTCACAGGGGTAGACCGCATACTGTTGGCATTTGGCAAGGGGCTCATGCGCTTATCAAGAATGTGCTTCTCATGCAGATGACTGGTGGGAGTCTGGCGATTGAGCTGGTTCAGGGGACTATTCCTGGATAATTGGTTCAATGGATTAGACAAATTATTCACATTATTTATAGTCAAGGGACTTGCAGTGCCAGCCAGTGTGAGGGGACTTTGCTGTCTATTGCTGAGACTGGCGGGACTGGCTCTGTTGTAAGGGGTGCTCTGCAGTATTGAAGGACTGTCTCTGTGGTTGAGCATGGGCCCAGGACTTTCCCTGATAGGCTGGCCGCCTAGCCCTGAGGCATGAGGATGCTTGCTCCCAGACCCTCCTTTGTACTTATTGTGCAGCATGCCACTGCGGTATCTTTTGTAGTGACCCACTACATCTACTAGGTCTGATGGTGCAATGCTGCTGGCATTGTCAATGTCATAGTGTTCAGGCGGCTCTTCACAGTAAGCTATATTGTCCATGCCTGACCCGTCCAGCAGCAGGCTATTGTCTCTGGAATGTGAGGGGCCAATTTCTCGGCCAATAATATCTGGACGGGAGGATGGAAGGTGATCTGCAACCTCCCGTTCATTGAAAGACTGGGTAGCAAGTTCATCAGCTATATGTTGCCGAATAATGGACTCCTCACACACGTCACCACTCTCAGTAAAGCCAGAGTCTTGATGACTGCGATTGTCATTGCTTGTCTTGTCAAGAATTCCACCATTGCTCTTGCTTTTGATGTTGCTATTCACGTTAGTTCCTGCAGGTGCCTTTTGTTTGCGACGATGTCTGAGAACCAGGAAGACCACGATTATGACGATGACGACAACAGCGAAAAAGACAATAATAACGATGTAAGCGAGATGAAACGATTTGCTGCCAGTGGCGGCTCCCATAACAGCTTCACAGGTTTTGTTGTCTCCGGCAAGTGGCTTGATCTCGAATCTTGCTGTTGATCCTGAGAATGGCATCACGTTTCCATTTATACGGAACTCTTCTATACACCCTTCCAAATCTGCAAGAAATACAACATTTTAATTTCAGCAAATCTTATGAGGTATTTAAGTTGACTCCAATAATTTACAAAGGTCTGGAGTTTAATATATAGTACTTACTCTCAGCCTGGACACCATCAATGGTTCGCACATCTTGCTCAGTTCCACCAACTGACAGTGAGGTCAAATCAAGGTCAAGCGGATCATGGACTGGCAGGCTGAAGGTTCGACTCTGTACTTTTTCATCAACCATCAGAGTGACAACATTTCCTGAAATAACAACAGATGTGTAAGAAATTTTAACCTGACTCACACATTATGGCCACAATATTTCAAGAGGGATGTCTGAAATGCAAATGTGCAACGAAAGTACAAACCTTTGACAATAAGTGTTGCATTGTGCCATTTTGAATCGCTAACTTTCATGTCCTCTTCAGGTGGCATAGAGAAGGTCTGTCTGCCAACTTTGCTGGTGTACTGAATACCATTAGACACAACCTGGAACGGAAATATGAGAAATGTTAACTTCTCTGACAGTGTAAATAATTTGGGCAACTGTTTTTGAGAACCTGAAATTGGTGCAGCATGTTTTTGTCAATTTCTGAATAATTACACACCTCTAAAGCAGTAAAGTCCTGGTTAGATACTGAATAGAAGAAGAGCCCTTGTTCACGGCTTGTCTTGAAAGTCAATGAAACCACACTGGAACCATCAACTGCCCGCTTTGACCGCACACTCTTCACCTTCTCATCTCTTTTGTAGGACTCTTTGGGCTGGTACACAACCAATGCATTGTTGCTGAAGCCAACTGGTTGCCATTCTGTAAAGAAATATATCAGGAAGTTAGTACCTGTCTGCTGACGTCATATAAAGGACAAACATTTCAATTGAATAGTGAGGAAACTCATTTCAGCATACCTTGGTCACACACTGCACCCATGTAGCCCTCCTTGCAACGACACTGGTGTCCTCCCCAAGTATCCTCGCAAATGCCATGAACGCAAGGTGAAAGGTCACATGTAGACTGTGCAGATCGCTTTGGACAGGTGTTAGTGATTCCAGATGAAGTCCTAGGTGTTGTTGACAACAAATCCAAGTTGTTCATGATCATCGTCTTAACACATCCCACGAAATCATGCGTCTTCGCACGGCCATTTCCTTCCAAAATGGTTGACAGGTCTTTCACTCCACCAATCCAAAAAGAAACGGAGCCCAGCTGTAAGTTTCTGTAATGAAAATTATTACTTTTAATAACTGTTATACATGCAAAACTTCCTTAATGTGATAAACAATCATCTGTAGATTTATGCATACATTGTTGTTGCAGTAAACAGCTGTCTGGAACACGACTGTTCATTCTCTAAACAAGGCTCACATATTTCTCCTTCAGGGCCACAATCATCAACTTGCAATCGGATATTCTGAAAAACAAATGCAAAAGACATAGTTACAAAGTGATGCTAAGTACTCAGGAATTGCAGTATCAATACAGAATAGTTAAAATAAGTGATTAACAGTTCATTTACCTGCTCATTTTGCTCCACCTGGATCCTGTGCCACATTCCATCCGCAACTGATTTAGGGACAGAGATATTCACGTCACCCCACATGGTGAACACAACAGAGCCTTGGATGAGTTGCAGAGCAAGAAAATGCCCATTTCTGGCACTGCTGTAGGCAAGCAAGGCATTCTTATCAAGCGTTGCAAGCTGTAAAGTAAACTTGAACTGCCCAGATCCAACGATTCCTCCATTGAACTCCATATATGACAACTCGCCAAAACCCTTACTGGTTGCTTCACAGTTTTTGCCCCATGAACCAAAAGGACACTCACAGGAGTAGGCGTCTCCTTGGGATGTGCAAACTCCACTATTCAAGCATGGAGCTGATCTGCAAAT
Organism: Alitta virens; assembly: GCA_932294295.1. Lineage (NCBI taxonomy): Eukaryota > Metazoa > Annelida > Polychaeta > Phyllodocida > Nereididae > Alitta > Alitta virens. The sequence continues at coordinate 11,636,334 of OW028577.1, read as the reverse complement.
GTCGCTGTTGGTCTCACACTTTGGTCCTTCGAATCCTTCTGAGCACGCACATGTGAAGGAGCCTCGAGTGTTAGTACACCTTCCTCCATTTTGACAAATTCGCTGTTGACATTCATCTACATCAACGTCACACGTTCTACCCATCCAACCAGACTGGCAGTTGCAGGTGAAGTCATCCCCAGTATGAGCAATACAAATTGCACCGTTGTTACAGTAGTTCTGCTTGCAAGTGTTCAATGGAGTCTCGCATCTTTCACCAGTAAAGTCCTCTCGGCAGGTGCATTTAGCCGTCTGCTCAATACGAGGTGAAGTCAGTACTCTACTGCTGCTCTCTGCGATGTGATACTCATTCTCAAAGATGTCAGTCACACTTTCGCACTGGCCTCCATTTTGGCAGGGACTGCTGGTGCAAGCATTGAAATCAATCATGCCAATATTGATGCCGAGTTTAGATTCTAAGGCTGCTTTGTTGGTACTGAGCACCTCTATTAGAGACTGACGTGTCATGTATTCGCTTCTTTTCTTAACTGTCAAAAACACTTCAACAGTACTGTCTGCACCCTTTGCCGAGAAAAGCATGGGATATGCTGATGATCCAAATGACTCCCGTAAAGCTACAACAAATGGGGAATAACTTTGTGACAAGAAGTTTTCCAGAGATGTACTGGTTAGTTGGATGATAATACTGTTCTCTGCAGCTGCCTGGTCAAACTTAGCTGTGTGAACCGTGATTGGAGAGTAGACTACATTATGGATGCCATCAAAGCCACTTATGTTCAACTGGTATGACTGGGCCATTGGGTTGTTCCATCTAGGCATACGCAACTCGCAGTCATCTTGCATTGAGAAAAGCCGAGAATCTCCCTGCACCAAATCACACTGATAATTGCCCTCCTCATCAATATCCAAAGGTATCACACTGGCGATTTTTCCTCCAGGGAACTCTCCATTAAAGCTTTGCAATATGATCTCCAAAGGTCTCTGCCTTGAAGGGTTATCATTGTCATCTAACACACTGATCTTGAAACTCAATGTGGATGTCATGGTTGGATTACCATTGTCTGTGACCTTGACCCTGGTTAAGTAGGATGGTACAGCTTCTCTGTCCAAGGTGACCTTGGTCTGAACAAGGCCGGAGTTCAGTCCAACATCAAATACATCAAGGTTGTCCAAAAGCACATATTGGTAGGGTCCCTGGTTAGGAGGAACATCTTGGTCTGTGGTGAAAGATGTCAAGCTTATCAGAATTTCGCTGTATGGTGCAATATTCTCCCTTCCATGACCTTCAGGAACTGCTGGATCAAATTGAGGCTCATTGTCATTGACATCAGCAATGGCAACTGAGACCAAAGCAGTACCTGCAATGAACACAATACAAAGTTTAGATGAGGGATACACCAAGAAAGTGCCATACAAAGCTTCACAAAAAACTGCTTAATTTCAATATATTGTACTCACCAGTCATAGGTGGTGATCCTGTATCAACAGCAGCTACGGTGATGTTAATGGTGCCCTGAGATTCTCTATCAAGTTTGACATCGGTGGTCACTAGACCTGTATTTGAGTCGATGCTGAACATGTTGCCACCGGTAAGCATTCTGTAGCTGAACACACGGAATTCTGGTTTCAGGTCAATATCCTGCAAAAAAACATAGGTGAATATGAAGTATTTCCATGTTTTTCTTCATTATATATGCCATAGCTGTCCTATTGCAAAGACGCTTCAAATAAGATTAAATATTGAGGTAAAATACCTTTGCCAAAACTTGGATAACAGATGTTCCAGGCTCTTGTTCCTCTCTCACAGATCCGCGATAAACAAGCTGAGTGAATTTTGGTGGGTCATTGGCATCACTCACTCCGATTCTCACAACACACATAGCAGTATCATTGCCCTTGATGGGTCCTCTGTTCTTTGCAAGTACATTGAGTGTTACCTGAAGGCAGTAAAAAATTAAAATATGTAATAAACTTCATTAGTCTTTGGATGAATGCAGCGTACAAGATTTTTAAAATGAGAGATAGGTAATTGTCAAAATCTTATTGAAACCAACCTGTTCAGTTGATTCTCTGTCAACTCCAGCAGCCACCTGGATAACACCACTCTCAGGTTCCACTATGAATCCTTTCCTGTTGCTGTCTCCCACTAGATAGTAAAAGACAACCCCATCAGCTCCTTGGTCACGGTCTGAGGCATGCACTGTACCAACATTGTATCCAGCAGCTGCAGACTCGCTCACAAAGAATCCAAACTCAGCTTGGTCAAACTGTGGAGTGTACTCATTAGCACTTGTTACATGGATGTTAACAGTGGCGGAGCTGCTAAGAGAGGTGCCAGGGTTTGTGGCAGTGACGATGACCTGGTAATCTCTTCCGTTTTCATAATCAATGCTTCCCTGGCAGCGAATAACACCAGTGTCTTCCTGAATGTTAAACTTTTCCATTGCAGCAGATTCACCCCTCAGAGAGTATTCTGTAAGGGTATTGGTTCCTTTGTCCTTGTCAATGGTGATCACTTCGAACACAGTTGTCCCACTGGCTGAGTTTTCTTGGATGTGTGCATTATAAATGGTGGTGTTGAATTCTGGTGCGTTGTCATTGACATCAGTTAAGTACACCATGAAGTTGCGAGATGTTTCTCGTGGCAAACGTCCACGATCTCTGGCCGTGATGGTCAAACTGTGTACAGCCTGCTTCTCAAAGTCCAATGGTTTGTTGACTTTGAGGAAACCCTGACTTTCGTCAATGGCGAATAGATCATCATCATTGCCTGCAGTGAGGAAATAAGACACCATGCCATTGTTTCCAGGGTCAGAGTCTGTTGCTGCTACACTACCAATGACATCACCAATTTCACGATCTTCAGCAATGGTTACCTGGAATAGCAACAAAAGGGATTATGAAATCTGGCTAAACTTTTGTATTTTCGTAATATTTCTTTCCTTTTTTAAACAAGCTTACCTGAAAAGCTTGATTATCCAGAAAGCGAGGAGAATTGTAGTTGACCTCTTCGATATAGATGGATACAGATACAGTGCTTGACAGTTGTGGCACTCCCTCATCTGTTGCTCTGACGACTAGTTGATACATCCTACCCTGTTGGCCTCTCACCAAATTTCTCAATGAAATAATACCAGTGTCTTCATTCAGTTCAAAGAACCTTGTGCCATTTCCTCCAATAATGCTGTATGTCACTTTGCCGCCCTGAGAATCATCACTGCAAAAGGAAAATTATTTGTGAGGATAAAATCCATAAATACTCTGAATAAGAATTTCGTAATACACATGATGCTAGCGTAGTTTGGTTACTGATCAACATACCTTGCACTGACAGTGAATACAGTCTGCCCTATCTCAGCATCAATCGACACCGCAGAAGAGTTGGAATCCATGTTGAACAATGGAGCTCTTTGGTTTGCTGAGAGGACCCTGATGGTTACTTGAACCTCTGATGACCTAGGTGGATCACCTCCGTCCATGGCAGCTACGGTCAGCACATGCTTATTCTCAGGACTGTCTCCGGTGGGAAGGGTTTTATGCATCAACTGTTGTCTTGTGCGGATCTCACCAGAATCAAAGTCAAGCTGGAAGTACTTGCTGGGAGTTTTCAACAGGTAAAACACCTGAGAAAACACACCATCTGAGTCCCGATCAAAAGCAGAGACTGCACCCACCAACGTGTCTTTCGGCTGCTCTTCCACCACCATTAACATGTATTGCTTTGACAAGAAGCCTGGAGCATTGTCATTCACATCCAGGATGTATATTGACACAGTTGTCTCCACACTGTATGCTCTGTCATTTGCAGAGACCTTTAGGATGTACTCATTCTTGCTCTCATAATCCAAAGGACCAGCTACGGATACATCTCCAGTGTAAGCGTTGATGGCAAATCTTTGTCCAGGGTTCTCAGTAAAGCTGTATTGGTGTTGTGCATTGGCACCAACATCAGCATCAGTTGAGGTGATCTTCATAACAACAGAACCTGGTGGGGTATTCTCAGGGATCTGAGTGTGGAAATGCTGAGTGAACACTGGAGGTTCATCATTCTTGTCCAAGACGGTAATATCAACTATGGCATTTGATGTTTGAGATGGTGTGCCCTGGTAAAGAAGAAGTTACGCATCATTAGTAACATTGTTGTTGAGACTGTATGGCAAGAGCAAATGGACAATGCAGATATGTTGGTGTACTTACATGATCAGTAGCAGTAATTTCCAGAGTGTATTGGCTATGAAGCTCCCTGTTCAACTTCTGGTTTGTTCGAATGACACCAGTGTTTGCATCCATGGCAAAATCTTTGTTATTGTCTCCGCCTGTGATGGTGTAGGTAATTCGCCCATTATCACCAGAATCTTCATCTGTAGCTGAAATTGTAGTAACTAAGTTGGGAGGGTTCTCTTCCTCAGTGGCTGTGGCATTGATGTAGGTGGTTCGGAAGCGAGGACTGTTGTCATTTTCATCTTCAACATTAATGCTTAACTTAATGTAATCGGCTAGTGATGGGCTGCCATTGTCCTTTACCTGAGAATTATAAAAACACAAATTATGAGTTGAATACATGTACATCCCACTTTTGATTCCAAATATTTAACCAAAATGAAATAAATTTAATCAAGCTATATTCAGTACAGTGTCACATCCTTAAATCATTTCTTACCCCTATCCATAATTTATACTTGTGGGTCTTCTCATAGTCGAGCAAATTTCTTAGTCTCACAACACCTGATGACGTGACCTCAAATGCCTGCCCCATGTTTCCACCAGCGATGAAGTATGTCAGAGATACAGAAGGTCGACTGGATTGTCCTGTCACAGTCACTAAGGTTATTCCTGTGCCTGTTCCTTCGGAGAGCCTGAAGCTGGTGTCTGGTGACTGGAGACTTGGAAAGCCAACTGTTGTAGCAGGCAAAACATTGACCTCCACAGTTGCTTCGTCTGAGAGTGGGTTTTGTCCCTAAATAACGAGATATAAAAGTGTCTCTTACAACATGCACTTTAATTCCCTCTGAACAGCACCCATGGCACTATCAGTAACATGCACTCTGATTTTTCAATATGAACAGCACCCATGCAACCATCAATGTACATACCTTGTCTGTACCTCGCACCATGAATCTATAAGATCTTTGCCCAATCATATTGTTCTTGGTGGTTATAATTCCAGTCTCTGAATTGATATTAAAGTTGTTGACATCCTGACTTCCAAACAAGGAGTATGTCACTTCACCATTAGTTCCAAGGTCAGGGTCAACTGCAGTCACTCCGAGAACAAAGACACCTTAAAACAAAAGAACATACACTTAGATTTAGGAAGGGAGTAGCCAATCATCTTGAGACATTCGAGCATTTATCGCAGGTTTATTTGCCGCTATGAATGTTTCATACAAAATATGGTCACCTGAACTAGTAGGATCCCTGATGTATGTAGAATAAGTCCTCTGCGTAAATTCTGGTTTCATGTCATTCACATCCTCCACATCGACAACCACAATAGCTGAAGCACTTCGAGACATCAGACCACCATCTGCGACAACTACTACTAAAGTGTACTTGTCCCGAACCTCACGGTCCAAGTTAGTGGTAGTTTTGATCACGCCAGTTTCAGGAACCACTGTGAAGTAGGAGTTGCCATCATCACTCAATGAGTACCTGCAAGTAAAGATTAATTGGATTAGCAATTAATGACTGAGAAATAAACACAGATTGCTTACAAAACATTTATTGAACATACAGACATTCTTAAGGGAAGCCTTTGACTGACAGACCTTGCAGGTGCTGCCCCCTAATGTATAAGATGATGTACTACCGAGGTCCTCATAAAGCAAATCAAGTTCTCATCACACATTTCAATTACATGTGATAGCTACACTACAAATTGCTACATTCTTTCTCTGAAACAAATGCTATGCAATTATGTTGAATGTTCACGAGAGCCACTGCACCTCATGAAACGAGTGCGCTGACTTGCTTCCTCAATACAAATTCACATTCAACTTGAGAAGCACAGGAAACATCTAGGTGAAAAAAACACTTGATTCATTCAAACAAAATTACTGGACTGGAAACCTTTCACATGCAAACATATCATTATGCATTACATCTTTTTAAGATCTTTACAATTATGACCCCTTTTCTGCGGCTGGTCACCAACTGTGTTGTCATTAATTCCTGCTATGGCAAAAGCGCTTCTCAGACAGCGGCATAAGAAGACAAATTTGAACTTATATTAAGTTATTATTCCAGACATCGGTTGAGAAAAAAAAAGAAGTTCAGTGACAAATTTCTGTTACATAAGTTTTGGTAGCAATGTCATTATCAAAGTCTTTTATATTCCATTGCCAATGCCAAGGTTTCCACTGTCAAGGTCCAAATTTGAGCAATTTTCATCAATTTTGACTCAATAATAACCAACTTGTTCACATTTTGTCATAGTAACCGCCTATTACTGCCTTATCACGTCTAATCTGCCAGAAGTTTGAGAAAGGACCGATATCTTCAGTCGGTAGCTTTTTATGCGCATAACACCCCACAATTTAGCGGAAGAGAGCAGGGCGCACCACGATATGCTTGTGTATAGCATGTCTAGTGATCATTTGCAAGACATAATGATATGTATGGCTGGTCTACCTGGGACAAAAGTATTTGAAGTCGGAACAAACTATGATGCCATTACCTCAGCGAAATTACACAAATATGCAGTATGATGGGGGTGTGGTAATTTAGCCCCTACAATGTGCAACAGAGGATACTGAATACAAGCTGCTGCAGGTGCATCAGACTGAAAATGATCTTTATCGAACACAAAAACTGTCCAACCTTTACCTTTTTTATTTGGCATAGTGTTGTAACTGATGTGTTAAAGTGAATAATCTACAGTACTTTGATTTTCTAAATAGTATCATTGTGTCAGGTCATGTACAAGATTGTGTTGGAGTTTCAAGTGTGACTTCACATTCTGGTGATTTTAATGGTTGGTCCCATGGCAATTAGATCATGTTGTGCGATTTTACAACCATAATCATTTAAGTTTACTGCATTGAGGCGAAATTATATATTCTCTCTTAACACGAGCAGTAATAGTCTGACCTTGCACAAGTCAGTGAAGAAAGCGAAAACATCACAGTACATATTTGCTTCAAGGACAGCAGTTTATAAAATCTGAAAATAATGCCCTATCATGTTATGTAGTGATTGCTGGCTGATACCATGTATACCAAGGTTCATAAAAAAAGTGCCAGTGAACTCAATACTACCATAACACTTAACAATTATGCACATACAATGTGGACCTTCAATTTGCTTCAATATAAAAGACATTAAAAGTGAAATCAAAGCAATTAATTGAGATTGTTTAATCCTCTTATTTCAACATATTGCATTGTACCTGAGTTGAGCATTGGTGCCAGCATCTTCATCAGAGGCCTGGACAGTGATGACTGGGGAACTCGGAGGAGCATTTTCACTGATGATAGCTTGGTACATCTGATGCTGAAAGATGGGAGTGTTGTCATTCACATCCTCCACTAAGATTAGGATTGTTCCTGTGCTGGACAATCTGGGAGATCCTGAAAATATCAAACATAAACCAGCCATGTTACTTAAATGTCTCCTGTTAAACTTATACAAACTACACTCTTTGATAATACTCTATTTCTGCCAAAATTTCAGTTGGTTTACCCATGTATATATTTATTTAATTAACATTAATTTGTACATGATAAAGTTGATCATGTCACAAGTGGGTGGTGGCGATGAGATGCATCGAACATGATAGATGTTATGCAATGTTTCCACAGTCCACAAACCATGAAATGTACAGGTAATTGATCAAAGCATTGACAGTTCCACTCCATTCCTTTTCCTGTTAGCACTTCATGTAAATGCTAATTTATTCACTGATAACAAGGTGTAAACAAAAAGAGAGACTGAAACGCCCAGTGGACAGTGTTTACATATGAATATTCATTGAGGTCAAGCTTGATCCTGTGGGAGTTGAGCATGTGGACTTTAAGGAGTACACGACTTGCCATTAATTAAATCTAGGACACACGGATTGAATTAGATACATCATGTAATGAATCGTTAGAATTTATGCCGAATCATTCAATGTACAGATTGCCCAGCAAGCAAACAAAGTGAATACACATAATGGGGGACCTCAATGCATTCATCCTGTCTAACCAAACAGCAAAGACAAGGACTAATGTTGTGGAACTGAGCAAACAACTTGACCATCAGTAGCTCACTGACCCTCAAGACTAGACCAAACAGAGACAACAGAGAAAGGGCTTCCACGTTATGTCTTGCTTTATTTGCTCTGAGCAAATTAGAGTCCAATGCATACATGAGAGTGTAGTGGCCAGTTGGCACGGTGTCTTCAAATTGTTGTGGTGCCAATCCACTGTGCTGCCAACTCAGAGGAGAAATGTACTTCATTTACAATGAACACAAAGCTGCCCAATGCCCATCTATCTATCATCTATCTTGTTGTGACTCGCATTCAAGGCCTGGTTTTCCACACTGACCACATGCTAGAAGTGCTTGAGAGGTGAAGGGACTCGATAAGCAACGTCTGAGAACAGATTAATTGCCGATGCTGATGAAACTGTCAAACAAGAAACAGGAGAGCATCCCCTCACTGATGCTACATATCTATCATGCTGATAGGCTGCAGATCGCATGGGGATGCTGCTAGTTATCTCAGGTGCTGATGGATGCCCTGGGTCAGCTGCCTTGACATGCGTTTGCACACAGGGATGCCTGGCCTGTGACCTCAGCATATTAATATGGCCTAATAAGAAGTATATTGAGCAGATACATCATACTCCTATGCCAGCAGATACTTAGTTTCACTTCTTCAACACACAAGGAATGAGACTAAGCTCCCATACAAGATTTAATCAGCAACTTTTAGCTTGGAATACCAGGTGCCAAAGTAGATTACTATCACTCTGATAGATCTACAGAGAATCTCAGAATACACAGACCAGTTCTACCTGGACGTCCAGACGCTTTAGTTTTTCTTGTAACGGCTCCAAAAAATTTCCCAGACACAGACTTCAAAACATTCGTGGTATTCGCTCGCTCTCCGTGCCTTCTCTGCAAGCACAACTTTGTCAGGGGCGTAACTAGCAAGACCTTTGAGGGGGGGGGGGGGGTTCAGGGTTTTATCAGGGGAGGAACTTATAATGGTTACATCACCCTGATGGGACACTCTTTACTTTGGGACGGTATGAGCCTAATAGGGAAAATAGGGAAGATAATTGCCCCTCTCAGATAAAATGTATGGATCCGTCCCTGCATGGCAGCACCCTTCGCAGCTCTTATGAATACCGATCATGGCTTACGTGATCCTTTCTTAGTAATGCCAAAATAAACAGAGGGAGGCATGGAACCAAAAGAGTCACGTTTGGCCCGAGAGAGTCAAAAAGCATCACAGTCTATAACATAACCATGTCAACGACCTGCCCGAATGCAAGAAGAAAGCAATGAACTTGAGCCAACCTCCAGTCCCCCAGCATGCACAATGGGGCATTTGTGAGCTGCACGGGGCTCTCATCTCTCATAATATTGGCATACTCTAATATATGAATATGGATCAACAGAAAAGACAAGAACATATTTGTGCCTTAAAAGGACAAGCAACTGAGAGCTTTGGCGGCTTTAAGATCTTCTCCGTTTTCTCATTCATGTGAACAGCTATTCATTAATACTGTATCTTGTGGGTGTTATGGCATGGAGCCACCAGAACTCCATGGTTATGGGAAGTGGGTTCTTCAACACAATATACGGATTTAAATGCCTGCGAATTCGTGAAACTTCTATATAAATCACAACAGGGGCGAGTCGGTGCTGATCTTCAGATATTGGAAAAAAGTGTGAAGGTCATAACCCTGGGTTGACCTTGAATAATGCCCTTCACTGTACAAAGTGCTCCTTTTCTTTAAGGACTCTTTGGAGGTCATTGCGACTGAGAGCCAGAGGTCATTGCTACTTCATAAGCGCCTATATGACCTTGAAATGACATTGGAGTGATCCGCAATGACCTTGAGGTCATGCAGTGACTGTAAACAAACCGATCTGACCTCTATATAGTAGCATGGCGTTCTGGCGAAATATGAGCTGGACTCACTTGAGATGAGTATGTTTTCCTTGGTGATTCTGATACAAGGTAGTCACTGATAGGTCCTCTATCTCAAAAAGCAATTGAGGCAACAAGTGCAAATGGCATGGCGAATGCAAATGCTGTGACCAGACAGCAAACAGTGTTCAAGAAACCTGCAGTTATCAGCACATGGGCCGTCACCTCAATCAGATATATTTGATTGAATGCCAGGTGTGTTTTAGGACTCTTTTCTTGCCTCTAAACTATATACTATAGAGGCAAAAACCAAAAGCATGACCCTAAGCAAAATGTCTAAAGAAACTTAACAAAATGCATCTGTAAGTGCATACCCAAAGGAGGTCAAGTGGTCTGGAAAAGGTAGGCAAAAAAAGTTGAGAAAATTTGCAACTTTTTGCTTTTCTATTCAGTCCCTTTTCTCTTTTTGCTGTGAAGGCGTAGAGTGTAAACAGCAAGGATTAAAGTAAAAAAAGATCGCATTAGGAGCATTTAGATCCTCTACAATGATACCAACCATTCCTGTTAAGCAGGATCTGCTTAAGATCCAAGATATATAGTGATTGGATATACATATAAGGATTATGTCATTTTGGACTTGGGTGACAAATCCAGCGCACTTCAAATACAATACATCCAGTATTCGACCATGGACATCCAATATTCAACAGCATCACCCAAATTATTTCTGACCAGACACAGGAGCACTGATGAGACTGCAGCTGGTGTCTGCAAGAAGGCAGGCAGCGTTAAATGGCCCGTGGGTTCTGACACGCCCCATGGGGCACACCTCAACACCCCGAGGTCCTGGGGTGTGCTGTACACAAGCTGATAGCCAGGAGCTATGGCCACTTATCACCGTGTGCACATAGGCAAGTCCTCTCTGCCTTTCTTGTGTTTTTGCATGCTTATCTAAAACACCCTGCAGTGTAGCCGCGTTCTGATGAACTCAATGTTACATCTAGGCACTATGCAAAATTTGCAGTGTTCAACTGTACATGGTACACAATGCATTTGTTGGCTACATTCTGTATTAGGGAGGTCCACAATGCAGAGCCCAGACAAGATCATTTTATGAGCGTTTCACACGGCTTTAACTGGAGGTTTAGTAACACCACTGTGTAGCAACAGCCAGGGGCAGTGTAATTAAAACAATGGATAGAGACAGGTCGTGTCAAGGCCAGTCTGGATTAATGATCTCTATTGATGCTGTTGGTCTCGTGATCAAAACAATTATGTAAAACAATGTTGTGATTGCCACAAATTGAATGCGAGGTTTTTCCTTTTCAAGGTTGACTCCCTCTTCCATAAATGATTATCTTACAGATCTACTTCAATTAAACCTAATTAAAACAAAAGTTAATTAGTTAGAGTAGTGAAATAATTAGTAATCATTACAGCAAGTAGTTATTCTGATCAAAGAGCACAGAGGGCCTTGCAGCACACCCTAAAGCAAACTGTCCTACAAAGTTGTCATTTGTGATCAACTATCATTACACGTACTTAGAATACACTCATATATTTCTGGGTTCTTAAAGAGGCATTAAGAGTGTGCTACAGACAAAGAACACACAGTCAGTTTAATTAGAGTAGGAACCCACACAACCTTTGAGGGACATGTATGATGAAAGGTTGTTCATTCATGCTGAACTAATGAAAAGACAACAGCCTCAAGACCTTTTGTAACTGACACTGTTTCTGTAAGGAGGGGGTAGGAAGTAGAAGGGCACGGTTGATGGACCCCCGGTGATCAAGTCTGGCTCCTATTTGCTGTAACCTCTAAATCTTGTATTTTTGGCAGTCCCAATTATCCTCCATTGCCGCAAGATCAACTACTTGATTTATCAGGCAATCAGTTACAATATTTAACAGCAATTTCAGCATATGGCTTTCTTTTATGGCAACGCAAGTTACGCCATCACCAGCTTGTTTTGTCATCAACACCAAGCGTCATTGGTTGGACGTTTTGTGATAAAATTCGACACTCCAGGCTACTTTGCCTGCAGACTTGCAGCACTTTTATCACCCAAACATTAAACTCAAACCTCTTGGTTTTTGGTATCCTTACTCCTAAAACGAGACCGCCTCAAAAAAATGTTATCTCCTGCGACATTTAGACCTCCAGTGAAGTTTATCTACCACCTGGTTGCAACCTTGTATTTGTATCCAACTTCAAAACTAACACATGAGACAAAAAGAGACAGACGCCATACATCATGTTCTCAAGAACTTTGAAACTCTTGCGCCTTAACTCATATCTCATTTGCTTCAGGTCAAGCAAGGTCAAGTTAAGTTAAACTGGTTGACTTAGAATTCAAAATATAATATCCGTTTAGTTGGGTTGGGAAAGAAATTTTTCTAGACAGTCTACTATTTTTGAGTTGATGTCTAAAGTGTCTTTAAGCTATTTTCCCCACTCAAATAACATGGAATCAATCTACAATCAATGACTGAAATACATCCGCCAGTAGCAAGATGCAGGTGTGTCTGTCATATCCATCACTCATTGGGGGAGGGTGGGCAATTTGACATGACCCCACATGCTCAGCTAGCTATGCAGATATGACCAAAGGTCAAGCAATTTAGATGCATCGATAAATTACCTTGTGCACCACCACTGCTGCATGGTTCATGGAAACCAATTAAGATTAAATTCCAATTGATGGATCATGAATTGAAGGAAAATACCATGTAATAATATGCACATACCTGAATCCATAGCCCTAATAGTGATGCTGTATTTCTCCCTCTCCTCCCTGTTCAAGGTCCTCAAGGCTTCAATCTCTCCAGTGCTCGAGTTGACTTTGAAAAGTGACCGGTCACCGGTCAGCATGCTGTAGGAGATGACCGAGTTGGGGGCAGAGTCTTCATCCCTGGCGGACACCTGAGCGACATGGACAGGAAACGAATCCAGATTCTCCCTCACATACGCAACATAAGGAGAGTCGATAAAGACCGGTGCATTGTCATTGACATCAGTGACCGTAATTGTGACCACTGCACTGTCAGATTGAGGTGGATCTCCAAGATCTTCCACGAGGACTGAGACGTTATACGACCTCTTCCTCTCATAATCCAAACGCTTTTGAATGTACAGCTGACCAGTATGAGAATCCAGCCACAAGTCTTGGTTGTCATCACCGGAAGTGATGATGTATCGAAGGTCAGAATTCAGACCCGTGTCCTTGTCACTTGCCATCAAGGTCATCAGTAAACTTCCAACTTTGAGGTCCTCAGAAACTGTTGTGCTGTAAGATCGAGGTGCAAAAACAGGCGAGTTATCATTGTCATCTCCCACTTTAATGGTCAAGTCCATGGTGGAAGACTGAGGTGGTACTCCTTTATCTGTAGCAGTGACTTGGATTTGGTACAAGTCTCTCCTCTCGCGATCGAGGGATTGCTTGACCTTGACAGTGCCATCGACGGCATTGATCTCGAAGAGACTCTGGTCTGATCGCCTAAGACTGTACTCGATGTAGCTGTTCCTGCCTTCATCTGCATCTTCCGATTCTACTTGGAAGACTGACATTCCTGCGGGAAGGTTCTCCATGACAACCACTTCCTCACTTGATACAAATTCTGGTGCATTATCATTGACATCCTTCAGAATAACAGTGACCTGAAAAAAACGCAAACATACTGTATATAACAAACTGCGTTCAACAAAGATCGACTAAGAGAGGAAGCAAGGTAACATGATGATCAAAACTTACCATAGCGGTGCTAGACAGCGATTCCATGTCATTAGGTGCCATGTCGTAAGCAACCACTGGAACATTGTAATATCCTTGGACTTCTCTGTCAAGTTTCCCTGCAGTGGACAGTTCTCCAGTTATGGTATCCACTTCAAAAGGTCCCCAAACCTCTGTCCCTCCACTGCCCAGGCGATATCTCACTTGGCCATTCACACCTGCAAGAAAACAAAATTAAAACAGTCAGACTTCAGTTTTAAACAAATACGTACGTAAGTAAAACTTTAGATACAATAGCTTCTGACACGAAAAGAAAAACTTGTAGATGAAGGATAAGAACATTTTGGGCAACTCCATTTTTTTCTATTCTATGGCAACTCCTTTGTTATTTTTGAGTCTTGGGTCTGTAATAGGATAGGCATCAGACAAGCTCATAAACAAGCTGTTTTATCAGGCAATGGTACAAAGGTGTGGAAGCGAGGGCTGATAAAGAGTAATGGCGACAGGTTTGCCACATATCGAGAGATGAGGGGGAGCAAGATGGGGCTGCTGAGGCAAGGGGTCAGTGAACACCCACCCAACCCCAGGTGAATGTCATCAAAGCTAATTCAAGATGGCAGCCAAGATGGCAGCCATGCGCAGCTCTCAAAATATCACACGCTTCATTAGAGTTGATGAAAAGAGTCAGTCTGGACGCAGTGTAGACACATATAGGATCTTTTTGACTTTTTTCAGCCCTCTCAGTTGATCGTCTCTGGGAGGTCCAAAGAAGCACATTCAACAGAACTTCCCGAACAAGTTGTTTCAGAACCGACCAAGAAAATACCACACATTACTACGTGAGTGACTAACACCAAGTTACACTAAGTAATAGAGAAAGGGAAATATGGTCTGACTACAGAAAGCATAAAAACTTATATGATGCAGATGACATGCCTGTGGACTATTTGTTCACCTGACCAGTCCAAGGTCCTCCCATCGATACCCTTGATAAGGACACAGCAACGGGACCTCAATGACCTTCATTATGAAAGTCTTCCTAAAAGTCGTTCTGTCCCACAGGAATCATATTTTTAATTTACTCGGCGAGTTGTAAGTGACATCGCAATGGATTGAAATTCATAATTTACGTGGGTACACAGCAGCCATAATCTATGTCAGAAGAGAGATTGAATGTTTTTAGTTGGCGATACATAAATTGCTCACATCAAACCACTTTAGCGAATGCCTACTCATTGTGTTGCTGTCAAAAATAAGCCAGCAATCTGACTAAGTAGGACTGTATGGGCGGTCCCTATGCAAATTTACCCAGGCTCACATAACTGTAATATTTTTGTCACTTCAACACGAAGGCTGCATTGAAATCTCCCTTTGTTTTTTGCTGTTTAAGATGCATGTGGAATTTACAATCTTCCCCGTCATCTGAGAAAGTATGCTTAGCATTAAAATATTTAAGAACTTTGAATTCAGTATTTTCATGCCAGCCCAGTCACCAGTAGTCAGCTTAAGCAGGCATGAAATGTCAAATACCTAACCATGACCAGTCATGATGACAAGTGTCATAGCATTATGGCATGTACAGGGAATTTAATAGACAGGAAAACCCCTGACCATTGAACAACAACAGAAAGGTGTGCAAGATGCACTTTACATTCCAGAAGTGACCAGTGTTTTAGGGTGAGCATTAATGCCTGCTGGAAGGGATGGGTGCCAGATGAGTAAGACGTCCAGATGCTGACACTTGTCGGTCTTTTTCCTTTGATCTCAAATGATAAGCCAATCAGCGTCAGGTATAAAAAGATGCTGGGCCTGGGGAGAACCCATGAACCCTCTTAGCCCTACAGAGAGGTCCATCTGAGCAGCCGGAGTTGATTTCGCCAAAAGCACATCTTCACCAGCTTCAACATCATTATAAGAGGAAATATGGCTACCAAGCGCCTCTCCCACTGACACAGACATGGCACCCTGCTTTACCCCACTTTGCCCCTGTCCAATTCTCCATTAATCACACTTTTTCTTCAAACCAAAAACAATTTTTCCTCCTGTGCAAACATGTGTAATATGCCCAGTCTTCTTTGTGGAATTCTCTATATGAGACCCAAACGTGTAAATCAATTAAACTGGGTTAAGAAACAGACAAACGCATACCCACAAGTGTTACTAGGCGTTCACAAAGTGATGTTCTAGAACGCCAGGGACAACTATTCTGGGTGGCAAACCTAAAATGTAATTTACATCACATTTACAGAATCTTGAGCAAATTGATGTCAAAGACTCCAATGGACTGAAATGAGAACAGCAACTAGTGCCATTGAACCGCCTTCCAAAATCTCCCTCATGCAGCAGCCGGTGAGATTAATTATCAGGGTGACTTCAATACCAAGTTGATGATGTTACGACAAACATGACAGTGCAGCACAGCTTTTGCTGACTTGGAAAAATCTTCTAGAAAATGTAATGCAGGATGTCCTCTTGCCAGAGATTGGGGTTTTACTTTTCTCTATGCCATTTGGAGGCATTTGGAAACCCAACAGCTCAAGCACACACAGCCAGTTTTAACACCAACAAGGGATTATCCTTCATGCAATATGCACTAATACTAAATATATTACAGGATTACATTAGAATTTCCCACCTCACACATCTGATTCCAGTGACCTTATAATAACTGACTTAGGAGGACTTAGTGTTCATTCATTCTCTCTGGCAAGTAATACTTGGCTGCTAAATATAGAAGTGCTAAATGCAGCCTCACTGTTCATTTGTTTTCAAAATCCTCTTCTATAAAAAGATCGAGAGAAGAAAAAGTGGCCATTTTGGACTATAAATGGAAGTGGGTTAGTGTGACTTGGAAGATGGCATGGCAGCATGATCGTCTAATATATTGTAATGGAGGATTAGTGGTATACCGGAGCAGGCGGGCGTGACCACAAATGACATGTCCGGATTTACAAGTCTCCAGAAGTCTGTTGGAATGTCGCCACCTGAAAAACTCCCACCGTCTGTTCGCTCTATCAAGAACTTCAAATTCCAAAAAAAAACAACCACCAAGTTTGCTGTCACCTTGGAACGCTGGGAGTCGATGACCGAAGTCACCAAAAATTCAGGTGTCACTTTGGTTATTCTTGATTTCACAAAAAGGCTACAAAACAAGTACTTTGGAATGGAAGGAAGTACCTGTAAAGTATGGATGTGTTGTGAACAACTGCTATCTAAACGATGAAGTAGAATTACTAAATTCCACAAATGGGCTTCATTCGTGTCTTTAATATGCACCCATCATGATTTCCAAAACAGTATTTGGCTCACAAATATCCGTTATAACTGAACCAAACACTATGAGAAGATGTAAACATACCACAAATAAACACTGTAGCACCACAGTTACAGAGGTCCTTGCTGCAAGAAAACAACACAGGCATCCCAGAGGCCACCCTGAATCCATTAAACTACTTCCAGGTCCATAACGTACGTGACAAAAGTACTTAAGTACAGGACTTGCTTCTCCCGAACTGTGAGGCTACACATCTTGTCATACAATGTAAACTTCACAACAATCTCCAGGCAATAACTTCTCTCTACACACATTTCCAAAGGACTTGTCATAAACTTAAAACAACCGAGTCCTGGACCTCACACCAACCAAGGACAAAATCAGTCTGAAGAAAGTGACAGTGAACTGAAGTGATCACATCAAAGACTCAGAATTGAGAAGAAATTGCCATCAGCAGTTACAAAGTGTTTGTAACAATTTAATTTTGCCATTGTCTTTCGACTTAAGTCTGTTAATGGTGTCCTTGCGACACATTTCAGCCGTTGCATTTCGTGGCCATGGGACAACAGTATAACTATTATAGTTTACCTGAATCTGGATCTGTAGCAGTAACTGTGAGTATCCTGGAGCCAACAGTTACATTCTCCCAAATCTCATTGTTGTAAGAGCTGGGGTCAAAGACCGGCGCATTGTCATTGACATCTCCTACGTTGACGTACACTGTGACCGAACTGGACATGGAGTCCACTGCATTGTCCTTGGCCATAACTGTCAGGAGGTAGAATGGTCTCTGAAATTCGGAAACGGTAAATATTTATTGAGCTAGTTACAATAAGGATATAGAAAAAACAAGTTGCGATTTGTCACCATTATGTATGGCAACTCAGCTTAATTGAAGAGTATTGAATGGATTATGACATCTAACCTCTTCATAATCCAGAGCAGCAGACAAGGTGATGACTCCAGTATTAGGATGCAGAGTGAATCTTTCTTTTGCCCACTGTGATTGAAGATCGTAAGTGACCTGGGCATTGAATTCTTCATCTTCGTCAGTAGCGGACACCAAACCAACCGTTGTCCCTTGTCGGGCAGTTTCGGACACTTCGAACACATAATACGGAGTGTCAAAATGAGGAGCATTGTCATTGACATCAGTGACATGTAGATTAACGCTTGCAACAGATGTTTGCTTTCCATCAGTTGCTTGGATGATGAGGTTGTAGGATGAATGGACCTCTCTGTCCAGAGGCTGAACCACTCTGAGCTCACCTGGAAAAAGAAAATCAATTTATTTTATTTTATTTGTACAACAAAAATCTATGAACATATAAGATATAAATTCTGAACATCCCAAGACTTAACTTATTTTCTCAGATATTGCTTAAGACCACATAGAATACCAAGTCAAAGGCAAACTGTTCAGATGGTAAACTTTCACTAAGTTCCAAGATTCAAACTAAATGAAAAAATGGGAAATTCAGTTGCTCCTGACTTGATTACACACCGCATACATGTGTACTTACATAAATGACAGCCAATAGCTGAGCCAACAAAGGCTAATGACCTTTTTAAACCAATATTTATATTGCCTGTTCAGTAAAAGTTACAATAAACAAAACGAGGTAATAGATAAACAAATCATGCTAAGTTTAATCACTCCTTTGCTTGTAACCAACAATCTCAACTTTAGCAATCCTGCAATTACTAATTACACTGTAATTGTCTCGTGAAACTAAATCCTGGGCTAATATCAACGTGTCAGTTGGAAAAATTATGAGTGAAGGAGGACAAGAGCAAAAATGAAGGTCAAAATAAGAGCACTGGATGACCCAGAGGAATGTCCATGTTCAGACAGTTACAATGAGACAAATGCTTCATGTATACTTTATGGCCTTTCATCTTGTTTATCCTTCATATTACACGCTTTTCCCTCTTGCCATTTCTTTCTCTGTGTGTTCTGTTTGATTTACAGCTGAGGCAAAACTAGAGCTGAGCTTCTCATGAGTTTTTGCCCTTTGCACCGAACAGAGAGTGGTGTCACTCATTCAATTTTCATTTTGCAAGACGCATCTTCACACCTTCTTATCCACATTTGCCATTGGTTTTTCTAGGCCTCGTTACAGCCATGGCCTCAGGGCCCACGTACAACCAACTGTTCAACATAAGTTTGCTGAGCGTAACTTCTTAAGTTCAAACCGTTTAGTTTCCAAGTGCTACATCACAAATGATCATCTCTGCACTGACTATGACTTAGTCTAAGGTAACATCAGAAATTCTAAATTGCAAGCAATGTAACTTACAATAGCATAATTGGACCTCACTACATACCTGATGGTAATTGTACAGTACCGATTATATTAAGTTGCTACAATGCTTACAAATTGTATGATGTATGCTGATCACTTGGATGTATGTGGTGATCACAGGAATTACTTTAAACCAATTACAGCTCTAGGCAGCGAAAATTTAGGCCTAAAGGTAACTAAGCACACATGATGTGAAGGAACCTCCTGATAACTAACTACATCCTGGGAACCATTTCTCTTCATGTAAATAGCTGGTAATATTTAAGCGTTGTGTGCAATGCCCTCGGCCACGTGGCCAGCAAGACCTTACAAAATGACGGGTCCCCTTAGTGACCTCGGCTATCCACAAAACCAACAATGCTGCATTGATGTCAGGCGAAAGCCTTGGGGCCTCAACTGAAATCTATGGGGGACAGTCTGTGCAACAATATGTAATGCCCACATGAGATGTTGTTTCATTCTCTATTATCAATACAGGTTGTACCTGTGTTTACCTCCATATCCAGACAGCCTACATATCTACTTTAGTGATGTTCCAGCCGACTGTATACAGAATACTTTCTCAGCCTTGGAATTAATGACTTTTAGTTGCAGGCTTTCTTATTCTTATTTGTAGTAATTAAAAAACCCTCAGTCCATAACAGCCTATGACCTCCCAGGTCCACCCCAGGCCCTTGCAGCAGCTGACTGTGGCTAAACAAAGGACCCTCTGTTGGTTTGAGATCAGTTGCAAAAGCAAAGGTCCTTATCTCACATATATACAGCAATCCACATCCTAGACTGGCTATATATTCAATGCTAGGCAAGCTATTTTGTACATTATTCATGAAATATATCCAACAACCACCCTAGAATGTTTCTTCCTGACCCCACCCTTCACAGAAACGGGTAATCGCACCAAACTATACAAGAATGCCCTATGAGAATTCAGAGGCGCCGCCTGACCTGCAGGTCTGAATTTAAATCCGTCTTAAAAACGTCATATTTCATGAAGGACTTTGGCTATATGGAGGAAAAAAAAAGATTCATGGACGAATTTTGGGAGTGGAGACATCCATATATTTGCATATTTTACCCTCTCAGTTTTTCCTTAATACGAAAGTTAAATAAAGACCTTGAAAGGATTGCATAAAATGACTGTAGGTCTAGCTAGCGAATATGGGGTCCAACTAAATTGAATTAACACATCAAATTTCGTGCACGTTCACAAGGGAGAAGGTCAAAGTTTAGCTAAGATTTCACCGAGTATTTTTTCACAAAATTTGATATTATTTTATTTTCCTATGATTCGTTTACACCTTAACAGGCCAGAAAATCAAATTCCGATTTTTGAAGGTTCTCCAGCCAGGGTTCTTCACTTGCATGACACTGATACAACAGCCAATCCAAATATAAAGTTGCAAAAATGTGACACCTCAAACATTCATTTAGTAGCCATGGGCTGCTGTATTGGTGACTTCAAGAATTTGCTTCACTACAGATGCTTGGTCACCAGATCTATCCATATCTGCATTATAGCGGTCCCACCCATTTCTGCGTATTTGATACGAGACAAAAGACATTGTATGGGAACACCCAGTGACTTGTCTTTTAGCTATTTCACTGGTTGGCAACAAAATATGGCACTGTTTTGATAACGACGCTGACATACTGAAATTTCAGGCTTAGATTTCAGTGGTTCTCGATGAAACCTGATCTCATCCCAAGTTCCATGTTCATTTATTTTTGAAGCACCAAAACAGTACTTCAACTCCCAAGTAAATAACATTGGTCTGATAAGCAAGCACATTTTTTCTACAAAAGAAATGATTTAACGTGTTTACTGTAGCTACATGCAACTTAAAATTTGCTAAAGACCTTTCTTTGAACTCTGAACACATTCCAAGACATCGTCTGCTCCCATTGGCTGACCCTGCAGGCCACGTGAGCTCTTTGCAGAGCGCCTCTGGCGGCTTTTTCTTGCATAATTTGCCAGCATGGCTGCCACTATGAATGTACCTGTCGCCAGCATGGAGCAATTACCTTAGCTCAGTCATTTACCAAATTTCAGCGTCACACTGGTTGGGGATTCACAATGACGGGAGCAGGACATGTTGTTAACATCTGTTCCGATGCAGCACATTCTTTGCTGTGCCTCAAAATCCATGTTCTTCACTCAAAATGGCCATGGGGCAATTTTTCTCCCTCTTTGCTGTGAATTTTCCCATTGCGACCATGCTACTTTTTGGTATAATGTACTTTTCACATGACAGACGAATCACAAAGGCTGTCACATTTTTCTCATTTCACTTAAAAGAACAGACAAGTGCTTCCCCCCCCCCCCCCTCTTTCAAGTCACAATTGTTCGTAATTCCTGGAGCCCTTCAAAAAACATTGGCAACATTACTGGCTTATATTTGACTTGGCAATGTGAGGAGACACAGCAAAACTTAGGGCAATTAGTAAGGAAGTTTTTCTCCCTTCATTTGAGGGATAAAATGCATTATGTCTGTGTGCAGTATGCACATGAGCTGACTTTATGTGGAGATCATGTGGACTCCAATGAAAGTCATGCAGATAATTACAGGCATGATGACGTGCCAGCCTGCTGTGTCTTTTCCTCTGGTCCACGTGAACAGAACTTATTTTATCAAATGAGTTGTAAACTCCCATAGCTCCGGGCAGGCTATATGTTGTAATAGAAATATAATTCAAAATGTCCTACTCCTGTAAGGACCTGCCATGTGACTACAACACAAGGCAAAAGGTGGCATCTTATGGCGACCTCAGCTTTTCCTTCAGGGCTAGATGTGGTATGCTCTTCAGACCACACACAACCATTCTGCTCTAGGATATTGTTATCGCTGGATTCTGTTCTCAGAGGCTGGGTAAATATTTCATCCCCAGGCTGCTTCCCATTAAGATATTTGCAGTTGTCGGATGTCTTTCATAAACAAAGCAATGTTTTCATTTAGGGACAGTATTTCATGCCTTATGAACACACACAAGCACCCAGCTTGGTGTTAAATCGAATTCATGTCAAGTCATATTGTATGTATGTTTCTTCCAAGCTGAGACAAACCCTCAAAACTAACTTCTCAGTTTTCCTGAAGATGCATCATCCTCACAGGAGATCCAAATGACATATGACAACCAAAAGATAGCTAAACCAGCACTGACAACAAGCTGTCTGAGACATCAGAGAGAGCGCATTGAGACCCTCCACACAATCAGAGATGGCAAGCCATGGCAGTGGTATTGTTTTTGGCGTATTTGCCTCGGACCAATATTTGTACTGAAGAAAGGTCTGGGAGACTCCACAAATACCTGACTAGTCCTGGCAGGCCACGGTCATTAATCACAGACACCATTGTCATCACACGAACTTGGGAGGTCATAAACACCAGAAGCGGTGCTTTAAAAGGACTGGGCAAATCTCAAAGGCAGTGCAACACAAAAACTGGACAAAGTAGCTTTCCTAATTACCAACAATCACTGAGGTAATTGCCACAGTTGACATGGCAAACAAATCACGTTTATTCTGTATTACAACACAAGGGAACTACATCTTCATTTCAGGGTAAAAAATGTACGTTCCAGTAGGCATACCTTGCATGAGAAAACTTGACTGTAGTCGGTGATTAATTTTGCAGATCAGCATGCACAGTAATGTAGAGACATTATAACTCTTAACATCCCAGGAACACTAGACCTATATCACCTAAGTCCATTTCTAAACATCATGTTGCTAAACATCTTGACAAGTCCCAGACAGCCCCCGCCTTGGGACAGAATCTTAAGTATCCAATTACAGAAGAAAGGTCGACTTGCCTAATTATTAGCCTTGGCTTACACCATGGTCCATTCCCCCAACATTTTGCTTGGCTTTTAATGTAGCTCATCTTGCCTTGCTCACAACTTGATACCTCTAAAAAGGAACGTGATTTACATGTTTCCAAGCAAAATGACATGTTCTGCTATCTATTTAAGTCAAAGGAGTTGGGAATATCTATTGTGGGCTAACACCAACCTGACAGTGCGGAGTGATCTACGGCACATGCAAATGTCGCCTCTCATTTATAGATGTGGAAGATGAGTGTCTCTTGCCAGAAGTTAGAATTATCACATTGGGAGTCCAGCACAAATGAAAACCACTGTCTCGATCATTCTCTTGCCAATACGTATCACTTTACCCTTTAATTTCAATTCAAATGGTAGGGGGGATTTTTTTTTTTTGTCTGGTGAATGCACAACACCCTTTTAAAGTACAAAAGTACCACGGTGTAGTGGAATCTAATGTATTTCCTTGTGGTCAAATCACATTTAATACAAAGTCGAATGGCTCTGAGGTTGAGACAAATGGGACTTTTCCCATTAGAACCAAATTCTTTTTTTTGAGATCACTCCAAACAGTCACAATCTTAAAAGGTCTGCCAGACGTCATCACCAGCACATTACATTTCCTAATTGCTTGTTTCACCCCAGTGCCATTCATAGCAGCAATAAGGAGCATGATAAATCAGGATCAAAATTAATGTGTGCAACTTACACCAGACATACTTTTTTTCATACTAAAACTCGCTTCTATCATGCTTCTGTGTTGGGTTTTTTTTCCCCCGATAAAATTGATGAGACAAACTCCTCCACTTTCACTTCTGGCTTGTTTATGACCAACAAGTCGAATAGTTTGAGTGAGCAGCAAAAACAGAGCGATGATTTTGGGTGTTGTGTTCAGTGTTGCGCCAGAGTTTATTGGCCTTTTAATGGAAAGCAGTGACACCAGGGCGCCCTAATGTTACCTAAAAGCTGCTTTGATGGTTGCTTAGCTTGTAATTTGTGGGAACGACTAATCTCAATGGACGACCCCCTGAGTGAGATGATGGTGATGCTACAAGTGCTGCTGCAGGAGAATATCCCAGAACAGTACGTACTATCAAGCAAATGCAGCAATATTGAATAACCTCTCCTGCAAAGGCAGTAATAACCTCGTGTATCTTTGTGTATTTCTACCTGATAACAAATTGTGTTTTTACGTTTCTGATTAGACTACAGGATAACCATGGATCACCCAGGGTGTTCGGGGTGACCCTTTGACAGGAATGTCTTGTGGCCACCCTGGAAGTCCACCCTGGAAGTTGACCTAACATCCTTATCGAATGCCTGGGGCCCCAGCCCCTATACTGAGGTCATTAGACATGATCATAAACTCCTGAAAGGGCAGAGAGGGCCACATCTGGGCTAATACACTCTTCACCCTTTTAATCAAACACAGCTACGTTTCTGACTGTTTTTGTAATGAAAACATTTTACCCAAATTTTATCAAAATATTTTTTTTGTGGTTGCAAAATAGGGCAACTAGCATGCAACGTTGGGCGAATTTTATTTCAGTGCTCTTAGTATATATGGTCAGAATGTCTGGATTTCCCAAGTTTTTCTGAATATTGACAGGATAATTCTTCCAAGATAATCCAGACTCGAAATCTGGTTTTCATTTGAGGTTGACTGACAAGTTACAAAGCAGACATTAGCAGTCTAGATGTTATTGCACATGTCAGTGTTTTTACTCAGCCTGGTCATTAATCATATGCAACAGGAGCCACTTGAACTACTTCAATCCGCACATGTCTTCCATCTCACCACATTCCAACTACTTTGTTTCCTCGGCAACTGAGCCCTTCTCGTCCCTCCTACTGCACACCAGGCTCATAAAAATGACACCTGTGGGGTCCTCTGCTTCCGCAAAGGAAACTTTGAGGAACAGCCTTCCAAACAAAGGCATTCTTCAACTACTATTTTGCCCAAAAACCAACTGATCTTTGTACAATGTACATTCAGAACTTTGCTACTTCCTACACGTGTACCTGGGGCCCCTAATTAAAAGATCATCACTTCAATGTGGTTACATTCTGCAATGATTTAATCATGGAGCTCCATGATTCTAGTACAATCTTAATTGCACTGCATTAACCAAGAGTTACTGGCATAGCTATTCATTACATCACCAATAAAATATTTTGGTTCTCTCAAATTTTCTGACATTCAGCGACATTCAATCCTTATCAACTCCTAGTGGATCAGAGATCACTGGGGATTATCTTTCAATGTTGATGTATTATGACTCTCAAATTTGAACTTACCAGTCGTAGGATTGATGGCAAACTGAGAGTCCTCATCCCCACTGACGATGGAGTACTGCAGCAGCCCTTGTTGGTCAGCATCCGACGCCACGACGGACATGATGACGTAACCACGTTCCGCATCTTCCGAGACGCGTACGTTGTCGTATGTGTCTGGGGTGAAAAGAGGTGGGCTGTCATTCTCATCCAGGAGGGTGACAAGTACCTGAAATAAACAAACCATATCGTTAATATACAGAAATAAGAAGTGAAGCACAATAGAAGTATATTATTTAAATATTAAATAAACAGGTAACGATGGGATAATCATGGAGACAAGTCTACCGTTGTCTCCATGGGATAATGCACACACATTTAGCAAATGAACATCGTACAGAATACCCCTACGTCGTTATCAAAGCATAACATGCATAACGAAAGTGGAGACCCTTAAAAACTAGCAAAAATGCTTGCAACTTAATCCCTATTATCAAAACTGAAGGTATGGATAGCCAGCAGGGCCACCGTTCTCACAAGTCTATTTTACCCAACTGTATTCCTTCAACCTGCTGTACATTTTTGAGAGACCATTTATCAAACCCTGTAATAGCCCGACTATGACTAAACTCATGTTAGAAAAGAGAAAAGTGAAAAAAAAGGGCAACAAAAATTGGGTGTGGGTTGGAGTGGTGTCACCGAGATGAAAGGAACAGTTGCTTTCTACAAGTATGTTTGGGTTACAGACAGAAAAACTGAGCTTTCAAATTACATTACTGGGTAATTTACACCTCCAACCATTATGTTTATCGATAGTAGACTGAGCACTGAGCACAAGGTTTAAAGCAAGGACCTTAAAATCGGTCTTAAAGTGACTCAAGACGAAGAGAAAGGGGGAAAACGATGACTAACTTCCGAGTATTTGCCAGTAAGACAAGCACTAATGAAGGTTCACATTTGAAATAATTCAGTGATGTCATGCAGTGACAATGTCATTTAAAACAAAAATCTACATAGATTTTGATTTTTTTTTTAAAGAATCTCTGACTTCTACCAAGACACAGACGCCAGACAGAAATTGTCAACACGCAGCATATGTTGCTGACATTCCCTCATCACAACTGAGAGCGAATCTCTCCAACATCAAAGATGGATCCTACATTATCTACGACCCCTTTAGGGTGAGGACATGGCCCTCTGACAGGTCACATCAAGTCACATCATTCCAATACCTCAGTGATATGAAAAACACCGAATAATACGAACTTGACTCAGACCCTCGGATCAGACTGACTGGTGGCAGCCATGCACTGCCTCGTGTCTGACTTTTTTCCTCATTCTTTCATATAGTTGTGCATAAATACTGCAAAGCAAATAAATGCGTATTTTTGCTATATTATATACCGAATCATATCAAACAGGATATACCTCAATTGTTACAAACCAAAAGGGTTCTAAAAATATCAAATTAATCAGTAATGGATTTTATATATTAACAGTATTGATACTGTTTTAAAAGGCTTCTCACACAATGTTATAAATACAAAGTTTTTAGTTTTGAACCACATCCAACTATTATATGAATCCGGTCCAAGTTTTCCGATATGTTGCATTTCATTGTATGTACATATTTGCAAAGATCAAACTGATAATTTTTATGAAAGCTGAGCTATAAATGACCTACCTACAGAACCCTATAGGATTGTATTTCAAAAGAATATAGGAAGGGTTCTTTGTATATGAGAGGTCACTTGAACGAGCCATGTGCACCAGGGAGAAAAGAGGAGGCTTTATAATGGTGATGTTACTGTAGTAATGTCGTATGTTGCCAGCAAATCAGGTGGCACAAACACAGGTCTATAGCTATGTCAGGGGTGAGAGCATAGTTACAGCATTGTATACAAGGTGGACATGAATTACTGGCGTGTCAAATGTGGTCATCCTTGTCCATCTGTCACATTCGACAAATACTGATCCATTTGACACACTGTTGTTATCTATAAGACACAAAGGGGGCCATACAATGAGGTGGACAGGACACCGAATTAACCCAAGCCGTAAAAATATACATCAGCTTCCTTCTCAGAAAACCCAGAAGAAAATTCACTGCTGTCAAATGTCTAGTTACCAGGAGAGAGGACAAGGCGAAAAGAAGTACCCCTACATGGCCATCATTCTGGTCATCATTCTGGTCAGCCTAGCATGAAAATATATGACATCCCAAGAGCCAGCAGCTCGCAGTGACCATCAATCCATCACTCAAGTTCAGTCATCCATGACCACGTATGAAAATTGATTGCTATCAAACCACACAATATGCATGGAGACTATGATCCATAAGGCCCTATTCAACATATTCACAAGTTGTGAGCTGGTGACAGAGGGAATCAATCCATAAGCCATTCACACAGCATGACCCCAATGACTTCATGACTAGCAATTCCAATCGGTCCAATTGTCAATGCATATAACACACCCATGACCAAGCAATATGCAAGAATGGGACACAAATTACATCCCTGTCTTTTCACTCAAACTGATCATTAACCCTAAACAGGCCATGAAACCTGGAATAATGGCTTTTTGGAACATCGGTTGATCGAAGCTAAGAGCAGGTGGTGACTAGTGTCAAGTCACATTCAACTCATGAGTCATGGCAATTTCTTATCTAAAAATTATTCATATAGCAATAATAGGGAGCCATTAAGTGTAGAAAGACAAAATATTACATATGTACTCTCAACAATTTATGCACAAAGACCTTAACCAAAATGATTTCAACTGATGCACATAAATGTCACTGATGCACTTAATTGGTTTAATTATTTTCTCATTTCAACGTAGAGAAATTCCATCAATTACTGTTTGCTAAGTTAAAATAACCTATTAAATTATTTAAGTACTTGGTCGTGAATTGTATGCGAATGATAGAAAATAGTAATTGAGCCTGTCATCATAGGATGAACATGCAATATATTTTCCTTATAAAACAATTATGATACACGAGTATTTTCCTTAAGTTTAATGTGAGAACTATTGAATACTCAAACTAATTACAACTTTTCACAATGTTCGCTTAGAAATGTTCTTTTGAAAAAAGTTTAATTTCAGAAGGTGAAATTCTTAAATATTAAACACTATCAAGTGTTATTAACATGCTCTAGTTCAGTTGATGCACTTTTTGAAAGCCTTCGACTATGTCCAGACAGACTGCTGCTGGTGAATAATATGCAGGAATAGAGAAACAGAAAGCAACTGAAATATTTCATGGCTGGCTGATTTCTTCCTCTGATAAAAAAAGCCAGCCATTTCGATGACAGCAAAGCACTAGTTCACTAGGCCTTCCCCATCTTTTTGTATTTTAAAACTCTTCCAAGGATTAGTTCACGAGTGATGTAGTTGAAAATGCAGTCATGTATTACATTAATTTCATGACACGGAGCACTTAAGGTTGGGTTGGATAGTTTTGAGAGCTGTGTTCACTTCTAAAGCATTTATATTGCGCCCATATAGAAGAATTAAAAGTTTATTCAGTTTCTATTTCAAGAAACAGGATGGAGACACTCAGGTACTTGTTGACAAGTCCTGTACATCCAGTTCACGTTTTCATCTGGTTTTACTAATGTCCCCCCGGTCCACTTAGCATTTCCTAAGCTAAACTTTAAGGTAAACCAAATAGAAAAAAGAACTGCTACTTCCAGCTGTCTACTATTCGCTTGTAACAATATGCGCCTTTTTGGCAATTTGCACTACTTGAAAAAAGAAGCTAAGCACAAGTAAGTAGATAGAATTACATAATTGAGAGACTGTACTCAGCCCTCCACCTCATTGGGAGGTGGTTTAGGACGCGTCTATTGTGAATGCACAGTCACTTCAACAGCGAAGACATGGCCAAGCATTTTGTCCTTGCTCTAGTCAACTTTCCCTGATGCTTTGTTTGAGTCTATAAATTACTGGCTAGAATATTGACCAAAAAAGGGGGCCCTCTGAAGCATGTCGTTATTGGTCTACTCAGACGTCTTCTATAAAACTTTATCAGGTCACGATGATGCTACTTCAGAGGAATTTGGTAGTTCGGCTTTTTTTTTTGTCTAATTCTTTTTTCCTTCTGTCTGATTTACATTTATGGTGATCAGGGGTGCACAGTATCAGATGATGACATGAGTCGTCGAGCAGCAAAACACCAGGCCAAGCAGGGCAGAACTGCTCCAGTCAGTGGGCCTGGTCAAACATAAAGAGACTATAAACATTTCTGTACACGAATTATCGCTCTGTCTATGCTGTAATTTCTTTAGCTAAAGAAAGGCACGCATGATAATATGAAATATTAGACGAAAATCGTTTCTTGCATTCATATGGCAAACCTTCGAAGAGTCACACATGTCTTAGACTGTTGAAATCCCCAACAATCTACATAGCACTGGTACTTCTTTTTTCCTTTTTTTCTAGATTCTGTAGAACCATTTTTCTGGTCAATTTTCGGCTTGCTTTTTATTTAAATTCTCACCGCTGGGTTTTTAACAATCCACTTTGGGAGTTGCACATCTGTGAAGTAACTTCTTGAAGCGAACACTTGCCATAAAAGGAGGCATTTTCGCACACTTATAAGTCTATGATAATTATCCATAATTTAACGAGGCTAGTTTCTGCATGGCTACAGCCAGTAAATAACCTGGGTGTGGGTGAAAAACAGGATCCCACCATTCCTAATTACACCAATTACGCTGAGCAAAATACTCCGACAGAAAATCCTGCTACTGAATGTTAGTGTTCTCTCAGCAAAAGGTCAGCCATGAGTGGCCAATGAAATATCAAATATTTGCTGAGAGTGCAGCCATGGTCTCCATGTATCCTTACCAATGCACCATATAAACGAATCAACAACCTAGCAAATGCTACTGTTGGCACCCTAACCTATCCAAATACTCCACCCTGGGCCAGTTTACCTTCCCTTGACACCTAAAGCACAAACCAAACACTCCCATTTAAGTCCCCATCTTGTTAGTTAAATGTCCAAACAATGCACACTTCAGTGTGGTATTCAATGGTTGGGACATGAGGCATATAATATGCACTGAGAAACAAATGGATTTCCATCGATTTTTATAGATACTGTTTTATTTTCTTACAAATACTTCATCAAAATGAATATGATAAAATCTTTCTGAAAAGACATCCATATCCACAGTAGACATGGCCACACTTGATATCCAGGGATTCCCACTCTCTTTCATGCCTTTTAATTGTCATGCCGCACAAAACAAGACAGTGGGTACATTCCTGGCGTATACTTGATTCGCGTTTATCTAGTGAGTGCATTTCGCTGAATTATTAGGATTACATGAAAACACATGATGGCAAGATATCACCAAAAGGGATGGAATTACTGCAATGAACAAACAAAGCCCTATACAAGCAGTTAGAATTTTTAGCTAGATGATATTAATTATCGCTTTCAAATTCACCTAAGATTGCAAAACATCAAACTAGATAGTGTATTTTATCCTATTCTGTATTACAAATTGTTAAAATACTCGGTTCAGTTTCATAGCCTGGGAGGTTCAATTACACCTCAAGAGAACTGTGTTTTTCCACTCGAAATTCTTACGAACAAAAACACAACTTGAAACATCTTTGTTGTTGGGTGAAACGTTCCATTGCCTCAGCGCAAACAACAAATGGGGTGCAACCCAGGACATACAGAAGACTTATGATGGATTTTGTTTTCCTTTTGACCAGTCTCGTATTTTGGGATGTGGGTGGTAAAGTGACAAAACAGTTGACATGCTCAGAAGTGATGGACCCAGGCAGGTGAAAATGAGAGGAAGCATCTCTAAACATTGCCACCAGATTCATAAGAAGTCTTCGACCATCTCATCCAATAGCTACTAGAATTCTTGTAAATACTACAACGATTGACCAATCAAAGCATTTATTATCAAATGTCAATGCAACACAAGTCTGTAAGATGCTCACCGCACAGACCTAGTTTCCCAAATATTTAGGATGAGCACCAGAAGGTAACGAGATACATCTGAGACAGCTCACAGATATCAATGTCTGAGAAGTGGCCAGCAATCTCATTCCGAAGTCTGGTGGCTCTGATCATCCCTGATTGGCTGTGGCATTTCCATATGGCCAGGCAGTTGCAGAATCAACATGGGATAGGATCAGTCTTCAAGGTCAGATGTCCTTGTGGATATCTGTGGATCTTTAAACCAAAGGTCCTTGCTTAAACTTACAATGGAATGTATATTTAAAGTTCAGACTATAAACCAATGATTCCATAATGCTTCTTCCATTCTACACAAGCCAATAATTCCAAATACTTCTTCAATATCAAGCAATCTTAAGTACAACGCCCAAATTAGCTACATCTAGCTTTCTGGTGGTCCAATCCAATGTAGAGGCCCAAATTTCCCCAGGACATATTGTAACGAGAACACAGAAGTGATGCATGGTAATGTCCTGCAGTGACAGCCTAATTGTGCTCGTCATTGACAAGTCCATAAACAGTGGTCACTCCCCAGTGGTCAAGATCTTATGGTCAAGATCAACCTTGCTGGAGGACAAATGTGATGAGCAGATCAATCAAAGAAACTGACCTTTCGTTGCTTTAGGTGTTAGCCTTGCCTTTCCAAGGACAAGCCAGAACTCCCAAATCACACTACAGGGACCAGGTCTTACAACTAGCTAACAGTTGTCAGTCATCACAAGTAGCGTTGATTTGGGGGTAACAATTCTAACATGTGTTTTAATTAATTTCTATTTACACAACAAAGGAATAAGGAAATGAAAAAACACAATAATTTTGGCTAAGTGCATGATGACAACAGAAGTGAATAGACATCTTATTTGGTCATCATCTAAGGTGGAGAAAAGGGCTGGACACTGACAATGGCTGGCCATCAATGACAGGAGGCCTCTTATTACAGGTAAAGCCTGGCCAGTAATTACAAGCCCCATTCACGACCTCAAGTGCCAAATTATTAGTGGCCGAGCAGCCAACCCTTGACCCACAGAACACGGGGATGTGTGATCAACCCTACCCCAGCTATTGTATCCCAAGATAGTCCTGCAATTTGTGGCACCTGCGTGGTCCATTCTGGCACTGATGTCCTCTGAAATTTAAAACCAACAGTCTCGAAGGGTTCTTTTGTTGTGGACTGTCCTCTCTTATGGCTTACGAATATATGGCAGACAAATACTTTGCCTTACCCCAATATTTAGGTACTAGATTTTAATAGATAGATAGATAGATACTTTATTTTCATCGAAATTTAAACATACATGGTTATTAAGACATTTCATTATGACACAAATATTTCGATGAGGGGGGTGCACAAGAATTTCGTGGAAACTATGTTTAATTGTGCATCACAGTTTTGAGAGATGAATTTAATTTATGCTCTAAACATGCTCTACAGTTTCATCCCACATCCCTATTATGGATTTCATCAAACAGAATAATGAGGAATTGTACTCCAGTGTAATTTCGAGTTTTTACAATACAATTTTTTACTAATGAACTTCTTACATATAATTCAACGTGCTGCCTCACGCTTTCTAAATTTCTTTTAGCGCATTAGCATGTATACATAATGTGCCCATGAATTTCTAATGAGTGTGGGAAACCTAGTGTAAGTTATTAGTGTTAAATTACCAGGTGTTGATAGAGAAGGAGGGGCAGAACTTGCTTCAGATCGCTTGACCATGAAACACTACATTTTGTGCTCCAATAACCACACTGATGACTGACCATGCAAATTGGACTATTGTACTAACATACCCCTTTACATGAATAATTAGGACCTCAAAAGGAATCCTAAATTAGTTTTAAAATTGATGTGTGGGTACGACACTTTCGAGTACATGAATAAATGTTATCCTCACAACCTGTGATTTGGATGTACACGTATAGCACATGTATATAATTATTGTATGTGCAATGAGCATCTTCATCACATAGTTGATGGAGGTGGTAAGGAAAACTAACCATTATTGATTTTCTTGACAGTTGACTGACCAATGTTTATTTATCCAAGGTTTAAGAAATGCTCTGCAAATCACTAGTTTGCTGCAAAAATACTTATTCCACACCTTGGAAAGTAAGCTCTATTTATGTGATGGATTTCAAACAAAGAAGCCGCCTAATACCACAACTTATCTCAGTTACTGACATCTGACGACCAAAACTGATAAAAGCATTGCATGTCCGACAGAGGGCGTTCGCTCTTCAAAGTGGACTTCTTTTTAACCTTCGTCAAGGTCACGTGGGTCACTAATGACCCTACATTAATTCGGATTGGCAGACATCCTGGAAATGCTAATCCCAAAAGCTCATTGCATTTTAATCACTTAAGTGTTTACGAGTCTTCTTATTTCCTCATCATGTTTGCCTCATGACATCTTCTTGAATATTTTATTACCTGTCATTGACCTCCTCATTACATAAGCTTCATTAGCTTATCATTTCATTCAGAACTACCTCATTTTTTCCTAATTATTTTCCAATTATTCTACCATTATCTAAGCTGTAATACAAACATCCTGACTGCATTGTGATACGTACCTTAAGAGCTTGTCTCATAATGAGACATTTGAGGAGTCAAATCTGTTGGATACCGACATTAGTTTTGGCACAACCTTACACTGAGATTTTAACATGTCCATGGTTTAGCTAGCAAAGGAACTAACGACTTTAACATGTCATGCATTTAATGGGTAAAGTCATGTTTTAAAAGAACTTCTTTTTTTTCTAGACTAATTCTGCTAAATCTTCAGCAAACACAGAGTAAAATATGAATCAGGTATACAAACAGTATTACACACTACAGTCACAGTGGGATTGTAGTAACTTTACTCATGACTTGAGAGTCTAGTGTTTGCTTTGGCCATCCAATGAACGATGGATGGCATACCGATGTGTCATTGTTAAGTCTTTTTATGAAAAGACCTTTCTTCCGAGGTATTATGGCATTATGCTGCACCACATAATGATGGATGTCTTGCATAAAGCACAATGACATGGAGGAGAACCTCACATGAGAAGTAAAGTGCTAATATATTTGTGGCTGATGCATTAGTGAGAAGTCATATTTGCACTGCAACAATTGGATTTCAGGAAATTCACATTGAAGTCACCATTCATCAT
The DNA here is from genome assembly GCA_932294295.1 of Alitta virens. NCBI lineage: Eukaryota > Metazoa > Annelida > Polychaeta > Phyllodocida > Nereididae > Alitta > Alitta virens. The sequence goes on along the minus strand of OW028577.1, from coordinate 11,601,692 downwards.
AGTTGGACTTCCAAGCAAATCTGAAGAATCCAATGCTTCTTGTGAATGTTCCTCTACAAACCAAGAAATATAATGCAATCCGAGACAGGTCGAAGAGCCCACCTGTTGGCCAAGACCAGACACCTGTACAGGTAAATCATAAGTCGATTCATCTTGATTAGGCAGGCAAAGATCATTCAGGTGATTAGCATAACCCTCCAAGATATATTAACCCCATTTCCCATTCCTCCAACATATTTCTACGAGGGGTGTCCAATGCAGAAATGCAGAGCATTTTTGAGTTCGATGTTTCTTCCTGTTGCATTAGAGGTCCTATGGTACTTCCAAGGAAAAATTCACCATGAAATGACTTGATTATATCATGATTTGTTTGAGTGGGGTTATACCGATCCATAGCTTCTAAGAATGAGATTATAGAGATTAATTTGACGTTAAACTCGTTACTATTCTCCCACATGATATAATTCGACCCCATTTCACCATGGTAGTCAAAGCAAGACAGTGAAATTAATATCGGGCCATAAATCGTGATCTCAAGGCCACGTCCACTTGTGGTTTGATTTATACTTCAAGAACGTTGGCATTTTAAATCTTTCTGCAGCTTTGATCACCCAAAATAAAGGAAGATTCTCTTTCCAAAACAGAGGTGGTCTTTATGGACAGGCAGGGAGCGTGTCTTCCACCCCAACTGATCATTCCAAAAACATTTGTCAACCAACCACTGGAACTCCTTTCAAGCACTTTCCTGGGTCCATTTGTCAACCAAAGAGATATTTAGAGAATCCCTTCTTTATAAAAAGTAATGCCTTTCAGGACCCAGATTGGCCAGACACATTGATCTGTCAGTATTCCTGACTTGTCCATTTCATCTGGGTGGTGATTTCTATTGTAGTATGCTGGACGCCGGGCCCCCAGGACAGACTTTTTGATAAGACTGACTCAAAGAATTAGAAAGATAAGGCATTAAGTTGAACAGTCACCTGTAAATGACCTCAGGTAGGCAACATGCAGCACCTAACGACCTGGACTAACTTTGCATATCCTACAGACCATTTTACCACAAATATATCGGTTGATATAAAATTACGACCTGGCCATATAAAGTGGATATATTACAAGTAAAATCGTTGCTTATTGCACCTTCAGTCAACAGATCTTTCTTTCAGTACTAATATCCCATTTCTTATATATACAGCAGACAAAAAGGAACAGCAGTTCTCAAGTGCAGCTCAATTTATTGCTTACTGAAAGCTGAGGCATGTTGGGTATCGAATGTCTTACAATAGAAAACCTGGAAAAACTGAGGTCAGGAAGCAAGGGCCAGTACACACGTACAAGATTATAAATTCTTCTGCTGAGAGTAGAGCTTCCAATTTACATGCTTTGGGTTTACCACAATAGGATTTTGGGTCATTTTAACTCTCAGAAGTCTCCACTGAAGTTCGCAGTAATGCATCAATCTATCATCCCACTGGTCATTTGGATGTACAGGTGGGCCATGCTCAATGACACGACATGGTCCTTGATGTTCATGCAATGACGAATGCCACTAATTTCTTTGTATTCAATATACAGGTGCTAGGAATTGCTTTTGTGTGATTATCATACCATACCAACACAAGCCATAATTATATTGCTTTCCGTGCAAACTGTCTTATTATAAGTCTGAGCTTGCCTTCCAATATGATTGCCATATATAAGTCCTGTATAGTCCTGCAGTTAGAAGGTGACATTATGAGAAAGGCCTGGCCAGAAGTCTTTGTTTGCTCAAGAAGAAATCCTAGGGCCTTTCACCGCTGGACACCATAAATCTATATCCTATTTGCAGAACGCCATTGCTTCAAATCAGGGCGGCCACATGCTCAAACATATAAATGCGCCTGGGGTGCCTATTTATTTGTTCATATTCTCTCCCTTCAAGGATAGTATAAGGCTTAGTGGAGATTTCACCATCAACTGAAGTCTACAGTCACCAGAGAAGATAGGCAAACACTGCATGTTTGAAAGCAATGTTGTGTTTGATTGAAGCATAGTTAGCACACTGAATCATGAAACTGTACAGGGTAGCATATTGGATGTCCCAGATCAAAAAGAGCCCAAATATACTATGGGGTTCATAAGAAAAACAGTCAATGTACAGCAGGATGGTTAAACGGACCATGCAGTCAGTTAGAAATCAGACAGTCCATGCAATAAATCCACCTGCATTCCAGGGGACCCCTTATGCACCTAACCCATTTTGAAGTGCTGTTGTAACTGTGTCATGGAAGCAAGGGCAACGTGTTTGATTGCCAAAGTTTTAACGCTCTACAGAAAGAACAAAGAGGTGTTTTAGAGTGAAGAGGTCAGGGAGGCCCCAGGGCTGTGTATATTTCCTCACTGACATCACCTCCTCTTTTCCACATATGTAGACACAGTGAGTGTGGCAAGACGATTTGGCAGTAGATCTTCCACTACCCCGAGGTCTTTTGAAGACGTTCAACTATACCAAACAGAGAATTAACACTTCATCCAGGCCCATGCACTGGTGGCATGTCACTAATAACGCAATAAGGACACAAATGAGGACACAAATACTGTCTTGGGTGTCCGTCCTGCCAGCCTTTACCATTTATTTTGCTTCACACTGCTGCAGAAACAAAGCACCTTGTGGAGATTCTAGGTTTCATAAGATGAATGGATACCAATACTTGATAACTAACACATATACGGTACCACGCTTCAACTCGGCTTTCTCAAAATAATTCAATGACAATAAGTACAGAATACCACCCAGAAGTACTTGTGGCAGTTCCGGGTCAGCCTACAATACACTCAACACCAAGTGTAGTTTGTACTTTGAGCATGGAGGTATTGAGAGTGTGAACAAGACACTGCCAGACTGATCGTGAGAAACCGTCCTGCAGTCACTGCTGTACAGTGTGCAGATGTCCTCGGAGGTGCCACTAATGACCTGTGTCCAGAGCACGAGGGTAAAACGGTCAGTTGATTCGGGAGGACATCTCACAAAGTCCAGATGGCGGTTTGACCAATGGTCATTCTACTGTACTATGACTATGCCATAAACTTTCATGCCACGACTGACCATCCCTCATGTCATTTCCCAGACCCCTTTCAATCTAAGGGGTCAGCATAATTAATTACCACCCACAGCTACAGAGAGGGCGCCACAGTTGAGGTGGAAGGACCTCTGGTGACATGGGGAGAACGAGGGCTGTCAATGGAGCCAACATGAGGGCCTCCACAACAGAGCCCAACAGAGCTCAACAGAGCCGCCAGGTCAAGTGTGACAGAAATATGTGGAACTCATAGGAAGCAGCCTAGCGTGAAATACAGGCATTCCTCGACGCACTTAGCATTACCATTTCAAACTGCATGCAGGTATCTTTTTAGATCGAAACGACCAGCTCCACAAAGAAACCTCTATCTCTTCTCCCTAGGTGTCATAGTATAAGTTTATTTTATCACGAGAAACCATCACAGTCCCTACTATCAGAAATCTCTCCCAGTCTCTGGCGGTTCATTACATTAAATCAAAGCCAGCATGAGACTTTATCGAATACATTTGCCTCTATCAACCTACCACCAATTCTTCCTAATGCTCATCACAGATTGAGTTTCATTTTTGAGCTAGGCATAAAATGTCTAATGGTATTCAAAAGGACCATTTGTCTGTGATATCAAACAAGATATGGCTTACCGACTGCCCCTAGTTAGTAAACTACTTCGTTGTCACGTTAAAAAGACACTTTGGAAGTAAGACTACCTGAAGTAGGTAACTGAAAAGCCAGCACAAAAAGACCAGATACTATTATTTCATTAAAATGCACTCCTCTCAAAGGAACAAAATGTTCTCAATGGAATGCTCAGATCGTACTGATGAGATCTGAAAAAGTAAACGTTCCTTTAAAGAAGGTCAATCAATCCAAGTGTGTTCTCTCAAAGCACCATGTTTGCTGACCAGCATACAACACACTGGTCAATCACAAACTGAAAGCAGAGGACTACATACAGGACAGAAGGACAGATGGAAAGGCAAAAGGGACGGTAATGGTTTGTAGTTCTGTGGACATCACTGACCCATACTGACCCCTCCCCATGCAGCATTTAGGCATGCACCTACTTCTGTGTTTAGGTTTTCATATGCAAATTATCGTTCTTCCTTCACAGACTCCAGATGTCATTATCTGGCAAAAATTCCAAGACCGGTATGACCCTGCCTTTCTTCCACCCCCACCATCAAAAGGGGCGAATTATATTCTCCCTGATCCTTCGGCCATAAGCACCCTCCCGCATACCTCGATCCTGGGGGCAATTGGACCATTGGACCAGTGTGGCGGGGGTAAATTGGCCTAGATTACTACAGCTCAAGAACAACAAACATGTGAGGAAACGCGTTCAAACTGCTAAGAAAGTGCCTGGCTGCCACAATTATGGGCAATTTTCAGGCAGGACAATCATGCCCTGTAAAAAGCACAGCCATATGCTGGCCACGGCTACAGTATGAGGCATAAAGTGGAAATAAATGTCAGTCTCACCCAGCAATATCTCGCTTCAACGCCAACGCTAAAATACACTGCTCTCTTTTCTTATTTTCACATGCTCTTTTTAATTGTGGTCTCATGCTTTCATTAGTATGCATTGTGCCAACCAAGAATGAAAATTTATATGCGTTGAACAAACACCACCTGATCGTGAAAAATGACAATTCTACTGCAGTAAAGCTAACAAACCGCTTCCTCATCTATCCTGTCCAAATGTTAGCTAAGTTGCTCTTCTTATGGCCTGTATTTCTATTGTAGCTAGCGCTTGCATTTAAAAGTGAACTCCGCAAAATATCACTAGCAGCAGAAGGTGCACAACATGTCAGCCTGTCATATCCAGGCCAGGTAGATATTTGTCATAAGGCAGCCCCACTGCTCTACTTAAAATTCCTTGGCTTTTTGTGAGAGCAGAGAACTTGTTTTGAGCATTTGCTGAACGCATAATTTAGATATCTCAGCGCATTACGAAATACCAGGGCTGCTCTTGAGCCACATTACGAGGGGGAATCCCCATAGGTTATTAGTTGAAGCATAGCATGGGGGCCTCACGTTGGCCGGCGTTGCTACTACCATCCTGAATGCATTGCATTCTCACATGCAACACGCATGATCAATAGTAAAAGCCAAGGCATCTCCGGGCCAAACAGCTAAGATCGAAAAAGACTGCTTGTCTAGAATGCAATGGGACTGTCTATTTTGAAGAACACGTAATATATATCAGTCAGTGCCACCATTGTTTGGAAGATTGATGAGCCCAACACGTTAGTTTAATGGGGCTCCATGTCAATGTTGGATCCTTCAAAAACATGTTTAGGTTTATGGATCACCTATTCTGTTTGTATAACCAGTGTGTATAAGCCTGTGCAGGGACTTCAATGCGCCTCTATATATATTATATAAACATAAAGAATCGGTATCCCTCATTTCACATTACAGCTGTACAACCACCCATGATATTACAGCCTGAAAACCCTGAATATAAAAAGAGTCTATTTTTTTTTCAAAAGCAAAGGCGATGTAGCAGTCTGCCGCCAGCACTCCCATCACAGGTGCAACATGATGACAAGTAATCGATGGTAATTCTGGGTCATGCAGGAGGCATGCATGGCACAGCAGAAGGCATGCTTGGCACCCCACTGGGTTACCTCGGCTGTTTACGTTCCTATCTCTAAAACACGGTTAATCACTGCTTAGATATTGGCTGCTGTAGTTGGATATCAAAGAAGAAGGTATCAATAGGAAATGTGTTGTGTCTCTAACAACTTGTAATGTGATCTGGAAAATTACTAAATAGACCCCTCAAAATTACCACGGTTCAGTAAAAGCCATACTTTGATACAATGACCACAACATTGCGTACCTTTGATGGGTATTAATGGTATACCATTAATAATATCTGATGGGCAATACCTATTGTAGGAAATTAAATTCATTTGAAGATCAAATAACCTACACGAAGAAGTGCTTGTAAACTGATGAATGTACATTTTTAATACACTATTTAATCTGTCAACATATACTTAGCACTGAATGCACCGGGCATTTTATATAAAGCAATTAAGAAGACATAATAAACGTCCGAATGCATAGTTTGCATAACTTCATAATGAGGCATTTCTGCATGCAGCTTTCATTCGCTGTATTGCCACCCGTATGCAATACACATTTATATGGCCACTGATGTAAACTCGCATTCACGAATGTCCAGACAATGTTTGGTTTATTGCTGACCAGTGGTGTTTGCGTACCATGTCAGGTTATGTCAAAAGACCTTGCACCCACATATTTAGGTGTGAAGGCACAACCAGCAAAGACATGCAGACGTGATATAAGTTGTATTTTGCCACTACCTGTTATCATGTTCTATTATACTTTGCCACAGATGACCCTGGTCTTTGTCCATGTACCTTTCATCTTTCATAACCATTATAATAAGCCATTCCACTTACAACATGCCATAAACTACTGCCCACGCACCCCTATGAACTACAAGACAAGAATCAAAGTCGGCAACTTTTTTGAGGGCCGATTTATTAAGCGCCAATTTGAATTGCTAGCTATATGCCACCAGAGCTTAGAAAAATACCTCAAAAGAAGTTCACCCAAAGATTCTCAACCAGGTTCTGTTTGGAAAATGGGAAACGTTGTGAAAATGTTGTAAAAATGTTGTAAACGGAAGTCCTACTCGCTCAGTTGAGCATTCTCAACAACTTATTGCATGAAGTTCGAGCAACCATTGAATTCTAACTCATGCTTTATTGGCCGCAAGGACAACAGCATCAAATGCCAAGGTGCAAGTGAATAACCCAGTCGGTTTTATTAAAGAAATTATTGCATTTCATACACTAAAGGACACTTACAAAACTAAGCTTGTCACCTGCGTAATTTTGTTGGCCTACTAAGCAATGTGGAGCCTAAAGTTATTACAAAGAGTCCTCAACCAAATCTCTATTTGCCAGGTAACGCATTCTACATCACAGTTCTCACTATACAGTTCTCACTGTACAATATACTTTATATAATTGTTTTAACATAAATTCTTAGCAAACCATTCGACCTTTAAAATGAAGGCCACGGGTTATTTAATTTGTGCCAGGGACATCTCGACCCATGTGGGATACCCTTATGACAGTTAGGGACATTCTTGGACACCTGCAGAGGTGGGCAGTGGTCAGCGTCTGTCATGACGCATCAGAAGACGGCCGTCAACGTGTGCGATGACCTCAAGACGCACGCATACGACACAAAAGGTCCAGCAAGGTCAATAAGGACAACCACTGACTCCAAGCATCTTCTTTCTTATCATTGCCTTTATTCTGGCGATAAAGTCACTAAGCCAAAGCTGAACACCAAAAGCAAGGCATGAAATACTCATGAGACCCGTTCATTCATGAATGGACGTCTATAGGAAACACGACACTCGTCATTCGATATCTATATTGTGTATACAAAATTACAAATATAGGACTAGACAGACTAATATGGATCCAACCATACTTGGTCAGTGAGTAACAGCCATGAAATGAACTTAATCTTGTTAGTTTGAACTTTCCCATGGCAGACAGTGTAGACACATGAATGACTTCTAATCCATGATTGGACAGACTCCATGTTAGACTCACGAGTACTGGGAACTTGGCAGATATTCTGAAATTGCAGTTACCATCACAGTCAATCAGGACTGAAGTACACGAAGGGGTTAATGCAATATATTGCATGTCCACATCCAAAATTACTGACTTTTTCTCCAATTGCACACGCAGAGGACTTTTCATAATTGAAAGTGAATAACGGTGACCTTTGTTGACCCCATATGGCCGCTTGGGTAGCATGCCCACCTGTAATAAATCAACCCATCATTTAACGATACCAACAAAAATGACTGGTCGGGGCAAGCCATTGAATTATGCTGACTGACTGACCAATGACCACTGTCCAGTTCTCACAGGTAATGGGTGGTCAGCAGGCAATGGACAGGACTCCTGGCAGGTAGACGATGGCAGGGGTGTGCCACCAATCAACAGAATGCCGAAAAGCACCTGGAAAATCCCACACACATGAGAATGCCACCAGAAAGGCAATGACTCACATCACAATATAATTGTATCCATGCAGATGAGATTTATTTTTGCACAGTTTATGGATATTTCCCCTTTGTTTTCCTGTATACACATTCTTGGGCCTTTATGAGCATGTTCTCCACCAATCAGGCTTACAAAACGCCCCAAGCCAGACCACTTAGCATAATTTGGCACACCAAATACGTCTAAATTACATAGAGCTATGGTAAACTGTAAGTAAAATACGACCACCTGACATCAGATAGCGACCATTGTTACGTTCCAAACTAGAACTTAATGACGTCACAGATCACGTCATATATTACGTGCCAGGTTATTTGAGGAACTGACAGACCCAGCTGCAGACCTCTACTGGTCACTTCATTGCATGATTCCCACTCCATATGGTCAGTCATGCAACTGACCATCAATGGTCAGCATCCCTTTCACTGAGCCTCTGGTTACAACAGATTCCCTGTCACTGTTTACGCGACTCACAATCAGAGTCAGTTCGAATTTCAAAACTCCCAGCAGCATCAGGTGTCGCTATTCTACATTGGCATGGCAGGCTGAGGTGACTGGGCGGTGCCGGGTCACAGACTTTACATTAATGCAGGTTTCGAATTTCAAAACACATTTGCATGATTAGACAACGCTGCTACAGATATTGCCACATGCAGTATATGGCCAGAAAAAAAGGCAAACTTTCTAAGGTACTATTTAGAAGTCAATTTTCAGTTGCAGATCATCATAATCCCTCACTGCCAGATGGCGCTGTCTAGCAACCCTCACCTGTGGAAGGGTTCTTTGTTGCCATGGAAACAAAACCAAGGGTATGGTTTATGGTCATTGTAACAACAGGCAGGCCAGGCATGCTTTGGAGCAGTCACGCGTTAAACATTCAACTCCTCATTTATTTATTTAAAAAATTGGGAGGAAATCATGCTGCCCACTATGGCCAATTTAACCAACAATATGCCTCATGATTTTAGTCCTTCCTCTCACATGAAAACAGGAAATTGCGCTATAAATATGGACACTAGATTTAAGCAAGTCCTTTGTCTAATCAATCTATCTTCTATTTCTGTCTGTTGTATTAGATCAGCTTCGTAGCTCGAATTTCCTAAGGTCAGCTGTCAGTGGGGCATCAGCCAGCCTCGTGCCGATGACAGACTGACCACTGGTCAATCAATAGACTTGTCAACTGCATTTACCTGTACTGACCATTGCTGACCATGGCACAATGACAGGCCTTTGTCTCCTCCCCTTTGTCCATCGAAACACCATCATCTGATCCTCACCTGGCTAGCACCTTTGTAACAGGGCCAGGGACCCATTGACTTGTTCCTTATGGACAATTAGGTGACCAATAACTGTGATAAATTCTAATAAAATGCTGCTGTGGTGCTTTCAGAGTAGGCCCATGCACTTTGATGATTCAATGGCGCACGATGCATCTTTCTTGATGTCGTATAATTAGGCCTATGTACCATCAAAGAAACGCTGTTTCAGAGTAACCATCATTTGAATCTGATAAATTCTTACTTCGTGTGCCATACGTTCATCACCTGTAAATTACTCCCAATTGGTAATTACTTATGTAAACCACAGAATTAACATTCCCAGGAGCAAAGGAACACAAATCAGGTTCATGATCGTTAATGAATAATTATGACAACATGAGAGCACACAGTGATCAATGCAGATATTTGGTGTCATCCGCAGAGGCACTTGAGCACAGAGTCAATCGTAATGATGTAGCAGCAACGATCATATCACTGCCTCTGGTTATTCTTGTGAATAATTGAGAGCACAATTAGCTTTGAAGGGTATAATTAGAGATGTGGAGGTTTTTCCAACCCATGAAGCCTTGCTCATTGATCTACTAGGCATTTGTTGGTGTTGCTGGAAATCGATAGGGGGAGGCTGTTGAGATTGAAACCAGTGAAGGTTCCAACCGACCAATGAATAAATCATCAACTGGCTGTCCAATCATTCTCCCTATACAATGCTCAGGATATAATATATCGCGGAGTTAATGACTAAATGTAACGTGACCAGAAAGGACTGCCCCAATACCCTTGTTTCATGAGATTGAGGTATAGAGCCACCACTGCAACCCATGGAGTCCTGACCAGGTAGACTGCGGCCTTAATCATATAATCTACGCTACGTGTGCTCGCATTTACCCATGCAAATCCTGCAAGGAGATCCGATGCACAAATACACGACTATACAAAGGCTTCGGACAAGGTGTGGAGCTCTGCCTGGACATTCTTAGGATGTCTCTGCTGACATCGGGGTGTGACAGAAGGCATCTTCCATGTGACACCTGAGAACAATGAGCATCCGCTTTGTGTTAGCAGCAAACATACAATCGAGGCTCTTTCTCAAGCACTATTGTCCCACACAAGAACAGGAAAAGGAAAGCTCAAGGTGACAAAACTTCAGAACTATGCTAAACTCAAACTTGTGACACCAGGAGCAACATTTTGCAATATATAGTCATGTAAAGTCAGATGACTGCAAACATGTACAGGTCAACCTGTAATTTGTCATGATTTGTCTAATGTTGGCAAAAGAAGTCTGTTTATTAGTTGTTATGGCCAATAATAGTTTAGGCGTGGCCATAAATGTGTTCATTTTGGCATGAAAATGAAATATCTGCACTTATAAATGCAAGTTAATAACCCAGCAGCTTAGACGCCTAGTTGACAATGTTCATGACTGTCACCTCGACTCTGCTAAAGTCATTCAGTTTGGCAAGTGCCCCGAGTAATTTCGCTTGTTGGCGACTTCAATATCCTCTACTAAGCAGCGCAATATGCCATACCAGTGCCCCGCCAATGAACTTTTCAACTCTCCAAGCTATTATCAAGCCAAGGATCTGACATAGAGTCTGGGCCCTAACAGTGTTGCAAAAGGCTTTTACAGAAATCACACCCTTTCTCCCCAATGACCTTCTATTAAGCCCTTTTCCGGACAATTTAATGTGGCGCTCAAGACCATGGCTGACAAAGTGCATTCAGCCTCGAAATGTCCATCCCGGAACCAAAGAGCCCCCATGACTCACTGACCACGACTCAAATTTTCAAACTATCCCAGGTGCTGACCGCAATATCAACTAAGACTTTCACACTTTCTTCTGTTGAGTAAGATTGTCGTCACTCAAAAATAATCAAAGACTATAACTGCATTGCATTGTAAATGTTAAATATATTTTTTCTACTATGTGTATACGATATCCAAATAAGGTGTCTTTTTTAAACAACATCGTTTGTGTCTATAAACAGTAGTCTCTCATAGCCCTGCTCTGATTTCACAATGCACCAATTCTCCCAGGAAGATCAGATACAAGCTCGTTAGGCCAAGAAAACACCTAAATCTTCCAAACGACTGCTAATTAAAGCAGGCATCCCCCTAACTAATACTGATAAGTGAGGCAGGGTATTTCATGTCTTTTGTCCATACCCCGAAGGATCATCACAACCCACTCTTACAACCTTTCACCCCTGAGCTATGCCTTTATCATGCAAACAACCCCTATTAATTATGAGCTTCCCTCTGGGAACACAGGTGAATGACAAATCCTCAGGCGGATTTAAATGATCAGGGCCTCAGATATAAGATTACATCATAGCATAGCACTGCATATGACAAAGACAACTTCTAAAGACCTTTGCTTTCCATGTGTATTATGTAACATTACAAGACAAGAAGATATTCCGGACAAAGGTGCTTAGTGATTACCCGCTATGCTTCGGGTAGGACATTAACAGGCCTCCAGTCATCCAAATCCCCCAAGGACTAGACAAGAGCCCAAGCACCAATGCAAGTGTTTGTTGACCAGAATAGAGCTTCAGAAGCAGGCGAGACATCATTACATACAAGAATTGCCACTTGCAAATATTACAACATCCCTATGTCATACATTTGCATCACAATTAGTCAAGGACAATGATTTCGTCACAGATAGCCGCTGGAACTCTTCTTTTTTTTTAATGAAAAAGTCTTAAAGACATCTGCTATGGCACCCAAAAAGCTTTGTTAAATCCATGTTGACACAGCTGTAGTTTCAATTTCTAACACTGAAGACTTAACAAAAGCAACTGAAGTACCTATGGTGTCATGGGCTTCTTACTTCCATTTACACACATAATCATTAGCAACTTCATCAGTTATAGGTTATAGGTTTGATAAATACCAAAGTCTTTACAAATTGAGGATGCATCCCCAGAACTGACAGCTAATCATGCAGAGAACTTGTTTGATGCATATGCATTTGTTGTAGAGCACACATGAACAGACAATGCGTCATCTGAAGGTGACACTCGAATGCCTTTGAAGAATCATCAGAGTCATACATTCCTAGCTACCTCGTGCCTTCCGATTGTCTGGGGACCAAAAATGGGACCTACATCTGCAGCCTCTTGTTCCTATTGTCCACTCAGACACCTCTTGCATTCTTTATAACTAACCATATGCTGACCTCTTTCATCTGCACCAAGAGGATACCCAGGTGTCTAACTCTTCAACAACAGCCCCAACTTTAACACAGTGGGTGCCAAAGTCATTAACACCTAAAAGAACAGCAGTGCTTTAATTAGACTACATTTAATATTCAAGCACACGTGCTCATTGTCATTCAAGGCATAGTGTGTTTAATGACGAGTGCCAAAATGGTACAACATATACAGTATTATACACCTCGGTCCTGTAGAAGTACCCACTATTGGTCAGTAACAATTACTAACCAACATAAACAGCAACTCATTCTTTGAATTATTGGCAACTACTGCCCCCACCATAATATCCTTCGTACTGTCTATACGATCACAGGCAATCAGATTCATATGGGTCAGGCTAACACTGAAGTGATCCAATGACTTAAAAGGTCACAAAGAATGGACTTCCTTGCTGTGCAGCCATCCACAAATCAAGCATTAATGTGTTGGCTGGCATTAAGAGGCGCCTATAATATCCACCTATACTGTGCTCTTCTATAGCCAATTGTCTGCACCCCCTAAGTCTCTGCTGGGGGTGGCAAGGGCTGCACTGTGGGTGCAAAATTATTGCTGAAGCCTTTGCTACAACCAAGGTCAGCATTAGGTTTGTGTAATTGTGTTTTATGAGTTAGCTGTTATGACAAGCTGTTGCACAGCTGACCTTTTTAAGTTGAACTGCATTGAAATCCCCCACAACGTCAATGTCACTGGCATAATGATAATAGAATGCATTTGAACAGAACTGCACAGCAACAGTAGAAGGTTATTAGTATGTTATACGAATGCTAATGCTATAGATTCAATGGAACGGCAGACCAGACTTAGGGACTGATGTCCACTTGAAGTTCAGTGGATGTCCAGCCAGGTGTGGGAGGGACAGGTGGGTGCCTGGCTGTACGAACCCTCGCAGCAGGGGCTCAGGCAAGCTGGAGCCAAAACACCATCAAAGCTGGCTCAGACCTAACACATTCTGTCATTCCCAACATCACATCACCTTAATCATACACGCCTGGGGCAAGGCAAGTGCACAGCAAGCATTGCTGTTCTTAGCAAGAGCTGCACTGACTCCAATGCTTTTCACTGGTTTACATCAATGTAGGTAGAAGAGTGATAGCCTCCTAAATATAGAATGCTTTCTATTTAAATTGTCACTGATGCGCACCCACACCGACCTAGGGCATGACGCCATGAGACTAACCTGTAATCATTTAATTCATCATGATTTGAACTCCTAAACTGCAATAATCTCGATAATAACAGCAGGACCAGTTGCCAAGGTTATAATAACGCACAGATCAAGATAGCTGCACAAAAAGTTGGGAGAGTGACACTAATACCCTTTTCTACATGCCTGTCTGACAGACGTGATGGATCACCAAACCTCATTTTGTCCAGCCAAACATGTCTTTACAGTCCTCAGTGAATTCACCCAGCTCAAGCCATTACCTCTGCAAAGTGGTGAAGTTTCACGGAATTGCTCCTAAGGTCAGAACAATTGGGAAAGGTCAGGCAATACATTGTAAATGATCTATCCACCAGCAAAGCCCTTGGAGGCCTCAAGACCCCAGATATAGATCACACAGTGACCTTGCCTTGGCTTGACCCATAAAGTAACGCTGTCCTTGTAAGTTTACAGAGCTAATCATAGCCTGTGACTGGATATTGATGAGCTGGTCTCTCTTCAAGGACAGTGTCAAACAAAATGACCCACAGCTGACCATGGTTATAGCCTAGCGTAGATGGTCATGTGTCCAGGCTATAAGAAGGGCATAAGGCAGCATAACTTTGATATGGATGTCTTGATGTAGGGTTCATAGCAGGTATTGGTTACTGTTGACTAAACAGAACAAACACATTCATGTGTACAAGCAGGTCCGTTACGTCTTATTTGCATGACAAACATTCAACACGAGAACTAACTTCCCAACACCGCAGAAAAAGCCCAGTTCGACTTTTATGTATGAAGAGACAAATTTGCAGTGGACCTAATAGCTGTTATCCATCCATGATAAGTCTCTTAGTTGGCCGTTTCCTTCGGGAATAAATTGAGTTAAGGAATGTCATCAGGTCTCATGTGCCGTTGACATTTGCAAGAAGACTTGAATGCAAGGAGTGAAGTGAAATCCAAGCCAGTCAACAAGTAGGCATACCTTGAGCAGACAAAAAGAGCTGGGATAAAAAAAACTGAAAGCCAAAGGTATTGTATATTAAGGAATGGGTGGGGAGATTGTGCATGCAAGTCACAGCACTGAATGAGAAGTGAGTTGCATGGCTGGTGATTTCAATGCAATTTTCGTCCACACAAAAGGACTCCGGTACAAAAAGAGCCGTTGTATAGCGTCATATATAGTGTTGGCATACATTAAATGTAGTTTCAGTACATTTTGATATCCGATATAACCATCCACTGACACAACAGTATGTCTAAACTATAAACAAATACACCAAAGGAAACCGTCAAATCCCAACCTCACCAACCAAAACATTGCTGTTTACACGACTTCATGCATCACTGTCCGGATATCAGTTTCTGTATAATTTAGAACATGGTAAAAATTTGCTGCTTTTTCAGTTACAGTTAACTTCATTGTGACAAAAATGAGGTCTACACTTCCTTTTTTACTGGAAGTTGACTATCTGCAATCTTCAAGAGTATGGAGCAACTTTCAAATAAGAAATTTATACTGCTGTTATTTTCACGAACAAGCCAGCAGTCTATACACTGTGCATGTTATCTTGGTGATCAATGCAGGGCCACCGACAGTTTTGCAACTCTACCTAACTCCAGTTTATCTTGAATATCTATAAACATTACACCGGCCTATAGCATGTCGGTGTGAAGCATGTGAAGCCTACTGTGATTTCATTATGAAGCAATATTATAAGCACTATTTCCTACCACTAGCACATATGATATCATAATATGATTCTCAAATATTTTAAATGACAGCAATATCCAAGTACAAAAGTAAACAGAGTATTTTCCTCTTTGGCCAATCTAGTTAACGTTAATTTATGAAGTATTAACCGGTGAATGCCTTGTGGCAAGGTCCTGAACTCACACTTTTTCCAGCAACAACACAATCACTGTATAGTCTATGAATAATTATTTGTAAACATTGGTGTTAGCAACGTTATGACGACGTGACAATTATCATTCGAAAGGCCACGTGGAGCTCACGTGCAGTGCCTGACAGGAAACTGAACGTGAATAAAATTCATTCCTGTGTTCTGAAGTTTCTTCCCCGCCTCTTGTTTTTCACTGAACCAAAGACACAGAGAGTTGCAAAGGCCTGATATCGAGCTCGTCTTTGGCTTTTTTTACACTTCCATTTGTTTGCTTAAAAAAACTTGGTGGGTCCGTGCTGTGCGGATGGTAGTGCATTCGTATTCACATGGAGTAGAAGAGCAGTTTACAGAGCGCCATCCAAACAGTCCTCCTCACAGACAACTATCAAAAACCTCTCCACTCTATACCTGTAGTGCCATATAAATATTCCATGTACATATTAAACTTCCCCCTTTGTTCTTCATTTTCCCATTTTACTGCCTCACTGAAACTGAAAGCATCTACCAATCCAGCACAAAACTTCACACAGGTAATGAATGTCTGTGTTTGTCAAAAACACTGGGGCGTCTGTCATGACTGGTTTCACTGCTTTAACTCAAAGAACAGAAAGTTAGGACACAAGAATGAACTAATATTTAAATTGATAAGAGTATTCATGTCTCAGCTTACACAACAAGCACAAGGTTAATGGTCTCTTGGGCTCTTTTTCAGAACTCAACACAGTCGAGTTCTTTTCTAAAGTCTACGCAGTTTTCCAGACACACTCCCTTATTCTTTTGTATGGAGTATTTGTCGAGTCTAACCCTAAATACGGCCTTATATCATGGTCTAGTAGCTCTGAAACTCACTGCAGAAAGGCAGCTTTGGGTATTAAGGTTTGAAAGTGAGAGTTGTTTGGCCTGGAATAGTCCAATTAAGCTAGCAAGACTCAATTACTAGTTTATGCAATATCTAAGCTCTAGCATCAATATTGACAAGCATCATCCACCCTGCTTCACCTTAAATGCTCCAAGGTTTATTGTGCAGCTTAAATTTGCGAGTTTCCTTAAATATATTGAAGGTGGCAAAATCAATGCAGCAACACTTGACGCCATTTTATTATTCATCATCAAATATTGCAGCTAACTCATGTATACACAACATGTAATATATCCCTAAACTCCACACATTTTTGGTGTAACCTATGAAAAGCACCATTATCAGGAGGCATGTAGAAGTAAAGAGACGCGTAGACATGAAGACAATGTTTCTCTCATGTCTGAGTTCTATTATAGAAGAGGGACAGCCCACGAGTATTGCACCTGTCATTTTACGATCCTTGTTAGCATGTCGTAAACAAAGGCACTGACCTAGCCCTCCATGCTTCTGAAGAATTATCCAAAGCTACCCACAGACATACCATTATCTGTTATCAAATTATCAAATTTGCATGCACGTTTTGAGCAAGGTTAGACAAGTCCCCCTAAGTTTCCACAGCAAATTGTAGCAATTATACAGGTAGACGGTACGGGTTAGAGACATGTTTACCTGGACACCTAACAGGGTGCCTACTCTAGCATTTGACTAGAACCTCGCAATATTGGTAATTGCAGAATGCTGATACTACAACTATATCATCACACAAACCAGTCAGCATGAAGCATTTTAACACTAAATGTGTTATTCTTTTAAATGTTTTTGCAGTTACTGGACACGCCATACAGGTATATATAGGTCATAATGTGCCGGACAGTGGTCATAAACAGCAGGGGTGCACGTTTGTTACTCATGTACGAAGTGAGCCGAGACTTTTTCACAATGACCTGGACAATCAAAGTCACCGAGTCTGAGTTATCTCTACCTCCCATTGAGGTGCTTTTTTGTTAAAAGGCATTCCCCACTTTGGGTTGTCCGTTTAAATGAGGGCGTGTTTTATTCATCTCTAAACTGATTGCCTTTAATTATAGTGCACCAGAATGGCTAGAAAGCAGTAATTGTCTGTTGACCCTCCCATAGAAGGATGGTATTGCATTAGCAGGGCATTTGGTACCATTTGTCAGAATAAGAGAGGTCCAAACGAGACAGATTGTCTGAGCACAGACAGACACTAACAGTATGATCTGAATGACCAGATCAAATCTCATCAAAATTGAAATTCAAAAGAGTTCAATTCTGAATTGATTGAATGCTTTCCACAATTAAATAGCAACCACTCAAAGTATGTATTTTGATTTTCATAGCACTTCAGTCTGTGACATTTCCCGAGTACACCGAGCCAAAATATAAACTCGTGTTCTCTTGGTTTCCAAGGCAGGCCAATCAAGGCAGTAAGAATGCCAAGAGATTTCAATGCGATTCCCCATTTGGCTTGGTCCTCGCTATTTGAATGCACACTCTCAAACATGATTTATGTGTTCACCAGAGACGTGTAAATAAGAACAGACCATTTCCATTCAACAAAATGCATTAGAAATTTTGTATAGTTTAGTGGAAACTCGTGTAATGTGGTTTAGCCATAAATTACAATTTAAAAACGTTCCGTAATGCATCTTGTTAAAATGTGATCAGAATATAGATGAGATATTAGACAAATCAACAGACATTTTTGGTGTTTTTGACTATAATATGAAGAAAAGCAGGTACCGTCAGGAATGCGGTGGTATAATAGTCTTTAAAAGTTCTCACAAAAAGGCCCTTGGTATTAATGCAGAGGTAATACATCAAGTACTTGAAGGGGTTGACAGCAGTTGAAAAGCTGTCTCTTGGGTGTAATGACAATGTCTAGAATGCCATCATCAGCCACAGCTATGTTTATGACAAGCATTATGCCATAGCTCGGCTGGTCTTACCTGCTCATCGTCAGCCCTTACATCTTTACAGCATCACCCCTGTCCCCCTCCCCAACAACTTCAGAGCTAGTCCATGGCCCATTACACAGCATAACTATATCTCCTGCTTATTCGGCTGGTTACAACATGACAATCATTTCATGCAACGACGTCATTTGCTCTCTGCTTTATACTATAACAAGGCAGGTATTGTTGCAAGATATCATGCCATGCAAGCCATGTTAAAGGCCCAGGCCGACAGAGCTCAGCAGCTCCCATGTAGCAGCAAGGTCTATGGAACCTCTCCATGAACATGTCTCAGGTCTTGCTAGGCTTCCCCACATGACAAGGTCATATAAAGGTCAGGGAAGGTGACCTAGTTTACATGCTTCTACTCTTAGAACCATTATAACCAGGTTCAGTTATTCATCAATACACATGCTTGCGTGTTATCATGCAACGAGCTGGCAGCTTCTCAATGCATCACCTCCTTTCTAAAGTGTTCACCTCACAATTTCCCAATGGTCTTGCTTTTACTGCACAAATAACGCCTAATTTCTAGACTTCCCTTCATAACACTACCACAATCTATTTATAAGTCTTCCAGTACAGTGACAGGAAGATAAGGATTGCATTGGGATCAGAAGGCCCTATTTCTTCTCATTCTTTTCATTATATCTAATAATATACTGTAGATTTATCCGAATAACTAAGTAAATAGCAAATATGTCACACTGCATATTAAATGTATACACAATATGGTCATGTTTAGATGGCGACCTTGAACAAAGCCATTATACCTTGGCCCAAATACAATTATTCCGTCATATACCAAATTCGCAATTACTTGACGATTAAAACCGTTTAGCTTTATAAAAGCCCTACATATTCTCCCTGGGCCGCCTTGACATTTAATATGCATACGTACTTAATGATAAATGATACTCATAATATGTCTGGACGATGTCAGCCAAGCATGGCCATCTGATACATGCATTAGAAACTCTCACATTTAAACTGCATTCAGGTGGGAGAGAGAGCTTACTCCCGTGTCGTGATAATGTTCAAAATGTTGAGGTCCCCCGCTAAGGGCAGGTCACCCTCAATGTATAGCAGGGCACCAATACTGTCTATGCAAGGCTTGCTATAGAATATTGTACATGTATACCTATACCTATTCTAGCCTGAACCAGCCTATATTGCTTACCAAGACAGTGAATCAATATTGCTTTACTGTCCCCAGTCATGCAAGGACCAGTCCACATGGATAGGTTACCCAAGAGAACTCAAAGTAAACCACACTGGCTCGGTTTTCTTTCGATGTTTTGGCAATAGAAATTGAGAATGGTTTATTTTGAGGTAAAAATTCATTCACAACGTTTGGGACAAGGATATCAAGGTTGTGAGGTTTAATGGGATATTATATCCATACCCCACCCAAACTTCACTTTAAGCAATTTATTCGGTTTCTTTCAACTCAGGTGGTCTTGGTCATAACTAGACCTCTCCCTGTTCCTTTTACAGAAGGTCAGTGATCCGAAGCTGACCACTTATACCTTCAAGAGGCTGACTGACCAAGAGAATAAAACAACCCTTTCTGTGCATTAAACGTTGCCCGAAGTCCCAAACCTGTTGAGCTAGAGTGTCTTTTGTAAAGCAGATCTTTTTTTTTCTTCTTTTTGGCAAGAGGAATCCTGGCTGGACGCGAACAATAGGTAGCAAAAGAAATAGCAGGAGTGTTGAGAACACTTGAAAACAGAACCAAGCAGAAAGAAGAACTGAACTTTTAACAGTGTCTGCTTCCCTAATGCACTTTCTGTTTGGCCCGACAAAAAGAGACCTAACTGATGGATTAAGTCATGGGCGACAATGGCTTTCACACTGATTTGAACATAAACTGAATCAAAGGCTCTAGCAGAGTCGCTACGCGATTTAATCAAACCAAACAGGTTCCCTGAGCAAGTCACCAAAGAGCTCTGCATTTACGCAATGCGACATAAGCAGCTCAGTGAATCAGACCATGGCAGACTGTAATAGTAGTTTGATAGTTGGGGACCATCATTTATCACCCTCACACTAGCAGCCATATTAAACAATGAGCGCAGGTAAACCAGTGTGCTGCAATGTCAAGAGCCTGTTATTCGTGGTCACTCAAGGGTGGCCATATATCTCGTCTAATTTATATGAACACTCTGAGACCTTAGCGAGGGCCCAGTGAGAAGACTGAATGCCTTGCACATCACAAATATGCACAGCCTGTGCCCATTCAAGACTACTTGCTCCTAGGGTGAAAGTTGTAGCAAAGCAATGTGGCAGACAACGTTTTATTGCCTATCGATGACAAACACGAGTAAGCAAGTCACTAAAGAAGGTCTAGGGATAAATGGGGAGGGTTCAAGAGGAGGCCTTGTCACTCTAGATGAAATGCAATTGCATAACCCTGCACAAAACACTTCAGCCATTCTACTGCACAAGGAATGCTTGGCGTTCGAATTGTGTTCCTTCTGGTTGCCATGACAACAGATGCCATAATTGCTGGGTGGGTAACCTGGCTGAAGTGGCACTTCATTCAAAAGTAAAGACATCCGTTCCTTCCTTAAACCCTCTCTTTTTACACCTGTTTTAGGAATCATAAAACTTTAAAACAGGGTTGGCCTGGGAGATGTATTGCTTGAAGTACTGACACTTTTTCAAAAAGCACAACAAGCTTATCTCTGCTCGACTGTTTGAATGCCTTCATGCTCAGTGTTGTTCTACCTTCAATAATTTTTTACTCGGAATGCATTGTTCCTTCGACAAGTGGGTAACCCAAAACCCAAAAAGACAGATGCTTTTTATCTGGTGTGAACTCTCCTCACTTGTTCCTGCACACGTCTACACAGTCGAGTTTCTTTAGCACTTGGCAATGACAACATGACAACTTCAAAGACACCAGCCCTCACCCCACAATTTTCACTTATCTAACTCCGAAAATAATATGTCCCCTTTTACTTTTGAGGATAAGATAAATTCACAAAAAGCCTCCTCCTTCACAATGGAATTCACCTATGTGTTTGGCAGAAGACAGATTCCTTCGAGATATTCTGTCACCATTTGGAGTTTTTTGTGTAATGAGTTACACTCTTCTTGTAAAAATAAACGACGCTCAGATTTATCTTTTTAAGCATCGACTGGAAATGACAAAAGACGTGACAAGGTAGTTGAGTGATTAGTTGCTGATCACTGGCAAAACCGACGTTTAAACAGAAGCATATCTCAAAATGGAGGGTAGTGTCCTTTGCAAAAGCACCTGGTGCATGCGATCCAATTGATGGTTATGCAACCAGGTGCCTTGAAGCTCCTTGATTATGCTGGCATAACTGTAACGTGTAAAGATAAGGACTATGTATTCGAGCATCACCTGTCTATACCTGAGCATCACTGGGTAACCAGATATGGGAGCTAGGATACCAATTAATACATTCCACATGCATATACAGGGCAGATACTACCTAATACTGGAGACAGATGGGATTATTTTATTATACTGTGCATTTTTGACTGTTTACATTCACCAACAAATGACATCACATAATTCAACACTATTACGTGTCATGCTACATCATCAATTAAATATATCCTTTCATCTAATATGCTTTATGGTCATGATGCAATGCTAGCTTGTGCAACTGAACAGCCATCAAACAAAATGTTTGAACATTGTCATCGGCAACAGACAGCCGGCAGCACGAGAGGTTATTAAGACATAATGAGCACCTCAGCACAACTGTGCCATCAAAGACACAAGACATCAGAAATTCGGGTAAACACAGATATTATCATTGTGACAAAACGCATGGGGAAATCATATTTGGGACCCTGCGGGTTTATTGTTGGAGACATGACTTATTGTCATCACAAAGGTCTTTCAAGGACATCCAAGGGCCAAAGGGTAACAGAAGCCCTTTTTTAGCATCCCATCAAAAAGGTCATTATGCAATAAGGACTTCCATTGTGTTTGTGGCACGACGCATTGTCACAATGCATTGTGTGCTCCACCAATTAGAGACACTGCCATTACAAGTGATTTTGGCACGGTCCACTGATCAACAAAGATAGGAGTTCAGCTGTAACAATGCTGTTTGTATGTCCACTACAAATCCCTACGTAACCAACAGAGTAATTAGAAAGCGATTGTTGGCCTCTACAGGGTGCAAGCGTCCCTCACCCCCGATGGCTTTCCATTCATAATTATCCCTTTTGCTGACCCTCCAATTTACCCACCTCCTAAGCTATGTGCTCATTAATGCTAAATTGCACTTCCTAGGCATTCAATGCCGTATGAAAAGGTAATTATTTCTGAATGTTACAAATTTACTATGGCATCAGGCTTAGAAGATGCTCACATATTATAATTATACAGAATTAATTTAAATACAGTGTTCTACTAAGCTACAAGAATTCCATTAAATTAACTATGTACAATATAATGTAACAAAACATTTTAATTTGCCCCCCCCCCCCCCAACCCATCGAAAATTATATCTCGTGCATCATACTGTTTAGAGGTTCTGCATTAATAAGCAGAGACTGAACCATCTATTCTCACGCAATTTAATATCATGTGCTGAATTTTTATAGCGCCATCAAACTGGAAGGTAGTTTTACGAGGCTTATTCTTTTGACCTCATATGTGAACTTGTCATGAGTGAGTGATCTCCATATAATATACCTGAACATGTCAGTTTGTATTGTTACGAGAATGTCATTTTCACTGCATGCATAACACCTTCGTAGCACAGCCAGTACGGTATATTATAGATGAACACATGCCCACTAGAGTATACATTGCACTGCAATCAGCAATCAATAGCATTGTTCTGCCTCAGCATTGGATCATGCCTTAGTATCACCCCATAGTCCGTCTTCCTTTTGAAGACAACACGAACTTTGAGGTCACCTGAAGTGGGCCATGTCAAAGTTTGATCCAGTTGCTCTTATAAGGGTCGATATTATGGATTCCATACGATGGCTGTGTACACAATAAGAATGGCCAGTGCATTCAAAGCATTCAAGATTGGTTGGAAATCACACAGACTCGGGTATAACAGGGCAAAAGGTCCAGAGAATTTTACATGATCCAACTCCAGACATATGGCTTTTCCTACCAATTGTTTTTATTGCAGACACTACATAGATAGTGTTTGCAAACATTACAAAGAGTGTGGCTTTCTTATATCATAAATGCATATGTTTGGCTTTTGAATTAAACCAGTGCTCAGCATGCATAGAAGACTAGCAGAGTATACGGTGGCCTAACAGTGTCTGCGATAGGTCTATTAGACTATTACTGGTCTATTACTGGTTATATTTAACAACACAACTACTCTTCCAATGACATCACATATAACAGTTAAAGTCCATCAACAGAAACTCACTGATGGACAGGAAAATTAAGACCTTTTAGTCGAGCGGTATATCTAATCAGATGACACCTATGTAAGTTTTGCTAAGTGGCTGAGCCGAAGAACTGGCCTGGGGCTAAGACTAGGCAGGACTAGCGAGGACTAGGGTGTATTTCAAGTAGCAAAGATCAGACAGGTGATCCATGTAATCACAGGTGATGATCCAACCAGATTACATGTCTTTGACAGGACACCTGCTAATCATTTGATCCAGACATGGTCCAGCCATCTGTCTGCCATACCATAGATTTTAAGGTCCTTGGCCATACACTGTCAGTCACTCAACGCTGCTAGAATGTTACATTTACCCAAGCATTCACTACTACACCAAAACAGGATACACATTTTCACCTGTTCACGCTCATGCACATACATGCATATTGTGTATCAGTTTTATGCAGCATGCATACACCAAAACATGAGCTTTACATGCCCCACAGGTTGCTTTCAATGCTTGGTTTTCTTAAATCAAAAGGTGACATGGTAAAGAGATTATAACTGGCTTTTTGGCAAATGGCTTATGTAAAATGTGACATGGTAAAGAGATTATACCTGGCTTTTTGGCAAATGGTAACAGTTATTTCTAAATCCCACAGAATAATTTCAATACAAGTGACATTGGTCCACTTAAAGCGTCCACACAGTTTATCTTCTTAACTGGTTAATATGCTAAGTTAACTGTCACCAGCATTTGACAGGTGCATAAGCTACTTAGGAAGACTATGCTACTACTTTACGACTGGTCCACTTTGTCCCAAGGCAAGAGATTAAAGCATTCTGTACATCTAGCTTCTATTGTACACCTACATAAGCCTGCGGGCTCAAATTAACAGTGTGTCAACCACAGTAGAGTATACTATTGTGTGTCAAAACATTTTAAAAACTTGAGTAGGGAGCAAAAGCAATTTTTCATACGACCTGTGTGCCCCGCATCATAACACGAGGGTTACCCATTTTGTCACAACAATAACAGAGGGAAGGTATACAACTAGGCAAATACTCTGAGTGAGATGAGGTCTTTCTCCAAAAAACATTTCTCAGTAATTGCAGCACAGACAGAAATCCCAGACACCAACCTCTGCCCCCAAGTCACTTGAGGGATCTTGCAAACTATTTTATGACCAACCTAGAAGGAAACTTCTTTGCAAGGGTTAAAGACAGTGCCAAAGAGGGTTTTTACCCCCTGCACAGATCCTCATAGCCTGATAACCTTTGACTGGTTTATCCCTAAACTACTCTTAATAGCCCAGGTGAATTATCTGAAGTTTAACGATTCCTTGACATAAACTGTGCAGGCCTGCATGGGTAAATGAGAGAAAAGACATTTTAGCATGTAGCACCAATGTTAGCATGAGGAGCCCATGGGAAACGTATATCTAGGATCACTGGGGCTGCTGCATATATAGTATTTCTCACTACTATTCAGAAAAAAGAAGTTATAAATACATTATTGTATTTATCAAAATGACTTCCTGAAATCATACGACTGAATTAACCTTTGATAAAAGTATCGATAATTACTCTCACTGTCCACCAAGGTATGGTTTGGCTATCCTATAGCGAATCTTGCCCTTTCAATAGACTCGCGCATATTTTATAAAATCATTTGTCTTGACCTCTTTGATGTCGTCATAATGTCAAGGTCGCGTCAAAATGACACGTGATAGACGACGTCACAATGAAACGCAGGGGTAAAAACTTCGCACATTACCCTGGAATTACCATCAACAAAAGGCAGTACTTGTACCTTCAAGGTATTCTAAATTACACATTTAGCCCAAAGTGTCACTGCCAGGTGACTATTGAAAGGCAGATACGAAATTTTCCTTTCGTTTGGCATTGAGCAGTTCAATTGTGTGGAATTCGCTGCAGACTCCCACTCAGTCAACCCTGGAGCAGTGGTCATGGCTGAGTTGATATCAAAAATTGAATGACCAGGGTTTCTTGATGACCTCCTGGCCCTGGTCACAAAGGGCCCCGTGGAGAGGGCTTGAATGGAGGGCCAAGCAAGGTGTGAATGGGGCCAGGGGGGCATACCCTACTCAGCTGCACTAGGGCACCAACTGACACTTTGTAACTCTATATATGAGAGCAATTATTGGCAGCAGTCTAGAAATCGACCAAATATATGTATATCCTTATATTCTAACAATAATAGGCGTATTCAGCGTCAACATTCTGGGCCGTTCCTGCAGACAATTGCTCATGCATTCAGCCAGACGTGCCCAATATCATATTTCTCGATAAGAATCTAACGTTTTCAATCCCAACTGAATACCTTTTAGCACCATATATGCGAATTATATTGATACGAATGTGATATTTATCCAGACCAAGATAACCAGGAATATATGCCTATCAAATACTAAGTGAAATTTCAAGCACACAATGAAATGCCAATTCCGAGTCCTTGACAAAGCTACTGCAGGAATTCGACTAAATCCTTACATAACACTTTCAGTGCAATGATTTTCAAAACACTTCACGCTCAATATTTAATACTATCAAATATATAAGAAAATGTCCTACCTTGGTAGCTGTTGTCCTGACTGCAGGTGAAGAAGTGTCCACAGCGTAAACATCCACAGTGAATTCCTGCACTCCCCTTTCCCTGTCTAGGACACCTTGACTGCTGAGGACCCCCGATGTGGGGTTAACCTGGAAGTATCTCCACTGCCCTCGGCCCTCTCCTGTCACGTTGGTGACGTAATACTGGATGCTGGTGGTACGAGCGTCGGCGTAGGTCGCTTGCAGTGTTACGACGCTCGTTCCAGAAGACTCGTTCTCGTACAACTGACCTCGGTATGAGGCCTCCACGAAAGAAGGTCCTGGTTGCTCCGATTCCACGAATAAGGTCATTCTATAGCTAGATGACTGAGGGCCTAAACGGTCACCAGTGCCCTTGTCCCTAGCCCTGATGGTCAAGAGGACAGGCCCTCTTGAAAGAGCATTGGCATCACTGTTAATGGTAAGGTCTCCTGTATTAGAATCAATGGAAAAGAGGGAAGTGTCGCCTTGGGAGATGTCATACTGGACTTGTCCATTAGGTCCTTCATCTGGATCAACTGCCTCCACCCTAGCAACCACCGTTCCAGCTGCAGTGGACTGCTTCAGGACCACAGCGTCCATAGAAACGAATCGAGGGCTGTTGTCATTCACATCCACCACAATGATGGTCACTTGTTTAAGAGCAGATTTGCGACTGGTCACTTGTAGGGCCTGGTCAGTAGCTTGGATGGTCAGTTTGAATGAAGACACTTGCTCCCTGTCAATGGCTGATGCAGTTCTCACCAGACCTGAATCCGCATCAATGACGAAATGGCTGCCTCTTGGTTCCTGTCTGATGATGCTGTAGGTCAATTGTCCATTAGGTCCAGAATCTGTGTCAGTGGCCGTGACTGTTAATACAGAGGTTCCAACTCGAGTATCTTCTTCGATCTGTCTCACAATTGATGCAGTGGGGAAGGAAGGAGCATTGTCATTGGAATCCAACACATTGATGACACTGGTCATGCTGGATGCCAAGGCTGGGCTGCCCATGTCCTTGGCAGTGACATTCAGTACATAACGACGTTGGCTTTCATAATCCAAATAATCAGCCACATAGATCTTTCCAGTGCTACCATCAATGCGGAATTTGACTGCAGGATCCCCTGAACTGATGCTATAAGTAATTTCAGCATTCACTCCAATGTCCATGTCAGTAGCAGTGACCTGCGTGACGTAAGCACCTGGCTGAGAGGTCTCCTCCACATCCACTGCGATTTGAGCTTCGCTAAATCGAGGTGTGTTGTCATTATTGTCCAAGATCTTCACTTTCACTTGAGTGGTGCTGTTTCTTGAAGGAGTGCCATTATCCTTGGCCGAGACAGTCAATTGATATTCAGACACAACTTCCCTGTCCAGTCTTCCGGTCAGTGTGATTTGTCCTGTGACGTCATTGATGCTAAAACGTCCAGCCTCGTTCCCACTGATGATGTCATAAGTTAGCTTAGCATTCTCTCCTTTATCAGAATCAGAAGCACCGACTCTCACAACTTGGGTGTTAATCTCAGCATCTTCGAACAGTGACGGTTCATAATAATTCCTGGCAAACACTGGGTCATTATCATTGGCGTCAAGAATGTTGATGTTGACCACTGCCCTATCCTCTTTCTTGGCCAGTCCAGAGTCACTGGCAATTACAACAATGCTGATGACGTCACTGCCGCCATCCTGCACGAGGGTTTCTCTGTCGAAGACTCTGTTTGTGGTGATGGCGCCAGATTTAGGGTGGACCTGAAACCGAACATCCTTTCCTTCTATGCTGTAGGTGACCTCTGCATTGCGACCAAGGTCAATGTCTTTAGCAGAGACCAGTCCCACAAATGTTTGCAGAGGGCTTCCTTCCTTTACTGACATTGTGTAAGTGTCATTGACGAATGCAGGTCTGTTGTCATTGTCATCCAGGACATGTACTGTGACATTAGCTGAAGATGACCTAGCCTCAACCCCTTTGTCCTTAGCAATGACAGTCAGCAAATAAAGGTCAGTGGTCTCCCTGTCCAGTTCAGAAGCAATGTAAAGCACTCCATCAGGAAAGATACCAAAGCTACCGTGTGTGTTGCCATCCTTGATCGAGTAAACCACTTCACCATTGAGGCCTGCATCTGCATCAGTTGCTGAGACAGAGAAGAAACGCTCATTGACTGGACGCGATTCCAACACGGACACTTCATAGGTGGTCTGTTCAAAGTGTGGTGTGTGGTCATTCACATCACTGAGGATGATGGTCACTGCTGTTGAGCTGCTGAGACTGGGTGACCCTCCATCTCTGGCCTCTAGGCGAACAGTGTACCTATCCTGAGTAGACTTACTTAGTGACTGAGCCAGGTAGATCATCCCTGTTGTTCTGTTTACAGCAAAGACACTAGCAGAGCCTGGAAGCATGTTGTAGGTCAAGGTTGAATTGATGCCGTTGTCGGCATCTAAGGCACTGGCTAAGAACACCTCATGACCAACAGGCCAGTTCTCCACTACATAACCTTCCAGTTGGTCATGGTTGAAGGCAGGTACATTGTCATTGACATCTTGCACAGAAATATTGACAGTGGTGTGGCCATACATACCACCAGCTTTAGCCACTACCTGTACACTGTACATATCTTGCAGCTCTCTATCAATTCCTTTCGCAGTGGAAATTACTCCAGACTCTTCATTGATGTCAAAGATGCCTTCCTTGTCACCACCTGAGATGGCATAAGTGATAGTGCCCAAGGTGTCTGCTGATGTCGCTCGGACTTGTCCCACTCTCCGTCCAGTCCGTGCACTGCGTCTGCTATCATCCTCCAAGATGCTAAATCGGTACCCGGATGCAGGAAATTCTGGTGGACTGTCCTGAACATCAGACACACCAATCTCCACGACAGCATTTTCCAAGGCCCTCAGACCTCCCTTGTCCTCTGCACTGACAGCGATTCTATAAGATGCCCTCTTCTCTCTGTCCAGGTCACCAATAGTACTGATCCAGCCATTTGTGATATGGATGGCAAACAGTTGCTCAGCTCCACTTTGAATAGAGTAAAACACAGTTCCATTATCGCCAAAATCAGGATCACTAGCTTGTACTTGAACCACTGAGGTGTGGATGGGTTCGTTCTCCAATACTCTTGCATAATATTTCTTGGGATAAAATACAGGAGCATTGTCATTGATGTCTGTGACATTGAGGATGACTGTTGCAGTAGATGACTGAGGAGGGTTGCCAGCATCCTGAGCTCTAACCACTAGATTGTAAGTGGACTGCACTTCTCTATCCAAGATGCTTCTTGTGGTGATCCTGCCTGAAGCTCCATCAATGCTGAACATATCTGGGTACATGAGATTCACATCAGGGTCAAGGTCATAGGTGACAGAACCATTGAGACCTTGATCATTGTCCTCAGCCTTGACTGTAATGACCTCTCTTCCTGGTCCCAATCCTTCCATCAAAGTTACTCTGTATGCATCCTGAGAAAATGTAGGGACCTCGTCATTCTCATCCCAGATGGTAATGGTCAAGTTAGTCGATGTCTGTGTAGGAGCAGTGGCCCCATCCCTAGCTCTGATGGTCAACACAACAACAGATAACTGTTCATGGTCAAGCTGGGCCATGGTGGTCACCAGGCCTGTGGCATTGTTGATGGTAAACCAGCCCAGGTCATTGCCTGCTGTGATGCTGTATGTGATGAGGGCATTGATGCCAGTGTCATTGTCAGTTGCTGTGACACTTGCTACAAAGCTTCCAATAGGCACTAACTCACTCAGCCTCGCAGAGTAGCTCTTCTTCTGGAAGACAGGTTCGTGATCATTGACGTCATTAACAACTATTATGACGTAAGCAGAGGCACTCCTTTGAGGGAATCCCCTATCACGTGCTTCCACGGTCAAGTTGTACTTGCTGACCCTCTCCCTGTCCAGCTTGCCTACCACTCTGATAACATTGTAGAAAGTGATTGAGTCCATTCTGAAGTGACCTCTCTCGTTGCCTCTTGTGATCTGGACATCTGTCCGACCATTATCTCCGTCATCGTCGTCCGTCACACTGACCACTGCAATGATGCTCTCCTTGGCCCCTTCGTCCACCATGGCATAACTGGACCCACTTGGAGTGTATTGGACACTGACAATGGGATCATGGTCATTCTCATCAATTAGACTGACATGGATGTAAGCTCTGCCATTCATGGGGATAGGGCGACCTCCATCCCTTGCCTCTACTATAATCAAACAAGTCCTTGGTTTGCAGTTGTTGCTGGCCACCTCTCCTTGGCTGCAAGTTGTAGGGCACTTCAATTTATCACTATTTCTCAGTACTCCTGTTTTAGCATCAATGCTGAATTGCATGTAATCATCGGTAACTATGAAGTATGTGATGTCTCCATTGGCAGCCATATCTTGGTCTGTGGCTCTCACCTGGAAAAGGAATTAAATGCATTATATTCAGTCGGAAAAAGTCACACTTAAATTATCCTGTTCAAAATTACGCATTTCTATTAGGTTAACAAATCAAATGGAGCATTTCTTAATTTCAACATTGGCACGATTTGCTTATTACTCCTCTAGACAATTTATAGCATCATATCAAGATAGGTTTCAAATTGAAAGGTTCTAGAATTACACCAAACGGGGTTAAGGTACCCAGGGACCTCTAATATAGCAATTGCTTCCAGTGACTTGTTGCGGCTTACCTGTATAATAGAGGAGCGCACAGGTATGGTCTCATTCACAGACACCCAGTAGTCGCTCTGGTCGAATAATGGTCCGTTGTCATTGACATCCAAAACTGTCACATTGACCGTCAGGTATCCATATTTAGAAGGAGATCCACCATCAGGAACAGAGATTTGTAAGGTGTAGAAATCCTTCTCTTCTCTGTCCAAATCCACCATGTTTTCCAGGTACAACAGAGGTTTAGAGGTGTCCAAAAGGGGAACCAATCTAAATTTACCCTCCTCATTTCCTGACACTATGACATAATCGGTGGTTACCCCAAAAATTCCGGCATCTTTATCAGTAGCAGTGTCTAAGATGACCTGAGTTCCTGGCTTGTCGTTTTCGGAAAAGGAAAGTTGGATTGTTGATGCACCGAATTGAGGCGAATTGTCATTGATGTCTAGGACAGTGATGCGAACCTCTATGAGATGGCGAGCAGAGGGGAAACTTTGGATGAAAAGGTCGAAATAATCAGTTGGAATGGCCTCTCTGTCTATTTTGGTGGTCGTTGTTATTCTTCCAGACCGGGGGTCCAGGTGGAAAAGTGCTGGGTCTTCTGCAAAGCGGTAGGTGAGCCCCGCCCGGGTAGAAATCGTTCCCACCTCGGTCCCCGCCGGTAACTCTTCTTGCACCGTGAAAGACACTCTCTCGTCCGTCGGAGGTACTCCTGCCTCCCCATGACCCTGTCCTTGGGCAAACGTCAACAAAAACTGCAGTATTAAGACATGGGCAAGGAGGCCCCGACACATAGTCCTGCAATGAAGGGCTTTTCTGAAGCTCCAGCCCCGGTCACGGCGCGCCATGTTGAGCCGGCAGGTAAGACGGCCGTCACCGTGATCCCGGTCCGTGCTCTGGCACCCGCCTAATAACTCCTTCTCCTTCGTATCCACTTTGTAATCGTCACTTAAATCCCGTCATGACTCCTCTTCTGTCTTAGACACTCTACGAGCACTGTGTGAAGTCAGCATAGCAAGTGTCGTCTGCCGTGACACACTGAACGAGCGTCTTCAGGTAGCAGTCAGTCAAGTGAGCCAGCTCTGTGTGTTGCTCCTGAAGCCATGCGCTGCTAATATCGGCCCCTAGCGTCCTCTTCCAACAAGACAACTCATTCAAACTTGTTGCAGCAGCATGCAGTATCCTCCTAAATATGTACTGTTACTGTTACGACACAACATCCAGCAGATGCGAAGAAACTAAAGGTGTTTGAAGAGGCGACGTTGTGCCGTGGACTGCTGCCTCATATTGCCTTGCTCCGTCTCCAGCCCTTCCCACTCGAGCGTGACGTGACGTCATTAGCCCCGCCTTGATCGCTTCAGGACGGCGCGTCCGCTCCCCCACCCCCCTCACCTGCATCGATGGGACATCCTAATTGCAATTGCTGAGTTTGCCTTCAAGTTGTAATGCTTTGAATTTAGTCTAAAGTTATGATTGCTTTCAACATAAAAAATTTGCATAATGCATGCCTCAATTTTGCTTAGAAATGTACCGCATCATTCAACAAGTATTCAGATTACAAACAACGTATTATGTAATATATATTATGTGTATAGAATTTTATTATGTATACATATTATTTAAAAAATGCATCTGTAAGATACATCTGTCAATAAAAGAGAGAAAACAATTTGACTACAAAGTAAGACAACTTTGTCTATTGCTTTAGCATGAGATGGACAGATTTATAATCACACTGGATGAAATGTACGATGACAAAATAATTAGGGTATATATACTACTATCAAGTTAGGCTAGTCAAACTATAGGCCTGTAGTTATTTGTAAGATATTTCTGCAAAATGATTGCAACTAAAATATTATTGTAATCATTGGCACAATTAACTATTGTTCTTCTGCCAAACACGCCATTGGCAATCAAATCTTATGTGTAATATATAACAAGTAATTTGACGCATTGTCTCCAGTGAATTAATTTGATTGTTCATTGTATCATAAACGCTGTTGTACAAGTTGACACTAATACTTTCTACAAATACGATGTTTTACTACTGAATGCATTACAAAACTACATCATTAGCATTGAAAATTAGAAAGTTGAAGAAAGTTGAAAAACGATGCAATATATTGGTAGGGGGAATACCTTAAACCCTCATTTTGTTCTTATTATTACATGTTTTTAGTAATCAATAAAATATTCATATTCATTGCACTGATGAATGCAAACATGTCTAAAATAGCACTTTTTTTACAATGTAGTAAGTTTTAACCCTGAGCTAGCTCCGCTGTAGATGGTAATATTGGCATTATAGTTATAGATATATTTAATTTCCAAGTAGGGTAGATCTAGGTTAATAAATACAATTGTCGGTTTTTATCATGAAAAGATGGCGGGACAAAAAAATTATAACAAGTCAAACCTCCAACCCATTAACACCTCTGTACGTTTTATCTTTGCCAACTTTAATAAAGTCGGGGTTTGATTGTGCATTTTTTGTAACATTTCTTTCCTGCTCTGTACCATAATTTATAACATTATTCAAAGAGAAAGAAACTCCAATGATTTCCGTTTGACGGCACCACTACCAAAACAATCCGTGACCAAAGCCGCTTGTACGTGGCGCCCTCTGGCTGCATTGGGTCCAACTACACCATGACACTCCCTGGTATCACTTGTCTAAACACAAAACCCCGGATTTATCTTATGTGTCCATTAGCTCTCAGCTAACATCTCATTAAAATCTCATAAGAGATTGATTCAAAACAATGCACTTCACAGGTGTATTCATATTGATCATCATTTATCCCATGCCTTAGTGCATATTCTCTCTATACAAGACTTTTCCCTGGAATCTAGAGGGAAAGTTGGAAAAGTTAGCTGTTTAAGGGAGTATACTCATATTAAAATATATATATAATAAAAAATAATAAAAAATCTGAGGCATGGGATAAAAAGGTAATACCATGGGTTGATGCTGGATATCCCCAATATACGCCCCCTCAACCAGTATATTCCCTCGACTATATCGGGATATACTGCATCAACCATGATATAACCTTTAAGGATACACACCAAGCACACCAAGTTCAAAATATCAATCAAACCATCAGTAGTTAGATTTCAGCATTTATTGACGACAATTTAAAAAATAAAAATAAAGTTATCAAGATTTCCATGCTCAAAAGTTTCTCCTGGAAATATATAAATTAGTTTAACTCGGACAAAACAGTAATTTGTAAAAACTCAAAATTTATACATCAATTGCTGAATTTATATTATTCTATCATGTGATAACATTGATATATAAAATACAGTTAATAAGACACTTTGGATTTCCCATATTTCTAATTTAACAAAATGATAAAGGACAAGACAGTTCACATGTA
Source organism: Alitta virens (assembly GCA_932294295.1). Taxonomy (NCBI): domain Eukaryota; kingdom Metazoa; phylum Annelida; class Polychaeta; order Phyllodocida; family Nereididae; genus Alitta; species Alitta virens. The sequence continues at coordinate 11,567,188 of OW028577.1, read as the reverse complement.
AATATACAACATTTCTGAATAAATGTTTGGCACCAAAATCTGCAGTATTATTAAGGCAGTACTTATACCATTTACATTGAGGATATGCATTCTACACTTATGATGAATCATGACATAAAAAATAATCATTCTTATCAATCATCTTTTGACAAGTCTTTGCATTTTTTGTCCCTCTTACCCAGTCACTATAAACTAGTTATACTCTCTTGACACTGTTCAACCAGATGATGATAAACTGACATACAAGTACACATATGAACAATTGATTTTATTTTAACACATTACGCAAATAAGCAATACCACAAAAACAACACTGTACAACATCAACAAAATTTCAATTAAACATTCTCAACAAAGCTAGACCAATCGAGTCATTATGACTAGCACAATTTCAACAAAGTGGTTTCCAATTAATTACATGCTATACCAATCAAAAAGCAAAGTTTAGGAATTATTACCAAAAATTATAATTATATTGGCTGTTATTACAAGAGCATACCCAGTTTTTTGTTAATAAGCACTATTTTCTTTGACTATTGAATAAATGAACCAATCAGAAACAAAGTTCTATTTGCCAAACATTGTTGTGCTAAGTTAATGAACACGCGCCCCTCCCCCCCGCCCCCACCTATCCCCAGAAAACACAGAAATGCCTAGTACAATTTCGGTTTTCAATAACTGAGTAAGTCATGTCAATTCAGCAAGTAACAAATCTAAATATGTATCGTTAACAAAGAAAGGTAACAGTTATCACAGAAAAACAATTGATGCTCCAATTGAATTCTCCTTATTATCCGAATTCTAACAGGATTCAATCTATAAACATCTCACAACAAAATTGTAACAAAACCCAATTCTTGTTAATGCTACTAAAAAATGCATAAACAATAAAAACATACAAAATCTACAAAACATGTACCAAAAATATGTGAATCATGTTTTCCAACATAGAAAAAAAATTTACTTTTGGTATTTACAAATATTACAGACCTCGAAATATTTAATCTTTTAATATACAGTTATAACACCTTGAATCGATAAGGCAGTGTAAATAATGCTACACCATAGTAAATTCAATAAATGACTTTCCAAGAATATAAACAATGCGTTGTAAGTTTGCTTTATAAAATGCCAACAATAAGACACAGAGCAGAGAAAGGTTAACTAAACTTCATCCTCCTCAGAGGAATCAGAAGTCGAAGATTCGTTTGCTTCTGCAATTGGATGGGGATTTGATGCACCGGATCTAAACGAGACTTTCTTGGGTAACGTTTTTCTCTTTTTGGCAGGTGGGTCATTGCAAGGGTCTGGCTTCAATGCAGAATTGGTGGGTGACACATCTCTATTTGGAATTGGAGATATTTCTCCAGAGTCTTGTTGATCTGAACTCTGAGAAGACGGCGGAGAATTTTTCTCTTTAACAGGAGGAATGTCCGTGGCTTCATCTGGGGTTGGTGATGCAGTGATGAATGTTAAGCGAAGATCAGGCTGATCTATTGGGGCTGTAGTATAATGCAAAGACCCCACCTCGCTAACCAAGGGAGGCATGTGCGTCAGAGGTACAGAAACATCCACTTGAGGTACTGGGGTGGATGGTACTTCGCTGTCAATGGCATTTGTTTTAGTTTGAGCATCTAAAGTTGGGGTAAATATTATGGAAGGTACACAAGTGGTAATTGGCAAAGTAACATTACCGTCAATAGGCATCGAAGTTCCTGTTGTAATAAGATAGCCACTACTATCTGGACCACTGACCGTCAATACAGGCAAATTATTATTCACTTTTTTGCGTAATATTGAGCCCTTAGGTTGGGAAGCATCTCTCTGAGGCACTGTCACGCCAGAAACAGGGGGACTTTGAAATCGCACCTTCTTCTGATGGATGTAAACATCCCTCTTTTCTGGCTCAAAACTTACTGACGGATTATCAAAAGGAGCATGGCAGTGTGGCCCTTTGAAATACTTCTTGTAGTTCTTACGAAATCTCTGATGTACAAGGATTATTATGATGAGGAATATAAATATTATATCCTTAGCAATCCACATGTAAAATGAACCATGAATCACTCTCCCTGTGTCAGTTCCAATTATCTGAAAACGAGCCACCAACATTGGCAACTCCACAAAAAATATACCAGCCAACCCAACGAAGCACCTGTACAACAGATCAAATCTGCGATCACGTTTGTCATCACTGGCTGGGGAGGGGGTAAGAAAACTGCAGAGAGTCACAATTGCATAAGCATTAGTAATGATCATGGCAATAGACACAATGGCTTCAGTGGTGAAAATGGTGTGTTTGTAGACTCTGCTGATCAATGCTGTTTCAAGAAGGTCGGATGCCTCGATAGCGGCAATTAACCAGTAAGCTGAGGAGAATATGTAAGTGTTAATGGCCATCTTGCGACTGCGACGTCCCATGAGCAGTGAAAGGAGGATGGGTGCAACCAGACAGCCTTGGATGACCAGGATCCTCTCATGCTGTAAAAACAAAGAATAAAGCAATGTATCAATCAATTAACAAAGACAAACTCATGAACCTCTGAATTAGTTTCTATAAAGAGTCTCTATGCCAATGATACTGACTGAAAACTACGAGCGCATCTAAAAAGTGGATTTTCACAGAAGGTTCTCTGTATTTCCACCAGGTGGCTACGAAAGAATACTGCAATTCTATTGGCTGAAAAAGTTCCCGCTCTTTGTTTGCATGATATTATTCCTTTTTTTCCTCCTGATCTACAGTCTACACAGTTGGATTTAATTACTATTCAGTTTTTAAAAAAAATGGGATAAATGTTGTAAATTACATCAGAATTTGTCAAACGGTGCATTATATTGAACAAATGTCAACACAGGGTCTTAAAAGCTGTAGATGTGTTTACATCTGATGTTGAACTTCAAACTTCTCAAGTTAGAGAAATTTCAATTTCAGATCTATCTGAACTACAGGTTCATTTAAAGTTCAGTTCAAACCTATTTTTAGATGCATTGACCATATATCAGGTGACATAATTGTTTGTAAGTGACAGATTATTTTTATTAAAAATTATTTAAACTTTTTTTTTTTTTTTAGAAGGGAATGAGTGAAGTCACGTACTAATCTAGTAATCTCACTTGTTATATTGGTTGTGTAACATTAAACATTTTACGTAATGACAAGTTCATTGTGGCAGTCATCAAATAAAACGCTTAATCCAGTGTAAAAGATTTATTGTCTCTTGTCATTTTGAGGACCTGGGTCATTAACTTGGATTAAATAATTTAAAAAAAAATCCTGTCACCTGCTACTTCCAGTCTATGAAAACAAACTTGTTTACTCCTTTCACACCATTATAAATCATGAAAATGTAACACAATGTAGATATCTCAAGGCGTTTCAGGAAAAATCAAGGGTTATCTTTCTTCAATGGAGCAGTTAAACTTTATATCCTATTTGGTACCATGAGACAAAGTGTCAGACATCCTCTCCAGATAAATATCTGAAGGGTAGAATGGATTGCATCATCGGTTGTAAATATTATAATTGATTTTAATCGCCCTCTATAAATGTTAAACTTCCGAAAAGAACATTGACATCAGAAGTAATTACGAAGTTCAACCCTTAACTAGAACATAGGGTTAAAGCTTCAATAGAATAGTCTCACACAATATGGTATCTTCGTGATAAAAATGCATAGTATATCAGAACATTATTTACTTTGTCAGTGACCAAACTCTGGTGCAGGTGAGAGTCCACATGGTGCAACTTCAAAAGAGGACTTGTTTTGTTTTGGAGGCAGTCTATAGTCTTGTTCCAGTCTTCATGGCGTGTCAGACAGAAGTACTCATCGAGGTATTTTGGCAATCGGCTGAGAAGTTGCACTGGGGTAATTGTGATGCATACCAGCACGGGGTCACAAAACACATAGCCAGCCCTACAAAATCATAACAATCAAAATATAAACATGTGAGGACACAATAATTTAAGCCATGAACACAATAATCTCAAAATTGCTATCATGTGAAATAACTTGTAACCTGGATAGTCCGGGGGCTGAGCCTTAAAAGAGGCTTAGTTTTTGAGTAAGTTCAACACATGAGGTCATCACATTTGGTATCATTTGAAAGAGGACATCTTCTGGTTTCACGAAACATGGTTTTTAAATTCTATCAGGTGCACATTTTGCAATATGGGGGTAAAAGGTCAACGACCTCTGTAATCTATGGTAATGTTTTTTTTTTAAAACAGGCATTTTTTAGAATTGGTAACCATATTTTCAAAAATATATTACATACAAATGTCAAACTTACCACAAATAGAGAATATTCAACTCTCTTTGGAATTATTCTCTTAGAATGCCCATTGACCTCGTTTTGGGGTCAACAGATGTCAACAATAGTGATTATGAATATTTATGAGGAAAATGTCCATACAACTTACAAAAATAGTTGGTCACTTTAAAATTACATAACATATCAAGGTATTTATCTATTTACTACATAGTCATACAAGATTGCCATGGGTATGTGTAAGTTTGACATTTGTATGTATAATATTTTTGAAAATATGGTTACCAATTCTGAAAAATGCCTGTCTTTAAAATAATCACCATAGATTACAGAGGTCGTTGAAGATGTCCTCTTTCAAATGATACAAAATTCATGTGGTGCCCTCGTGTGTGGAACCTGGGCCTAAATTCACCTGGTCAGCCCCCAGACTAGGAGCTTTGAGCTGTTCTTGAGTTAATGATAGTTTAAAGCTGCATTGTCAGTCAAAATAAAAATTTTCTGAAAATTCAAATAGTTGAAAATCACCTTATTCAATCAAGGCACACTAAATTTGTGTAATCTTATGATTATATCAGGCATTAATTACAAAATATAAATCATGCGTTGAGAGAAAATCCAGACAAAAACATTGGGAACACCATGGATTTGGCATCATCATCCATTGTTCAGTATTATGATGTCATCACTTGGTTTGTTTACCCAGTGAGTTTTTGATGGCATGAAAAATATTTGTATTATTTATTGTAACTTTAATAATAGTAAATTTTTGTGCACAAACGGGCCTGTAATGGTAAAAGATATCATGAGACAAGACTTAAGGGAGCATTCGTTTGTAAAATTATTTGAATGTACTAAAGCTGGAGACAAACTAGCTTTGAGAGAGGTGTTACTGAATAAATATGCAAATTTTTGGATAGTAAGCTTAACAGCTTACAAATAAACTCAATACAGACTGTCATGCATGCGACTTCTTACTTAACACAGCTTTAATAACAGCTGGTATTTAACATGTGACTTAACACTAACTACTTCACTACTGATCAGCAATACCTTCACTTAACTTCAATGAGATAAGATTTGTGAAATGAAGTCAAACTGTGTCAGAAAAATAATGACAGCAAAATTTTGGCCAGATTCCATTGTATGAACGCATAAATAAAAATAATAGTTGCACTTTTATGGAAAGTTGCCCTCAGCCAATTTTTTTCCCCCTCCAAGTGGAAAGTTATCCAGACAGTTAAAAAAAGGTTACAAATAAACTCAGTTAAATACAGACTGTCATTCATGCAACTTCTATGGAATATTTCCCTTCTATTTTAAAACCACCATATTCTGAAATTTTTTTCTCCCTGCTGACAGTGCTGTTTCACGACTTTCATAAAATTTTAATCCACGCAATATAAGTACCTGAGTAAGCCAGCACAGTGTCTCCCTGATGTGTTGCTGTAGACTGCAGTGAGGACTGGCATCACCAGAACAGCTACAGCAGCAAAAAAGAAGAAAGCATAGTGATCCCTGATGTCAAGGAACTGAGAGACCAAAGTCAACAGCAGTGACCACACAAACATGTGCCACATGCACCTCCACTTGGCATCCGAACTGGACAGCATCTTGCAGACCTGATATGATCACTGACACTGACAGTTGCATGGGATGCAAGTTGGATTGATCAGTACTTGACAGTAGCTGTCAAAATAACTCGAGCGCTCCCAAGTTCCCGATCATGTTACGTGATGTTCCGTTGTGTCTGGAAAGTAAAATCAGCAAAACCACTTTTGATCCACGTTATTTCCTGCATAGACATGTTTATGTGGTAAACAAAACGAGCATACATTTGTATTGACCTCGTCATCTTGAAGTTGCCACAGCCCTGCGAACTTCTTCACCATTGACTGTTCACACCCACCATGCATGCATCGACTCCCGTTGCCATGTTTTCCAAGCAAATCTCCACTGTCATCTCATGGCGTCGACAGAAATCGGTCATCTAAAGCTACATCGGAGGCCAAAGGTTCACAATACACACTGACAATGTTATAATCGCAAATCACAAGTGTTTGCTGTTTGTCACTTATGTTCAGAATGGCCCAGGTCAAAGGTCACGAAGTTCATTCGTTTGCTATATTCACCAGAGGTCGCTATAGGCCATATTTTCGATTAAACTGCCCTCTACCAATAGATCCTCTCAGCATATGCAAATCAACAGAGTCTAGCTCTAGCTCCGTGTAACTACCAAAAATCTGAATATAAAATTTTTTAAGATGTGGTTTCTAGTTAAAATTTTAAACAGTACTAGATTACCATATGACCCTATAGGGTCAACGGTCAAGGCCACAAAAATTAATTACACAAATTTAGTGTGCCTTGATTGAATAATTTTGGAAACACACGTAAAACATTTCTAAATAAAGTAGATCTATACATAGAGTGTGCAGGCAGGACCTCAGTTCATGGAAGTATATATATATTGGAAGTATATATATATTCATTTGACAAGGAGGGCGGTGAGCTGGGGATTCATTTATGATTAACTTGCAACGTCTACAGCAGGGATGACCAGCCGGTCAGGCAGGCAACTTAAAATTGTTTCCGGACCAGAACTGAAACACTATTACGTGTAGGCCTACATTGATATAGGCCTAATTAAAAAGATCTGTGAAGTCAGCTACCTGGCGCTGGCTACTTGGCATTTACTTGAAATATCATGAAGTCAGCTACTTGGCGCTGGCTACTTGGCATTTACTTGAGTGGCCTTGAAGATAGCTACTTGGCACTGGCTACTTGGCGTTACTTGAACTTGTCATGTGTTAAGAAATTATAAAGCAGCCACAGTAAATTTCATTTCACTTCATTAATGCATTAAACCCTATCTACTTGAGAAAAATCCGCCGAAAGTTGGTTTTGGCCAACAGCCAACCAACCTACCAAAACTAATTCTAAGGACCCCAGAAACCATAATCAAGCATTAGAACGAAGTTTGATTGCTTCATTTTTGCAAACAAGCCCATTTACTTGAAAAATAATTCCATTTACTTGACCGAAAGTTGGTTTTCGGTCGACAGCCAACCGACCAACCAACCTACCAAAACTAATTCTAAGGACCCCAGAAACAATATTCAAGCATTAGAACTAAGTTTCATTGCTTCATTTTTGCATACAAGCCCATTTACTTGAGCAAAATTCCATTTACTTGACCGAAAGTTGGTTTTGAATATTGTTTCTGGGGTCCTTAGAATTAGTTTTGGTAGGTCAGTTGCATCATAGATGGCAGCACTTGTCCTTGTTTGAGAGAAGGGGCAGTTTCTTCTGGAAGGCGCCTTTGTCATAACCAGTTGGCTGCTCCCCTGAAATCAGGAAGGGAAAAGCTTCCGCGCGTTGTTTGCACACGCCTAATTTTTATTTTACAAGGAGCTGCTTGTGAAAATGTTGCAAATGTTTTCTTTTGGCCGATACTTTGGCATAACAAAATTGCACAACTTTACCGTCGAAATTCCACCAACTGCAGCAGATACTATTTTCATGAATGTCACTGAACAAGCATTGTAACGGCATTGCGAAGCTTATTCAACGATCCTCTTTTTTTACCCTATCCCTTGATGCTTTGCATGAGTTATTAAAAAGACCGATGCAGACAAGCGCCATCTTTCGGTTAGAAATTGAGAGAAGGGGTCTTCTCAAAAGTTCACATTTTGCTTTTGATAAAATTAGCAGTGGGATTGCTTAAATCTATAATTGTGATTTTTAAAAATATTTTTGGCTTTATGATTTTATTGAAGTGATTCTGTGGAGGAAAATGCATTTTAATTCATGAATACATCAATAATTCATGCCAACTTTTTTTCCACTTAATTTAGAACATATAAAGAGCACCTCCACTGGCTTAATTGTTGTGCGTGCTGCATAATTATTAGGCGGACAGGATTAGCCTACATTCCTTGCCTTACAAAATAGAGGGTTTCGTCCACTCATAAATTGGTATTTATTTTCATGCAATGAGCATAACAAAACTATTGTATTATTTTGGAACTAGTTTTAATTTTATTAATCAAAGTTAAATGGTTTGCAATTTTGAAATAATCCCTGACAGCAGGTCAGCTGAGGTCTAAAATTACTATTTCTGGGAAATCTCTGCTGATGACGTCATATTCGAAGGCGGAAATTTTAGAACAATGTTCATTTGTTTTCATAGTAATTTATAATAAGTAGTATAATATTACGACCCAGGGGCATGCAGGGGTACACAACTACCTCGCCTACTATATCTCTTGGCTGGTGGGCAGCGCTGCTCTTTACCAAATTTACGCGCCGAATTCATTAATAGCGATCGCCGAATTCACCAAACTCCATCCGTCGATTCTAGTAAATTCGGCGCCGCCGAATTTGGTGCGCGCCGAATTCACCTGTCACCCTTTAGCTCGATCAACTGTTAACGCAGAAAAGTTGCGATCCCCGCTGACCTCATGGGTAGGGTAGTTATTGGGTTCGAATCCCGTAAGTGGGGTGAGGTTGTTGACTAGGAATGGTCACAGTCATTGGGGATATAGTGGCCATTCGCTGAGTAACAGGCCTAGAGAAAATAGAGTTTCTCGAATGGCTGAGGGTTTGCTGCCGCGCAGCCTATGTTATAGGTGGCGCTACGGATAGGCTGATTTCAAGGCCAGGTTGCTCTATTTTCGAGATGGCAGCGAACTTGGTGAGCTAATGTGTTGCATATGAGCTATAGTATCAAGTGTTGCGTGAACATTTCGTGAGCACTAGGGTTTGTCTTAAATCAGTGTCCACGAATTAAACGGTCGTGTGATACGCTGTCAGTGACGGTTGTCGACAACGTCAAATGCAAAGTTGATACTTATGTCATGCATGATGCACAGCTGTACTGAAATTGAAATGGGTTGAAATTGTTTGTGGCTGTGTACATTGCACAAAGCACGGATCAATTTTGCCAAGTCAGCATTGCTCAGCTCAGATAAGCTATATATATAACTTTAGAACATGAATGTGGTTGTGCATGTAGACTAGTGTTCAAACTCACTTGGTACCACACAAATGTAAAAAATAATATCATAGGCAGATATATTACAATATGTAATAGCCTAGTAAATTTTCGTTTCAATTTCCTTGCCTTGATTTTCAGGGAGCAGATGCGGAACAAGGAAGGGCATTCAATGAACCCCCTCCACCGTACCAACCTGGTTATGGCAACACAGAGCCGGCCCCACCATCTTACTCTACAACAGATCCTACAGGTTGAATAAATTGACTGATAACTGTTATATGTAAATTATCTTAAGACAGTGTCAACGCGATTTATCGCTTGTAGCATGGGTTGAATCCATTCTGACCTCAAGTTTTCATAAAACGACTCTGAAATCGCAAAGCGGCGACGCTGATCATAATGTAGAGATGTCCCATATATTACACGTATCTTTTACTTCATTCTTACGTTTCTTATATGTGACATTATCAATAATTGATATGCGTAATATTTTTATACGACATTAATTTTTTCGAAGTGGCTATTTGCTGAGTCGGGTTTGTTGATTAGCCATTTTAGGTTCATCCAACCATGCAGCCAGCTTGTTGATCAAAATTAATCTGCTATTCATCGTTGGGGGACTGTTTCTATGTATTCTTCATTAATTTTATAGTCTTTCACTAGGGGGTCGCAACCATGGATGGTGCTACCCCTGTGAGCCATCACAATAACTACATAAATAACATCTTCGGGGTGCATGAATAGCAACCATTTTTGTATCCAACAATCCAACCAGGCTTTTAGAATTGCCAGAGTTACCTTTGAAACAAGCTGGGCTTGTTAAATAGCGCATCTTACCAACGAGTGGTGGTGGGTGGATTAGGGCTGGATCAACAAGTAGATGATGTTAACTCACTGAGCTTGTTGGATAGCCTTGGCCTAAATTTATATTAATTACATTCATTTTAATTACATTGGTATTTTTGTAAATCTTAAGATAGCAGAGTTATGTTGTTGAGCAGCTGCATTGCATTTTCAGAACCGCCTCCCTCTTACGAATCCTTATATGGAAGAGTCCGAGCAGCCAAAACTGAATCAAGTGGAGTCCTTGACTTCTTCAAGAAGTTGCTTATTATTGTTTTAAGTACCAGTAAGTACCTATGGCATACAGCATGGAAGCAAAAAAATTACTACTATTCAGTTTAATACTTAATAGATATATATAAATACAAGCAAATTTTCTTTATTTTCAGTTGGATGTACCATTTGTGTTGGTATAGTTCTTGCTATTCCTATTTCCATGATAGTCATTGGTAAGTGCAAAAATTCAGTTATTTTTCAAAAAAAATAAAATAAATAAATAAATTGATGTATCTTCAGTTGAACTTAAGACTCATTCTGACTAATATTTGCATCATTGTTCTGTTTTTATGTTCTATGTTTCTAGGTTCATTATATGACTGCCCGAAAGAACGATATATTCCCATTTACTTGATTGTTGGTGGGGTATTTGGAGTTTTGAAAAATGTGAGCAGCATGGTACAACGAATTCTAAATCAAAAGAATGAACAAGAAGAGGATAATGCAAAAACTAACCCTATAGATGGAATATTGAACTGTTTCCTGATAGGTTGGTTTATTGCTGGTAAGTTTGCTAAATTTAGTAAATAGGTCAACCTTTGTGGAGATATGATTTGCAAAGAATTTTACTGTTTTGCTGAAAGAATCATTGTGAAAGTTCCCTGGCAAATTGCTCCATATAAATGCTAACCCTAAATTTTTAACCCAGTCTTAGCAATAGCATTTTCTAGTCAAGGTTTTCTCATAGGGAAAAATACACCAGGGAATTGTTATTTGTTAAACACTTGATGCTTGACCTCTTAGGATAATTTCCTATACAACTAGTTAGCTAGTTCAATGGGTAATAGCCATAGAACTAATTCCCAAGTACAAAGAGTAGCATCAGAGTATCTAATATATGAAGTTATAGTTTGCCCAAAAAAGTATATATATTATATATGTACACATAATTTATCAAAGGGCAAGCCAGCCATATTGCATAGCGATGCCTAATAAATTCTGCACTATTTATTTCTTTACAAATGCCGTGGATGATTGGTTTTTTTCAACTGCAAAATGACAGATTTTTTTTCTATTATGTATATAATATTCACTTTTTTATGTTTTTTACAGGTAATGTTTGGGTGTATAGAACATACGGAAACTTTACAACAGATGATCCTTCAGCAGCTGACTATTGTGATCCCACGTTATACTGGTTTGCATTCTGGGTCATAACGGCCGCCTACATTTTCCTTGGCTTGAGTTGTCTATGTATTTGTTGTGTCGGTCTCCTTGCCGTCATTGTTGGTGATAAGTAGTCTAAGCTCTTGGTAACATTTTGTGGAATTTGTTTTGCGTAGTGATTGTTTCTATGGACTCAAGATTTCATTTCCATATAATGAAGGATTGAATTAAATAAACAGTCCTTCTTTTATTTATTATTTGAGAAAAACCTGCAAAATCCGATATCTGGGCATTTACCTGTCATTCAAACTATCATTTAAACCATCTTTTGTAATTTTTCTATGACTCTATGACTATACTTCCCACAGTGGCCTGGTAGAACTACTACTATATACTTAAATGTAGAACATGTTCTTTACCATCCCAGTATTTTCTTGTAATTCTTTCTAAAATCAATGCGCTTGACTTGGAAATGTTACTCAAAATTTCTGAACTTACAATATACTATGTATAGCATTTTTATACTCTGAAGTCTGATGACCACTCAAATACAAAATTGTGATATAGGTATTGTCTTTTTAGTGCAATCTGAAATCTTACTTGGTAAGATGAAATATATTAACATCAGACAAAGTCCCATGTCTATTTTAATATGATAATCGTGTATTTTTTCATATTATATTGTTGAAATAGAACAATACTGATTGGTTGTGGATTATGGTGTTACTTGTTTTTATACAATGTTGTATGTTGTCCTCTCTGTTATTCAAATGACATTTAGATTTTCAATAGATTTATTCACTTGTTGTTGATTGTGAATATAAAGTGACTATGGCATTGATAACCGTTACATGAGATGTTGTTAAATAGTTTAAAATAGTTATGTAACTGAACCTCACAGTTTTTACACCAGTTCCTAGTCAAACCTATTGCAATGACTCACCAAGTGCAAAAAAATGCATCAAATTACTGAAATATTATACATTGATTGTCTATAAAACGAATCAATATTTTCCTTACTTTAAGCAGGTAATACTCTTGGCAGTCTCTTTCGATATTAAATGTTAAGGGTCTTGGTATGTTATTGATAATGTTTTACGCCTAGTGTTATGTATCTGTTCAATTTAATTAAATAGGAGTAGGACAAGTTATCTATTATTGCATTAATCTCCTTAAATATTTATAACTACCGTCCAAATCTCTCTGTCATTCTAGGATTACAAATTTGGGGTTATAGATGAAATCAGTGGTTCATTACCATAATGCTTGTGATTATATTACTGTGATATTCCGGTAGAAATGTGAAGTAAACTAATGCTTGTTAAAATGAAAGAAAAATCATAGTATGTATTTCTACTTGTGTGATAGTGATAATTTTGATGGTTTTTCTTCCATCCCTGAAAAGTTTTGATATTAAATGACTTTTGATTAACTGCATTATTAGCAATTAAATGAATAAAGTTTATTGAAATATGTTAACATATTAAAGTGGCATTAATTAATTTAAAGAATGATATTAATTTAAATTGGCACGTTAAGTATTGCTGTACATTGCAAGTAGTCAGTCTTGAACTTGATGTCAATTTGTCAAAACCTTTATATATACTCTATGAGAGCTATGGACAAACCTGGTTGTGATTATGCAATAGTGTCTGTTACAGTTCAATCTCAAGGATGTCTGTTCTGTGTAATTCTTTTTATTCCAATGTACGGGTTCATTTACTTTGTACTGGTTCATTTACTTTGAACACTATGGTGGACTCCCAGGTTGGATCAATAATACTTGAGATAATTCAGTCTTTGACATCTGTAATGGTTAGTCTTGGCACTTTATTCAAATAAAAGATAATTTGATTAAATATGACTTGATTGTGTGAATGGAGTCCTCTGTTATTGAATTACGAAGCATTAACGAATCGGATGCTATTACTGGGTTGCACATCCATCCTTTGTAGCTCTTATGATGCTGGAGGTTTCGCTAGACTTGGTTTGAGAAGTCTCATCAATTGGTGCATTGTTGGTACTGGTGCATTCTGTAAAAATGTGTTTGGGTTTAGATGATTTCACTAGATTCTCTGAAAAGAGAAAAAATAAAGTAGTTTTTCAGTGGAATTATATCTATCTAGTTTTGAATCTTTTTTTAAATTTGGATTTATTGGGAAAAATCAATAAAGGAAAAGAAATAGCATGCTGCTGGACACGTCCAGCTGCCCGGTCGAGCATTATAACGAGGCATTTCAAGCCATGGAAATCTGTTTATGTTATATGATAATCCTCCTTAGGTGCATTTTTAATATTATATGGTCCCAATGAACAATGTAATGCCACAATTAAGATATTAAGACCACATTGGCTTTCTAGAATGATAGCAACCATTTCACAGTCATTTGAAAAGGTGGTCTTAATTGTGAGGTTCCACTGTATTATCACCAGTTATGCGCTTTATTTGTTGTTATTAAGGAGTAAGGCTGAAATGTAGAATGTCTGTCTCACTGGCTACAAAGTCAGCTACTATATCTTGCAAAAGGCTGCTTCCTTCCCCTCCTCCGCAACTGACGCAACTGCGACAACGGATGCAGATGCATCGACACTTGATCGCATCAGAGTATGATGCACTTGAGTGGCAATTTCCTTTGGAGCAGCACATCTGGAAAAAAAATAGATGTAATAATTGTTTTCATCATTGGGTTTGTCTTTCTCCGTTTGCCTTCCCTTTTCAAAGGTTTGGTATTAGGTAGCAGAGAAATCTTGGAAAAACCTCTTGATTACATTTATGATGTATTATACCGAGTTAAGCCTCCTTAAGTATTTTTTTTATTATTATTTTTCATTTAACAACATATTTTATAACTCGGTAAATGTACTCTTTTCCAGTAATGCCCTTAGTTAAAAAGTACAACATGTTTACAAAACTAGATATAGTCTATCTGCAGATCAGATATAAATACGAGTAAAACATAATTCCTGATCTAAATGAGTGAATCACGACATTATAATTGTCACACGTGTTCAATATCAAATCAAATGTATGCATTGTATTGTTTTGGAACATGCCAATTGATATTAAAATGCATATTAGCATGTGAGTTTCATCCAATATATTGATCATGTAGACCACATAAAAAAGGAAGCGCTTTCCTTACCTTGTTGCAGTAGTGGTTCCTTTGAGCTGTTTTGGTGCTTTTTGCTGTTGCATCAACGAGTGTGCCAATGATGTGACAGGCTGACAGCCAAGTTTATGTGCACTGGGTCCAACATACAAGGGTAGTCTTTCTTCTTTAAAAAGGCAGTAAACTCTTTAAATAGAGGACTACTTGCATGTTTATTCAACAATGCTTCTATTGTACTTGTGGGTATTATTGGATATTTGCTGTGCGTGATTGCTAGCAGTTATCCCTTTGAAGTTTAGTGTTATGACCAAGTATGTTTTTTGTTCGAACACTTTTTAAAAACTTGGTCAGTTTTTTCTTTGGGGTGACATAAGCACACTGATCCAATATGAGTGACCTTGACCCATTTCCCAAGGTCGAAGGGCACTGATTTTATTTATTTTTAAATTGCAATAACTCAAAGGGCTACTGGCGTGTATTATTTAAGGTAGAGTCTTGAACAAGATTTCAAATTTTGTGTCACAAAGGGCTTTCAAGATATGTAAAGGTTGACCTTACTAGTGTAAAGTAAAAGTTTAAGGTCAAATTGTAAGAAGTGGCACTTTAGACAGGATGTTTCCCTAATTTTCACTCAAGAATGAATACTGAGTCGATGATTGATGTGGCATCCACATATCATGAACCCCATAACTATGAATTATCGGATATCTTTGCCAAATTTGGGCTCACTATAGTAGATTTGCAGACTTTGGACCTCGGGTTAAAGGTCAAGGTCACAATGAAATAATCTGTCCCCTCCCAAATAAATAGAAAAAAGTAAAAAAGCAATGTAATAAAATTATGTTTTGCGTATATTTACAGCTGTATGTTTATTACCCATTCATGTCACCGAAGTTACTGCTTACGTTGAGTTTATTATAAGAATTAAGTTCACAGCTTCACAGGCCGGTAAAGTGACCCTTGAATTGTCAATTAGTAATTTCAAAGTTGCTATTCGGTTGCTTTCGATCTAGACAATTTTCGGTAGCTTCAATGCCTCTTCCTTTTTGCTTGGTTTGTTACTCGTAACATTCTCTTTCTTTCTTTCCACACCTTTATTCTGCAATAGGTCTCTGTTTAAATAAAAAGTGCACAGAGCTGACCTACTTGCTTTATGGTTTCAAAAACTTTCATTTTCGTTATTTCGTTAACTTTGCATACATTTTCCTTACCTGAAATCCATTTTATTGTCGCCACCACTAGATTCAAAGTAGCTCATTAACAGGTCCAGCGAATCTGAATTGATTGGCAGACCTTCTGTCTATGAGCAAATGACAAAATTAGAACTTTAATGGGCGCTTTTCGGTTATTTGATATTGATCCATTTATATAGTTTTACCCTAACGTTTATAAGGATGGTACAATAATTACCTTCATGAAGTTCACCACTTCCTGTCTAGTGATAGTTGTGTCAGAGTCCCTGTAAACTTTGTTAAAAACGTCGATGATGTTCTTATTTTTCTCTTCTAAAAGTGAAATTCTGCTGGGATCAACGTCAGGCAATTTCTGGGTCTTCGCTGTTGTTATTGTATTCAAGTGTTGCTTCTGAATTGTGCTGTTCTTTTCATATTTCACTCTGGATAAAAATAGTTTCTTGTTTAGTGGTGATTGAATGACTCTGTATCTATTTTCCCATGTATGATAAGATTACATTATTGTGATCATGGCCAAGAAAATTATATATATATATATATATATATATATATATATATATATATATATATATATATATATATATATAATTGTTATTGACAATCTCAATATCATGAGTTGATACAATGTGTCAAAACAACAAAAACAGAAAACTACAAAACATGTACAGAAGACTGAATAATAGCGAATATAGTACTATCAACAAATTGATGTCCGGTCCCAGTTCTTTCATTTTATAGAGACAGTCGAAGAGACCTGCTCTTTTTACATGTACATCATGAACAAACACTTATGAAGATGTATAAAATAATATATGTATTCATACAGTATGGACAAAATATACATTACATGACTTCATTCAAAAAATTATATAACACCCCCTTGGGGTGAAGGAACGATACTTATACATGTACAGTTAGTTTCATTAAAAATGGCCTGTCAAATTGAACCTAAACAAAACTAGACAACTTTTGCTATGCGATGCTACCTGCCACTAATGGAATGTCTGGCGCCATAGCTGGCTACTCAAAGCCAGATCTAAAAGTACATGTAGCACCATTTGGTGCATCAGTTGAGAGTTGCGCATATTCGTAATTTTTTGTTGAAAAGATGCATGTCAATTGCACATACATACTTATGATATGTCATATAAATTTCTTACATTTACAAAAGATTTATATTTTTTCAGTGGTGGTAGGTGTAAGCCGACTATAAGCTAGGAGTAGACAGAATCGACTGGCTTTAGTCAGTTATAGATACAGCCAGGAATAGGTTGCTACAGCTGTCTAGAGTCGACCATATTTTATGAAACTAACTGTATGACTGTAGATATTGACTTACTCTACTTTTCTGTGCTCAAGCAAACTTTCGAGAACTGATTCAAATTCACAATCAACCACAATACCCTGAAACAAAGGATTAGGATGGATTAGGATTAGAAGAGTGCATCCCTCCCAAGGCAAATCTTGCCACTCACTAGTTGAACTGATTGCCTTTGCAGGAACATGTACTGGAATTGTATTACTATATCCCCAATGACTACCTGTGGTTTTGACCAGCCCTAGTCAACAATCTCACCCCACGACACTATTCTGCACTATCTATAGTGTGGCAATTTTACAATACCTCTACCAGTTGAGCTGGGCAGGGGCCTAGCTCAGAGGTAGCGCTCTGGGCTTCCAACCGCTGGGTCCCGGGTTCGATTCCTGGTTGAGCCTAAGTTGGATGGCTGTTTCATCCTTCGTCTCATTGCCATGGTCTCTGCCTGTCCTAATTAGCCCAACTGGTGCAGAAATACAGGACATAAAGCCCTAATCACACACACACACACACACACACACACACTACCAGTTGAGCTAAAGAGCATCACCAAAGTGTTAATAGGGGAGGTAGTTGCATCCGGGGTCCATTCTATAAAAGGCACCATCAATTCAGTATAGCAGTGGTGTACATTCATCTAAGATTATTATCCCAGTTATAATTATGTGGAATCGAAAAAACATTTTTGCTTGCATTGCATGACATCACATGGTGTATTCTGCATATGATTAGCTGAATTGTCCGTTTGTGATGCAATGGTCTGAGCATGACATCATGACATCAAGCAGATACCAAATATGTCACTTAAATACAAGGCTAGTGATGTCAGATGTAGTTTATGAGGAGGTTATGTGTTAGGATATCAAGGTAACATGGGTTTTGGATACATTTTGGTGGGCTGATGGGATAATGCCTCAAGGAAGTGATTAAATTTTTGGGTGATCCGGATCATATTCTGGATTCTGAAACCGGAATACTTTTCCAATATATTTATATAATATATGCAATCAATGCTATTAAACCAATGTTTCAATTTCTATGTGTAACAACTTTCAGAAGCCAGGCGTGACATAAGTCCAATGGTGGGCTGACATTGGACCAACCACACAATGGGCTGACTTGTCTAACAGTAGGCCAACATTGGGCCAAACAGACAACTGGCTAACATTAGACCAACATTGGATCAACATTGGGCCAACATATTTTCAACAGTGGTCATCAAGTGATTCAAGTCAGTGAGCCAACTGTGGCTGCACTGACAATGGGCTAGAATTAGGCTGACAATGGCTGACATTATAATTAGCTAAAAACCATGTGTTTTCCATGCGTTTATCCTTCTAGTAAACGCACGTGGCACATTTGGCCATGTAGTGTTTTGATTTTTTCTTTGATGCAATGTTTGCTGTGATCAGTTGCGCCTGATTGGCTGGCAGTGTCAACATGTGGATCTAAATCAACCTAGTTATGTTTCACTGTTTAATGCCATCAAGCTGTGTACTCATTGGAGCATTGCCACAAACTTGGGCTAAGGATGACATCACACTATGACTGGCCAACAGAAAACTCCACACTAATTCCACGTAATTATTACGGGGGATAATAAGCTCCTGACGGCTGGGATTTGAATCCAAGACCTTCATTGGAGCTTGCCAATGCCTTCATCACTAGCCCATATTATAATTTCATTATGTATTATAAATATTGGCCTACACATAATGTATTGGTTTACACTTCCATTTTCGTGATAGTTAGCCTGCCTGCCTATACACAAAGGTTATTTCCTGGTCAGAGTATTAGTTTCAATTCTATAGTTAATATTTGATCGATTTAACAAGGATTTTAATGTGTTGTTACTTACAGAGAGATCCAATGACTGTAAAGACACTTCTGGATTATCCCGAATAACTGCCAAAATCATTGATGTGTACATGGCTCCCATTGGGTTGTGGCCAAGCTGTGGATCAGAATCTCGTGAACAAAATTATATACATGGAGAATAGGCACTTATTACATAACTAAGTATTTCGTCAAGAAAAAACGACAGCTTTGAACTTTATTTTGCTGGCCCATGAAGTCCTCGCAATGTAATGACTATTTCGTATTACTGACTTAAAAGTTAAAATCACTATGACATAAGTATCCAACCACATTTTGTGACAGTGAAAGCACCAAGTTTTCTAGATTTATAGTCAGTATTTGGGGATGTTACAAAGGGACCTTTAAATAACTTGATAATTCACTGACCTTGAGATGGAGCAAGGTCTTGTTGCTGATGACCCCTTTAAGCAGCTCATTTAGGGCCTGGGGGTAAATTCTGTTACAAGTCAAATCCAGTGTTTCTAAAGTTGTGTTGACTTCCAGAGCTTTTCTGAGGGCACAGCATCCTTCAAATGCAAAACCATTCCAGGAGATGTCCAAGGTTTCCAGTGTTGTGTTTCGCTAGTTTTAAGAGAGAAAATGGTACATAATGTGATAAACACATTCTTTGGAATTGTGACAAATCAATATTTGATTAAAATTGATCTGGCTACACATAATCAGACGTGAAGTGATGTATTTAATGTGACTAGGTATTATCCATCCTCTGGTAAAGTCATCAAGACTGTGCCAATACAGTGATGGGTGACAAAGACAACAACGAATGGGACGTAATGTGATAAACATTTGAGGGAATTGTGACAAACAAATTTGTTGAATTAATCTATCTACAAACGCATTCTTGTTTAGTTACTGAGAAAGTGACTGTCAAGTGAGTATACCCCAGGGATAATACAACCGGGATCGCTGGTGTAGCCACAAAGGACAATGCAATCAATCTCATATATTTCATTTAGGATGGTAGGCATTTATTGATAGTTTGAGTTTATGGTGGGAGAGTGGCTGATATTGAATGCCATACAAATAGTATTGAATACTGATACAAACGGTAACGTTCTGCAAACAGATCTACCAGCTATGTAACATTCACATCAGGTGATATAATATAATATGCACATGGACCAATAAATTCATTGTTACCAATATGTAACATATTATAAGGTTGTAAAGTATATTCTGTACGCTGTTATGATAACCTGCATTCTAAAATTAAACTAATATGTTACTTAATACGTATATTAATTTCAATATATTATTTGAGGTCCAAATAGACACATACCACCAAGCCTATTGCAATGCATTCTGCTGCTTTTCCTCTAAAATGGTTCCAACTCAGGTCCAATGAAAGTATTGTCTCATTTGAACCTGAAAGAGTATTGCAGACTGATATAGAGATTAATATCTTGCAGAGATAAACTGCCCAATGGAAAATTTAATAAGCATATGTCTTACTGTACCTATAGCATCTCCAATTTCCATGGCAGCCTTTTCTTGAAGTCTGTTATGGCCCAATTTTAAAGTCTCCAATCTCGTGTACTAAAAAGGGAAAAACCACGATGTATACCATAAGTTAGAAATGTCCCACATAATTGATGAAATGAAAATAAACTATGAAGTACAAACTTTGATAATATCAGCTATGAGATAGCCATCTTCATCCCTGATATTATTGCCTGTGGATATGAAGTAGGATTTGTCAGATTCAGTGAAGCAAGTGGCAGATGAATTTTGGAAAAATCAAATCATTCAAACCAGTTGGTTTGAAATTACAGTGTTTCAAATTTAGGTTATCTGACCTGAAAGATCCAGCAACTCCAAAGTAGAATTGGAAAGCAAACCTTCTGATAAGATGCAAAGTGTGTTGGATGTCAACTTGCACTCGCTTAGAACCTTAAGAAGAATACAATTGAGACAGACAGAGTTGAGATATACAGATTCTCACAGCAATACAGACTTTTTGTTCTTCATCATTAACATAATTTTGATGATATTTACCAAATCACTGAGAAGTTTGTTCCCTGCTACCAACTGCACAACATAATTTATTGACCGTTTATCTAAAGCATTTCCTCCAAGGTCCAAGTGACCAAAATTGATATCACTCTGAAATGGAAGAGCAACACAAAGAATTGTCAGAGACTGCTGAAATTGTATTCCTGGTCAACCAGTGCCTACTAGAATAAGTGTGTACTAAAATGTTTATTACCAAAAGAGTTGCACATATACAGTTGATGTCCTTCCTCTTCATGCACTCATTTCTCATATTAATGTAGCTTTCACCCAGCTGTCTCAAGAATCGACTCTTCGGAAGGACCTTAAGTTTTGCGCAGTATCGACGGTAAGTCTTTCTCCTCTTGGCCACATACATTTCAGACTGAGACATGGGCTCTGTCTTCTTCGCTTTCTTGGGAGCTACAGTGATAGAAAATGAACAGATGTTTTCAGTTATAAGAAAATGTAAGCTTATAAGCTGACATAGGTTTGATTTTAATTTGATACTAATTCATTAGCGGATTTATGGGGGGGGGGGGTTAGGGGTTTAACCCCCCCCCCCCCTCACCCTTGGCCTAGTACATTTAAATAATAAAATTCTCAGCAATACATTTAAATTTGTCAACCCCCCCCCCCCCCCTCCGGTGAAATATATTCTGGATCCGCCACTGTAGTGTTTTGACGATACTGTGGCGAAATACCTATGGTGGAGATTCAGTATCGTCATATTAGTTGGTCATTATTCTTCTAAAGCACTCCATGGTTATGTTAAGGAGAGACATACAATGTAAAATACAAGAGTAAAATGACAGTAACCCATTATTAGATATGCTACAAATTAATTTAGCCCATATTTGGTGTATAAATCTTACGTAATGAATCCTCATCACCACTCCAGTCATATTCATCTTCTTCAGGGATTGGTGCAGAGGCGGCATTTACGTATCCTTTCCTGTTCATGGTGGAATGTTTAAAAGCTTTATCTTCAAATATTCTCCATTTTCAAATTTTTTTTTTTTTGTTAATTCATGCAATTTCTATCATGCAAATCTGATCTTGCCAAACGTCTGGTCCAACATACAATACAGTGATATGTAAATTTGTATATAGTGTACCAAACATGCAGGTCTCATAACATACTTGCATTGCAATATCCTGCATGAACAAAATTGATTTAGCAGTTCTTGACTCGCTAATCACATGCATTGATAGATTTATTATAGAGAGATTAATGAAGCGCAGAAACATTATCCATGTAACAACTTGGCACAATATATCTTGTGGTGTGCTGAATTTTCATAAGTGATATTAATCCTGCATAACAGTGCTTTGCTACTCAATTGGACAGAGTGGCATTTATTACTTGGTCACTCTAGAGCTGGTATTGTGTAATTATATACATTAGGTGCTGAACTTTGTACCTGACATACATATGCACCATGGAATGGAAAGGAATAACACTTCAAATATTAAAAGCACTTTGGTGCAGATAGGTGAAGCCAGTTCCAACTCCCCAGTTCCTTCTGAGTTCCTTCAGATAGTGAACTCAGCTCCTTCTCTTAGTTCCGTTTGGGTTCCTTCACAGTTCCTCAAGAAAGTAGAGTTTAGTTTAGAGTTTACAATTTTACAACTTAGTGAAACATACTGTAGGGTGGATGGCCCCCCCCCCCCCCAGTAAAAGAAAAAAATTGTAATCAATCAAAAATACAGAATATATAATACAAGGCAAGTAAACGAGAAAAATGAAAAAATAAACAATGGACTTTATTTAGATCTTGCATGATTTAGAACAAATATGACCCATTTTCGGTCGCAGGGCCTCTATCATATATGATGACTTCACCAAGGCCTTGGTGGGAGCCCATGACCATTTGAACTCATAACCAATGTATTGTGCAAATAACGTTAATTGGTGCACCATTTAAATTCATGACAAGGAACACTGACCAGTATAGTTGATGTCAATGTTTTATGTCAAGCCATTGACTTTACTTGGAATTTACAATGAAATCTAGAGTCTCAATTCTCTGGGTCGAATCCTTAGAGCTCCTTTAACATGGGGTTAAAAGCAACGGCATAAGCAGTTATAAGAGCTAACACCTAAAGGGACATCAACTGCAGGCTGTAGACGGTCGACCACCATCTCTTTTGGAACAGTCCCATCGTGCTCGGGTTTGTAAGACTTAATCTACAGGTAAGCCACCAATCGACCGATGCATATTATCGTAGCAAACAAAATAGTTTTGTTTTTTACACTTCTCTCTTTACTGCCTTTTCTAATCTTCATTTCTTTCATTTCATATTTTCATCACCCCACCTAAGCGAGCGCAACAGGGATAAAAATCATGAGTGAGTGCACCCCTTATCCAAGTAGACGTAGAAGTTTGAAGTTCTGTGCCACCACTGGTTGCCTAGTACCCCTTACATCTAGGTGGGATGAGGTAGTTATCTGTCACTCAGCGCCATGGTGGAGATTTGAACCCCACAGGATCCCTTGGTAAGTTCACCAGGTGGATATACCATGACATTCACACTAGGGCCCCTGCACGGGAATGAATTTCATGCAATAGGGTTCTTTGCCTTGACCAATATCATGATTTTGAACGGGACTAGCCGAGACTGATCATCTGCTTCTAGTCCCATTCCCGTACCGCTCCCAGGCCCAATTTGGAATGGGACTCCCGCTCCCATTCCATTTCTCAATTTAAATTCCCACTTTTTTCCCGCTCCCTACCCTTAAATAATTTGGGAGTCCCTCTGGACAAGATGCACGAGCTGTAATCACACAAGGTGATCCATAGAGCATGTATTGGGCGAGTGGCGCCCTCTAGGGTTGTTCTCATAGCAAATTGTCTGTACATAGCTATGAGAAATAAGCAAAAGTGTAAATCAAAGCAAGTTATTGTTTCCAGATATTTATTCATTCAAGTAAACAAACTGCTGTGATCAGTGGATCAGCTGGTAAGGATTTACCATTACTTACTGTCATTATTGGTAGATGATAATTTGCATATTTCAAATACAGCTTCTGAGCTACAATAGCAAAGATTTCTGACTACAAAGACTACATGTCGACCATTTGTTTTGCAAGAGAGAATGAGCAGAATTTTTCATACCTCCACAAGATCACAATGATACAATAATACTGGAATAACTCAATAAATTAAATAACCTCAATTAATATATCACAGTCATTGCATTTGAATATATCATGCCTGTTTGTGTGCATAAAGACATCAAATAACTTAAGAAAAACCTAATTATTAAATTTACCATTTTCACGAGTTAGATCTGATTAATAGCATCCAAAATGTAGATTTTTCATAAAACATAGGGAAGAGTCTTACATACTTGATCACAGTAATTAAACTGGAACTTTGATGTTAATAACTGAAGCTGAAGATTAACATCAGGATTTTAACAATGAATATTTTGGTAACATCAAATACATCACATTGCTCTTCACTCACAACATTGACAGGCTATTTTTCCTTTTGTTTATGCCATTTTAAGTATACTGTAATTACAGATCGAAGCAACAGAGTATTGTATTTGCTGACTAGGACAGATATGTATTACCCAGGCAAAAGTAAAAACACTCAAGAATACATTGACTTAATATTGATGTCTTAAAAACTGACACTGTTTAGTGTTGTAATAATAAATAATTTATCGAAACACTTGCGCACAAAACACTCGAGACATTTAGTAATATTTGGAATGGTTAAAATTGGTACAAAATGCCTTTCGAAACAAACGAAATAGGTTAGCGAAAGATTATGATACAACTTTTACCAAGGAACGACTTAACTGTATACGTGCAAAATTTACATACATGTATTTTCAAAAATATACAGACAATAAACTTATTTCAGTGATAGTTAAAATAACAAAGAATATCCCTGTCAATTGCAACACTACAACAAGGAAGCTGCAGCATTAATTACTCTGTAAAAGCTGATAGCATCAGACTAGCTGCACACTATGATTTTGTTCTGATAAATTTTTACATATGCATTAATCGTTTTCTGGATTTTTAGCCGAAAAAGTAGTACCAGACTAGCTTGAAGAATATATACACTAACAAGACATACAAAGAATGCCATAAGAGATCTTCGAGAAGGTTATCTTGCTGTGTAGACTGTGAATGTGCCACCCGTGCGGGATGCGATACAGTAAGAGACCAGCAATCTAGATCGTGCCATCCTTCTTCTTTAGACGCCCGCACTTTCCCACCCTCATTGTAAAAGGTTGTCCACATCTTGGTCCTTCCTTTTCCTGAAATTACAGTGGTCAAAATTGCTATAAATACATGTATTATGAACCACATGATGTTAAATGTTATTCTGGTTAAAATAAACACACTTGATGCTGAAGTCATCGTAGCTAGGCCCATAGACTTATACTAATCGCAAGTTACTATATATCCTTTCAGCATAATTATCAATGGATTAGGCTTACAGATGCATGATATTGGTGTATATAAATATATGTGTTCATAAATTATGGTGCTGTTACCACAGTGTAAACAATCTGCCTTAACTTAGTTGACATCAAGACTAGTTCAAGAATATGTTATTGCTTTTGTGGACAACTAATGTCACAAGCTTTTATGCAATTGGGAGTCATGGTAAACACAAAGATATCCCTTACTTTTTGGAAGTTTTGGGTCTATTGGCCGTCTTAGGCCTCCCACTTTTGGACTTGGAGGCTTTCGGTCGCAAAGCCTGCTCTGCTCCCTCTGCGGTGTATGCCAGGTATACGTGAGATAAGTCGGGTTCATGAAACTGAAAATGAAATATAATGGTGGAAAATTAAAGACAATACAGCCCAATCAAATGACCAAACAAGACTCAAATCAGGACAAAATATACATATTATACATAAATACTATTAAGCAGCTCCCTATCATAAGCAGCCAATGTTACCACTTCTGACAGGCTACCACTTTTTAACTCAGGAATGAATGCATATATATATGATTTGGATAACTTACCCGCTCTTTATCTTTGTCTGGAACTGGACTTTGTTTCCGCATATTATTACCCGTATAAGCAACACATTTGAGCTGCCATTCTCCAATGTCCTCATTCCAGTGAACATACTGTTCAATCATTTCCTTAAAAGACAAAGGTCAGCATTAGAATAATAATTTTCATACATTGATCACTTGAAAGGATTTTGAGAAATATCATCCATAACTACCTGATATTCTGGTGGAATGAAACTGTCAATGATAAGCATCTGGAGGTGAAGTTCGCGACTGAGTTGTCGAACGTTTTCAAGAAGCCCCTCCATCTCTCTTTGATGTTCTTGTTGGAGGTCGGCCATCTAACGTGACAAAATAAATCATAAATTATTAGATTGCAGATTTTGCTTGTATTTGGTGTCTCAAACTAAATTGCACAAATTTATTGATACCTAAAGTGAAATTAATATAATGAGAGTTGAGATCTATTTACACGTTTATAAGTTCATTCAATTCTTAACAATCTATAGACATCACAAATTGACCTATCTCTAACTGCAGTCACCAAGTGCGAAGAGAACATCATACACTTTTCCAAGAACTCCATAATGTCTCTGCTTAAAATTTCAGACACGAACACTAAAGATATCATGGCACAACAGTTAGTAAAACAAACAGAAAAATAAGGCAACGTTACCTCTGATTTGGCTTGCATCAACATGGTCCACACTTTTTTCAACTTCTTGGTCTTTCCCGCAACCTCTTCTTGCAGGTTTGAGTATTTCTCCTCTATGTCTAACCTTTCTTGCTGTAAAAAACCAGGCAGGATAATGGTGTTAGTGGCTGGATCAAATTTGAAACAAAAGGTGGCTAACTTTCTGCTTACTGCCATTCCTGCTGTGAAGTCATATATTTCATTGTAACGCATACCTCTTTTTCTGCAAGCTGTTTCCGGAGTTCTTCCTCCTTGCGTCTTCTCGCTTCTAATTCTTTTGCACTTTCTTCCAACAAACGTTCCTGCTCCTCAGCCTTTTCAAGTAGATTCTCTCCTCCAACGATGATTTTCTTTTCAATGGCTGCTAGTTTGTGCGCCAAAGCTTCTTGTTCCTCTCTGAATATAGTAATTATATATATATTGAATATACAAACACATTTGCAAATATATACAGTGGAACCCTACAAATACGACCATCTACCATTATGAGCACCTCAACTTTAAAACCAATTTGCTGTGTCCCTAAAAACATTTAAATTCAGACCACTGTCAATACAGAGCTCTTCATGATTTCTAAAAAGTACCTTACTTACAGGGTTCTAATCTACAACCATAATCATTATCACTACACGTAATTTTCAAAAGAGTGACTTAAAGACTTTGTTGACTTCACTTACTGGGCTTTCTTCAACTCAGATTCTTTGCTCTCCAAGTCCTCCTCAATCTTCTTCTTCTCCTCCTCCTCCATGTCTTTCTGTTCTTCAAGTTTCTTTCTGTCTGCTTCAATTTGTTGCTGGATGGCCACCATTTTCTCTTTTGAAAGTCCTTTTTCTGCAAATTAATATTCCATTCAATATATTTGATATTGCACCCTTTCTATAGCAGAAAACAAATTGCAATCGCTTGAACCATGCACATAATAATACAAGACAAGCTCAGGATTAGTTAAATGTTAGTGGAGATCACAATAACCAAGTGTTATAAAGCTTTTTTACTAATTTCAAATAACGATCAGGGATAATCTTTATTTTATTATGGCTCGGAAATTATTGATCTATTTAGCCAGTCCCTCTGAACTATTCTAATTTCCATTAAAGAACATGTCAAACTATAACAATCCAGTTTCAATTCAGAACCAACTATCCAGTTG
Source organism: Alitta virens (assembly GCA_932294295.1). NCBI lineage: Eukaryota > Metazoa > Annelida > Polychaeta > Phyllodocida > Nereididae > Alitta > Alitta virens. The sequence continues at coordinate 11,539,372 of OW028577.1, read as the reverse complement.
CAATTCAGGACCAATGACAATTGTAAAAAAGTCACCAGGGGTGCTGCAGTTGCTGTTCCTCCGCCAAAAAATCATGGATATGAAATGGTAAATAAAGACTTACTTCCTCTCTTCTTTCTTCGTTTTCCAGTGGTCGTTCCATTTCCTCCTTCTTCATCACTTTCTTCTTCACTTCCCGATTCCTCCTCATCCCCCATCTCAATGCCACCTGCAAATTGCAATTGTACTGAATCAATGTACTGTAGTAAGATATCAGTGGGAAACTATAGTACCACCAGAGGTCAATAACACAGTTGGTTATCTACTTGGGTGACACTGACACCAAAGCAGATAATTATTGTTTGATGATGTCATCAATTTAGTGAAGTCATCTTTTCACAATGGATGATGTCATTTTATTGCACTTTATCTGCTTTAGTTGTTGCAACCCTCTGTTTCTCTACTTCCCCATTGTACGGAGAAAGTGCCAATGGTATGAGATCTCCTTAGTTACATGACCACCTGCCAGATTTGTGCTAAAAATTTCATGGCAGGACTGAGTTGATTTTTCTTAGGTTAATTGACCAACAGTAGGAGGTGGATGTAATGTTGAGATAACATGCCTGGGGTAAGGTTACACATTAATTCCATATCGATGGGGTTTCGTACTTGCTTGAGTAGAGTACTATAGACACTGAGCACAAGCTGACATTTCCAGCAGCAGACTTCCACATGAGGATTAGATTCCAGTTATGCATAATTAATTTAGTCATAACTGGCCATCAACAGATGATATATATCAGGATGATGCAGATACATTGACAAGACAAACCTTCTTCAAGCTGCCTTTTGAGCTCCTCAATCTCCTTCTGAAACTGTCGAAGAAGCGCGTCTTTGGGATCTTCATTGATCTTGGCCTTGTTCTTGATGTTCTTTGCTCTGTTTGCATACCTGAGAGTACTGATGGTCTCATCGTAATTGTAGTCGGCTGGTCCAAAGTTTGCACACTGCGAAAAAAAGAAAAAGACGAGACACAAACATAAATTTTTTCATACCGCAAGCGCATATATTATTCACAGACAAAAACAAAATCAGACATCTCCTGTGTTTACATAGCATGAAACAACAGCATGATCCAACAAAGCCACCAACAGCAAGATCATTTCTCAGTGCAAGTGGCACTCAAAAATCTCAACCCATGAAGAGCTGAAAGCACAGATGTATGAGGCTATGCGGGCTTTAGAGGGCTTTAGAGGAGCTAAGTGCACAAGGAATGCCACCCCTGAAATGAACAGTCACTGTCATAATGTTTTCTGGAATGCACTAACGTTATTTTAAGGAAGAGAAAAAGTAAAACAGTACCTCAGACAAAATGACTTTTGCAAGATGGACAATACAGCTGTTTCTTGCAGTCATGGCTTATTAACCCCTGTCAGGCATATTGGCCTGTCTGAGCAATGCTGTCATTTCCTGTAAAGCCACATAATTCACTCCAATGCATGCATCATGTGTTGTGTTAAGCATTACGAGATTATCTTTCTTGCAACCCCTAAGTTGTAGTGGTCTGTAAGTTTTCTTTTCACCTCATCAACAAAACAAATCCATACATGTCAAAGCGAGAACCCAGAATATATGTCCAGAGATAGTGCGCTGACTTTTTATCAGTGGGCTTGCAGACTATGATGAAGTAGTCGGATGCCCAAGAGCATTCCTCCTTCAAGTGTGAGTGTGATCTCTTGCCCGGCTCATTTAGTTTGGACATAGGGTTATAATGCACACCTGGGAAATATGTCTTCTACAACAAACTGTGCTGACACTAGAACTATGCTGCCTAAACTTTTTTCGCACTTGCACACAAGAAATAAGACGTCGTCTGGCAAAGCAAAGCAAAGCGAACAATTTCAGACTAATCAGTCAAGGTGATTACCGTCAAAATCTTATCCCTTACAAAGATAGTATCAAAAGAGCAGACAGAAGGGCAGACTTCTATCTAATAAATCCCTTGACCTGCTCAACTTCAAAGACACCTACCAGACACACACCTGGCGAATCTATTCTTACAAGACTACTGTTTTTCAAAGGGGTAAGGGCCTAATTCAGTGGTAGCGCGCTGGGCTTCCAACCACTGGGTCCCGGGTTCAATTCCAGGTCGAGCCTAAGTTGGATGGCTGTTTCATCTTTCATGGTCCCTACCTGCCCTAATTAGCCAATCAGGTGCAGAAATACAGGACATAAAGCCCTATTCCACCCACCACACTCACCTGTTTTTCAAAAATATTACAGGGACGAGGTTCTAGGTCTTATTAACTGGTTTATTATCTCACTCCTTTATTTATGGGTGCATTCCATGCAATTATTCTTCGCAGCCCCTGTTGCTTTGTGTTGTTGTAAGATGTCATCATTTTCCAGCGTGCCCTCCCATCCTGGCGACTCTTACAATTCGCAATTGACGCCTGTATGTCAGCACCAGTATATCTTGCCACATACTCAGGGGATTGCTAACCCATCATAGATTCAGCTAGGGCATTTATCTTGCAACCTCAAAGTTTGGGTCCTGTGGCAGCATCAGCAGCATCAGCATCATCAGCAGCATCAGCAACCAGCTGAAGCCAACCTCCCTCACATAAACATTTTTTCAACATGAACTGCAAAAAATGTGCTTCAAAAACATGACTCACCAGGTCCTTGGTGGAGGAGGGAGGGGATTGGCAAAAGGAGGGAAGCAGAAGTTGAATGAAAAAGAGAAAACTAGAACAAACATTAAGGAATCGTATTGTACTGACTTTTTACCTCAAGAGCTACAAAACAAAATAAGAAGCATACGTTGGCAAACATTCACCTGCCATTCATTAGAAACAGGCATCCTTGAAAATAAAGAATGACGAGCGATAAAAACACTGAAGAAATAAATACAGGTTCTTATGAGTGAATATAAAGGAGAACAAGGACCAGCTTAAGCGACTGAATGAAGAGGTAGAGTTCCCGAATCTTGCTTGGCACACCGCAAAGAATATGAAAAGGTAATAAAAAAGTGTTATTGAAACATGTTGACAGCCTCACATACTTTGCCATAGGTTCCACAAATTGCAGAATCATCATCTTTTAGTAACAACAAACCAGCCTATGATATATGTGATTACACGGCACATTTCTCTGCAAACTGATATATTGCAAGGGTGTGGCAGGCAGGAGCCTTGGCACATTCATAACTGTCAAGGTGATACCTGCCTGCATAGGGAGGAAGTTAGGCATGATGGTACAGGTAGAAAAAGTAATTCAACAGAAACCAATCTTTATGGTATTCCAGATATTGAAGACAATGACAAGTCACGTATGTTATAATACAACATGTTTCCAATATTCTGCATTACAATAATATGCAAGGTTTAGGTGTTGCATAACTTCTGGATGACATTTTCAATGAAAGAGAACCATGCAAAAAATATGTGTGTAATAGTATGAATCAAGTACACAGTAGTTTGGTGTTCTCCTGAACAGACCTTGGACTGTCAAAGTCAAGAACTGTGATCACTGATTGCACACAAGGTCTGTAAGGGTTGGCCATGATTAAATGCACCTACAGGTATCATGAAATTGTATAAATCCCATAATTTCATAGTCTTATGAACACCAGCACAATATGGAAAGAGACTACTGCTCTCCATAAAATATAAATGGCCTTGTCTCCCCAATAAAGAAAAACATGGTACAGATTACTGCAGAACAAATATACTGGCCTCAGACTTGCTATGAAAGAAATGTAACAGATATCTGCTCATAACCAGAACCCACAATATGAACTTGTGGCAACCAATGCTTCTCACCTGGCCTGAGCTTGGAAGAAATACTTTTTCCAAAGCAGCCTGAGGTAGGTAACTGTAGGTTGCAAGCCCAGATGAGGAGGCAGATAGCAAGACTGCAATGATGCACATGCGAGCAATGCTCGGAACGACAGAAGGTTTTTCTGTCATAAGCATAAAGCATGTAAGGTCTGATGACAAGTACTGTTGCAATCCCGCAGCAAAAAGGAAGGAAAAATATGTTGGAAGCAAAACAATGGTATGGTTTGACCTAAACAGAATGAACATGGCGAGTGATGATAGATTCAGAGGGTTGCCTCAGAATGTGTAAATATTATGACACACAGAGATTGTGACGTGTCATTATGTAGGGAATCCCTTTTCATACCCCTTTTCACCTTTTTTAAACACAGTCAGAATGTATCCTTTGACTACCTTCCGTATCAGTGAGTAACAAAATCTCGTATCATTTAGGCAGGAGAAAAATGGCTTCACACAAAGTGCTAGACACTATGATAATGATTTGTATGATATCAAGTTGCAAAAAATATAGATACCAATATCATACCATCAAACACATTTAGAAATGTTCAGCCAAAGAGAATACTAACAGATAATATGAGTCAGTTGCACCGTGATAGAATGTAGCCCAGTTATCAAAGACTTCAGTGCATAACTGGGTGTTACCATAATTTCTTTTCCAGTGCTGATATTCGCGCATAGACACTACATACCTGCAAGGCTGGGAAACACTGATTATATTTATAAAACATGCTACACCTACACTAGGACACCACAGTTGAGACCACTATGGAAATTATGTACTGAATTGAGATTAACTTTGTTAGTTAACACTGTAGTCTTAAAATCTAGGTGTTCTTAGTTGTGGGTCTTCATTGTGGACTTCAACTGTATGTAATGCGATGCTAAGGGCTTAGTAAGGGAATGTTTACAATAAAGACCTTAAATTATGAGAAACGTTGACATTGTTACTGTATCATATCAAGGCTCAATGTTCAAGGTTACTGGGTCTGAAGCTTAGTCAGCTTATATGACCAGCTGCCGGAGGCAGACGTAATGAGATGTTAAGGCATGGAATTTATACCATGTTACACATTTACCCCATAGGTGAGGTATTTCACTTGGCTCAGCATAGACACCGAGTACAAGGCACCAAAAGGTGACCAACAAATTAACAACAGAGTTACAGACCTCATGTTTATACCGATTTCTGTGTACTGTAAGAGTACCACCTTGCAAAGTGGCTCAGTCCAAACAAAGGAGGCCAAGATGTACTATCACCATGGGCCTGACCACCACCATGGCTGTACAGGTGTGCAGCAAGGCATGAGATGAACCACTTACAGGTTGCAACCAGAGCCTGTCCACATCTGGAGCTACATCAGACTCCAGCCCCACTCCAGCCCCACTCCAACCCCACCACTACAAGCAAAATACCCTGGATCCGCTAACTACTTAAATGCTGTGTACGCCTGCCAAGTAAAACTCTTCACAAGTTGCTGTGCTGCTGCTGGAACCTTTAAAATCCAGGGAAATTTCAACAAGGTTTTTGGATGGCAGTGGGTTGGCCAGGTGGAATGTGGGCTGTTGAAGTAGTTACTAGTTAAAAGCAAGCAGGCAAGGTCACTCATTGACAGCCTAAGCTTGAAATGTTTACATTTGGTCTAACTGCAACTGGACAACTACAAAGTAGGTATCATTAATTTAGACAAGTATGCCAGTCAGGCTGTATCGTAGGGACTGTCTTCAAAATTTAAGCATCTAGATTACAGCATCCTACCTTCATAAACACAACCACAACAAGTTGCAAGTCGTTCATTTTTACTTCACTATTCTGGTAAAAGAAAGCAACTCCCTTTGCATTAGGTTGGTTAATAAGCATGTTGTTGTTATGTGACTATAAAGCAAAAGTTATAGTGAATAGTCACATAAAACAGAAGGAAAACGGTCCGAAGACCACATGGGGCCACCCCTCTATTTTCCAGGGACAATATACATCAAAGGTATCCAACTGCAAAATGACTTGGGTATCGCAGTTAATAAGGCACAATTCAAACATGACATTGTTGGCCTGGCACCCAATAGTGAGAGATGAGGCAGGAATGCATAGCTCAGCCAGTCTGCACCCATAGCTGCCTCTGAGTTTATTTTCTCAAGAAAGTCTGAGGAGAATCTGATATCTTCTGATGGGATGGGGCGAATGATGGGCAGATCGTGCAGCAGCAGCAGTAGCAGCAGCCAGTGGCCCAGTAGCATCACAGCATGCCCGTTACCATGAAAACTACCTGCAAGCAGCTGCTGCTACTGCTGCTGCTAATGCAAAAACGACCCCAGGTATATATAGATGATGAGGAATAAGAGGCTGCATTGGACTTGATATGCACCTGGCAGGCTACACCAGCAGGAAATACTGGCTTGATGTGACTGACATAACCAGAGCATCCAGAAACTGTTACTATAACAACCAAGCTCTTGCTTGCAACATGAGACCCACTTGTGGTGCCAAGATTCTGAGCCTTCAACGTGTGATTTGCAAGAACAGCATCACTTTCATACCTGTCTCAAAAATAACCCGCGAAAGAACTTTAAACATGAAGCCCGTGGTCATGCAGTGTACCACGGGGTTTGAACCTAGGATCTGTTCAATAGGTACACAAACAAAAATGCATGTGTAGTGCACATTCTTCTCAATGACACCCAAACATCTACACATATTTTTCCACATCCTGACCCCCTGTCTGAGACTACAGTTATTGCATGTTTTTGTTACCTTACACTATGAGAACGCCCATGCCAAGTGTCCTGACTCACTGAAGTACACAATCAGTTCAAGAAGCTATGTAGTTCTGGGCATCTACTGAGTGCAAGTTGTATTACCAAAAGTCTGCATAACGTAAGTGACTCAGGACTTAATAGTCAACAATCACAAAAAAACACACTGCATTAACAAAGTATACTACACAGTGAGTACACACATGAAGGGTCTGTAAATGACTGGATACTACCATTGCATAAGTGATATACCCCTGAAGCCAAAACAAATATCACTGCTGGAAGAATTCACCACATTTAGCAAGGTAAGGACACAGCAGTATAGTGTATGATTATATAGGAGGCAGACCTCCTCCTTGCACAAAACCTTTTTGGTGGGTCATTGTGTGGGGTTTGAGGCAGGCCAGGTGTGCTGTCTGTAACACTTGGAGGGGTATGATGACGATCAGATGCGTGCCAGCATCACTAACTCCTGCATCAGCACCTCTCTCAACAGCATCGGTAGCTGAAGCGTCACGCTTGATTAAACACGGCGCGTCGTGTCACTCTCCTGCAATGAAGGTCACGCACAAAACCGGACGTGACGTCATCAATGTATCATATGATCTCTAGAACTCCCTGGAAGAATGTGATGCATTCAACTTTTAAAAGCATGTCAGATTCGAAGCCATTTTTTTCTGCCATGCTTCAGAGTGGCAGCTGAGCAGCTGTAGGTCCCATTAGGAGATCAGACCCAAGGGCAACTCCCTCGAAAACCCATTTCAGCTGCTCAACCCAATTCACGTCAGCTGCGAAGGATGAATAATCTCAGATCCATCCTCAAAATCAGGTCAATCTATACATACTCAGAGAGTTTGGAGAGATACAAAAATACAATGACATGATCCTATATGATACATACGAACAGTGGGTTATGCGATTTGAAATCAAAAAGTGCAAAGCAGCTCATTATTATTGTAAAATACCACATAAGTGCCATTTAGTGGGGATACAAAATGCAACTGCATGCCTGAAAATATTCGAGTTCAACTATGTGTGTGAGCCTGTGAGGTAACACATGGTTATCACTTTAAGCAAACAACTTTCCACCTGAAAACGGCGCCAACCCAGAAGAGAAGTGGCACCGTCGAATTCCAACCAGCAACCTATCTCATACTTCTAGATGCCTACAAAGGGTGTTTCAGTCAGGAGGCGAGACTTCAAACCAATCAAAGCACTTTTATCTAGTCACAGAGTCTGCATGGTAAACCAGTCAAGAGGGTAAGGAGGGTTACTCCACTGAACCAGCGATAGAGTTCAATCAATCAAGGAGAGGTAGACCATTGGCCCATCTGTCAGTCACGAGGGGAGCCTGACATGTAGCTCACCTCCAAGGATGAACCCAGAGGATGAACCCAAGAGGATGAACCCAAGAGGATGAACTCATTGGTGAACCCAGTGAACTCGAGTGTATGCAGACCACATGTCCTCCTCTTTGTTTGAAATCACCTTTGAGAAGCAGCAAGCACCACCAGCCTCTGATACCCTTCCAGCGTGGTGAGCATAGCAGGGCAAAGGACCTGGGTAGTGTTCTCTTGATGCAACGATATGCATCCTGCAACAGAGCTGTTCAAGAAGAGACGTCACAAGGTCCAGTCTTTAGTTACACCTAAAACATTCCAACCCAAGCTAATTATCATGTTCTGCCCGAGCGTTTTGTTGCTCCCAGGGGCAGAAACAGAACTGCCATCCCTGGAATAGCAGCCAGGAATGCAGGCAATGAATAAACAGCAATGCAAGAATGCCAGGTGGAAAGTATGGCAAACACACCATGTGGCAGACTGTGTGTGTTTGCTGGCCCTCTGCTCATTGTCCCTTGCCACCCTGCCTGCCAGTCTCTATCAGTGTCTTTCAGTCTCCCGTGTTGCTTGGGTTGTCAGCTTACACAGCACATTGCAATCAGCAGTACCAAAAGGTATGGGTAACAGGGCAGACAAGCAACCTCCTCGCTGACCCCCCTGCATACCTCCAGCACAGCCCAAGTGACCCACAATAACCTGTGAGGAGTGCCCCAAGGACCTGCACTCAGCCCGCATACCATCCAGGTAAAGATCCCAATTAGCCAGGAGCAACCGAGTCCTACTACGTTACTCCACACTCTCAACTGACATTGCAGGCAATCCTGGCTGATATTCAATCCATTAACCTTTGTGTGAGTGGATTATATTCATCACTAAGACCACCCAAAGGCTATATTGTAGATGTTTCATAACAAACACCCTATATTGATTTACACTAATTCCTCGCCATGTTCCTACCCAGAGTAGTGTATTTACTAACAAGATGCGTGGAGTTAGACAACACTGAACCCATCCCTGGGCTCATAATGTTTACATTCTCATATCAAACTCGGATCCTGATCACACACACCACCAATACACTGGAAGCAGAAGCAATGTGATAGAATAACCGGTTTATCAATAAACCATCTGATGGTCAGAGGATGCAATCCTGTCACATCTTTGTGAAGTGCACGCCTGCTGGCAACATCAAGGCGATAGAAAACATGTGAGCAATTCCAGGAATTTTTGTGCATACCTGGAGAACAGGTAGGCTGGTACGAGCTGACCCCAGTAAAAACCAGCAGCTGTATTTAAACCCTCCATGTGTCTATGTCACTGCTCTCACTCATAACTTGGTTGTTGTCCATACACAGCGCTGGTTTCCTGCTACAACAACAACTATGCAATACTCCTCCCTCCTGAAATGCTCCTAAGGGGATATGAGGCTAACATAAGTCCCATGCGAGTCTCAGAAGACCCTAGACAGCAACCACATGGAGGGACAGAGAAGCACAAAGCACATGGCTGCTGAAGTTGCAAGCATGAACCACATGGCAAAAGTAAATACATAGTACTTAGTGCATCCATAGAACTAAATAATGCTACACGAGGGCCTGGGACAGTGGCACCCAAGGATATCCAGTGCTTCAGTACATGCACCTTGCTCGTATTTTAACTGATAACAGAAGACGAAAGGTATGCCTGCTTCATAAGAAACGGATAAGAAAAACAAATAGCACTTCACTATCCCTCTTTGCTTTGCATAATGTTTCAATCTAAACAAAACATGCGCAGAATTTGAGAGTAGCATTCCATGACAATGATGCATGTAGAGCACTGAATGTTCAAACCACTGCCTAAACAATTATCAAGAATAGAGATAAACAATTATCAAGAATACTGACAGCCTTCACATGTATATAATTTTAAAAATACGAAATTCATAAAGCAGCACCAGGAAGTGGCACTCAAGGCCAAGAATCCCAAGAAGACAAAAGGGATATTTGGTATCGCATCCTGCAGATTCTTAGCCACCCACATAACTGTGAAATATCACTCATTTACATCTCGATGAGCTTATCGGAGGAAGAATGCCTCCCAGGAAATAGGGGCTGATGACAAGCTGCTGGGGAGGTCCTAGGCCTTGATACAAGATGATCGAGGACTGGCTGAATGGTTTTCATAGCTTAACACAACAGAGATTATACAGAGATTCATGAAAGCTACACGATGCATCAAACTCCCAAAAGAACTCCAAAGTGTGCAGATTACAATGGAATGCTACATCCTTTAGAAACCACAGTTGTCATCTTAATTCTGGAACCATTCATAGTTCACTTTACATCAAAATAGCAGCTCAGCTATGAAACTTAGGAAGTTGGTCTTGAAATTGAAGTTGTCATTAGTGCATGTTGGGTGTTCTTAATAAAAGCATTCCACTAAACACTGCAACTTAACGAATATCAGTCACTTTATAATTATTTACCTCATATAATTTGACGGGTTTAGTTATTTCATAGCATTTCATAACCTATGCAAGGGATTAGTACTGCAAGGGATTAGTACTGCAAGGGATTAGTACTGAAAGGTGGAAGCGAAATTTAGTTACTTTTCAAAACATACGGCCACTTAATTACAGCATTTATTTATTTAGAGGCAAGGGACTAATGTCAGGATTGACAATCACTAAAAAACATTACTCCTCTAATCACCACAGATATTCTTGAAGAGTCACTCATACAGCCAAGGTCTGATTTCACCCACAATACAAGACCAGCACTAGGAGGAAGCAGAGCAACAACCATTCACCAATTTACGAACTCCCTGCCCAGCACCACTCTGTGTCAATATTCTAATTGAAGGAAGTAAAACACAGTTGGAAACAGCCCAGGATCCAAAAAACATGTTTAGTGCCACCATTTACCCTAACTATTAGTGGATTTCACATTTGGAAAGCATTTAGAGACAGACCACAACTACATGGTCTTTCAATCATGCCATTAGTGAGAGCAATTGGGAGTCTATCAATTGCAAGGCTAAATGACCTCGTGGAAGACTAGTTTTCACCAGGACTACACAGCTTGCAGATTGACAACTCATAAAGTTCTAGCAGGCTCTTTCCAGGCAAACTTTTTGCTTGACCATATGGCCAGTTGCAAGCTAGCAGCCTTAATGTATGTTGATGTTTTACACTGCATCACTGCAGACAGCAGGCTAATCTTACCTGGGAGCACTTACCAAGCAAATTAACACTAAGGTCACTCCTGGGGTTTTCTTTATAATGGGTATGTAGCAATCCTTCTCGAAACCACTTCAAAAGAAATCTTTTAAATACAGCGTTGCTCAACGAGTCCTAAGTATCTTTTCTTATATTTTAAGGCTTTGCTAAGCAGGTAATAGTGCTAACTTCAGAAATACTAAGTACTGAGAAACTTCAAAAGGTTTTAGTTATGACCCCAATGACAGGTTTTCGGTTTTATAATTGAAGCGGTTGCACAAAGACCACTCAAGAGACACATGAACATCATCGCAGTTTGTTCTGTTACTAAAGAGGCACATATTCTGTACATAACAGTAACACACTGAAAAGTAGGCAATATGGTTTTGCATTAAATCAAAGCAGGTCCAGCACATATCCTACCTTTTGTGCAGGTCTAGGAATCCTTGTATAACACTGAGAGGAAGAAGAAGATAGCGAAGAAGTAGGAGGGTGTGACCTGGTCCCTGATGAGGAGGCAGAGCAAGATGATGGAGCAGGACTGCTAGGAGTTGTGTTACCGTCACTGAGAGAAGAAGTAGAACTACGAGATCGTGTCCTCTCCCGGTCCTCCCGCAACAACTTGCTCTTGATTAACAAAGGACTGAGAGATTTTAACTTAGGAAGTCGAGATCTGGGACTCTGAGATTTGGCATCTGGGGATAAAGTTTTTGCAGATTTGGATTTGGTTGGTCGGATAGGAGGGGCTTTAGATGGCCCTCCACCATCATATGGATGAGTAGGAGGTTTAGTGTTTGCCGGCAATGACTTAGACTTGGCAATGTCCTCTGGGGAAGGAGGAGGTCGCAGTCTTTTCCCTGGGATTACAGGACTGGAAGGCAAAAGAGCAATGCCTGGGATGGACACTGAAGATGTTTTCTTCTGCGGTGTGGCAGGGGTCGACAAGGTAGCCCTGCTGGACGATGTGGACGACAAGGGAGTGCCATCTGAGATGGACATAGGAGTGTGGGTTTGCTGCGGCGTGTTTGAAACTGACGACTCCTCAGAAGTGATGACCTCCGCCTCCTGAGTGACTTGCACTTTAGGACGGGAAAGGGCATTCTTGAAGAACTTCTTGATTCGTGCCCCAATTGAGGTACTCCGCTGCTGAGGTACAATGTCACTAGTGCTAGAGCGATTACTTCGGGGAAAGCTGCAACTGCGCCTGGCAGCCATAGCAGGAGCATTGTCAACCACCTCCAAGCTGTGACGACCATTGTTATTGAGGTAGTCATAATTGTGCAGGTTGGTGATGAATCGCGAGTGGTTACTTCCATTGCTTTGGATGCTGTGTCGGCTGCCAGTAGCTGCTGCTGCAGTAAGCAAAGATGTGGCTGCCATACTATCCTACCAAAGGGATGTCAGCCATACGCATGCATTACTCAGCATGTGGCACAATGTAGCATGGAGTAGCTCGTCCATTGACCAACACACACTGCACTGGTACAAGCAGGTACAGTGGCAATAAAGTACCATACAACAATAGCCATACCTCTCTCGTACTCCTGATGCATAGTGTTGATGCTACCTTTACCTGTTACACTGTGTTGCAAACTTTCATACCTCGGGAAGAGCTACACAGTTTGTCACAAGGGTACAGCGAGACGGATGTTTTCTTCCTCATAATAGCACAAGTCTGACTCACTGTGTTGGGGCAACTTGCAGGTATAATCCTTTCATCGCTGCCGATGCCTCCCGGGCTGGTCTTAGGAGCAACACCCTAATCTTGCAGTATCCTCCTGCTGATGGAAACCTTCTCCATTCCTCATGCACACTGTGCTGCCAATAGTGTGAAATAAATCTGTGCAGTGTATAAATGCGTCCAGGGTTGTGCATAACCTTCTAATCCAGTCTCAGTGTGAGTCCCTCAGGCATGGGGCACATAGGGCCATGTGCTGCTGCACATGAAGTATGACAAGGTAGTATGTATGGCTGCTGTGTTTGCCTCTGTAGCCTGTGAAGTGTATGATGCAAGGTGAATAGGTCTGACTGCTGCATCAGTCAAGCTGCTCTCCTCCTTTCCCTAATGTCTCCTGCTTGAGTGCATCTGACCACTCTTTAGTTATGGAGGTGGTCCGTGCAGGGCACGTGCAGTTCATGTTGCTGCTGCAGCGTCATGGCAACTTCTGCAGCTGGCTTGGTTGGCAGATTCTGCTGCTGCTGATGCTGCTGTTGCTTCTGCTACTGATGCAGGGATGCTGATGTGGGGTGTGTTAGGGCTCCTTTCTCCAACCCACCCCTCTCTCTCTCCCTCACCAGCCCACCTTTGCCTGGCAATGCCTCCTACTATCTGTCTGGGCCCCCTCCTCCCTCTGCAGCTCTCCAATTCAACTACATGAGCTTCCCTGCAGGTTTCTCTTGAACAATTTGCCTCAGACAATGCTTTGGGGCAACTGAAGATATTGGGACCACAACTGATACCACTTCATCATTACTTTCAACTGAAAACGGATAACCATGATAGTGTGAAAATCGGACCAATGCAAGCATCTAAACTGAATACAAATTTCAAATTGTAGTCATTCCAATACAACTTGTTCTAAGCAATGACTGCTTAAGTCAACTGATGAACTCCAATTATCACTGTATGAAAGATATGAACTTCCTGTGTGTGTGTCTGGATTTCTTCACTTTGCTGTAAATGAGCACACATTGCATTATCATGGGTGGTAATAAGCACTGTAGTTTATCTCCAATATTTATATAACTGCATACCATGGGGGGTTGTGTACTCCATCAAGAACATACAGCTGGCTTCAGCTGTGTAATTAATCTTCCTATAGATTCCATTGTTTTCCATCAACACATGTAATTGCCATATGAACAGCTTTTTATGTACCACATTGCTCCCCTCAATTCTCTGGAGGTCAAACATAAGTTATTGAAAGGAAAATTATCACACCTGGTTTTTAACACCAGTTTGATAGATGTGTAACAACCCTATTAGCCCCAAATCACCCTGTGAACCTGCATGCATTTTATCACAGAATAAAACACATAGCTCAGGCAATGGGGAAATGGGCTGAGGTCTGAAGTCCACTGCTTGGCAGGTTCCCAGCGTTACTCTATAATATCCCTCTTCCTTAACACAAATTACAGCATCAGAGTTTATGAATATAGTGACATTCATTAAAACAATTTAATAGTGATTAGCCATGCACGGTGCTACGACTAGAAAATTGATGAAGTTTGAACTCATAGATTCTACATTGAATCTCTATGTAAAACCTATGCTTTTCTCGTAATCCAGACCTTTTTCTTTATAGGAAGTCTGTACTACTGGATTCCATCAATTCGGGTGTGGCAGTATTCATACACAGGATGAAGAATGATGAAGATGTATTACACATACTAAAGCTGATCCTAAAACATAGAACCATTTACTTTCAAAGAAGGGTTGGAGGTGGAGTCTTTAACCTTCCCCAGGAGAGAGCCCTCAAACGATGGGTATCTCTGCTGCTCATCAAAAGGAGAAAAATAAACTAAGTCTGACATGACCTCCCATGGAAAGATGAAAATGAAGCTTGCTGAACATCATCAGCTTGATTCAAGAGGATTTGAACCCGCGTTTTATTGAAGAAGACAGCTAGCAAATCTGCTACTGGGTGGCCTAGTGGTTCAGCAGCTATGGACAGCCAGATTCACAGGCTCATGATTAACTTACCTGTTAAAAAATAGCATTATAAATAATCAATATCAAAGTGGGATGATGAAAAGGGAGCATAGTTACCATGACAGTCTTGGAATTGCCTCCCAAGGAATCCTGCAGGAGCCTGGTGAGTTTTGAATTCCTGTACGGGATGTGGGAGCTCTTGCCATCAACCAGCGCTGATATGACATTTCCCAAAGTTGACAGAGACAAATTAATCTTCGTTGCTTCTTTCAGTCTTTGGCCAGTCGCTCCTGTCTTGGACTGACGTTCTGAACCCTGAAACATAAAAAATAAATAATATCAGTATGCAAGTAAAGGTATACATAATAGGCTTGGTGAACCTAACTTGTCAATATTAAATCACTAGAGTTCTTGATGATAAGTTATTCAGTTGTTACACGCTCAGTTCAGTTGCAACAACTGAAACCAGTATGGGGTACTACTGCATAAGCACGACTCCATGCTATTATCCACTCCCTTTAAATACTCATGCATTGCAATTATGACTACACATACTAACCGGAGTTTTGATACTTTATAACAGTACAGTTGAACATCTCTAATACATGAAGGCTGTCCTGTGTTCGGTCCCTAAGTACTCTTAAAACAGTCATTGTCATATTGATGAAATATTCATAGTTAGAAGAGGGTATTCTTCGCCCAAGTTTTGTGACTTTAATTTAGACGATGCCTTGAGTGCATTAACCTTACGATGAGTTTCAAATGTACTATATTACATCTGAACTGATATACTTAATTCACAGCACAGCGTATCTTGACATAAGGCCAAAAAAAATAGTTGTAATATAAGAACAGCTATGTGCATACACCTGGTTTGCTTGCAGATGAAGACACAATGGCGAAATAAAAAGCGAAAAAGACAAAACTGCAGCATATATCAACAGTGAAAGAAAACAGACACAACGTCTACGACATTTTGATCTTCCCGGTATGAAAATACTTCGCTCACATCCTGGGTAGTATTTCTTTGACAGCTAATCTGTCTTACTTTTTTGCTGCATCACAAATATTACAAACGTGAGAGACCCACATACTGCAGGAACTTGTGTCACTGCTGTTAACTCAATTGTGATGGATTGCAGAAGAAATGCAGTATATTTGGATCCTGCCCTTCAGCCTTTTCCATACATTCAATCAATCTGCCAAAAGATCTTCCAGTATTCCAGTGCTGATCTTTGAGCAAATTCATGCTCAGTCAAACCATTGCAATTTGGAGAAACAATGTGGTTATACCAAATATTACCCATTCTTTAGGTGTTTTCTCTGAATAAGCCATTGCTTTGGCACCCAACAGCTGAGACAACCCAATAATATAAACAATCTTGTCTTGTGTTATTACAATATTTGTAACCTGGGGTGGCTGCTACACTAGATAGATAGATAGATAGATAGATAGATAGATATGGGAAGTGCAGCCCTCTAAGGCAAGTTATTGCTGCTATCGAGGGTTGATTAATGAGGTGAGTGAGAGAGGAGTCCACCCATGTTACACATTTACCCCATGGGTGGGATCTTTTACTTGCCTAAGCATAGACACCAAGTACAAGGGACCGCCAATTTAACGTCTCATCTGAACGAATTCCAGCTGGGATGATGCTCATGAGAGGTGCCTGGGACTAGGATTGAACTCGAACCTTCAGAGGAGCAGGCAATCGTCTTACCACTAGCAGCTCAGATGATGCCTACATAATTATATTACAACCGCTTCGGTGTCAGTGACCTCTGCAGAAGTGTTATTCTAGTTCCCAACAAGACCACTTCGCTCAGTTCAAAACTATGTAAAAAGAAGAAGTTCCAGAGACAACCTGAGTATCAAACACAAGTTACACAACTTACGTGATTCCCCATGGTGAAGTCTGCACAACAGCAAATAGACATATCAGTATAATTACTTATATACATGTTATACACTCGCCATCTTATACTGTCATAAATGACAACATTCCTCAAGCTTGGACTCAATTGTTTCATTTTATTCTCCTATGTTTAGCTGCAATTTAATTGTAGATGATTAGCATCAACCATAAATGCCAAATACACCCGATGGGTGTCAGGTAGACCGAAATATTGCTGTCTATTGCAAGCGAAACGATAAGATGTTTGTCGGACTAGGTGTCAGGCTGTCTTTTTTTTATTTTCATAAACTGTTACTCTGTTATAGATGATACATGTTCACCTATTATTGTGGCAATAAAGGCAACTCGCAAACTCAATGTTGGTCGTATTTGTGAAGGTTCACTGTTGCACATTTTAGGGTGGACATAAAGAGCTTGGTTTATCCCATTAACTTGGGAAACTCCTCAATAACATAGCTACAAAAAAAACGTTCTTTTTCACACCAGGATCAGGTGATACATAAACTCACAGTTCAGTGAGAATATTTCTTAGATAAGTTGCATGAGTTAGGACTAGCTGCAGCCCCCTGCAGTAGAACTGATTCCCAGAGCATTCGAGCAATGAATGTGGCATGACCAGACAGAGAAGACAGAAGTGGTAATTTTGAGACTGAGCCCTTTTCCTGATGGATCAATGAATGTTTCGCATCGTTCTTCAATGCCTGCGAAGTGTAACTGACTAGCAAGCCATCCTCTATCTGTCTGTCTATCTGGGTGGTCCCTACCTGAGTAAGTGTAATAAAAAAAAATCCTACTGGCTGCACAGTGCCTATCGCATGATCCCCTAAAGCCTGCACAACAGCAAAGCAATGAACATGCCCACTACCTGTCTGCTACATGAACAAGATAGAAATACTGATAGAAAATGTCATCATGCCTCAAGGGCCTGTCATTATCTGCCACTTCAAAGTACCACTTGTGTTATCATAAATGTATTTTTAAGTACAATATCAAACACCCCGTGTTAAGTAGACCTATGAAAAACTTAACAGGGACACTAGCCAGCTGTACCGCTGAGGTTGTGCTGCAAAAAAAGCACTTCTATCATTTCGGGCTTGTTTTTTGCAAGATTAGACGCCAGCCCATACAGACCAGTATATTTGCTTCGTTATGCAGTCTTATCAATTCCACCCGTGTAACTCCAAGCGAAATGCATCACATCGCAGTATCATAAGATGCAGTATCACTTTATCATGGCATCTGCCAGAAGACCAAGTGCTACCATGCAACTAGAAAGCTGCAGGCAACAGTTACCACGAACTCCTAATGTAATGATGCTGCACTGATGCAGCAGGAGGCTGCTATGAGATGCTGAGGAGGCAGCAGCTGCCCCTGATGGACCTGGGATGATGATGCTGATGACCTTGCCCATCATGGGTGATGCAGAGGTCAGTTTAACATGCCACACAAGTTGGGTCTGCAGTCTCCTGAAACACTCCAGGTGTTTCTAACCTGCACCCTTATTATGAAGACCATAAATCATAAATGCATCAATGCAGCTGGTCAGTGTATTGCAGAAATACACTTCAGAGCAGGCACTGACACTCGCATCACAAACACTACTGATAAATACAGACAGTGCCATTATTTAGCTGTCACAGCTGCAAATTGCAAATCTTCACCATTTCTTTAGCCAGATCTGAGACATTGTTACTTCACGTTTCAACATCCATCCATCCATCCTAGTATGTGAAATGAGCAGTCCAACAACATTGCTTCAAACCAGCTTTCTGATAGTTCTGAATCCAGTTCCCGGCTCGTGGTACAACGAATGAACTTAATCACCACAATGCTGAGGCAACTGAAATACCCCACCTCCAAGGGCCATGGGTATTACACGAGGCAGACTCATAGCTTTCACCTCATCATTACATCTGCCGATGGCAATCAGCCAGACTCTACGAAACAAGCATCACTGAGAACATACATATTAACATAAACGATAGAAAATTCGCAAATGAACAGTGACACAGACAATAAATCATAAGCACTAAAGTATGTTGTAGCTGTTACAAACTCAGATTATTTACAATGTTGTTTTGCAAGGTAAGACCCAGAAGGGTCACCCATGAGGGCGAGTATGTATGTCAAAGAAACATGGGTCATCACTCACCCTGGTTCTTTCGTTAACCCCAGCATGTGTTACCATGGCAACAGATTCCATTTCTGTCATAAAATATCCCAGAACACAGTCTCTCATCTCCACATCATGAGTTTATCTCATGATGGATTCAGTTGCTACAAACTTGTGCACTCTTGCTTACAAATACATCAATCCCTTTAGAGCCATGATAGAAGACGGAATAAGCACTGGGGTGCACTTGGTTAATCTGTTTAATGTGAGAGACATGTTATATGAGAGCACAGTGCTCCTGAATAACTTTGGGGTAAAAAAAAATTAACAAAAATTCTGTCAATGCACGATTTAAGTACAGCCTGTATATAATCTAACCTTTATTTTAATGCAAAAAGTAAAAAAATTCTGTTGGAATTTTTTTTAGGATATTCCAATTCTAAATGTTTGGTTTATCACACCCCAGAGCACTTTATGGTAACTATGTTTGGGAAGCTTAAACTAAATTTGTACTCCATAAAATGGAAGTATAGGCTATGACGTTCATTAAAAACAAATTAAGAATAAATCTGAATAAAAAAATATTTTGGTTTATCACAACCATGTTATAAGCACATTTCATGCTAAATTACATGTAAACTTGATTGCTAAAATTACGACTGACAAAAAACTAATGTTTAGATGGGTTAGCCTCAATACCTTCAAAAATAAGCAAAGGGTTTCATTAACTTTGCTACTTTTCAAGTTTCAGAGTTATTGTTTGGAACAGCAAAGTCATTAATGATGGTTTAAGATGTCAATGAAGCCAAGATGCTGCATGAAATTTATTTATTCATTTATTAGATAATAAGTTTTGGGAAGAATACCCCTGCACTAAAAATCACAAATAGGTCTACAAAAAGAAGTTTTATTATGTTAAATCTTAATTCCAATTTTACCCATTACTTTAACTTGTAAAGGGCTATTGAGCAACACTGAGTGCTGGATACTGTGTGTTATAATTCAATAAACATGAATATTTATCATATTATCAAACTTCATTTATTAACTTCTTTTATCTTGGCAAAACATAAATTGAAAGTACTTTTTAGAGTCAGCACATTAATCAATGTCTATAATTGATGCGAGGTATATATAACTGCCTTCTTGGACTCTTTTTATCACAAAATAAGCAATATCGTTGAGTAAGTCTTGTTTCTTTACAAGGACAAGGGGCTAACCCCTCTAAACAATAAATTTTTGTCAGCTGTAAGCAAAGGATAGAAATCAATTTTATAATGTAATTTGACATGAAATGTGCTTATTACGTGAGTGTAATAAATCAAAATATTTATTTCATCATATCTCGTAATTTCATTGATAGATTTCTTCATAATTAGTTTTCTAATGATTGTTTGAGCACATAATTTCATTTTATGGAGTTAACATTTAGTTTCAGGATCCTAAACCCAGTTACCATAAAGTGCTCTGGGTGTGATAAACCAAACAACGTAGGCCTAAACTTGAAATATGTTAAAATCTTCCCAACATAATTTTTTACTTTTTGCAATAAAATGAAGGTTAAACACTATAAAAAATGTGTGCATTGACAGAATTTTTGGTTCAATTTTTATAACACCGGAGTTTATTCAGGAGCACTGTGAGAATTATAAGTCTACAAGCGACAGTTGAGTCTCCACCTGAACAAGGCTACTTTTTTTGTCAAATTTTTAAATTACAATACATAGCCCATGACACCATGACTGAATAAAATATACATCAGAAACTTTCAAAACATTGTGAAAACTGTAATTAATTTACAAAACAAGGGATATTGATTTACATCATTATTTCAAGCCTACATCAAAATTATCAGATTGTAAAATGTGATGTTTAGGGTTGAGATAAACCAATAAAGCTGAAACCAGCAGACCAGACACAACACAGTATACATCCCATTACTAGCATGAACCCCTCCAACTGCCATTAACCCACACCAGATGGCATTACTAGCGCTGTACTGGCACACATCTGCCCTCTGGTGTCTTCTCGAGTCACAACATTTCTCACACCTCAGAACCAGAAGTCAAATCCATGGTCAAAACATGCTTTCCTAAATATATTTTCTGATACACGACAAGCAATTTTCCCCAAATTAACAAACACATTATACAGGGTATTTCTTACAAGGCAATTAACATTCTGATATCATAAAGGTATCCCCAACAGATATAATGTATCCATCATTCAACAACATACCTGGATCAGAATTTTCCATTATACAGATATGGCATCCCTATAGCGACAATTATGTGTTTGGGATGTCTCCGCACAATAACTATATTTACTGTTTCTGTTATATGTAATAATAATCTGCCATTTTGGGAAATAAATGATATTCGGACTCTCACTCTGACATACCATATTCTACATGCTTCATTAATTAAAATAAAAAGAAGAACTTACCGCAAGATCTACTAGATGCAGCTTGCCCATTCTGACATGCTGTTTCCCATCAGGGCCTTTCTCACTGCACTCAACCGTGACTGTGAATATCGCATGGGATCGTGAACTGTGGGCATTCATGTTCGTTGATCCGACAACTCCTATAAAGTGATATAAAGCCAGCAAAGCATTAGACTGAGGATACACAAATATGTAGTAGATACTGAACTATTTAAACAAGATAAATGCATACTTACGATTTTTATTTCCTAGAGTCATTATTCTGTCCATGTCATCTGCATTGTTGACAACAAAAGCTGACAGATCTTTCACATAGACCCCAACATCAGGTCTTTCCTTCACCTAAATTCCCCAAAAACATGAACAAAAAAATTAGAAAAAAATGACAATACTGGCAAATACTTTGTACACAGTATGTGATAATATTGATAACATACATAATTGAAAGGCGGACACTTCTAGCACCAAACAAGGGGCTTACCTCTAACCGTGTATTTTGGTCTTTTCCTAACAAGTCCCGCACCTCTTCATTGTAGATTTCTAAATATGCTACGCGAACTAAAAACCTGCAAAACACATAGTACATAGATTTGAAAACGTGCCACGTCAATCATTAAAATGACTGTGACATTTACCAAGATTTCAATCATAAGCTGTGAAATAAACTGAATAAAAACAACACTGGAAGAATCTTAAAATACTTTATAAGTATATTACTCCTTCTATCTGATTCAAATGGCAGTCAACAATTTTGCTCACCTAGTCTCTCCTTCTGCCTTGGCAATAGCTCCAAATATATGAGCAAATGAGTTTGGTATAATTCCCCGCAATTCAGGAAGTGTTCTGACTCCTTCCATGGTGAAGGTCTTACCGGTTCCTGTCTGTCCATATGCAAATATTGTTCCTGAAATTATTGATATTTCATAACACAAATATCTAATAATGACAATAACTTCTAGCAGCATGAACTAGAGCTATTAGCTAAATTGGATTAGAATTAAACAACACAGTAGAAAATTACACTGTAATCTTACCATTATAGCCCTCTAAAACAGATTCAACAATAGGCCTTGCAACTTGGTTGTAAACATCAACTTGTTTGCAATCTGGCCCAAAGACTGTGTCGAATGTGAATGTTTTAGGGGGTTCACCTCTGCTGGCATTGCAATCTTGCACAACAATTGTGCCCCTCATTTCGTCCACCTTATCGATAGAGAAAAATGAGACAGAGTAGATGACAATAATTCCATACTCTAGCACTAATTAGACAAATCATTGGAAGGGCAACACACAATGATATATCACTCACCTGAACTATGACTTTGCATCCTTGGTCCTTCTCCTTCGAGTTCAAAGGTCTGCA
Organism: Alitta virens; assembly: GCA_932294295.1. Classification (NCBI taxonomy): domain Eukaryota; kingdom Metazoa; phylum Annelida; class Polychaeta; order Phyllodocida; family Nereididae; genus Alitta; species Alitta virens. The sequence continues at coordinate 11,516,772 of OW028577.1, read as the reverse complement.
TCTTACTACAACCTGGACGTTATCAGTCTCTTTGGGGTCTTTCTTTGGTTCCTTGGGGAAAAAAAATCTTTAGAATGAGTGTATATTTCCAATGGTAGTACTTTAATGGTATTGATTATAGTAAAGGCATAATTTTTAATGAGATGATTTATGTCAGATTCAAAACAGATAGATTGATAGATAAATTTTATTGACACTTTTTTAGGTCAAATTTGACCTATTTGTCATACAACAGTAAAAAATATAAAAATCAAAATACATGAAAGATACAAGGAAAAAACAACAACACATACATATCGATAAAAACACACATATTTCACATATACATATCAATACAAATATTGAATCAGATTGTGTAGTGCCGACAGGCAAGAACAGCGCAAAGGCAATCCGGTACCTCTACCATTGGTCTACAGTTACTGTTTTATCCATTTTTCTTTTATTTTTATTAATTTATTGGCTTGTTTAATTTTTCTCTTTATTTTGTTTTAGTTATTTAGACAGACTAAGGAAGTGCAGCATTGATTTTACATGTCATAATTTTATGGAGTTTTAGTTATATATTTATTTAGTCTTTATTTATTTATTCTTATCATTTATCTTTCATTTAGTTTTCATAATTCATTCTCTTCTCTAAACTGTGAAAGACATATTTCCCAAGAGCCCTAGTTGCATCAGTTTGTTCTAGTGTCATAATTTTTATGAATTTTGTCTGTTGTGTTACATCTTCATAATGTGGTACTAATGGTATGATGACATTTCCTGGATGTACAGAGGACAATCTAAAAGGAAATGCATTTCATCTTCAACTTTTGATTTACAGTAGATACATATTCTATTTCCTTTAGGGGTTTTAGGCCGCGTGTAACGACCAGTTTCAATGCACGAGTTATGCGAGCAAATTCTGATTCTGACGAGGGCCAGGGTATGGTGTAGATTATGTGGTTGTGAGAGGTATGGCTCTAGTTTGAACTCCTGTTTAAAAAGTTTAAAGACTCGCAATTTAGGGTTAAGTGTACTATCGTTTATTGATATCATACTTTGTTCCATAAAATCAGAATACAATAACTCTTTAATTTTATACAAGTCCCTATCAGTTATCAATTGGTTTTGCCATTGATGATCCATCTTTAGAGCTTTCAGAATGTCATGGACTTGTGTGCACCAGTTTACTTGTCCTCTATCATGTAGTTCTAGTATAATGAGAAGTATGCCTGTTTTAGGATGTGTGAGTCGCTACAGCTTATAACTCCTTGCCAGTATTTCAGCAGTTGGTATTGTATTTTTAGTTTGAGTGGGAATCTACCTAGTTCAGCATGAAATGCAAGGGTGCTTGAATTGCGTTTAACTTTAAGTATGTCTTTCATATAGGCAAGGTGGATTTATTCGAGTTCTTCACAAAATTTATTTGGGTACCAAATTTCAGAGCAGTATTCTAGTATTGGGCTTATTTGGGCATCAGACGTTTTCATGGCCAGACTAGGTTGCAGGTGTCCTACGGTTATTTTGATATTTGATTTCAGGGCATATACTGCTCTTTGGGCTTTTTCTACAAGTTTTGTTAGATTCTGTTTAAACAGTTACCTTTTACATTTACAACTGTACCAAGATATCTATATTCATCAGTTGGGCTTATTTCACTCTCTCCAAAATAGAGTTTGTGTGTGGTGATATTTTGACCAAATGCCATTTTGTTAGTATTGGCCAGGCTAACAATCATATGCCATTTCTTACAGAAGTTGCAAAGTAGTTTTTGTAATCCTTTTTCATTTTCAGAGCAAAGAATCAAATCAAATCAAAACAGTTCATTGAAGTCCAACAGAAATTGTGCTTATCGGAAAGTAACAAAACCGTTCAAAAGGTCTCAATGCTAGGCTTAGCATACAATTAGTTATAAGTACACATGCATGCATTCATCAATTCCATGGGCTAAGCCAAAATAGGATTAGGAATTCTATAAAGTATAATTTTATATGATTCGGAATTACACTGAAGCTCACTTAACTTGGCTTTTAAATAAGCTCACCATTTTTCTAAGTGTATTTTAACGCAGAAGGTTACAATGTAGCAGTGATTTATCAAGTTAGAACTTGGATCCTGACACTGACAGTGACATGTTCAGCTCGGGCTCATGCAGTTGTCAACAACCTTACTGCTGTTCGGCTTCAGTCACAACACGTACTCAGAATCATTAAAAAATTGTTTTCTGATGACCTTTTAAAGATATCACTTTCTCTGTTGAAAGTGGCGGTCAAAGTGGTATACTCACCGGCATATTTGACAAAACAAGACACTATTTATGATCGCTGGGATCCAATGTTGTTCATTGCTTGAAGAATGCTAACCTATTCAGCAGCAAAAATATTCCTGATTCCTGATTGGTCAAAATTGAGGTCATCGACGTCAGCGCCATCTGGCGTTCGTTTTAGTTTTTGAGCGATAATACCACATTACTTGATAAGTGAGAAGACGCTTCGGACGCCTGTGCGTAAATTGATTGATTGTGCTCTCAGAAATTAGTTTATCGTAATATAGAAGTTAAATTCCTGAAGATAAAGAGTGGCACATAACTTTCTAGAACGCCAGAGCCCCTGTGATGTAGAATGTTGCCGAAATGAATAATCTTACGAAGTTACGTTAAAGTTAGAAAGTAAAGAACATCAATCCACTGCCAGCACTGGATTGCACCAATTTGTGCAATTATTACCGGCAACTGAATATGCATTTTATATTGCATTTAGTGCAAACACTTAAAAAAATGCATATATATATAGGAATTAAAACTTTCAAGGTTGTCTTCAAATAACTTAGCAATTAAGCCATTAGTGCATCACTCAGACATTGGTAGTTAGTTATGATCTTAATCTTGAGCTTATTTATATATGCAGTATAAATTTGATATATTTTGTGCTGAGGGAGAGCATTCTAACCCTATGCAATGTATTGTTTCTTTTGTGTCATGCATTCAGATTTATCCTCTTTTTCTTGTAGACTATGGAGCATCCGGACAGTGAAGAGGAACAGGAGGAGGGGCAGGGACAGGCTACACTGACTGGGTTTCTCTTTGGAAACATCGACAAAAAAGGAAAATTAGAAGATGATGTTCTGGACGAGGTAATTTCCTTGAACGACAATATGCGCTTGTTTTCCTTTGCTTTGGTCAGCAGCGTTACAGTATCGGATAAATTTCAGAAAATGTCAAACATCATATCTATTATTCATGGACACATTCTAGTAATGATGTGATTAAAGGCATAGTTAATTTGTCAAGAGAGATGTTACTCCAGCTCGTTCAGTAATCATAGTTTGCATTTCACACAATTTTCAGGATTCCAAACGTCACTTGAATGGTTTGAGTGCTTTGGGAATGAGTTCAATGGTGGCTGAAATTACGGAAAATACTGAGAAGGATTCTCAAAATGGAGAAGGAAATGACACACAAGGTATACAAGATGAAAAATATAAAGTGTGCAACAGTGAGTTCTTTGCAGCAGTTCTTACATTTTTCTGCAGAGAATTTGATATGAAGTATTGATTGATACTTTGCAGAAGTTGACGTCAAGTCAGAAACCGCTGTGGATTATTCAGATATCAATGAAGTTGCTGAAGAGGAAGAACTCTCCCAATACCGTACAGCTATGGCAAATATGCAAGCTCCAAAATCAGGTATGGGAAATCAGTGCTTTGGGATCCTTTTTCCGCAATGTAATTGTATAGTTCAATTGATTTTCTAAAGTTTCTTATATGGCAGCATCATTTAACCTTCCAAGATACAGCCAATGGCCAATATGCCTCTTGGAAGGTTAAATGATATGATTTGAAAGTTTTGCTTGTAACTAATATTGCCACTAATATATAACAAAACTTTGGACATTGCAGAAGATGATGATTATGATGAAGCACCTGCTGATGACAAAAGTCTTATGCCTCCGCCGAAGTGGGTGCCTGGACAACCTCCCCCGCAACAAACATCAGTTTCTAAGGTGAAGGAGGAATTGGAGGAATATACAGATGAAGATGGTTCAAAGAGACCTCTAGCTGCGATGCTTCCCCAGGAGCTGGCAAACAAGAACGTCAAAGAACTCTTTCCTGAATTCAGACCAAATCAGGTATGAGGTATTTCAAATAAAGGAGAAAAAAAGTCATTGTTTCTATAATTTTTCTTTAGGACTAATGTTTTAGACTTATGTTTTTGAATTGATTTTCAGGTATTGAGGTTTTCAAGACTGTTCAAACCCACATATATGCCTCACGTTTGGAGGCGAAAGAAGAAAAAGTCTGAAGAAGAAGAAGGAGGGAAGAAAGATGACAACACAGATGGCACTGCGGAAAAGAAGGAAGGAGAAAAGAGTGGTAAGGAGGAAAGTAGAGAAAAAGGTCAACTGAAAGCAAACAAAGACGGAAGTGTTGAGATAAAAGAGGAGCCCTCAGTGGAATCCATGGATGTGAAAATTAAAGATGAACTCTCTGGGGAAAGTGAAGATAGCTTTGAGGATTATTGTCCTTTCCAACTCAATCTTGGCAGGGATCCACGTCCTGATGAATTAGAAACTGATGATGCAGTAAGTTCCAATATTTTTTGAGTCAATATTTTGCCATAATATTATGTTTGTCATTTAGACAATTTCATGTGAATCAAAACTAAATATTACTGGGAAGAAGTGAATCAAAATTTTCTACATAGGTTTCTGTAATTTTTTTTCCCTCCAGGAGCTTCTCGTTCAACCCATCAAAACAGAAAAGGAGAGGGGGAAGTCAGATGAAGAAAAAGGCAAAGATAACAAACCCAAGATATCCGACTGGAGATTTGGTCCTGCTCAGTTATGGTATGACATGCTTGGGATCGATGAGACTGAAGAACATCTGGACTATGGGTTCAAATTGAGAGAAGTATGTGATGACAAAATTCAGGAAAGAGTATGATCTGTAATGCTTGGTCATTCAAGGTTAAATAACCGAGTTCTATGTAAATGGTCACTTGTATTGGAATTTTATTTCTAGGATAACTCAGAGGAAGAGGAAGAGAGTCCTTTTGCTAAATTGGACTTGCCGAAGGTGGATTACCCTCTTGAAGTGTATCACATGGTATCCCAGGTATGAGCAATATTTTGATAATTATTATTTTGATATATTTATTTCAAACTCAGAAATGGTTTTAAATTTAAGAAATGACATTAGTTTATACAGTAAAATAAGTAAATCGGAAATGTCAGAACAGTAAAATGTGCAACAGTCACTTTGTTATGTAATGTGTCTTTCAACTTTCTCACACTTGAAAGGACGGATGGCTTCATCGTCATTTGTCTGTCTTTTTTCTTCATTTACTTTTGGAAATCCAATGTAAACCTGCCAAATTGTCAAACTTGGGCTACTGCATTTGGCAGTGAAAAAATAAAAATAATCCTAAATAGTTTCTGAGAAATTAAGGGATTTAATTTTCAGTATTTGCAAGGTCATAATGGCCTATTATTTATTTTGCATGTAGTTTTCTGATGTTCTCAGAATTGTGGTCAACATCTGGGGATTAATGGCTGAAACACCCAAGCTTAAGTCATAAAAACCCCTCTATTGAGGACATTAGAGGTAGAATACATATTTGGGAAAGTGTGTTGAGGGAGGGACATTTTGCTCTATTGCCCATTTACCTCTGAGGCAATGCAATTTCCGCTTAAAATTCAAGCCATAAATGCAACTATTTCTACATTTTTAATTGAATAACTAATTAACAAGTAAGTGCAGCTAGGCAAAATTCCACACAACTTATCTATGAATTGTAAAGATGGGATGGGAGTGTTTTCACATAGTTCAGTGCTGACCCCCCAAACTCAGCTGGAAGATTCCCTTTAATCCATTGGTGTGTGTCACACTTCCTAATCTCAAATTTTGGCATTTTATTCCAGATAGTTTATCATGTGGATTTATATATTTTGTCCTAGGTACCATGGGAAGAGGAAATTATCTGGTGTGGCGAAGAAGTAAGGGCCAAGGTCCTGGCAGCACAGAAGACAAAAGGTCCTACGGCAGGATGGGTTCCTAGTTCTGTCACAAGGACTGTGTCTCAGTTCCAGCAGCATTGTGAGTAACTAATAGATATTGGACAACAGAAAAATGTGACTACGGTGATCTTCACATTTCAGTTTATGGTCATGATTATTTTTCAGTGTCTGGAAAAACTCCTCCCGCTCTTCCCAACGTACCTCCTGGCCTTAAACTTCCTGGTCTGCCATCGCAAAAAATGGTTGGATTTAAAGGTAATTATTGTATTAAATAATGGGATAGTTGCAAAATGGGAATTTCAGAAAGGAAATTGTGGGGATATAATTTTATGTGAGATAAATGTTTTGTTTGCTGCAGAATTTTATGTATGACATGTTGTAAATTGCATAAGAATAACAGCTACATGTCTTACGACTGAATATTTCTTTGACGATGAAGTATTTTCATATTAATTCTCTACAGATGATGATGACATGAAGGATGATGAGTGGTACAGCATCTTCCCTGTGGAAAATGAAGCCTTGGTTTATGGCATCTGGGAAAAGGACATCATTTGGGATGCTCAGGTAAAATCCAGAATGTCCATACACAAGTAGTTGATTACCATCTTTTGTTGCTGTTGAACATGGTTAAGATGAGATGAGATTTTATTTAATGAATAAGAAGTCAGAGAATTGCACTTGCATGTACTAAGTATTTTTTTACCATATAGTACTTTCTTTCCTCCATTATTAGAACATGGAACAAATTCCTGAGCCTTGCGTACTTACGCTTGATCCGAATGACGAGAACATCATCCTGGGAATCCCAGAAGACAAAGATCCAAATAAGGAAAAGTCTGTCCTACCTGTGAAGAAAGAAAAAGAAGTGAGGCGTTCTAGAATTCTGCTAGGCAAAGCTGGAATCATCAAAGATGAACTTGAGGAGGAGGAAGAGGTAAAGAAAGTTTATTCAATTTTTAGAATTTCTTTTTGAATTGACAGACTGGCTGTCATTATGACATTTTTATTTTGGAATTTGTGCCTCATAATATGCAACTTTTTAATGACTTTTGCCTGGCGGAGCTGCATGTTCTTATTAAAATTTCAGATTCATCCATTTTATTCCACACTCATTCACTTAAATATGTATTAGAAAACTCAACTTTTCTGAATAACGTTTCAGAGGAAACCCCTCTAAGAAGGTATTCCTTTGATATCATGGAGAGGGTGTATGCATCCAGTTGTTGGTGAAATTCACCTTTTAAATTGTGTTCGATTAATTTTCGTGCTTATGATACAAATTGTTGTCGTCTTTTGTTACAGGAGGAAGAGTCTCTTCAAATTCGAGATCCATTCAACCTCTCCAATGATGAATACTATAATCCTAAACAGGCTGATAATGCTCTTACGACAAACCTTGGAGTTACTCTTATACAGGTAATTTTTATTTTGGGCACCCTTGCATGCTAGATCTGTCAGAATTTTCTTTCGACGTAGAATGCATTGCAGCTGGAGCTGTGTTGACCATATTATTGGTATTACAGATAATCATAATTTCTCTGAAAATAACAAATGTTAATAGTGCTACCCTAAGTGTAAAATGTCTACAGGATAAAGACGATTCAACTAACATTGCTTTGTTTTTCAGCATTCCACCCCTGCAATAGAGTTAAGACAACCATTCTTCCCCACCCACATGGGTCCTATGAAGCTTCGCAATTTTCATCGACCACCTCTCAAGAAATATTCTCATGGTGCCCTGTGCACTCCTGGACCTCATGGAGTGCAGCCTCTGCTCAAACAAATTCGTCGCAAGGCTAAGGTATGGGTATAAATTTGTATACAGTAAAACCTGTTTTAACAGTCACCTAATCGATTGATATTTTGGCTGTTTAGGGAAGGTGGCCGTTTAAGATAGGGGTTAGGCAAATAATGAGTAAAAAGTCTGTGGGATATGACCATTCTCAGGTGACCATAGGGCAAGTTTGACTGTGGACACGATATGACACTTGACATAGTTTGTGAGAGAACTGGGAAGTCATTGTGAGTTCCGACACCAGTTTGCCTCTCACTATGTCATTCTGCTTGCTTGCAAGAATACATCTTGAATGGTAAGAAATCAATCTGGCGCAGCTGCATATTTCTAATTGAATGCTTACCCTATCTCATCATGTCAGATGCGTGAGGCTGAGAGGATGGCCTCTGGAGGGGGTGACATGTTCTTCATGAGGGCAGCTGAGGACTTGACTGGCAAAGATGGAGAATTGTTATTTGCTGAGTATTGTGAAGAATATCCTCCTCTTCTCAACCAAGTTGGTATGGCAACCAAAGTCAAGAATTACTACAAACGTGTAAGTTGATTTATATAATCTGTTTATGTTCCCATGAATATAATTTACACATGTATATAATTATCAATGATGATGACATTTTTATTCACCATATATAAACCAAAATATTATATTAAACAGGTGTAAAGTATTTATCACATACACATTAAAAAGAGCAATATAGATCTACACTAAAAACCATCAGCAGAGGACTGCTTCAATTTAACTGTGCTAAATGTAGAAAAAAAAGCAACTCACCAATGTCACCATCTTCACTTCATGTCTCTTCAGAAACCGGGAAAAGACAGCAACCCACCTCAGCATGAATACGGAGAACTGGCATACGCACACACATCTCCATTCTTGGGTAATTTGGCCCCTGGACAGTGCATACAAGCCTTCGAAAACAACATGTTCAGGGCTCCTGTTTACAAACACAACATGCCACACTCTGATTTCTTGATAATTAGAACCAGATTGAAGTAAGTGATTATCACTTTCAAAATTTAAAAATTTACCTAAAATGTCGTTTTTTGTCTTTGTGTACAAGTTTGCAATTTGGCAATTGTTAAATTTATTTTCAGTTATTTCATTCGAGAAGTGGACGCAATATTTACAATTGGACAGGAATGTCCAATAATGGAAGTGCCAGGACCAAACTCAAAGAGGGCCAATAATTTTATAAGAGATTTCCTTCAGGTGTGTGGTCATTGAATTAATACTATTGAATTGCATTACTGTTTACTACCAATCAAACTTCAAAAGGCAATGACTTGGTGCTTTAATAACTACTTATATGATTGTACGTTTAATTTTCAGGTCTTCATTTATCGGTTGTTCTGGAAAAGCAAGGACAATCCAAGGAGAATTAAGATGGAAGAAATCAAGAAGGCATTCCCATCGCATTCTGAGAGTAGTATAAGGAAGAGACTGAAACTCTGTGCAGATTTCAAGAGAACGGGTGAGTTTCTACACAATATTTGCAATATTCAGCCAGTCCTGTTGTTTAGGTATCAGTCTGTTAAATTTCCGTTATCGTAAAGACAGTTTTAACGAAAATGTGTGACTTAATATGTCTGTATATTTCCCAGGTATGGATTCAAATTGGTGGGTGTTGAAACCAGACTTCCGACTACCTACTGAAGAAGAAATGCGTGCCATGGTTTCACCTGAACAGTGTTGTGCATATTACAGCATGCTTGCTGCAGAACAGAAGCTCAAGGTGAGACTTCAATCCAAAAGGAATTCTGAGATATCAAAGCATAAACACGCGTTCAATACATCGTTGAAAAATGGAAATTGAGATGCTGTCATGTCGTTTCAGGATGCTGGATATGGAGAAAGATCTTTCTTTGCTATTGAAGAAGAAAATGATGATGATAGTGGAATAAAACTTGATGACGAGGTTGGTATTATATTTTTGTCAGAAATATTGTATCATAAATGGTTTTATTTCTAATTTTTGAAAGTCTTAAGGCGTTGGGGTGGGGTGGTTGATCAGTACAGTATTCATGGGTGTCTTTGAAGAAAAAATTGGGTGAGGGGGAGATCTAAAAATTCTCCACCTCCCCAGAACAACAGCTCTCATATCTATTATCAGTGTACTTGATTACATGTACTATTGTTATTTTGTTTTCAGATCCAAGCCGCTCCTTGGAACACAACCCGAGCCTTCATAGCTGCCATGAAAGGCCGGTGCTTGCTTTCGCTAAATGGTGGAGCCGATCCCACGGGATGTGGTGAAGGTTTCTCTTATGTGAAAGTGCCAAATAAGCCAATCCAGCCTAAAAATGAAGAGAGCAATACTCCTCAGAAACGAACTGTGACGGGAACTGATGCTGATTTGCGTCGACTCAACTTGAAGGATGCTAAACAGTTGTTGAGAAAATTTGGTGTCCAAGAAGCAGAGGTATAACAGATAATTTATATTTTACACATTATAAAAGGCTTGCCAATTATTTAATTTTTGGGCCAAAACAACAAGATTGATTCATATTTTCACTGCTACGCTCAATCAGAAATTGTTAATGAATAGATGTCATTGTTTAAATGCCTGTTTTCAATGTCAATTACATGCTAATTAATCAAATTGAGCGAAGGCATATATGTATATGGTGCAACTGCTGTATCTTTAACCCCCAAGGGGTTCTAGTCTTACAATATCAGTCGTGAATTAGGTGTTAATGAAACTTACATTTTTGGATTTTAGATCAAAAAATTATCTAGATGGGAAGTCATTGATGTTGTGAGAACGATGTCAACAGAGCAAGCAAAAGCTGGTCAAGAAGGTGAGGTCAATTTGAGATAATTCATCACAAAGCTTTCAATTGAATATGTCATGTTTAAGATGCATATACCTTACATCTTATATATTATGTAATGCTGTATATCATATATCAATATTGGCTCTTGGTGCTAAACAATGTTATTTCATTGTTTCTCGTGTGCATATTTTAGAGGGAGGTAAGGGCGTCATTGTGATTTGTTCTAGAAATTTACATTTTTATTTGAATGCATAATTGCATTGTGTTTTGTATGATTATTTTGTGTTACTATTTGTCGTTGCTTCATTGATGCTTCAACCTAATTTGCATGTAATTTTTGTGTATTGCGTATTAGTCTTGATTTGTAACTGTGATGATATTTATAAGTGTATATAGTTTGTGTTGTGTACCGTAGATTTTAGCCGATCTTGAAAAATTGCATCAGTGCCATAAAATGGTTGTTGATAATGATGGGGTCTCACTCATATTTGCAAAGATATTATTAGGCATCAACATACAAAAAGAATGAAATTTTGGCATTGGCCATCACTATATTGTTTAGTATGATGGGTATGATGTCAATAAGAATCCCATACCTAAAAGCATTGATACAATTTTGTGAGGTTGTGAAATATCCCATCCTTGACAGTCACTTAGTTTTATTTATAAGCCCTATTTTGGTAGAATATTTCTGCTGTAACGTCCGTGTAGCAGTGCTGCTTATCGACATAACTTGCGTGCTTATGAGATAGGCCTTTTTAAAACTAGTTTTTGTATTTTAATAAATGTTCGTCATCTCTATTCAAAATATAATTGAGATTTATTTATTCCATTAACTCTGGCATATGACCTTGAGCCAAGGTCACCTGTATTGGATATTGATGATGAATTTCAGCAACTATAGCATTGTTTGTACTTTTACATATTTATTTGTGCTCATTTATTGGTAGGATTTTCTGCTGCATTTCACTCCAGAGGTAGTTTCTATAACTTCGTTCTTGTTTATTGTTTGTTAGTATGGCATTTTAACAGTGTTTCCAAACTTTGCACAGTTCTGGATTTATATCGAGTGATATTTCAAAGAAACACTTTTTTTATCTTGACAAAATATTCATTCATTTGGTCATTAGAAAATAGCTGTGTTCTAAAGCTGCAATAGATCCAGTTCTGTACGAAGGAAACGGAACAGGTCAACTGCATGCTAATCATGTTAATTTTGTTCTATTTAATGGATTGATGAAATTGTTTTGTGTCAATCATCACTTTCATGTTAACAAATACAATAATTAAGAAAACCAATATTAATCATTAATGATGTTCATGGTGATCAGTTAAGCAACTTAATTAAGGGATAGCTTAAGAAATAACATTCCTTTTATGGATAATGGTATTTTCTCATGATTTAATTGGTTTCAATAATAACAACTATGGTGTTGTTTTCTCATGTACTAATTCATTATTTATGTTCAGGTATGAGCAAATTTGCAAGAGGCAACAGATTCTCTGTCGCGGAACACCAGGAAAGGTACAAAGAGGAATGTCAAAGAATATTTGATCTACAAAACAAGTATGTATCAATCGACACTAATTGAATTGATTTAATTACCGTCTGTACTGTAGTGGCATTCTGGATTGTGGATAAGATGCCAATCTTGGTTCATGTTTATTTCAGAGTTTTGGCATCAGATGAAATTCTTTCAACTGATGAAGGATCAACGTCAAGCGATGATTCTGATTTCGAGGAAATGGGGAAGAATATCGAAAACATGTTAGCAAACAAAAAGACCAGCTCTCAGGTTAGTTCATGAGATTTCCTGGCCTCCTGAATTCCATCAAATATGGGAATAAACTCATCACAAATGTAGTTCGTAGATCTATGCGACATGAATTCAGAGTAAAACAATGGAGAATAATTTCATATACCGGGTATTTTCTTAAACTCTAAATATGTCTAGCTTGTTTCTTTGTAATTTTAATAGCTCATTCATGAGAGAGAAGAGGCAGAGAGAAGAGAACTACAAAAAATGATGATGGAAGGATCCTCAAAGTCAAAGAAGGATTTAAAAAATGAGGATGACTCCTCACAACTGCCTTCAGGGGTAAGTGTCTGTTTCACTTGGTCAGGGGTTTATAACAAACCATATGCGTTGGTTTGAATTGCATTGATGTCATGAGTGAGACTGATCAATTGTTAATAGACTGATTAATTGTTAATGTCTCATCAGGTCAAGAAGCTCAAAATAACTAGAACATTCCGGAATGAACAAGGCAGAGAGTACACAAGAACAGAAATTGTCCGAAAGGCAGCAATTATTGACACATACCTCAAAATTAGACAAACAAAGGATCCTGCTTTCATGTGAGTACAGCTTCTACCAGATATATATATATATGATAGTTACAGATATTGAGCCATGATGGCATAAATCAGTTTTTTTTTCATTTTGTAATTTTTTTTTTCTAGTCGATCATTTGCTACCCTGGATGAACATCAAAAGGAAGAGATGAAGAAAGAAAGGAGACGGTAAAAAATCTTTAACTTAAAAAGATCATAATTTAAACTTCTAAACTAACAGTTGAAGAAACTATTTCATTTTATGTACAGACAGACATTGACGTTCAGTTGCATCCATGTGCAGACATACAGTATGGACATTTCACAATAAGAGGATGTAAAGACCAATAATTATATGTTGCTGGTGATAGATATTAAGACAAATGTCGCTGGCATATCTGCAACCAGTATACCTTATTATATATATTGATAATCAATTAGGAAAAATTATGGCCAAGAAAAAAATGTAAAAATATCAATGTTATACCAAACAACATAGATGGTTTACATCAGAGAAGAAGAGAAAGGGGGTGGTTGTGAGAGACTGAGTCAGACCTACAGAATTCATTTAAACAACTGTTATGTGTATATTACATAAATTTGGTTGAACAGAATCCAAGAACAGCTGAGAAGAATCAAACGTAACCAAGAAAGGGAGAAAACGCAAGGGATCACCCCAATGCCGGAAACACCGCCTCCAATTAAGAAGAAAAAGAAGAAGGATGCCCCTACTTTGAAGGTGTGCCTTTTGTTTATTAATAAACATGTCTTGTGGATTTCTTCCTTTGATGATGGTTTTAGGATGATTAAATTTATTATGATGTCTCGGTGTAGTAGATAATTGGCTGTTTGGTTAACAAATCTTTGCCAGCTAAGTTTATGTACAGGGAAGCCTGACTCCTATTGAATAAGATGTATCGGTATACCCCAAGTCTGTTCAATTTACTCGTTGTCTTCATGATTTTACAACCATAGTTCTAATACTTTCAGTTCTACCAATACTTCATCTTTGACAGTAATGTACATCAAGCAGTTGCTTTCTATGTTGCTCTGTTTGTTTTATATTTTTTGTTATGCTGTTATTCAAGGAATTTGTATGTGTTGTCATTTTGCAAACGTCAAATGAAAATTATTTTTCCTCATTTCAGAGTGCATTAAACTTTTTCTTCCATTTCTTTGAGAATTATTTCAATTTTTATTCAGTTTTATTTTGGTGGTAATCAACCTCCTTGGATGGTAATTTAGAAAAAGCCACAGATAAGTTTGTAACTAGTTAATCCAGAATTCTTTGGTTTTCTCTTTGCAGTTGAAATGTGGAGCTTGTGGATCGATAGGGCACATGAGAACAAACAAAGAATGTCCTCTCTACAACAAATCTGTGGCAGCAAATACTCCGATGATGCAGGTTGCCATGACGGAGGAACAGGAAGAGGAAATAGAAAGCGCCGACCTGGTGGATGAAGAGCTCATCAATGTGGAAGGAACCAAAGTCAAAATTTCCAAACAACTGATAGAACAGTGCGTGAAAATTGTGAACTTTTAGACAAATTTCTTGTTTTGAATGTTACAATGATATGATGGGTTTAACTGATGTTGATATGCCACCTTCCATTACAGTGCTGACAATGTGCGAAGAAAGTCTTTGCTTCTCAAATTTCCCAAGATGGCTGTAGAAGCTAAAAAGAGGAGGCGTGCTGGTACAACTATTCACTGTGATTATCTAAAGGTAAGATACATTTCTTAGTCAATCTTTTACCTGTAGAACTGATTTCTTTTTCTGTTTTTGGCTGTCAACTGAAAATATGTGTTTTTCACGTTTGTTCTAGAAGCCCAAACAGTCATCCAATCGCAGAAGAATAGATCCTGTTGTTACGTTGTCTTCAATTTTTGAAAACATTTTGAATGAAATGAGGGATATGCCCGATGTAAGTATAATCTATGTAACAGGAACATTATTTAGACTTTGTCGGCAAAATACATGTCATTGTTATCCAGAAGGTTGCGAAGCAAGCCTTCAGGATATTGTCAGAGAGGAGAGAGTATGAGAGCAGGTTCAGAATTTTTCAAATGATATAACTTATCAGGGATTGAGCTGACCAGCACATAGTAGGGCTTAGAAGACCTGTGCATAAATTGGGCAATATTGGCTCAAGTTTGAAATAAATGGGGATAATTGCCGAAATAAGCTAAATATTACTGTGTGAAGCACATACTAACTAACCCTCGGCCACCAGGGGTGCTGCCATGGCGATGCACCACTGCCTGGCAGCCATATTTAGAACTACAATTGCGCGTGCATGCTACGCGCCTAATGGGAAGAAATAGTAACAGAGCCTACAGGGTGACTACGACCATAGTACATAAAAAGACAATAAGATGATTTCACTACTCTATTGTTACATGGATGATGTCACAGAATAGATGATGCCATCAAACAATACTTATCTGCTATGGTGGCTGCGACCTCTTGTGGTACTTTTTCTCCCCATTATTGTGGCCTTAATAATAGTTCCAAATCTGTCATTCTGGAGCAGTTGATGACTGAAGTGAATAAATTGCATTTGGAGGCTTAGTTTTGACGGAAATTGGGACAGTTTAGAGCAGTTAATTGACCCTGTCAATCTCAACCAATATCTATATTGTGTAGTGTGAAGTGTGAATTGCAAATAAGCTAAATGCGGCCTACAGTATTCCAATCACATAATTATGCATTCAGTAACATCAAAGAGCATTTTTTAAAAAGCTAGTTTTAAATAATTGTGTACATTAACACTAATTAGAAATTTTGTAGTCTGCCAAAAAATTTATATGCCTGATGCATCAGCAGGATTATATGATTTGTAAATTTTAAGTTAATATATCCATGGGACCATAGCAGCTTTTTATTGAAGGTCTCATATAGAAAGTACAATAGAAAATAAAAATATTATAATTAATAAAAAAAAGTACTGTAGCTAATAGTAAAATCCGACAATTATCGATGAGAATAGTGTTGATATATTTATGGTTTTTTATCTATACATGCACATGTAATAAGTTTTAAGCAAAAAAAACTTAAACCCAAGATACTTTTGCCAAACTAAAAATACTGAGTACACATGAACTATAAAACACACTAATAATGATTGTAAATACAAAGTTTTTAAAATTATTATTTGCCAATATATCCGTAAGTATCCTGGTTTTTATGTAGATGTTACATTGTACCTTATACCATGAGATGCTGGATCATCTGAAACTTTTTAATGCTACTATTAAACATAATCTGAATTGAAAATCAATTTGATTTTTTAATTTAATCAATTCAAGACTTAAAGTTTTAATATAATAAATTAAGAATATAAAAAGCTTAAAGTTTAGGACTTGCAATTCATTTTTATTCAAATCTTATTCTAATGTTAACAGAAATACAAGATTTCCATGCACTCCTTTTCTAGTTTCACTGTGATCTTATGTGTGATTATCAAAGTTATCCAAGTTTTCATGTATATCTTAATTAACACCAAATATGAAGGCAACATTCCCAAGCCTATTTTACCATATTCAGTCAATTGTTGTCAGGTGGCCCGGAACTTGTGATCATTTTTTCTGAACAGCTGTCTAATCTTATCCAAGACAGCATACCAGATCACACCCCTATACATAGTTGCACTATAAAATACCCTCATTATGACATCCAGTCTACACTGCTTCCACTATTCCCACTACACTCCTTGGTTGCTCTTCTGCTTATCCAACACAGTAACACCACCTTCTGGATTCAGCGCCGATATGCTCTAGTTTTTTCATCTTTTTGTGAATGGTGCACCTTAGATTACGAGAATATTAAAATGTTAGGTTAAAAAAAAAAATAGATTTGTGGATAAAATTTGCTGTATGATTGATGATTGCTTCTGCATTGCAGACCCAGCCTTTCTTGTTTCCTGTGAACTCGAAGACTGTTCCTGATTATTACAAAATAGTCAAGAAACCCATGGATCTTCAGACCATCAGAGAGGTAAAAAGCGATAATTATTTTCAGATCTATAGTTCAATTAGCAAAACATAAAATTGATTGCTTACTGCATCAAGGGTTATTGCATCAAGGGCCTCATTGGTTGAATCATTTTTGTGTCTTGTGTTTTTCATTGAACATGCTGAATGACTATTTGGGGCATATTTTTGCATTTTATATATTCCATTTGACATTTATGTGTCTATAATGTTTAAGAAATGTGTGCCTACGCCTGACCTTAGTGTTTTTTTATTTTTCTGTCCTTGTAGAATATACGAAACAGAAAATATACATCTAGGGAGGCGTTCATGATGGACATTGCACAAATTGTGAGGAACAGTGAAGTGTACAATGGTAAGAAAAGTTTTCTTCATTCTGAAATTTTGAAAGTAAAAAAATCATACCAAAAAGAAAAATGTAATTCTAAATGTACAGTAACTTAAATGATGTAGTTGTCAAAGAAAACAACTTGCATAACTTAAAGATATAATATGTGTTAATCATCCAGGTGCGAAGAGTGTTTTGACTTTGACGGCAACCCGCATGGTAGAACGTTGCTTACAGAGAGTGGCTGAGGTAATTTGGTGTGACTATTATTTATGAATTAATTTATTATATAACAGTAATTGCCATAAAACTAGTGACAGAACAGCTCTTAATTTTTCTTATTATTTCATGTTTATTAGAAAGAAGACAAATTAATGAGGTTGGAAAAGGCAATTAATCCGTTGCTGGATGATAATGACCTGGTTGCTTTGTCATATATATTTGCTGGCATCATCAATGACAGGCTGAAGACCATTGAGAATGTGAGTATTAGTCAACTTCCTTAGAGGGCAATCCTATCTCTGTAACTGTTCATAGGTAAAAAATAAATAATCTGAATCTGAATCTCATTAACTGAATATACAATCATGAATATTGAAATTAATTTCATTGTGCAAGTGAAAAGTACGTTCTACATTAGCTATGAATTGCATTATTTCTTCTTAGTCATGGCCATTCCACCAACCTGTCAACAAGAAACTAGTCAAGGATTATTACGATATCATCAAAACTCCGATGGATCTCAGTACATTACTTAGGGTATGTAACACAGCTGTGGTTGTATAAAATTTGTGTGCATTTCATAGTGCAATCAAGGATTTTATTTTGTTTTGATGAATGTATTTAACCTTACCAGTGCAAGTTTTAGATGAATTCCTGATATTTTCAGAATGTCAACTATCACAAATACCACTGTCGAGACCTTTTCCTCCATGATGTTGGTCTGATCACGGTAAACAGTGAACGTTACAATGGAAAGGACAGTCCATTCACCGAAACGGCAAAACGCATTTATCTGACAGCGAAAGATGCTGTGCAAGAGGTATGTTATTTACCAGCAATATATGCAAGTAATTTTGCTGTGGCATGGGATGCAAATATTATTGTACCGATTTTTGTAAATGTTTTGTTGCAGCAAGATGAAACAATGACTCAGCTCGAAGAAGCCGTCAAATTGGCTCAGGAACTTGCTCTTGATGCGGCTGATACGGACAGCGTGATGACAGGAACTTCGGTTACAGGAGGACAGGAAGGTAAATCCCCAGCAAAAAAGTGTGATATTACACTGAAGTGGTATTGTAGTTGCCTCACATTATGGTTATTAGGGCTGTTCCATTTAAAAAAGAGGGGTGGGGGGTGGGACAGAAAATTCTTGAAAAAGAGAAAAAGAAGGGGGGGTTGGATGGTATTGGTTGACCAGTATTTTCTTAATATCTTAATGTAGGAAAAAGTGTTCAGAAACAGATATCGGGGGGTGGGGGACTAAAAAATTTCTGTTCTAACACCCCCCCCCCCTCTTTTTTTAAAAGAAACGGCCCTTATAATGTAATGTGTAGATGCATTACCCAGACTAAAAAGAACAATAATACACTTCCATTGTCCATTAGCACCTGAAAATTAAAACATCAAGGGTGATTTTGAACTCTTCTTTTTTAATGAGGACATGGCTCTGTAATCATGAGTTTTTACACATTATATTTTTGCAGATATTAATGAATTTGAGGTTGTGAATTGAAAATGTTCATACTTGTACTAGTGATATTTAAAATACTTTTTTGGTCCTTAAAATATGATGTATAACAGCTGAGATGATATACTTTGTTATTTCAGGTGCTGATCTGGAAAGTGTTGATTACTCTCTTAGCAAAGACCACACAATCATCCATGATGAGATGAGAGATGACTCGGAGGTTCAATCTTTCAGTGAGGGTTTCGGCTACACCCCTAGAGCTACAGTAGGTTTCTGATCTTTGTTTGGTTCATCTTGTTAGTCATTCTGAGCTAATTTAGGTTATATTATTCACACCTGACACATATTGGGCATTATTTCTTTTGCAGACATCCAGAGACGAAGATTACGTGGATGTTGAAGGAGATGATGAGAATTCAATGGATGTTGATGATTCTTATAATGTAAGTGGTTTATGGTACTTTATACGTTTATCCCATTTTTCTATGAGTAAGTAATAATTAATTATTTCAAATAGGTAAATGCTAAAAAGCATATGGTCTATTATTTATGATAGTTTAAGTGTGGAAAATGTGACTGACAAGTCCAATTGGGCTGGGAGTAAAACTTTATAAATATGTAAATTGTACGTGCTCTTGTCACCTATTTATTTATCTATTAAAACAATTACAAATTTCTCAGAAATGGTTAAATTAAACAGAACATGGTCATCGGATTGTTAGTTAGTTCAATTTATTAATCCGTCGATACATCTTTAATGTGCAAGTTGAGACATTTTCTGGTTGTATTTTCATTTTGACATCATATGACTTCAGAGACAAGAACGAGCGGACCGGTCGAATCTTGAAGATGATCTGCAGATAACCCCAGATAACAGTGACAATGAGGAGTCATCAAAGAAATATGGAGGTAATACTGAAGTTTTCTTTTCATGCTAGCTTTGCCTGTCATTGAAATTTTTAACTGGATCTGAGTAGGTTGATCATTAGATGTTAAAAGGAGTGGCAGTGAATCTTGCCCTGTTGCACACCTGTGCCATGTACAGGAAATGCGTTAAGATGTCAACAATCAAGATCTATCAGGAAACCACCTAAGCAAACAGTACATGCTATTATAGTGGCCCCCTATAGTTAGTTTCATTAAAAACGGCCCGTCAAATTGAGCCTAGCCAAAGCTGTAATTACTGGATACTCAAAACCAGATCTAAAAGTACATATTTATGATATATTACATTAATTTCTTGCATTTGCCAATGTTAAAAATTTTCTGGTGATAAATGTAAGCCGACTAATAGTTATAGAAGTGGACAGAAGCAGCTGGAATTAGCATGTTAAGATCACAGTCAGATATAGGTCACTACCGCCATCTAGAGTCAACTGTTTTTTATGAAACTAACTGTAGTATCAAAATAATGTGCAACTAGTCAAGATGAAGTTATTCAGGAATGTAATTAGTGAAATATATATTGCAGGTCGGTTGAGTTCGAGCGGCAGTGACTCGGAGCGTGAATATCGAGAGGAGTATTATGGAACAATGGACACAGGAATCCAAGGAGCTGGTACTGCTCAGATGCAGTCCTTCACAGTTGATGAGAACGCCCAGGCATATCCACCTGACATGGGTGCGATTGCTGGACAACCCCAATACGATGATCCTGGGGATGACAGTTTTGACCCCATGCAGTTTTTCACTTCATTTGGTAACCAAGGAGCTCAAGCTGGGCAAGAATATCAGCAAGACATCAACCGAGATCTTGTCTTGTCTGATTCAGGGTCAGACTCAGATAATAATGACTTTCAAGATGTTGGCCATAGCCAACAGTAATATGTGATGCATTGTATTTATTTGAATTTTCCAATTAAGTGATGTCTTGAATAATGCGAAGTGTAGGACAATCTCAATCATTAGATTTTATTCAGTCATGTTACAACTGAATCATCATGGAAATGATTCAATGAACTCTCTCGAGGACTATGTATTAAAAGAATATATTTAATAACTAATTGTATATATTTCTTCATATTCATTGTATCATACTTGTAAATAAATTTATCTATAAAAGTTGAATTATTACTCGATTTCTTATAAGTCTAGCGTGAAGTGAGAACATGAAGACATGAGTAATTTTAAATTAACAGTTTATTATGGTCATATTTCGAAGGCTAAGTGCAATATTAGCATAATAACGTTGTAAATCAAATCAATTGACCAGAATGGAAAGAAACAACAATGATGAGATGAACAGAATACTGTTTTCAGCAATAATAAGCCTCCAGGTAATCACAGCATAGAAGTTACATAGGACTAATAATAATTGAAGTACTTGTGCTTGCTCATAACCAATGCCATAAATTGTGTGCAACTGAAGTACAAGGTGGTTGAATTGATTCATAATACAAAATGCAAACTATAAAAATAATACTTAAAGTAAAGTACATGTACATGGTTATGTGGAGCCAGTTAGGATAAAATATCGCCTATTATTACACAATCAGATAAGACTATATACAAATATTAAGTTCTGATGATAATTTAGTTGTGATTCACCTGGCTAAGTTTGCAAGTAATGGTAAATAAAATTGTAGGCAATTGGCAAATCAAGACCCTAACAATAAATAATATATGACAATAATATGGTTATTTCCCATAGAAGCATCTGGAATTATTAAGCATTACATAGATTCACATTGCAAAACAATTTTGTTGCAATAAAAATATATATATGTATGACAAAAAGAACATACTATTGGTTCGGACACATTAAAACTATTCTATGGCAAAGGTTTTGTCAGCGTTAAAGTCTATTGTTTGACTACACAAACTAATTGAGCACTCAAAGTCACAAAAGTTGCCATATGTCTTGTGTGAAGACTTGTCTTTATCCAAGGTTACATTAGAATTATGATATTATCCCAGATACATCGCACCACCACTACTCATGAGTCCATCCCAGTAGCGGATTTAAAGGGGGGGGGGGGGGTCAGGATGTTTAAACCCCCCCCCCCCACTCTTGGGCTAGTACATTTTAATGAAAAATATTTAAATTCAGTGGTCCCAACAATATATTTTAATTTGTCAAACCCCCTCCTCCCGGAAAAAAACATTTCTGGATCCGCCCCTGCATCTCAAGAACAAAGTTAACAATAGTGAAATGCGAGACACATTCCTTGGGAGAAATTATGCAGTGTAATGAGGAGCACTAAATATAGGACTGTTGCTTGGGATAAAGAGTAATCTTGATATCGTTCTTACATGAAAGATAATCAAACATGAATAATGCAACGACCATAAATATCATTACCATTTCTGATAATTAATGACCAATATCTGCATTTGAATTTAGTCACAACAAAGCAATGACAAGTAAATCTGAATTCTTATCCTACTGTGGTTCAGAGAATTTTGTTAAATATCTAGAAAGAAACTTAACCTGCTGGTTCTATTTAAAGAAAGAATTAATGATCCGAATATTATTTTGTTACCACATCATCACATTTTGATACAAAATACAGATGCACAAAGTAAACCTTAGAGCCTCAGACATTTCTCATAAATGACTGAATTCTAAATTTCTACAAAATTATGAGCTAGATTGAACACATAAGTGGAGACTAGAAGGAGATATTTCAAAATTGCAGCATTTAAACAAATCGGCGCAAGTGATTGATGAGAAAGCCATAAGATAAATGTAATTTAAGGTACAATTCAACTATGTACCAGTCAGATTCCGACACATTCGGAGATGCTGAGATTGCAATGAAAAGATCAACCTTACTTCATGTTTGTGTATGTCAAGAAGTTGGCAAATTACGCTATAATTGCAGGGGAATGGGCTCCTTTGCTACTGAATTCTATTTCAAATGATAATGCAAAAAATATACATTTATTTGTATACAGTGAATGCCTTCATTATACATGGTATGAACATGCTATTTCCCTCGAAGAGTTTATCTTTCTCATTTGCAACATACCACTATGTAAATATTTTAAAAAGGCTACAAGCCTAAGTAATTAAAGAATGCATACTTATCATTATCACAAGCACTAATTAAAGTGATCTCATTAATTATTGATAATGAGCACTAAAATAGTTATTCAGACTGTACAGTCTAGGTTCTGCACTAGTTACAGCACTTCTATAATATATTACAACACTACAATACATATATATATATATAGATATATATATAATATTCATATATATAGGCAAAGATGGTAAGCATATACATGTATTGGTTCAGTCAGTATTTATATAATACAATGTTTTATTAAGTTCGCTAATTTGTTGATATTTTTGAAAATAATAAATGGTGTCAATATGTATATCGGAACATTCTCTATGTTGGACTAGATAATTAATTAATGCAGACAATCAATGTCAACCAAACTCATGTAGTTACAGCTGTAAATCAATCAAACTTATAAATTCAACATCAGTTGACAGCAAGTTCATTAACGACAATATTCACTGAACTATTATTATGATTTGTATTAAAACGAAAAATCCCATAAAATGACTATTTTGGTTCCACTCATCATATGCTCATCACATCTCACAAATTACAAAGCATGATTTTAATTTAATATCAATAGCCTAATATTCCAACATATTCCTTACAGATGGTGTAATATTCATCTTAAATCTAATACACAGGCATCAAAAAATACTAGGTGATATTATTAAATGTAATTCTCTACAAGAGACGGTAACAATAAGTGTTCACTTTTCGTCCCTATGAGTTCTTGATCACAAAAGGACATGAAATTAATCAAATTGAACACATTTACTATGGGAGAGGAACTGTGGAAGTAAATGTTGTGATTTCACAATTATTGGATAGTTGCAAAGCAAATGCCACAATTCTCTGAAAATATTGAAATACTGCAAAACAAACAAGATGATATTGTCATTCTCACTTTGACTAGCTCACAGAATATACATTTATACATGACACTTGATACAAAGGAACTAATATACTGCAGTTTGAGAACTTCTTTTCCGTACGATACTTCATTTGGGACTTCAAGGAGCATCGAAGGTCTATTTAGTTTGGCAGCGAACGGTAAATCCAGCTTGTTCAACTCACATAAGACCCGCACTTGAATAAGAACAATATCCAATCAGAAGCAACAAACATCAGTCTCTTCTATGAAAACAGGATAACTGAAGTTCTTTCCTCTGCCTCCGTAGCAGCTTGACTAAATTGAAAATTCTCCAAAATGTCCGGTTCAATCATTTTCATACACAAAGCCTGTAAACCTGTAACGAGAGAGAAGAATAGTCTCAGAACAAACCATCAGAACAAGAAAATTACAATTATAAATCTTAATTTAAAACATAAAGCTTACTTATTATGAGGATCACTAAACTTAGCACTACTAAGCAAGGGACCTACTTCATATATCAATTTTAAACACACACAAACATATTTACATAACATAAGCAACAGGTTCCTACATTTAGGCTTCATAGATCAGTTATACATGTTAACCTAAAGGACTACAGCATGTTCGAAATGACAAGCGAGCCAGGTGCATGGATTATAGGCCCACCAGAAAGCTATACATTCCAAGTAACTATTTCATATGAATATTACAAGGATCAGCAAACATAAACATATCGAATTACACCAGATCACACGTTGAAGACATCAAGTGCATTCAACCTGAATTTAGTCTTGGAGGTAAAGCCTCCAAGATTCAGCACAAAAATACATTATTTGTGTTTTTAGATGAACAGGCTCTTTTGAGTACATTTGGGACACTCCACTTTTTTTCTGCATAGTGCTTTGCAGATGAAACTGCAAAGTTGGTTTCTGCAGGGCCTTGTGAGCATACTTTTCCCAATATAAAGTTTGCAGGACACAGCAACACCGAGGATCCAGAGGCAACAACAAACTTCTGAAGGAAACCATTGCCCGAGGAAATATTTCCTTCATTTAAGCTGTGTATACATTGGCACAAATCAGACCCGTCCGAGTGACGGTTTGGTGTTTGCCAACAAATACATATAAGGAGCATGGACAAGCAAGAGACAATCACTCAAGGGGGTTTCACACATAGCCGGATCAAACGCCGGAGCGTCCCGGAGTAACATTTTATTACCTCCGGGGGGTTCCGGGATCAAAGAGCTGTTAAATGTCAACAAAAAATAAATGTTTGGCGATGTGTACACGATATCAATACGGTCTCAACAAGAAGCAACACGGCGCTAACACGACTGTCCCGTTTAGAGTGAGGAGTGAACCGGATTTTCACGGTGCCTTCGCGGATATCACCGGTCTTTACACCGTGTTCATTCGTGTGGATCCGTTGTGGCTCCTTGTACTCTCCGGCGTTAATGGCGGCGAAATATTCATGCCCGGTTGACGCCGGATGTAGCCGGAGACATGCCGGAGTCAATACGGAGATCGGCGGAGTCTACTGGGCGTCTACACGGGTCTACACGGGTCTACACGGATCTACACGGATCTACACGGATTAAATTACTCCGGGAACTCCGGCATGAAAAATTAAACATGTTTAATTTTTTCCCCCGGAGTCCCAAGGTGCTCCCGGAGCGCCCCGGACAATGACGGACAATGCCGGACAATCCCGGACATGAACACGATGTCTATACGGCTTTCCCCGGAGTATGCGGGAGTATTCCGGAGTTGACCTCCGGGACGCTCCGGCGTCTGATCCGGCTATGTGTGAAACCCCCTTTAGCGACAGCACCGGCAGGATTGCATCAACAGAGACCTGATCAAATATTACTACAAAAGCCTGATCATGGTGCTGCAATGAGTTCCCAGCACACTACATCGAGAGTGTCAGTGCTCAGAGCAGGCTGCTGCATCAATTTGGGATGCAGGGAGGCAGAGATACATCTCCACCCACTTGATGGGATGCTAGTCTAGCTCATAGTAGCATCCTCCTCTGTATGATGCTGCTGCTGCTGCTGCCGTTTATCAAGCAGTCAGTGATGTTTAGGAGGAGACCAGCCATGAGAACCCTATGCACCTGGCCCACATCTCAAAACCTTTTTCTCGTCTACATTTACACAAGTGTTAATTTAGCAGACACTTCCATATACCCCTTAAAAGCGTGTTTATCTTTTTCCTTAGTTTTGTCTACCCTCTTAACCCTCTTTTCAAAATCTGATATCAGAAAATGTTTAGATTCAATGTAAACTGTAAACGGAAAGCAGTGTTGTATGTCAGTTGCGATGAAAATGATTTTATAAAGATATGTGTGTTGCAATGTATGATCTGTAACAAGCAAGATTTAATGACATGCTGCTAAATTTGCATAATTCACATCCAAATCACAAGATTTATAAATTTATATCCATTAATATGCACAATTTTACATTATTACTTGAGACTGAAGAGAACAATCATGCCATCAAATATGCTAATCAAAAGTACAGAGCCAAAGAAGTCAGTACACAGCGAGTAAACTTTACAGTTAATCACAAAATTTAGTCAACATTTATGTTATGTTACAACAAAGCCAATGATTTACAAGTATGGTAATTGTGTTGAAGCAACTATTCAGTCATTCATGTGCACATTACAATATATTAGACTACATATTAACTAAATGGTAGAATTATTACAACAAAGGTTTAATTTTAGCATCTAATGTACATGGAATAAGCAAATGTGCCATGGTCTTCACACTGGCTACATTAGGACATCCAGTCTCAGTGTAATTAATCAATGGAATTAATCTAGGGAGACATGAAGGAGACAGTCAGCAGCACACCTCACATTTCACTCGAGGATACACATTCATGGATGTGGTCATGACGCAGAATACATACCTAGATGACATCCCCTGTATCATAAAGGGGTCTCCTTCTTCAGAGGCAGGCCATTTGGTCGCTGGGCTCGTTTTGCAGGCATTGAACTGCTAGCATTGCTAGAGTTCCCATTAGACACCGGGTAGTTGTCAATGTTATCAGGAAGGTTGGCCAGTTTATTGAAATAGCCATTGATGTTCACTCCCTTGGCATAGTTGGGATTTGTGACAATTCCATTACGTTTCTTTCGTGATTCAGAGGGTGACTTAGAAGAAGGGGCAGTGTGCCGCTCTTTGCGATCTGACTTCCCGGGAATATCTGATAGACGTTGCCATACAGGTTCATCATCCTGTCTGTCATAGGAGGAAACAGTAGGGTTGGACATGACATACATTGCCTTAGTGTCACGACGAGGACTAGTGGGCTTGGTGGAGGCCGGAGACTGCTGGTCAGGGCTGATGCGAATGCTTTGAATTTCACTTAAAGGAGAACCAGGTGGGGAATTGATGGGACTCTGGGGCTCACTGACTGGAGACAGAACTCTGCTGAGTGGCCTGTTACGATTCTTATTGGCAGAGCACTGTTGTAATTGTTGGGTGAAAGACATGCCCGGAGACTCTATTACATCTTGTGCACTGCTGGAACTCTGGTTGGTGGAGGAAGTGTTAGACTGAGACAGGTTGCTGGCAGACTTGGTCATCTGGCTGGAGTTGCAGGATTTTCTCTTATCGAAGGTGGACCAAGGGGATTCACTCGGGGAAGCAGATGCCTGTCCATTAGGGATGTTTACATTGCAGTACACATGATTAGACTGTTTTACTGATTCTGTGGTTGAGCCCGACGTAGAACCACTACGTCGTAAGCCTACCCCGTTTAAAGGCTGTGCTCCATATTCCTCTAAGATCTTGACCACACTGGAGTGACCACCTTTCACAGCCACACGTGTCGCAGAACGTCCATATTGGTCAGCATGATTTGGGTTTGCCTTAAACCGCAATAAAACTTTGACCACATCCTCATGGCCCTCTTGGGCAGCAATACACAGTGCAGTGGCCCCCTGATTGCAAGTGTGGTCCACATCTGCCCCTCTTTCTAATAGCAACCGAACAATCTTAGTGTGACCCTGCCATGATGCAGATTGCAAAGCAGTCCTTCGGTCATTGTCTATAGCATTTACATCAGCTCCATGGTTAAGCAACAATTCCACCATTTCATAATGCCCCTGCCACGCTGCCACATGCAATGCAGTACGACCTTCCAAGTCACAGCTTTCTAATTGAGCTCCATTCTCCAGAAGGAAGGCAGCCATGGCTACGTGATTTTCCAGAGCCAGAACGTAGAGCGTTGACCTGCCATCTGCATCTCGGTAGTTGATGTCGGCGCCCTGACACAACAAGTAATGAACGACGTCCTTGTGGCCCTCGAGGGCCGCTACTCTCATGGAGGTCTTACCATCATGGGCTCGTGTCTCCATAGGAGAGCCCGCCTCCAGGAGGGCAGCTGTCGTCTCCAGGTGACCTTCTTGGGCAGCCAAGATCATCGGGATGCGACCATCATTGTCGATCTCGTTGACTCGTGCTCCTGCCTCCACTAGCAGAATGCAAACCTACAACAGAACAAGGATCAAATCATAACATGAAGATATCCAAAATTATCGATTAATAACATCTTGAGTTCAGAAAAAAATCAGTCTGAACTGAAGCTTGTACATGTACTAGATTCACTCAATATTTCACACAAATTTCAACATCAAATGTTTAGACATTAACTTTTACAGAAAGGTCAACCACTTTCAAAGACCATAATAATACTTCAAAGCCTCTGGAGGTGACTTTTTTTTCTGTTACACTGTAAAAAGCTTGCTATCTGCCTTCACAAGAGTTGTGTGCACTGCTTCAGGCAATCTATCATTGCAGGCAAACAGCAGGACGTGGCAATCGGGACCTGCAGCACCTACATCCCCACACCTTGGTTTCCTCTTCATAATTCATAAAATAAAACCTTTAAGGTACTTCGAGCCTGGGGACCTGGTGTGAACATAATGCTTACATTTAGCCTACAGCAGGACTCCTCTCAGCCTACATTAAATTTCATCTATTTGATATATATGATATATATGCACTCTAATGGCAGTGGCTTGTGCAAGTGGAAAACTTCAGATTTCAGAGAGCTATCTTTTACAGTTCATAACTTTGAAAACACAATGTGTACTTTGATTCATTAACACACACCCCCCCCCCCCCCCAGGTGCTTATTTGCATCAGTACTGTATATTACCATTGTACTTTCATACATATAGTGTCCTTGAAAAGTCCCATTTTCTTTCTACCACATCATTTCCACCCCACTTGCAATAATCAGTCTGTGCCATGCTAAAAACACCATTTGTATGGGACTATTCAATGGCAGCAATAACATGGGTGTATCTCAAATTTTCATAGCATTTGGTGCATAATGCCTGTCCAGTGTCCATGGCCCTTCCACTCCAAGAGGACTAGACAGGTCAGTCTGATGGGTAATATGACAACCCTCCATCATCCACAACCCGTGGGAAATCAACAGCCTGCCTCCCCAGCCTCCTAAAATCTGATATGTTCCATATCTGCAGTACATATTGTCAGCAGCAGTGCAGTAACAGCTGCAGCAGCAAAAGCAATAGCAGTAAATGCAACTATACTTTGTCTCTCGTTAACTCCGCAGCTCTGGGTTGACTGAATCTAATATTACCTCACATTATGTGTGTGTGTATTCTGATAACCATAGCCCACAAGTATCCCTGATGGAAAAATGTAATGACATTGGGACACAGATGTCACAAAAAATATCAGAATATACAAACATGGAAGTACAGCTGTATGTGGCTCTTTCAAATGCCAAAAGCAATAAGCTCAGTCTCCAAAACGAGATTCTCTCATTCTATCTATTTCATCAATGAAGTTTAATGTATGTCATCATGATATTAATCACCATATTCACCACAATACCATATCAGTATGATATCCCATAACACATCACATTGTAACATCAAGTATCAATTCTGGCCTATTGAGGAAATAGATGCAATATAATTTCAAAAGAGGCAATCATAGTGTATTAGTTCAGCTCTAAATCATCTGCTGTAACATTCAAGCAACATGTAATACCATGGCATATTACAGAACACCGCTGGATACCTGGAGTTATGAGATCTGACTCACTCAGGGGCCGTGATTCAAGTGAATAAAACGCAGACTACTAACCTGCCAAGCAATTGAACACGATGATGCGATTTACAGAACTTCCCTGGCATTTATCATGTGCAAGCACCTGCGGAGAAAATGGCTGCATCATGTGTAGTATTGTGTACATAATTCTAGATTTTATGACTCGATTCTAGACCTAACAGGTGTGTAAAGTTTTAGATAGAATCATACGACAGAATTCCTCTAAAACAAGAATAGAATAGAATAGAATAGAATATGTACCAACATAGAAGGGAATTGAATAGCATAGAATGGAATAAGTAGCTTTAGAATAGAATAGGATAGAACAGAATAGAATAGGTAACTCTAGAATATAATGGAATATAATATGTAACTTTACAATAGAATAGCTTCGAATAGAATAAGTCAGAATAGAATTAGTAGTTTTAAAAGAGAATGAAATAGAAAGGAAAGGAAGAGAATAGAACAGATTTAAGCATCTTTTACACCAACTACAAAAGCTCTGTTATCCTCTCAATCTCCTTAGGCAAATGAGCCGCATGGCTATCACATCTGAAGAGGGATTTTTCTGCTTCAATGTCAGACCTACACAGATGATGATACATCAAACATCCAAGAGAATATCAAAATATGAAAGAAAATATGATAGACCCCAGCAGACTGATAACCCTTTATGGCTCTTAATGAAATATCAGTTACATAACCAAAAATAACAAGTCCATATTCTGCTTCTTGTTTCAACCTGGATTCTTCACCACATGAATAGCCTTTTTTATAATTAGGAGGTAATTTGAAAGTCTATAAGTTTAGAGATAGGTGGGGTTCTCTGAAGGTTTGAGTTCGATTGTTACCCCAGTTACCTCATCAACAGCTAAATCTCAACTGGATAACATTCACACGATGCCTTATACTGGGTGTCTATGCTGGGGCAAGTAAAATATCCTATGCAGTGGGGTAAATAAATATGTCCCACGGAGACTCAGCTTCAGAGTTGTAGCACTGAGACCAAAACAAAATGTGCAGACTTTCTGTGCGTAAGTGCCAGCAGTCACTCTGTCTTGAGTAAATTATTGACAGGAAATATGCAAGGCATGGTAATGCTGAGTACATGCTAGGAAATAGAGGTTATTTCAGCGATCTTTTGTTGAGAGATTCTTTTGGGAGAACACACCCAGGATAGGTACTGGAGTGAAAGGACAGGGCTCTTCATGAATGTAACATTCTTCTTTTTATGACACTTATTGGTGACCACTCTCTTGACCTTGACAGAACAGGACCTGGTTACTGTCACAATTGAACACACAGCGACCTCTGCTGTTAATACCTTGCAAATGTCTTTAAGCACTTGGTAAAAGACACTCTGTTTTTTTGGCTGTTAACACAGATTCCAACATGTTTTTGGAAAGACTAAACACCAGATAAGGCTGGCCAAGGACTTAGACTGGCAAAGTGTAATAAAGCTTAATTGAAATGACAGGAACATAGGCAAATTTCAGAAGTGTAATTTTGTTATACTATCCATCCTCATTTAACATCACGTATGCTACTGGTATCTGTCATGATTATGGGCATCTAAATTTAATCCACCATAAAATATAAAGTATTACTCAGTTGATGTTATTTAGTAAACTTCACATTACTGCTGTAGAAGAGATACTCCAGAAACCGAGAGAGTAAATGGGTGGTGGAGGAGATAGATATATTGTGTGGGTGTGGGGACTGGTACACCAGAGATATACCGTGTACATTCTGGTCCATAGTGAAGCATTCCTACATTTCACACTATCTGCTCAGACATTGCAGTTCGCACAGTATGTTTGCAAGGAGTACAAGTAAACAGAGACCTATGTGTTCCTGGCCAGCCTCTGCAACCACTTTCAAGGGGATCCCACATTGAGCACACAATAAAACACAGGGTGCAGAGAGAAGCCCTCATTTCTAGGGTGGCGTATTTGTAAACATTAAGGAGTTTTTTCATGCTATGATAAAGTGGCCCCACTCACAATTCATGGGAGGCATTTGATAACATTCCTAAACTCAGCAAAATGCATTCATAACACTAGAACTCCGACATCAACTGTTGCACTTAACCAACTGTTGCAAAATGCATCTCACTGTTCATGCAGCTACACCTGAGGCATTGCTTTCAACTTTACCATGGCACATTATATTACCTCATTCAGGTAGAATTTCCCTCCTTTAACTAGAGAAGGCTAATAAAAAACAGTGCACAGACGAAAGGCAATACTCAAATAACACCAATGTAACACATTGCTCAATACTAAACATCAGTATTGAATACACAAAATGCCTCTTTCAAAACATGTTACAAGTGCAACACAAAAACTTTTTTCAGATGGTTTTTGACAAGTAGTGAATGAGTTGTGGACTTAGTCAACAAGACAAGGAGCCACATGCTTGTGGAGTAAGGCAACAGGTCTTGAGTAATATTTTGACAATACACCTAAGAGCTATGCAAAGGTATGTTAGTCATTGAGCAGCCAGCCATTCGTCATACAAGAGGAGTGTAGTGTCAGACAAAGTCAAAATCTTTCAGGGTGAATAGGAAACAAGGGTGGTGAACATGACTGCTCTTTTGTTAGATGTTTGTTGTTGTGTGGGAGAGCACATAGTTCATGTCTAAAGTGCATAGTGAATACTTCAAGTCTACAAAGACTGCAAACAAATACTTGCATTATGAAATGGATTATTTGCTTTACTCCTAATCCTGGTAGAATGAAATCAATAGTTAAGTTTTGCACCATCTAGTGACAGTAGAAAAAGTAAGGACTTATACATCCTCTCTGGGCCTGAGGCATATCTTGACCATCACGTGAGGGGAGGGGTACAGGTCTTCACGCTTAATTGTTGCCCCCTGAGTTACGCCTAGGCATGCTGGGAGTCAGGTAAAAGTCAGCATCTGTTTGCCTGTCCAGGGCAAAAGGGCAGAAAATGATTACCCTCAGCATGTGCCCAACACAAAACATTTACTCAGCCAAAAGCCAGGTTCCTGATCACATAACAAACTGTGTATTTTTCTTAACTCTTCTTTGTGAACTTCTATTTCACACCGCTGCTGTTAACCAGCCACGTTACTAAACAAATTATATTTTTCCCGGTTATAAGAGTCTTTTCACTGAGCAGCCCTGAATTCAGCAAGGCATAAGTCTTTCTTTTCCTTCTATTACTCATTTTGCTTTTCAGACATAGTAGATCATAGCTAACGGATTCCATTAATATAATTTTCTCAGGGAAATGACAGAAATCAACTGAACGATAAGATGTCAAATATACATTAAAATGCACTCAAAATACTGCTGCTAGGATGCGCTTTGCTTCAGCCAATCACCGCCAAGGGCGGGAACTTTTTTAGCCAACATAATTGCAGTATTCTGTCACAGCCACCTGGTGAAATTATGGAGAACCTTCCGTGAAAATCAACTATTCACCACATGCCTTATTATAAATCTGTGATACAGTGTATGAGACTGCGTAGTTGCGCAGTATGGTATTATACACACATCAGCCCACGCAGCCACGTAACACCTGTTAATGGAGAATCTCTAATATGGCTTTAGTGTTAAAGGCTACTTCCGTGGTATATTCAACGAGCGTACTTTGACTTTAAAAGTACATAAAGGTCGCAACAAATGAGGCTTGGTATGGCATTAGCCCTGGGTCTCTCATTCTGCTCCAGGCCCCGCAGCAGCATCTCTGTGATCAGCCAAACGATCAGTATATAGACCAGCGCAAATTGAATCTGAAAGCGCAGCAGTCTCTATGCAACCTCCGCTCTGTTTTATAGTTGATGTCAACATTGGATGTAATATGCAATCCAGCAGAATCCCAGCAGCATCTATCCCAGACACCGGCTTAATATGAATCAGATCTAAAGCAATAAGTCTGCATGGCAATAAGCAAAGCTCTTTCACCTCCAGCGCTTTCCTTTCAAAATATTTCAAACTCTATGTTGGACTGATACAAATCAGACTGCTTAAGGACATTGGAGCCTCCAAGATAATGAAACAAATCATTCATAACAGAGCAACAGACAAAATGATATGGAGATTGAAAGACCTGATAGCCGAAATGTCTGGATACTCAACTATGACGTCATCCTGATTACGTCAGAGTTGAGAATAGAACGATCAGATTCGAGACGCCTCGTTCCCACATCAAGCACTCGGAATAAATGACTACATTGAGAATAATGCAAAGAATGCCACAAAAAATACCCACTGTTAATAAAAAAATATCATTGCAATTCAGTGAATGTACTCCACGGAGCCAACAAGCCTACAACAACGAAGTCTCCCCTTCACTCTACTGGTCTAGTAGAGAGAGCAGTGCATATATCTACCCCACCAGCTCATTCACGAGTCTTCGCTCTGAAGTTGATATGATCTGAGGTGCTCAGACGACATATCAAGCAGACATCTCTCTCCAGATAAAACAAGAGGCAGAAAAATCTGTTTAATCATGTCAGTCGTCTGTAGAACAGAGAACTGCAGCCCCTCAGCAAATCTACAAGTGGTCCTCGTGCCTCCTCATGCTGTCGAGAGAGTCACCTTTCTAGTCAATATCGCGTTAAGTCAACTGGAAAATAAACACGGCGACAGTTAATTGACAATGTGAATCAATGATATTGAAAGGCCTGGAAACACGATGTGAGGACGGTCCATCAATAGGAAAATATCACAGCAGAGTGCAAAGCCATGATTCCACTAGATTTGCCAGCTCCCCCAGGAGTCTTGAGCAGTTCAAACAAATGAAATATGAAGACAGTTTGACAGCAATATGGTTATGAGGCCTGAATAAACATACAAAAGTTTATTCATACGAGTTTTGAAGTTTATAATTTCATTATTGCGGACAATCTGTCAAGCCTGCTCACACAATTTCTCCTGTAGTCTGTTGTGAGGCCATATTGCCTTTGAGAACAGTATTCCAGAAGGCTGGCAACACACAGTAGCTTCAGCTCTGCCAATTCCAATCAGGCAACCCACAAAAGGCGGGCATCTGAAAGGGCAATCTGGGAGAGCAAAGAAAAGGTGCTTGGAGACAGCCAGCCAGTTTGCCATAACCGTTTCGTCGGCTCCTACAAGACAGCTGCCTAACTGGCCGTTGCCTAACTCTGAGCTACGCAACGCGAAATGTGATTTAGATCAGCAGTCCAGACTTTCTCACTAGTTTGATTGTGATTGATGCTGAAACACGGAAGGACCAAGGGGGGGGGGTCTACTGCTGCTGCTGCTGACAGCCACAATGATGGCCATGTTCGAATAGGTCATCTCACTGGACCTCAAAGCTACCATGGCAACCAACTATATTCGCTTCCAAAACGCACTTCCGGTGATGACTGAAGAGTGTTTGACACGTGACTACAACATCATGGCATTATTGCCACAAAAGCCTCTAAGATCTAGTCTCCAATTTTGCTCCTAATTTAGCTGCCAGCTGAGATTTAGTATACCGTTGGTAGTTCTTGTTTATCACACCATATGTCAACCTGACTCGAGTAGCACCAGAAAGCTGTAATGCCCATATGGTGTGACAAAAGGCTGCTGAGATGAGGCGACAGCAAATCTTCATAATGCAGCAGACTGGAGGACCCCCTTGAGGCTTTGACATGTTGCATTGTGAACTGCACATTTATGCCTGCTGTTGCCTGGTATTGCCTGTACGGTATTTTCTGCATGGTATTATTGCCTGCATGGTATGGCATTGCCTGCTTTTCAAGGTGTTGCTATTCTGCAGCCAGACAGAGAGTTCAAAGTCCCATGCAAGTATCGATTGTCTGCACGAAAGAGAGATGCCGGTCGGCTGCTGAGACTGCTACCTGAGCTGGGCCGGAAGGAAGGATGGACGCTGCTGATGCCACTGAATAGCAGAGAATGAAGTCAGCATATGGGTCCCCTGCCATTTCATGGTCCAATAGATCACTGTACTGCCATAGTATCATACCATCACCTCACCATTCTACGAAATATTCTCTGTATCATGTTATTATAGTAATGCAAAATGTCGTACTTGGAGCAGTTTAGGTTTGTCACCTGGAGCCAATTACTTTCTCAGGTGTAGGCCAAAATAGTCTAGAGCTGTCTCTAATAACCTTCCCGACCTCTTGCACAGAAACTTTGACATTGTGGGGTTAAAAGTTTCACTTGACCTGAGTTGAAGGTTCCTGGCTTCATGGAACCTTTTGAACCAAGACCTCCTGGCAAGATGAAACTCTTGGCTAATGAATCACCTGTAGATAGCTTGTCAATTACTTTGTACTCTGTGAAAGTGGGTTTACTTTAAACATTCAACGGGTGCAATTTAAGACTTTCAAGTCACTCGAGAGTAGTACTTTGACTCTTGAGTCTTTTGGAGTGGCCTGCAGGCATGTAGTCCCTACACCAATACTCCACATGTACAACCCTCATGCAGGGCAGGTGCATCTGCAGGGAGACTGCAGGACCAACAACACTGCAGGCTGAGTGCAATTTACTGAGCAAACAACATGCTTTCTCACATTCGCCCTGCACTAATACATTCCTTATCATCGCAGTCATAGAGCGCACACTGCCCCACGTAGCATGTGACTGGTTGCAGCAGCTCGCAGTCATTTCTGCACATCCAGGAATAACATGCAAAACAAACAAAGAAAAGCACTAACTTCTCGAAAGCAATATACTCACCAGAAGCAAAAACAATGCTGAAGAAGTATGCAGAGAAACACTTGAGGTGGGCGATGGCTGGAAAACTTGCTAAGAGTGTGTTTAATATGAGAAAACTAACTTTAGTTTCAACAACAAACCATGTTGTAGCTGCGGGCAGCTATTTCTTTATAAGTGGATGGCAAAGATAACTGAAGTAAAAACTGAGTCGAAGTCGAGAAAATAACCAAAAACTTCACAGCATAGCCTTTTCTTACTGAGCTCTCACTTGTTTTATTTACAACATAGTAATGCTGAGTTATCACCTGAATCATCATTTGAGAGAATTTAGCACCAGGAGGCTGTTTAACCATGGTTAACCCACCTTTTCCTTCGTGGCTAATAACATAACCTCAAAAAAATTGAAATAGCACCCCCTGACCTCAAGCATCAGGAAACTAATTCAGTCTGACGACTGAACCTCAGTTTATCTGCTGCATGAGCTGGTCAGATTTCTACCTGGGCAGGTCACAGGTGTGCTAGAAATTATCTGCCTGACACAGTGGTTGTCAGATTCTGGCAAGGCAGACCTCTGGACCGCAGGTCATAACTCAGGTGGGCCACTTCTGGCTACCTGAGCCAATAAATGCTGCTTTTATCTGAGACACAGCTTTTATAGGGCTATCGTTTACCCATAGGTCACAGGTCATCTGTCAGCTAATGACCCTTTTGATATCCCCATGCTGTGGATTACTCATTTTGATATGAGAGGCAAATGATTCACCTCCAGTATTATGTATTTTTACACACACCATTCATAGAGCAAACGTATAGTTTAATGCTCCTAACAATTATAGATATCATTATACCAACTTAAGCACATTTTCTATTCCTTTGTAGTAAACCATACACATCATTGATAATACCTAAGTATAAATTCCTAAGTACTACATATATAATAGTCAAAAGCAGTCAGAAAATATAGATGTCAGTTGCTAAGACTAGGATTGTTTCTCCAGCCACAAAACTATCGCTACAACAACAAAACAGACATGAAATGAAGTTTGGCACTTCTAAAAAGAAAGTACAGCAAGTCACTTAGTAGGGTGAATGGCTCTGAATACTATTGATCTACACGCACCAGAACTTCGCCAGCTTCGGCTGTTTTTCAGCAGAGCAAACTACAGTCTTATCTGTCCTAATACTAAAGCACGGGACCGGTCTAGACAAGGAATTTCCATCGATTACCTTAACAAGGACGGACAACATCGCGCACATTCAGAGTCAACATCGATACATCTCTTTAGGAAGGCAGGGAGGGAAGGGGGGGGGGGGTGTGATGGGGGATGCGGGGGCAGTGAACGCCACCAGCTGCAGGGCCCTGGGGCCACCATGACCCTGCCAGAGACTGTGAAAAACAATATGACCAAAGCTGAAAGCCAAAGGGTTGTTCTTATTCAATGCTCCGGTTCCCCAAGTGATTTCCAGTATATTTACCAAAGACAATGTGTATTGATTATCAATCCTTTAACGGTTTACTGAATGGCCAACTCTTTATTGTATTAAACATAAAGCCCCATACCTCTCCCCAGGCTCTGGTTGCATGAAAAAATAAGTACATCTAACTGTACACTAGTTACAGAGAAGGATAAGCTGAAAGAACAACCAAGCCAAGTATATTAATAATTTAGCATCAAGCTCAACGTTTTGCAACTAAGTATACTATGTCAGCATTTCTGAGGCGTGGTCAGTTGTGAGTGACCAGTGTCAGACATTTCATTGACAGAAGAGGTCAGTGGCATCTGACCATGATCTGACCACATGCAAGTCATATTACCTCTAATCTACCACTGCCAAATACATGGTGTTATACAGGGAGCACTAGCGTGTCCAATAACTACACACAAAGCCAACATAGACTATTGTATATTGTACATGGGGGCCTGCAGTTATTGTTTGTTATAACACTACACAAGTTTCATGTGCTGAAAGAGAGCAATATTGGAGGTATTGCTGCTTCTACTGTTCAGTAGTGTTGCATGTTATGACTCTTTCAAGTTATAACCTGTTATTTTCAATTCAAAAGTAATCCAAACTCGAGAGGATTAAGCATCAAAACATCAAAACAAACACACCCAACTCCCAACAATTAAAACATGTAACCATGTTTCCAAGCTCAAATTTCATATCATCCAGTCCCATGAGTGACATGACAACTTCGAACTTGTCAAACAGTAACATCAACAATATTACAGACATTCTCTTTTGACATTTTGCTATTATCTGTCAAATATGAACATCATATAGGACATTATAGGTGCTTTCCTCTAACCCTAGGCCACCCAGAAACAAGGATGGGCCCTGTTACAAAACACACGAAGCTAACCATAAATTCATAAGACCTTTAAATCACAACAGTGAGGGAATCTGCTAAGAAAGTAACAAGCCGTGTGCATCAGTTTGACCTCGTATGCTCAGAGACCTGCTTCAAACAAACCCAGAGATCAGAGGCACCAGAGGTCTGCTCACGAAATGCCGAAATCTTGTTGTTTACCCGAGTAGAGAGAATGGCTGGCCAAACTATAGAGCACTCTCAAGCCATGATCTGTGGTAGATTCGCTCCATAGAGACAGGTCCTGGTTTTCTGCATAGGTTGCAGCAGGGCACTATGGGTATTGTTGTTTGCTACATTTTCCCTCGCAGCACTAACATGGTCGGCAACTTCATAAGCTAACCAGCTGCTAACAGAGACCAGCAGTGCACATGTAATCAGGATGTCATCTAAAGCCAGGCAAAGATGTCAGCAAGATGGAAGACATTCTATTCTATATCCTATTCTATTCTATCCTATTGCCCTAGCTGGTATCCCGATATACCCGGAAATATTTTACATTTCCCGATTCTTCAAGAACCACATCAAAGATCTAAATTGACCCCACACGATAACCAGAAAACAGACTGACCAGTTAATCTGGTCATTAAGGGCAATGATACATGTTCTAAGGATCCAATCCTGTAAATTGTTTATCACATTCCAGAGTCCACCTTATGTTTATCACATGCGTAATGACGAATTGATAAGTTCCGCCAGATGTCGCTACATGCCAACATGTGCCGTTGCATGAACCCAGGACCTCTGCTCATCTGCGCCATGTCATATCATTTATTTGTGAAACGTTGCAACTTTCAAACAGCTTCCCTTTGATCTAGCATTTGATTCAAGGCGTTCTACAGAGTTCACTCCATCAGAGAAATCTCACAGCTTTGCTTTTTCACGATTTGACTTTACAAGAATGTCGACAGGAAACGCCGATGTCAAGCTAAATTTAGTTCGTGGCAGCGGATGAATACCTACATTATTTCTGTAAAGGCTGCACGGGTCTGTGATGAAATATTCCCAGTCATGCAAATCTACCCGACAGAACCACAGAAGATGTTTTCGCAAACAATTCGAACGTTTCTCGCATTTTGAAGAACTGTGATATTCTGTAGCAGACGACGTCTAGACGACGTAGTAGAACTCTCCCCGCTCGGAGGTGTAATCAGGGCTGCTGACAATATTGCGTCGTCCTCCAAGGCCTCGAACGTGACGCGCCTCCAAGTGACAGCGTCTGGCTCCCCATCTTGGCCCTAAGGACCTTCGGGGACTGCCCATCATCCTTGCGAGGCCAACCACCTCCAACAGCCCCTGGGCCTCAGCAGGGCAATATTACCCTCTTCAAAGGCCTTCACATGACTATACAGTGTGTTTTGTTCTTAAAATGTTTCGTCTAAGAAGTAATTTGGCATGTACTCCGTGTGTGACTAGTGGATTCAAAGTTCAAACGCTTAGTATTCATTCTTACAGGTAATCCTTCCCCGATCTATCTATTCGTTACAAATGTCCTGTTCTAATGTAGTCCTACCTTAGCACAATGTCAGGGTCAGTTTGTTGTCTCAACGACCCTCGAAACGGCACCGATTTTTATTAAATTATGACTCAAAACGAATAACAGCATATTATTTAAACAGAAATGGGAAATTGGCAATAGCCTTTTACTCGTAGTTGGAGAAATAGCGTGACAGTAGAACATGAACCCTGTTCCACCTTATCATGCTAAACCAACAGTGGAAAATGACCAGGCCCACTGACCGGTCCTTGCTGGCAGTGAGCACATCACTGGGCACATCAGCAAGTGATAGGCAATGGGCTGAGCAGGGCACGTTCTGCACTGTGCACGTTTACACCTGATATTACGAGGGCCCCAGTTATATTAGTGTTTACCATCCACTCAGAGCTGCTAGGCTGCTGCAGCAGGAGCCATGAGATACAGCATCTCTCTAGGGAGCCAGCAAGCTGCATCTGATGGCTCTGCATCCGATGGCCCTAGCTGCATCTGATGCTCTGCTCATTGTGCTGCATCAAGTCACCTCCTGTTTGTGACTGCAGCACAGAAGATGTTGTCACACAAACATAAGATGTAGACTTGCGGTTAATGTGTTGATCTGAGTTGCAAGCTGCCTTGACATACAAAAATACCAGCCTCAAGAAGCATTATGCAGTATGCATACCCATCGCAACACCGATAAAAATTCTGTAATGTAACCTTGATATAATTGGAAAATGACAGTGTCCTCTGACATTCTGCTACATATATGGTATGGCCTTGGATATACTAGTTCATCCAATGTATGGCGAAATTAGTAAATTTACCATATATACAATTCAAAGGCAGTGCACTAAGCAGAATTGCTCTCGGCTAAACACTACCAACTTGAAGTTGACTATTGACTGATGACCTAGATGCATCCAGTTGGTTAGTCAATCATTCTGGTGGCTTTGAAGGCAATGGCTTCTGCACATAGTAAGTGGCAGGAGAAATACACTTTAGTGTCATTGGCATTGAAATAAGTCAACAAAAAAGCCACCCTTCAAGTTCAACTGGTTCAGTAGTGCACACAGCAGCACAGATGTGCATCCCTTTCTCCTTAGAAAATATAAGTAACTCTTGGGACCAGACTGCTTCTGTATACTGTGTGGCGTATGCTTCCAACAGTTGCAAGATGAAAGAAACTTCATTCCCAGGAGTCTGGTGCACTGGGTTCGTGTCTGGAGGTCCTCTACTTCAAGGTCAGTGAACCAGACTAAGGACAGACTGGGGACCCAATGCAACCACTGAGAACCTAAAGCAGGACCCAGGAGGACACCAGGCCCTTTGAAGGATTTTGGCACTGACGCAGAAGCTTCCCTCTGATCTCAAACTAACCATGAATCTGTAAATTAACGCCTAAAAACGTCCCACAGCTTGCTTTTCAACTCCACAAGACACCAAGGTACAATATAGTTCAAATATAGTTCTAAAGGAATAGTGGTGTGGCGTTGCTTATTGAAGTCTCAGTGTCATTTGTTTGAGAGAAAAACAAATAAAAGTGCAATGACAGAGAGTAGATGTAAACATCTATCATACACACATATATACGACTCTGACAGTGGAAATTGTGTTATTGCAAGGTAACTTAATCATGAAACGGCATAGTATATGAAAAAGAGATACAATATGTGCACAAGGCCATCAGAAGCAATTCCTTTGAGGGCCCTTGCAACAGATCTAAGCAAAAACTCCCAATTATGATACATTTCTCATATTTACAATCGGTCTTTCGGCTGTTGTAAAAGCAAGTCGCAATAGAGGCAGAAAGCAAATATGGCAAGTGGCGCTGTAGCCAATCTAATTAGTCCTGCAGGATATCAGGATGTCTGCAGGCATCCTTGCAGCAGCAACTAAGAGCAGGCTGCCACAGATCGATCCAACAATATCAATATCAGAAAAGCAATAAACAAAAAAAAGTGTACTACAATTCAACTGCCAGGTCCAATGCAATCAAAAGGCATGAAATAATTAAGACCTTCATTTTCATCAAGTAATTGGACAAACTCGCCAAAGATCTAAGCAATGTCTAGGCAAAATGGATTAATACTGAAAACGCTGATCAAAACAAATGGTTCCATGCATCCATCACTGTTCATGGCCAAGATAGAGAGCTATGAAAAAGTCGCAGTCAATTTCATGGTCAATGCCTCATTTTGCACATGGCTTGCTCCTCAGGGTCAGCAACACGGAAACATAATACTGAATGGCTGGGTTCCTGTCTGTATGAAGGATTGACATAGCTATGATTGAATACTAACGCATACATATAGCACAGTCCCTCTATGTGATGCTCTGTTGCAACTGTACGGCTAAATGGGTTCCATAATAAGTGTTCCCTATCTGGATTCATTTCGGTCAATGTAACACACTCAATAAACAAACATAAACATCATTGAATGGTGATTGTTACTCGTATACATTTGGATATATACTACCATGGTTGTGGGAGTATATTTGCCTCAAGGCAGAAAGTTGCGAATCCTATATAGTTGGGACCTCTTATAAATGCATCCTTGCTTGCTAGCTAGCCTCCTCTTGGGCCTTTGAATGCTGAATAGGACATCCTTAAGATCTCCATTTCCGGGCATAAAACAAATTAGAAGGTCTCGCTGTCAACGGTATTTGCAAAACGAGACTTAGTTGACAGGAAGAACAAAGATGACGTGGGTGACACGTGATCTGGGAGAAGAGGCTCATGGGAGCTTTGTGGGGTCATAGGTCAGACAGACACAGATCGATGTTCTGCGGCAGGACCAGCGCATCTCTGAATATGCAGGGATTAACCCTCAGGGAGCATTCTGACTAATGTGGGGGGTTAATATGAAGTAAATGCTATCATAGATGACTTCCCAATCCATAGAGACCATTAGACAAAACACAACGACCATTATACAAAATACGCCATTATTCTAATTTCTTATCAGCACACATATACCCAAATGAGTACCTCGTCACATGCAACATTCATACATGCAGACATTACTGAGCCCTGCATAATGCCCATAGAACATTTACCATGGAGATACCGTATTTACTCTGATAAATGCCACCCCCCCCCCCCCCCCCCCAAAGAAAAAAAAAACCCAAAAAACGGAGGCACTTCAGTTTTTTTATAAGGTCTTTGCATTTCTTGGTGTCCTTCATTACCCCTAAAATAAAATAAGGTCACCTCGAATAGAGGCCCACCTCAAAGACCCTGCTGAGGTGGCCTCCGAAAAATCGAAGGATTGCCTTTATTGGAGTAAATACGGTATAATACGTCCATGCTTTTACTATGGTATCCCAGTAATATCCTTTCACAAATACTATTCACGTCAAATTTGCACAATCCTCATAGCCAAATAAACCTGGCCATAGCGTTCAGCCATCAGTTTAAACCATATATGTGCAAATTAACTATGCAAAATGGAGAGCTGCAGACGTCAGTAATTCATAAAACTTTCATTACATCAACACCTGCTCCTTTCAAACAAAACTTATCGCCGACTAAAGATAGATGTCGTGTGCAGCAAGTATTGAACGCCCTGAGTACAATAAATCGTTAAACACCAGTTAAATCAGCAGTCATGTTGTTGCAGCAAAATTACGACCTAACTCTACTATAACATTTACTACAAATACAATGTACGTTATTTTTTTGTGGGCGATAAAACATGGTAATTTTGTGGAATTACAGGCTGCTGCATTCATGCTCTATTTCACAGACAAAAACGATTAAAAAAAAAAAAAAACATCTCTGTAAACTGCATTTACCATTGGGATTTAGAAGAGATAATCTCCAGTAATTCAACCCGCATAAATCCCTTGGGGAAATTTAAAAAAAAAATCAAAGAGGGTAAATCATAAAGCACACATATTCAAATTGACTACGATTTCACCAGATTGTGAGTTACTATGGCACCATTCAATTGAAATTATTTGGCAACAGAACCACTCAGTTAATTGTGTGGGTCTGTGGTTTCCTGGATCCCTGGGTAATTACACCAGCATTGAATTCACAGACTGCTGCTCAGCTATGATAACATTTACATTCACATTGTAAAAA
Organism: Alitta virens; assembly: GCA_932294295.1. Taxonomy (NCBI): domain Eukaryota; kingdom Metazoa; phylum Annelida; class Polychaeta; order Phyllodocida; family Nereididae; genus Alitta; species Alitta virens. The sequence goes on along the minus strand of OW028577.1, from coordinate 11,472,268 downwards.
AAAAAAAAAGGCACTTTGGCCTATGCAGATTAGATTACTATAAGGTTTTCATTAAGGCAGGGCTCCACAGTTGCATAAAATTACTAAATTTCAGAAGGGCTTTTTTTTTTCTTTTTTTTGGGGCTATCCAATTAAGTATACATTCTTAAAGCTGTAACATTACCTGTAAAGGAAACATAACCTCTTCAACAAAATAATCTGGGGATTATAAGAACCAGTTAACGTTTTTTTTTTAATTCTTGAATGCAGGTGAATGTACATTCTAATTAGGACTGTGTTCGAATCATTTCAGAGTCTAAATGACATTAAAGAAGCAAAATATCTACCTAAGATAGACCACCATTTTTGGAATTGAATTTCAGTAGTTGGTCAAGCAGTACAAGCTTTTATCTCTTATTCGTGACAGTGACCAAAAATGACATATTCCATGAAATTCAATCGATTCAAGAACCTTGTTTGTTGTGCGAGCTTACAGCATTCAGTGTATGTCACTAAACAACACGAAGAAGGCACATTTAACATAGGTCCATGCAATGTAATCCAATCTTGTGCAATCGGCAAGATAACCCCTTGACAAACACATGGATGTACAGAGTCCACTACTGACCACTGGGTAATATGGTTGCACTGGGTCGAAGAACTAGGAGTGTCTCTATACCTCAAATATGATCAAATGATGATTGGATCGGCGAATTGGGGGCTACACAGGAAACCCTATCTGATGCCCTAGACTAGTCAATATTAACCATGACCTTGAGTAATTGACCTTGGACATGGGAAGAGGCTGCAATTTGATCCCCCACTTCAGGATCAATGACCATGTTTACTGGCATAACCCTGACACAGCCCTGACAACCGACTTAGACAGCCTGTTCAACTGCTTTTTCTCATGATCTAAGCTGCAGAAAAAGTGTATATGGCCAAATTCGTCTAACATAATCTTTTCTATATAATCTCTATATATAATTAAACCAGGACATCGCCAGCGTTTTTGCAATATAGCTCAGATGAGGTTTCCTCCCCATTTACAATGGACATTAAAATTCACGGTAACACCAAATGTGGGCCAATATTGTTTTTCACAAAATGTAATTACCACAACTACACAAAAAAATTTGAATATTATGCAATCTGCAACATGTCATATTTTGAAATCGGTGAGGCAACATTATGGATTTTGCTGCTAAATGCGATACGTTCAGTAGGCCTATTATCATTATATATATATATATATATATATATATATATATATATATATATATATATATATATATATATATATATATGATTATTTTAAGACCTTGTGATTAAGTTATCTATGCCACAACCAATGAATAGCCTATAGGTTAACACCGCCTAGATTGCATCAATATAACATCTTCCAATCTCATATAAGGTTAGGCTGAGGATGATCCAACTAATCTGTTTACTCCAGCTTTACCCCACCCTCTCACCCTGCTACGATTGACCCCAATTAATCTAATAGTGATATGTGACAGACACTGGAAAATCGATATGTGCTACCCTGAGCAACTCGTAACAGAATCAAGGCTTAACAAGCAGCGTTCTGTTTATTGCAGCATCAATGTCACCTCCAAATGCATCACCTGGCTATCAACCACGTCATGAATAGTCTTTATGGCGACATAAAATCACAGCCTTCTTCTTTACAAGCACTAAACAAATGCCTTTTTCCTGTTGGGTTACCAAATGAAGTATCATTATCCTAGGACTAGACAGAGATACATATACATGGCCAAATGTGCCACGTGCGTTTTCCATGAGAATGATAAACGCATGGAAAACCCATGGTTTTTAGCTTATTATAATGAGGCAAAAACCATGCGTTTTTCCAAACGCATGGAAAACGCACGTGGCACATTTGGCCATGTATAATAAGGATATTACAATTGTGACCTTTACTTTGGTGCCAAAAGATTGGAAATCTGCAGAAATACTTTTAGCGAAGCTTATCTTTAATATTGAACTTCCACGTTCACCTTTAAGTCGGTGTTCAGTGGTAATTATTCAATTATGAACATGCTTTGCAATCACAGGCATCAAAAACTAATTGAAAAACAAGAAAAGTTTATCACACCATCAACATCTGCACAACTTCAAGGTCGGCACTTGACCAGAAAAACATTTTTCATGCCAATTCCAACAAACAGATTTTTTTAGAAGTGCCACGTTTTTACCTTTCTAGTTTCCAGGCACTTGAAAGGAGAAAACAAGCAAGAATTTTGCTGGTACAGTTTTCATCTAGGCAATGCTTTCCTACGAGATACAGTGAGCATTGCTCAGCAACACACAGAAGCACACACACAGTGGCCCAGCACCCTCCCCTGACCCTTGTGGTACATGATACGGGGATACTCTTTTGCCCTAGAGGGGTATCTCACCCTCTTAGGCCCTTTTCCCATCCTCTCTTGGTCTGAACTATTTGTGCTTATAAACACGACCAGCTGCTAGCTATTTCTGCCATGTTTCCGTCTTGAAATCTTGGCCTTTTTTCCTTAGCAGTTAGCAGCACCATTTGGGGAATGTGAGCAGTGTACACAAAGAGTTACTGGTGCTGGAGAGCAGTCCAATACAAACCCCATAGGGAGGTTTTATTATTGTTCCTATCAAAATATGGATTTTAGTTTCACGAAACAAATACTTGGTTCTGTTTTCACACCCCACCAGCAGCAGCAGTAGCAGCAACAGCATCAATAGCATCAGCAATGTTCAAAAGCCAGGATGTTCAGATGATATTGGTTTGGTGTTTGGCACTGCACAGCATTCCTGATGCAGCAAGTGCATTGATGCTACTGCAACAGCAGCAAATGACAGCAGCATCGGTGGCACATTGAGCTGTACGCTGAGCTGTCCAATGTAAACAAGCAGGCCTGTTGACAGAGGAAGGATTCATCATGGCGGAGGGTGACAGGCTCCAGCTGGGTCCCGTTTCATGCCCCGGTTGCTGTGTGTCATCACCATCGCCTCAAAATAGCCGTGTCAGTTCCCACCAGCAATATTTCCTCTAGATCAGGGTGCGCCAAGCAACCTTGGACCATGGAGTCACTATACATAGTGACTCCATGCTTGGACTAGACAGGGGTTCAGTCCAAGATGCAACACACACCCCCTTTGTTACCCTGTGACACTATCTAGTGACACCTTTGGGTGTGACCCTGGGTTTCAACATAAAAGGTCAGGTTGTTGCAACAAGTGTCACAATGACCTAGGAACAGAGGAGTGAGGGGAAGATGCAAGGTCATGCCTCTGTGTTAGAACATAATGCCAAAAATATACTGACCACTACCAGTGTCACACAGTGACATATACCTAAAACTCAGTTAAAAGTTTCGACATATACATTTACAAATGCATATTATGTATTTCATACAGAAATACCACATTTATGTATATAATGATATTGTAATGTCCACAAATGCAACGCTCCTGAAACGTCTTCAATCAAGTTCAATATTACAAATTAAGGTCCTAGAGGAAACTTGCCCATGCCTCCAGGCCATCACTTATCTTCTTCCTCCAATTTCTAGTCGTTCAATTATGCAAAAGAAGTCATTGCCCAATCAATCCATCAATGCACAAAGGCAGCAAGCTCAGTTGCTCAAAAACTTGAGCCGTCTGTGACAGCAAACAACTGTCATTGTCAAAATCAACAATGAATCACCCCTTAAAACTCATCAATGGCAGGCTGGCTTGGCTGGGGTGGCAGATAAAAGAGTGAGAAGTCCAGGGGAGAGGATAAATCAAGTGAGCAACCAACCAGGTACCAAACCTCAAAAGCTTCTATAGTTGTAATATTTATGCATAGCATATAGCTCCATTAAAATATACAATAACAACAATATACTCTATATATGTATTTCCTGTTAAATAATTGTATGGCATTATATAAGCCTAATTGCCTTGTCAACCTCTGAAATATGAAAAGTTTTAAATGCACATATATTTAAATTAAAGCAAGTTGGTGGAGACACTAATTATTCATCCTCATTGGTAGCTACAAGTCCCCTGTCCATAGGACAGGGTTACAAGGTCCTGGATGAAAATATATTGACTTTTTTGCTTGAGTGGGAACTAGCCTTTTAGTAAACGTTTGTCACACAACATACACCCAGTGTAGCGTTAGACATACCTTTTTCTATTGTGTCGCGCTCAGATATAGTTGATTTCTACCAATATTAATCGATTTCTGTGCCATTTTCGAATTCACATTTCGGTAAACAAAGCTTGAAGCATGGCCGCCTAGTTCCGAAAAACTCACAAGAGGGCTCTGGCGATGTTTCAACGCCCCTAGTGGCACACAGAATAGCGCTGGAAAGTCCGTAGTTTTCTCAATTTCACAATTAAAATATTTTAATAAACTATTCCACACGATTCCACTGTTCTATGGGTCTAATGAAGCTAAATTATTAGATATTTATCTGCACCATTGCACCTGGGTGGCGCTGTGATGTCGCCGGAGCCCTCTAGTGAGTTTTAGTGTAAGTAGACATCAATAACATGGTCGATTCGTCACAGCACGATTCGTCTTCGTAAAAACCGGACTGTTCATCACTCAAAAAAAGGTCGGCAGTTAACATATTTTATATAATAGCAGTGACCATACACTGTGTACCGGCCAAATCAACCAATTTCGGATGACAAATCGACCAAATTCGGGTGACGAACGGACCAGTTTTCATTGGGTTCAATCAGGCAATGACGAATCGACCTGCTACCTGTGAAAGCATGAACCAAGCGAACGTGAATTTTGAAAATGCTCTTAAAAAGGATGTTTCCAGTGGCTTTTTCAGTAAAATCTGCGTGAAAGTAGTAAACGGAGTAGTAATCCTGTACATAACAACAAAATAAGGTATGCTAACGTGTTTATTGAGAAAAATGTGTCGTAATTTTGAGCGTCCATGAATTCCTATAGCAGGCGTTCCGACCCTACATCGCATCTAATGCAATGTAGGTCGGTTCTGGCTACCTCATTGGCAGAATAGTTCTTAGTTAGTTTCATAAAGTATGGTCGATTCTAGAACGCTGTAGCGACCTATTCCTAGCTGTAGCTATAACCATGCTATAACTGGCTAAAGCCAGCTGCTTCTGTCTACTTCTAGCTAATAGTCGTCTTACCTATCACCACTGAAAAAATATAAACATTGGTAAATGTAAAATTCATCTGATATATCATAAATATGTACTTTTCGATCCGTCTTTGAGTAGCCAGCTATAGGCTGCCAGACAGTTCAGTTTAGTGGCAGGTAGCATCGTACAGGTATAGCAGAAGTTGTCTAGCATTGTAGAGGTTCAATTTGACGGGCCGTTTTTAACGAAACTAACTGTAGATATATCTATGTCTTTATTTTCCTGACATAGGCTCATACCTCTTATACTTGCCCTACCTGCCTTTCATTACATTTAAGAAAAGCACAGAGTGGTTTCGAGTGCACACTGGCCTTCTGTATACTTGGGATACATTCTTTCCACCCAGATACAGAAGCTTGTCAACCTGTACAACGTGAACTTTTGTCAACAAAAATGATTTAGCCCCAGGCTTAACACACTGATCACGAACCACATTCATCATGGACTAATTTTAATGAGGCAATCTCGCTCCCCAAATCATTGGCCCTTGTCAAGCTTTCAACTAACAACTTTTTTGGCATTCTCAAAATGCCACGCAGATTTCAAGTTTTTAAAATCAATATTCCTACCCCCATTATTGAGCTTGCTGAGTTTCCTGACACTCGTAGCATGGCTAATAAAAGATGGCAAGTCAATGATGACCAAAATGTAATACCATTTAACCTAATAATTTAAATATTAAAGAATAATTTTTAATATAATAAATGACAAAATAAGTGATGCAAAATAGTACTGGAATGACATCATAAATTTATTTGCAGCAAATTTTATGAGAATATGTACCATTAATTTCTAATAACAGATCATATTTGAGCTATTCCTTACGATTATCATGACGTCATCAATTTCACGATGTCAGCACATATTTCTTGGTACATGACACTGCATTCCAGATGTATGGTGCACAAGTCTATTGTTTGATTAAATGCCACGCATGTTGACTTTAAAAACCTTTGAAATGCGGATCCCGGACATAAGACCAGTTGAACTCAATTTAAGTTCAAAGAAATTTCAACAGACTCCTTTATTGAGTCAATGATATTAGGAACCGCAAGTCTTGCAAAAATGTCTCAAGTGCGTAATATTTCCTAGATAACAAATTAAGATACTGACCAAACTACTTCATATAATCATCTATATAGGCATGATGTGAACATATCAGGGAATTGTGTATATATCTCAAGACCTTCTCAGTAGTTACAATTGTGCATAGTAACAATTAAGTAGGTATTACAAGTACAAACAATGCTATCTCCTCAAACCTCAAGTACTTCCGGTCTGATATTATCACGACTTCCTGCATAAAAAATATCAATATGTTCCATTTCGAAGACGTAAGAAAAATACAAATCACATTCTCAGACTTCTAGAATTCAGAAGGTGTGCCATTTAATCTCATATGGTGAGAATAAATCGTGACTAAAACCAGCAGAAAAATAATAATAATTGGAAATGTCAATCTGACAGAAAGTTGTAACTGATACAAAATACATGTAATATTTCATAAAACCTCTATACTGCATTACAAGATGTTAAACCTAACAATGCTTGATGGGGACTGGGAGCAAAATCATTGGTTATAAATATCTTACTGCTCAGATTAACACGATGAAGACAACACGAATTCTGAATAAAATAAAGCCATGATATTCTAACTTCAATTCTAACCACCTTATATATGTATCTTGTGTATTATTGCACAGACTGAGTAATCAAAGAGACTAAGTATGGTAAATGTTTCACAGGCAGTTTGCAGACAAGCTTGAGGCTATGGACACAAAGCACAGACACCTGTTCAACACATAGTTTTACTTTTGCTCAACAAACAGTTGTGGCAAGAGACAAGTTATTAGACTGAAGCAAGCCCTGGAGGGCAGGAGGCACCTATAGGCAAGGACACCAGACAATTCTCCCCCCAAGTGCTCCCTTGTCACCCTCCCAGCCTTTCTCACATTCATTTTCACAATATTATGACCTTCCCAAGTCTTCAGCCAAAAACAACACTAACATTTGATCCCACTCCCGTTAACCTGTTGAGGACAAATGTTACTTCATTGCTTTATTCATCCATCAAGTAAAGCTTAAAAATTTCCCTGTGGCAGTTTTGTGTACACGATTTGCACTAAGTACATGGATATTAAAAGCTAAAGTTTTATATAGCGAATGATCATAATTCATTGAACACAAATTAAAGGAGTTTTACAGGATCATATTTGATCATGTTGATGCACAAGTGACAGAATCTAAACACCCTGACCAAAAGAACGTAACAGGCAACGTCGTCGTTCACCCGTATTCATAAATTCCTGCAATAAATTTGCCCCATTTGTAAAACCAACTGAGCTCTGGAGGAAGGCGATAAAAGGGGGAATTGGCGGTTGCAACGTACTTCATGCCGATGCACTGGCATTATTCTCATAAGATGGTCATAAAAGCAACCTAGAAACTGATAGCGCACAAGACACAATTCCATGAATATGCCAGGAATAGCATTATGAAAGAGTTTTATTGAAGCAAGCAGCACAATAGGACACTCTCAGCCCAGCAGCATGAACAATATGAACGGCTGTGGAGTTTGTAGTGGAATGAACCCACAGAGATGAGGTATCGATCCTGCAGCTCACTGCATCTTTCCTCCATCCTCCCTGCTGCTGCTGCAGCAGCTCCATTCTGCATCTCTCATGTGCACCTAAACACTCAGTCTAGCTGTCTAATATGCATTTCATATTCATTTATGCAACACCACATCATCGGAACACAATCATGGAGCACCTTTTCATCAAACATCACGAAACATTTTAACTAAAAAATCAAAGTGAAGTCTAATCAACATTCAATTATATTCATAGATTTTTGCATCTCAAAATTAACACGTGCTGCCTTAGTCACCCAATTTCCAGTTTTTTTTTTTTTTGTCATTCATGTTTGAAAACAATTCCTTATCCAAAGACGCATTCGTAGAACAATGTAGAACAATTGCTCCAGACAGACCAAGGTTCTCTTCTTCCACAATCGATGTGGCTAACGTACATATTACGTAATATGAAATGTAAACACAATCCTTGCATTGCAACTGGAAGACAATCTTCTATTCGCTTGTGCTTCTATTGTCTACATTATACATTAACAAAATACTGGCATATTGCGGTGTAATGAGTGTATTTCAAACAGGTGGTCCACGATGTATAGAGGTGCTAATGACCTCTTATTCAGCCTCCTCTGGGATGCAGTCAGGTGGTCCATGACCTTGGCCACTCATTGTATGAGGTTATAATGTACAACCCAAGGCCATACATTACAAGAAGGCCACTATGGCATTCACGCCATGTCTCATGTGCATCATCCTACATACTACTATGGTATGCATTACTATGCATAGCAGCTTAACATGGTAAGCTACCAAGATGGTGACCTAAGCTCGTACTGTGGCACATAGAGGGCCATGGATCACAGAAGACCTTTAAGGTTGATTTTGGATCACCAGAATCAATATTGATCTTCTGAGGTTATACCTCACAGTACAGATTTATTGAAAACTTTAGGTGCATTTCCCCCTCTATTATGAAATGTTATTATAATCTTGAATTACAGTGTATTATATGTCACGAAATATGTAATTTGTAAGGATTGCATTTTGTAAAACGATGTTTGACAAAAAAATAAAAATAAACTTTACTTCTGTTCAATGCTCATATTGTACTAGTTTACATGAGTTCTTATTTGACTGTAGGGATCCACTGGAATCAACACATGTACATATCCTTGGCTTACATGCAATCACATAACTTGACAATCTATCAGTAGTTCAGTCTGACCAAGTACAGTATTGCACACAGTACTACAGTAACTACATTCTTGTGTAGCTAAGGTGGCCTTGCCATGGTTACGAACAACTAACACAATTCATGATCTACGAGGACCTGTCAGAGGTTACACTGGTCTCCACTTCATGGGATGATTAATGGTTCTCAGCCACTTAGACAGTTTAGAGGTCAAAGGGTCACCTGTGGCAGTCTTTTATTTGCACTTCACGCAATTCGTGTTCCTGGCCCAACTTTATGGTCCCCTTGAAGATTCACGCAATTGACCTGTCATTCATATATGTCAGGTGCGCAATAACTGAATACATCAATTAATGACCTGTCAAAGGTCTTTCCACAGGTTAATCAGTAATAATCACAAACAGCACGTTGGTCTCCTCTTGTTACTAACAAACGATGTGGACTAGACAAATCTCTTAAAATAACAATTTCTGTGACACCGTTGAAAATGAAAATCCCTTTTCAACAAGTACCTGTATCGTGATGTACAATGTTTAAAAGGTTGTAACATTAAATCCGAACCAACATACATGTAATGAGCAGAGGATCAGAAGATCACTAAATGCTGGAAACTATCTGTATCTATGGATTACCATAACTAAACAATCAGATTGAGTATGAAACAACCAAACAATGACCTCATGGCTTCATCACAAAGTCACCAAAGGAAAATGGAAAGAGAAAAGCTACACGACTACAGCGAATTAAAATAACATATCCAATGACATCAGGCTGTCAATTTCACTGCAATGTTATTTCAAGCTCTTAATAGAAATGCACTGATTAGAAAGTACTCTGTTAAGGTCATGTTTGTCCAATTGTAACGGAGTATAGATCATCTTTTATGGGAGTGAGTCAGGAGCACCAGGTGACTTCTGTGTCCTCTCTGTCCTGGAAATGGCAAGTGCATCTGGTCTTTGCTCTTTTATGACAAGAATAATGTGCTCTATCTATTCCTAGTACATGGGGAGTAAAATTGCCTTAAAGCAGATGAGACAGCTTCCAAGATCTGCATATCTTTGCAATTTAACCCAAGAGAGAAAAAAACAAGACCCTAACATAAGCCTCCAGGACATTTTACGAGGAAAGACCATCTAGCAAATCTACTTGGTATTTTCTCTTGATGCACTTTCATTTATTATTCATAGCAGTCTAGGAAAATGACAGTCTCTCTCTTCCTGTGGCACCAACAGGGCTATTTGTTGCCTTGTTCATAAAGAATGAGCTGAAGCGTACAAAGCTCAACATACAAACCAAGTGTCATCTCTTTTTAATTCAAAATTTCATCTTGATAACATCTAAAGCTAGCTTTTACCATCAGTTTGAGGCTCAGCTTTAAGTATTTAAGATTATCCGCCTATCTAAGGTCTATTTAAATGTTGCAGCTGTTTTAATGCATATCATAGCATCTGATTTCCCTGTAATTTTAAATTCATGCAGAATATGAATCCCACAGGAGTGGAATAATCTCAATAAACAATTTATCATAAGAAGAGATACATACCTCCTTGTGGCCCTCAAATGCAGCCATGTGCAGAGGAGTCCACCCGTTGTTGTCGCGATGCATCTCATCCAGACCACGGTCCAGCAACTGCCTGACCACATCCACACTGCCTTGCTGAGAAGCGATGCACAGGACAGTTCGGCCCTCGGAGTCTATGGTGTCCACCGCTGCACCCCAGAAAAGTAGTAGGTTGACCACAGCTGCATGACCCATGGAGGCAGCGGCTTGCAACGGTGTTCTTCCATTCTTGTCGCAGTGGTCCACATCGGCATCGCCTTCGAGAAGCAGCTCGCAAACTTCATGGTGACCTTCGTAAGCCGCAACTAAGAGCGGAGTCATGCCATCCTTGTCGCAGTGATTGACCTCTGCCCCTCTGTCAAGCAGCAGACTCACAACACCTGCATGACCTTCTGAAGCAGGAACACACAGCGATGCCACACTGAGAGCAGTGCGGCCATCACAGTCCTCATGGTTGATGTCACCCCCATGGTCTAGAAGATGCTCCACAATTTCCACATGTCCCATGTATGCAGCAGCAATCAGAGCTGTGCGACCTTCATTGTCTGTCTTGTTAACCTCTGCTCCATACTCTAATAGTTTCAGAACAATGTCATCATGACCTCCCCATGCAGCTGCCCTTAAGGCTGTCCTACCATCGCTGTCTGCACTATCCACTTCAGCAGTATGGCTCAAGAGGAGACCTACAACATCAGTGTGACCACCCCATGCAGCTGACCGCAGAGGTGTCCACCCATCACTGTCCGCATGGTCAATTTCACACCCTGCTCTCAACAAGCAATTAACGACTTCAAGGTGACCCTGTCTGGCAGCCAGATTCAAAGCAGTCTGTCCTTTCTTGTCCTCAATTTCCAGGAGGGCTCCCTTGCCTACTAACATGGTGATTAGTTCCAAGTTGCCATTGTAAGCAGCGGTGGCCAACATAGTCCTGCCAGATGCATCCACATCGTCAATAGCTCCACTTTCCAATGCAGCATTCAGGCTCATTTCTTCTTCAGTGGGAAAAGCAAGGGCTTGGGAAGCAGAGGCGTCAGGGGTGGGCACAATTGCACCGGCTTCTATCAACAGTTTCACCACTTCCTGTTCTTTGGGCAAACCATGGCGCAAACTTTCTTGGACGTTAGCCCCACTCTGGAGCATCCACAAGGCCAAGTGATAGGACTGGACACTTGGCTGCAAATTACTCTTGACTAAATGAAGGGCAAAGTCTTGGACTTCAACTGGCGTCAGGTCTCTTGCATGCAGAGTAAAGCTCATGGCCAGCATCCCATGTCCTTCTGAAGCCACGCACAAAAACTTCTGCGTGCAATGTTTCACATCAAGCAGCCACTCTGCAAAGCTATGATGGAAAAGGATTTTTGTGGCATCCCTACCATCTATGAGAATCTTAGACATTAATTCTAGGCGTCCTTGGAATTCCTCATATTCCAGAGTAGGATTCCTTGTGTAAACACAGGTGTACAGTTCCTCTTCAGTCAGTGGTCTTCTGGCAGCCAATATTACATTTAATATTGGCTGAATCTTTGCAAACTGCTTCTTCACAAAAAGTCTCTGGCACAGCCACAAATAAAGACCATTCAAAGTTCCAGGTATTTCCCTGATCTCACGCAACATGATGAAAGTTTCAGCCACCCCGTCGAGGACCTTCTCCAAGTACAGAAAACACCCATTGCTTTTGATGTGGAGCTGATTCAACATTTCAGCCGTTTCACGGCTCAAGTGCTGTCTCAATTCTTCTTCCTGGTCCAGACGACTAAGTATATACTGCTGGACATCTCTGACCACATGTGACTTACGCAGATCATCTAAGCTAATCTTTCGAAACCCTGTAAACATCCTAGTCACTGATTTGCTTTGCTTTCTTGCTGAACAGATCAAAAGCAACCAATCTGGGAACTTCTGATGGTGATTGGCCAGCAACTCTGCGATGGTTCGACTTCCAGCCGTCCTGTCGCTGATTGCCTGCATGTAGGATTCATCGATGGAATCCACTAAGACGAAGAAGTTTTGTGATGGTGGGGTGATCTGACTGAGAGGGTGCAATACTCCTCTTTTGAAGGCTTCATCAGGATTTCTCTCACACTGGCTTTCTTCCAGAGCCAGCTGGACAGCAGGTTCTTTCAAATATTCATCAAACCCTTGGATTAGCTTCGATCTTGAAATCTGTTCAACTAAGCTAATGATGAAGTTCGCAATTGACAATGTCTCAATATCATGTGCCTGACAAAAGTAATAAGCAAGCACTCGCCTGCTCAGGGCCACTTGGCGTCCATGGGTCGAGGTTGGCCATACTAATTCACAGCACAACGCGGTCTTCCCACACCCCGGCCCTCCCATGACCAGGGCACCGCATGTTTTTGAAGAGGCCCTGTTGTCAAGGAAATGGTTGATTTTACTGAAGGCCCATTCACGGCAGTAGAACCGTCGGCCTTGTAGAAGACTACTTGACATTTTTCAACTTTTTAGGGAATCCTGGCTTGCATCAGAGCTACATTTCCTTCATGTTCTCTTCACTCCCAGGCCAAATTCATGGCTGGCCACTGCAATGCAAATACGAATTTATTAAACAATATTAATCTACATTAAGAATGAAGTTGGCATTACTCACAATAATTATAAATTAGCCCTAATACAGTCATTTGGTGCTGAGCATCAGGAGTATTTATTTGTAACAGTGCAGTAAGCTTCTCATGCTCCATCTCTGTGACAATAATTGGGGGGATTATCAGTTGCCATAGAAAACAGACTAAATACAATGCTAACTTTATTACAATGCTAAAGGTGTCGACCTTTATGCTAATTATAATTAATCCAAGTAACGGTACCCCATAAAAATCCAATGATGAAACAAACAACACAGCATTTTGGCTGTCTGGGTACATTAGCATTGATGTCTATACTTCGATCAATCAAGCTGTGGGCCAGCAGCAGCAGCAGAAGCATGGGGCCATTCCAGACTCACATGCTTCCTAATATTTGGAATTTTTAGTGAGACGTTATAGCAGCCATGTTGTGCTTCTGTCACTTGGGTTAGTGAACAGTTTGCAGAAATGATATGCGAATCAAGCATCCCTTAGCTGCCCCTGGCCCCTGCAGGCTGCAGTGTGGGAACGTGGATTCAGCAGGGCCCTGGCCTAGATTATATGGCGCGCTTGATGCCCTAGCCAATCTGCCAATCAACAAAAGCACAACAAATCGTTTTGTTTGTAACAACTGACCTGTTCCAATCCATCCTCAATGTTATGATGAAAGTCCTGGCAGCGTTCACGGTTGTTCACAGAGCCGGTGGGTCTGCATTGCAGAGAAATTGTCAGCTAGCAACCGAAGTGTGGGCCTCACGATCAAAATGACGGCCGCTCACACAGGCGCAATGAGCAAAGTGGGCGGGGCTTAGTGACGTCAGCCTGAATCTCATTGGCCATCAATGTTTTATTGGCGCTGCGTCTATAAATATACAGCCCACGTGGTCACCTTGTTGACATACATGTCAAAATGAGTTGCCAATAATCTTTGAAACAATACCTTGATGATCCAAACTGTTAACTGTATATAAAGTTTCACTTGAACATTTTTTTACTTTTTTCTGACTTTAATCTGTAGTTTGACAGTATTGTCAAATTTAATATGACTGACTAACCACTTATAACGACTCAACTCAAGACATTAATCTTTAATAGTCAATTTATTTACAATTTGAATACATACATAATCGGTTCACATTCATAAAAAAAAGAAGCACACATAATACCATATATATGTGTCAAAGGAAAGTCATAAATATGGATGCAATATATACTTAGCCAATGGAGTATAAATGTAATTTGTAATGCAAGGCTACTAATATTTAACTTTTCCTTTCATGACAGGTAACTTCAGGCACATTTGTATTTACATTATCTATAAGCATACTTTATGCGGTAAACATAATTTTTTCGTTTTATAGCACACCACTGAAAAATGCCATTTTAGTCATAAACATTTTGCACATAAAAAAGCTAACATGCATGCAACAATTAAAGACTTACATTGTTTTGATAGATACTTGTCAGTGTTTCACCTAAGTATGTACAATTGAATAAACATCTTGAGTAACCTATTTACAAGAATAATTAAATTACATAATAAAGTATGTCCTCTAACTTACAAGGCTCAACTGCTCACATTATGTATCTATATCAAGATATATAATTCTAACTTAATAACTAAAATATTTACATGTATCACAATAAAATCCAGTAAAATTCCTGAATTTCCTCAGGTTCTCATAAAATACACTCTGGATAAATAATATATCAACTGTCTTTCAGCTCAAGTCACATGTTAACTATGAGAACGAGCTGCAGAAATGCATAACAGAGTATGACAGTTACCTAATAAAATATAACTTTTTTAATATCCAATAAAATAACTGAGAATGCATGTAATCGAATCATACAAACCTGTTTAGTTCCTCACATTGTGCTCTAATACACTGTATATAGGATGCTTACATTTTGACACTAGAACCACACATGAAAGCTGCAGGAAAATGTAATTGCATCAATTAACTGGAGATATTTAGGCTATGAAATTTACATGCATATGCATCAAAATTTGTGATGTCACAAAATACACATTCCTTATTACATTATACTAATGAACTACATACTATTGTAGCCGTAGGTGTTTTCCTTTTGAATTACTAAGTTACTTCAGTCATCATCAGTGTCCAGAGCTTTAACGAAAGCATCATAATCTGACGCATTAGCTTCAAATGTGGCTAACTGATCTGTGATTGTGTTGATTGCATCTTCCATGTTTGCACCTTCATGGAACATGTTGAGCAGAGGAGCAACTTGACAATCTCGGTAGAACTTGCCAAGATCTGTGTTTGCATCATTTCCAGCAAAAGGTGTTTTCTGAAATTAAAAAATCTAAATCAAACAAACAGAACATCAGAGTAGGAAAAATGTCTTAACTGGTGAATTGATTCAGAAGACAAGGAATGTTGCATAATTATTGTGACAATGTGTGACCATTCTTGTTCTTTAAAGTTAGAAACTTTGCCATCCAGCGTTATTCTGCAAATATGTTACATTTTTCATATGAAATTATACATCTAATATTTTAAAATTGCTTGAATATTTTCTCCTTCCTTTTTCTTTGTTGAACAACCCTATTCTTAATAACAAATGCTACCAATTCTGTCTTCTTTTTTCTTACTTTTCTTTTTTCTTCCACATTACTGTCAATTACACGAGAGACATGGAGACAAAAATTAACACAAGATCAACGCAAATGCATGACATACCAACTCAACCATGACAAAATCCTCTGGTCCAGAGGCCTCATGATCACTAGCACTTTTGTTTGAGCTGCCAGTTGATCTTGAATCCATTGGCTCAATGTTCCTCTCATTGGCTGCAGCATCACCACCTGACGCAGGTACTGCACAAACACAATCTGGTTGCTCTGTAGGAAGAAGGGCCATGAAAGGAATGTCGTCTCCTTCTGTTTTCTTGTCGGTCTCAACAGCAGGTGCGAATGCTGCTCTCTTTTGGAAACCAGTGAAGCTGGGGATTCTATGAAGGTAACTGCATTTAAATTGATAATTAAAGAATTAGACACACTGCAAATACACTATTAATGTACATTGTATCATGATGTGATCCATTTTCTGGATATCTTATTTGTCTTACCCAAAATACACAATTAATATACTGCTCCCTGTTCTGTTTTATTGTTTTTGTTGTATTGTCCATATGCGAGTATACACAGTACAGTTAATATAAACCTGTGTTAAGCGATCACCCAAAGCAGTTGGTCAATTTGGCCATTTCAGATATGTGGCTGTTTAATCTTGGATGAACTAGTTCATCCAAGGTTTAATAGAGGGGTAAATAATAAAAATGCAGTCTCATGGAATTGGTAAAGTGGTATTTTTCAGCAGGCGACCATTCTAAACAGGTGAGCAGGGCCAGTGGGGCAGGCTGGCAGGGTTGACTTTGGTACAATCCAGGGCTTTGAAGTCAGGTAAAAGAGACACCGACTCTGACTCCCAACTCCTTTCAAATCAGAACAGCCCACTCTGAATCCCGCCTCCTTGTATCGCATTCGCATAGCGAATAGTAAAAAAACAACACCCAAAAACCTCAGACTCCTTGACTCCCGACTCTAAAGCCCTGGTATAATCACAAAGTCACAACAGACGTGACTCCATACATGTACCTTCATTGTACAATACCGTCACCTGCAAACAATGCATCCTGAACATCTTGCAAGATTATGCAGTTTTGTACGATAATAGCATGATCCAGTCTCAGAAGGTACTCACCATATATTATGGTGTGGAGATTCAGTGATCTCGCCTGAGGAGGGTCTCTTTTGTCTGGCATATGGAGGTGGTGTTCCCTGCATTGGTAAGTGGGGATGACCAGGAGAAAAGTCTGCAGGACTACATGAGAACATTGTTGTACAGCAGTCAGACTCACTGCTTGTCCCTCCCGTTTCATCTGAACTGCTTCGACTGCAAATAAACATTGACAACTATTTTAGTACATACACTACATTAATAATGCTGGATATTTCTTAAATGCTGGATACTTCTCAAACAGATTTTGAAGTAATTCAAAAGGTATTACAATGTATCAACAGATTCCTTTGAATCGTATTTATAACGAATAATGCAATGATCAGATGCTAACTAATTGAGACATAAAACCATACCTGTGCTCATGGTATATAGTATGACAAGGGCGAGGTGCATTGCCTTTTCTTGGACTTGCATCAGGCATGAAGTGGTCATCCTTAAGGTCCACTGAGAGATCACGGCTTACATGTGGTGAGAAGAGCAGTTTTGTTCTATACATCACTTTGCTTACAATGGTACCCAGGGGTGTAGGGACTGTTCCTACTTTTTGACAAACATAACCTTCACCGAGATGGCATATCTGGGGCTCACCCATGTAAACCCTGTAACATATAACGTAAGTATCTGCCCCTTGTTTTCTTGAGAGTCGGTAAGCTGGAGTGGCTCTGCTGGCACATATTAGTGACTTAAGCAATATGCTCATGCGGTTGTACACAGTATATGACACCCTTGTGCTTGGATCTGATGAATCTGTCATCCCAATGCTCCATGTCTCCAGCACCATTGTCTCCCCTTCCACCGTTTGCAGGGAAAGTTCCAGACAAACATGCTGGCCTATGAGTAAAGTGTTGCCTGTGAAAACCTTTTTGGTCTCGCTGAAGACTTCAGGAAGGTCTTTAAGTGCCAAGTTGAACTGCAAAAGAGAAATTGCACTTCAATTAAATCATATATATGGTGTGTTTTGGTATAATAGCATCAACCAATTAAATTATAATCTATAATGGGAATGTCAAGCTACAACTAAAAACATTTCAGACGCACCCAATCTGATCCTGTAGAAAATGCCTTTGATTTTGTCTTGGCCTTGTGACCAAGCCTGGACTGCACTATCACTTGAAGACATTTGTAAACAAAGTATTTTGTGAATTTATCCAAATCCTTCCTATCTTGGCTTGTGAGCTTTGGTGTCGTCATGATTGCAATCGGTGTTCAAAGTTTAAATTGTGTTTGGCAAAACAACGTCAAATGTAGTTCAGACTTCCGCCAGTCCGTAAATATTGTTGACAATGACATTTAAAGTAACTGTTTACTTCACTGCCATGAAATCCACAAGAATATGTCGCCCTATTATCACCTTCTCAGCCCATGGACGGGTTGTATTTCTTCAGCCATTAGATGCCTGATACAGTAGAGATCCTACATACAGATTTCAGTCTCTTGAAACGCAACTTAACAACCAATACATCAATAAAAATTGGGCTCGGGCCATTCATCACGTTGGGAAGCCATGATCATAACATGAATTTTACCCACAATGCACTGATGTAAACAAGTGCAACTGTTGCGCGATCTAGTTTAGCAGGTGCTGCCACCAAGCGGATGTTACTTTGGAGGGCAATTTCATAAAATTTAAGTGTTGTTACCTGTTGTTTAAGCCTTTAATGTTAATTAAATTAATTATTTGAAACATATCTATATTGTTTTACTCACAAGATAAGGCGTGCTGCCAAAAGATTAATAAGTTGAATTGACAATTTACGATTTGCTTGAATAGTGCGTCTCTACCACCCCTAACTTCACATGTGCTTGTCATTGGTCATGTCACCAACAAATCTGTGTTTATCACGACTTTGCATCTACAAATCATTCTGGCAGAGTACCAGAACATTAAGTATAAAATCAATGAATATTTCTGACAAGCCAAAAGTTTATGTCACTCGCAGAGTCCCTGAATCAGGGCTTGATTTGCTCAGGAAGAGATGTGACATTACTCAATGGAACAGTGATGATCCAGTACCCAGGGAAGAATTGCTGGCCAATGTTCAGGGCATGGATGCTTTGTTTTGCCTGCTCACTGATCGAATAGACAAAGACATTTTAGATGCAGGTAACTAAACTAATACTTATCACACTGTAATCCATA
This sequence comes from Alitta virens, assembly GCA_932294295.1. Classification (NCBI taxonomy): domain Eukaryota; kingdom Metazoa; phylum Annelida; class Polychaeta; order Phyllodocida; family Nereididae; genus Alitta; species Alitta virens. Next base: position 11,453,285 of record OW028577.1, on the reverse strand, counting down.
TATATATAATTAGTGACACTGAAATTTAAGCTTTATGCAGTACATTTACTGTCTGGCATGCAGTGTTTTCTTGCCATTATATAAGGTTTCACTGTCAATGCATTTTGTTACAGGTGCCCAGTTGAAGGTAATAGGAACAATGTCAGTGGGATATGATCATTTAGACCTCCCAGAAATTGCAAAGCGGTATATTCCAGTTGGGTATACTCCAGATGTGCTCACAGATGCCACCGCAGAACTCACTGTGTCACTCCTGTTGGCGACATCCCGCAGAATCCCTGAAGGTGCCAAAAATTGAAAATTTTCCATATAATTTAGTTAAATTGCAGATGTCTAACAACTGTTTTTTTTCCCCCAGGGGTTGAAGCAGTCAAATCTGGAGAATGGGGAACTTGGAAACCGATGTGGCTGTGTGGTGCTGCTTTATTTGGAAGCACAGTGGGCATGATTGGTTTAGGAAGAATCGGCCTTGCAGTGGCAAAACGTCTTCAGCCATTTGGAGTCTCTCAGTTCTTATACTCAGGACCATCAAAGAAATCACACGCAAGTGAAGTTAATGCTGAGTTTGTTGAATTTGATGCTCTCCTCGAACAATCTGACTTTGTTATTGTCTGTTGTGCATTGACAGCAGAGACAAAAAACCTGTTCAGTGAAAATGCCTTCAAGAAGATGAAAAATTCAGCAATATTTGTGAACACCAGTAGAGGTGGAGTAGTGGACCAAGATGCTCTGTATACTGCGCTGACCACAGGTCAGATCAGGGCGGCTGGACTTGATGTAACTGTGCCTGAACCGCTGCCAACTAACAGCCCATTGCTCAAACTGAAAAACTGTGTTATTTTACCTCACATTGGAAGTGCTACAGATGAAACAAGAAGCAGAATGTCTGAATTGACTGCCAGGAACATTTTGGCTGGACTAGATGGCAAGCCAATGCCAGCCCAAATCATGATCTAAGAGTGACATTCCATGAATATTGTTAGTATTTACAGGATATACTGTATCTTTTGTCCCAGGCAATAAATTATATTTGAGAATCTATATATATGTGGTGATCTTACACTTTTTGTCATCTCTTGTGTGTACACAAGAGGGCACTATAGGTTTGGTGTTAGATTGGCACAAGGGGGAGTTAGGGAAAAAAGTTGACCACAGGTGTCGCTTATGGGTCCCTCCTCCCATTCAGTCAGTGATCAGTGCACAGCACACATCATATGCATATTCTGGTCATGGTCTTTGTCTTGCCATGTGAGTTGCACATGTCTGGTGAGTGAATTTTACTAACTCCATAACTAATACATTTTTCCATGCTATTATGTTCAAATGAATTATTATAGTTACTTATATATATATTTTATATATATATTAACAATTGTAGGTACTTTTGAGCTTTTGCCTTTGGAAATAGAAGACACTTAGTCTGTCTGGTCTTTGTGGAGAGACCCCGGATTGGGTAGGTCATATGAAATGGCTTTGCTATTCAGTTATATTCTTATGTTCATTTACTTTATAATGTCAATCCTTTTAATTATTAATAAAAGTATGGAGTAATAAACAACTGTTACTTTCAGACTATATTTGTTTACCATTGTTCAATGTAGTAATCAGCAGTTACAGATTCAAACGAATGTAAAAATACAGTTAAATGTCTGTTATGTATTTAGATGGTGGTAAATACCTGTTTTATATTAACTCATGTGTATTGTATCTAATATATATTTTGTTATTTTATACAGGGTTACTTACCTACTTACTTACGCACTCGATTCAGACTTTACGAATTAAAATTCTACAAGAACCAAAACCTATACATCGTTATTCATTTTTCGGAAGAACCGGCTACAACACTTTACCAAAAATTTACTAAATTGAATCTCTATACCATGTGGTGACATTTTTATTGCAATACATACTTTTGTCACTGTCCATTTGTGTCAATAAAAGATGCCATGTTTATTCACTTTTATGGAGCAGAGGCATGGCAGTTCGCTGATAAATCCTTCCCAGATTTTCAAACTACTTGGAATAGGTGTGTCCGTAGACTGTTTCAACTGCCAAACATGACCCATAGAAGATTTCTTCCACAAATAATAGAAACTCCATCAGCTGCGTACCAAATATTTGCAAGATTTATCAAAATGGTCATAAAAATGGATGTAATTAATTTTAGAAATGATGATTTTACAATCAATGGTTTTACTGGTGCTGAGATGGATTTTATGTTAAACTTTTTATGTAGTTTTTTATTTAATGTTATTACATGTTTATTTTAAATGACATATATATATATTCTACTACTTGTATAATTTATAGTTTTGTACCTGTCTATTCCATGTTTCATGTGAATGAATAAATGATTTATATATATATATTAAGAGTATACATTTTTATACATTTTTAAATAACATAACAATATATATACACATGTACATATGTATTATGAAATATGTCCTAGCCACAGTCACCTTCAAACAAATGTTTGAATATCATCAAAGTTAATGTCCACATTTTTTCCACTTTTAGTGCGCTTCTGTAGTTTAAGTTTGGGGACACTGTTGCCCTTGCCATTTGAATTGTCTTTTTTGGTGAGTTTTTCTGTTGACTGACCATCTGTGGTAATGAGAAGTTGACATCCAGATTCGATGAGACGATGTTCATGAGCAAGAGCCAACTGGCTGACCACTCGTCTTTCCATCTGAAAGGCAAATGCTAAATTACCATTTCAAGTGCTTATTGACCATTTCATGCCGAAATAAGAGCAGTTGACATTATAAATGGTAGGTAGACAACTACTACATATAAAAAAATTGATAATTAATCGTAATTACATTTTCGGGAACTTAAGTGACCAAGTCTTAAAGAGGCATACAGAATATATATTCGACATATGGGAAAATCCATACTTATAACAGCTTCTACAACTAGTAAATTTCTAACTGTGTATAAGTGGCACTCTTAACGGTTCAGCATTATTCATAGGCACAACACATTTTGGCTACGCTAATGCAATTTCAAATTTCCACCCACCTCATGCTTAATGGATCTAGCACCATAATGCACATCATACCCATCTGCCAGGAGATCAATGACGGACTGGTCCCAGCTAATTATAATGTTATGTCTTTTCTTGGCCTGAAACAAAAATTCATATCTGCTACATCAGCTTTGTCAGTCTGCTGAAATGAAGCAGGATTTTATCACACAGCATTGATAACTTGCATGTTTAGGACACAGAAATAATGGCGCATAGGTTGCAAAAAAAGACCTAAAGAGGAAAATTTAATTAGCAACATAAAACTCAAGCTGTTGTGCTCACCTTGTCAGCCCAAGAGTTCAATTCTCTAATCACCAATTTGTTCAATTCAGATCTTGAAAAAGGCAGGAAGTAAACTATCTCATTGATTCTTCCAAGAAATTCATCTCGTCTAAATTGGTGCTGCAATTAAATTGAAATGCTTTAGCTACACTCTAAAGCAAGTTAATAAGCTTAAATGCAACTTTGATCAGTTTTTTCCAAATTACCTTCAAAATTGGACGCACAACTTTCTCCTTGAAGGTTTTTGATATGGTTACTTCTTCACTACCTTCATCTGAAGTTTGAGAAAAAAGGATTTAATTAAATTCTTCTCCACAGAGATGATTCACCCAATTAGTCGGAATTGGCAAGCAAAACATAAAAATGAACTCACTGTTGGATTGAGACCTATTTTGCTTTAACTTCTGTATTTCTTGACGTAACTGAACTGCGTGGTCAGCTATCTCTTCACTTGCAAGGTTTGAAGTCATAATGAAAATGGCATCTTTGCATTCAATGGTTTTTCCTTTGCCATCTGTTAATCTACCCTGAAACATGAGAAAAAAATTTCACAACCAAATACAGACCAGTTTATATGCATTTGAAATGAAACTTTCATGTGGAGGAAACTATTATTATTGTAATATTATCATATGATTAACATGGAAGGCATAGTTTACATAAGGTATTTTTATTGATGTTTTCGCATCATGGTGAGATAAATTTGTCATATAGTAAAAAAATAAAATAAAATAAACTACAATTTCACACTACGTCACATATATGAAACATTTGAATTAATGATTTCCTTAAAGTTATTACTTAAAGTATTACTGGTTCCAATTACCAAAAAGAAAATGATACATATACACATTATAACATGATTAAGAACTAGCAAATATTAGAAATTTTAGTCTACATACATCAATCACAGGTGAATATCATGTAATACTGTAAAACAATGCTGCTAAGGCCACAGACAAATATACATTGTTAAACTATTAGAAATGTTAAAGATAAGAAATGGGTCTTATTACATATATTTTAAAGTTAAGACACTGTTCCAAATTCTCTACCTACAGTTTATTTATCACAAGCAATTTACCTCATCAAAGAGTTGCAGCATTATTGTCAGGACATCAGGATGAGCCTTGTCAACCTCATCGAATAGCACAACTGCAGTCGGCATTTCTCGGAGCTTTTTGGTCAGTTGTCCTCCCTCCTCATGGCCTACATACCCTGGGGGAGAACCAATGAATTTTGCCACTTCATGTTTTTCCTGGTATTCTGACATGTCCATTCTTATGAACCCCTGAACAGGAGCATCGAGGAAATTAATTACATATTGTGAAGATTAAATAAATGTCATAATAACACAGAAAGGCTTAAAAAAAAAACAATATCCACTTGCTTTCTTTTCTTCTTTGTGAAGATATTTGGCAACCTGCTTGGCAAGTTCAGTTTTTCCTGGATAAAGAAATAATGAAGTGGTGATTCAGATATAATATCTTATTCTCATTTTAAATTAATGAAAGACATTCAGTAAACTATATATTTTACTTTATAAACCAACTGACCTATTCCTGAGGATCCCAGAAAGAGAAAGACCAAAGGGTGATCTTCATCATACCAGCCATTTTCTTTTCTTCGTATTGCTGAAAATCATTGTGTATAATTACAATTAAGGACATAAAAACTCATTTAAATGACCAAGATGTAATTCCCTTACCAGCAGCAACACAAGAGATGGCAGATTCCTGACCAACGATAGCTTCTTTAAGTCTTCGCTCAAGAGGGAATTTCCGCCTCTCCTCTGCTTCCTTTTCCTTTTGCTTCCTCTCAAACTTTTAACAAACAAAAGAGAAAAATAATTTGTTTACTAAATTCATCTGATAGGTTTTGTATTTACATAACCTGAAATTTACTAACCTCTTTTGATGAAGACTTTAAGACCTCAAGAACACGACCATTTCTAGCATAAGCCTCTGGTTTATGCCCATTTTCATTTTCTAAAGTTGGATCAGCTCCTGCAAAATGGAGCAGATACTCTTTATAATCCTCCTTGTGTTATACATCACCAAATCACACAATGTAGTGGAAAGGCTAGTGATTCTCTATCAAAATATTTCAAATAGTACCCGATTTTATCAAAAGTTCGACAATTTCCGCATCATCAGCCAAAACAGCATAGTGCAGACTTGTACAGTCCTTGAAACTAGCCCTGTTGCTTAGTCGGTCTGAGAATTCATCTTCTCTGGTAATCAACACTGAAATAAACGTTATATATATTTTAATGGGGTGCTTCACTGACAATAATTAATAAATAAAAAAACTCTTAGGTTTGAACTAATCATATATATTCATACAATGTAAATTCATACCATGTAAAGAGTTAAGTTGTTTCTCTCTCGCCACTCTGTAAACACTTGAAAATTCATCCCCCAAGTTGGGATCAGCTCCTGCATCAAGTAAAATTTTGACAGCCCTGCAATAAGAATTGTCTGATGAATTGACAAGCATTCTATCACTGCAAATATTTGTAACAAATAGATAGCTTGCAAAGTAAAAACTACTCAAACTCATATATGGTACATGTATATGGGTCATTCCACTGGCATTTCAAGTGCAAAAAAAAAGAAATTTTTAATCTTTCTAAAATCCATCAATATTATGAATTTTCAGACATTTCAGTATTGTAACATAACAACAAAAATGTTTTCATCTTTTACCTTTGAATATATTTAAATTGGTTGGTCATATAACCTGTTATGTCAGCCATCATGGTAACAGGAAGGACAGTAACAGGATAGACATTTAAAGAAACTTTATGCAATATCTGAAAGGAAAATGGTGGTAATTTCGACCAAGTTTCCATTCCATTTTGCAATCATGATGGAGTACATTTAGAATTGCTTTTTTCTATGATAAAATATTTTCCTCATTAACTTGGTAACAGGAACGACAAAACAAAAAGTCACCCCATGCCATTACAAACCCTTTTCTTGAATACTGAAAACAAATTTTCCAATTATGTAAGATAAGCAGACATCCTTAAGTCCCCCATATCAGTGCTTTCATCTCTTGAAAGTGCACAAACCTAAAATTTTTTGTTTTTCATCTTAATAATATGGTAACAGATGGGACATTAATTCTGTGGACGAATTTAAACAATTAGATGTTACTGGAACTGCAAATAGTTCACAATTTTCTTCACCAGTTGAAAATTCTACTTCTGATTATATATATGTGAATATTATAAATGATGTTTAACTCATTCATAGTAGGATGAAGATATATATAAAATGAGGTGTGGGACATGCCATTTTTTTATTACTTTTATAGCAAAAGGAGCAAAAATATCATTTATGACAAATTCCTGCAAAAATTTCTTGTGTGTATTTATCAACATTGGTCTGCCCATCCCCATAACACATTCACATTATTAAAACAATTTTGCATGTTATAATCACATTTGAAAGTTGAGGGATGGTGGGGTGCACTGTGTGTGTGGAATGACCCATATATACCTACTCAATATTTTTATTGATGACTGCAACATGTAGTGGAGTCCAGCCTAGCTCATGCTTTTGATTAATGTCAATGCCCAGTTTAATAAGTCTGAAATCAGTAATAAAAAAAATTTATGGGTATCAAAGTGTCTTAATAAATGTGAAAATTATGGAATGCTTTTTTCTTTTATTATTTTTTTGTTGATGCATATTAATTACCTTTGGATTTCACTGATGTCATTCCTTCGTGCAGCCAAGAAAATTCTGTCATCTGTAAAAAAGTTCTTAACAATTATGCATGACATAATTTTTCCTTTTTCAAGTCAAATTAAGTTCAAAAGAAAGGTGATATATTTAATATTACATAAGATTACAAGATTACAGTTGCTACTTAAGAATAAAAGATAAACATAATTAAATCGGATGCAATGGCATTTATATTTATGACACCAATTATGACTGAGACATTAAAGTTACTCCCCAAATTTGTGTTGCCTAATTCAAGTGAGACAGCAAGGCATATCACTTGATTTACACTATAAGTTTGTATGGTCTAACCATGGGATTTTCTTTGGAAGCAATAAGCCAACCCAGCGCCCAAGGTGAGAATTGAACCTGCAGACAACCCAGCAGCCACAGACGCCAGTCTCCATGGACCTCGAACGTTAATATTGACCAGAGTGCGAGGAACCAGACTTCTCTGTCTCGAAGTCAGCTGTCGGATAGTTGAACAATATGATCGACGAAATCTTGGTATAAACCATGGAAGTCTCCGACACAATCCACTCACGTTTGCCATGCCGCGCCGGCTTGTTATTGCAGTTCTGGACAATCCCAACAGGTGACGCGGCGATGTTTCGTTATCATCCGCTAGGGGGCCCATTAATCGAGTTCGGCAACATGGATTCAAAGCGTCCTTGGTTTCCAAAGCCCAATAATCCAAACAAATTCACTGCCATGGAAAACAAGAATGACATTTTCGATTTCCAAGGACCCTGATGGACGCAACCACAGGCATGTCACAGGCTCTAACCTAACTGCCAAAACCAGAGATGACTTCAAGTTATTCACTTATTGTGTGATGACGTTACATTTGTACAGATAATGTTCTGGATCCAAGAGATTGATTCAATAACTTAAAGATCTATCTAAATTATGTTTCCAGGAAAAATCACAAGGCAGCTCCTGAAGCTGTCCACAGGGGAATTTGATGTAGAGAGCATCCACACTATTAAGCTTCCAAATAAAGGTATATATAGATATGTACGTTACTCAACATGGAATTAAATAAAGATCAATTGAGATCCAATTTCAGATAATTAATGGTCCATACATACCTGTATGACCTGTAGTTAAAATCACTTTTTTCTTCCCCTTGGAAATATTTAGGGATCAGTGATCTTTACTGTGTTGGAGAATGCACCAATTTGGAAAGAGCTGATTTATCACACAACAACATTTCCAAGCTCTACAATCTGGCTAGTTTATCACAACTCAATTATCTCAATCTATCAAGCAACAATGTCTCCTCTCTTGGTAAGATTTCTGTCTTTTTCTTTTAACAAGACATGGAATTTGCACTCTCACAACCCCCACATCAAATTCAAACTTTTCATATAATGTTTCATTTTAGAAGGACTACAGAGCCTTGACAGTCTGGAGTTTCTGAACTTGGCAGGCAATTCAATTACAAGGTATGGACAACAAACCACAGCATACCCTGCATGAAAAATTTAGATATCTCATATATATAGATGTTATATTATAAATGTTATGGAATGTGTATGGACCTCACTGACGTCGTGATTATAACTGCGAATTTCTGGGACTATTTAAAACTGATTCACCTAGCCTATATGTTTCTTTTCTCACTTTTGTGTCATATTTATGTAATGGAATATAATTTTCTCCTATTTACCATTAATGTACTGATTATACATGTTATTCTGTGCATGTCATTTTATTTCTTTATGTCTCACAGCTTGGAGAGTTTGAGATGTTTGTGCTGTCTTGAGAAACTCATGGAACTGAGGCTAAATGACACTGTGAAGAATCTATCAAACCCTGTGTGTTCTGTGCCTAATTACAAGACCAAAATCCTGCAACTTCTTCCAAGCCTCACTGTTCTTGATGGTGTGCACGGTTTTATGTTTGTCAATAGCTTTGCAAAATTTCGCATTCAGAGAAGTCCCTACTGGCATGAACAATGTAAAAACAAAATCAACAAAGCTATTGGAAAACATGACTTTGTTAATCACTGATGTTTGTAAGCTTCATTGTTTGTCTTCTCACATTGTACCATAATGATGATTCTATCGTGTAACTCCATTGTCAAGAAAATTTCCATACTGAAATTGGTTCTGATCATTTTGATTTGAGAAGAATACTTTATCAAGCCACATTTTCTACATTAGGTGAGTGTATACGAGGGAAAGGCTCAGAAGTGTATGATATGTTACACGAAATTGACCAGTTGATTGACGGTTAGTAAATATAAATGTCTACCATATTTAAACCCTCAAGCAACAAGGAATATTTGTTAGATATTTGCTTGACTTTGTACTTTTTTCTTTTTTTGCAGCTACAAACCCAAACTTGCAAGAGGTGGAGTCCTCGAGTAACACTGCCAACATTGCTGATTTGCTTAAACCTAGTGACAAATTTGAAATGGCTCCTCTGGCCAACGTTGAACAGCAATTAATAGGTATGAATACATTACTATCAACACATTAATGCACCAGTATCAATTTTGATCCAAGAGGTACCTTCAGTATGTGTGCCTCATGAACATAAGTTGTCCCACCTTATAAGCACATGGACACTTTTTTTTTTTTTTATGGCTCGCAAATGCAAAAAGGTTGTGGTGATAAAATGTTGACCATCTTTTTTATTTTATTTTTTTTTGTTGATCACTGAAGCATACCCAGTCGGTAATAGCTGAGAAATTAATCACAAATAAACAAGTCTGTGTCAGTATGTGTCGAGTATAACAGGGACCTCCTTCCTCAACCTGATCTCCCATAATTTGCCCCCTTCATACAATAACTTAATTTACATTGTAGTATGTCTCATTTTGACTTCATAATGTATTTTTCTTCTTTTTTCTTTCCTTTCATTTTCAGAACTGCTAGATGGCTGTAAACTTTTAACCGACGAAGCTGATAAAATTCTTCAGGCCGGAGAGAAAGATCTTCTAATTTTACAACAGCATTGATGGTATACTTTAATTGATATTTCAGCAGGTTTTGAAATTTTTATGATTGTTAAATTTTCACATTCCTCTTTGTCCAAAAATGCAGCAGTGTATAACAAAAGACAGAATAAACCAAGTAATCATTCACAGATACTTTTTAATCTTTTCTCATGGCATCACATAATACTTAATAGAACAGTAAATTCTGAATCTGGTACATCAATATATAATTAACCTCTAGATTCCACCACTGGCAGACTCATGTGATACTCAAAATAAACTACTCAACAATCTAATTCAACATCGATGATCATATTGAATTTTCATGTAGCTGAAATATTCCTAGGGATATGCTTGTATCTAATATTTCAAGGGGTGAGAAGAATTAAGTTATTTTAACGAGAAGTGCAATAGTAAAATACTTAAAATACAAACATACCAAAGTATAAAATAATATCATGCAAATAAAGAACGAATTACTTGATAATTAAAACCAGTTATAAGGAGATCAAATAAAACTTTGTTACACCACATTCCTTATACCTCTTTGAACTAAGCACTTGAATTATTACAAAGATGATATATTAAGGATTGGAATGGTAAAATTACATAAGTAAATCATATTAATGTTTAAGCTGTCAGATATCATGACTTAGAAGATGTACATTTACTAATCTGAGCAGTATGGCTACAGAAAACCAATATTTAATAGACTGAGACAAAGTGAATCAATTCCATCAAACTAACACAGTTTATGAGAATTAACATAACGAAACCACCAGGGTTTTGATCTAAGACTAAAGAGATATATTTAACCTATTTACAGACTCCGGGTTTATATACACACATAATTATATACACATAGTTAATTATACTTAAATGCACATCAACATAACTTCAGCGAGAGGTACACTTATATAATCTAAATGTACTCTGCAGAAAATTCCACAAATGGCATGATCACACTATCACATAATTATCACACACCAAATGTCACACACAAACTTCTTTGTCTTATTAAGTGTATAACTCAAGAGCAAATTCTGCTGTTCATCTAGAAACATGTGCAGTTCATCTCCTACAGTTATTGCTCATCAGTGAGTGATTGATCATAACTTCTTAGTCATCAAAAATACCTACCTACCAGATCATCTATACATTCATCGTAGGATCTAATGATTGTCCTAATTGTGACACTCATGATTCAGATCACTTTTAAGTGGAGATCATACTTCATGATTAAAAGATACACATACATTTTTTGTACCATCATTGCCATGCACACAACACACACATTTTAACTCATCATTCAGTATGTGAGCTATCATCTCCAACTCAATCGCGGAATCACACTTCAATTAATGCAATGCAATTGATGCAACACAATCGAACACACAATAGCTTAATTCCCACAAAATGCATACAATACATACATGGTATAAACTGAATGTCAGCTGAAACATACACAAGGAAGGGAAAGTGTTCGACTTAAAAAATTATAATAAAACATTTTCTTTAAATTTAGAAAATTAAAATTTGAACAAATTAACAATTAAACAACATAATATATGAAGCCTGAATATATACAGCCTGAATTAGACTGTCTTGTGTATAGGAACAAACATTTTGACTTAACATATAGTGGACACACTGGACAGGCTACTTTAATCATTCATTCAGTTTCAGTGACCTCTATCACTACACTGCAGGGTGTAATTTTTCACTGGTCAAGAGAAATTTTTAAATGCCATAACAAATCTATATATAAATTTCAGTCCAACTTGCTGACCACAGTGACTAACTCAAACCCTTGTTCCTTCACAAAAATACATGGCTAAATATCCTAATGTTTGTACTAATAAATCTGGAACTTGAACTACCATGAGTTTATTTTAATTCAACTACTTCACTGGCATACTCGTACTGACCGCAATTGCACCTTTATTAGTTTGTGACTTGTGAAACACATGAGATCAATGAATGAAATTATGATAGTTGTTGCAATGTTTTACTCTTCATTAGAGAAATCAAAAAAGATATGAAAGGGCGGGAATGAATCGAGGGAAAATATGCCACATTTTTTAAATGTACAATGTAGGTCAATATATTCACTATCTACACATTCACTGCTTTTTGCTTCACTTACTTTAGGGCCTAACATAGACTGCGGTTATAGAAGAAGGATAGAATGTGATCACCCTATAAAAGTACAAACAGATGATATTGTTTCAATAATTTAGTGATATATCTATAATTATTTTTAGTTAGAAAGAGTAGACATTGAGACAGGCAGGCTCCGGTCACTTTTGTGACTTAAAATATGTACACTTATTTAATGCAATTAGTGCATGGCTCTGATGGTGAAATTGACCAAATGGTGATTTATAGCAGTGAGAGCAACATAATATTATCATGCCCTATCAGTAAAGAGTACTATATCGAGCCATGCTTACACAATTATATAAATCAGTTGTTCCCTTCAGCAAAGTTGTAACTAATGACATAAGTATCACCTTGACTTTAAAATTATTACCTATGTAATTAAGTAGCGATTAAGTTCAGTTCAACAGTCCATAAGTTGTGGCGAAGTAGACTAGCAGTTGAAGAACTAAGACGAAGCGGTTTGATTGCTCTGAACTGCAGCGAAGTTATCAATGGAAGGAGAAGGAGAGTGTTTCAGCTCCTTGTAGCATGCCTTGCAAACAGGAACTGGTTGTTGGTACATGTGACCAGGGAGAGGCATTAGACGGTCAATGCAACGAGTGCAGAACACATCCCCACACCGCCAGCAGTGGTACTGGAAAAACAATAAAACATTAGGACTCAATCTAGATTATCAGCTAATAAATCTTTAGAAATTCATATCAATAAATATAAATAAATAGCACAGCACACAAAAATACCTTCTTTGTGTAATGTTCAAATGGAATGGCACAACCGCAATGTGCAACGTTGCGGAATGTTTTCCAGTCAATTGCTACAGACTTCAGTTCCATGAGAAGTTGCTCAACGCAGAGACTCTCCAGACTAGTTGAAGAAGAAAGTCCTGACGCAGTCATCGAATTCACTGCATCATCATTTGTCATTGACTTGAACATCTGCAGGAAAAGAAACTAAGCATTTACTTCACCATCCACTAGAGCACCATACAGTGCTGCCACCTGCTGTATCTACATCGAGCAAGGTGAGAGGCAATTGCAACAACAATTTCCACTAATCCTTACGATATAATGGTTTCTCATTTCTTTGCATCTTTTACATCAATGATGGATGCAACTTTATAATAGTTATTTGACAACACAAACTTTGTTATTTCTTACATCATCCTTGTACTTGATGACTCCTACCAGTGCTCCTACCTGAGATCCACCATCTTCAAAGCCAGACTCAGTGTCAGACTCTCTCCTGTTGTCAGTACGCAAGTGCTGTTGAGCCTCAGGCTCATGTGAGAAACCTCGGTTGTTATTCTGACTAGTCGAAGAAGAAATCTTGAGAGCGTCGCTCATTAGCAACTGCGTCAGGTCCATAGATTCTGAGTTTGTAAGACCTTGGAGAATCTTCTTCAAAGTTTCTTCTGGCTTACCAAGGACCTTGCAGAGACTTGTAATTCTCTGAAAATCCAAGCAGGAATTTCTAATCAGTCACAAAAATGCCATTCAGACAACTGAGACATAATCAAGTCCAAAATTTACCAGTGAAATGTATGCATGATGTACTTTTCATAAGGCACACTCTTACTCTAACTCAGTTAGCAAACATTTCTGAAGCTATAGAGTTATTTGTGGCCTACCTTTTCCAGCAAGGAAATGTGTTCCCTCATAGACCCTGAGTGATCCTTCAATGCACAGATTGTGTCCATCACATTTTCTCTTGGATGAATCCCAGTTTCAAACCGCATGTAAAGTCCTTTCCAGAATCTGAAGAGGGATTTACTGTGATTATACCAACTTATATTTCCTCACACCTCCATATACAATGATACAACTTTATCCCATAAACAATTGCCAGTGTTTTTAGTTAGATATTACAAGAAACATTTAGTTAAGATGCAGAACAATTAATGCACAGTCATTAATGAGACTTCTACAATTACTCTCCATAAACCTACTTGAGACTCTGGGGAATCTGCACCGGGGTCAAGATTGGCATCTCAATGTCCATCTCCTTCTTGTAGAAAGGATTGATGAAGTCATTTTGGTACTTGGACATGAAGCTCCACAGTGAATATGTCCTCTCTCTTAGTCTGTAATATGAAGGGCAAATGATATAAGAAAGAAATCTCGTAAAATTAAAGGCAGCAAATTAATACCCATCTTCCAGGTTCCAGATGCAGAGACAAGTGCTATTGTATAATTGTTTTTATATATAGCCTTTGCGTTAAGATCACTTTCATAAATTTTTAATTTGACAACGTCTAAATTGAGACTATAATAATTTAGTTTGAATACCTGTCAACATAATGAATAACCTCATTAATAAAACCAACTGATGTTAGGGCTACAGTTACAAAGAACCAAGAATGATTGTGACTCGCATTACATAAGTTCTGATGTGGGTCGTCAAAAATAGGAAACAAGCTACCACACTTGCCTGAGATCAACCCTGTCCTTTTCACAGTTCCCGATGAATGTTCCAAACTGACAAGAATATACATGGTCGTGAAGAGTGATGAGATAGCGTTCGTTGAATTGGAATGAGTGAGGAAACATCTGCGTTAGTTGCCAGACGCAATCCAAGAATTGACTGAACACAGGAGACGTCTCCTTCTGCTCCACGGTGCCAATAAATCCACATCTGTCTGTGTATTTATGGCCAAATGAAAGCCACTCCTTTTCAATCAAAGCCTGAAAATTAGCAGAATATCTTGTAATCTAGACAAAGCAAAAGTCCCAATGACGTTCATTGTCATTGACATTTGAATTTGATGTCATTTTATAAACATTTCCCGATTTAAAGGCAGTTAAAACTATCTTAACAAGTGATACTGTGTTAAGTACATACCTGAAAGCCCTGAATGGTACGATGGTACGGGTCTAGCAACAACGCAGCGAGACCACAGGTCTGAGCTGTGCGATCCCAGCCATCTGAGCAGTGAACCACGACGCTGATGCCTTCTTCTACCGCCTATAAATATGCAAATGACAACCTAATTATTATGAGTGAGGAACCACATACAATTGTAGCATGTTTCATTCCTTGGAAACCATTGGAAGTTAGTTCAAATCTGCACTGGCCATAAGTTGAGAAAATTATATAAATATATGGAACCCAATTTCCCAATGTCACAAAAATGACAAACCTTAGCAACAAATGCAGAAGTGTCAATTATTGATTTAATATGTTTCAGCCAGCCGCTTCCTTCTAGTCCCGATAGATAAGCATTCATAGACGGATTTTTCATCTCGCACACTGGAAATAAAATGGTGTGAAGTCTAAATTTATTCATGAAGTAGTCAGCATTCCCTATTCCCAAACAAAAAAAGATCTATTGCAGTTTCATATGCATCAATGGGCACTTGTGAAGTCTGGCAGATCATAAATTGCTGCCATAAAATCATATGGCTTCACTGCATTTAAATGAACTCATCATGCATTGCTATGACAACTTTTCACTCTTTTTGTAACGACGTTTAGCTATATGTTGTTGTTGGCATTAGCAATATGTAATTTCCTGGAATTACTTAAGGCATTATATATGCAGCTGTAATGGAAATGGCAATATCCATAAAATATTTACAATGAAAAAAAGTGATCATCTTAAATGTGTCATATTTAACAATTCTATTAAGTGCCAAAGCTAGCCCACTTCTCGAGCATCTTGTATTGGTTAATATACATATATGTGCTGATTTCTAACAGATATTCTCAATTTTATTTAAAAGAGAAAATTAAAATTACCTTCAAGTAGTTTCTGCAAACCGTTTCTCATCACATGAATATTTTCAATGCCTAAGAAATGAAATTTAATGTTTGCGTAGAAATTCTCATTTTCATATCCCTTCCCAGCTGCCCGGTTTGCCATCGCATTGATCTGAAATCAAAATTAAAATAATAAATAATTTTTTAAATGTATTATTTGTCCAATTGATCATGTGGGCAAGTTATTTTCATACACAGTTTGATTTCTTTCTCTCTGTTAACACACTAACCTTAGGTCTGGTATCCACAACAAACATATATTTTGACTGTGGGTTTGCTCTGAGAATGCATTGCAACAACTGTTCATCCTCCATGCATCGAGCACTGAACCCGGCAAGAGGTTGACTGCAACGACAGATGGCCGCCTGGAAACAAAAAAAGTTTCATTACCTTTTGCATTAATCAAATCAGCAACATCAACAGTATTACTGCTTATGATCAAGGTTATGCATGTAATACAAAAATCCTTTGAAGTTAACGAAATATTGTTAATTTCAATTACCACCTTTGAAATCGAGAGCTTTTCAAGTTCTACAAATTTTACATTACAAGAGAATTATCCGAGTAGTTTTTTACTGAAAATTTTGGTATCATACCTGATTATCTCTGTGAAGATAAGAAAGCACCGGTAGTCGGCCTCTGCTTCGGAATTTGGCACTTCCCATTATTATTGGGGTGGTGGCACTGGCTGGTACAAACAAGTAGCGCGGGTATGTGTCACACAGCTGAAACAAGATGGAAATAAGTTGTAGTAATTAATTAATCATGGCTGTACCAGAAATATAATAAGTGATCGTCTGTAGTCATCCATGAGGGTTCACACAAGCAGACTTATGAAAACAATTGTCAGTATAGAATTGGGAATATCTGAAGTCATGAATGTGAAATAGATTTGCTTTCTTAAATTGTACTTTAATGGCTATCAATGAGCTTTATACACTGAGTATAAAATGGGTTTAACCCACCAAAACCTGACAAAAACCCTCCAACAAGCTCACAAATAGTATTCCAAATTATATTAAATGGTCTTTGGTTAGTATAAATACATATAAGAGTGATGGGTGGATTAGTTCCTGTATTTCTGCCCCTGTTGGGCTGATAAGGCAGGCAGGAACCATGGCAATGAGATGATGGATGAAACAGCAATCCAACTTAATAAGGCTCGACTGAGAAATGAACCCAGGTCCCAGCGGTTGGAAGCCCAGCTGGTACCCAACCCCTGCTACGGGCCCCTAGAAATACATATAACAGTGAATGTATGGAGAAATAGAAGATTTGCTTTCTAAAACTTTACTTTATTGCCTATCACTGATCTTTGCACATCTTACGGGCATGAGTATCAATTGAAGAATGCAATTCCTGAATTATAGTACAGAGACTTATAATGATCTTCAGACAATCATACAGACTGACAAAAAGTTACTTCTAGTTGTAGAAGTTCAATTCTTATGACAGTTATACAACATAGGACCATGCTATTTTAGTTTGAAAAACTTATGTTACATGTCCTTGTCTGCTGAATACCAAAGATTATAATTTTAAAGCTAACAACAATGGCGAAAAAGTTGCTAAACCAGCAAGTAATTAAGTGTTTTCACTATTTTAAATTTGGGGTAACAACCATTGATCTTGGTTATGTCCTACCATCATGTAGCATCATCTGTGCAAAGTTTAAAGTTTCAGATACAATAGTTTAAATATTGTTTTGTCTTTCCTGCACCTTTTATACTGATTATAAGTAAAATTATGGATTTTAACCCAGGTTTAACCCACTTTGGGCAAAATGTCTATTTAGCCCAACCTGGGTTTAATACGGGTTTAACCCGGGTTAAACCCGGTGGGTGGGTTAAATTTGCCAACCCTGGTCTGTCACAGATGTGGGTTTGATTCCTGTTTAGGTAACTGTGGGAGAGAGTTGGGTGTCTAGTTGGTAGATCTAATATTCATTATTTATCTGGAGGCATTTGGCAGGATATCTTACGGGATGTAGTTTGCCATTGATGTGCAGTTTTGTCACTTCATCATAATATCAGGGACTTCAGCAAATAATCTGCATGAATCACTCACAGAAACCTGAGCACTTGCATCTCGAAGTCCGCTGACCTAAGAAAGTTTGTGGTTGCTAATGGTAACGTTAGATGCACAGCTTGGATGGCAATCATGCAATCAGTAAGCATAGACTACACACGTGACAGCATCTGCTTACCAAGTAATATATGTTCGAGCTGCCTTGTCATGTGTAGGAGGGCCTTATGAGAACACAGGGTAAACAGTGTACCCTAACTATGTGTGATTTCCATGACTGCCCATGCACGAGCTTGCAAGACAACAGTTCTTGCAAGACAACAGTTCTTGCCCCACATACGATATAAATCCTCAGGTCAGGTGGTTTGTAATGATATCTTTTTTTTTTAATAATAGACAGATCTCTCTCCCACTAAATGCAAGGTTGTCAAAAGCAATTGCTTCTCCAATCCACCAATGTCAATCGCGCTCATTCAAAGGTTTCTACGAAATATTGAAGCTTATATTGCCAAAAATTCTCTCACACGTACTATATAAGATACTTTTTTTTTCAGATTGCATGATACCGAAGCTGATCCATTACCCCTAGAGTGCATATTTTCCTCTAAAGAGATAATTACAGACGCATTTATCATCAGATCAGAGGTCTCTGTTGCTTTTTGAATCAGGCAATAGACAACCTGGGGGTATGATTTGCCAGACTTTCTCAAAACGTTCAACCAACTACCAAAAACAAGATCAGTGTATTTTCATGGAACACTCCTAACCAAAAGAATGCATTAAGACTAATGGAATTATACACAGAGGATTAAATCTTATTCCGATGGAATGTTTTTAATGTGTTCTTGCAGCCAATTATACCCAATTCGATTTCCAGAAATTCCAATCATTTGTGAAAAGCTGGATCCGAATGATCTCATTTCAGCATCAAACGAATGTAACCAAGCTAATTTGGCCTTTTGCTTGCACATAATTGGTGCACAAACATTTGCAGAGGCACAGGGCTTATCTGGGCAAGGCAGCAGAGGCTCTGCCCATGCAACATTGACTGACCTTGGGATGGCACATCAATAGACACAATCAACACTCAGCATCATCGATCCTGCAGCAGCAGCAGTAACAAGCAGCAGCAGCAGCAGCAGCAGCAAGGGCAGCAACAGCAACAACAACTACACCTATTGTTATGTTACACTTAAATAGCAAACAGGAGAATAATGCCCAGTCGAACTAGTCATGCAATATACACGTGACTCGAGGGTTAAAAATTACAAGGCAGACATGAAGAGGACAGACTGAAAATGGACAGCTTGGCAATAGAGAAATATAGACAGAGGCATCCACCAATTTGATGGCCCTTTGCCACACCCTACTCATCATCACAAGACATTGATCATAGAACTTTCACAAGTTTCACTTGCAAAAAACCCATTTTCCCTCGCATTAAAAAAAAAAAAAAAAGATAGCTCCACCCTTTCCAAAGAGAAAATAATCAATAAAAAAAACTACGCTATTTTGAAAAGAAAAAATAGCTCAAGTAATTACTACTGAAGCTATTAAACATCTTTATTAACTTTTTCCCTATTTCCTGGAAGACTCATCGAGGAACTGCACAGAAAAATGATATGGCACAACAACAGAAAGGAGGAAAAGATGCACAGTACCAAGTAATTTGATAACTGAATCCAAATGAAAATGTAATTTTTTTGTGATGAATTACTAGCTCTGCTTATGCATCCCTCAGCACCTCATACGAGGTCTTCATAGAATTTAGCCCAGATGACGGATGAATGGGAAGGGAACAGTAGTGTCATGTTCTCCATTTTTCCTCATAAGGCTACTTTTTCTTCTTGGGAAACACCACTTGCACCAATGTGGATGTAGGAACATCTCAGAATGGAGGATTAGGGTTGGATAAGTATAGGACTAAGTATAGTGCAGATATCTGAGACATCTTGTTATTCATGAAAGAGTCGATTGACAAGATGGCTGAAAGAGAGTGGGGAGCCTGGGGACACTGTTCCAGCCAATTTCATAGATATGGAAACTAGTCTCATAGACTTTGAAACTAAACGCCAGATGACCGCATGTGATTCCAGGACTCTTATTGACTGAGGGACTGCCTAAGCCAATGAGAGTCCTCGGTTCACATGACGTCCTCTTGAGTTCAGCTTCCAAGTCTATGAGATTGGGTCCCCATGTCTATGAAATTAACTGTAATACAATGCCAGTTTATTGGGAAATGAACCTAAGACCCTCTTAAACAGTCGACCAACACCTTTACCACTAAAGCCACATAGCTGCTTAACATTCAAATGATGTACGCATGTATTTGAAAATACCTCGTAGTCTTTGTTGATGTTGGTGAGGACCCATTTATCGTTGGGCACACCCTGGCGAAGGAATTCTGACTGGACGTCGTAAATGTCCCATCCGGTGGTCCGTTCCGGTAAGTCAGGCGAGGTGTGCTGGAAGGCGTACAAATCCCCAAGCTCCACTGAAAATATAAGAGAATATACATCAATAAGCTGTGCATAAACTTGTATTATTGCAGCAGGTAAAAACCTGTATTCCAGTGACAGCAGTAAGTAAATTGAAACCAAACATTTGTGACTATATATGCAGCATAAGACCCCTCGGTTAAAAAATAAAACAAAGAATTCAGACCCCTTAAGATACTAATTTTAACTTCAGCGTCCCAGTGCAATTTAAATAATGTACGACATCATGTCGAAAAGCCTCATTTGGTTGGTTGACATAAAAGTTGGAAGATCAATGCGGCGTTGTCTAGTTCCCTCTAATTTTATTTCATCACTGCCACAAATATAGTCTTTTACAGAGCGATTACTTGAGCTTGAACAGAACCTATGTCATTACTTCTCCACTAAATAGCAACCAATGACCCAGAGGGTTTGGCTCTCCTAAACAAAACCCAGCAGATGATTGGCAACAACTGGGGATTTTGGCCAAGTAATGAAGCATTGTGCAGTTCGAATAGGGCCAGGCTCATTCGTGTCTTCATGACTCGCAAGAGGACCAGGGAATCGAGTTAGCTGGGAAACAAGAGAGAGAGAGAATAGCATGGAAGGAAGAGGAAATCATCCACAAGGGAAAGCCTTAACTAACTCCCCCAAGCCATCTGTTATACAAGAAACTTGCTAACTGCATTCCTCATCTCCTAAAAAAAATTAGCACCAACTTCTGGCAGTTGGCCCACTTTAAAAAGTGGCCTGCAGACAAGGAAGTTTGCACCAACCCATGGTACAAACTAAACAACATTACAAATTGTAAAACAGATGCGTGGGAGGACACTTTGTTGCATTGTGCATTGTAAGTTTTTTTTACTTTGGTCCTTCGCCAGAATGTCAGCTACTGTCAAAATGCATCCATCAGAATTGAAAGGATTAAACATTTCGAACAGAAATAGTGTGTTCAAATGGCAACTTCAAGAAAAGACAATTGAATAAGGTGGCCAGCAAAAGAGATTCATGGGTAATATTACACCTAGATGGACCTATTGTGGTGGCAGAAAGCAGCTATAGTGGCATTATTCAGGACTCCAGCGACTAAACTCTCTTCTGTGGGAGATAACAATGAAGCATGCCGACACCGGAAAGACGTCAAGCACTCTCCGGTCAAAGAGTCACAAAATCCGTGACGTAATCAACGTGGGAGGGGGGTGATGATGACGTATGGTGGAGGTTGTCATAGCGACGGGTCCTACATCACGCATCCAGGGTGTAAGGGCTGAGCCGGGCAAGAGTCGTTCAGATAGGTGAGCCCCAAACAAGCTTTTCCCCTCAACCAGCTTCAGTGAGATTGAGCCTGCCATAAACCTATAAGTCTCCCTTTTGAGTGATGTCTGTAGCATGCACCCATAAAATCGACAACAGTTTCATTCACCAAACTGAAGATCCATATGTCTATCAAAAATAGTTAAGAATACTCTCAACAGTATGCAGAAATATACTTAGCAATGTAACTATGTCATCTATAGCATTGGGGGTATATTCATATTCAATATTCATTCGTCGTGGGTATTTATAAAGCAATACTAAGCATGACATCAAAATATATTCATACTAAACCTTCTAAATGATGGAAGACCCATGATATAAATTCCATCAACAAACATCCTGAGAATGCATAATGCAACACTGTGTCCTCACATGCATCATGCCATTGCTTGGGTTGGACTGTAGGAATGTGCAAACCATCTTCATGCAATCTATCAAACAACCATTACTCAAGAGTATCTGACATCCCAAGGCTTCTGTGGTCAATAATTCAGAATATACTGGCATTTAATCAAATCATCCTACAACTAGATATAAAGTTCTGTCCATGAGTTAGCAGTACAGGGATTAGGCAGCAAGAGAAGTCAAATTCAACAAAACCAGATATAGAAACACTTGGTATCTATATATTGATTGCCTCAGCACTACCCATAACACTGGCTCTAAAGCCCTAGGACCAATGAGACTAAGGGTAAAATACCCAAGAGCCTAATTGACCCATCCAGCCCCCCTGCAAACAAGCCATCATCACCCTAGGGGGGGGGGGTTGTAGGTCTATTCGCTACAACAGCAAGATCACCCTGGCCTTCCACACTGGTGAAAAATACAACAACTCACAGGTCTAGTGGTTAAGGTAATGCTTTGTAGCTCGATTTCCTGGGTTCAAATCTCAACACAAAGTTCAACTGCAGTGCCTTATACTCAAGTAGCTCTTAGAACATATATTCTCACTCCAATGGTTCCATTTCAATGTGGATGAGCGGCAACTAGGCCACCTAATATCCATCATAGCGGCTGAAATTTATAGGAACCCTTCGGAAGAGTAACGGTGATTTCACAAGAACAAAAGCAATTTTCCCCTATCCCAAGGCATAACACCAAATAATGAGGAACATGGCTCCGAGGCAGACTTGAGTGAAGGCAGCAGTTATGCCTTGGATCTAATTCGGTCTATGCTCACAATATTACAGGCAATAAAAGGAAGTTTCAGACTTTGGAGACCTCTGGAGGCTCAAACTGGAGACCCAAGTTGACAAGCCAGAAGGTAAATTCGGAAATTAAAATGGCCAGGTCAACATGACAACTGACAGGACTGGCATCAAGTCATTCAAACTGCCGGATATTAAATGGCATTGTGGCCAGCTATTCATTTCCCTAAGGACCAGTCAAGACAAAAAGGAATGATAAAGAGATGTCACTTTCTCTGTAAGGATTTCCTCTAATTCATGTGCAAGGCACACCTCTTCAAATACTGGTTATTTTACTGAATCCCAATTGCACCCCAGAAAAGGAAAGCTTGCTTAAGCCAAACTTTCTTAATTTGCCTTATATATTGAATCCTTTCATTTACTTCTTGTCTATCTACTGCGTTTATTTTCTGTTTAATAATATTATAAAATACTCTGTATTACTAAGGTATATTAAAATCCCACTTAGTATTAAGGTAGGAAATGGAAACACACAAGCAATGCACACAACATACATAGTAGGTCTAAAACACACCCCTCTCCAACACAGCTACCCAAAATGACAGAAACAGACAGGAGAAAGGAGCCCAATTTACCCTTATTTCCCTCCATTACATGTTCCTGCCACATGTCAGTCACTACCTTCCCCAAATTGTGGTCATGCCAAAAGGTTATTTCCAGCATACAGACACCCTAATAAAGCAGCAGACAAACACAGACAGATAAAGTAGTAGTAGTAGTAGTAGTAGTAGTAGTAGTAGTAAAATTGTATTTATTGTCGTTTCAATTCACGGAATCACATACATTGTTCAAGACAAAATACACGAACCAAGCAGAAGCTTCTGTACGACGTACTAATAATAATACATAAATCTAATAGGACTTACAAATATATAATAAATATAGCACATTTCTGTATAGCACTTCATTTTAGGTTCAGTACCTTTTGAGTCAGCATTGTTACAAGTTATTACAAACAGCTCTTTAATAAATCAATGCACTTGACTTGTCATTTCTACATTTTGTGTATATTAATTTTTTATAAACTACAATCTCACACAAAATGTAGAAATGACTAGTCAAATGCATTGATTTATTAAAGAGCTGTTTGTGATAAACACAGACCAAATTTGCTGAGGAGGCAGTGTTTGTTTGCAAGTTGAGTTGGTCTGCAAGACGTGCAACATAAGGGTGGACGTTACTTTTAAAGATCCTTCTCATTGATCTTCTGCTCCTGGCCTGCCTTGAATAATGCGTGCCAAGGAAAAAATGGACGAACTGAGGCAAAAGAGTAACGACAGGCTCCTGAAGGAAGTATTTACCAGCACAGAGGAAGTAGAGTTTTTGGTCCTTTCATGTCTTTAGAACTTATTCTGTACACTTATCGTCCATATTTGCTCTACCTTGTCTCATGAAGAAAAATGTCAAGTTTACGATGTCAAGATAGTGAGTTCAATTTCATATTAAAGCAAAGTTGCATGAAAATACAGACCACGCATGCATAACAAGACAAGAAGAAAAAGTGAGAATCAAGTTCAGAAGCTGAACAACATGTTATGACAGAAGGTTGTTTTTATTATCATTGCCTTCTATTTTGGAGATGAAAGAATTGAGAAAAAACGTATAAACCTTCGCAATTTGTTTCGTGACAAATGACATCAAGTACATTTTCATGGAGCTTTTTGTTTTTATAAATCATTTAAAATAAATTCATGGCATTTCTTTATCTTTTTTTGGCCTGAATGTCAACTTGGAAATGTGGTTTATTAACATTTTATCAAGTTTCAATCATTTACAGCTGTCAGAAAACAACATGATGGATGGCTGAATTGTTTTGATAAAATAAGCTAAAATGAGTTTTAAGTATTCCTACCTTCACAGCTCTACAAATATTTTCCAACATTTACAGCCCACAGATGTGTACTAACCACTAAAGGCAGGAGAATTTACCTAATGCACAAACGAGGGGCATGTCAGGACACTTCAGATTCTACAACCAAATCCAACAACCTTCTAGGTGTCACTTTAGCCCACACACAAGTAAACGTACTTCCAGGGCAAAAGTACATTCAAGCCTTTTCTGATAGGTGCCAAAAAATCTTGCGGGTCTGGAGAGCAGAAAAGACCTTTCAAGGTCGGTGGGAACGAGGAACCAAATCAATGCCGGTAACAGCTGCACAAGGGAAAAAACCTCAGCTGCCAAAAATCGACATTTTCTCTGCTCAAGCTGACATGGATGAATGTAATATCCGCTTTGTTTGCTTTCAAATCCAATGTTGATGAGCCATGAAAATTAGAGAGTTAATTGCCCAGGATTGGGGTGTAAAAATTGACGAAGGGTGTACAAATGAGCAGCAGGGTTGTCGTGATATTCCAGAACCTAGTACAGCTACAGAAACATGTTTGAACAATCACAGTATTGCTGAAAATATCTCGAACGCTTTAGCACAAGGCATTTCCAAAATTGATTTTCGATGTTAACACGTCCAGAGTCAAGACAAAATGGCCAGGACAACTGCATCCAGCTCCATCCTCCTTCCTCCACTCGACCATTACATACGTTAACATATCATTCATCTGTATATCATGAGCCAGTTAAACTGCCTCTATTTTGGCAAGTCTGTACAACACTGTCCCAGCTAATGGTATGCAACTAAGTTTAATCCGTATTCAACCCGAGTGTTGGATCAAAAGCTCCTATTTCAGGACATCTATATCGACCTTTGATGAGACATACACATATCTTACTGTTTATCTCTTTTGGAAAACCTCCAAATGCTGCACCCCCATCTCGCAATCCTAAAGACATTTTCAAAGAACTGAATGCTCTTAGGAAAGGGCCAGCCAGCATCAATGAAACAACGATCCATTTATTGACTCTTGGGGATCAGACATATTGATCCCTTTGTGGATATATACTGAGCACTTTAGAGTGTGCAGCTTGGAGTGTACTTTAAAAGTACATATCTAAGAAGAATCTGTAGTTGTTTGAGTGAAGGAAGTAGTACATGTGGGCTGGGGCTACATCCCTGATTTAGGGACTGATGAATCTGTCTATTTATTATTATTTATTTATCAAAATATTTTTAACCAGGTACACAATTTCAGCAAAAGCTGTTTTGCAAATAGGTCCTGTGAGTACTTTGATACAAAAAACATTAATCAAAACACATAAAAGTCTAGGCTGGGGCATTGCATATCAGATATAATTTCTAACGACGCATATGTTTCATTCGATTACTTAATGTCAAGCGAACAAACAAGTGAAGAACATGGGAGAAGAAGTCCTAATCGAACTCTATATGCCAAAGTCATCTCATGTTTGGTGAGAGAATTCAGTCGTTATCTCAACTTTCCTCCCTTCAAAGGGCTCAGATGTGAAGTTCACGACCTGACAAAAGCCACTGCTTGAGGCTAATGCATGGTGTACATCGATATCATAATGTCATCATAGCAGGGAGCAACTTCTTCAGAATGCACTGGCAGGTCCTTTAGGTACTCCCCTGCAGGATTAGCAGTGTTTTTAAAAGGGCCTCAACTTAAGCCACCATTAGAAGTTAGGTGCTTCAACTGGCTCAGACTTAATCCACTGAAAACAGCTTGCATTAAACATTACAGGATCACAGCCATGGGGTTTCACTAAAAGACCAGGCACCTTCCTTTGTCCTTTTGCTTCTCCTTGGCACTCTAAGTCTCATTTTAAGGAGTTACCACGGAAACGACGAGAACATTTGCTCACAACCATCAGAATAACTGAAAGGAGTAGTTTTTAGTAAATCTCAGCAAAGTTTTGAAAAGCTTTAGTGTCACAATATCACATAATTTGGGATGAAAAGTACGAGCTGCTGGAAAGACCTGTCTATTTAATGATTCATTTTGCAGACAGGAAACTTATAGTAATGGGGAATCTTTTGCCTATGATGACTAATTAGTGTCACATCTCCAAACATCCATTGTCTCAGGCTTTCAATGTCATCTCCGCCAATTGTCGCTCCTCGGCTTCCATAAATTTGGTCGTTTTTCTTTATAAATTGTAGTGATCATTCAACTTCTGCAAAGGCCCAAGTGGATTTCATATAATGATGCTACTTAGAGCCCGAAGTATTAACATTATGAGCTAGCTGAGAGGACTCCACTGGAGCTCCAAAATTCATGAAATTGTTGCTCGCATTTGTCCTAAAGAGTGGAATGGGATGACAGAAAAATACTTTTTGACATTAGCTGAGCGAGTTGGCTTTTAAGCTCACACAGACACAGGTACACATCACAGGATGAAATTGCAAAGTGACATACAAAAGTATACACATCATGTACATTGCATGAAGCATCAGTTGACAACTGTAGCTGTTTTAACCACAAAAGAAATGTTGCTCTCGGCATACATAATATTGTAAACACAAAATATGCGGCTTTGGTAATGGTAAAGGGGTGGAAATCCTTTGAGGACAAAAACAGGGAGTGAGGCAGGACTTAGAGGATCCACAAGGGATTCTTTGTGCATTCGTTTCCATAGTAACAGATTTAGGTTGTTTTTCTAATGAGAAGCAGCACCAGTGACAGCAGCAGCCAGGATGCTGAGCAGTTGCTAAGGAGATGGTCGCATCAGTGGTGTCATTGGGCTTTTTGGCAAACTGGCAACATGATGGGAGAGCACTCTTATCTCAACAAAGTGGTCTTCAGACTATTAATGAACTTAGGCTGGGTTGGGAGCAAGAGTATTAGTATAGTCAGGGTTGGAGAATGCTATCATGCCTCAGCCATCTAATCCTACAAGATGAGAAGTGATATCCGTCTGAAAGGATCAATCAAATTGACCAAATCACATTGAAGTACAAGTATAGCATATACGTCACACGCCTTCTTAGCAATTTTCTCCCATTCTCTGTGCCAGCTATAGTTTAATGCCACTATAAATTAGCTCTGTAATGAAATAAAAGTCAACACAACAGGTCACCATTCCATTACCCCCAGACAAATGTAGGAATCGACTAGACGTCTACGACTTTGTCAATTAATAGTTTCCTGAGTAACAAGGAAGCCCACCAGTCTTCATAGTCCTCTCTACAGTCCAGTCCTCTCCACAGTCCCCACAGTCCCCACTTTAATGACCCTGCGGCCATAGCACTGAAATGAGGCCCATCACTTCTCAGCTTCTCTACGTTGCTCCTGTGGTATCCACTCTCGGCATACAGTGACCTGAGACACAGGAGCTATGTTAAGGCGAGAGAGACTCTTCACCAGGCTTAAGGCATCAAATTACACCCTATCTGTACACCCTATCTGTACACCCCATCTGCAGTGCAGCCTTATCATGTTGGGTGACTTAACCCCTATTTGATGTATGGATCACGTCTATCCACTGAAGACTACTTACCATAACTACATAATCCTGGTTTTCATAATCACATAGTCTCAGTTGTGTATACAGGAACAGCCCGAAAAAGCACTGAGAAAGACCACAATCCGGTCAGAATTACAACTTCAAGAACAAAAGTGGTTCCAAATATCAGTGGTCGTAATGACAAGGTAGTCTTAAATGTGAGGTTGTACAGCACCTATGACTGACGAAACAGCAGACTTGTACATGAAACACAAATGGCCATAAGCCAGTCTTTCGTAAACTTTTTTACCACACACCAAAGACTTCTTCCATTTCAATTCCCTCGACTGTTATAAAAGAGGGAAGTAGAGACAAGAAGAAACAGACCAGGGACTTTAATACATATTAAACATTCACAAAAAAGGCTAAATTGCCATGAAATGTGTTATTTTACATACTTCAAAGGGCGTACAAGCGAAAGCCGCTTTCTACCGATAAAGAGCGTACAAGTGAAAGCCGCTCATTCTACCTATAAGTTCTGTAAATATTGTGGCAAACATTGAATCTCTCGGAAAACAAATATTTGTGTTCTGCTCAAAACAAACTGAACAGAGTTAATATATAGGCAGAACAATCCAGTCCCTTAATCACCAACCTTCTAATATCTCTGCAGGGAATTAATATAACAGACCAGAAGAACAGGCCCAAACAGCAAGTGACACGGTCTCAATGGGCTGTCAGTCATCTCACATATTAAATTAATGCAGGATGACAGATTGATTTGATCATAACTGGCATAATAATTCATTTAAGAGGCGTTTAGGACTGTCAATTTAATGAGATGTCAGAAGTAATACAATTTCAAACGACATCCGCTCTTTTCTGCTTTCTATGAGATTTAGGTAACACTAAAACTGTCGT
This sequence comes from Alitta virens, assembly GCA_932294295.1. NCBI lineage: Eukaryota > Metazoa > Annelida > Polychaeta > Phyllodocida > Nereididae > Alitta > Alitta virens. The sequence goes on along the minus strand of OW028577.1, from coordinate 11,424,122 downwards.
TGCAACGGCCTTATTTGAAGACACCTCACCTGTTGTTTGACAAAAGTGAATTACTTCTGGTTAACCGGTTATCGTCTACCACTTTACATCAACAGACTTCAGTGTCTGATTCATCTTCTCCAAAATCCAAAAGGCTACAGAGATCTACAGTTAGTTTCATTATAGGCATGTCAAATTGAACCTAGACAAAGCTAGACAACTTCTGCTATCTGATGCTATATTTCACTAAACAGAACAGAACTGTCTACTAGCTATAGCTGGCTACTCAAAGCAAATATTTATGATATATTAGATAAATGTCTTGCATTTGCCAAGATTTATATTTTTTCAGTTAGCCAAATATAAGCTAGGAGTAGACAGAAGCAGCTGGCTTTAGCTACAGCCAGGAATAGGTTGCTACAGCTGTCAAGAGTCGACCATATTTTATGAAACTTACTGTATAGCTAGTGGGATGCAAATTAATTTCTGATATATATATATATATATATATATATATATACTCTTCTATCAAATGCATAAACAACTTCAAGATATGCATACTTGACGGACACATACTATTCAAACACAACCAACTTTTCCACTTCAGTTAAACAAACTCTGACCGAATCCACATTCGACTAATTCAGTGTATTGTGGAAGTGATGAGCGGAAGAGGTCGGATTTCCCATTCAAATAGCATTACATTGAGCAGGTCATCTGCACTATCTGCCTCCCAATGACATCACAGACTATTCTGGGGCCATTAAGTCGTCTGGTCTGCCACAGTGCTCCCTGGGTGGGCCATGCCAAGCACTGTCTAGCTTTTCCACAAACCTCATTACTGTATAATCATTGCCATCTCCTGAAAATAAAGCTGGCTTGCTTGTCACTAAATCCAGGGTCTCAGACAAAGCCTTGGGTAGGTAAAGAAGGGAATACAAAACCAAACACACATACACCAAGATGCATACAAGATTTAACTACAATTCAAGGCCTAGCCAACTAATGTACATGTATGCCCCAACCCTATAATGTATGCCCCAACACTAGATAATTGAATTACTTTAGAAGTATCAAATCAATTCACACACAAACAAAAAAACTGGAAAAAAAGGCATGAGAAAACTTTAACAGTTAAGTTACCTTCTTCACTTATTTGCTTTTAATTCATTGTGAACTAGCCATGGTCTAATTTTGAACTACAAACTATTGTTTGACTAAATCCTATCACTTAGCAGTTTTCTTCTTCTAAAAAAATATTTTATAGATATTCAATATGGAAAAACACCCAAGAAATGTCTGCAAAAACACCAAGCTGACACCTTGACAGTCCCTGGGCAGCAAGGTCTGGCTTTGAGATGCAGGGATTAGACTTACCGGGCTGGGAGAGCTTGAGCAGCGATGTGTAGATGTCATGACAGTCTCTTTCTCTGGGAATGATGAACATTTGGGTGAGGAATGTCTTGCAGCGGATCATCAGGGGTGAGCCAGCAGTGGTCAAGGCCATCTTCTCCACACTGGATATATGCATGTGCAGGATCTGCAAAAATACAATTAATAACTTCAGTAAGTTAAATTCTACTACACTTTTTTTTACATATTCAGACTCACCAGACTCATTAGACTATGTCCTTTTAAAATAAATTTTTTTGTACATAAACAACTTGTCCTAATTATTTATCCACCAGAAAAAAACAAAAGTAGTTATCATGCTTCATCTTCAATATCCCACCCTCTAAACTGCTGGCTGACTGGCTGTGTTTCCAGGCATGTAAATACAGGAGGTGTGTTTGGGGCCACAGCTCACCCCCTGCCATGCTAGCCTCCCTGGGGTGACAGTTCGCTTAATGAAAACACCGTTCGTCACTATGGCTTGCCTCCTGGGGCAGAACTCTAATTAAGCAACGCATTAGAGGCAGGAGCATGGCTTTGGAGGCAATGCTGTCACTCAGCCGAGAAATTGTGAAGCTAGCCATGCAAGTTGGGTGGTGGTCAGCGCACGTATCCTGGCTGGCTTAATGGTAGGAGGGTCAATATGCGCTACACATAAACACCGCAAAAGACCCACGACACATACGTAGTCGGCTAGTATAATGTTTCAGTCGTACTTTGTACGTTGGTATAATACAAGAACAGAAGAAGCGGTTACCACCACAAACGAAGTCCACAGGCAGCTAAGACACACTTATTACAGCCAAATTCATTGACTTGGAAACCTAGCTCATAGACTTGGAAGCAAAACTCAAGATGATGTCACGTGAACCCAGAACTCCCATTGGCCAAAGCAGTCCCTCAACCAATGAGTCCTGAATTCACACTACGTCGTCATTTGGAGTTTAGCTTCCAAGTCACTGAAGTTGTATCCAAGTCAATGAATTTGGCTGTAAAATCACCATCATGAAAGTCCTTTGGCAGTGACTAAATGAAAAATGTAGTTGGACATGTAGTGGGGACCCATTACCTTCAGGCACGTCAGTACTGCTTAGGCGACCACATTACTCTTATGTGTTCAATCTTTACAACTTCATTCTTTACTACTTCACCTACAACTAGCTATTAACACCGTGTCAACAACTAACTAGGGAAAGTTAATTACGTGGGAAGTGAAGCAGGGCTTAAGGAGGAATGGTGTGTGCTGATAAACATACCAAGAGATGGGAACACCTCCTCATGATGACTTGGGGCTGCTGCAGCATCCTCATCAACTGTCAGAGCATCTTTCCTTCTCTTTTGGTCCCTAGGAAACAGAACAAGTCAGTTGGCCCCAAGCAATGTCCACAGGAGGCCACACTCTCCATTGTACACTAGTCCTGGTCGGGCCATTGTTTGGATATTCTATAGACTACCCTGGCCAGACTCTTCTTCATTTTTTTCCTCATAAAAAGATGTCATTGTGGGAACTAAGTTTCTATAAAATTGCCAAAGAGTCTCGAGATTTGCTCAAATAGTTTTCCTTAGTATACCCAGAAAATATATGGACGGGAAACAGTTTTCATATTGCATGTATGGGGCTAGGATGGTAGTATGGCAACTGCTTGCCAGAAACAGTTTTCCTTCGACAGCAATATAGGATAACTTACTGATGCAGAGCTGAATACGTTTGAGATTGCTTTATTTGCCACGCCAATGCTCATAAAGTTCAACATTATCCATAAAGGTCCTGACACATATGCACAATTGCTGTAAACATAGAACAACAATCCACCTCTTGCTTGGTCCATCCTCTTAGAATTGGTTTTAACTGTAGTACTTTTGCATGTCCTGCAGTTTCCACCTGTTTTTCCGCTCTGCATGATCTACTGGAAGGAAGACACCATTAACATAGTGTATGGCTCAGCCCTTCCGGCCACAACGTGCCCAAACCAGCTACTAATTGCCAAAGTGACTGGGCACCAGTGTAACTCAGTTATCCCGTCAAAACAGTCACGATAGTTCACTTTGTAGCTGCACAAACACAGCACCATAGCCACTACATTATTAGTCAATATTGGGCTTTTAACGCTTTTGGTTGACACCTAAATAGAAGTGACGTGTCTAGTCAACGTTTATTTCGGCTTCAGATGTAATATATTATATATCAGGCTACTGTATACCACGAATTTGATGATGGAAATTATAACAGGATATGTACGGTGTCACCATGCGTTAATCAATTAACCGAGGAAACCGCCAAATTTAGATGGTCAAATTAGTGAAGCCATTGTTCTGACCTTCCAGTTTCCCCTGAAAACCTAATAACATAAGAATTGCTCAGGCCACATGAACTACCCAATTCTTTAACAAATGAGAGGATCACCTTACACCAGTAGCCAATGGCCAGACATAATCCTGCAGGAAGCCATAGCAAGTCATAGAGAGAGACACCATGATGGAAGCAGTGTCTTTCAATGGGGCATTATGTTCTAAAATAACGACAGGATAATCATATGATAATGATGATCCCCGGTCACAAATCAGGGACCCTGTGCAATGACTGCCACTTGTGGCTTAGCACAATGAGTCAGTTTGATAGAGGGTTTAGGGTGGAGACAACATTCTGGTCACGTCAGCTCACCCTGGCTCAGCTTGACGATCTTGCTGAGCAACTTGGCATGCCAGGCTGCAACTGTAATGAGAGAAGCCACTTCACAGGCAGCTACCAGTCCTAGACCATTCAAATTATGCAAAATACAGAGATGCTGACATTGATCCATAGGGGTATATGCTAATTACCCTATAACAGGCAGTTAAATTGGATAAGAAGCACCACAATCAAGAACCTTCTGCAACTTTAATGCATGAAAAATACCAAAGATAGGGAGCACAAAGAGGTACAAAACACCACTCAAGCTCTTGGAAGACCAACCACTGTTCTGCATTCTAGTCATCGTTGCCTAAAAATATCAGAATACGTGCATTCTTTTTGACCATGCTACGGAGAAGAGAAGCACATAAGCGAATCATCTGCCTTTTGATGAGGCCAGAAACGACAATTGTCCGCCCAATTTGGCTGGGACCAAATGCCCCGCAGCACAAGGACAAAAGGCAGCCAGTCTGTTATTCCCAGCTATCCCGAGAGCATTGCTTCACAGATCATAAGGCTGCTGCTGCTGCTGCTCTTGTTGATGGTGCCGCTGCATTTGGTGAGGGGTGATAAGTCTGCAGGCGTTGATGGATAATCAGCTGCAGAGGCAGAGACACCAAGTCTGCAAAGGAAGCCTGAAATTATGACAAGTGAGATAACTACTATAAGCGCGAAAGAAAAATTCAATTTGCAGCTCCCTCTCTTACATCTAGAAATTACCTCAGCTCATTTTTGTAAACAGGATTAATGCCGAGACACGCCATTAATTAGCATCAATAACATCTATGTATTTTTAACGGCTGCAGCATTAACGAGCACAAATTAGTCTGGCCACATGACAGCTTCTGAGAAATATGCACCTTACTTGGTAATGCATCATGCTGTGATAAATGGGCATCCGGCAGCTATGGCATTGGTTAGCCATTTCCAACTAAGCTCTCTAATAGTTAGTCTATGATTACCAACGTGTGTCTTTTCAAAGTCTTTGGCCTTCAATCTCGATTTTCCCCACGAGTCTCTCATTGTCTAGTCAAATTTCTAGCCAGAGTAGGTGGAGCACTAACATCAAATTGCTGCAGACTTGTCACCCCACACCAAGGAGATTTGACAATAATTGGGAAAGTTAAAATAATAGGGAAAGTTACCATAATTTGGAAAGTTACAATTAAGCAAGCCGCCTTCGTCTTAGACAATTGCTAATTATACAGCATATATCGGTGAGATATATAGCGATATAGCACCACCACTCCACCAAAATTAGCCTATTATATGTAACCTACCTCAGCCACCCACTAATGAGCGAAATACCATACAGAACAAACAACAATAATGTAGGCAGTCCATAAATGACATACATACCAGCCGAGGATGAAGAAGAGGCAAGGATGCAATCCATACGCATCATTGTGGCACAACTGCCTCATCATTACTACCATCCCACACAGAAGCTAATGAATCAGTGAGGAAGGCAGGCTCTAGTCTCCCCAGATGACTTATTCATCCCAGCGCCTCTTACACTATCCTCCATAGCTCCATAGCTCTCCAGCTTTCTCTTATGAGCTAGATGCCCCATCAATACATCACCCTCCACACCAACATGCATCACATATTGCTGATAAAAAATTCCACACAACTGGATTCACTCCCATTGGAGCAGATTAAAAGATTAGAAACATCAAAAAGCGTAACATCGATCAAAACATATCTGCAACTTACGAAGGGTCCTCTCCTGTTTCATGAATATCATACATAACCGGATCAACGTTAAGCATCCCCAAAGGGCTCCCAGATCATAATTTATGAGAGGATAGACTGACCCTCGTCCATTAACTGATGTCCGGTAGGACCTCGACCTGACTGGACAATGACTGACCACAGCCTGACCAGTCGGACATGAGGTTCAGTGGACACGACACGGTTCAACGTGCATAATTTACAAGATCCTAGTGAACAAAGGCCTACCGGTTTGTAGTAAGAAGTATCACCACTGTTCCATACCACATATCCAATGTCCCGGACAAATTTACCAGTACAATTTTACCCTGAATGATCGAGCGGATTGCACTTAGAACTCCAGACATAAGAAATCATACTTTAAAGTGACCGCAACAGACGAATCCATCAAGTATCACGTCCAAAGGACATCCTCAGGACAAAAACCAGAAATAGATACATTGAGTCATAATTTATTCAGAAGTCTCTGTTAGGTACGTTGCATGAGTTGTAAATCAAGCTCACATGAACTTCGTGATTCATCAGCCACATTGTCATTATAACATGATAAGCTCAATAAGGCGAATGGAAAGTAACTCAAGCAAACTAAGCAGATACCAGAGACTTTTAATAAGCATAGAAATGTCCCAGTGAGCCATAAATTGCTCAGCTTCAAATTAGGTAACTTCTGAAAAGCTCTCGAACTTCATCACCAACTTCATTTCCATGCCAGCCTGGCAGGGAGTCTGTTTCCATCATCTCCCAAAGTCTCTTTAATTCCCTGTGTCTCCACAAGACCACGGAATCCCCACTGAATCTGCTGATGTCCCCCAAGTCCACTATGTGTCTCCTTAACGAATGGCAGTTCAGTGCAGAGACATCAATATAGACTCAACCCATGCAAACTTCCGTTTTAAAGTTGTGTCAGATTTCTGAAAAGAGCGTCCTCAATACTTCTGTTTGTAAAAGAACTGTAACGATACATTCAAGACTGTGACTAGCGACTGCAAACGTAATTTGCAGGCTCTGTAACCTTCACATTTACAGGAAAGGTCAATATATGGCAACGGCAACAGACCATCCCAAATGTATCAATCACAGTCGAGTGGTAACCACATGTGCTAGTCACAGATAACACTGAGTTGTACAATTCAGAAACAACTCGATGCACACACACAAATAAAACCTCTAGAGATTGGAGAATAATGACTAAGCATAGAGCACATGCCACACAACTTTCCATAATTTCCTGAGTATCTTCATGGATATTAATATATTAATAATAACACGAGCTTTGGAATTTACTTTCCTCCCAATGCCTCGTTATTTGCAGATGCCTTAACCCTAGAAGTAAAACAAGTGCTCCAAGAAGAACGAATGCTGACAAAACAAAACTGCACCATATTGAAATGTACAGACACTGGCATGCAGGACTGGATGAATATTGCATGACTCGTAGGCCATACAGGGTCCCCACTTTTCCGGGGCAGAGGTGGACAATATGTTAGCATCCATTATTTTGTGAGCACACAAGAGGACATCTCCGTAAGTGAACAACCCCATTTGTCAGGAGAATCGCTTGCAGGGGACAGAATGAAGTCTAATGTGGATGCTGGCCCATTGGCGACCTCAGAGGAAGCCAATCTAATCGTAAGGTATGAGGAGAACGGCTGATATGACAGCCGTAAAATGAAAATATCACACAGCCAAACAGACCCCACTGCTCCATAATTTATCTCCTATGGCTTTCTTAACCTTGGCTTTAGTTAGAATGATATCCCTGATCATCCTCAAGGATCCATCATGCCAATGATGATACGTTGGGTAGAAGCTGTTACTGTCTCCATACACTAACAAAGCTACTACCATTTCTCAACAGTACAAAAATAACACAACAAACCATCTTTATTCGTCTTCAAAATGAAGTGTGGAGTACATAGGTGCACATAGTGAGATCACAATTATTGCGTATTTTCAGCTTTAACAATAGTAGTAAATTTGATTGTCCAAGGTTCAACATGGTACAACAAATAATACTGGCATGCAAGAAAAAGTTTTTTTAAATATTAATTTCGTGTCCTGTAGCACCATTATTAAGATCCTTCGGCTGTCTATTATACGTGTATAATTATACATGATCAGCTGTAAATCACATCCGCCACACTGGCCCACACATAGGCAACAACAAACCACTACTTCCTTTCACGCTAAAGATCCTTTCAGTCTCAATCTTTTTATTACCTTGCAACAAGTTGCAAGACAGATTATGTGTTATGAAGCCTCACGAGGCGTGTAAAAAGCTATCATCATGGACTTATAAACACTTAGTGGAGTGGGAAATTAATTCATCAAGGCTATATTGAAAAACACCAGGGCAATTCATCTGCCAGGGGATGCCTAAATTGCATATATTGCTTTTCGTTCGTCCATCCGGCAGTGAGTACTAAAACAGTACCAACTATTTTTAGGTCTTGTTACAGATACATTTGGAGCACAGAAGAAGCAATTTGCAAAATAAATTAGAAGGTCCTATCTGTGTAATTCACTTGGTAGGCGGACAAGGACAGCGGCCCACACAAACAATCACAAGTCCCCAATTTAGTAGGCATTTGTAGGAAGGCACTCTCTGTCTAGGGGAATAAAATACAAACCTTGAGCCCATATAGCTGTTCAATGAAACAGTTTGGTACCAAACAGTGAACCCCCACCACCAAACTACCATGGGAGAGTATGTTAGGAAGCAACCAAAGAGCAGAAGACATTCACCAAGGTCGTACGTCACACATCTAACACCATCTTTGGCACACTGCTTGTCCTAATGCATTCCGATGCCTACTTATCTGCTCTTGGTAGAGCCATAAAACTGCAAGGTTACGACCTGCTACTTCCGAACCTTATTCAGGGCTTCTGTTTGCTCAAAGCACTCCATCCATACGATCAGCATCACAGCTCTTGCATTTAACAGCAATCATAAAATCAAGCCACTGCGTTTTACAGCTGAATCTGAACTAATGTCAATGAAACTGCAGAAAGCTGGGAAAGTCTCCTCAACAAGATCTAATTTACCGTTTTGCCATTGTTACAACATGGTACAGCTGGATTTCACCTACTCCATTTGACAGTTCAATCATAAAATCAAACCACTGGTTTTTATGGATGAATTTGGTAATCATGTCTTTGACAAAAGCTTGACAAGTTTCTTAATGACGTACGTGAGACAAGAACAAGATCAAAAGTGTTACAATATCTAGACACAACTTGACACAGCTGTATCCTCACACACAATGACAAAAAAAAAATATCCTGCACCCAATGACCTTTTTGGACGCAGTGACATAAACCTACAGTGCCAAGCAGTCTGCCCTGGAATCGTTCCCAACTGACAACATCAGACAGATATGTAGATTGCAGAAGCCTATAATATACATTGTATTAGTATATCACCCTGAGGTAGGGTAATCACCAATTGGGTTATCAAAGTATACACCCTGGAACAAACCATTTGTGTAGAAAACTAGGATTCAATAGGTAAACAGAGAATGTCAGTTATAGGCATTGTACTATGAAAGCATATTAACCCAATGCACCTGAATTAAATCACCCATAAATACTACCCACAAGCACTCCTACATAGAACCTGTTATAAAGCACAATCAGCTACTACTGCCAACACAGAGCTCCCAAAGGACGCCAATTGCAGAAAACAACAGGGCGTAAACAGCAGCTGCAGGATGGGATCATAGGCATCATCAGTCCTCAGCAGCAGCAGTAGCAGCAGCAGAGGTTGATGGCAAATGGCTGCACTGAGGGCTGAGGTCAAATTGCCATCCACTGCCTGAGGAGCCATAACAAGGCATTGGGCAATAGGCCGTTTAGACATCAACTACTGTCAGGAAAACCCTCACTTTCATTTATGGCAGATGAATGAGACTGGTTCTGACAGCGCCTATTTAAATCATGTGCATTTGTTAGGTGCTCCAATTCCAGTCTCCTGCAATTCAGCACACAGGGTAAGAAACACACACATGGGTCTCCTTTACTGCACACCCATCACACTATTACAAGTAAACTTTTGGAACAAATCATGACACAGAACAGAAACACATGAGCAAGATCACGCAGAGATTTCAAAAGTTGCCTTAGCTTCGTGCGAGAAAGAATGTTTAAAGTTTGTTTGTCCCTCCAGATTCTACTGATGGGATTTTATGAGAAAAATGCTATTCAATTTCTCCTTTTCGTGAAAGGTTTACTGAAATAGGGAGGGAGCCGTTTCTTTCTATAAGCTTCTTCTCTGGCGTTCTGTCTAAAGTTATTCAATGCTCCTCGTCCCAGACTCATGGAAAAATAGCAGAAGTTTGTAGTTTTTTGGCAACAGAAAATGTGCCGAAACTGGCAAAGCGCCTCTAAGCCGAGATACTGTGAGCGTGGCAATATATGCAAGTCTCGTAATTCCCTGCAGTGTCACAGTTTCGTGAAGAATGACTAAAAAGTCACTTGTTATTCGTAGTGGGTGGGACCAGTCCCATGGAATATGGCCACCCATACAGGTAGATGTTGTGGAGATGAAGTGTGACCTCTTCGGGCATTCTGTCACGATGCTGCTGGAAGTATCCACCATCAAAACCAGGTTACTGGAGAATAAATCAAATTATGGAGAGGTGGGCCCCCAGAGCAGGACATCATTTGATGACTTTGACACAATGTAAGCCATCAAGCGGAAATATTGGGCATTAGTGTTGAGTACCAGGGGGAAAAGGTCAAGACATAAGGAGGCAGGCAGCTGGGCCCACGCAGTACTCATGAGGCAAGGACCACCACCTAGAGCATCCTTTATAAATTCGCTGGTGTCCAGGATGGCCAGAGGCAGACTAGGGTGGCTACAGGCAGACTGAAAGTGCCTGACAATCTCTATCAGTTTGTGTGCTCCATGTAGACACTCAGAGTGATGGGTCTGATGCTAGGCACACAACTCATAATACGGGGTGTAGAGAAGGTGGGATTAGGGCCCACTTGCTTATTACACAAAATGAGTTTACTGCCCAGATTCAGAATAACTCCGGGCGGACTGCACGAGGAACGGACCAATTTCTACACTCGGCTGAGAGTCTATGAAATTGCCATTAGTGAGCCGGGGAAAAAAATTGACACAATCATAGCCAGACACATTCCAAGTCCAGCAGTTTCAAACTTTCTGCCAATAGTAACATGCGATGGTAGCTAATGGCCACAGGTTGTGATTTGTCAACCGGTGAGATGTTTAGTGAAACAAGGCATAACAAATGGAATATACACAGCAGATAATAGGGAGCCTTGACCTGTCCATGGATGACCACAGGCAATCTTTCTTATTAGGAAAACAGCTGAATCAGGAGTTTATTTCCTGCACGGATATGACGTCCTCGTGGGCCTATGCGACGTGACCCAATTGCAGTTGATGACGTCAGCAGAGCTCTATCTTCTCAGGAAGATTACTACGCGTTGCAATGACGTCAGAAGAACAGGAAACGCAAGGCGACAGATAAGTAGGCCCGAACGCATTAGTTGAAGTGTCGTGGCAGTAATTGAGCACACATCATTGTAATATACTCTCCATATTGAGGCGATATGGAGAAGACTCAGATGGTAGTTCCTACAAGTTCCTCCTGGGCATGAAAAAAACAACTTGAGCAGCGTGCCCTCTCAGTGAGTCTCCATTACACTTTATTTCTCTTTGCAAACTTTTAAATTCCTCCGAGATACTGATACCTGCTCAGATGGCAGAGGCAGATGTAGTGATCAGATGTCACTACAGGATGTTTATTCAGATGACTTTCCCCATGAGAACGAGTGAAAAGCAAAGATTTGCTCATCAGTTGAGCCTGGAGCAGAACTCATCCAAATTGGGAAGATCATGACCAGAGTCTTGCCTGATAGAACATCCAGCTCTATAGGTCACTATGACAACAGCAACAACTAAACAACCAAGCATCCCAAGACGAGCATTACCAAACATAGCTCTTGTTGTGTGTTAAACCTCAAGACAGCCAAGTTGGCCTTCTGCCATGCAGGACATTAAGCCACAAGAGTTCCTGGAATAAACAATAAAGTGGAACGGAGGTGTGGAAATGGCTGACATAAAACTGTCCTGGAGTGCAGAGGTTTTCAGCATCCTCCAGCAAAAATGTCTCATGTTGCACTGCAGATGCTTTGAAAGAACCTGGTCTTGTCATTACTGGAACGATATATCACATAGGAAAATGTATTTGCCAATTTTCACAAGAGCAGACTTTCAAGAGATAATCATAGCTAATCATGACAACAGGAGGTCTTTCATCCATGAAAGATGGTAGTTTGAAATTCCTTTGAAGGGATCACAAGGCTTAAATCAAAGCACAGGGAAAGCACATAATAGCCCCCTACTTACAATCTCCTGACAGAAATTAAGCTTTACTTCAACATACACCCCAGGGGCGGAGTTGTTACTTCAAACAGGAGGCGCATTTCCACAACAATGAACTTTTTCCAAAACACATTTTAGCCGGTAATTTTAGGAACAATTTTATGGTACTTTACCGAAACGATTATTTCCTTTCACATATAGCATCATAAAGTTTGCAAAATCGACCATTGCGGCACTAGAGTGCAAAGGGTTCGCGTAAAACGAACTGTCTGCCATCAGTTACTGTTGTATATATTTACACTAAACAGGCAGAGAGGCGTTTTCAATAATATCAGCAACTATGCCTACATTCTCCAAAATGAAAAGCCATCATTTTGCATTTATCAAAGACCATTCCAGCAGCTGGTGCACTTCTCTTTTAGCCTATAGAATCTGTACCCAGGTGGTACCATAGTTCGATTTGACAGCATAAAGCTGCCAGAATAGGCAATGCCAAAAGAGCGGGTGGCGCCTTGCATTCATTCTGATGGGCCAAGAACAGTGTCCCACAGCAGTGCTCCCTTTCCCTTGCTCTAGAAGTCTGGCAGCAATGCTTGCCCTGATCGATTTGACAACCCTGCTGCAGAGCCCAGAAGAGCGATGGATGGGAGGAGCAGAGAAGATTTGAAAACACAGCAGAATGGGATGAAGAGACAAACCAGAAGAAGTGGAGCAGGCTGGCCCCGGCTCCAAGTATTGGATTCTATCTCAGATATCCCTGTCACAGCATCCAGATTAATTGGCTGACAATACTCCCGGTTCTCCTGCGCAAGTGACACTTGCACCAAGGGCCCGTTGTGTTAAGATGTTACCGGCTACTACAGAATAAGGACAGTCACTAGAAGATGTTTTTCACAAGACAAATCAATGATGCCCCAATTCCTCCACATGCAAAACACGACGTGACGTGACACCACCACAGCACCCCAATTGATCAATTCTGTGCTATTATAGGGAGCTCACAACTTACCACAAGCCCCTTCAAATTCACAGAATACTGGCATATTTCATGTAGAAAATTTGGTTACCAGCAAGTATAAATGTATATCAAAACCAAGAAGAAATATGTTAAGCCAATATCTGCCAAGGACACAAAGACCGATCAATACGCTAAAACGCCCAAACGCTTAAGGCACTAATATTGTGATGCTTCTGGACGACTGAACTGGCCAAGGTCAGTTTGGCCTCTAAACAACACCAAATGACATTAGGGCATTGCTGTATGAGGAAGGGCAGAGAACGTGACAGGAAATCAATCTCACGTGCAGCCACGTGTTTGCAGGACTAACTCCATTGCCACTCCACCACAAGAGAATTCCAAATCTCTTTGGCTGAAGAGCTCCACATGAGCAGCATAGAAGAAGAACAGGCTCAAATTTTCATCACGGAAGATTGCATCCAAATAGAAGAAGCTTACATCACACATTATGGTTATGTGAACACAAGAATAGACCAACTCCACAATATTTTTACTGAGCAAGTCTAGAGGATCCATTTTCCCCTACTAGAATATAAGCAGGCCTGATGAGAGAGTAATGGTATAAGAACTCAAAATCATCAATACCAATAGAACTGCACCATCCCATTTGCCATGAATCCATGTAGAAATGCATGTCATGACTACAACATGTCAATTGTGCAGTTGCACTATTTCACTTTACATTCTACTCAGGCTTTCTATTCGCTTCACACAAATTGCACAGGAATGAACCAGCTCCCGAAACCTGATTAGGCTCACTTCATTTTGGTTAATTCAATTCAGCAGCCCCAAGGATGCGTTGTTTACTCAGAATTATTGAATTTAATCAAAACCAATCGTTCTAGCAGACAGAGAAAGGTGTCAAAACGTATGAGGCCACCTTGGCAATGCAATTAACACGATAAGCTGGAAAACCCTACCACCCAATGTCTGGAACTCTTTGAAGTAAAATGTCATTTGGAGAAGTCCTGTCCCTGTCTTTGATGAAATGGTAATGAACTCACAGACACAGCAATCGAGTTCCTCTCCTACTCAAAACAGGTCATTTCCCTCGCCCCCGGGCATTCAGATGAGGATCAAATGCAGCATGTTATACCCAGGCACACCACCTGCGAGAAATTCAAACTAACGCTGCATTTACCGATTACTTATTCCAATCAGATTCAGCCAGAAGTGACCCTTAATCGTGTTAATTAATTTACATTGATACACGTGGACTAAATGGTTTGTGTACGTTTGTTCTTCTTAGGATTAAAGACTAATTCTGATCAGGATTGTATTCCACTCTCAACAAGGAGTGTTGGCACAGCCAGTGAACTAACTGTGATTTGACTCGTTATAGAATCCCCCTGAAGACAAATCTAACAAGGGGAGATCTGACAAGACTAACGAGCAAATTTGTCGAGAGATGTTGAATTTGCCCAGACAACCCCATTGTTGTCTCACCCAAGACATCTAGGTCCTTATTGAAACTCCTTCTCCTCACTAGTTTCCTCGTTTTAGAAAACCAAAGATATATTTGTAAACCTGGAGAGCAGTCTCACAGCCCATCCAGAGATTGATAGTAGAAAATGATATAATGGCAGGCAATATTTTCAAAGATTAAAAAAAGGAACAACGAAACAGAAGAAAGGAATTAACTCGTCAGTGTCGCAAAAAGAAATGCAATTTATTTCCACCTTCACATATTAAACCTCAAAATAAAAACCTTGTAACTTGTAAATCGAGATTAAACAGCCTATTGCCATAAATGAGCTACATGCACATCTACATCACCAAATTGTTGGAGCTGGTGTCACAGGTCAACGACCTAGAGTTCCATGTAGGTCAGTAATACGTTTAGTCAGAAAGGAGCGAGATATAAGTCAGAGGGGGCCATTTCAGCAGGCAATGGGGCCACTGTGGCCATTAAGCCAGCCTATCAGCCCCAGCTAATCAACATGAAATGCCGGGTCATGATGCATGGACCTTGGACTAATACTGCTGAATACTGCATTCACCAAGGAGACCCATTGTGCCTCGCCCTGGACCTGCTTTCTCCAAATGGACAACAATGAAGAATGATATGCAGCTGAAGAATGGTACATGGCCAAATGTGCCAAGTGCGTTTTTCCCTCATTATAATTATGCATTTTCCATAAGTTTATCCTTCTCATGGAAAACGCACGTGGCACATTTAATAAGTATCAAGACCAGTTTTGTGTTGCCTGTTGGGACACTATTTCATGATAGGTTAATATGTGACATTTGTCTTTCGGTCATCCAATGAAAGAGATCGAGGATAAAAATAATTCCATGCAACATCGAAACCCACTAAAAATATCAATTTTTGCCTGAGGATCACACCTACAAATGGTATCATAAACATTACAGTGACAATGCACTTGGTTATGATTTCGATCTAATATTTGCACTGAGCCAGATATGAATAACAGTTTTTTTCTCCCAAGATCAAAGAGAGAATATAAGCGAGACTTGGCGAGCTCCCAGTGATCGGAGCCAGCCAGAGAGTTCTTGACAGAGAACCTGTAACAGATCATCATTACAGCAGAGTCCAATATAAGCAGCCTTCATCTTTCGCCCTCAATATCCTCCCAGCCTCCTTGCCCATCAGCACTTCCGGTCTCTGCAACTTGCCGCTAAGTTTTCTCCACTGCATCTGCTTCGGTCTGACATATCCGCTCCAAACTTGACCGAAGTAATAGCATCAAGGTTGGTGCTAAGCCGGTAAGTTTTATATATAAGAAGGGCTTCCTGGTAATGTGTTTATGCCAGAACTTGATCATTGTTGATGGGATTAAGTAGATCTTACCCTGCTTCTCACAGCAAATGTTCATATACTGCATAAACAGCATAAGACCAAGTAATATAGAAGGTGGGAGACACGGTACTATCTAAGACAGATGATATTCGCTAAGTTGACACCCTTACGATTTACTAAAAAAACGATTGGAACATTTAGCTACAGGATTACAATGATCTCACAATAACGTTATGAAATGGAGTGTAAACTGCCTAGATCCAAGAATGAACTTACAATAGCTCTTTTTATGAGATCTGACATTATACATTTCATTGCGGATTACTTAACTACTTTTTCCAGCTTAAATGTACGGGTACTAGACATAGATAGTTTCATAAAATATGGTCGACTCTAGACAGCTGTAGCAGCCTATTTCTGGCTGTAGCTATAACTAGCTGAAGCCAGAGGCTTCTGTCTACTCCTAACTTAAAGTCGGCTTACACCAGCCACCACTGCCACTGAAAAAATATAAACCTTTTACTGTCAATGCTGACCATAATGATCTTGTTTTTGTCTTGGTCACTCTCCCATCCCAACCAGATGCCCAACTGAAAGAAATTTATCTAATATATCATAAATATGTATGTACAATAGACATGCATCTTTTCAACAAGAAATTACAAATATTCATAACTCTCAACTTATACACCAAATGGTGCTGGATTTACTTTAAGATCCAGCTTTGAGTAGCCAGCTACAGCCAGACAGTGACAAGTAGCATCGTATAGCTAGTTGTCAAGCTTTGTCTAGGTTCAAGTTGACGGGCCGTTTATAATAAAACTAACTGTACATGTCAAATCGACCAAGTAACGATTAGTTGCTGCCAACTAAGGAACAGCTATGGCTAGAGTTTACAAGTACAAATAGATTACCTAGCTTCTACTTCACGCCTTAGCTCTGAAATGGATCTAAAATGCTAATTCACACATTGCTAGATATGTTGGACAAGATCAGTATACCCTGTGGCGCCAAAACTCTAAGGAAAACAACGTTGTACTCCCAAGGACACTAGCAGTTAGAAGGCCAACATGATTTTCTTAAATTGATCAATAAAGTTTGCTATAGATACCTGCATGTAGACATAGACCTTGATATCAGATTACCAACATGGTCTGTTGTTCAACTTGTTGTATAAGTAACATTGACCTTTTAAGAAGGAGCAAGGCAAAAATAATTAAGTCCATTGGGGCAATTTTATCGTCTCAAATGGCACGTTTATGTCCCGCTACGATAGGTCACCTTCTTGTATAGGGTAAGAATGGATGGTCGACATTTTGAGATAATTGTAGAGAATAAAGTCAGCCAAGGCATCTATTCAAAACTTTAGTAGATTTTTTGCTTTTGAGGGAAAGTTGAGGACAATAGGATAGTTATAATTTCTATGGATCATTGTTAAAAATTCACCTGCCAATATCATTTCATCCATTGTGAAAGTGTCATTGTAGAAGCTGAAATGTGAGAGGCATTATCGAAACGGTTCATAAAAGCTCAATGCATTCCAATCACAGACTAAAAAAAAGCTGAGAGAGAGAGGACAGCATGACAGAGGGCCCTTTAAATCAACACAACATGAAAGAGACAGGTGACAGAACCTCAAGCACTGAAGAAGAAAAAAAGGTCAGAAAATGACAGCAACACAAATGACTGTTCGGGCTAGGCGACAGCATGACCAAAGGAAAGGCTGGAGGGCCTCGGGTTAGCTCTGTGATTGGCTACAGAAGGAGGGCAATTCCATTTCCGGTCCTCACTACCAGCAGCCAATATGGGATTGGCCTTCGCTACTGTTCTTTTGAAATGTGATCTCATCATCCAAATACACATTTCCCATTCCTGGCTCAAATAATAACCTTGGTTATAGAATATTTCATGAATTACACACCAGAAGTGCTATAGATACCTGCATGTAGACATAGACCTTGATATCAGATTACCAACATGGTCTGTTGTTCAACTTGTTGTATAAGTAACATTGACCTTTTAAGAAGGAGCAAGGCAAAAATAATTAAGTCCATTGGGGCAATTTTATCGTCTCAAATGGCACGTTTATGTCCCGCTACGATAGGTCACCTTCTTGTATAGGGTAAGAATGGATGGTCGACATTTTGAGATAATTGTAGAGAATAAAGTCAGCCAAGGCATCTATTCAAAACTTTAGTAGATTTTTTGCTTTTGAGGGAAAGTTGAGGACAATAGGATAGTTATAATTTCTATGGATCATTGTTAAAAATTCACCTGCCAATATCATTTCATCCATTGTGAAAGTGTCATTGTAGAAGCTGAAATGTGAGAGGCATTATCGAAACGGTTCATAAAAGCTCAATGCATTCCAATCACAGACTAAAAAAAAGCTGAGAGAGAGAGGACAGCATGACAGAGGGCCCTTTAAATCAACACAACATGAAAGAGACAGGTGACAGAACCTCAAGCACTGAAGAAGAAAAAAAGGTCAGAAAATGACAGCAACACAAATGACTGTTCGGGCTAGGCGACAGCATGACCAAAGGAAAGGCTGGAGGGCCTCGGGTTAGCTCTGTGATTGGCTACAGAAGGAGGGCAATTCCATTTCCGGTCCTCACTACCAGCAGCCAATATGGGATTGGCCTTCGCTACTGTTCTTTTGAAATGTGATCTCATCATCCAAATACACATTTCCCATTCCTGGCTCAAATAATAACCTTGGTTATAGAATATTTCATGAATTACACACCAGAAGTGCTATAGATACCTGCATGTAGACATAGACCTTGATATCAGATTACCAACATGGTCTGTTGTTCAACTTGTTGTATAAGTAACATTGACCTTTTAAGAAGGAGCAAGGCAAAAATAATTAAGTCCATTGGGGCAATTTTATCGTCTCAAATGGCACGTTTATGTCCCGCTACGATAGGTCACCTTCTTGTATAGGGTAAGAATGGATGGTCGACATTTTGAGATAATTGTAGAGAATAAAGTCAGCCAAGGCATCTATTCAAAACTTTAGTAGATTTTTTGCTTTTGAGGGAAAGTTGAGGACAATAGGATAGTTATAATTTCTATGGATCATTGTTAAAAATTCACCTGCCAATATCATTTCATCCATTGTGAAAGTGTCATTGTAGAAGCTGAAATGTGAGAGGCATTATCGAAACGGTTCATAAAAGCTCAATGCATTCCAATCACAGACTAAAAAAAAGCTGAGAGAGAGAGGACAGCATGACAGAGGGCCCTTTAAATCAACACAACATGAAAGAGACAGGTGACAGAACCTCAAGCACTGAAGAAGAAAAAAAGGTCAGAAAATGACAGCAACACAAATGACTGTTCGGGCTAGGCGACAGCATGACCAAAGGAAAGGCTGGAGGGCCTCGGGTTAGCTCTGTGATTGGCTACAGAAGGAGGGCAATTCCATTTCCGGTCCTCACTACCAGCAGCCAATATGGGATTGGCCTTCGCTACTGTTCTTTTGAAATGTGATCTCATCATCCAAATACACATTTCCCATTCCTGGCTCAAATAATAACCTTGGTTATAGAATATTTCATGAATTACACACCAGAAGTGACCTGTATGCAATGTCCATCCATGAAGGCATGGGGGCCTAGCTCAGTGATAGCGCGCTGGGCTTCCAACCACTGGGTCTCGTGGGGTTCGATTCCCGGTCCAACCTAAGTTGGGTGGCTGTTTCATCCTTCATCTCATTGCCATGGTCCCTGCCTGTCCTAATTAGCCCATCAGGTGCAGAAATACAGGACTTAAAGCCCTAATCCACCCACCCACCATGTATTATCTATACCTTTGTCTGAGACACACGTCACATGGGTTAATGACGAATGAATGCCTAACCTTTCAAGTAATGAGCTTCTATTCATCTATTCAAGACTTTTATTTTAGGATGCGAGACAAATGATGTCCTCAGCAACAAAATGTCACCAGGCCCATTTCTAATTAACACCAAGACCCAACTTGAACAATCTAATTAAACAGCTAATTAAAGCAGACCGACGCATCTCCTCTGCCATCATGTGTAATTATATCTCCGCGAGATATCAAAAAAAAGGCGTAATATATGAACCTCAAACTTTAATTAAGGAAAGTAAAGTTTGAATCTCAGTTGTTTTGAAAAGAAGGAGAAGAAAAAAAAGACAGAGAACTGTGCAACAAAAAAGTGACAGACGAAGACAATTTAGCTAAAAGGCTCCTTCAAAATGACGCCAAGTCACTCTCCAAAATGCTGACAGTGCGTCAAGAATCTGTTCCAAATTTCAATTTCAGCATCCCATTGCAATGACTCATTCAATAGGCCAATTTATCTGTCAATTTGCAAGTATTTTTCAGACTGTGAAAAAAAAAAAAAAAAAAAAAAATGTATTGAAGAAGGCAGAATCACGATTCAGCCCTGGCTTTCTCATTAACATCTCAGATGACAGTCCTCTAAATCACTCCTAATGCACAGTCACTGTCATCTTGAGTTAATTTACGATGCGAAAGCCATGTGTTAATTGCAAAGGTAAATGAAACAGAATAACACCATAGCCTCAAGAAAATACTTTCACAAGCTTAGAGCTTTGTAGTTACGCACGAGACATACCTGTCAGAGTGTCTCTCTCCAACGTGACACTTTAAGCTGACTCGTATTTCAACAAAGGCAAGTTGAAATGGGACAAATTGGGAAACACCTTCAGTTTCTTTCTTAGAAGAAGATAAAAACTTGTTTTATTTCTCGTAAAAATACTTACTGAAGACGCATTACTGGCCCTTAACACTGAACCTTCCTAGAGGTGGACAGAATCATGAATGTGGAACAAGGCACCTGCACATATACATCTAGCCTTGGATGTCAAGTGCTGGCCTTATCTGGCTATTTAGTGCCAAGTGCTGAGCTTCTGAATATAGAAAGGCTGGCAGGGACAGGTCCCTGGGGCCAGCAAGTCTTGTGTACTGCCCGTGACAATTTTGGGGAGGTTAGGAGGCCATTTACGCAGGTAACCCAGGGCTTAACTTTTCCTTATACTACATTACCGTCAGCCCATTGCGAGTTCAGCAACTGCACCAGACTGCACTGGGAATAAGGCCTCTCTTTGACCACCTAATACCTCTTGGCATTCTTGTAAACAAGGTGCCTGTATATAGAGCCCCACTTTCAGAAGTGCAAATCAATCTTAAGAGCTTTGCGTATGTCCGTTAAGAAAAGCCACTTTGTACGAAACTCTTTTATGTTCTTTAAATTCTATGCCGAACAAGGTTTCTGACACTTGGTTAAAAAATCAGAAATTCAGTTTTTCTTCATTGTATTGTATAACTGTTGCATTTTGCATTTTTTTTTGTTTTTTGGAATGGCTTCCAATGAGGAATATAATAATGGTATAAACAGGGATATGGCTTCCAGGAAAACGATAAGTGAATTTCGATCGAAAACCTATTTCCATGCACCATGGTAGCACGTCATGTGGATCTCATAGCTACCAGGCTTTCTTCTCTGTAACAGAAAACAGAGCAGTTGAGCTGATATAGCAGGGTGTAATCGATCTTTCAATTATGAGGTAATTGAGCATATATCATTGTGAGTAAGGCAGCCTACCAGGGGGCAGTGCTGTCTCTTATTCAATTCCCATGATTCCCTGACCCACCCACCATGTTCATTTCACCAAGGTCAACTAAAAGCCGATAAGCTGGTGCACCCATTAACGCCCACCTCTCGGTCAGCATTTAAGCGCTACAAAAGGTCACTTCAATGACCGCTGGTCACTGCTGGTCACTACTCTAGACACTCACAACATCCTCAACTATCCATTTTACCAAGTGACTTCAGTTGTAGGCCCTTTTAAACTTAAGCAGTATTGTTACAGGGAACTTGCTTTGAACACATCTTAATCAGGTATATATCATGTTCATGTTATTTTGTTCCATGTGTTCTACAATTCAACACCATGTAACGGTTGCAAATATCTCCAATCTTGTTTGTATTGTCATTTGTAACATCGCGTGTAACAATCTCTAAAACAATATGGAAGAATGGAGATCGTCATCTGAGCACAGAGTATCCAGTTCTTCTATTCCAGGATTATTCAATAATGCAATATCTGCTTTGATTTAAGAACGAACTCTGCGTATCGTATACCAACGAAAGGGCTCTGCAAGTATTGATAAAGCGTAAGGTGTCACTTTCAAAATGTAAAAAACACCCCAGAGATCGTTAACAGTAATCTAACTTTAAAAGAGATAATGGAGCAGTAACCAAGTTTTCATTTCCCATTTCTATTTTAGGCATCATTTGAATTGCATAGAGTTTCCCAGGTGGATGGGTGTTCAATATTGCACACATACGGATCACGGATGAATGATGATGCTGCAATTGCTATAGCAACAAGATCATTGAAAGTGGCTTTTAGGGATTACAGTGTCAGTATCAAAGCCAGTATTACTGAGCCGGCTGGATAAGCATCAAGGGCTGGTTGAACGATTTCAGTGATAGCATGATCCAGAAAAAGCAGAAATCGCGAGCCCACGATGAAATATTCATGGGATGACCATGGGTGACGGCGATTCGTGAACTGGCTGGTTAGTGGGCTGATCATGACCGCAGTTGAATGGCTGATGATCATGGCCGCAGCCATGAATTTGGACGCTTATTTTCCCGCAGGCTGCCTCTTGATAAAGGCAAGTGATAGGAACGCTGCTAAACACTATGGCAGGTACAAGCCTACCATGCCGTGGGAACGATACTGGGCGTGAAAAACAGCTATAAATAGCAGTGTGATAAACATCTATTTATAGCCAGGTGTGATAAACACCAAAATTGCTACTGAAACACAATCGGATTCACTCAATTCACCCCATTTAAGCAGCCTAGTAATGCACACTCCCACAATCTTTGCACGGCTGTCTGGTTACATAATCATTTGACACAGAAATACATTGATGGTGCCATTAGCTATAATCAGAGCTACATTAGTTTCATGCATGCTTTAACCCTATTAATCATGCGAGAGCTTTTATAACACCAATCTTGAGTTCGTGTTGCCATTTAAATATTAATTTAAACTTAATAGTGTCCAAATATAGACACCAGCAGTTTTATTCATCCAGCAGTGTGATAAATAACCGACAGACTAAACTTGTGACCAGAATTAGAACTGCTGCAGGCACAAAAAGATCTACTCTTCTTCGACTAACGTAACATAATCCCATAACTTTGTCAGAAGGCTTTGTTGCGACGATTTTAGTAATGGCAACACCGATATTCGATCAATCAAAGTTTCTACAATATTCCGACTGTGAAGTGATCACACAACCTAATCGACGGCAACACGAAATATGCCACAAAGATTTCAAACTGCCAGAAGTACAATAGGTCTATTTTCACGGTGGAAAAAGTAAGTTCGATAAGCAACTGAACAAGTCTATTAACTAGTCACACATCAAGATGGAATAATCATAAAGGAAGCAAATAACTATTGCACTTAGGGACAGCCTACACAAATAAATAGGTGCAGAAAATAGCAACAACTAAATGAGCACTACATCATTCTAGTCAACATATAGTCAATTTCATAACAGATCAATATAGACTTATTTGACTTGGGATCAGACAATGGCTTTGTTCAGAGAACAGTTGAACAGTGGTAGGGTGCCAACCAACGTCATCAGGTTTTGTAATATTAATAACATAATCAATAACATCAGAGGATCCAAATGCCAGCTGCACCTGTACCCTGAAGTATGTACATCACAAATGATTAACCAAGGCATCGGGGATGACCCGCCATGCAGGAACACATTTAATTGCATATCGGCAATTGCGAGAATAAAGCCATTGAAAGGTCTTTTCATGGTAGATCAAGTAACACTTACTTATTAAGCTCGAGTCCGAATAACTAAATGAACTGTTAGGGAATGGAGATATGGTAGATCTGTACATTTGATATATAAACCCTACATTTTTCTGGCTAACTTTCTCTATGATGAAATTTTAAGCTGCAGGTCTGCATTCATTTAATGTCATTACAAAACCTAAATCTAGTGAAATTCACAGAATATTTGTGCGCAGGTCATCCATCTTCATAATATCAACCAGTGAAGCTGAAAACTCCCACTGGAAGTTGCTCGAGTAAACACAGTGACTCTGGAAGTGCTTTTTTGCCTCCAAAACAAATACTAGTGAATCTCGATATGGTCTCATTCCTGAGATCAGATAAAGAGAAAAAAGAAAGGAGGCACTCTAAGCGTTCTCAGTGCAGGATAATACAGTGTGTCACTCACCCAAGTCTCCTTCTTGCCCAGTGGGTCCACAAAGATGAGATGGGTGGCTGTCAGGTACAGGGTGCCCTGGGCTGGTTTCTTCGAGTTGAACCTGTCCACCAGGCGGACATTGTCCACCTGAAATACAAACGAAAATGGTTAGAGTAAAGAAAAAAAGAAGACATCATCAGAGTTGCTAGGAATAACACTAATAAAGTACTCAAGGGACATATAATGATAAAATTTCCCTTCATATATTTGGAAACCACCAGTTGTTATAAAGTAGTTGTGAAGAATTGAATTACTAAAGTTTGTTGTTTTCGTGAAGACACTACAAAGGAAAACTCCAACAAGAGGTTTCATATTCAGACAAACTAGGCACCGTGACAACCGCAGACTTCAAAGAACCAGACTTTTATATAACATGCCATTGAAACCCCATTCATGGCTTACTCCAGTACTGTAGCCAGAATTATAAATAATAACAAGTTTGTTTAAGCCAACAAAAGCTGTAATATGATTCCGATTGGCAATATCAATATGAAAAGGCATGTTTTGGAAAAGGTTTGTGTCTGGGGAAACATCATAATGACAATCCCAATTGGCAGGATACTACAACATAACGACATGTGCATGAATATTGCCTTTTGTGGATTGGGCCTTGAGTGGATTCCCTTGTTCCCAATTTGTCCCTGTCCAAGTACACATCATTATGACAATATTTGTGGAAATACGAGTTAGGCAAAGCCCTCTACACCCAAATGAACAAATCCCAGCCATATAATATTACCATTACTCAGTTTTATTGCAGTGCTTGAGAGACCTCCTGACCCCTTCTTGCCCTCGAGGTAAATGCATTTCATTACAAAGTTGTTAATGTTATTGCTTATCATAAATCAAATAACACGAACATTGGAGCAGAAGAATAAATGCAAATAGCTGCAGTTACATTAGGAAGCCCATCAAGCAATTATCCCTAACATGTTTGAAAGGTTCACAAAACTGAAGTTAACTTGCATAAATGCAATGGTTGCCTCATGCCATTTAATGCTAACCAAACAGGACATGTGAGATAAATTTAAGTCGAATGCCATGAAATATGGATTATCATCCAATATTATCCATACTGAATGCCTTAAAAATGTCATAATGAAGCTGATTATTTGTCTTGTGGCGCAAGACGTTCTTCAAGCTTTTACAGGCATAACGGGATTCAGTTTCCAGAGCTTTTCCAAATGTAATGGACAGAGTACAGCTTGTAACCTAGCGACAACTGCAGAGGTTCCACAACTGCAGAGGTGCAAGGACTGCAGTTTTTAGCCAGGGAAGCCTACAGAACGCTTGGCACCCAGAAGCCAATCAAGAGCCACAGGCTGATAATGATACTGAGCATCCAACAAAGGTGAGCCCACATCAACACAAATGCAGCCACAATTTGTCAACGACCTGTTAATGATCTACCTAATAAGGTCAACGAACGGTCACTGGGTCACTGGGTCAACCAATCCCACGACGGACATAGAATAACCACGTTTCCTTTAACGTGATGTCTGCTGGCTCCACAAGAAAGCAGAGACTACCTCAACTTCCCACGATTTACAATTGTAAGACTGATGCGACACGAAAGTAGATTAGCCAAATTGCTTCTTTTTTTTTTCTCTTCAGAAATATACAATACCACATAATTAACCAGTTAGCTGATTAGAAAAAACATGAAGGCTGATTATTTGTCTTGTGGCGCAAGACGTTCTTCAAGCTTTTACAGGCATAACAGGATTCAGTTTCCAGAGCTTTTCCAAATATAATGGACAGAGTACAGCTTGTAACCTAGCGACAACTGTAGAGGTGCACGGACTGCAGGTTTTAGCCAGGGAAGCCTACAGAACGCCTGGCACCATTTCTGATTTATTTTTTCTATACAGATGGAAATCATCACCTAGTCAACACCGGCATGAAGGTCGCAATAAAAAGGTGCCACTGGCCACACACTATTTCATGCTGTCATGACACTACCACAGGATTTCAAATCATAAGCTATGCTATGCTGTGGTAGTTCACAGGTGTCTACCTAACCTAACCCATATACACTTCAGAAACTTCAATGGCAGGAACTTCCAATTGCATTTGAAACGATCCACTAGGAGAGGACCTTTCTACTCAAGTTTCTGCAACTCCTAGTGAATGATTACTACCAATGGGCTAGTCGCGTGTTCTAGTAGCATTGGCCAAGATCACATGAGGTTCTCTTATCGTGGATCTGTTTAAAGATGCTCTCGGCTAAAGAAGTGCTCCAGAGAGTGGTCTATTTTAAAGCGATATGTCTTGCTAAGCTTGACAGCTCTAATGAAATGCATTTCATACAATACAGAAGGCACATGACTGTACCATTTGCTGTGTAGCTGAAAGAGAAGTGCACCACCAGTGTTCTCTGATCCGCCTCTTCTAACACTGAAGTCTACAAAGAGCGAAAGGCTGTATTCGGAGAATGTCATTAAGAACCCAAAGGTCGACTAATGAAGCTGGATGCCGGGGAATCCTTCAATCAACTGCAACTTGGTGGAATGAAAAACAAGACCCACCTGGGACCCGAGAGACCTCTGAGTGACAAATGCCAAGAGGAAAAGCAACGTGTGGGTTCGAAAAGCAACGTGTGGGTTCAAACACTTCTCTTAAACGAGTCCATGTGATTCAAAGAAACCAGATAGTCAGCAGTTAACTGTTGCTGTAAATGAGTGGGTCTAGCATTATCATTTCATGATTAAATGGGAAATAATTCACTTCATTACAATAGGAAATAATTCTCTTCATTACAATAAAGCACGGCTATTGTCGGTCCACATATTCAGAGTGATAAATCCCATACATTAGATTAATTTGGAGGGATAAAATGCAGGCAATTGGACGCTGTAGAATAGTGAAGATATATATCAATTCCTTCATTTGAGTCTTATCACAAAGCTTCATTTCAGACTTCAGCATGAAGCATAAGTAATATTTCTCTTTTCTCATGATTTCTCCCTTAGCTACCAAGCTCTACTTAATCTGTACGGCGCCTCGTCAGCTTAGCATACTCCAGGCTTGGAGATATTTCATGTTGGCATATCTATTGTGTATTTCTCATACTCCAGCTGGGATGTATGGCAGTAAGTTCCTGGGCACACAAACGCGGTGTTTGCGCTCACAGATTCCTTCATATCTACCATTCATCAACTACCTACTATACCATGCCATTAGTGGTGGCCAAGGCTGCTTCATGCATTCAAATAATATTGACATTTCAGGGCAGCCGTAAATTATGTGTGGTCATATTGCCGGCAGCTTTTCGCATCAAGGGAACATTAAAATGGGCCAAGTGATTGCCTGGCTCAAACGGGTTCTGCAATTGAGAAGCTACACAGCCTCAACAATGTGAAAAATATGGGCTTGATGTGTTACAACGCACGGCTTGGGAGTCAGCTAATGGCAGCCAACCAACCCTATGTGACAAGTTGATTAATCAAGAATAGGTGATATAATACCCTAGCAGGACCGACAGAGAATGTTCGTGCCTGCACCCAGTTCTCCAGGGCAAGCATTTATTTCCATTTCTTCGAATTCCGGCGGTCCACTTTGCGAAATTAAAGCAGAAATGTAATACTAGCTTTTATGCAATCAATCCGGCCAAACAAACTGATATCCGGCCAAACAAACTGATATTGGAATGTTAAAACTGATTTGCTTGAGATTTACATGGAAGTACCACATGCACATTTCTCAGCTAAAAAACCATGGTTGAAAGCTCAAGCTAATTCCATAATTTCATGAGTGAAACACAAAGAGATAAAACAGGACCAGATTTGTGCAACAAAATTGGTTGTCCCTTTGTTGAGCTGGAGAGAGATGAGAAGATTGATGGCAGTTGCCAACTTCATCACCGAACGAGCAAATCCTCTCATATCTCGAGTGGACACTCGTGTGAAGTAGCCAGCAGCCACTTTGTCAGCATGATCAGCTTCAAATTGGGAAAACTGGTCAACAAAAAAACTAGAATGAAAATCATTTGAAGAGGCTATTCCAGCTGTCATTTCATCCTGTTATGATTCTATCATCCCGAATCACACTAAAGGCTCATAACGATGGAAAAACCACACTAATAACGATTTGACTCTGCTCTGCTTCATCCAATCTAGCAACAAGGTCCACCAGCTAAGCCTTAATCATCGGCTATATTGCAACATTACACTGACAGTAAATCTGTGGGCTTTACAGGAAAAAAACATCACAGCATTATAAGCTCTAGTTGGCATTAAAACTTTCGACGGTCCATTCTCTATCACAAAACATCTTGATCCAGAATGAAGAACAGTGCACGACGAAACATATCTATCGTCACACCACATTTATAGATTCTACTTTTACCACAGGAAACCACAACATAAGGGTCACCCTAATCTCCCTTGCAATATGACAAGGGACTGAAATGTTTCTTTTGTTGTGTGTTGATAAGTTTTGAGCAACATTTACAACATACATACTACACATGTATATATTCGGTAAGCATATACATCTATATGCATATATTCGCATCATGTATACATGCAAGTTGTTCCCCAGGGACACCAGAGCATCATTGATGCTGTCCCACATCCATGTGGATTGTGGGGTGAACATGCTGGGAGATGCTGTAGATGCAAACCAAAGCATACAGATCCACAGTAACAGATTCCAGCCACGTTAATCTCTGGGCAACCCAGCTCAACAACTTCACAAGTCAATGAGCAAATCAGCATTATAGTAGATCTCCTGACTTAAGTTTCAGCATATATGCTACACTGCATCATTACTATTCAGTTGATTATCAATGCACCAGCATATTTGACAAACATCAAATATGACATTTGGATAAATGCCAATTTCAATACGAAAATGCTGGTGCAGGCATTTTCTTCAGCACTTGTTGACATCACCAATTTAGTAATGGCGGATGCACAGACAATAGGACAAACGGTACAGAGCCATTTGGGCCGGATACCTGCTTAATGCATGTAATGGCTGGACATGGGATAAAAGGCTTCACACAGCCTTCACACAGCCTTCACACCTTGATTCACATATTATAACATGCCCCACTGCAGCACCAGGCATCTCACATCAAAGGCTAACTTTTGTCTGGACCAGCTCAGCAACTGTGTTGGCGTTTCCCCCTTTCTGCCATCCTGCCCTCTTTCTGCCAACTCCCGCCAACAAGAGACACAAACACCAGGCAGGAGATGAAAGCGGGGCTGCTGAATGGCGCATGCGCGTTAC
Organism: Alitta virens; assembly: GCA_932294295.1. Classification (NCBI taxonomy): domain Eukaryota; kingdom Metazoa; phylum Annelida; class Polychaeta; order Phyllodocida; family Nereididae; genus Alitta; species Alitta virens. The sequence continues at coordinate 11,394,661 of OW028577.1, read as the reverse complement.
ACAAACCTCGTTGTGAGTTCTGCCAACAATGAGCAGACGACAGAAGAAATAGGAAGGGTAAAATCTGCGGCTGAATGGCTTTGAGACCACTGCAATATATACTTTGTTATTCAAAAACTAAATATGGTAATATGAAACTTTTTACTTAGTTTTACAAATATATAGAAGTCATGAATAGACCATAGACACTTTCGGAAATGTATCTATGAATAGCCTAAGTTGCTAAAACTTCCAGCAACAAACTGTTGGAAACACTCTGGGATTTTAAAACAGGATAGACTAGATTATATTAAGGCACAAAAAGATGTACGATGCTCCATATAAACATTTGAAATTCCACTCTGCATTCACATTATATAAGATATCATAGTTTGCTTCAGTTTAAGTTTACTTTTTTGCAAGACTACACTGTACATAGAGGTAAAGTTGTCTCCAGGGACCAGACACAAAGTAATATTCAAGTAAGGCAATGTCGTGACTAGATAAACAATAGTTAGAAACTTGCGGAGGAGTACTGTCATAATTGTGCAATGGTGGTCACTTTAGATGCATTTGAACAAACACAATCAGACTCACATTTCTTGAGTTTCAAATAGTAGATATATCTACATTATTTTTCATAGAAATGGGCTTAATTGTACCAAGTTAAGTAACAACAAGAAAGCATGGGTAAGATCAGCAGCCAATCTTCAATGAGGCATGACATAATACCAGATAGTTCTACCAGAATCATGGGCATGTTTATGGCAAATGACAGTAGACAGCCACACACAATGCAGTTATTGACAATCACGTCTGTAGATCTAGCCTGATCCCAGAACCTGATCCCAGATCATCCTTGTTCAGCAAGACCTGGCTTTTTATCAATACCATCAAAAGATGTCCTCATAATATGCTGTGTTGGACAGAGTGGAGTTGTCCCCACTTCAGAGATGTCCTCGTGCCATTAGGAGACACCTTGCCATGCCTTATTGGCGCCATCTATGGGATTATGACGAGTCAGCATAACACAAGACACAGGCCCTCAGGATATCTGCAAATACCTTCTTTTGCCTTCATATTTCCTCTATAACTGGCAAAAAAAGGTGGGTGTAAGTTTCACCAGGATCTTAATCCAAGTCAAACAACAGCATTCATTATTTAATTATTCCAAATTCTACCACATAATAGGCACACCAATTTGTTCTTATTATGACACTGTTTGGCATTGTATGGGCAGACCCAGTGTTATATAAGGAATGACGTCACAATTGCTACAAAATACAATGGAAGACACAACAATAGGTACCCAGTGAACAACAATAAAGAGATATATTTTGTTACATAATGCGGCTTTATAACAAGATATAGTATGACTGGCATACATAAAGCCAAGTCCAACAACAGCTTCGATTCAATCCAAAATTCATCAGTGAACTAAGCAGCAGAAAAGTCACCACCTTTGTCCCAGTCTGACAGCCATGAAATATGTATAGGAAGTATGTAACCCAGCCTCCCATCCAAGGATTATAGCTGAGGCATCCCATACGAATACACGTGTCATGCAAATGAATCGTAAAATCCAGCATAGATATCAGACGCAAATGCTGTTTGCAAAATGACCATAAAACACAATGCTGCAAGCTCTCAGATAAGTGTCCTTGACAAGAACAGATCGGAAAATGTGTCAGATTTAATCCCGAATGCGAATAACTTGCTCCATTCATACATTGGTTTTTTACAGGTGTATATGTGCACGCTAATGAATACTTATTGCAACAAGTCATGAACAAATCATGACCCAAAAAGGTTTTGGACGAGGACAAAAAAACATGCACATGGACAAATATGCCATTGACAAAGTTCAGAACAAGCACAAACAATTTACAGGTAGGACCTGAAGTAAGAAAACATAAACACGCATAGTCAACAACACATCATTAGCAAAAGACCCAAAGTCCAAGATGAGATGAAAGAATACAAGTCTTTTTGTGCATGAGTAACTGCCTTGCATCAGCAGAAACTGCACAGAGTCAGCGCATGGCAATTGCACGCAATCTTGCAGCGCTCAGTTACACAGGGATTGCAAAGGGCTGAGACCACCACAGTAGACAAAATGCAACCAAAGGCAAAAATAAGACGCCAAAGTAGTGCACAATTCTTGCAGTTTGCTGCATGCAACTTGGTGGAACTCAAAGCTTAATAAAGTAAAGCCCAAACCTGCTCAGCAGGACGAGATGAGACAGAGATATGACAAGATTGATTTAAGGCACAAGAGGAGGATGAAGCAGAACAATTTCCAAAGAAACCAAGCAAAATAACAGAAAAGAATAAAGGCAAAGCATCCCTGCACAGAACAAGCCTGAAAGCTATGAATATTTCAGCTTTTTTACCACAGCAGAGGGAACAGCGACCTTCCCCAATCACGGTGCTCTGGTTATTCTCACCAAGAGCTGATTCTAAGGTAAACTACTTTGTCAGATGCTGCCTGCCAGTCAAGGCCAATTCAAGGAGATTCCAAACACGACTGCCTTAAATGTACAGATACAGGCAGTCGTACATAGGTAGTTTCATCGAGATGGGCAGTTCCAAATGCTAAGCTTCATGTTGCCATAACAAAACCAGTATTATCAATCATTTAACGAAACATTGTTTTGGCTCTTCAGTAAACACTACACAGAAATACAAATGTTTATACACCAGGCCTAAGCGTAAGCAAAAAGATGGTGACCCACACATCGTTCTCATGAAAATGTGCCTTGGTGACCCATGGGCGGTTACCTGAAATTAATTTCAGGTAAAATAAAGGGCAAGGCGCACAAAATTGCGTTCGCGGCATTTCAGTTTAAGGTAGCCTCCAGGAGAACGAAACGATCGTTCGTCTGTTAAGCTCAGGCCTGTACACTATACACTATAGTGAGTATACAATTAGTTCTGCCTTATATCATAACTACAATTCTATCGGATCATGAGTAAAAGGAACAGAGAATAACAGTATTTTAGAGCAGTTGAAGGTTGTGTAGACCCAAACCTCAATTAGGATTCAGTGTCAATGGCAGGCAGGAGGAGCATTTCCAGCAAAAGGGTCCTGCCAACGACCCTTCATGCTGTGCTAATGTGCTTTAATGCACCATAAAACTCACGTTGAACACACTAAATGGGTTGCCCTAAAAGAAATCCCCTCTCCGCAGAAATGCTGCCATCTTCCTGACAACATGACACATTCTGAGCCTCTGACACATAACGAATTGCCGGGAACATGCAATGAATGTGATAATGAGTGGAGCAATGAATGGTACAATAAATCGAAAAGTTGCATGGCACCCCATAATAAAGCACACAGATTGCAGAATGGTCGTGATCACAAAGCAATGAATTTAATTCATGAGTTATTGACGCAATTATTGCATCAAGGGTGTATTCTTTAATGAGGCATGTATAGAACAGAATGACCACAAATCAATGCAAGCAACTAAGGGGATAAAACAGTTTTGGTTTTTTATTAGTTATTGGAACATATTATATTGCTGTTGCGTATTATACTGGGTAGTCTAAATACATGTTTATAAAAGGTTACCATGGTTACTGTGGGATAAGATGTGAAATACTACAAATAACACCTTCTGAGAAACTCGATTCCATTTACTGCTCTTCTAAGGTCCTTTACACAAACCATTCTGGCCACAGACGATAAAATATCTGCTATTTTTCCATATTATGATGTTCAAGGCACTGCTATACAGATCTGACAATATTGTGGCATCCATTTCCTGTAGAAAAAACATCACAAGCCATTTGGAAGGATTCAGATCACGACCTGTCAAAGTGAAATGTCACCAAGGTTATCAGTAAAGAAGGTATTTAATTCTGTCAGAAATGCAAGACATAAAGATATGACAGGACATGGAAAGGCTCTTAATCTCTCAGAAGCTGGCTTCAAGGCCTATCACTGATGTCTGAAGATAAACTTACAATGCTAACAACAAATGGAATTGAATTGCATGTCAACATCAAGGCTATATTTGTATATAATTATTCAAGTAAGCAAGACATTGATGCAGCAAGACATTGAGGCAGCAAGATGCAACTCTAACATCTCCAATAATAAGTATTAGTTATATCCCGAATAGGAGGGAGTTTACTAACATTTTACGTGGTTATTGCCCGCTCAGAACAACAGGTGGCGGTGGTGGAATAGGGCTTTATGTCCTGTACTTCTGCACCTATTGGGCTAATTAGGACAGGCAGGAACTATGGCAATGAGATGAAGGATGAAACAGCCATCAAACTTGGGCTCGGCCGGGAATTGAACCCGGGACCCAATGGTTGGAAAACCAGTGTGCTGCTACCACTGAGCTAGGCCCCCGCCCCCTCTCAGAACAACAGCAAAACAGGAAAACAGTCTAAGTGGAGTAGTAACTCTAGTTATATGTTGGGGGCAACATAAAGGGGCCTCCTTGTGAACCTAGAGTCCAAAACCTCGGTGCAAAAATCCACTAGACGTGAGTTGTTGCCTTCCTAGTCAATATGAAAAAAACAATAAGAGTCAGACTCTGTAGTCTATTTATAAGCAGCGACTAATCTAAAAGTTAGACCGAAACCCACACGAAGTGTTTAAATGTCCAACGACAGTTCCACTTCTTCCTAAACATTCAAATTACTCACAGTGGCCCAGACTCAACAGCTGCCACCTGGTAAATTATGCAACGACTTGTAAGCCACCAGTTGTTGACACCACAAAGTTTGTAAAATCCTTCAAACTCACATTGTTAGCTCAATGTTTAGGAGACCAACAAGAGTTACAAAGTCACACGCATGACCTTGGAGCAAACAGAATATCTCATTGCTTCATAAATCATGCAATTGCAAATGAAGTGTCAACTTCAGCGTGATTAATGGCAAACCAGACTCAATTGCTCCAATTATGCCAGGGTGACTTGGTACAAGCTGACATTACCAAGTTGTCCCAACCCTACTGGAAGAAAGAAGTTTGCTTCACAGTGACTTCATATGCATGAAACACACCTATGTCACTGATGGCTGGCTGCTCGCATCAATATTAATTGCCATCAAAAGAGCAGTAGCATGACAAGAGGCTAATTGAGCACATCTGCTCCACACTTCTGCATCACCAAGTGTGCTACCACAGCAGCAACCAATCTCAGCATAGCAACTTCATGGAAACTTGAAAGCAAAGAATATCATTGCCACCTTGCATGTCCAGCATAAACGGGACAATATGTGCGTATATAGCCAAATTAACTTTCATGCGAGTTTAGCAGATCTATCTATGTAATAACCAGATGAGCCCATTACATGATAATGTAAACAGGCCATTGAACCTACGGGCAGCAATAAATATCACTCTTTCACTGCATTTTATCTTTAGAAGTCAGTACATAAGTTCATAAATTGTGATATCATCCTTACAGCTACGCTTGCTAATGGACCGCTCAGTGGCAAAACTGGGATCTTACTTGGTTGCCAGTCAACAGCACAAAGCAGATAAGACTACGAATAGGTTAGAGCAAATAGAGCAAATAGAAGAAATGTGCATCAAAGTATTGTACTGATATTGGACTGATAAGCCAAGAAAGGTCTGGCAGTGTCACTAACTGTTCTGCTGTCACCAAAGTCCACAAAAAGACCACAGGAAGAATACAATAGGAAGGATGAAAGAAAGGCTACAGACTTATGCAATAGAAGCCTCGTTGTGGATTCAGTAAACAATACAAAGCAGTCGACTAGACGACAAACCGAGTTAACTGAGCTGGAAAACAAATGGCGTAAATACTATGAACATTGCGTATAGCACAAGAGAACCCATCCATGAATACATTGAAAGGGAACACGTCACAAAATCAATGCAAATGTGTCAGGCATGCTTAGAAAGCTTTGCATCAACAATTCGTACCTCCCAGCACAAATTTACCTGTAATGCTACCATGGGGAGAGATTAGGTAGCCAATCAATACCCCAGAAACAAATTGATTCTCTGAATATCAAGCTAATTGAGGTCTACATCACGTAATGAGGTCTACATTTGACTTCATTGATCGATTGCTCTAGTTTCCCATTGATCACAATCAAGAGACTGAATGGTTTCCAGGCTTTCTCACTCAAATGGCTTGTCAATGTGATTAGAGGGGCCCATGTTCATTAAGAATTGGGCCATAATCAGTTCATATTGCAAAATCGAAGTGTCTGGATACAGGGGATAGCACTTGTCTGGATATAGTCACTGAAAGGGGAGAAAGTTTCACAATATTTTGGCTGGAGTCCAAGATATGAATATGTCTCCAAAAATCTTCGACACTGGATTTACTTTCACGCATAGTTAACGCAGAAAGTCAATGATGACAAAAATGAACTCCGTTGAAACAGCTATTTTTGTTTCGTTAGATATTGCTGAGATCCAAATTCAATGAAGCCTTCCGTGGAAAGGCAATTCATAAGAGCAAAATAGGAAACTCTTGACATCAGTTGGCAAAATATGAAGCGAAATACACCCACACAGACCTGCCAAGAAAAGATAACAAAATATGTTCATCGGATTCTTAACGCAGCATCTCCACCCGATCATCCAATTACTGTGGAAACCATGTAAAAGAAAGGCTCCAAATGCAGCGCAGATGGCAGTATGCATCTGCTAGGCGTTCCAAAAATAGCACCACCATCATTACCGATCTGTCTTCACTTGAGTCGAATGAAATGATGAAATGTCATTTCCAAAGATAAAAAATCTGAGTAAATGCAAATTACTTTTTCTTTTCTGGCTGTCAGTAACCCAAACTTTCTGTTAACTCCATGTCACGTCTGTCACAGCAACAATCGACCAGAGCACAAGGTTGCACCAAGACCAAATTTCAGCAAATTTCGAGTCAAATATCACCCAGATCTCGACCTGCTATGCCTGTGACCTACACTGCCTCTGAATGTCCCAAAGTAATCAGGTAAAACAATGACAATGCAAAGTGTGCCACGGGCAAACACCACACAGGCCAATGCACCAAAGTAAATCTCAGAAGATATCATGTTTGCATGTGACAAACACAATATGATTTATTAATACATATACATACACACCACCGAAGAAATTATTCGTATTAGTAAGGTCATATTCTTAGTAAGAAGGAAAGGATTTCCATTGGGATTAGAAACTGCAAGGAAATTAATCTCACGTTTACAGTTTACCCATCAGTTTGCATCTGAAAAAATCTGTATCATTGTGTATCAGTGTTTGTTTTCCATGAATAATAATAACTATTTAGGACCATGATACATTTATTGGGTTCACACTTGTCCATACGATACCAGCCCATCATAAAGGGATATGGCAATTGGCAATTACTTACTCCATAGTGCCATCTCAGCCTCTTCAGTCCAATTTCTGGATTATTGTGCTTGCACAAAGCAATGTGTCCACATGACATTAGACCCATCACTCATATCTTGAAGACATTATTGCTTCAGTTATTGTCATGGAAATATATCAATGGCTCAATTTTCTCCACAATTCATCACGCGTAACCACAGTGTAAGGTCATGAAAGGTCACGGAGAAGACATTGACCTAGGTCCAAACAGAACATATACACCTGAATGCCAGCTTTAAAGATCTTCTAGATTCTTAAGATGTATTACATGAAGCAGCCCAATGCAGCCCCAGACCTTTGTATCTTACTAAGTACGTCTACTAAAGTGCCTCTCACACCAAAATCCAAACATCACAACATCTCTAATTACTCTACACATCACTTTCACCGATCACACAATCCCAAGAAAAGCTCCCAGTCTAGGAAGCTCAACACTTAGTACTTCGCAAGCGACCTCATAGATTTGAGCCAGAAGCAAAGTGGCTGTGAGCAGATGAAGCACTCTGCAAAGATTAACATCTGTTGGTTTCACAGAACAAAGTGTTAATCTAGCACATCCATCTGAGGGAGGAGAGTGACAGTCAAAGAGAGTGAGTGACTGACTCAGGTAGCAAGATTAAGGGCCATCCATTAATGATCTGTAGTTCAGGTGAGACTCTTTGATATAAGGGACGATTATATATTATAGTAAGTCACCAGAAGGGATTAATCTACTGGATATGACACTATACAGAAGTAAGCCACTATCATCTTCTCAGTTTCTGTAATGGTCATTATGAGGAAATAGATGGGATGTAGTCCAACAAAATGCTTCACGACGAGAGGTTGCCTATCTTGCAAATGACAGTAATGTTTCGGTCTAGATGGGATGCACTGGCAAGTTACCAAATCAAAAGTTCATGACAAACAAATATGAAATTGAGATTTTTAATCCAAATAGGATTACTCACATTCATCTTTTCAGACACATAACATTAAATATACATGGGTTCTTTCACGATATGTAGGATATTAATAAAATCAGAAGAAGTATCTTTCTTTACTTGTGAGAAATTCATCGTGGCAATTTAAAGGCTGTGTGCATAATTATGTAGCAAATAACACAATATTCATTATAGCTGCATGTTATTTATCACAAATATCAATTTACATGAACATACATTTTGAGATGCATTGTAAGTCTGTGGTCATTACCATAGTGATATCACAGTAATCAGACGTAGCACTTCAATGTAATGAGATGGGCGAAACAAGTTTCCAGGCGTCACATGACCTCATTATGGAGTATCCCCCTTCTAGAATGCCTAGAATGAAGCAAGGGCCTGAATAGGTCGTTACTCACAGTGGGGCCAATAAAGTCTAGTCCTGCCCTATCTAATCACTGGGAGGCTTGAGGTGAGCAAAACAACTTGATGACTGGCCATGACTCATGTATGAATACCAAGGCAAGCCTCCAAAGCACATGGATATGCTGGCACTATGACATTACTTGGAGAGCCAGACAGGGCAAAGGATGACATTCATCTAACTGGAATCTTATATGCGCCAAATAGGGCAACAACGTGAGAAGTCACTCATAATAATCTCATATGTTGTCTCGACGAAATACAGAAGATGTGGGCAGATGTAAAAAACATTGTCGAGGCCAAAGAAAATGCTATATACACTGATTTGTTCTCTGTCAATTGAATAAGTGGAACATATTCAATGGCCTTGGGGCTATCAGAGACGTACGACCTAGTCTAAATCTCACATTCCCTTCAGGACCAGACATGGGCTCTTGTAAAGCAGTCCTAACTATTCCGTACATCTCCTTGCTCTAATTGAATTGGCCTCCCTGCAGACTCGCAGACTTCACATCACCCCGAACATGCTGCTGTTTGAGTTTCTGCATCAGGAGAATCCTCTGGCTTTTCTGCTTGAAGGAATAGGCCTGATTCACTGAAAAAAAAAAACCTCTCACAAGTGGAGAGGAAATCTAGGGAAAAGCAGAAAAGAGAAAGAAGCTGAAAGGAGCAGACCCCAAAGATAGAAGTTCTGCTGATGAGACTGATGAGGCTGGCCAAAGAGGACCACTGGCAATCTGAGAGGAGGACAACACCTCCAGCCATTACTATTGCCTGCTAGGCAATGCCTAGATCCCTGGACTACACTTCAACATAAATCCACAAGCCACTGCCTCTCTCTGGTTCTCTGGTTCTCTGGTTCTCTGCTCTTAATGCTATTCAGAATTGACGACTGTAGCAATCCCGATGGACTACTGGACCTCCCCACGCAAGCATTCCACATTCGGATGCCTGCTTTTCAGCATTCATATCAGTGACAGACTTACGAGGCAAGCCATGAATAAATTGGGTCTTCTCTATGACCTAATATAACTAGGTTTTCGTATACGACCTGCTAAGTGACCAAAACACATGCCCCTATGTCCTATTCTAGATTGCCACAAGAATAGAAGTGCAGTGTATGGTGAACACTACAGTATGTGCAGTCTGGTCGAGATGGCATCCATCTCCCATGCCAGGATATGCAGTTGCATCACAATGGGATTCCACAGGCTCAGCATCCCAAATAGCCATAGTACTGGTATCGCTGACAGTTATTCCAGGCCAATTAACACAACAGTTCTAAACGTAATCTCATGCCATCATGCCTCACAGAGAGGGAGGGTGTGACAAACCATGTTCAGTAGAATATTGATTGGTTTGAAATGCCATGTTACTAATATGATATCACATTTAAGCACCAAATGAACTGCAGCAAAAAAGCAATTTCCAGCACCATAAACCCAATTTACAGCCATTTACCATATTATAAAGAGCAACATAAGCATTATTATTGAATTGCGTGTTCCTAATTAAACGAATCTCCAGTAGCTATTTATATGAAGCAAAATCAATCAAGAAACTCAACGAATCAAGAAAACACATTAGCTCATGAAATTGGATCATTTAACCACCCGCAAACCATTTCGGTTCATTTTCCATTACGGTGAGTTAATTAGCAATTTCGCGCAGGTTCCTGTTTACTTGTACAAGGTACATGAATGGAGACTTGAATTGATAGTAGGGAGAAACGGGCTGCAGTGAGTCATCTATCTCTACTACGTTGGTTATAACACAGTGGTTATAAGAAGCAAAAATAGGAAGTTGTGAATCTGAAGATGCAGACAAGAGAGGGATGAGGAGGCTGGCTGTAGCATACATGGATGAGCAGGTCATGGGGGAGGGTATTGATCGCCAGGGACCAGCCTGGAACCAGCCAAATAGATCTGCCACTCTCCCACCCTTAGTTGGATCTACTGGTTACCACCTCATGTTGATCACCAGGCACTCGTGGCTGGTTTAACATGCAATGAAGAATTATTAGTGAATGTGCCCATCTGGCACTGCTAGCACCATAACACTAAGATATATATTGAAAGGGTAACTGCAGGCTTGCAACATCCAACTAGCATTATACACTGTTAGTGTTATAGGCCAGAAATCAACTGCTGCACCACAGCAAATTCTGTCATTGGAGATAACAGGTTACATTATATACATGTACAGCTGTAATTCCCTGACATTGTATTTATATTTTTCTCTCCATAGCGATGCAAACTACATGTATTAATATCATGATTCAGTTAAAAATTCCGACCCCATTTAACAGTTAGTATTTCTCTAACCCTACAAGTAGAGACAATTTATAACTGAACTGAATCTGCAAGGAGATTATTACGCTCTGTACGAGTCTGTCATGGCTGCTCAAATTCATCATGAACTCAATTTGCGAATTTTAACGTCTTGGTGATCAGTATCATTCATCCGAATGAAAGGTTTCCGTTCCGATTTCATCAAATCCAACACAACTGAATCATTGTCGCTAAAACCTTTTTTTTTTCTGTCTTTCAACTTTGTGTTTTAAGTGAGAGAATTACACGCACAAGCAGGCCAGTGTCCATTGCACAAACAAATCATTAAAGCAGAAAACTAAGACGGGCTTCAAAGGGACCATCTCATCTTTCGTTGTGATTATGGCATGACACTACATAATCAATGCAGCTGGTTCAAGGTTGGCATTGTTCAATATAGAACAATATTATGATTTTGATAATAACATCTGACTATTTCTACCTGCAGTTAGTTGCATTAAAAACGGCCCGTCAAATTGAAACTAGACAAAGCTGTCATAGATGGCTCTCAAAACTGGATCTAAAAGTACATATTTATGATATATTCGATGATTTTTTTACATATACCAAGGTTTATATTTAACTTGTGATAGATGTAAGCCAATTATTAGCTATAGAAGTGGACAGAAGCAGCTGGCTTTAGCATGTTTAGACCACAGCCAGGTACAGGTCGCTACAGACAGCTAGACTCGACCATATTTTATGAAACTAACTGTATACAACCTAGGAAAGCCTGGTAGCCGTAGCCTACTTAAAGTCTCTATATTTATCAGGGAAGCCAAATATAATGTCAAAGCTATTCTTGTTCTCCCTGGCATATCCAAATAGATACTTTGACCTAGCAATTTACAGCTAATTGTGTATTTCTTATCTTAGACAACTGAAGTATCAAATAACAAACGATTATCCCCTGCAGTCGTGGAGAGCTGTCGTCCACAAGAGGTGTGGTATTTTCATACAGAGCACAACAAACACGAGGAATTCTAGCCAAGCAACTGAGCATCAACAGAACGCGTTCTTGTTTATTGAATTACAGCCTGGCAAACTTTGCTGGGCTACATGCAAACAAGCAGAAGCAAGGAGGAATGCAGGACCAAGCCAGACCCACATCATGATAGGGGTGTCCTGAAGGGCAGAGGTCGCTGCAGTAGCATCCGGGTTCTCAATAGGTTTCTCCCACCGGAAGTTTGCGTTGACCAATCAGCGCAGTTGCTGCAGGGAAGCTTGCCTCGCATGCATAGCTTTGTTAAACAGTTATCTCACTGAGAACCAAGACAATCCTTGAATAGCCCTTCATGCTGCACGGAGCGGAATGGAATTTCAGCCAGCAACCACACCAGCCAGCTGCACATCGATCTGTTTTCATCCCTGCCTTTCTTATGCGCCCTGGATTCTCTTCAAATGCCAAAATGGCATTTTCTGACATGCAAAACATGCCAGCACATAGACGTCTAAATGGATTGCAGACCTTCTTCTAGTGTTTCTGCATATATTTCCCCTGAACAAGAAAAGACCATGAACTAACGTGAATGTTTTTTAAATGTCACACTTTGATCTACAGAAACCTCAAGGAGAAAAGTGTCTATAATTTCCATGATGTATTCATAGACAACCACATTAAATGGCATAGCACCATTCAGTACTATCTTATGAATACTCAAGAGGTTACCAGACAGAATGACAGATCAAAGGCATGATGCATATATATATACATAATTATATGTATTTACTACTTGTTTTAAACGACCGCTCAAATGAAACAGTAAAATTTAAAAACGGTGATTTCAATAGTGAACAGTAAAATTTTCAATTTGGTACTATTTTTCTTAGTACCTTCTGTTTTTATTTAAGTGGAGCTAGCATGCTAAATACCTATAAATGTAAGTAATATATAGCATAGAAGCACGGCACTAAAGGCTCCGGGGTGTGTCATTGAGCCGATGTGAGCCTTTTACATGATCACCGCAAGCAGCCAGGCTTCAGGTGCTACTGGCCACAAGTAAATCAGACATTGAGTGAGTGATGTTCCGAGCTACTCTGCCAAGCAATCCATCAACTGGGCTGAATAGTGCTATATATACCGCATTCATTAAACACGTGTGCAGTCGTTGGTCTGTCTAAAAGGTGGGAAACAACAAGAAGGATTTCCAGTGGTCAGACTGTGAATCTGATATCAGATCCTGTCACCATTTCCTGTCTTTCTCTTTACCTAATACTTTTCCTAATGCTTCCTGGCTGTCCAGCTATTACCTGACCCGCTGACCACTGACCGGCTTCAATCTGTTTTTCGTCTGGAGTCTAATGAGAGTCACATAAGCTCAACATACTTTTTTCGACAAAGATTAAAAAAGTGATGCAGTACAAAACGTAAACAGGGATCTTCAATTTGCGTGTGCATTAAGACTTCAAATTATGGATGTCTGTGCACATAAGAGCCATCCGTTACGTACATAGCATCAATCCCAGCAGAAGGGAAGGTAGACAAAAACACTTATAATGAGCTAAAACAATTCTTATATTTCCATAAAAATGATGCACCAACGGTATACAATGGTATATTTCTACATAAGACAGACAACAGAGAAAAACTACCCCTAACACTATGATTCTGTAGCACCAGATTTGCAATTCCAAGTGCATACACTGCCAAAACACTCCCAAGGCAATGTACGAGAAGGAATATTACTCCCAGTCATATGGCCAAGCCCTTGCAATTCCAATAAAACTGTCCATCCTCTGATGTCCTTTCTCATATCATGTTTTATCAGCTTATGTTTCACTGGGAATCTCTCAAAATGAACAGGTGCGCTCAAAGTGTGTGTGCTAATTAATGAGCACCCAGGGAGCATGTACTTTCATCTTACGCTCTGCCTGTGATGTACCATGATAATTTTCATCATCACGACAACCGTTCTATCGAAGAATATATATGTAGACCTACATGACTCAAAGTCATACATTCCTGGTACGTTCACCTGAGTCATAAGTCATAAAATCATCAAATGAAATCACAGCTGTATCTAGCACTTGGAATCACAACCTGCCTTTCCTTTACAAGGTCGATTTGCAACTTATGCCAAGTTTTAGATGTGTGATCAGTTTATGAGCAGTTCCGGTGGCACAGCAAGTTATCGCAGCGAGTAGAGAGTTGCATACGTACTGTTCCGCAACAGTACAAATGCCAACATTTTACCCCCCAATTTCTCCCACATATCTACACTATGCATACTACACTTCAACAATATTCTAGATAGGCCTAATTGAGAAACAGCAAAGTGGAAAATAATATAGCATAGCTGATGAACTCAAAATGGAACATCAGTGTAAATGGAACATCAGCAGCCCATTAATGCTACACAAATGGATCGTAAAAAACACATTAATATGCAGTATAGTCGATACTAACAGACATGAAAGTTTAAGTACTTAATGACAACAAATAAATGGACTCCACAATAAATACTCTGTGCGATTTAGTATTCATTCAGAGACACTGGATTAGTCAATAAATTGTCACTGCCAGGCGACTTCCTTGTTTACTAGTGACGCAACTTCGACTGTGCAGCATTGATTGGGGCGTCTACAGTGTAGCATAGATTATAACACGTAGCAGTAATTATAATTGATCCTAGGCATGGATTATCCATTCGTGATATTTAGCATAGATTCTATGAGTGGACTTTATATCATAGATTGGCAGTTAGCACTTATATAATTCTACACACGATACGTGTCGTTTTTATGTGTTAGGCACAATGCATCAGGAATCAGTGCAAAACACTAGATGCAAGGACAAAGGGGAACTTCTATGCATCTAAATCTATGGACAACAGAATAAAAGAATATCACAGAATACTAAGAGAATGCACCTCACTATCTGTAGGGCCTGATGACCTTTCTTATGAATGAGAAAAGCAACAATTCGGAAAGACACTTCTCTCTGTTTTCTACAACCAATCACCAGTCAATGACCATGGTGACGGTACCAACGAGAGAACGTAGCAATGCAAAATCTAAAAGGACAATGAAATCTAGTTGTCTTTCTCAAACACTAGAGTTCATTTAGTGCAAATGAATAACTATTCCAGTGCCTTGAAGGCGAGAATTGCATATTAAGAAGTTTAAATAAATGTCTTTGTCTGTCAAAAAAATAAAAAGTTTAAATAAATGTCTTTACTCTTGAATGCTTGCAGGATCCCATTGGTGTGTGTAAGAAGAGTAGAAAAGAAAATCATGACTGAAATACCTGCAATGAATTGTGGGTGACAATATCCAAGACATCCCTGTCCCTTATATTATCCATGAATGTGTAGAAATGACCCTGCAGATGACCTGTCCATGTGGTCAAGAGCAAATGGGCTTTCTCCAGGTCCAGCATGCTTGGGTTTGCAGCCAGGGTAACTAGACTACGACTCTGCAAGCTGCTGGTCGCCAGTGTGCCTGGTGAATTTTGAGGGGGATCCTCCACCCTCGTCCAGAAGTAGCTTCCTAGGACCCTTAGCTGCTGCAGTATCCAAACTATCTAGACTGCTGCTGCTACTGACTCTGCTGCTACTGCTGCTGCTTCTGCTACTCAGCTGAGAATGATGGCACAGCAGAGCAGCAATCAGTCTGACTGAACCTATTGATCTAGCTGACTCGTGGTTGGTCGGGCCAAGCAGCTGCTGCAAGCCAAAGCCACATTCTGTTTCCCAGCCAGAAGAGTTCCAATAAAGCACTGCAGGCTCCTCCTGCCTCTAGCTACATGCCCCTGAATCTGCAGCTGCCAAATACGGCACCCCTTCCATAATGTATACGGCATTTATGAGCTTATTCGATCCATGGAGTGATCACCACACAAAGAGATATATAACTTAAACCATACAGAAAAACGAAATAGGCCTGGCGAGACATGTAGTGTATAAGTCCTTGCCATAACACCCACAATATAACATCATCTCTTCTTTTTCAAATAATACATGAGCGAGTACACTTATATGAAAACAATTTGGAATCGAGGAAAAGAAGAGAAGGGTGTGAAGGTCCAGCAACACTGAGGCAGAGTCTGGGAGGAAGGACTGACGAAATCACATTATTGATCCCTTTCTTGTTCAGTTACCAAATCTTTACACTATGGTGTGTCAAAACTCATGATTTGGAAGATGTGACTTTAACTATCTCTGGTTATCTTGCAATCAGCGGAAATCATAAATTTCTGCTTTTATAGTTATACGTTTTACTGCTAAAAAATCCAGGTGGCTCCACTTGTACATTTGTTGGCCACCTAGCAGTAATTTAACCAACTACCAATCCAGTTCATGGCTGGTGCAAGAGGTCTTCCGAAGAAGGCCTTTTTCACTCGATGGACAATGGTTCTGACCCAAGTTAGGCTTACAGGTCTACCTTTTTATTCATGATGCAAAACAAGAGGCAGAACATATCTGAAAGGCAATCATACCTGTAACAGTGAGTGTAACTTAAAAATTAGAGATCCATTTTAGGTGTGATGTCACAACACAATGCAAACAACAATAGAGTACCCCAGAATTTTTTTTTTGCTTCAAATCTTCTATTGACCCCTTCTATATTAAACAAATGAAAAACTCAAATTTATTGCATAATATTCCTTCTTTTTAGGATTTTGTGACCTTTTTTCCAGACAGGCTTTTAAGCCTTAAAATGGACAAAAAATTATCCAGTTCATTACCAATTATCTATGCAACCTATGACGAAAAATAAGGTGTCAAACGATTGGATATGGATGTTTCTCTAAGATTCCTGTGCACCTCAATTACATAATCATAATTTTAGTATCTGATCATTTACAATGAATAACTTTATACTAATAGTTAAATAGTGGGGTAATCACCTAGAGGGTACTATAATAAGTTTACCTGAATTTTAGGTCGCGATGGGTCACAGTTTACACTATTTCCGAAAATCATCTTTTTTTATTTGACCTCAATTTAGACAGGAATGATCGTCGACTGTCATCACCAATAAAAGATAATTCATTTTACCTTGGATGAACTAGAGAAGTATTGGACACTTCGGAAAGTAATAAAACAATATTCATTATTAGGTGATTTAGGAAGAGTCAAATTCGCCCAGAGCTGGCCAAGGAACCCTGCTGCTTCCCTAAATACATAAATTCTTTGATGTTCACACTGCGCTTCAGTGAGCACACCCCTTATCAGTGATGCCCTGCATCAGCAGCAATTAACTCCCTAAATTTCTAAGTCAAAATTCTTTATTTCTTATTGTATATTCTTGACATCACTGCCAGTGAATGTTGCATGATCCAATGATTCTAAAAGTGTTTTTACAAAATTTCTAGCCCTAATATTAATAAAGTTGTGGACTAAACTTAGCCAGATTGGAACTAATATTTTGTGAAACATGTTATCTTAATCATGTGATAACTCAAGAAGCCGTAAAGAGCCATAGATCAGACCATATCCATTGAAAAAGATGAAAACCTTGTCTTCATGCTGGTTATTATGCCTTAATCGTCGAAAGTTGTCGAATGGAGATACAGACCTTCAAAGATGCCTAATTTTCAAAAGATGTGCACACATTTGTCTTAAAATTTTGATAAAAACCTGCCTATTGTTGCCTACAAAAATATAATTTAAGTCTGTAAAAACAATGAAGGAAAAAAATGTCAAGTTTATACTGTGTGCAGAGGAAAGATATGCATGTCAGCCGATATGAATACATATTTAGCACCCCTTTCCATTGTTTCCCAGTGGAATCAGTGAGGGGGAGTTATAAAACGTGCGTCTAATACAGCATCATATATTGGTCATTAGGACAGTAGCGAAACGCAGTGTGAACCTTTGAAGTATCGAAGTGTCCAATCCTTCTCTAGTTCATCCAAGATTTTACAGCCTCTCAGCCAATCAGACGTGATATGATGGCAGTGCCTTAATTGGTGTGCACATAAATTAAATTTGGTGAGGATCCCATCATTCAGACTGAAGTAATAACCTTAAAATATTTACCCTACAGGGAGTAATTACCCTATGGGGTCATTGAAAGTGTTGAGACATCAAGGTAGTGTCTAGAAAAGTATATACCAAATTTGGTGATGGATCATCCCCCAAATTTGGTATATATACTTTTCAACAATGATTCAAAGTGAAGTTATGGCATTTTAACCCACAATCGGTTTTACCCTGCAAGATCATTACAACACCCTGGTCAGTGCATAAACCATAAACCATATTTTGTGTAGATCTGACTATTCAGACTAAAGTCACAGCATTTTACTGTAAAGGGGATAATTACCCCAGGTGGTTTATAATCCCTATAAGTCAACTTTATGCAATCCCATCACTTAACAAGCACTTTTGATAAATAATAAAACGAATTTGCTAGGACTAATAAAATGACAAATATTTGAATTAGGTCTGGAAGTGTTTCCTGATCTATTTCGGAGGATAAAGTTGCATTTGTAAACATCGTGGTAAATTCAAAAATGTATGTGATCAAACAGAATCTGTGTTTATCAACAGTTTCCACATGGCCGCTTGGGGTCAGATGGTACTTAAAACGTAAGGAATTAGCAACAGCAACAAGTAAGTGCATTACCTTATTGCACTGCTGTTTGCATTGTTATGTCACACCTAATATCAACTTCGCGAATGGTACAACTTCGAAGATGGTAAATTTGTAATATCTTGTACTCAATGTCTATGTGAGACAAACAAAAAAATTCATGAATGACAAAAACTTGTTTTAGAGGCTGTGTGCATTCTTCCAATCCAAAAAATCTTTGGTCACAGAAAAAAAAAATTTCTATCTCAACAGATTCTTATATATTCATATCTGAACAGACGAGGCAGGCTGCCAGCCTTGATTTTGTATGTTAAATGCCTGTCTCTGGCTGGACCCAGAAGGTCTTCGATTTAAAATTGCTCAATTCCACACAAGAAAGACAAATCCCACAACATTAGGACATTTTAAAGACTTTTGCGAAGCAATCAAGATTGCAAACAGCTGACTTTTGGGTGAGTTTGTTAACTGCTCACTTGCGCTCCCAAATAATTAGGCAGCCAACATGTAGGCAGGTAAAATGTACAATTTTCACTGTTCAGGTGAATTTCAAATTTTCTGAACAGCCTACACACAATGCTCAGTGGGAAGAGTCATTATTTTCGATAATCATGATTATTCCAAACCTAATGAAGTGTGCTTAATGCCCAGACCAATGGACAGAATCCTTCCAGCTAGTTGCCAAAGACTTGTAATGGAGTGTCTTCCTGAAAACTACACATTTTGTGAGACTTCTATATCGTCATTGGAACTTCTTTGGTATTCTGTGGAACTGCTAAAGAGCTTCCTTCAAATCCTCAGTCAGAAGCATAAATATTGCAGTTGGACAGAGAAGGACAATAACAAATGGCAGAAGGTATTCCCAGACACCCAGAACATCAGAAACGGATGGGCTTCTTTTGGGAAATGCAGGCCTAAAAATTTCAATTTGGTCCATTCAGACTGGTGTCAGCACCCCGGTTTTTCACACCTGGTAATCTCTTTTTCTCAAATCTGAGGATCAGATTGACCAAGTATTTGGATGATTGTCTAATCTTGAATCAGGACAAAAAAAAACAATTGTTGCAGGACAGAGATACAGAATCATAGATTCTGCGGATAACCAATGATAGCTGTCAGACTGGAATATAGCAGATGAACAGGTACCAGTGTTCACAGATTTGAGCAATTGGATGTTACAGGAGAGTTTGATTCAAATGTGAACCAAATGTGGGGACCTCTCACAACAGAGTGAACAGACCTGTTTGCTGACAGGTTTAATGCTCAGCTACAGAGGTATGTGAGTTGGAATCCAGACCTGGGAGCTCATCAAGAGGATGCTTACCTAATGAATTGGGCTGTAGAGAAACTGAGAAAGGCTACACCCATCTTTTTGTATTCAGCAGGTGCTCAGGGAAGATCACTGGAACGAACCACAGTAGAGATGGCAAGCTCAGGTTTGGTATCCACAGTTATTGGAAATGTCAGTGGATTAATCAAGTTTGTTTCCACCACAACCTAGGGTTCTGAGGGAGGCCCATAAGCATGATAAGGAAAGTAACTGGCAGCTATGTTCAAGCATTTCACAGACCTGTGGCTCAACAGAACATTGGAGATGCAAGACAGTCTGGAACCCGGAAAGCTGAGTGGTGCCCTGGAAAAATGTGGGCTGGCTGTGTGCTGAACAGCAAGTGGATCTCATTCAAACTCCTCAAGAATATGTCATAAATTTCCTGCCCGAAATATTAGAATCAGGGTGGGAATATTGCAAAGTAAATGGCTGTCACTGCGTTTTATGCACATGCTCGTGAAATCAGAATCCCATGAGCAAACTAAAGTTGAAATGACAATCTCCCATTTGTATATTGGGATTGCAATATTAGGCAATTGGAAGATATTTAATTGGCTGTGACTAAAGCGCATAGATCTGTGGAAAAATGATCCCCAAATATCATAAGTCTCACTCCCCATCGAAATAATTAAATGGCATCTTTAACAATTTTATCAATGCATTTACACACGCTAATTTATAAACACAGAATTACTTCCTATCCTCATCAAGGTGGCATCCCTATAGCGAAAAATATGTCTTTGGGATGTTTCTGCCCAATTACTATATTTACTGTGTCTGTTATATGTAATAATAATCTGCCATTTTGGGAAATAAATGATATTCTGACTGTTGACTCTTCCATTCCGTTTCTGTGAAATTAAAAAAAAAAGATGTATGTGGCTCAGGTTTCATAACACACCATTTTGCAGAGTTTCTTGAGTACCATTTATCCAATTAAGGAATATGGGGTGGGAGATTAGCAGATCAAATGTCGACATGGGTGAATGTCGTCAACCAAAACGCGAACATTTTCTACAGGCTGTGACAATCAAAAATCCCAGATAATTCCACCAGGAATGGAGACACTCCAATGTCAAACCGTAAACTGCAACAAGCCAAGCATCTCCAGGACACTAATTGCAATTTACTGGCTTTACAGTTAGCTATATGTGGGGGAACGTGTGTTGATGTTATGGGGATGCCCAATACATGTATATATGTGTCAACGTTTTAATATAAACTCAATGTAAGTACTGTACAATGTTCTGGTTTTCAACGTTCTGGTGACATTATGGATTTTAACATGTTGCATGTCAATGTTTCACTGGCGGATCCGGATCCAGGGGGGGGGGGGGTTTCCAATGCCCCCCTCCCCGTACCAGCCCTTATTCCCCCCCCCCCCCTCCCCATGGTAGCGGCAGGGTTGGAATACGACAGTGCGATGTTTCGCTGCTCCCCAGGTTGGGATGAACATTGACTCGGGTAATCATTGTATACCATAAAGCAGTGATCTGTCATTGTGGTTAAATAAACCAGTTCAGGCACCCAGAAACTGAACCATCAGACTGAGACAGTATATTTGGTAATCACTTATTGGACTAATCAGCTTATTGTTTATGTATATGCCATTAACTAACCCATGGATGCAACATGGCAATGAATCCCAACTTCAAAGACTACAATTTAGTAGCACAAATTAATCTCAAACTTCAATCAAAGACTCAATGCAGCTGCAGGAATCTCATTTTAAGACCAGAGCCTGGCAGAGGCAGAGGAGGGAAAAAACCCAAAAAAACAATAGAACAATGAAATCAACGTCAGTGATGTACATGCTGAACTTACCTTAGGTGTTCGTATGTGTTCCATCTTCTGTAAGGAGTTTCAAGACCAACTATTTTAATTTATTGGTTTATATCTTGTCCTGTTGATATTTTGACAATCTGTCACAGTCGACCGGAAGTAGGCGCACAAGAATAAAGAAAACAATTATTAATCATAAAGTTCGGTATTGACATACGCTTTTACAATATCCATTATATATATGTCTTACCAAAAAAAAAAAAGTATTTATTATACTGATATAAATTCTATGTTAAAATCTCGCACCTGCGAGAACATCCATTTGCCTGCAGCGCGAACTGCAAAAATGAGCGCCGGGTTCTCTTTTGGAACGCCAAATACTGGCAATACTACCGGGTAAAAGAAGATTGTCATGTTTGTGATAATGGTCGTGTACTAGTGTGTTGTTATTTCTATATTGTTTCGCTCATTTTTGTAAAGTTGTAGCGGGGAACATAACGCTATTGGTACAGGTTCTGAATATCGCCCACTTGAACTTTCTTCTGGGAAAAGCATTGTTCATGTACATGGCACCTGATGCGGGTTTCCTTGCAAGATTCTATTCTTTAATCGCCTGATAATGTGGAAGCTACTGAACGAAAGCAAACCATAATTGATGTGTGCTGAAGAGATCTCCCTCGGCCTCAGAGATGCCAAGCTCTGGAGTGGTGAATTGAGTAAGATTTGGCCCTTTCCAACCAGTTTACATTTAAATGGTTTATTCTGGTTCTCTTGAGAGTAAGACAAATTAATATATGAAGTCTAGAGGAGTGAGACAGCAGCCAAATGAATGCGTCCAAATGGCTGCACAGGAAAACGGCAACAGCCAAAATCGGCTACAAAATTTCATAGTATTCCCACAACGGCTACAACCAGAACAGCTACAATGAACAGATGACCAAAAGTCAACACGGCTATGTCAAAACAGCTACAAGCTATGTCTAAAACGTGTAGCCTTTTTCAGTGTTGATGTTTTGGATATTGACGTTTTCGCTTGTAGCCGTTTCGTCCGCCACCCCAGTAACATGAGTGAGACTCCCTCTGAATGAGTGAAACTTGTCATGTCTCCACCCTGTGCATGCAGCTGGGTTTGGTCAGAATGGCCACATTCCAAAACAGCCAGGGATCCGTAACAGCATTAAATAAACCGCCTCAGAACGAAACGGCCAGATGCTATATTGGGAGAAACAGCAGACTAGGGTAAAGTTGAGAAATTTTAAAAGCTGAAATGTTGGCTACTGGCAGCTCTACGCCGAATAGGGTGTGCTCCAAATTTACCAGCCACACTGGGATCTCGCGATATCAAGGAGCTTGTGACACAAGTGATAACCAGATTGCAACATATAATTATATATACGCTGTCAAAGGAGTAGGAGATTTATTAACACGGTTAATTAAGTGATTGGGCTATAAAATCCACGTGACTGTTTTGGTTTATGGCCGTTTCTGATTCATGGCTGTTTAGTACTGTGGTTTGTGACAGTTCTGACCCTACTTCCATGCAGCAGTCTGCTGTGTTTGCAAAAAGTAGAAAAATTTGAAAACGAACCAAGGGTTTCCTGCACCACATGTCTTGGTATCATGTAGCTTGGTCAAATACTGAAATAGGCTACAAACCAGAATAGAATCTTCAGATGGCAACCTGTTGCTCATCTGTTATTGTAGACATGCAGCTGAAACATTGACACACTAAAATGTTGACACTTAATATGTTGACAACCAGAATGTTGACAATTCTAGGCCTAATACTTAGACATTGAACCCTGTATATGGAACATTTCCTTAATGTCAACACTACATCCACTGACGGGTGTGGCCATTGGAATTAGTTAGTGTCTTCATCGACCAAGATGCCTTGCCTGGGCAGATGCTCACCTTCAGGGACAATAATTGCCATTCACCGCAAAATCTTGCTGCCGTTCGGCTGATGTATTTCAACTATGCAGTGTTGCCGTTTAGCCCAAAAAAAACATGTTGCCTTTATGACAACCTGCAGGAGATTTGTTGACTTTCTTGAGATATTTTGTTCAAAGCTTGTGATATTATTATTCAAAAAATTGAAGGCACTGGCAATTCAACGCCTAGTCCCCTCTTATAGACAGACCTGGTAGTAATGGCAACTAGCCCTAGAGGGCTCTCCCTACAATAGAGAAAGAGTCCACTTTAAATATATACTTTTTAAATTGTGTGAGTCTGCGTGTTACCAATCAAGATCATCTAAAAATGATGTCAGTAGTATCTTTTCCAAGACTATTTTTTACATTAATTTGTTAGTGATAAATGTTTTTGTCAGTAAAATGTGTTGCCTGTGATTACCAGCTTGAGACTTGGCCTTTGAACTTCAAAAAAAAAATTCTGGTGGATCTCTTGCAATGTATCCATTTGAAATGCTAATGTTGCAGACAACCTACTTCGCAGATTTTTTGTTTTGTTATTTGGTAGAAATAAAATCTGGTCGTCTAAATGTCTTGAAATGATTTTTCCATTCATTCTTTTCAGTGTCATGGGGGGATTTGGTGCTGCCCCAGGAGCTGCAGCTGGTGGCTTTGGTTTTAGTTCAACTCCTGCAAAATCTACTGGGAGCACAGGTTTCTCTTTTGGCACTACCCCAACAGCATCTGTTGCTGCAACAGGCTTAAATCTAACGACAGGTGGAACCCAAACTAGTTCTGGCAGCTTTGGTTTTGGACAACCAAACCCAACTGCAACTTCTACCACAGCCTCAACTGCAGGAATTTCTTTTGGTGAGTCGCTTTTGTTAGCTCTAGTGCATAAATATTAATATTGACTGATGTGTGCTGTGGAAGCACCTTCTAGTAGCCACTATAGGTTACTTCGGAAATAATCCAGTCTGGCCATAAACTGATGTGTAGTAATGTTTCGACTCAACAACTGAACTTCGGTCAGGATTTTTATGAAATTTCTTACCAATGCAGTGTGTCAATTTTACAGGTGGCTTAAGTAATGCAGGGGCTTTGAATCTGACGAACCCTTCTACTGCCACCAGTGGGACTGGTGCTGGTTTTGGCATCAAGCCTCAGACTGGTCCAACCTTATCAACGGCAACTAGTGCTGCTACAGGAACAACTGGATTTGGGTTCGCAGGGCTTGGTGGAGCAGTCAAAACAACTGCTGATAGTGGGCTCAAGCTTGGTGGTCTAGCCACTTCTGCTGGACCTAGTTTCTCATATGGTAGGTACACAAAACAGCAATTGAATTGATGTTAACATTACTGTGAAATGCTATCCAAGTTCTGTCTTAATTGGGTAAAATTATATTCCTGGTTTATGTATGCACTTTCAGGTCCTAGTACAGCATCCACAACTACTACAGCAAGCACTGGGTTCAATTTTGGTAAGAACCATATCTTCTCATCAGTTGTCTTATGTTGTATCACTATCACTATATTATTTAAGTGCCATCTCAGCATGATGAAAGTGTAGGGGTCCCGAAGTGTGCCAATTGATGTGGGCACACTGTCATTGTGCTTAAGCAAAGGAAACTGCTCATGGCAGACCATTGCTGGCCAATGACAGGATACGCAGCAGCTGACTGGGAATGACATAGCAATAACAAAATTATTATCTAGGATGCATTTTTTAATGGCATGGCAAAGGGCTTTTTTTTTTTGGTAATTGGTTGTGAAGAGTTAAGAATTTGAATATGTTATAGAAAAATTGTGTAATAATTGATTGTAGAAAAATTTGATATTTAATGCCTATTTATCAAAAACGTATCAGTAAAGTATGCCTAAAAATTAGCCTGAGAAATAGTGAGCTATGTAGCAAGGTCTAGTAAATTACTATTGATTCATCACTGGGTAAATATTTCATAAAGAATTTAAGCATTTCTAAGGAATGTAGTGTAGGTATTCACTGTAATTCAAATCAGATTGTTCAATGCTCATTTAGAAATAGTTTTTCTCAACATGATGAAAGTGCAGGGGTCCCGAAGTGTGCCGATTGATGTGGGCACACTGTCATTGTGCTAAAGCAAAGGAAACTGCTCGTGGCAGACCATTGCTGGCCAATGACAGGATACGCAGCAGCTGACTGGGAATGACATAGCAATAACAAAATTATTATCTAGGAAGCTTTATTTGGAGTCATAGCAAAAGACATTTTTCTGGTAATTTTTTGTCAAAAGTTAAGAATAGAATATTTTAATGAAAAATTGGGTAAAATTTAATTGTAAAAAAGATTTGATTTTCATCTGTCGAATAGTTCCTATTTATAGTATGCCTCAACATTAGCCTGCGATGTAAGTGAGCTGTTTAGTAAGTTCTAGTAAATTACCATTGATACATCACTGGGGATAATATTTAATAAATATTGTATGCTTTTTTGAGGAATTAATTGTGTATTTTTAATCAGTTTGTTCAGTTGCAAATTAATTGTCTCAGCGTGATGAAAGTGCAGGGGTCCCGAAGTGTGCCGATTGATGTGGGCACACTGTCATTGTGCTAAAGCAGAGGAAACTGCTCGTGGCAGACCATTGCTGGCCAATGACAGGATACGCAGCAGCTGACTGGGAATGACATAGCAGTAACAAAATTATTATCTAGGATGCATTATTTAGTGGCATAGAAAAGGGCATTTTGTTAGGAATTGGATGTAAAAAGTTATAGAATTTGAATATATTAATGAAAAATTGTGCAACATTTAAGTACAAAAAATTTGATTTTGATCCGTCAAATAGTTCCTGTTTATAAAAACTTATTTCAGAAAGTATGTCTCAACGTTAGGGTCTGATATTAGTGAGCTTTGTATAAAGTCGTATTGCTAAATTACCATTGATGCATTTCATAAAAAATTTAAGCTTTTGTGAGGAATATATTGTGGAGGACTGGAGGTGTTTACAGCAATTTGAATCTGAGTGCTTAGTTACTGATGACTGTCTCAGCATGATGAAAGTGCAGGGGTCCCGAAGTGTGCTGATTGATGTGGGCACACTGTCATTGTGCTAAAGCAGAGGAAACTGCTCGTGGCAGACCATTGCTGGCCAATGACAGGATACGCAGCAGCTGACTGGGAATGACATAGCAATAACAAAATTATTATCTAGGATGCGTTATTTAGTGGCATAGCAAAGAGCTTTTTTTTTTGGTAATTGGTTGTGAAGAGTTAAGAATTTGAATATGTTATAGAAAAATTGTGTAATAATTGATTGTAGAAAAACGTATTAGTAAAGTATGCCTAAAAATTAGCCTGTGAAATAGTGAGCTATGTAGCAAGGTCTAGTATATTACTGTTGATTCATCACTGGGAAAATATTTCATAAAAAATTTAAGCATTTCTAAGGAATTTAGTGTAGGTATTCACTGTAATTCAAATCAGATTCCTCAATGCTCATTTAGACATTGTTTTTCTCAACATGATGAAAGTGCAGGGGTCCCGAAGTGTGCCGATTGATGTGGGCACACTGTCATTGTGCTAAAGCAGAGGAAACTGCTCGTGGCAGACCATTGCTGGCCAATGACAGGATACGCAGCAGCTGACTGGGAATGACATAGCAATAACAAAATTATTATCTAGGATGCGTTATTTAGTGGCATAGCAAAGAGCTTTTTTTTTTGGTAATTGGTTGTGAAGAGTTAAGAATTTGAATATGTTATAGAAAAATTGTGTAATAATTGATTGTAGAAAAACGTATTAGTAAAGTATGCCTAAAAATTAGCCTGTGAAATAGTGAGCTATGTAGCAAGGTCTAGTATATTACTGTTGATTCATCACTGGGAAAATATTTCATAAAGAATTTAAGCATTTCTAAGGAATGTAGTGTAGGTATTCACTGTAATTCAAATCAGATTGCTCAATGCTCATTTAGACATTGTTTTTCTCAGCATGATGAAAGTGCAGGGGTCCCGAAGTGTGCCGATTGATGTGGGCACACTGTCATTGTGCTAAAGCAGAGGAAACTGCTCGTGGCAGACCATTGCTGGCCAATGACAGGATACGCAGCAGCTGACTGGGAATGACATAGCAATAACAAAATTATTATCTAGGATGCATTATTTAGTGGCATAGAAAAGGGAATTTTGTTAGGAATTGGATGTAAAAAATTATAGAATTTAAATATATTTATGAAAAATTGTGCAATATTTAAGTACAACATTTTTTATTTTAATCCGTCAAATAGTTCCTGTTTATAAAAACGTATTGAAGAAAGTATGTCTCAACGTTAGGGTCTGATATTAGTGAGCTTTGTATTAAATTACCATTGATGCATTTCATAAAATATGTACCTTTTGTGAGGAATATATTGTGGAGGACTGGAGGTGTTTACAGCAATTTGAATCTGAGTGCTTAGTTACTGATTAATTGTCTCAGCATGATGAAAGTGCAGGGGTCCCGAAGTGTGCCGATTGATGTGGGCACACTGTCATTGTGCTAAAGCAGAGGAAACTGCTCGTGGCAGACCATTGCTGGCCAATGACAGGATACGCAGCAGCTGACTGGGAATGACATAGCAATAACAAAATTATTTTCTAGGATGCATTATTTGGAGTCATAGCAAAAGGAATTTTTGTAGTCATTTTTTGTCGTAAGTTAAGAATTTGAATATATTAATGAAAAATTGTATAATATTTAAGTGTAGAAAAGATTTGATTTTCATCTGTCGAATAGTTCCTATATATAGTATGCTTCAACATTAGCCTGCGATGTAATTGAGCTGTGTAGTAAGTTCTACTAAATTACCATTGATACATCACTGGGGATAATATTTAATAAAAATTGTATGCTTTTTTGAGGAATTAATTGTGTATTTTTAATCAGTTTGTTCAGTTGCAAATTAATTGTCTCAGCGTGATGAAAGTGCAGGGGTCCCGAAGTGTGCCGATTGATGTGGGCACACTGTCATTGTGCTAAAGCAGAGGAAACTGCTCGTGGCAGACCATTGCTGGCCAATGACAGGATACGCAGCAGCTGACTGGGAATGACATAGCAATAACAAAATTATTATCTAGGATGCAATATTTAGTGGCATAGCAAAGGGCATTTTGTTAGGAATTGGATGTAAAAATTTATAGAATTTGAATATATTAATGAAAAGATGTGCAACATTTAAGTACAACATTTTTTATTTTGATCCGTCAAATAGTTCCTGTTTATAAAAACTTATTTCAGAAAGTATGTCAGAAAGTATGTCTCAACGCTAGGGTCTGATATAAGTGAGCTTTGTATAAAGTCGTATTGCTAAATTACCATTAATGCATTTCATAAAAAATGTAAGCTTTTGTGAGGAATATATTGTGGAGGACTGGAGGTGTTCACAGCAATTTGAATCTCAGTGCTTAGTTACTGATTAATTGTCTCAGCATGATGAAAGTGCAGGGGTCCCGAAGTGTGCCGATTGATGTGGGCACACTGTCATTGTGCTAAAGCAAAGGAAACTGCTCGTGGCAGACCATTGCTGGCCAATGACAGGATAGGCAGCAGCTGACTGAGAATGACATAGCAATAACAAAATTATTATCTAGGATGCATTATTTAGTGGCATAGGAAAGGGCTTTTTTTTTTTGGTAATTGGTTGTGAAGAGTTCAGAATTTGAATATGTTATAGAAAAATTGTGTAATAATTGATTGTAGAAAAACGTATTAGTAAAGTATGCCTTAAAATTAGCCTGTGAAATAGTGAGCTATGTAGCAAGGTCTAGTAAATTACTGTTGATTCATCACTGGGAAAATATTTCATAAAGAATTTAAGCATTTCTAAGGAATTTAGTGTAGGTATTCACTGTAATTCAAATCAGATTCCTCAATGCTCATTTAGACATTGTTTTTCTCAACATGATGAAAGTGCAGGGGTCCCGAAGTGTGCCGATTGATGTGGGCACACTGTCATTGTGCTAAAGCAGAGGAAACTGCTCGTGGCAGACCATTGCTGGCCAATGACAGGATATGCAGCAGCTGACTGGGAATGACAGCAATAACAAAATTATTATCTAGGATGCATTATTTAGTGGCATAGCAAAAGGCATTTTGTTAGGAATTGGATGTAAGAATTTATAGAATTTGAATATATTAATGAAAAATATTGCAATATTTAAGTACAAAAAATTTGATTTGATCCGTCAAATAGTTCCTGTTTATAAAAACTTATTTCAGAAAGTATGTCTCAACGTTAGGGTCTGATATTAGTGAGCTTTGTATAAAGTCGTATTGCTAAATTACCATGGAGGCAGTTCATAAAAAATTTAAGCTTTTGTGAGGAATATATTGTGGAGGACTGGAGGTGTTCACAGCAATTTGAATCTGAGTGCTTAGTTACTGATTAATTGTCTCAGCATGATGAAAGTGCAGGGGTCCCGAAGTGTGCCGATTGATGTGGGCACACTGTCATTGTGCTAAAGCAAAGGAAACTGCTCGTGGCAGACCATTGCTGGCCAATGACAGGATACGCAGCAGCTGACTGGGAATGACATAGCAATAACAAAATTATTATCTAGGATGCGTTATTTAGTGGCATAGCAAAGGGCTTTTTTTTTTGGTAATTGGTTGTGAAGAGTTAAGAATTTGAATATGTTATAGAAAAATTGTGTAATAATTGATTGTAGAAAAACGTATTAGTAAAGTATGCCTAAAAATTAGCCTGTGTAATAGTGAGCTATGTAGCAAGGTCAAGTAAATTACTGTTGATTCATCACTGGGAAAATATTTCATAAAGAATTTAAGCATTTCTAAGGAATGTAGTGTAGGTATTCACTGTAATTAAAAAAAGATTACTCAATGCTCATTTAGACATTGTTTTTCTCAACATGATGAAAGTGCAGGGGTCCCGAAGTGTGCTGATTGATGTGGGCACACTGTCATTGTGCTAAAGCAGAGGAAACTGCTCGTGGCAGACCATTGCTGGCCAATGACAGGATACGCAGCAGCTGACTGGGAATGACATAGCAATAACAAAATTATTATCTAGGATGCATTATTTAGTGGCATAGCAAAGGGCTTTTTTTTTTGGTAATCTGTTGTGAAGAGTTATGAATTTGAATATGTTAATGAAAAATTTTGTAATAATTGATTGTAGAAAAACGTATTAGTAAAGTATGCCTAAAAATTAGCCTGTGTAATAGTGAGCTATGTAGCAAGGTCAAGTAAATTACTGTTGATTCATCACTGGAAAAATATTTCATAAAGAATTTAAGCATTTCTAAGGAATGTAGTGTAGGTATTCACTGTAATTCAAATCAGATTGCTCAATGCTCATTTAGAAATTGTTTTTCTCAACATGATGAAAGTGCAGGGGTCCCGAAGTGTGCCGATTGATGTGGGCACACTGTCATTGTGCTAAAGCAGAGGAAACTGCTCGTGGCAGACCATTGCTGGCCAATGACAGGATACGCAGCAGCTGACTGGGAATGACATAGCAATAACAAAATTATTATCTAGGATGCATTATTTAGTGGCATAGAAAAGGGCATTTTGTTAGGAATTGGATGTAAAAATTTATAGAATTTGAATATATTAATAAAAAAATTTGCAATATTTAGGTACAAAAAATTTGATTTTGATCCGTCAAATAGTTCCTGTTTATAAAAACTTATTTAAGAAAGTATGTCTCAATGTTAGGGTCTGATATTAGTGAGCTTTGTAGTAAGTTGTATTAAATTACCATTGATGCAGTTCATAAAAAATGTAAGCTTTTGTGAGGAATATATTGTGGAGGACTGGAGGTGTTTACAGCAATTTGAATCTGAGTGCTTAGTTACTGATTAATTGTCTCAGCATGATGAAAGTGCAGGGGTCCCGAAGTGTGCTGATTGATGTGGGCACACTGTCATTGTGCTAAAGCAAAGGAAACTGCTCGTGGCAGACCATTGCTGGCCAATGACAGGATACGCAGCAGCTGACTGAGAGTGATAGCAATAACACACAATTTCGCATTGATCAGTGACTGTAGAGTATGTTAGTCTTTATGCTGAATGTAAGCTGTTTATAAATGAGTCATGATATCCTTTTTTTGATGTATTTGAAATACAGGTGGACTTGGTGGTTCAGGAGCTCAGCAGGCTGTGGTACATAAAGGTCTTGGTGGATCTGATCCAAGTTCAACTAGCACCTCAACAGGAGCCTCCGGAAGTAGTGCGAAGTTAGGGTACGTTTATGTTTATTATTTTTCAAAGCTTAACATGTTAATTTATCATATTTATAGATGCATGAAAAATGTTAAGATGTGCTACCTTGCTTCTGGTGTGAGGTTTCCATTAATAGTTTGTATTCTCAGTGATATTACTTGTCTTTCAGGGATTCCAAAGCAGTAAAGGAAATTCTCATGCCAAAAGAGATAACCTACACAGTTGAAAACTTCAAGTAAGTTGTGTGCACCAGCATTGTATGTCCATACCATTGGTTTTTCAAAGAGTTTGACTGATCTGATTTTAAAACTGTAAGTTTAACTTAGTTGTCATTTTTGCAGAAAAATGGTGAAAGAGCAGAAGTCTGTTAGGGAAGATATCGCAAGGATGTCCTCTAAACCCTTGTTTAAAGTACAAGAGGAAATAAAATCTTTAAGACAGATGTTGTCTTTGGTGACAAATGCCCTGCAAAGAAATTCAACTGTGATCATTAAACTGAAACAAGAATCTGCAGCAGAATTAAAGAATGCGGAAATTGCACAAAGAACTAAGGACACACCTCCTGGCCTGCAGTATGAGAACACGGTACCAGCTGAGTAAGTTTGAGTTACATTATGACAATTTCGTAACAGTTCAATAGTCTATTATGGCTGTATCCTTCATTAATTAAAAAATTATTGATAAGATATAATACCTTTGCATTCGTAGTACTTGATTTGAGTTCAGTGGCTTCAATGTGATGAAAGTGCAGGGGTCCCGAAGTGTGCCGATTGATGTGGGCACACTGTCATTGTGCTGTAGCAAAGGAAACTGCTCGTGGCAGACCCTTGCTTGCCAATGACAGGATATGCAGCTGCTAATTGGAGATAAAATTTAAAAAATGCTATATCTGTTATTTGGGCATTGATGAACATAATACTAGATTTTACTGATTTTGTTGCAGATACTTTGCCAGACTAGTAGAAGACTTTGAGAGTCGAATGATGTTTTATCGTCAGCAAATTGAAGAAATGGAAAGTCACTTAGCGGCAGCTAGTGCTCCAGGCACTCTCACCCCTCAAGGTACTTTATGGATATTTATGTAAATTGAAGACTCGTACTTGTGATATCTTTTGACCGGATTTAGTTTCACTTTATTTTTTGTTTCAGAATTATCCATTTTGTTCTCAAGATTGCAAGGTAGCTTCGTGGCATTGGCTGCTCAACTGCAGATAATTCATGAATCTGTGAAGGTAGGTGTCCCAAGCGACGTATAATTGCAATATAATAATTTATAATATGTCAGATATATTCACCTTTGATAGTATCTCGAAAATTGAAATAAACTTAGTGTTCACTTTTTCTTTATCTGAATACTGTCACTTTGACAGTTTGAAGAGCTGGCCCCTGATTCAAATACAATTGATGAATTTGTAAACACAGTAAATGAATGTGTAACATGTCAGTCAATAAAGTGTAAGATTTTGAAAGATTGTGTCCTTGGTATAGATGTATAGAGATATAGATGCTGAAAAGTGTTTTTTGCAATGTATTGACCATGTTTACATATTGTTACAGGGCCAGAAGGAGCAGTATTTAAATTATCGAAAAGTCTTTCATGGTGACTCCACAGATATTTTTGAAAAACGGAGGAAACTTCAAAGCAAAACTCGAGAAGAAAAGAAGCCGATTGTCAGCGGTACCTTAGGTCCCACTCCTTTCACCGGAATGTCAAATGCTGCAGCTGTTGCTATGGCATCAGTACTGAACAAGACTCAACAGACTGGTCCAGGTGAATGTTATCTCTATGTTTTGAGTTGTAACATATTAGCTAAAGTCTAGTTTTAGAAAATTGCTTTATTTAATGTTATACAGTATTGAAGTGTTTCACAATAGAGTCTTTTCACTGAACAGCCCTGAATTCAGCAGGACATAAGTCTTTCCTCTCCTCTTATTACTCATTTTGCATTGCAGACATAGTAGATCATAACTAACTGATTCCATAAATATAACTTTCTCATAAAAATAACAAAAATCAACTAAATGATAAAGTGTCAAATATACATTAAAATGCACTAAAAATACTGCTGCTAGGATGCACTTTGCTTCAGCCAATCACAGCCAAGGGCAGGAACTTTTTCAGCCAAAAGAATTGCAGTATTCTTTTTTAGCCACCTGGTGGAAATACAGAGAATCTTCCGTGAAAATCCACTATTTATGCATGTATTTTGGGTATTGGAAGTGGCTATCTTAAGTGTACAAGCAAGACACATTATTCTGTCCCTGGCAGGCGCAGATCCAGAGGGGGCCTGCGCACGCCTCCCCCATTCAGCGCTGATTTTACATTGCCAAAATAGCCATCAATCATAGCAAGGCACTGTTAATTTAATGACGGCTGAAAATTTCTGGATCCGCTGCTGCCTGGCTTGTCAAATACTACTTGATATCAGCTAAATATTGCTCTCCATATTTTCAGGAACCAATGCCTTAGGAGCTGCAAGTGGAACTGGATTCACTGGTGGCAACACTAGCACTTTAGGAACTGGAATGGGATTAGGAACTGGAATGGGATTAGGAACTGGAATGGGATTAGGTACTGGTACTGGCCTAGGTACTAGTACTGGATTGGGGACTAGCTTAAACTTAGGAAATACACCAAGCTTCGGAGGTGGCATTGGAACTGGGACTGGTTTAGGTACTATGAACCAATCTGGTGGACTGTTCGGTGGAACCTCAGGAGGATTTGGTTCTAATACCTCTACATTTGGTTCTAGTGCTTTAGGTAAGATGTTAGATATTGTACAAATTGTAAAAATACTGATGCAACAGTTGAAATGTAAGAATTGCTTCATTGTTGAGTTTTACGTTTACATCATGACAATATATTATGTGCCAGTTAACTGTTTTATCTCTTTCTAGGTGGACAACTTGGGGCAGCCACATCAACTGCAGCAACTGCACAAACAGGTTTTACATTCGGTTCAACTACAGCCAACACAGCAACCGTTCGCCCTCTAGGTTAGTGGCGGTAAGCATTCATTGTGTGGTGCCCCTTTGAATACATTTCACCCTTGCCCCGTGGAAATGATCATGCTTACATGAGAGGTTTGGTGTTGTGATTGTGTGTCTGTTTTGTGTGTAATACAATGCCTGAAAATCAATGATTGTGTTGTAATAGGTTCATTTAATTATATTGCAGGTGCGGTGAATATGTTTGGTGACCAGAATCCTGGCAACAACAATTTCAATTCATCAAATTCAGGATTCATGTCACCTGGACAAACTGGTGCCTTCCAATTACAAAAACCTCCTTCAGGCAATAAAAGGGGAAAGAAAGCTTGAAACTTGAATATGAACATTACATTGTATAATATATGTATTTTAGTTTTTAGGCCTTTATTGTCTTTTTCATTTATCTGTCTTAATGCAGAAGAAACATTAACGTCAAAATTCCTATTATAAACATTTTATTGGCTTGTGAAAACTTTTATATTTCCAGTTTTTAATTTGTAAAGTTGAAAGTATATAAATAATTAGCACAAAAACAAATGAATGAGATATGGCGCACTAATGCGTTTTAAGGCTTTTTCGTGTATTATGTCATTATTTATTTTTACAAATTTGTGTAAATAATAAAGAATTGTAAATGCATCAGCCTTTGTTTGGAATATTTTTATTGGTATACAACATCAAGGCAAATGTTGCTATGTTTGTAATAATAAATTGTGACGATCGGCACTCTTATTGGAAGACCGTCACCAGCATCCATTCTCCCATTGGTATGGTTGTGTGTCTCGTAATACTGGTAAGTTAACTATAAGTTGTGTAAGTTGTATTACTAGATGCTGCACATACAGCTACATACTGGCAGTTGGCTAATTTGGCTAGATAGATGCCAGCCCTCTAAGGCTTTACTATCAAAGGTGATTTATATGGTGAGATAGGAGTCCCCCCCCCCCCCCCATGTTAAACATTTACCCCATGGGTGGGATCTTACTTGCCTCAGCAAAGATACTAGGGACCAATTATCTGTTGCTCATGAAATGTGCTTGAAGTGACCAGAGATTCATTACTGGATTGACGAAGACCTTAGGACCTCTGCTCTTTGTTTTGTATATTCCATAAGGGGGACACTTTGACTCTAAGCGCCATCTGGTGCATAGTGCACTGGTATTGCGCATGCGCACAAACTTGTTGACGTGTACACAGATCAAGGCACCTGTCCAATTTTTCCCAGCAGCCATTTCTGCTTCCGCTTCCAGGTTGATGAGTTGGAGGTGTGAGCGTGGTTAGTATACCGGCTTTCTTTGTAGAGTTTACACAGTGCAGCTTGTGTTCAGAAGTGCAGGTTGGTATTTCATGGGACAGTAAAGGCGTGTTCTAGATTAATATTCCCTAAACTGACTGAATTATGAAAGGGCAACATTTCATTTATGATTAGACCTACATTACTCATTAGTACATAAACAATTAGATGTACCTTGATTACTAAATAGTGTGTTAAGTGTACTACCACTGACAGATGTCTTAGGTTTTGATGATTGAAATTCATTTTAATTTATCAAAGGTATCAGATACTATCTAGACCAGAGTTAATTTATCTGCTACTGTTGAGTGTTGTCATACGTAGTAGTGGTAAAAAAAATATTCCATTATGGCATTAATTAATACTGGCTTCTCTTATCACTGGAAATCATTGTTGTAAATGTGGGCCTACATCAGGCTTTACCCAATTGGTATGGGC
The DNA here is from genome assembly GCA_932294295.1 of Alitta virens. NCBI lineage: Eukaryota > Metazoa > Annelida > Polychaeta > Phyllodocida > Nereididae > Alitta > Alitta virens. The sequence goes on along the minus strand of OW028577.1, from coordinate 11,358,146 downwards.
AATAGGTCAGAACTGATCATTTGCTGTCAAAATATTAAATATTCACATGCGAATCTATCTGCAGTGTCTATTCACCAAGCTGGGCTTGGTAAGTTGTTACTACGAACCAGATTGTGGATTGCATATATATGTACCCTTGATGATTTCATCGGCTATTTAACAAGAATGAATGCCGATAGGTTCAAATTGCTATTTGTTAAGAGATGGCAGTATCACAATGACAATATCACCAATTAACTTCATGAAGACGCGAAACATCCAGTCACCAGCACTTGCATTGCTGGTATTTCAGTGCTCATTAAACTGATAAATGCACTAATCAAGCACCCAAATTGAAATATTCTTCTTCAAAGTGATATCTAACTTTATGAGTAATTCAGTTACAGCTACAATCATCAAATAACAAAGGGTTATCATTTGTGTTTATCCAGCGTATGTTGAACAGTTATAATGTTGAAACTTTTCTTTTGCAGAGATGAAGCTGTTAAGTTGTGTATTGTTCTTCCTTGGCGTGGCTTGCGTCGTCAACAGCCAGGAAGACACCGCGAGGCTGTTGGTCTCCAAGAACATCCTGAATCAGTACTTGGTTGAAGGCAAGGATCTTACTGTGCAGTTTGATCTGTACAATGTTGGGGCAAGGTGTGTATAAAGTCTCCCAGTAGGGTCAATATTGAATTGTGAAAATCTCTATTTGATCGCTACAATTTAGGGCTATTGATTGCATGCGATGTATCACTGAATTTACTTTGTCTTCTCTTGCAGTGCTGCCATCAATGTTCAACTGACTGACAAGAGCTTTCCCGAAAGTGACTTCTCTGTAGTGCGTGGAAACTTGGATGTAAAATGGTCTCGTGTCTCTCCCGGAACCAACCTCACCCATATTGTCATTCTCCGACCACTAAAATCAGGATTCTTCAATTTCACCGCTGCAGAAATTAGCTACATGCCATCAGAAAACGCTAAGGAAAGACTGGTACGTTCTCTTTCTCAATTATGTATATCATGTATTTCTTTGAAAAGAATGAGGTTTTTCATGTCAAGACTTCCCGTTGGCAAAGGTCTTCTTCCATGGAGCTGATACGGCGACCTTTGCCCTGAATGGCTGTAATTTCTGTGGTTATTCATCTCCTTTCCAATTTGTTGCAACAGAAACTTATTGCACAATCAGAGAAGGCCTTGCCATACTAGGAAATAGCGTCATGGTGTTGCTTATGTCCGATTGGCCCATACATTTTTCCGTTGGAGGACAACACCTGCAAGGTCTTCCATTGGTCCAGCAAGGACTATTGTCAGCAGTAATAGATGGCGACAGTTTCAATCCTCCACAAAAACAGCTCAGGAGATTTAAGTGTAGCTCAAGCGAGCGCACTTTGACGTTGTGAAAATGCCTGTTGGCAGGTTAACTAAAGTGAGCATTTCAAGATTAATAAAGTTAATAACCATTAAACTTTCTATTTTCAGGTTGGTTACACAAGTGCCCCAGGTCAGGGTGGCATCATCAACTTCAAGGATTATGATAGAAAATTCTCCCCACATGTTGTAAGTTTATGCACTCAAACCAATAATTAATTAAATGTTGATCTGCTTTGCTGCAAACATTCAGATTTTAATGCCTAAATGTTCATTCCCTTTCAGATGGATTGGACAGCATTTGCAGTTATGACTTTGCCATCTCTCGGCATTCCATTCCTTCTGTGGTACGGCAGCAAGACAAAATATGAAAGTTTGAAAGCCAAGAGGAGTTAGATAATTTAGTGCATCAATTTTAATTTTCATTCATCCTTGCATCCTTTATGCCATTAGTGCTGTTTTGTGTAAAAGACTGAGCAAAAGGTGATTACTGGTATGCATGAGCAATTAGTTGTGACTGGGTCAAATAAGTTTGAGTGTGTGATGTAAATACTTGTAAAGCAGAATGTCATTCGAGGTATGCCTGTGTAAATGTTGTTGCCTGTGTTGTTCATATGGCTTCATCACTTGTAAAATGTGAGACATCTGTACATGTTACATTTTTAATTGTCACTTTAGTAATCCTAAGCAATTAGGTATCAATCAACCTGAAGATGCAAAAAATATAATGTATGGATGCACATATTTATTGAGAGTGACTTATGTAATTGCAATGTTAAATTTGTTGTGCACTATTGGATTAAAGGGTTAGAAAAATCATGCACTCGATCATGCGTCTCTAATAAAAATTCATAAATTTTATTTCTTGTGGTCGTTCACATTTGTCACAGTCGCACTAAAGTGCCGTGCGTACTTAGAATTCTTGGGAGTAAAATGGCATCCACTTTGATCCATGTCTGCAGTGGGTGTGCAAGCGAAGCACTGACAGCCTGACGCTAGTCCCAAATGGGGTGTGAGCAAGGCCGGCTTTTGTCGGACTTCAGTGGATGGGTCGGAACTTGGATGATCCAGACCTCTCTGGAACTGGACATAATATAAAATTAGTCCAGTGCTTTCCTGCAGTGAAGTAAAATGATACCCATGCCCGCAACGAGGCGGGAGGCTGTACTTTACACAGATCATGGGGATTCATTGCTTTCGTAACAATTGTGAAAACATGCAGCAAAAAACTAATGAATTTACATAAGCCCTATACCATGCTGTACAAATGTAATGCCTCAAGCATAGAGGAACATCACTTTGGGCGTTTTACCTCATAAAAGGGCAGGAAAAAAGTATAAAAACAAAATAAATCGGTGATTATTTACAACTGCTGGGATATTACCATTGGTATTTAAGTTGCATCAAACAGTAAACTGCTGCAGCAACATCCCTACACTGTCTGTCAATGAAACCCACGTTAAATAGCCTAAAATCACGGCACAGCTGCACTGTGGATATGTTGATATATGCTTCATATAACTTGGAACCACAATTTTGTTTTTTACATATCTGAATCCTGCCTAATTTAAACCAGACTAATTATGTGTTTCTCTCCTATAGGCGTTATGTTTGTTAATACAGCGAGCATACACTTAGCACAATCCTTAGACATCTGCAGAGGTTATGTAAATAGTTAAATAGGGTTCATTCCATGTATGTCTGACAATCCAACGAAGGGCACCCCTTGATGCAGCGCTACTCTCATACCAGCTGGATAGGCTTCGAAGCCGTAGAATTCAGACAAGTGTTAACCCTGGACTGCATCAGAGCTAATTCGTGGCGTCATTCTGATGAAAGTTTGGTTCAAATGGCCAGTTGATCAAAATTTATGGATGATTTTGATAAATCAGTTTTTGGCTTGGAAAAAGTAGGGATTCTTGTTGCCATTTTGTTATCAAAAGAAATTTATTAAAACATAATTAAAATAGGCAAATCACAGTCTTTTGAGGCATTAATATATATGACATGAACTTTTTTGACATGATACTACGTACATCTTTTGTACAGTGGTACTGACTCATGAACAAAATTTACACCTCCTGGCTTGTACAAACAGCACCACATAAATTCACTAACAGTCAATCATATATTGCACATTCTAATGCATATTCCAATTTCAACTCTCTGCAAGTGCTGCTCAATGATGATATATAGTTTTTAATTAGAAAACAAAAACATTTCCAACTACAATAGGTAGTTTATAACAAATTATTACGGTATAACTCTTGCTAAAGCAGATTCATAATTAATCCATTTTAGAACAATTAACATAGGGTTATTAATTGGAATGTTGAGCAATTTTAACTCTGTCGTTTAAGTCAAATTCTTAACTATTTCCAAATCACAAAATTTCAGCTAGAACGTGGAAATGCATGTCAAAGCTGTAAATTACAGCTTTGATTGTTCCTGGAAAAGTGATCCCAATTTCTGACTCAACATGATGTTTCCTTGCACTTTCAATTTGCCGGTCATGAATGCCTGTAAAAAGAAAGTGTTTGCAGGTATTTTATATTACATCAAATGCGTAAATTTACATTTAGCTCATTAGTCACAGTTATTATGGTTCATACTATTCTACATAATACTGCTTTACCTGTTGGCCAGACAGTTGTCCAGATGCCAGCTTGACAAAATCATCATCACTCAAGGTCAAAGTAACATCTGCTTTGGCTTTTGGTGGTCCTTGTGTAACGGAACCAGGGGCATTTTTAAGGTCAACAGCTGCAAGATACAAAAAGGAAGTTTTGTTGAAATACAAGATTACAAGACATAAGACATATAGTACAAAACTGCATTAGATTGCTAAAAAACATGTCGAAAAATTAACAATAACTAATATACTTAACCAATGTTAACAATAATAAAATAAAGGTACCTACCCCATTCCCTGACAACATTTTTGCCATCAGTCAACTTGAACAAGAAAATGGCTTTAACTTTCTTCACGAGATCAGGGTTTTTGCCCACACGGTTCTGGATTTCTGCGAACACCAAATCACTCTTTAGGTCCTGAAAATGAAGGGTAAATTAAAATAAGAAAATTAATGGATTAGCATTAATGCACATATAAAGTCACTGCCATATTTATAAACATATTTTCAAAATGAACTTTTTTTACTACTGAAGATATTCAGACCTTCCTGACTTTCCAACCCAGACAACATACTGGTGGATGACATTTCACTTACATAGAACCGCATACACATTTACCTGTGCCCCTGAGCTTGGTCCGGCACCAGCAGAAGGACTGGCTCCGGTGTTCAAATCTGCATAGCATCCTGTCAGACATACACTGCCCGTCTCCACAACCTTCGTCTGGAAGAACACTCGACTGCCTTCCTTCCACATAGCAGTTTGAAGACTTTGTCCCGGCAGGACTGGTTTGGAAAATCGAACCTGGTAGAGAACAGAAATGTACACATGATATACAATGTAAAAGGCCTGTACAGAGAAGAAGAAAAAAGGCAGGCAGTGCTGCTGTATAACGTCATGGCTAGAAATACACTTTGGGCGTTTTCTCAAAAATGGTTTCAGCTACAGAAAAGGCACAGATACCATTAAATTCCTCTGTAAATTTTGCTTTTAATGACAGTAAAGACAGATCTGTACGATTTACCTTCGCAGAGAAAGATCTAGTGGGGGTTCCCCCTTGAGGGAATTGTGATGCATGCCATGCTTGATGGCCAGTTAAAAACACATAGTAAACATGGCAATCTAAAGGAGTCCTTGACGAGTGAGTGGCGTAAACAGTGAATATAGCCCGGAATATAGTGTGTGTTGGACATAAAGCATGGAAGGACGTGGACGCTTTGGAATTTGGACGTTTTGGAGGCACCGTGCATGTGTGCAAGCCCAGGGGAAAACATAGCAATGTGGTGGAGGGCTCGAAGAACCGGTGGGAGAATGAGATGAATATTACACTGAATAGCAATCACCAACATGGTATGAATAGCCAACTGCGTAAATTATGCCAATGTGAAAGTGTACGAAATAACAGGCCCTTAGAGCGTTCATTGACGCTGTAACGTGTTCCGAAGCATCTTAAAGGCCTTAGCGGAATATATAATAGATAACTTTTTATTAACAATTTTGAGGTCAGTTTCACCTATATGTCCCGATACAATAACAACAATTCAATTTAGTAGAGTACAGCGAGACATTACAGCTAACATTTTTAGAGATTATATATAGTAAGAACAATTCCAATTCTACTCATTATCACATTGACATATATTTCATAGGCTATTATGACTATACTATACATGTCTGTTTACGGGGAACATCACAGCATAATGGCTTCTATGGACGGGGTAAATTTTAAAGCTTAAAGTGAACATATATAATCGTATTTAGTAAAAGATAATATTATATTACTCACCTTGACAGCCTTCAGTTTGGAAACATCATTGTTGCAATATTGCTTTAACAGGTGGCGCACTGAATATCCAAAGGAGCAAAGTCCATGGAGAATGGGCGTAGAAAATCCTGAAATGAGCACATGAATATTTACAAATAATTGTTAAACAGCTTCTTTAACAATATATTAGACTGAATATGATGCTAAATTATGAATATTTGGATAACAAAAAATTACCAACCACCCATAGCTGCAAAGCTGGGATCAATGTGCAAGGGGTTTGCGTCACCACTGAGTCGATACAGTGCGGCCTGAAAGAGAGAGATATATTATGAGATATTCCTTTGATGCGAAGTTTCTCAATTTAAGCATAATGCACTAAGCTCATTTCAACATAGAGTTGGCAAAATTTCAGAAAACATCTTTGTTTCAGTTAAGTGCAGTTCTGCAATATCATTTAACCCTGATGTTCAGTTTACCTAATTAGAATATATAATAACTACCACTATAAATAGTTGGATTTTAATACTGTATTAGCATGCCCTTAATGGTCATCTAGCTAGAATCTCCTACCTGGCTTTCTGAAGTTTTCTCCACAATAGAAGCATCAGGGGCTCTGTTTGGAGGGCTGAGGGTGGGATAAGCTTTATCTGATGTTCGCTTGCCTCCGAATCCTCCCATCTTCTGCACAAAGATTGTGAACTGGTTGAAGGACACCTTTTCTCCCTTCTCATCAAATGTTTCCACTAAAAAAATTCACAAAACAAGAAGTTACTTACATACAGTATCTTTGCGATAAAGCTGAAATGCAGATGTATCTTTGTGCCAAATAATGCAGATTCCATGGTACATTCCATTTGGTACATTCCATGGTAACCATGACAACCATTCAGATTATACACCCACCATTGACAAGCAGGGCAGCACCAGATCCCTTGTCTAGGACATCTGCAATACTTGACGTTGATGTAAGTGTTCCGGAAGTTGGAATTGGTTTGTACAGCTCCATGTACTGTTCACCATGAAGAACCTGGACACAAAGTAGTTTGCATCAAAAATGTTTTACATTTTGCATCTGACATGGAGACATCTTGCTTAGCAATGTAAAAGTAAACATTGACATTTGTATCAGTTCTCTGCATAAGCATATAGAAAATATCAAATCTTGAATAATAAATATCACCAAAAATTAAAATAAATAAAACTGCACAAAAACGCACAAGTTAAAGAAAGAACATATTATTAAGCTGTTGCAAGAATACATTCTTTACCCAATTACCACATGCAGACAGATGAGGTGGCCAATTGCTTGCAGACAAAAATCAATGTGGCCATTTTGCAGATGCCACTTTTGGTTGATGTATACTTTCAGCCTTATTACTGGATCAGGGCATATTCATCGTGAATTAGGGGTCTGTCTTTGTGAACTATGGTTGCTTGACCAATACTTGTTGGAGTGAGCAAACCCAAGAGTTTCGACAAGCAGGCAATCAGCCACTCATCAATAGTCGAAAGAAATCAGATAAAACGAATACTAAATGGCTGTGTTTCTACAAGTTTAAAAACCAGCACTAAATCTTTGCACGCCAGCAAAATCACCACCAGATAAAACTAAATCAGATAAAACTAATACTAAATGGCTGTGTTTCTACAAGTTTAAAAACCAGCACTAAATCTTTGCACGCCAGCAAAATCACCACCACCGCTAAGTCACCTTTAGCAAATCTACGTCTTGCAATACTGAAGATGAAATCAAGTCTTTAGTTGCATCAAATGCAGGCAAAATTGCAAAACTGGCAATAACAGCAAAATTGGGATGCTGTATAGAATTAAACTGTCTGTTTTCTTGGCTTGGAGGGTAGGCACCAACTGTAGAACATAATACATCATAACAATATCATAATATTTCCGTAAATTTTTAACAATTTAAGAATACTTGCATAATTGCATTACTGGTAGTGTTTTATATATGAAATAGATCCGCAAATCATTTAAATAGAAATGAAATCAACTAGGCCTGGATAATCATGCATTTTAAGCACATAGTACATTTGTGCAATTTAGTACCAAACACTAATAAAATATATTGGTCGGCCAGCCCAATAAGCGAGTCCTTTCATTTTAAGCTACCCTCCTGCTATGGGAACACCCCCATAATAATAAATTAATAGCAAAACTAGACCTGACGGCTCTCATGACAGAGAAACAGAAAAGTTAAGACAATCTTGAAGCCTCAAACTACTGACTAAAATAATGAAGTTGAATAAGTGCTCTGTTTATAATGACATATACCGGTCATGGTAAGGCATTAAATTAAAATTTACCCTTAACATGCTTAATGAACTTGCTGGCATGCTCTCAACAAAACTTAAGTGCAATTAACACGTGTAAGTCACATAGGCAACCTTGCATTGTAATTTGTTCTGTCATTTGAATGGTATAAGGGCTAGTCATGTTGGGATCAAATGGGATCCAATTCGCGGCGTTTCCCGCCATTTTTGCTGCTCTGATGACCATTCTGAAGACCCCCCCCATTCCCTCCCCAAACAGCCAGTGGTGTGTGGAAATTCTAACGAAAAGTTTTCATTAATTATATCTTTGTCATCCTGTCTAGTTCATACCTGGATAGAAAACCTGAGGGATTCTCCATTTCAGTACAGTGATCTCCATCAATGGTTCAGTTTAGTTTTTATATTCACTACCAGGGTAGTGTAGTAATAGTTGGGGATGCATTCAAGGCTAAGAGCTGTAAAATCAACCATATTCCAAATATAGCCTTATTTTTGCCATTTTTCTCAAGACAGTGCTGTAACTTAAAAAAATCCGCTGGAAACCGGCCATCTACATGTTGAGTGTCTCAGTTTTAGACTATTCTGGGACCCTCTCACTTGCTCCCCAAACTGGGGCTGGATTACAACGTTATCAAAACAATCCACCAGCTCACCTCTCATGACAGCCAAGTGAATGCAATGACAGAAAACCCTGGGGGTTTCTCTGGCAAAAACAGCTTAGCAAGGAACACCAACTTATAACTCAACCATATACCTTAACTGCAAAGACCACAAGCCACATCAGACTGAATTGAAATTCAACGCTAAATTATCAGCTGTTATTTGTGATTCTTATCAACATGCTAGGGATAGATGAAGCAAAGTATTAGATAAGTAACTTAATGCATATTTATATTAAGCAGAGCAATCTAAAAGCAATATAGAGTTACATTTTCCCACGCTTTTACCTGTGTAGGATCAATCTCGAAGCCGGGGATTTTTTGATTCACAATATTTGGACCTGCTGGAATGACCACGAATGATGGCAGAACGGAGAAGTCTTGGTCCATTTCAAACAAGAACTTCAGATGGTCCGGTTCATTGATGTTCATCCCAACTGCATCAAATTATAGTGGGAAAATGTAATGAAGCACGTCTACTAAGCCAATAAGCATGGATACACAACGTCACACATTAGGCAGAACATAGGGACAAGACTCTCAAGCAGTATGTAGTGTTTAAAATCTCAAGCACAGAACCAAAAGCAAACAACTAAAGGAGCAGGGGTGATAGACGCTATTTCACCTCATCTAATTCACAGATTCTATACCTGGGTTGGATCAATCTCTAAACCAGGAACATTCCATGAACCAAAATTAGGGAATGATGGAAGCACAGAAAATGACGGCAGGACACAGAAGTCTTGATCCAGTTCGAACAGAAACTTGAGGTGATCTTGCTCTTTTATGCTCATCCCAACTGAATTAATTGACAGCAGGAAAACTTCAATGAGCACCTTTCTATGACAAATGCTTACTTTTTGCACCAGTTAGAAAATTACATATAAATCATACAATTAAGTGAGATGACAAATTGGTCAATACCGAAACTATACAGTTAATAAAATTTTCATATTCATCTTTCTACGATGTAAATTTCACAATTAACTTTCAGCGCTCTACATAAAAATAGCACAAACAGCACAAATGGTAGCATACCTCCAAGAGCATACAGAATAGCGTCTTTTTCAGTATAAGCATACCTGCTTCCATCGAACGTGTGACCAATGGCACCTTCCTAAAACAAGAATATATAAACAATTTAAAAATGTATATATATGGATATTGAGTAAAAAAAATATAATTCATTAGCAGTTCTAACTGCTCAAAATTATTGCAATTAATCAAATCAACACTTACTATACCACTTTTCTTGCCACCTGTTTTCTGTGGTCTAATAGGCTGAGGCGTCGCACCATCGGCTTCTTGTAACAGTTGGAAAACTTTCGTTGTGGTGTCTTTGAACAAGAAAGTACATATGAAGTTAAGAACATTATACATCAGTAAACTTTTGCAGGTATCATTATTGAGATGATTATTCCTTCAAAATGTAAACAGAATTTATTTAAGCTCACCTCCAGTTTTTGGATACATGGGATTACTAAAGTCTGTAATTTTTTCCCAGTTTTCTCGAACTGAAAGAAATTATGTGAGTGACCCATTAATCACACTCTCCTAAAGCCTCGAGGATAAAACAGTTTTGTTTATAAATTGTAAGTAATAACATAATTTTTTGCCACTCACTGGTTTCTGGTGTGAATGGTTTCCCAGCTCTTCGCATCATGACTCCTTCAGCACTCTGCCATCTCACTAAAAAACCATAACTTAATCTTAAAGACAAGTAAAATTAAATTCTTTATGACTACATAACTAATGTGAATTTTACTTTACGAAAGTCAGATGTTTCTGAAAATCTAATAAAAACACAAGTCACACATACACTTAGCTGCCCATCCAGCACCAACTTCAAAAAGCCCGCCACTCTCTTGGCAGGATTCATGACACAACCACATAACTAAGGGCGACACATATTCCGGTTTCAGTGCTTCAACCAAGTCTAATAGAAAAGGTGTAATGCGTGTTAGTAAATACTACCCAAAAAAAAAAAAAAAAAAAAAGTAATTTTCAAAATGAGGCTCAAAGTTGATTCTGAATTTTCTCACCAGGGGGCATGACAGTCTCAGTCAATCGTGATCCGGCTAATGGAGCTATGGTGTTGCAACTGATGTTGTATTTTTTGCCCTCGATGGCTAAAGTATTTCCTAAACCCAAAAGGCCAAGTTTTGCTGGAAAGAAATAAAGTGAGCCAAGCTAGATAATCAAATCCCATTATACGTTCCAAAAATAATGGCTAAACAGGAAATCAGTCATATAACTATACCAGCACTGTAGTTTGCTTGACCAAAATTGCCATATATCCCTGCCGCAGATGATGTCATAATAATTCTGAAATCCAACAAAATTCTTCCTGTTCAGTGAAAAATTATAGTCACATCTCAGTTTATAAAAACACAGAACTGTAAAAAACAACAGAACAACTATATATACACGTATTATCTAACACTAACAGTATATATATTTAGACATCCGCAACGTCAAATCAGACATATGAGAAATCATGAATGGATACATGTCCAATGACATTTTAAGATCTTACACATTATGCGTAAAAAATAAAACAATTTTCATTCAGGTTTATCTAATGTTGTATAAATTATGCAGAAATTCTACTTACCGCCCATAATTCTGTTTCCTCATGTGAGGCCATGCTGCCCGACTCACAAGGAAAGACCCTCGCAGATGAACCCGCTGAATTAGATCTACAAACAACCATGCGGTATTTCAATCACCACTTTCATAATTTACATTATATTTAATATATCATACATGTAATATGGTCTAAATGGCTTGGAAGGTTAATTTAAAAGTTACAATTCTATAATCTTAATGGTGGGTTAGTCTTTACGCTGGGTTTCAATGAATATCCAAATACTCTTTAACGATAACAAGATTGAACATTTTAGAACCATACCCCAATCTTGGTCACTTGTCCTTGCAAATGACTTGTCTCTCAGAATTCCAGCATTGTTGATTAGAATGTCTAAAAAGGAAGAAAAGATTTTCTGTAATACATCTGAAGTATTTCTGTAATATTAAGAAAAACAATAAAAAATTGTTCCGTTATATTTTTGGAATAGAATAGAATAGAATAGAAGAGCCATTTATGTAGATTTTGTACCATACCTATTCTGCCATAGTTGTCAAGGGCTGTCTGTACAACCTTCTCTCCATCTTCCACAGAATCTGGGGGAAAAAAAGAAGCTGATCCTGATTTCTTACATTAATTTAATTTGTCAAAATACACATCAATTAAGGCCATAATGGATAACGACACAAACCAAAATTTGGCACAGCCTGGCCTCCTTTGGCTTTGATTTCATCAACAACGAGTTGGGCTGGACGACTGCTGGCTCCACCATCACCATGACGACCGCCACCAAGGTCATTCACTGCAAATACAAACAATACATTGTGCACTTTCATTATTTCTCAGCCCCAGTCTGAAGACAATAGTGAAGGTACGATGCCAGGATTATTTAATAAAGTGTCACTTTTTCCACACTTACCTACAACTTTTGCTCCGCGTTCAGCAAATGCCAAGGCATAGGCTTTACCCAAGCCTGAAATAAAGTTATGGAAATATTAAACAATCAACTTTAGATATTCACATGCATTAACAAAGAACTAAAATGCCCAGGGGTATAACTATGTTATCAATGATGTTTTTACATTATTATTGATACACATACATTATATATTCGATCGCAATTTAAATCCTCTTTATTTTGGTCCTAGGACAATAAATATCTATCTCTATCTCTATTGGGCTAAAGGGGCGTTCACACTATCACGGATACAACCTACGTATGACCATTTATTTTTACTCTTGCTCATCCTTGTTCATATGTGATTCACTCGCCTAGCGTATCAAGGATACTCTTGGGGGACGTTTTGCGAGGGTTTGCAGGCATTAGGCGAGCGGTTGACAGACGTTCAGCGAGCGATCTACGACTGCCTCACATACGTTCATGGGGAGAATTTATACGTGATTAACAGAGCGACGAGTGAGCACGTATAGCCCATTTTTCACGTCCATCGTCATACATAGGTCGTATCCGTGAAAGTGTGAACGCCCCTTAACAATTTATGTATATTCTAATTTAACCTACGACTGCCTCACATATGTTCATGGGGTGAATTTATACGTGATTAACAGAGCGACGAGTGAGCACGTATAGCCCATTTTTCACGTCCATCGTCATACATAGGTCGTATCCGTGAAAGTGTGAACGCCCCTTAACAATTTATGTATATTCTAATTTAACCTACGACTGCCTCACATATGTTCATGGGGTGAATTTACACGTGATTAACAGAGCGACGAGTGAGCACGTATAGCCCATTTTTCACGTCCATCGTCATACATAGGTCGTATCCGTGAAAGTGTGAACGCCCCTTAACAATTTATGTATATTCTAATTTAACCTGTGCTTGTTGGTTTTTTTTTTCCTTAATAGTACGAAATAAACATGATAATAATAATAAACATCTACTGGCTTTTTGGGCATATTTTGCTGTAAATGGCATGGAGCAGCGCAAAATGAATAGAAATGTTAGCAACACGTCAATGCCCTACTTTCTACTGAACTCTAGCTGATAAAAAATTCTGGGAACCAAATAACCAGAATTTTGCTATGGTGAGATAAAGTTAATTTGATCACAGAGGGATTTTTTTGGGTTATTAGGAAGTTGGGCTTTGACCTTTTGGTAACATCTATATCTATTTTGTGCTTCTGCTTGACATATGTGTAAAAATAAGACCAAAAAGCAAGTGAACATTTATTTTGGTTTGTAGTATAATTGTCACGACTGCAAACAATAAAATTGCAATCATATAATTTTTAGTGGTCACTAAATCCCACACAGCAAGTAATTAAATGATGCGGAAATGGATATTTTTAGCTATATTCACATCATGTACACCCACGATTGCGGCTAATGTTCAAAATACCAAAAGCCCACTCAGCTATGTTCATTTCACAAAAATTCATAAATAGATTGCAGAGCTACAAATTAGAGTTGGAAAGAAATTACAGTTTGCCAAAGTAAACTGTTGAGGAAAAATACATGACAGAGCTCTGATAAATGTAATGTTAGTAGGAATAGATTAGAAATTTAATTAGTGACTAAATATTATCCAGGAGGTATGTGTAACGGAACAGGAAACAAAATTTATTGGATCAAACTTCCCCATCACCAATAGAGGATTTTGTAATGAGCAGATAAAATGTTTTAACAACAAATTGTAATTCGACATTGTTACAGTTACGAATACTTCCTGAAAAACAGGATAAACCTAACTACAAGTCCCCTGTCCACAGCAATAAAGGTCGGTTCTGGCTAGGGCATGCCCTGGAAGTTCTGTATCACATAGTGTTCAAGGTTGTAAGATGTTTCACCCTTTTTTCAGTCACTTTGTGCTGTAACTTATAAAGCGTTAAATCAAGTTCACTTCAACGTCTGAACTATTTCATTTTTCTCAACAAATGAGTAGATAGATAGAGAGACTTGGAAAGTGCAGCCATTTTAGGCCTGTGCTTGTGATGTGTATGCAGTTCTCAAGAAATAGTATAGCATGGCTCTAAGTGATGCACAGTTTCTCTTTAAAAATCATACACTTTTTCTGCAGAAGGAGGGAAAATAATTTGGTAAAAGTAAAAAGGGAGGTGTTCACTCAACCTTGGCATCATTTACAGAACGAGCACTTGAATTATTATGTGCCCAGAGCTGGGTATCTCCATATGTAATATCATTTGTATTGAGCCATCTACTTTGTAAAATTTCAAGTGAGACTCGTGATTTACAACATGTATGATTTATTAGCTGAAATCAAAAAAGACCTGTTGGGAATTAATATTCTCATTTCCCTTTGGACTATACAGTCCTTTTCACAAAATTTCCTACATAAAGCTACAGGCACTCCACAATAGTCATCACTGTCCATAACTATGATAGCTGGCTCCGCATTTACACTGAGTGGAGAAGCAAAAATTGCAGTGGACCAGCTTACAAAAGTTTCAGTAATCAATAAGTGAAAAGGTGAATGTCTTTATCATTAGCCATGGTACATGGGACTGATGGATCGGTCTAAGACCATGGCATCAGTTGCCACATCCAGTGAGGGTTATTATCTGTTTCATTGAAAATTAATGCGATATTTTCATCTGAATAAAAAAAAACCTTTCTTTTAATAAAAGTACTTCCACTGTGGTGTTTCAAAAGATCAACTTAATACGATTTTGCACTAATTCAAATAACTTCCTGAGTGGGTATCGGAAAATTTCCATTCCACTAATAAGCAGGATTCCATCACTGTGTGGTTATGAATAATCAAGGGTTGCATGTATATAAATAAATTTGAAAGTCATGACATGCAGAAAATATTCAACACTGCGATGAGGAGCACACCAAGGTACGTCATTAACTTTTATTCTGTAATTATTTATTGATTAATTACTTTACTATTATCAAGATGAAGTCAAATATGCAAGTGTCACTTAATAGTTCGCTGATTAACTGATCCTAGCAAATAAAGGGGTCTTGAGTCCTAAGTCATAAAAGTGACCGTTTATCCATAGTTTATACAAACTACATTGTAATCAAAGATGCTTGTATAATTATATATGCTGCTTGATATTTATGTACTGAAAATAATCTAAATTCGGCACATGACAAAAAAAAAGTAAAATTGAATAAATGAAATACTAAATTGCAAAAAACGAAATATTAAATAAAACGAAATAATAAATTAAAAAACGAAATACTAAATTGAAAAAACGAATAAGTAAATTGCAAAAACGAATTAGTAAATTGTACAAACAATATAATAATTGCAGAAACAAACAACACACTAAATTGTATAAACAATTTAGTAAATTTTACGTAATAAATTGTTTAAACATTTAGTATATTGTACAAACAATTTAGTGAATCATATTATATGCAGTATATTTGAATCTGTATTAGTTTAGCAATTATAGGCCAAACGTGGATGATATCAGGAAGGAGGACTTTAAAATAACTTTTCCCTTTAATCTAGGAGGGACCCAAGATAGATAGATAGATAGATACGGGAAATGCAGCCCTCCAAGGCAAGTTCTTGCCGCTATCGAGGGTTGATTGATGAGATAAGAGGGAGGACGAGTCCACCCATGTTGTTTACTTGCCTCAGCATAGAAAAGAGCTGGGTATACGGACAAGGTAATTAGGATGTCACATTGTGAAACAAAGTTATTCCCGCTTTTGCCGACACATACTTTGAGTGCCGTTGTCATAGGTTTTACTGTACCTAGAATTTCCTTACTTAGATTACTGGATAGCCCTGCCCAAGACGAGTCTTTACATAGGGCGCACATAATTGTAGACTAAATATTAACGAAGATATGGCCGGTTTAGTAATCCGTTTAAACTATATAGTAATTCGTTTAAACGGTTTAGTATTTCGTTTAAACGGTTTAGTATTTCGTTTCCGTTTATACAATTTAGTATTTCGTATATACAGTTTACTATTTTTAATATACAATTTACTATATAGTTTATACAATTTATCATATCGTTTATACAATTTACTATATCGTTTATATAATATAATTTTTTTTTCTCATGTCCTAAAATGGCTTCCGTAGATATGACCTTATGTTATACAAAAATTCTTCAGCAAAGACATAATTCTGAAGGTTTCAGCAGGAGAATCATTTTATCTAAACCTAGTGATGGGAGTCGGTAACATTTTTGTAGTCGATCATCAGTTGAGGGAAACCAACCGATGATCGATTTTAGTCGGTTTGGATACCTATAAATTGATTATTAAACTCCATACATTTTCACTTACAAAATATTGAATAGTGTAAACACAACAATAAGTGTCACTAACAACTGTTAATGAGAATCAATAGAATGCTTTATTTTCAGACCTTAATCTGAATTTAATTAACTCATACATCGGAACTGACAAAAATCGGTCCCAAAGCATGCAATCGATCGTCGCAAATTTTTTATTAAGTGACTAACGACCGAGTATATAATCCATCGTCAGCCAATGACTATCTAAACCTGCTGCTGTTTTAGGCATAGAAAATCAGTAATATCATGTTTACATGCAGAGAGTTGTTTGATTAAATTTCTCACTAAATGGGTTACAGAAAAAAACTATGCCCTTTTTTTTTTGCGGATTCGCTCAAAGCATTTCCTATAGATTGTAAATACAGAAATTCATCGTTGTGGTCTATGAAAACACCACATTGGATTAGCACAAAATCAAACATTCAAAATTACATAAACATGATAAATGCTGATAAAGGATGCACCTATGCTGATAATAACGATGATATGAAAAAAGTGGTGTCGTCCTTTGCAGGCCATTCAATAAATGTGGGTTCACATGCATGTTATTCACATGAGGGTGGGCCAGAGGCTGATATGTTGCTCATAAACATAGCTGCATAGTGTACTCACAGTCACTTTCACATAAAACCACCCCACCCCCTACAGTTCATCAAGTATATACTAAAATATACAGTCAAAATAGATGTTATCAAGCACCTAATTAACTAACCTCTGGCTTGTCGTCTTGAGGTTTTCAAAAACATTTTGTGGGGCAGATGGCCTTGACAGAACTGGCAAATAATCCTCACCATCTTAGAGCTCTTACAGTGTAGTCATGGATATAAATCTGTTTTACTTTCCCTCATATCAAGAACTTATACAAACTCCTCTTATCAATCTGCAACAATGATAAATAATCTATTTGGAGGCCATAACTATAAATTGACCTTTTATCTGCCACTTCCATGTATAAGATGCATACAATTATAAGCTATATTCTAAACCTTTATGTGTTTAAATTATCTTCTGTCCAAATTATCTTCTGCTCTACTTTTTTTTTCCAGCAAGCAGGCCAAACACACAGAAGCTCAGTACCATGTTCAAAGTTCAAACCAAGCGACATATCTAACCTATATTTCATTTTTTTCTGTTTAACAGTCAAATGCAAATGGATGGAAAATCAACAATTCTGATGCAGTGCTTTCTGATAAGTTTACTTGTTCCCCCAGTCCTGTCTCGCCCGTACCCAAACTGTCTTAAACAAAATGTGACAAAAGGTAAAAAAATAATTCACAATTCAAACTTTAAATAAAAACTTTTTTTTTCTAAATCTATCAAAGAAGTTAATTATCTATGCCAATACTACTTAAATGTCTAATATATATATATATTTATATATACGGGAAAAGTGAGCATTAATTAATTTAAGTTTGTTACATTAACACCAGGCGGCCTCCAAGGTTGCATGTATGATAGATCATAGAAGGGCTCTCATTACTACAAATTATAAATAAATTTCATGCTTCTATATTTTTTCCAGAGCTGAATTTTATTCGAGATCCTGGAAACATGGAAATTACATGCGAGAGCCAATCTGTCGACTTGATTTGCTGCACGGAGGGTTACCGAAGCTTCACATGGTTCAAAGAAAAAGGAGAAAACCAATGGCAAGAAGTGACTGAAAATGCACTGAGATACATGCCACCTGCTGATAATAATCAGACACTGCGACTGGTATATCCAAGAATCGAATATGACAAAACTAAATTCATGTGTGTTGCAAAAGACGAGTTCAATAACACAATCAACAACACTATCAGTCTTGATGTAAGAGGTAAATTGAACCTTTGCCCTGATATGAGTTAAGGTGACTCTTTAAAAAAAAAAAAAAATCATAAGCTCCTGAATTTTACACCACTATATTTTTCTCTTGGCTACCTGAAAAAATATGTTGAAGCTACTGATAAATCAAAATTAATCATAGTGCTGTATAATATTATTCTTTCCTTTTTCTTGATTATAATTTTTTTTTTTTTTGTCAGACTGTAAAGAATGGAAGTCACCTCCAATCATACGAAGACTAACTTCTGAAACCTTACAAGAAAACCCCTATGTGACACTGGTATGTGAAGTTGTCATTGGCCCAAGAGACCTGAATGATCATAATCGTCAATCAACTTATATATTTTGGCTCAGCCAAAATGACAATGAAAACGCTAAAGTATACTTCCCTGAGACGGTGATGAATAGTAATGACAGTCAAATGAAAAACATCACTGAAGTGTAAGCTTGCTTTACGTCATTGTTAATCTCAAATCAAAAAAACTATAAAATATCTTGAAACATTT
This sequence comes from Alitta virens, assembly GCA_932294295.1. Classification (NCBI taxonomy): domain Eukaryota; kingdom Metazoa; phylum Annelida; class Polychaeta; order Phyllodocida; family Nereididae; genus Alitta; species Alitta virens. The sequence goes on along the minus strand of OW028577.1, from coordinate 11,339,275 downwards.
TTACAAGGCATCATTCAACTTAAGTGCATTTTTTTTGTTTTCAGATATTCAGGGCACTATAAGTACTCTAAATTAACAATAAAGAGACAGTCAGCACCACAAAATTTCACCTGCATCGCTATGAGCATGTACGGCAAAGATGAGAGAAGTCTTGACATTACAAACCCATCTGAAACAGGTAATAGTCGCTTTCACAGTAAAACGTCTTGGTTACAAATAAACTCTGAAATAATGTTATTCATTCAGCCACCATAGTGCTTTATTATTATTTCAATCAGTATATATATATCTCACCAAACATTGAACTAAATCTTCAAGTGCACTATAGGGTTATTAATGTCAAATAAAATCAATCTTCAAATTTACCAGCATCACTCATGACCGTTGTCAGAAAGACTATCTTTAATGAAATATGAATTCACATAATATTCTGTAATGAATACAACTATGACTTGAAAGTATGCAGGCACCGAACAATGCTTATAATTATTTATAATACTTGCAGCCAGTATGATTATGAGCTAGTGCATGGTATTATGATTGACAATTTGTTGACATATGTTTCATTTATAATTGCAGATGACAAAAGATGTTACAGCATTTCTGTGAAATTTACGTTGGCAATTATTCTCACTATGGTCATATGCATGTTACTGTTTCTTTTCTTCGTCATCAAGTATAGATTGTCAGGATCATCGTGTACAAAGAAATCAAGTGATCAACGACAAGATGAATCTAAAAAACCCAATTTTGTTTGAATCTCCAGTCACATTTATAAGAAATCTAGTCATATTTCTGTAAATAATCTGTTGCATTTTACAAGAAGAAAAAATATGGACATATTTATTTGACATTGTCCTGAATTTTTAAACTTCAGTATTACCTAATGTAATCATATTTTAACTATGAACACATTTTATCTTATTTTATCAAAGAGATCAGGCTTTGGTACATCGATATGCAGTCTTATCAATTAAACATTGCACTGCGAAAGTTCTTTATATATGAACAATCACCTCACTAAATTATGTCAAATGGCATTGCATATCTGGTATATATATCATACATGGAGATGTCCCTACTTTTGTCACTAGCAGTGTACTTTATTGAGCATCACAATACTATCTTTCTAAGAACCTATGTCATGATATGAAATTACTTTCAGAACAAACACCATGCACTGTATACTTCTATAAACCTAAAACCATCATGAAATCTGATTTTATAGACTTCGTAATTTTATCATTTTTTATAACTTTATATTTTTATATCTACTATACCTATCATTTTGTAAAGTGCATTAGAATGGATTTTATTCAAATAATGCACTATAAATATGTAATAAAATAATAAGCAAAAGTTCATAAGACAGGACATTAATCCTGCCAAAACACTATTCTCAGTCAGATGCAAAAATAAGGTACCCTGACAACAATGTTATGTTGCCACTTTAACTGAAACTGCTAAATATTTATATAGTTCAAATGTGGAGTCAAGAGGTTTAAGCATGGATTATGTTTGGTAGCATGCAGCATACAAAGTAAAAAATGGTTCAGTGTTTTAACATGTACTACTTTCTAAACCCTTTACAAGTTTGTCTAAATTAATGGAGTAACCTCAAGATAGTTGTGACATGTGTTATTTTCTTTTAGTCACCAAAAAGCTTTTATGCTAGCGTTTTTCTTGTTTTTAAATTGTGAATTTAAATAAACATTTGTTATTGTTATTATTGTTATTTTTGTTATTATTACTGGAAGTATGCATAAGGCTATATATATGAACCCCTTGATTTTACAGCCTTTGTTTTTGGACAATAGAGTGATGGTCAGCTGTTGAACAAATGACAATATGTAAAAGGGCATACCTTGGCCTTGACATAAACATATAAAGCAAGATATATTCTAGCCATTTCATCATATATCTCAAGAGAATCAAGAGAATCATCAATTTTGCTCAAGAATTTTCCTGAGCCCAGCAGGAGTCAGGACACATGTCATACGTGGTCTGAAACAATCTATATATAGCTATTAAGGCCTGACACAATGACAGCACTGTGGGACAGTATAGACCAATCTTGGTGAGCAGTGAGATCATAACATTCACAAAATTAGTTATGGCGTGCAAACTTATAAATTTTGCATGGATCTGACTCCTGAGAGAGCTGATTATCTCTTAAACCGTACCCCAGAGTACAGCATATAATCATCACGCGAGACATGTTTCATACCTCCCCCAGCACCGGTGACAACCACAACTTTCCCGTCAAAGCGCAATTCAGATGCCATCTTGATCCAGACACGGCCAGAATGTGACAGAATGACACAGGCGTCTGCTCTGCTGACCTTTTATGACCTACAAAGAGCGCATCTGATTGGCTGCTTGATTGGCTGGAAAGACTTCTAAATTAAAACACAAGAGGGCGCAAAGACTGTAGCGACACCTAGCGATTATTGACTACAAAAATGGATATCACGAATGAGTTGCCGGCGAAATTTGCCATGGTGTTTTTAGCAACTTTCATGTGTATTTTGTCGTTAGCACACGCCGGTCTTAATTCTATGGACGTGGGCGACTTGCACGCTGGTGAATTTGACGTTAAACCAGGTGGAAGCGTGCACGAATTCGAGCAGAGCTGGGTTTGTTTATACTGCATTTTATCTGTGCCTGTGTGTCTTGCTCTCATTGGTCGACCTACAACCCCACAATCACAGATATAGCCTTGTTAATTACAGCTAATTATACACATTTTAAACGTTTGTGCAATTCGGCACGCCCCTTTATTATATATATACATTTGAGAGATTTTTTTTTGATGGTGTCACTCCCAGTTGCCCACTACCCCAGACGTTACATTATATTGTACATATTATCTTTACTTAGTATGTATTGTAATTTGTATGCTTTTACAATTTACATATTATGTTGACCTGGTCAATAATGAGCAATGTGCATATGTCTGTGCACAAATGTTTATATGGTATTGATTGCATGTAGCCATGTACTTTTTAAGGATTGCCAGTCAACCCAGCGACATGCAAATCCGGTGACAACCAACCCGGCGACATGGTCACACTCAACTCGGTGACACAAAATTTCTGTACAAATGCTCAGCAACACTATTTTATCGGGTTGTGGCAGCCTGGCGACAATAATCCTGCCTCTCTGCAGCGGTTTTGGTGCTCTATCTCTGGAAATATTTGGAGTACAGAAGATCGAGATGTTCTGGTGATTAACAGATTCCTGTCATTGAGACAGATCTATTGATACCAATTGATTATATCGCTGTAGCTACATTATTAAATGTTTACAAGTTAAGATTTACAAGTATAGGTAAAAAGCCTCATGCCCCCAGCAGGCCTGCATCAGGGGAAGAAGGATCAGAACTGCCACACCCCACAACGGCCACAGTACTAAATGGCCACTCTGCCGAACGGCCCAAAAGAATAAACGGCTCAGACCGAAACAGCCACATTGTCTGCGTAGCATAATGATCTTACTGAATATATTCTGGATCTTGTGGTCCTTGCGTTTCTTTTCAACAAGGAAAACAAGCAGAAAAACTTTAAATAAATCTGTCATTATTATGATATTATCAGCAATTCAATCCAACTGGACTAATTAATCCAATGGCAATTGAATAGGGAGCCTCCTTTTTTTTTTAGCAGTTTAAGAAGTGGCATGTAAATTTGCTATTGACACAGTTAATCATTATATGTAGGCCCTGCAACAAAAATTAAGATAATTGTAATTACGGCAGTGACTTAAAGCTTGATTGTAATATTAATCTTAATTGCAGAATTTCTCCAAACATAAAAATAAATATTCATGTCAGTAGGTCTGGTGCTTTTGATGACAACATTACAAAAAAAACACTTGAGACAAGTTTTCTAGAACAGTGTCAATAGTCAATAAAAATTCCAACCTTTATATTGAATAGATCTAGATAGACTGACTATCAATATACTATGTGGCTGTTAATTTTATGGCTGTTACGGATCCGTGGCGGTTTACAACTGGCCATGTCGGTTTGTGGCCGTACTGACCAAACCCCCATCAGGGGACTCAAGCGGCCGAAGCAATGAGCCACAGAGCTTCCTGCGGCCTGCGAGAGTGCGACCGGCAAATGCCCGCCAGTCCATGTCACAGGTTTGACACTGTGTTACATTATCACTGTCTAGTATGAAAAGTGTTGTCGCCAACTTCGATGTGATGTAATATTTTGTCGCAGGGTTGGTTTGTCGCCGGATTGGCGTGTCCACGGGTTGACTACACACCCTTTTTTATTATAGAAATATAGTGCTGAGAGCTGCTAAGGTGCCATGTGGAAACAAGTTGTTTATTAGAATATTATAATTTGATATACTGAGCTTTGCATATCGTGTGGATAGATTAACTTATTTTTTTAAACATCTGATAACTTATCTTATGATTAGAAATATATAGTTGCATACTTAAAATTTGTCCTATACATGTGAACACAAATTTGTTGAATGCTCCAATAGTTTTTAGGAGACCTCCACTTCCTTTTTAAACAGAGAAACTGACTCGGTTCTCCGTTATTGCAGTTATTCTCTAGCCTCTCTACTGATGATGGATGAGCTAAATCAGCTGACCAACCGGAAAGTCATGTTTTCTCAGCAATGAGGCTTTAAAGGGTACATATTCTGGTCTGCATCAATTGTTGGTGAAAGGTAAATTTAGCATCAACTCATAGGGTTGTCCACAATCTTGAAAATGTTTCCGAAGACTTCCTCTCACAATTTTTTGATTATCACTCATATTCGTGAATGGCCATGTTTGTTGACTTAGAATGCGGTTCTTGTCCTTGTATACAACCCACCGGCAAAAGTGGCGGATCCCACTGTGGATCAATGTCAGCTCGTGTAAAACCTGTAGTTGCTGAGAACTTGAATTATATTAAACAACTGTCCACAGTAAGTTTGTTCATAGTGAAATGCATTTTCTTGCAGGAAGGTGTCACTTGTATGTTCACATATGCCTGCCAAGGAGGGACAAAAGAAGTGAGTTTTGAAAAAGCGTTCTTTCTCTGTTTTTCTTGCTTTTCCAAATAAGTTCTATATGTTTTGACAATGTTTTGAATGATTTATGTTAATAAAATTAAATTTTCAGCAATGGTTAATGAAACTCACAAGGTCCACCAACCAGAGGGAATACAAATGCTCTGTCGAGAGACCAGGGCAGCAGCCTTCCTATCTATTTTTTCAACAGTTTAATGTAAAAGTTTCTGGAGGAACTATTCAAGAAGGAGCTGGTGATGTAAGTCACAATAAATAACAATGCGCTGCTGCTGTTAATAGAGAGTTGGAAGTAGTGTTTAGTGATGTGCTGTTCATGCTTTGGACAAAAATTTCAATGAGCGCTATTTTCAACATCAGTTGTTTTTCTTTCTTTGAAGTTTTCACTTATGGGATTAGTTATAGAATGTCAATTGAAAAAGCAATGTTGTGGTGTTTATATTTCCATTGATTTACCGTCAGACCTGAGTGTTGTAATTTACACCAGGGGGAGACAGCAGTCACTTTCATTGGCTGAATTAGATCTTACTACCTGTGGCTCTAGTCAATGTATTTCAGTGTGATATATTTATGCATTTCTTCTTTCAGGGTCAGCCAGGAAAACCATTAAAACCAGAGGAATATGCTATTGATTCAAGCTCAAATTCATGTAAGTGCAAGTTCATTTATATTTTGCCTTCAGGAACATCGATCGATGATCATGACTGTCCTTTGAATATGTGTAGTTAGGTAGTAGAATATTTGTACACTTTACTTTGTACATCATAGCAATAATAGTACCAAGGTATTGCTGAAAATGTACAACAAATTGAATTGAACCTGATTAAAAAAGTAAAAATGAAAATTTAGAAAGTAGTGCAATATCTGACCACACTCAAGAAATGCTCACAATCCTCCAGAGACTCAGGTTCTCACGCAAGCAGCCAGCTAAGACATTATAATCTGGTATTGTGAGTTTTGTTGTATTACTGCTTTGTACGCGGTCCGCACTTGCACACCGTTCGGTGTAATTTTATGGAGTAATAAAAAGGACTTCCAGTCTTCACAGCATGAAGGAGTTACCTTTTTCTTGAATGCCTGTCTAATTTTATTGCAACAAGAAACAAAACAAGTTTCTCCTTGGTCTGGTCAGATATTAATGAAATTAACTTGCTTCCCTTCCCAAACCATATTCTTTCATGACTGCCTCCAGTGCAGGGCTCAGTGTCATTATGTATATGTATAATTCTAGCTCTTGAGGGTATACAGTGATCGTTATTGGCACACTTTTGACCTTAGCTTTCTCTTTTTGTCTTTTCTTTGTCAATATAATGATTACTTGCCTTGGTAAATGTAGTTCCCTCCAGTTATGTGCAGTCTTAGTAAGTCAAGGGGCCCTAAAGCATTACTCATAAATAATGTGGATGGTATAAAATGCTCAGTAGTAATTAAATGATGAAGCTGCAGAACAATCACATCATTGGCAAGGTCTGCGAGTATCCTTGACTGTCTGGGATGCTGCAATGGATGCCTCGCTTCCAAGGTTTCATTTGTTTCCTATCTGCATTGAAGGTTGCCATGGAAGCGATGCTGGTTCACATTGATGAAGTGCATTAGAATTCTTCTAGTTTCAATGCAGTTTGTGAATTGAATAACTTGTGCTGTGCTATAATTATCCTTGATGATGCTGGAAGATAATTATTTCATGAATAGCAACCTACTGCATTTGATTTCACAGTTGTTTCTCTGTCTTGTGTTAAATAATCCTGATGCTGGCAATGTCCCCAGTCCCTCACATAAAGAATTTGTTATTTAAAGATTACTTCAATAAGAAGATAATAAACAGCATTTCACACCTATACATGTGGATGGTCATGCATAATGTAAAACTCATTCTCATGTTTAGGTTTTGTTGTCTTCTGACATTTTGATGCAGTGATATGAAAAGGACGACATATCAATTTTGTTGTTTTATCTGTGAGTCATGCTGTATTACATCAGATCAGTATTTATAGCTCTATTTGACCTTTCTGTTACTCACTTTTTGCCGAAGGTATTCAAAATTCAGCAGGTATGAGCATTGTACAACACCAGACAGGATCTTGAATCTTCAAGTAGCAATTTTCTGAAATCCTAGGAGCACCATGTCTGCAATGTTTTTAATGCTCAGATGAAATTTGTTGTGACAAGATCAATGCAAGAAGCAGAAAGCCAGACAAGACGGGGCGTTGCAGATTTGACTGTTAGGGAGTGAAAAAGACTTCAGACACAACCTTGGCGCACCAAGGCCAGATACTGTGTCCTTAAAGGCCGGACAATTGCCGGTGAAAATTGATTAGTTGCTGCCACTAGAGCTAAATGTAGTTTTAAGTGAAATTACTCTCTAGGAATGTTCATTGTTTATATTTCAAGTAAAATTTCATGACATTAATTCAGTTTAGTTTGTAATAAGAGTTCATTATCGGTTCCTGCATGTTATTAAAAATCTCAATAGAGATGTGTTGTCAGGCCCTTAAATTTAATTATTTTAGGCCTGGGACTTTGATAAGATATTACTTTTGTATGACAAAATTGATGTGTTACATACAGAAATCATTGGAATATCACAAAATTCAGAACATAAGTGCAGATTAATCACATTTCTTCTCTGAAATTTGCTGAATATAATTTAAAATTGAAGGAATTTCTTCTCTGATATTTGCTGAATATTATTTAAAATTGAAGGAATTTCTTCTCTGATATTTGCTGAACTTTATTTAAAATTGAAGGAATTTTTTTGTATAATTTCTGATACACTTTTATTTACTTTCAGTTGGACATGTTGAAGGAAAGTTTGAAGCACATCTAAATAAAGTGGAAGTCTACTTCACGTCTGGGAATAAAGAATTGTAAATGCAAAAAGTGACCCACAAAAAGAACATTAAAAAAATAGAGGCTCATCCTAGCTACCTTGTGATAAATTCTACTTGACTAGAGCTTTGTATTTGTCAAACCATTGCATTTTTGGTCCATGGAAGCTTACATCATGCATCGATGCTGTCCTTAAAAACAATTAAACAATAGTTGTGTCCAGATGCTGTTCTATTTTAGCTACGCGGAATGTGGCAACTAACACTGGTGCGATAGCTGGGTGATTTATATACATGGTAGAATTTATTTTTCGGTAAAGGTGATCATTTGGTTGTGAATATGAGGTTGGTAGAATTTATCATAGGAGGGTCTCTTTCTTTCATGTCGAACCATTCCATATTTGTGGAAGTAGTCTTGCAGACTTTTAACATAATACTAAAATTTGTGCCTGACTTGTTTGTATTGCATAATTGTTAAAGTACGGATTTTCACTGTTTAATGATTATTGATCTTATTCATTGAGTATGTATTATACACTGATATGGTACAATGTTTCTGTTGCACTAGTATGTGTTAATAAATTCTTCATAGAAACCTGTTGTTATTTGCTTTTCAGAATGCAGTCATATGCATTGTGCTTTAGTTTGTAATTTTGTATTGTTTGTGCAAATCAGAATTGCTATTGAAAAACACTAGTCTGAATGTGTTGTGAGTTTTTATAGTAAATTTTAACATTTCCTCTTCAATTTCCATGTCTTGACAGTTTTGTGTCCATAAAGTGGTGCCTTTCTTCCCAAAGGAACTTAGTTCCTTGGAGAATATCAGAGGAATGTTTCCGTTGCCTGACTGCCAGACTGAAGTGCATGTCTTCTGTTTGAGCCGAGGAAATAACACGTTGTCAGAGGTCAGACAGTCTCTAAGGTCAAGAAATGACAGTCTGCAGCATGCAATGGAGGTCACTGGAGTCTGAAATCTTTGCTTGACCAAAAGTAGCAGTTGCAGACATAGATTCTTGGTTGCAGATGAAAATTATAGCGACGGTTTCCGGGCTAATTTCGGGACGAGCTACATCTCTGAATGATCAATAGATGGTGAATTCTTATTTATGGAAGAACTGGTGTTCTAATTGGTATCAGTTAGATATTTACTGGAGATTTTGTTACTTTTATAAGCCCATTCCATTATGGAATCATTGGAATGGTTGGCATTCAGCATAGCATCTGTTAATGATGTCAGGTGTTCTGCACATATGGCAAATGTGGATTATATCTCATTCATTAGTGTCATCAGCATCTAAGGAGCTGCCACTTATTTTGTCTCAATTATCTCGTTGGGGTGTCACATTTATGAGGCAAACAAAAGCTTTATAGTCGCTGTCTCCTTCAGTGGCAGAAAGGAGAAGGTGGCATCTTTGTGACTTAAGCCACAGGCGAGTGGAGGAGCTGTAGTGAGGACCGGAGCTAGGTTACGTGGCATGAATCATCTTGAGCGTCTTCTCGTATTCATTTGTCTGGCTTTAGCACCAGTTCCAAAGTAAAGGTCAGCCCTGTTAGAATGGCAAGGTCAAGTCCAGATGCTTCCAGGGAGCTGTCTTTCATGGCCAAAACTGAACACATGTGCTCCTTTGCCTATCGCAAAGAATGATGGATGACGCTGAGGCCAGACCGTCATTCACATGCCGGCCGGGCAGGAACGAGGATCGGATTGGCTACAAGGTCATCCATAGGACCTTCCAAGGTGCTACAAACTCTGCACTCAACCGCCTTTATACGGCGGAGGTCAGCATGGCAACTCGGGCTAGGCACATTGCCCTTCTATTGCCTTGGGCCAGGACAGCACCTGATGAATAGGGGCCCGGGTCACCCTGCGCTTCAATCTTGAGGTCATGGTGTCTGTGTGTTCAGGCGGAATGATACCTTCTGCCTCAAGAGATAAGGTCTTTGTAATAATAGTGCTTCCATTTTAGGGCAGACTTCTCAAGCAGATGAGGTTGTAAAGGCCAAAGGATTGACCTGGCTGTGAGATTTTCTCGCTGAAGTATTACTGTTACTTGAATACTTTGGTTAGCGAGGTTTTTTTTTATAAAAACAGACGAGGCCCCTTGGATAATTCCTCTGACCAGACACTTGTAACCACTGCAATATCACACATAAAGGCATAATACAGTTTATACTGCTGCGTCAAAGCCATAAGTTATCATGCTGTCACGACAGAGCACATAGTTCATACACTGTCTATAGCCTCACAATCTGTGACCTTTAAAATGTTGGGGGAAAATGAATTACACTAAGGCTAGGGCGAAGGGAAAGCAATTACCACAGAAGACAAATAAGAGACTTGGCACTGGGTCATTGTTCAGGTCCTTGGCAATCTTTTCTCTGCAAAGGGTTAAAGCGGCAATGCTCATCACATTTAAAATACTTGTATTGAATTAATGTGGCACAACTTGAGAGTTATAACTTAAAGGCGTTCAAATGCTGGAAACCCACGAACGAATATGGAATAGACTTGCAGTCGTGATCCGCTAGCTGCTTGTCTGTGACTTATATTTCACAGGTCACTCTAACAATTTATAGGCACACTCTGGGCAGGTCAACTGTCTGGGATCAGATCTATGAGAGTGATACTGAGGTTCTGTGGTCTAAGGACGTTGGTGCCACATCAACGATTTCTGCCAGTGAAGGTATCCAGCATTCCCAGATCAAAGATCACCAGCCCTCTGACAGTGATTAGTGGCGTCCACTACAGAGAGTTGGCAAAATCATAAAGACCGGAAGCCTTTGGGACCTTCGTTATGATTCCTGAGGCAGATGTTTGTCCCTCTCTAGATTTCCAACCAAGATAATTGGGTTACCCTGGGCAACAGAACCCTATCTCACTTTCAAAACTCTATATATAAAATCTCTCGAAAGTCATTAGATGTTGCCTTAAATTCTATGACTTTTGATAACGGCAATGCATCATGATTTGAGGCAAGCTATATAGCAATGCAATGGATTTAAACAAGGAGATGCAATATGCCTGGACCTATATAATATTCCCTTTCCGCTGTGAAGCCATGCCATTGATATTACTTTTCATGCCACATTTATTAGTCTAATATTAGTCTCAAACGTTAAACAGTGAAGTTCAACTGTTTTAATTGAAGAGACATAGTCTTTAATAATGAAGTGTTCTTAAAATAAGGTTCAATAGTCTACACCTCTTTGTGTATGAAAGTTTGATACTGTATGGATGAAAGAACAAACACTCATGGTTTTGTAAAACAATATATATTTAAACAGTCATACCATTCCCACTGAAAAATATGATGAAATTCATTAAATGGTCATCACGACTTCCATACTGCCACTGATTGGTTACAACTCTGTACTGATGACTTAAACTTGGTCTCCATAAATAGACAATTTGTTTTGTGTTATTGTAAGTTATCATAAGTTATATATATATCAATGAATAACCATAACCGTGTTCAAAATACTGGAAGTTATCTAATCAAAGTCAGAACTATCTATAGATCTTTCCCATGTAAGATAGTCTCCAAAGTCTGAAGGTGACGTAGGAATGGAACTAGCTGCCAGGTTTTCATTGAGGAGGTCTGAAGAGACGTCCCCAGCACTGTCTATGAAAGGGTCTTCATCCAAGTCTGTGTCATCACCAACATCTTTGGTTGTTAGGTAATTGCTCCAAATGTCATTGTTCAAGTTTCTGCCTCTGTATTTGACATTGCATTCTTTGAAGGATTCCAGTTCAACTGAAAGACATTCATCAATGCCATAATAGTTATCTAAATCATCGTCATATTCCAACTCCACCTTCATCTCGAACTCCCTCTCGTAAACCCCACAGTAATCAGAGTCAGGGCTCATGGTGCAAGAGGGTCCACAGTGCACGTGATTAGGGTCACGCCCGCAAGAGGACTCTGAGCGAGTGGATGACGTCATAGAAAAAGAATCATGGTCTGAAACAACTTCGTCTGCTGGTCGAAGCAGTCTTTCTGTGTTCCCACAAGCAATTGCATCGATATCTTGTTTATCACTTGAGCAAAACTGTCCACACCTAACAGCAGCTGGGCCTTTCCTAGATTTTAATGAGTCGTTATTGTTACTGTCTGAGGTTGAGACTGCCATGACGTCCCGTTTTTCTTTGGCGTGACACATATTCCTTAAGCCATAGTCAGGCTCCGAGAGGCTCTCCCCCATCTTGCTGTCTTTGGATGATACCATTATACCACTTGTGTCCGAGCTTCGACACATTACGCCTTCCGTTTTATCAGAATTATAAATACTGGAAAGAACCGAGCTCTGCGTAAGATGCGAGTCATGGGAAGACACTGATTGAGACATTCGAGAGTTCAGGAATCGGTTCATAAGAGGGTCACGGGAGAATTCGTTGAAACGAGGGTCAGGGTAGTCTGTGTAGTAATACATTTCAGGGGTGTATGACTGGGTCATTTGGGGGTGGCTCTCATTCAAGGCTGATGTGATTGAGCGAAGTTGCCAGACAGGAGATGTCAGTTCCTGGCTACTGCTATTGTTTGTCTTTTCAGATTTCTTACTCTCCACAGTTTGGGTTTTTTTCTCGGGTTCCACCTGTATAAGGTGGAAACTTTTCGATTTGCAATGTTTTGTATCTGGCGCCTTTTTCCCATCAATATTTGAAGTCGACTTTCGTCTTCGTCGTTCATCGTTCCTAAAGTCAGGGCCATATTCTTCGTCAATCCTGTTTGTCACAGCGTCTATCTGATTCACCAGGACTTGAAGGTCACCGACTACGTCCTTGAGTTCTCCAAGGACATTTTCAAGGTCACCAACTACAAGACGCATCTGTTCTTTAACTACTCGCTGCTTTCCTCTTGGAAGGTCACCCAGGCTCCTCAGGGCTTTTTTGGCCTTTTCCAGGCGGTCCTCATCAGAGGCTATGATCTCCCTCACATGACGCTCCATACTGGTCAATTGTCGGACATCCAACATTGGGACAAAGGTCATTGGCCACCTATCCTCTGGGGTCACACAATGAGCACAACTAGCACCCGTGCTTTCAAAGCCACTTAGTGCCTTATCACGTTTCAAGCTGACTGCTCTTTTCCAAGGCGCTCCTGCAGTAGCCCAGCAGCACGCCAGGCTCTGATTTATTGACTCTTGAGGACTAAGGCCTTCTGTTTTCCTCCAGAAAGTGATGTCAACCGGGCCATACGCCTTATCTCTTCCTAATGTTATTTCCCCAGCCGATGATTGATAACGGTTACCACCAGCAGTTTATTGTTTTGCGAATCTTCGTAGAATTACTAGCAGAGCGAACAATCAAGGCCAACCAATGGTAATCCATGAGCCTGAAGACATCGATATTGGGTTCAGCCAATGCCACAAAAGCCCTTGCATGCGGAGAGAGGGATTTGTCTGCAAATAAGCTGCGTTAGATGTGCATCTTCATTGGGTGCACGAAGAGAGTAGATGAAGTGAATTTGATTCTCATATCCAATGGCAGACCCAGGGCATCATGTGGGGCATTCAGGGAATCTGAAAGGAGACAGAAAAACAGATATTTAGAATGACAATTAAAGTACCACATTATATACGTATTTGGTGCAGATTTAGGAGTGTTTATGGTACACAGTTTTAATGCCACACAGCACATAAAATCACACCACCCCTGTGACACATTATCCATTACATCCACACTCTCATTGGGATTCTGCAGCTTTGTTTCCCAAGAGCACACGAGAAAGTGATGATGCTGCTGGTTGGACCAGCTTCTAATGCTAATTGGGCACGAATCTCCCAGGGACCTACTGCTTCCAGACTTTCAAGTGCCATTTTACTTCCTCTCTGCTCCATGCGAACAAGATTTTCCTACTTTTTAATCCAAGCAAATCCAGTGGAATCGTGGGCTGCATATCTTATATTAATGAAATGAAATATAAATTTCTCACACACAGTTTGTGTTTATCAAATCCGCATCTTTTAATGAACGAAAATGACTGATATGTGAAGCTATCCAGGTCGACAGATACGACTTCGTTATTTCCTCAGTAGATTCAATTACAGACGACCTCGGCACTGGAGCACCTGGAGCTATAAATGAGATCTATCGAAGAAGAAGACTGCCGTAAAAGACTGCCATAAAAGACCAGAAAATGTTTGAGTCAATACAGCAATACTCTGCAAGAACAAAGTGCCCTGTATCATCTCGGCCCCATCTTGTAGGGGTGACCAAGGTCCTTCTGCATCCAGCGCCATCTAGCGGGTCCTCCAGGAGCAAGCACAGCCTGGGGACGGGCAAAATGAAACCCACTAGAGGTCACTTAGGGAGACAATGACCATCCCAGAGTGATGCGGATGCTGGAGGCTTTGCATCTTTTCTCAAAACACATGCAGCAAATGCAACATCAGCTGCTGTCCAGCCCTGCATGGCTAAAAGCCAGCTTAAAGCTGCACATAGCTCCCAAAAACATGGATTGATTTTTTTTTATCCACTCGCTTATTGAGTTGTGTTGGCAGTTGAGGTGAAGCTGTCTGTCACAACTGAGCGTAGTTTCTCACTGAAGGACCCATCAAAGCCCTCAGCAACCAATAATGATGCAGGTAATGTAACTGTCAAGTGCCATAAAGGGCCACTTCAACTGACAGTGACTGGAGGCTGCCCATATCCATGAGTTTATAGGCAATACTGTGACCCTCAAGTGCAGCTCACAAATGCTGATAAAAACACTAGGTCTTGTAATCTAAGTAAGAGATGTTGTTTGTGGGATTATGAGAAGAGACTCTCACAAGTTTTTGGGATTGAATAGATTCTCAAAAGTTTGAAAAACATCATTCACCCTGAGTCTTGCCAGTGCAATATAAGTGGAGAAAAAAGGTGCACCATGATTTCTGAGATAGTCAAGTCGACATTTCCATCATACCATGAAGTTCTGGGATATCATCTTGCAACTCTCTTGGCATTTGTGAAGAGAGGGAGGTACATTTTCTAGCACGTTTTGTGCAAAACATATCTCGTCTAGCTTTTATTGCTGACAGTTGGCTGACGATTCCCCCAGCGTTTATATATAATACTATGACTTTTGCTGGCACATTCATGACATATTTGTTTGGCTACAACTTCATGATCATGCTCCCTCAGGCATATTACTCCCGTTCCATCCGTCTGCATAAAATCACTCTCATATATCATGTGTAGTTTTTCATCCACCGCGTGGCTGGCAGGCTTGCAGTAATACACTTGTTCCACGGACCCAGTCCAATTTGAACTGTCCACCACAAAGGCATATCCATTCGTCATGATAATCACTACCACCTTTTTATTGTTTTTGCTGATCATATCCAAGTATACTTGGCCATTGTGGGTGGGTGGGAGTGCTCATCCCCCTACAAGGAGCACTTTGCTGCTGGCTCTGTATATTGCTGCCCTACCATTTGGTAAATTGCTACCACCCATACAACATCACTCCATCAGGAGAACCATCTCCTGTTCCCTGCATTGGTTCCGTTCTCTGATCATAAATAATCATCCCCATATTTTTTTTATACGCTTTGAAGCTCCTGCAGCTTCGTGATCACAAGAATGGAACTCCAGGGAGTTGTCTGGGGAGTAGGAGTCTCAGTCAGTGTACTTGTACATGGCCAAATGTGCCACGGGCTTTTTCCATGCGTTTATCCTTTGCATGGAAAACGCATGCGGCACATTTGGCCATGTGCAGTTGTATTCATTTGAGGTGATTTGAGATAAAATCTTCAGTAACATAGGTGAATGGAAATACATTTTCACACAAAAGTAAAGGATTTCGGATGACTAAAATATTGGTCATGTATTGCTGTAGAGCACTCTTATCTCGATGCCATAAAAAGAAGTAGAGTCTGTAGTTTACAGGTACTGTTGATGAGTACTTGTCCTTCATAGCATTAGCAGTGCATTGCTCTTTTTTTTCTTTTTTTTTTCTTTTTTTTTTCTTTTTTTTTCCTGAATCACAGTAAGCGAGTCATTGACAACCACTCAATATAACTTAACATAAGGCCACAATAATGGTCTACATGGCCAAATGTGCCACGTGCGTTTTCCATGAGAAGGATAAACGCATGGAAAACGCATGGTTTTTAGCTAATTATAATGAAAGAAAAACCACGTGGCACAATTGGCCATGTAGGCTCCAATGGTCCTTGAGCCATCTTATTTCTTTTCTATAATGGTGGCCTTGTCGAATATTTTGCATGATAAACTTGAGGTCACTTCCTAATAACAGTCACAAACGAAAGCTATTTCGTTAGCAGCTGACCAGACATCATATTGAGAACTCTAGATGTCAAATTGGGTGCTCCCAGAAGGTCAGTTCAAGGTAATGCAGCACATGCACCTACAGCATATACATAAAGACCTCACACATAACCCAGGAAAGGGGACACAAGAAGGACGTGAACTGAGAGCACACAGGAGACTGACAATTTCCCCTTGCAGGTGATTGTAATGCTAATCAGGAACGTCACATATTGGCTTGAGCAATGCGCTGTCGCTCCCTCACTCCTAATTATATTGGCAGTGTGGTCTATACAGTGCGGTCTGCCTCAAGGGTCACCCATGCCACTTAATACTGCAGTCTGTGCTCCACCAACACCATCCTATATGAACCAGGCACTGATGTGATAATGAAACTAATCCGCTCTCTTATTTACCCTCCATATTATTAGATGAAAGGCATATGGAAAACATCCACATCCCATATTGCTGTAGACCTCACATTTCGCAAATTAGCTAAAAATGTATACCCTTCAGGACCTTTAGTACAAAGACCTTCGTAATATGTGACCTCTGCTTTAAAGCAACTGTGGAAAGCAGGAAGCTTATAGCTAAAGTAATTGGGAAGCTCCAGCTTTGATACGATCGATTTGATGTTTTTAATGCGCTATCTAATGTTTATTTAGGCATGGCTCTTAAAATACTTTGCTCGTTATCAATAATAAAAAAAAAAACCATCGTAATCGCATGACGCTCAACTACACTTCGAGGCCTCAAAGCACTTCAGTATCTCTTCAGTATAGTTCCGATTAGTTCGCAGAGATAATGGTTCAGGAAATGTGAAACTGATGCAGCTCTCATCAGCAAAAGAAAACACGTGGCCCACAGTTGCTAAAGGTTACTCAAGCCTTGTTCCATGTGTTACCTGGGGTACCACACGTGTAAGTTCCTTAGTTACATTTTGCTACCCTAATGACGCTTGGGATTCGATGAGAACCAGGTGGGTTGGCTCCTGAGAGATAAACTTCAACTGCAAGCATTAGGAGGGTTAAGTTGTAGGAGTTATAGAAGTGTTGCTAACTTTTTTGCTTAGCTTTCAAAAGCATGTCAGCGCAAGTTTAAGGAGCTTCAAACCTTGAGTGTACAGACACCACAAAATTCTAGAAAGCAAAATAACACAGGCAGAACTCGAACTGTTTGCAAAACTTGGCTCTTCTGTCTGCATGAAATGCTCCTTGAGATGATGCCTTGATGTATTGGACTTGAAACTGTTGACAAAGGTTATCACAAATCCATTTGTCTGTGTCAGCGTTGCTTTGGGGCAGCTCTGATTGGGAGCGTCTCATTCTCTGCATATTCCATGGACTCCGTGCCTGCCACAAACACTCAAGGTGCAGAAAGCGATAGGTCTGCACAGAACGTCATTTCTGAGCCTAATGTGGCAGGTTGCTATCACTTGGGCCTTCCCTGCAAACCCATGTAATTGCTTCCAGGTGATCTCTTATTAACACACCTCAGTCACGTCTCTGCCTCGCCACCTCAAAGCAGAGAACAGGAGTCACAAGACAACCAGAGCAGGAGACAGCACGTCTCAAATCCATCACCCGAGGTTGTCATTTTCTAATTTATGAAATTGGAGGGATTGCAATAAAGAATTAATGGCTGACTGACTCTCTGAACTTTAGAGAATTAGAACTCTGAAGAAGTCTGACTTACTAGCTGGCTGCTGACTGGCTGGCTGACTGGCCAGTTGACTGACTGAATGACTGACTGATTGATTATTTTATTCATGAGGTGTTTACATCACATTCCTGTCAACTTGATATTTTTTGGTTTAATTACCGTATTTGAGTGCATGTTACTTTTTTTAGAAAACCTTGGAAAAAGCTGTTGCAATAAACACAGACCAATAAGGCTACAAAAATGTCATGTACGTCTAGTCCCCATATAATAATTTTTATATTTCCTGTTGTGACATGATAATAAAAGCTGCACTGATCTTCCTATTTTCATAAAATAGTTCATGTAGAGTTTACATGTTATTATATTCGTTCTGGGAAGGTTGGCGCCAGGGTTATTGATATCACCTCCTGTGGCACCTGCATTCTGCAACTGACATTTACTTTAACGTGCATGAATCTGCACCATGGATTTTCCTCTTTGTGTTGTCTGTTGACGTGATACTGCGTTTTGCCAATAAAAATATTTCTAACAACTCCCAAGCCAGGATTGTCTAGCACAACATACTTGTTGTTCAGAAACATCGATGAATGGCTGAAATGCATAAAATCTGTTTCAGTTCCATTGATTTCATCGACTTCTTTACTTTATGAGTAACAAGTTCTGCTTAATTTCATCAAATAATATCGAGGAGGACCAAGATCTCTTGTCGAGACCTTGCAGTCTCGCATATTATTGCACAGCTCACATTGGTTTTGCAGTCTGCCATAACTGACACATGTTATGATTGTATACAAGGTCTGATAGCAAGTTGCACAACATCTGTCTTGAAATATCGATGGGTGAATGTTTAATGTAAACAGCAATGCATCAGGAGAACACGTGGCTAAGTCTGGTCCTGACAAAATACTCTTTATGGATTCATACAAACTGCCATGTTTTACATATATATTTTTCATACAAACTTCCATATTTTACATATTTTTTGTTTGTAATAAATATTTTTTGTTCGTTATTCATGTTAACTTACATTACACCTTTTTATTTCTGACCAACTATGGTGTTTTGCATAAGACATAATATATATATTTATAATATATAATAATATATGACAATAATTGCACTGAAAAAGGGCCTTTTGGGTAATTTTGGCAGTTAAAACTCTTTTTGATGATTATTTTCACGGCAGAAAATGTGTTTCATAAAATCTCTTCTTTTTTTTCTTATAGTACATGTTATTGGCTTTCATTTGGTAGCTTAATTGTTGCTTAATCTTGTTTGGATCATGAGTTATGACCAAAAATGTTCTGAAAACTGGGCGTTTTTAGTTGTTGCCGATAATCAAAAGTTTATAAGCTCCGTGAGCCCATGCTTCCCAACATCTGAGACCGAAGTGGTTGTGATATTTGGCTTTTTCCAGGCTCAAAAAGGTTGCCAAATAGGTCTAAAGACATATTTGCTTGATGAGGTATTATCATTTCTAACCTGTGTACATATACAAAGTATGATATTTATATTGAAGCAAATGCAGGATGCCATTGGGCAAACACCTAGTAAGGTGTGAACTCTGAGAGTCATCATCTCGTCATTACGTCTGACTGGGCTTTACCTAAACAGCATTGAGAAGTTTAGATGTGCAATACAATGGCACTCACCTTAGATATATATTCTGATCAGTCTGCTACCCAGTGTTGAGAATTGCTGATAAATTAATACCATAATCCAAGTCCACTTTCAATTGCTTATTACGCAATAATATAATATTGAATATATAATCATATACTGGTGATAATCTATGCCAATCATATTGATATCCGGTCACAGTATAGATCAATCCACAGCTTAATGATAACCATGAAAAAGTATCATCTTTTTGGATCGTGTACACGTAATCAGTCCAATGCTTTTCAATAATTTTTCATGTGCAGCTGTTGCAGGTTGTAAGCCAAGACCTCCCACATTGAAAGAATGGTCAATATGTGGCCGATTTTCTTGCGTATCAAAGATTAGTTCGTATTAACTTCAATACATCTATGAAGAAGCAGTCGGTCTTATACAAGTGTGCATATGAGACTACTTGCGTAAGTTGAAATAACAAAGTTATGTGTTATACTCCTACACAATAAGAGGACTTGAATTGCACTATGCATTGACTTCTCGGAAAAGAAATGCGTGGCTAGTTCAGTTCCTGTCCAAGGAGTCGATAAGTAAGCATATTATGGCGAAATGTGTCTCGTGAAATGACATTTCACAAGATAATTTGACTAGTACAGGTTCACAGAATAGACTGAATATTTTCAGTGTAAGTATGTTGGTGTCTTTTGTATGCAGCTCAGCTCTTATGACACAGCAACTTTAATGCGATTAGCTATAATAAAATCCTACACGAATAGGTCTACTTTAATAACACAGTGCTACTGACTTAGGACTACACATACAACAGTAATCAGACCGCAACAAACCTTCCGATTCAAGTTCACAGGACCACAAATTATCGCATTTCACAGTGGTCTTATTTGCGAAGGTTCTGCTCAAGTGGGCTCAATGTTTGCAGATCGGATTGAAGATAAGATGCCGTGTGATAAGAATACCCTTAAGCCAGTATTAGTGTTGTGAACAGAAGAGATTGCACCAGGACTTGTGTGGGTTTTAACTAGTTTCCTCCACTCACTGTTAATTCCCATTGTTTCGTTAGGAAATGAAGAGCACTTAAAACCAACCAACCTCATCAACATTAATCATCATTTACAATAAAGCCAGGTATTTTATTTGCAAGTGGCCACTTAACGTGAACTATACTCACTCGCACGTTGAAATAAAGTATATAATGGATTACATGCGTTCTGTGTCTAAATTATAAATGTACTTAAAACAAACCGTGTCAATGTATACCATTTTTCCAACTTCTGAAGCGTTATGCTGTATCCAGTACTATCCACTTACGTATTTTGCACACCTATAACTACATATGCATAATTGTAAATCAATTGCCGGCCCCAGAACTTTGCACTTACATGGAAATCATCCAATTTAACACTGGCCTTAATGACAGCTTAATGCCCAGTAATACGTCTGTAACCATACTTGCCACATGTATATAGTGCGCATTTCAATGTATAAAATCAATACAAGCAGCTTGGCCCGTTTAGTGCATGTTGAATTCAATGGATTTTAGTTTGTTTTCTCATCTGGTGTCCGGTTTCTTGCACGACCTTCGGGATAAAGTTTGCACGAACCACAAGTCAGCTCAGTACAAGCCTTAAGCCTCTTTACTTAGAAAGCATTTGCCAGATTAGGACAATCTTATTTGGGGACATTATGAGCTTAAATGTACTGTATCCAGGGGGAAGTAATTGATGATGATAGAGGTCACACTTCTATGTTCTGAAATGTATATGAACAACAAAGGCTGACTCATGGAGTTATAAAATACATACACAAGCAAACGAGTGAAAATGTATTGCAAAAATACCATACACTTTTTCACGGTCCATTCTTTTGAGTTCATTGTACAATGCAGCATGTTAGAATGTCCATAGCATGAATTGCTTCACGTTCATCTCAATGAAAGATAATAAACTGTTGTGATCTTTTTAACTGCACACACCTGAATTGTCAGCAATTTGTCACTTTTTGTTGCTGTTGTATAAGTATACACGAAAGTTTTGTAATTTTTTGCTCCTAAACATCAGAGAAAAACAAGCATAAACTCTCACTCTCTCGACGTGGGTGGGATGTATTTGCTCATCTCACTTGAAGGTCTGCAATAAACTCCTTATGAGTTTTCCGGTGTGCAGTTTCCCCTGGGTTAAAAATACATATCTACAGACAGTTGCCCACTTACCAATGATTGCAGGTCAAATAGGTTGCTATGCATGTCCATTGGCTGAGCTGATGTTTGTATTTCAATGTATAATTCCATTGCATTCACATGGGAGACAGTGTAAGTCTATCCCTGCCATATATAAATAACTGCAGCGTATCATGTCATCACAGTGCATAGTTTCCCTGCAGAGATGCGGAGAGCCTGTTTACCGGCTGCTGAAACAGCAGAATGGTGTGATGGCGATGCGAGCGTGAGAAAGCACAGGTCTGGGGAATGATGAGCCGGGCCAGGCTGAAGACTGCATAGCACTCGGGCACTGGCCGCCCCTCCCCTTGCCCCTCGGGCCTGCATTA
Source organism: Alitta virens (assembly GCA_932294295.1). Classification (NCBI taxonomy): domain Eukaryota; kingdom Metazoa; phylum Annelida; class Polychaeta; order Phyllodocida; family Nereididae; genus Alitta; species Alitta virens. The sequence goes on along the minus strand of OW028577.1, from coordinate 11,317,322 downwards.
TTAACGACTTGGGCCCGATCTCAGCGCGGCGAAGTGCCTGTGGTTGGAGTGATCTCCCACACACGACTCACCTGGCAGGGTGTGCCGTCTCGCTCCAGGTGCTCATGCTACATCATCCGAGCTCGCCAAAGGTGCTCATTAGGCATTAATAATTGTACCCTACCTCTGCTCTGGCATGTGTGTCCAGTGGGGATGCATCATGGCAGGGATCCAGTTACAAATCAATGTTTAAAGGTTGACCGATTCTTCCCATTGCTTTAATCAAGTCACACACACAAATACTTCGCTATTGTAGTAAAGCATATATGTACATCCAAGCATATTTGTACATCCAATTAAGCCATGGAGTCCTCTGATGAAATATCACAATAATAGGCCTAAACTAATGTACAATATTCCACAAGTTATTGGATGCATCCTACCTCATCCAGTTGTTAATTTCCATATGGTCTAAGTACATTAAGGCCTTCCGTGCTTAATCAAAAAAAACAAATCATCGAATTTCTTTGAAGTTTAGATGGGGATGCGAGCTACATGATGGAAAATGCACAGGCAAGTTCTAAAATGATTCCCTGTTTCTGAATAAGAAAAGAGAAGCAGGGAAGAGCGATGAAAAATGAACATTCAGGAAGGAGAAACTGCTGAAGTTGTATTGACTGATTCACTACTGAGAGGCGGTTGCTCTGTGAGGTGGTTTTGGTGTTTGTGAAACTGAAGGGACCCCAAACAGACCCGAAAGAGAGACTGCAAATAAAAAAGCTCATTGGAGGTTGGCAGTGAGTCAGACTGGCATTACAATACGTTTGTGCGAGCTGGCTGTTCCAGACAACGTGTTTTATAATTAGACATGGTGGATTACAACAGACTTTGCGTGTTGTGTCAAATGAAAGGAGGCCAGTCATCCCTCAAAGAACCGCCCAAGCCAGTTCAAACTACCAATCCAACACACCAATCCACACCATAATCCATGCACCAATCGCCTTCCAACTGCTGTCTAATCTCAGCCACTAAACTTTCCATGTCCCTCGTCTGTCTTTAAGTCATGAGAGAAAGAAAATGAACCAAGAAGAAAGGAAGAAGCCATGCATCTCATGCATGTAGTTACGGATTCAAAGCTTTGATGGGACGAATGTTTGTAGTTTTCAAAGAGACTTCAGATTCAGACTTCAGACTTCAAATGCCCTCGCTCGAATTTCACGAGAAGCACTAAAAGAAGATGCATTGAACATTATGAGATGCAGCATTGCTCTTATGTTTGCCATGCATTACTTAATTTCTCATCAAAGAAAGCCATTGTGCATGCATCCATCATTTTATAATTACAATGGTATCATTTTAAACAACAAAGCTTTATTACATCAGCACACATTTATGGAAGCACAACGAGGAGACAAAAGATGCTGTATGAATTACTGGTGATGCACAGGACTCCTTTACTTAGCCTTGTTGTTTGTGGGGAAATAGATGTGGTGCTGGGACTAGCTGCTGCAATCAGGGCTGCGTGCTATCTCGCCCATCTTAATAATGTCTCAAGTCCTATTGTCTGCATGGGCCTGTGCCTTTGATTCCTACGTGTGATAAGTCAGCAGACAGACCCAAGAACAGAAGCTTGCATTGCCTCAGGATCCACTGTGATCAAGAATCATCTGCCAGACCATTGCAGTAATTTGGTTTCTAATCAGTTGTATCAAAGGGGCCACCATTCGCCAGGACCAATCTCGCAGGGGCCCTGGTTTTCGTTGTCAAATTATGGCTCATTAATGGCTTATCTCCATCCTGGTTCCTTTCATACAAAGTATGGAATGATGCCATACCCTGACAAACTTTTTCCCCAAGAAACAACTTACTCAATTAACAACAACAAACTTTGATAGTGCTACTACAGAATGATGGCTTTGTACAGATATGGTGGTACATCACTTTCTCTTGTCGCATTCCATACTTTAATGCTGACATGACATACTAAGATGCTGATACTTTTCATTATATTAGACACTGCCAATGGATGCAAATGTTTTGTCATTGACAATAGATTTCAGGTCTGAGTTACACATTATACCAAATAAGTTGAAATAACTCGAATGAAGTAAAATATGAAGACGTTCAGGGAATTGAATACTGATTGAATGGTGTCTTTTTGTACATTTCATGATTAGAATAACACCATACATCAAAGCACACCAAACAGCGAAACCTACCTATGTAGTATTCATGAGGATTGGCTGACGTTTTGAATTGCTTGCATATTCTTCTCTCGTCCTCACTAATCTGACCTCCTGGGTCATTGAGAACCTAAATGAGGTCACCCTGGGTCATTAATTCACTGAAAGGCCTAATAATGAGATTGGTCACTGTTTCAGTGATCTTGTTACAGCAATGCAACCAAACCAACTGAAAATGGTAGGCAAGGAAGCCCATTCATGTCACCAGGTTTTGTACCATTGGTAATAGGTTTACATGGCCAAATGTGCCACGTGCGTTTTCCATGCGTTTGGATAAACGCATGGAAAACGCATGGTTTTCACCTCATTATGATCAGGCAAAAACCATGCGTTTATCCTTCTCATGGAAAATGCACGTGGTACATTTGGCCATGTACTAAGTAAATTTCCCAATTCAGCAATCGCATAAATTTCATTTGTTCAGGTTGTTCGTAGATCCAATTGTGCCGCATGCGTTTTCCATGTGTTGGATAAACCATGGAGTCTCTTGTGACTCCATGGAAAACGCATGGTTTTTAGTAAATTATAATGAGGCGAAAGCCATTCGTTTTCAATGCATTACCCAAACGAATGGAAAATGCACGTGTCACATTTGGTCATGTACCATGCAAGGTTCTTACCCACTGTCCACTCATATAGCATGTTCAAGTGATATTGGCTACTCAAGTGAATAATGGAATACTTCTTGAAATAATTGAAGTCATTTACAATACATATTTGGCACACTAAGCCAATAAAGGCACACATTTGACATTTTGCTTGTGTCAGTTATGATAAATGACACATAATGCCATACAGCTTATTATCGCCTAGCATTTGTAGAGGGATTTACACCTGTTGGTATTATCAACATGCACAGCGTACCATGTTACACTGAGGCGATGCATAATTCATGCTTTTAACTTGCTTACTGTCATTCCAGGAGAACATATGGATGTCTAAATGTTGTGCCAGCAGAGACAAGTCGTTTCTATGATGACAAATTACTTAAACTAATGGTTTTTACATTTCTATTATAGCAGGAAACAATGATTTATTTGCTTCCAGATTCAATTTTAATACCATTGCCTGAATAATTCTTGCTCATGTGCCGGAACAAATACGAATTAATGTGACAGATTAGTGTCTGCAAATAAAACATTTATATTGCTCCCTTTAATATATAGCTTGTGTAATTTTAGATAAGGCTCTTATAAGACTCTGCTGTTGCAAGAAATGTCCTTCAAGTGCATGTGAATTCATACCATATACTATTTCAAAGGAATTAGAACATTGTCACTGATACAACCTCTCATAATTTAAGCCATTCTCTGTATTTGGCATTTAACATTTACAGAAATATTGTACTGCTCCATGCTTTCTATGAAATAAATATGGCCAAGAATCAAGTACAACAATCTTGAATATTGGTATAAACTTTAGGTAAATATTACCTATATTCTGACACTAACATCAACCTTGGAAAACTGCACTGTTGTATGCTAATATTACAAAGCTATAAAACAGTTGACTGCATTCTTCGGATGAGTCTGAATGTTTCACCAGACTAGATGTTATCAACATACCTGACAAGACCTGAGATATCCATCCATGCACCAGTAGTCTCCTGCAGCAGCAAGAATGTGCTTCTGTGTCTGCGTCTACCATATGACTTATAATCAAGCTAAAAGATTAACTTCTGGATTAACACGTCCGTGCTTAGCAAAAACAATCACGTTTTCCTGTTGTTGTTTTCCCATGGACTGTTAGTATGTTCGTAAAGAGTGAAAATATGTAGATGCGTATGTGTCAATTGTGAGAAAACATGGCCACAAGTTGTGATTCACCTTATTCTCCGGGCAAATATGTCAGACACGTTGCTGCTGGTGTTCTGTAACATTGCTGTCTCAACATCGTCCACTCTTACACCACAAAGTGTTACACAATACGCAGCACACATTGTGTAGTACACATAACCTCATATAATCCCAAGTATAATGCCCAGAAGCTATATTGTGAGACATTGTTCTCAAACTTGTTAATATTTGATGCCAAGACAGAGCTGACTTATAGTTATTTAACTAACTGTTCCACATTGCACTGCTTTGAACCATAATGTATTCCATCATGCGTGCAGTCCGCACAACCAATGCAAAATTGATACAGTATAGATATTTCATATATAATCATTGTTTTTAATGTATAATGTATGAGTTTTAAATATATGTAGTGTATTGAGCATGAGTAACGGCAATTATAAGCATATATTACGCCCTGCTATCAGGTATCCAGGCAATTTTTATGATCTAAAAATTACTCCCACTGTAGATGAGATTTCTCAAAAGCTTTCTCTCAAGTTTCCAAAAGATAATATGAATACGAGAGGGTTGATTAAATCCGAGAACTTCATTAAACATTAAAAGTATCGAATTTGTGAATCGTGGTAGTTTCGCCCACGTACAATGTGATCTGCGCATTCCACATTAAATAAGACACCAAGTTCCCCATGGGTTTTAATTAAAAAAAATAATTGTATGTGCACTTGGTAATGACATATCAAATATAGTAATGCGTAGGTCTACTGGCAGAGGTCCACACTTCGCAGCAGCATGAACTTAAGATCTGCAATGTAGGTGGCAAAATTGGCAAGCGTATAAGTCCAAAACCACCATGGGCCTGCAACGATTTGTAGAGGGTTTCAGATACATTGAAAACTTGCAGCAAACTGGCAGAGACTGAAAAGTGGAAATCGACTTGCTGGCAAATAGCCATTAAACGGCATTTATCATCACACATTCTGGGGGGAGTGATATTTCACTTGTAACTGGTATGGCAGCTTCCCTAGCATGCCTGCACGCATAACTGAGAGCAATCTGACATCTCGATTCTTTTATTTGCCTTTTTTCTGTTGCTTTTTTTACATCCTTCATGTCGTGATAGATGCAGAAGGAGGATGTCTAAACCAACATGAAATGCTCCATCTTGCTTTTTTTTTTCTCGGCATCTTCAAGATTGTTTTTCGCATTCACGTTTTGTATTTAAACTTTATTTATTTTTTAATGTGGATTACCACACATTTACATTTCAAAAAAGCCACCAAATATCCTAGAAATCAAAAGAACAGCACGAATAGGATATAGGTCACCTATTATTGATAGACAAAGTGCCATGGAATCACATATCAACGCAGCTTTGATCTATCCAATGCCATCACAGGCTTTGATTATTGCGAACTTGAAATGACACACACCACAGATTGGCAACCGTGAATATTGGCACATGGATTTAGATACTACTGAAAAGCACCGTTCCAAACAATATTGCACAAGTAGATAGATAAAGAAGAGAAGTGAAAGGAGCAGAAGGGATGTAAAAGGAGCAGAAGGGATGTAAAAGGAGCAGAAGGGATGTAAAAGGAGCGGAAGGGATGTAAAAGGAGCATAAGGGATGTAAAAAGGAGCATAAGGGATGTAAAAGGAGCATAAGGGGTGTAAAAGGAGCATAAGGGGTGTAAAAGGAGCATAAGGGGTGTAAAAGGAGCATAAGGGATGTAAAAGGAGCAGATGTAAAAGGAGCAGAAGGGATGTAAAAGGAGCATAAGGGATGTAAAAGGAGCATAAGGGATTTAAAAAGGAGCATAAGGGATGTAAAAGGAGCGGAAGGGATGTAAAAGGAGCATAAGGGATGTAAAAAGGAGCATAAGGGATGTAAAAGGAGCATAAGGGGTGTAAAAGGAGCATAAGGGATGTAAAAGGAGCAGATGTAAAAGGAGCAGAAGGGATGTAAAAGGAGCCAACAGGATGTAAAAGGAGCATAAGGTTGTAAAAGGAGCAGAAGAGAAATAATAGGAGCAGAAGGGATCTATCTTCATGTTGCTCGCACTCAATGCCAGTCGATCCTGAATATCAGGGCCCAGAACCTTTTATAGATCCGTGCAAGTGACCACTGACCCGACTGACCTAGAGTGACCAATGGTAGGGTAGGGTGAGCAATGGCAGGAAGGAGCATTCTGCTGGTCTGTTGCAAAAAAATTCAGGCCAGTGATGATAAATGCGCCATAAACATGATTTGAGGCGCGTGCAACTTCCACATGGATTGCTACCGAGATGGCCGGGAGATGGCGCTACATAAACAGCAAGGAATGACCGGAATTCCGCTTGCCTGAAACACCCTGCATCAAGCCAGTATAATGGAATGCTGCGGCACCAAGCAAACTTGCAGGATTGGCAAAGAGGAAAGAAGAACGAGCAGCCGACGGCTGCAGGGCCAGTGCAAAGGCTGCAAAGGATGGTTTGCACAATGCACATTCACTACCAGATTAAAATCATGGGCTGAAATATCAATAGAGAATGAGAGAAACCACCAAATCAAAACAGTGGCTCATGCCTTTTAAATGCCACATATATATCTGAATATGTCATTGCCGAGCTTCAAACATCATCGCTATGGAATACAGGTGAAACTACCAAAACCAAAGTAGTGTTTTGTCTGAAATATACCCAATTGAAGTCCATTATAAAGCTCCACACAATTCTGATCTTTGCATAGTTTGCAGTGTGTGGACCCAGAACCACCATCAAAGACGGTTCAGGCAATTTAAGCACTTCATCCGTAGTGACAAGACAAAGAGATGGAAGCCCAATTAGTAAATCTCACCAAATGAAAAGAAGCATCCTCCGTTGGGTGTCATTTATTGAGTGGATGAACGATTGTCACCTGATCAAAATCGTTAAATCAAGGACGTTGCCTGGAGTTTTCTCCACTTCCATAAATGAAGGAGGGCAATAATGCCAACAATTCTAAAACTTTTTGTACTTTAAGAAGTTATCAAAATTATACTGTCGACATCATTATGTCCATCATAATACAGCACCCTACAAAAGTATAAGACAATTTGAATATTTTGACAATGGTCAAAGCGGCTCTATATTTTTGGATGACAGTGTAGATGGAAAAATATGTGCCAATAAGGGGGCTTCATTCAGAAAACATACTTCTACAAATAAACAAATTATTGAAATATATAAAAAGATGTATTAATGAGAAAAGTTTGATTGTGTTTATTACACATTAGTGTGCATAGTTTTTTTTGAGGCTCCAGGGAATTGTTAATTTTAAACCACAGCTATGACGGAGCTGATCAATTCTGATCAATATCCAACGTTTTGCCTGATTGTCTGATTAATATCGTGTTCACGGTGAATGATTTGATTTAGAATTTCTCCTCCATAATTCAAGTTGAAGAAATTTCCCCCAATTTTGTGGAAGCTCCTCGTTTGCGTTATGTTGGTTTGAGAGCTTTGCATTGATCGATTTTCTCAGCTGCCATTTTCTCTGCAGTTGGTAATTGTAATTAGGAGATGTTAACTCGCGGAATATCATTATCCTTAAGTTCTTCACAATTTGGGAATAGAAGATTTGGAAATGGAAGATATATGTTATGTTTGTAATCATTGGTTTTAACAGTTGCTAGAAAAATAATAAAGTTATATCGTGTTAAAGGCTCTAAAGTAATTAGGACGCCTCCGCCATTTGTGATTGAGATTTTAATTCACAATTTACAGATTAGAAATAAACTCCTAAATTGGTTTCAAGTCATTTGCTTTCCAATTTCATTAGATTTCTGAATGGAGAAATTGGAATGAATTTGAGAAGCCAGTGCCATTACTAGATTAGGCAGTCTAGCTATGATTTTTCTCAGACAATGCTGTAAAACCATCTAACTATACATGGCCAAATGTGCTACGTGTGCTTATCATGCGTTGGATAAATGCATGGAAAATGCATGGTTTTCACCTCATATTAATTAGGCAAAAACCATGCGTTTATCCTTCTCATGGAAAACGCACGTGGCACATTTGGCCATGTAGGGCAAATGGAGGTCGTTTGGTCATGAACGGATGATAGACATACCAGAAGCAAAATGCAGTGAGTATTTTTTTGCCTCCCTTCCCAAGCATAAGCTGATGGCTGTGACAGAGGCTGTAAACTGAGTACGCTGTCCTCACAACTCCATTACTGCGGCAAACAGAAGGACCACCTATAAATATTTATGGTCAGGCGTCCAGTGTAAATGGTCAATCAGTCTAGCATTACCTTTTGTTGCTTGCCTGGTGCCCAGTGCCCACCCATTGCAGTGCTTGATTGAACCCTCCTCATTATCCATGGTTTTATGCTGTGTATATATGTAAGTTGCATGTCATGTAGAAGTGTATGAATAGACTGGGACATATTTTACTGCTGCAGAATGTAAACATACCCTACTGCTCCAAGAAGAAGATCGTATTGATTTGGGAACATTATAGGAGCAATATGAGGAGCATGATTTGAGGCCAGTAGCTCCTAATATATACCCTATAATGACTGGGGCTGTTTATATGCATGTGTGCTGAGACTTCTAGTGATCTAGGCTTGCTTGTGTACTATGCTCCAATATCTGATAACACTGTGCCCACTGTCTCGTGTAAATCAGTAGAGTAAACAGAGTTTTGGGTTCTGCAATGTACTTGTGGAGAGGAAGGGGTGGTGAGAAAGTTCATTGCTTGATCAGCTCCCTTTTGTGTGCTCAAGGTCATGTTCCGTGAACATGCGAATCTGCCACTGGAACTGAATTTGCTTTCCTCCTTACCCAAATCACAGCTCCAGACCATTTTGGTTCTTCCTGGCTCAAATTAAATACTCAAATTAAAAACAAGCTCCAACCATTAGTACTGACAATCCAATGCACTCATAACACCTTCTTCGCAAAGCTTCTGAAATTCTTAAATAGTTTTTTTGGTACTTTGCATTTCTATTTCCTAACTGTTTCAGAAGTTTCAAAGGTAAATTGCTAAAGAGATTCTTTGAGAACTTTCGTCAGTCTGTACTATATTGATTGGCGTTCGATTTGGTAGAGAGCAACATTAACAGAAACTGGTTGGAAGAAGAATTAGGAACTGCTCGTTAGGTTCAATAACATCAGAAGTGCGCCTGGATGCAGCTTAATTGGGAGTCCTCTAGAGGTATCTTTGTGTCTTGTTCATCCTTTGAAGTGAGAGCCTGTGATCAGCAGCAACAGAAACCAATCACGAAATATATTACTATTTCTGTCTTTTGGAAAATGTTAGACAAGAGGGTTTCCAGTTTTATATATGAATTTTTCCTCTAGAAAGTGTCTTTTAAGTTGCACCAAAAATATAAATACAGAAGGAACTCTAAAATATACGTCCTGCCATCAGAGCCTAGGTCTGTATTGATTTTAAGCTGTTTTGTCCATCTATCTACAATCATTACTTAGACACAAATTTACTCCATGGGAGAAATCTTTTAAATATTTCGGCAGAAAATGTATGTGAGTGGTAGAGGTAAAGGGTGAGTTTTTTTTGTCATTCACTCAAATATCTTGGCACATCAAGCCATATGAGCTACATTTTAGCTCAATCTGTTCTGCCATATGACAAAACTTGGAGCCAAATCTGTAGGCACACTGCCACGGGGTATATCGTGAGAATCTGAGACAGCAGTTTCCCATTTGTCACAACAAGAAATTCATGGATTGTCAGATAAGACTTACACACACTTCTTTAGAGCACAGGAACATCATATGAAGTATCTAGGATGTATCTCCTGTTTGTCAATGTGTCCGTACTTTGATATGCAGTGCTGCAAAAGCTGGAGAAAGAGATATATGCCCTGGAAGCACACTGTGCAGTGTTTAAGAAAGTGACAAGTCACACGGTACAGATGCAAGTATATTTCTTATGTTCTAATGGGCTGTTTCAGCTGCAGTCCTCTGACTAAAAGAGCTATCACAGCATTGCCTGCAAGACAGCTGTTACATTAAAAAACATCGCTTGAGTAATGACAGCCTTAGGTGCAATTTCCATATATGTCCCTCATTTTCAAGGAGAAATCAAAGCACGAAAAAGCAAAGTTCTTCTCCTTCGAAACACAGCATAGACTGCTTCAGATCTTCCTTCTTTTAAGTGTTAAATTTGTAATTATGATATGGCCATGTTCACGACTGATTAAGATGGAAATAGGCCGGTGTTAGAAATGGTGAAATCCCTCCTCAGCAAAAGGCGAAAAACCGTCTCAGGAATTTCATTTGATGAAACTGGAATGCAAACACACTGTGATTCGGGACCTCTAAAAAGAACCCTGTCACTGTCTGACAGATTGCTGGCACCAGAAAATCCAGCAATTGACTTGCATTGACTGAGAATTCCATGGAAACCAAAGGGCAGGGGCAGTTAACCAGCAACAGGGAAGTTTCCCCCTCATAGAAAACCAAAGCCCTGATGGGAAGTCGTAAGGACCGAAATGATGGATTGCCATGGTGCCTAGAAGTCCCACGGAGCAGACGAAACTAGGTCATCTCACGTGACATCACTGGTCACGTGTGGCCACGTGGCCTGCAATTAATGGGTCTCTTGTTCTGGTACGTGGTGGCAGTCTTGATTAATTGCTGGATCACGATGGTACAGATGGCGTGCATAAATTTGATCAAGGCTTATTCTTGACCGTGATGGACGTGGATGTTTACAATACTGTGGTTGTCGGAAAACACGAGAATCTCATTTTGCCACGAGACCAAAACATGAGACCAACGCACACCAATGCAACTGAAGCACCTCTGAATGACGGTTTGTTATTGCAAGGCTTGAACCAATAATCTCGACAGCAGCACAGTAATGAAAGTGCAACAGAGATGAGGAAAATCTACAAATATTTTTTGACGTGGATTTCGTAATCGGGTGAGCATGAAAACAACCAATTTGAACCCTTGCTAAAAACATACCATTGCCTGAAATGACCTTTTATTTTCTGCCCCCAAAATGACCTTTAATTTTCTGCTCCCAAAAGCCCAGGCATTAATGTCAACAGAAGTAGTGAAGACCATTAGTCCTAGGTTGCACCACACAGGGACAACTCAGCAGGACACTCATTACACAGGCATTGGAAAGCAATTAAACAGAGACCCATGCAACCTCGTGCAATTAGAGCAGCAAACTATAGCCTAGTCAATTGCGAACAATTCCGTGTCCCCCTACTGTGCTGTATTGCATAAATTCAAAATCTAGACCATTGTTTGTGTGGCACCGAAAGTATCTTTTTTCTCTCTAATGCATTTAATTGCAGCTTGTACATCTGTGTTGCAATAATATTTTGCTGCTGAAGTTTCCATCCATCAGGAGCAATGAACCAGTGGAGTGAAAGGACAACTCTTCGTCATTCCCATTGTTTTGATTCTGCAAAGACTCATCAGCGGAAAATTAATCCCAGCCCACGTTCATTCCACTTGTTGGAATTTAATCCAGTCCTTTTCGTGAAATATCAATTGAACAATCCTCATTTAGTGCAGATTGTCTGTCTCAGGGCCATATTGGTTCCAGGCATGAAATAAATTCACTGAACAAGGCAATAAAGGGACGAAATTACACTTTGTAGCTGCCACTGCAGTGGAAGGGAGAATAAGGCCTATGGGGATACCAGTAGATCAATAGCTGAGGCAATGGTAGACCTTTCCTTTTAGGAGGTTCCTTCCATGCTCTTACTTCTTTCTCTGTTTGATGAATATTTGATGGTTAGCCATTAAGTTAGATCCAGTGTGTCAGTGATGTCACACCCATTCAGCGCCGTCTAACTGCATTAAGTCTCAGCCCCTGACATACAGAGGAGACGTGCCATTTCACTAATACCCATGATGCCAGAGAAGCTTTAAGAACCCCAACCAGCTTGCATAATGCGGCTTCTAGCATGGCACCTTCGCTGACAGAATGACAGCCATTTTAATCAATATCTCACAACTTGACATCATCTCATATTCCATGTTTACACTTGGATGTGACAGTCTCCCCACGTTCAACTTAATATAATGAAAAATAACACATTTCAGAGTAATTACAATCTTAGAGCCTAAGTTTAAGGCAAACAGTTGGCTGTGCTACCAACAGACTCGTTCCACTAAATTAGCTGAAAGCAGTTTGAAGGTTTCATGTCTGAAAGTTATTTGACAATAATCTCACTTTGCGTTTGTCACATTTCATCCCATAACACCAGTTTTCGCTTAATTTCATGCATAACCGCCAGAGTTTGCAATCCTCTTTTGTCTGAATAGGTTTCCACCTAATATTTTACCTGGAGTTTCCAGGAAGCCTTCAGAGACGACTCTGCCACAGGCAAGCTGTAGATTAGATTAGGGATTTAATAAAATATTTGAGATGCTCATCTGGGGGTCATTCTATGGCGGAACTGATGCTGTAATGTAATATTGACAAAGGAGGGAGGAACAGCATCTTGGTGCTGCAACGGACTGCTTTGCTCTGTCACCAGCAGAATAAAAGGCTCTCCAGAGGAACTGTATCAAATGGCAGAGGCCACTGCAGGGAAACGTGGACAAACATGCAACCCAGTTGGTCTCTACGGCCAGTAAGCAATTGCTATTTGTCGTTTTTTTGGTTTTACTGCTTTTTGTAAGTATTTTTGTCTGGTGTGACATTGTAAAGGCATTCTTAGGAAGTTGATGGTTTCTAGTCTTTATAGACGTGTTGGAATAACGTATTCAATGGTACATGGCCAAATGTGCTGCATGCATTTTCCATGAGAAAGATAAACGCATTGAAAACGCATGGTTTTTAGCTAATTATAATGAGGCAAAAACCATGCGTTTTTCAAAAGCATGGAAAACGCACGTGGCACAATTGGCCATGTACATTTCAATTTATTGTAGTTCCTAGAAAAGCAGTCATTTCCTGGACCAAAATGTTGTCCCTCCAAAGATCAGTCAATAAAAGACTTTCTTCCGTTTATTGTTTCTTATTTGCGAAGGTCAGAGGGGCTATCTAATTTCCGTGTTCGTCCGTGCATAATTTTGTTATTTACCCACAATCCAACTGAGTAGCCAGACCCAAGGGTAGCATTCTCTGATTACACAGCATTGCAGACTGACAGTGTATGGACAAGTACATGATGAATACACAGCACAGATGGGAAATATGTCACAGACAGAAAATATTGGCAGTTCACAACAACCCTCAGCGACTCTTAGCCCTCCCTGTGTTTGGTAGGTTGGTTGCGCACGCAGAGCACGTGGTCATGTGATGTGATGAGTTGATCACGTGACATACTGGCCCTCAATCACTGCTGAGCAACATGTCGACTGAGGGCGCCCTTATCAGTGGCTGCCATGCTGCTTGCTCCACTCAACTGGGGTAGATTAAGCTGTTGTATTGGACCTCCGTGTTGCACACTTGATCTATGGATTGTGGAAGACACGCCATCCCAATTGCACTTGATAAGCTGCACTGCTTCACTGTCATCAAATTCAATACTGACAAAATGAAAACACATGGTCCGATCATAACTGGAAATACATCAGTTTGGTGTTTTATTTGCATGTGAGGGATAAAAAGAAATATTCCGAAGTGTCTTCAGATTCCAGATGGGGTTTTCACTTGGATAGAACACCTAGACCTGGTATCAATAATACCAGTTTCACCCAGACCAACCACCAAAACACTCTAGCCTCTACCTGAAGCTATACCAAGCCAAACTTCGCTGGAGCTACCTAATAGTCAGCTCAACTAAGATCCCAAATTAGCAAAACATTGTTAATCATACTAGCCCAAGAAATCTGATGTTCGCTAATCTGTTGCTTATTATCTGACCTTTTTTAGCGCTAGCGATTGGCTGCTCACTATAAGTCACAGTATGACCAAGAGCCGACAGTGGCATGCGGTCAGAAAGGGTTTCTCGGGCTAGTTTCATGCCAGTGTCACTCAGAACAACAACCAAAACACTTTACGGTATAACACATAAAAACGTTCAACTGTAGCTACAGTTAGTTTCATAAAATATGGTTGACTCTAGTCAGTTGTAGCAACCTATTCCTGGCTGCTACTGTAACTGGCTAAAGCCAGCGGCTTCTGTCTACCTCTACCTTATAAATGGCTTAAACTACCACCACTGAAAAATATAAACCTTGGTAAATGTAAGAAATTTATGTTATATCATAAATATGTATGTGCAATCGACATGCATCTTTGCAACAAAAGATTACTGTCTAGGAAACTAACTGTACTACCTACAACTATCTAAGATTCCACATTAGCAAAAACATTGTTACTTATTTATCAATGTGACTATAACTATACACATGCCCTGCAATTGAATTGACAAGATTTTATTATTATGTTATTATGCATGATGTAGCATTTTGTTGTACATTTTAGATGTCATCTATAACTAGATTGTTTAGTTTAGTGACTGGTAGCTAAGTCCACTCGCAAAAGCATGGAACATAAAATCTGCATTTTACTTCTGGATCACTGATATTTCTTTTAAAGTACTATAACATACTTAATAAAATCAAACTTAGTTGTACATAGTGTGATAAATGGAGATGAAATAGAGCATACTCCACAATGCTTCCTGCAATCTCTAAAGGCCTGGGTTTTTTTTCTGCCCTCTGCATGCCCTCAGAGTTGCGAGCATGGGGAAAAGAGTGCATGTGATGGATGGGAGTGCTAGGAGACAAAGTACATGGGGATCACGTCCATAACACCCTTTTTGCCACAAGGATAAGCAAAAGGCTTTTGAGTGGAATTTTCTGTCATGCAGCATGGATATGATATGTTGCAGCCTTTGCACAGGAACAAAGATTCTTGTTTGACACATTTTGCGCCTGTTTAGTGTGTGTGTGATGACATGCATTGCCAAACATATGTATACACAGGCACACACATATATCTGCTATGAAGGTAAAATTGGCAGCTTCAAGAGCTGAACGCTGTAGAACCTATGTCATATGTGGATGTTCATAACAAGTTTTTGTGAATGGTATATGTCATTTTATAGCATTTATAGATCTAGAAAAGGACGTTTTTCGCCTACATGTGCAATGAAGAAATCTGATTCTACTGTCTGTTACCAAATTAGCATCTTGCCTGACTCTTCTTGAGGCTCAGTATCATTCTTTTTGTGTCACTTCTTATAACTAATAACCAAAACCGTCCCACTGAGACCTGATCTCTGAGTCAGATTAAAAGCCTCCATTCTCTATCTTTATCTGTTCAAAGGAACAAACCAGCATTATTTGAGCCTGTTATCCAAGCATTCTGAAAGGTAATGCTCATGTTTTTCCTTAGAACCTTTCTTGGAACCAAATACCTCAATGGCTTTTGAGGCTACCCTAATGGTCCACCTCGGATTACTTCAGACTTTTTGATGTTGCTTCTGACATCAGTTTGCATTTCTGGGCATTTTCTAGGCTCACTGAAGCATCATTGTCCTTTTGTCATTTGATGTGGAGACCACTGCTGTTGTATATCTCTGAGCCTGGTTAGTTGCAACGAGTCTGCATTTGTGGGAAAATAAGTATACTTATGAGAAGATTGCCTTTATAAATTGGGGATGATTTTGTTTACCGAATTTGCCATTGTATAATTATCACCTTACACACTACTCAATCAATATGATGGATTGCCGAGACCATCATACATATCTGCTAACACCTTGTTCATTCGCAATAAAAACATTTGTTGTTCAATGCATATATAGCTGTGTTTTCCTTATCACATATCTGATTACATCAAATGAGTAGTATAGTAGTTTATTTCCCACTATGATGGGTCAAAAATTGAAAAATCGTGGTACAGCAAATGAACAACCTCTTACATATTTTATGAGTTACACTTAACAGAAAACAATGTTACAAAAATGTCTTCATATTATACCAATATGTCACCAGATACCATGTCTTAATACTTTATACGTTTCAATATAATGTGTTTTCCTGAGAAACACTGCAACTAACACCATCCCTAATATGTTGTGTTAAAGCGTAGACATCTTGATACAAAGCTAAATGCTGCAGACGATATCATGTTGATGTGTTTTGCATGTTGGGAGCATGCATGCATAACACAGAAGTGGCCAGAAACGAAATGGCCAATAACTGCCTTAATGGCGTCCAACACTAATGTCTACCATGGCCATGGTAATGGTCTCTTACCATTGCTGATTGGCAGGGATGGATCCAGGGGGGGGGGGGGGGTGCATCAGCCCCCCAAAAAAGGGAAAAAGTAATTAAAAAAGAGAGCCAAAACCTAATCATTAAGATAAAAAGACCTGCTTAAGAATAAATCTATATATTATCATTTATTCAAATAGTTATATCTGTCATCGTGATCTGAGAATTCATTTTAACTCTCAGCGAACGAAGTTCAAAATGGGTGGGCGGCTTGACACTTACGTTTTTTAGAGCAGAAATCAAACACGGATGCACTTATCCCAACAAAATTTTGTCTTATATATGGCCTTCCTGCGCCTTTTAATAGTCACATTTGGTCCAAGAAACCCACCACATCAGACCCCCCACCAAATATTTCTGGATCCACCCCTGCTGATTTGTTAGTGTGCTTTAATTACCAGCGGATGCTCCATTCACTGCAAGCTAAAGGATGATCTGTCGTGACAGGTGGAAGCCATTCTCGTAATAAATGGGAGACAGTAATAAGCTCAACAAGGAACTGTGACACCAGCTGTATTTATATCATACCTAATGTTCACAGCTTTTCATGCATCCAGCGCATCAGTGCATCTCACAATGATGGGAAATTCGGACATTATTGCAGTCATCTAAAACTTTGCATTAGTGATGTTCCAGAGAGTGTGTTATATGCACTTCGCAGTAAATGACAGAAATTTGAGACTCTCTCAAACCTACCAAAATGTAAGTGATATGTCCAAACTTTCACTGAGGTATGTCAAAACTTTCAATGAGGTTTATTTGTTATTCATGAAGAAAAAGGACAATGTCGTTATTATGTAAATGAATCGTCAAATCTGTCTGGGAATCAAAATGTGGTCAAGAAGGTGAAACACCACATAGATTGTATTGCATTTGGGATGGTGGTACTGTGACAGAGACTGTGAGATTTCCTCCCAGAATCTTGACTTGATCTGCAACTGCGCTGTTCTTCCAAGCCAGTTGTAGCTAGAAGAGATGCATTGCAAACAGAATGAAAAAACAAATTGGAAAATGATGTTTGAGTGAAGAATCTCCTCCTTTTGTCAGTCTGGAGGGGAAAGAAGTCTCGTGGCTCCACTTCTCCAACAAGCATCCCAAAGTCCCAAGGAAACAGAGCACTTGGAGGAATCAATAAATGCATTTCATGGGACGAGGGGAGAGGATGGGACTGTGTTCATGCTCTCCGAGCCAATCAAACCAAGTTCACCAGCCTGGTCTCTGAGGAGAGCACTTCAACAACTTATATGAGTTCCTGATTGATGGTCTACCACTTGTAGACTTCTTCTGGCTGGGGCATTCCACAAGACAGCTTTTCCCCAAAGCCGCCAGATCACCACTCTAGCTGCAAGGCTAGAATCATGGTGAGACTGGTGTCATCATTGAGCTAACAAGTCTCAGCAATTATTTAGGTCTGTTTGTTTCGTAGTCTTAGTCAGAGGATTGGTACTCCACTATGATACCTTTTCTGTTGTTCTCGGGAGGGATATAACCAGTGCAAACTGTATTTATCTTGCGTTAAAAGAGCAGTAAAAACAATCCAACAATTATTAAATAGGCCTAATGGAGTGTAATATAGTTATATCCCTCATAGTAGGGATATAAGTATTACTTGTATGCAAGACAATTACAAAGGAAATCCATTCTAATAAGGAAGCTTCATCACTAATGATAAATTCCACACAAAACTCTATGACAAAAGGGATTATTTCAGCTTGAAGATTATCAATTATCCATGTCTTGTTGCCTCAAATATACCAGAAAACCAGCCTATGTGGTGCATGCCTCTCGCATCATTTGTTTTGGCAGAGCCTGCGATCATCATACTGATATCTCTGAGAGACACACCACACTCTGTGAATCTATCCTCATGCATGGTTATAGACTAGTATAGGTTTTTATGTAAATCACCATTGCAGTAATTGCAACAAACATAAAACATGTTTTGGAAAGTACGTAAAGTCATGTAAAGATACTTAAAATGAGATCCCTCTGTATGTTTTGGTAAACCGTGCTCACTTTCTCACTGTCAGATCTCAAGTTACAAGTTTTTGTTCTTAATTTCCACCTCTAGTCTCTGAACCGAGAAGAGATGGAAGGTTAGCATGCTTTAGAATGCCGTTTAACATCACTTGTGAGTCTTAAGTCCAGACCTCTCTGGTTATCTTTTCTTACTTTTCTTTACTTTTATGGGTTGTAATGGAGTAACAAAGTCTCCAACCATTGGAATAAATCCAAAGAATAATGTAAAGGAAGGACATTTTGTGCAGTAAAGGACCCTATGGAAGATGCTGAATACCTTTTTCGTATGGTGTTTGTTTGCTCGAAATTGGTGGGAAATGGGCCATCTATATGCAATGCAAGCTGGCCCTGAAGAGAGATCATGCTTGGATCAGGCTCTACCAAACATGCCATACATGGGATGTAAAACAGCTTTTCCAAGGGAATACCACATTCTCGATGTGGATATCAAAATAATTTCATTCAAGCAACTTTAAAATTTGTTATTTCTTTATAACGACTGCATATTTACACTATAATTAATTAATTATCATGATGCCTTAACATACCTTTAGTTCTTCTTCTTTCAGATGCTGTGATTCATTTACTTTTTTTCATGGACTCGTGTCTGAAAAAAAAAAGGTTCATGATTACACAACTGTACAATTATTCGTTATAAAGTAAGGTAATACCACACGGTGACATGCCTATGCAGTATATGACAATTCCCATTTTAAGGCACTTCACCAGTCATATATGGCAGCGCGTCATAAAGAGGCCAAGAGCCATTAAGTTTCCATTACTCTCCTGTATCTAAAAGGCCTCCACATTACTTAGAGGCACACTTCAGTCTGGTGTGAATGCATTATATGTGAGAAGTGTCTAGCGAGTGCATAGAGTACATATATGTCAAAGTGCTGACAGGACTAAAAGCCATGAGTGGTCAGCGACCATGCTAGAGACTCAGTAGAAAGACTGTGCCAGTGTGGCAGAGAGGCTGAGCCATAGAGGTGTCTGGTGGTGACACTGTCATCGAAGATTAATCCGACCGACCCCCTGTTGCATAGGAACTGGCCACTTGTCCCTGGCTGCTGAGGATGGGGCTAGTGATGTGGAGATGAGAAGCCCAGTTTCACCCACATGGATGTAGTTATATTGAAGCCACACACCGTTTCACATTCACTACCTTTCTGTTAGCAGCTCCTCTGCTGTGAGTCAGTTTGACTTTTGTGATCTGATTAAAACCAGAGCTTAAACCAAGCCTGGATTCTGCAAATGTCTTTTTGAATGTCTCCCACATTTGTTTTGACATCAAATTGCGGACTTGAAGTGCTGTAGTAATCCACAACATTAGTAAACTACGTTGTATTTATGTAACATGTCATGAATAACAATAAAATCACAGCACAATGATAAGCTACATCATTTTTCATTAGCAAGATCCCCTGGTAATTAAATGCATTCAGCCATTGTGGATGATAACAAACAATGAAATTAATTATGCAGTGCTGAATTAGCCTTGCGTAAAACCGAATCAATAATGGTTTTCATCGTGAATCCTAATCGTTAAATTTTTAATCTATTGCCTGGATTGATTACATGTTTGTATGATTTCATGACAATTTCTACGCTGTTACTTATGGTTCCTTCCTTTTTATTGCTTTTTCAGTTGATGTCTTCGAATGGTCGCTGTATTGTTTTTGGAGGTATGGCTCAGTATATTCTCGGAGTGAAAATTGTCCTGATAATGCCCATTATGTTTTTATGTACATGATATGGAAGCATTAGGTTTACAAACAAGATCTCATGGGAGATGTGATGTTGCAAACATATATTATGCTCGACTTATCCTGCTGCCTATTGAATGAAGGTTCTTTAATACACCATTAGAGTGCCCAGCATATTCATGGTTACACAGTGAGTTGGGCAAGACTGAAAAATCTTCTGCCAAGGTCCTTATGTGACGTGGATCATTGCATTGTTTTGTTTGAAAGAAGTAAAACAACTGTGTAAAAATTATTGAATCAGCTCAGCCAGCCCTGAGTTTTGACCAACAGGGAGAATATCCTAAAAAGTTAATTACTGCGTTTTATAATGGTCTCTCAAGGCTTAGATCTACAAACAATAACAACCAATATGACGTGACAGAAAAACTTTGAAGTACAGAACATTTTCATGTTTGCCAGTGTAACCACTTTTCTGCTAGGCACTAAAATGTTTCCACCTATTTTAAATAAATTTGGTTGACAGTCACTACATGATGGCACCCGATATGCTCTGAGCACAGAAGTTCAGCACTGATTATAGGCAAATACGATGAATGTCCATATTGCATCCAAGCACAATGAAGAAATATCGATTGTAGATATTGGGCATTAATCATGTTCCAGATGACTTCCAGGAAGACACCTTTATTTGTAAAAATAGTATTAAAGGGCAATTATGTGTAAGAAGGCCGGTCAGGATGAACTCTTAAATTCCGTTCAATGTGGCCACATACTTCGTAGGTTGCTGCACCAAATCTTGCGGCAGCCCTCATTGCCTGCAGTGAGTGATAACCAAGGGCATCCGCAAATTGAGTGCAGTTTCCCCATCCAAGTGGACAGGATGTTCTCCCAAATCTAGTTCTGCTGCCTTGACCTATATATTAAGTTAGTTGGTCCCTCGTGTATAGATTTGCATTGTAGGGACAGACAGTCGGTTCTAGACTCCCCACAGGAAAATATTTCAAAGGTGCCTGTCTAAGAAACAACCTTTGCTCCAGTTGTTACACTGAAAATCTTTTTGGCTTATATCTCAGATTTTCTATGGTTCCTGGAATGATTGCCAACAATTCCCATTATCCAATTGTAGCGGCATAGTTTTTTTTTTTTACTAGAAAGTAGTTTCATTGTGACTAATGGGAATACTAACGACTCTACATGACTGAGGCCAAATAACTTGTTTAACACTGAATAAGACAATAGGTCAGAATTAAGGCTTGGGCACATTTTCCAATCTTTATTAGGCACGAAATAAATACATGAGAACATAGTGGTCTGCTCTGGTATTAGTGGTCTGCTTTTATTTGCTCTTGGCCGCGGGATTAATTTAGATGGGCTCTAATTGGTCCATGGAATCACATGACTAAATGGGCGAATGAGAAGGAGGAATGAGAATAAAGATGGCTGCCAAGTGTTAACTACATTAGCCGTGAGTAAATTGATTTCTATTCATGTTCATTTTAGTGCTTGACATTGTATGCACAAGACAAAATCATCTCAGATGGTTATAGTTTGCATAAGAGCGATGAAACCATCAAAGCTTGTCATCATTCCCTTAACTTCCTCTAACACATTACACGTCATCCCAATGTAATGAAAGGCAAAGCATGTAACACTAAAACAAAATCATAGGCTTTGATCTAAATTGCAAATTTATTGAACTCCATTTCAAAGAGCAAACTGATCAACTATTGCTATGCTGTAGCTGAGTAATATCAGGATAGCATTCTGCTGTTCTATTTTGGTTTGGGGCATACACTCTTAGAAATGATTGTTTGTTTCATCACAAATTGTGTCTAAAATCAGCCAAGATCTTGTTTGTCCTCAGACATTGGACATTTAAGCTAACCAAAATTATTGTTTGATATATCTTGGCTGATTTTAAACAAGATTTTCGATGGACACCAGTGAAACAAAAATTTGTCTGAAACAGACAATCATTTCCAAAAGTGAAGTTTTATCATGATAATCCAAAAATTATGCCTTGCTATACAAGGGTGTGCAGGGAAAGTCATTTTAAATAGAGTCTTTTCACTGAGCAGTCCTGAATTCCGCAAGACATAAATCTTTCTTATTCTCCTCTTATACCTCATTTAGCTTTTCAGACATAGTAGGTCATAAATAACTGATTCCATAAATATACATTTCTCAGGGAAATGACAGAAATCAATCGAATGATAAGGTGTCAAATATACATTAAAATGCACTAAAAATACTGCTGCTCTAGGATGCACTTTACTTCACCCAATCACATCCAAAGGTGGGAACTTTTTCAGCCAATAGAATTGAAGTTTTCTGTCATAGCCACCTGGTGGAAATGTAGAGAACCTTCTGTGAAAATCCACTATTGGCCCTAGTCAGTTTCATATTTCCTGGCAATATTGGGTTTTATCATAATAGCTACACTTGTAAGCAGTATTATGCGTTGGTAATTCAGGCTAACATCTCTGCAATAAAGGAACTTTAAGTCTAGACATCCATTATGAGAGCGAAGCAAAGTTGCAACGCATGAACAGTCCTTGGTGATATTGGTCGATGGTAAATCCCTGGATACAATATCCGTGAAGCCCTGCACCTCAGCATCCTTGAGACATGAATCTTCCATCAGGTTGAGCCTGTCTTAAGAGGCTCAATTACAGCTGGCCATGGCAGCTGTATGAAGCTGGGTCTGATCTGAATACCTTAATTTGACAGAGTGGCAGGAGGAGTTGAAGTGAAGTCTCTTGATATCAGGAAAAAAATCTAAGCAAAAACATCTTTAGTAACTATATCATTTAACACCAGGTGACGTATCGTCAATTAAGCACTGTAATTAAGCACCATGAATATACAAAATACCTCTAGTAGTCTTCTACCTTAACAAATTATATATGAGATATTATGAAATGTTGACAGTATGTAAGATTAAAGCTTGGCCAATATGAGATTTGTGCGCTCGAATGACCCACTTCTATGAAGTAATCAAGAATCTTATAACATGTCTAACTTCCATCTTCTGGGAAGGAAGGAAACATCAAGATTTTAGCCAACCTTCGTAAATCAAATTAAGTCCCTCACTCGAGCCCAGTGAATTCATAGCCACGATTTCCATTTACACCAAAATTGACTGAAGCAGCAAAAGCATTCAAGATTTCTCCACAGGGAAGATGCATGCTGCTATGTCACAATGGCTTATAAATTGAATAAAATGGAATTAAATATCATTTAAGTTCTACACGGTTTTTAGACAGTTGTATACATATAGTGACATAAACATTTATGTTGCTAGTTGCCTATGAATTATGTAAAAAGCAGCATGATTGCAGTTTGTAATGTTTCATGCTTCAGCTATAGTACCCTGGAAAATACCATCATCTTCTGGCCAGTCAATAGGAACTAATGATGATGCTTATGTTGCAATGGGGGTCCTTGAGACTGAAACATGATGGGCATATTTCGATATTTGGATGGTAGAATCACATGAATTTCATGTATTTCATATTTAGCAATGTTTCCTAAAAGCTTGCTCATAAAACTGTTTTCAGCAATAACACTATGAAATATTGATGTACCAAATCGAAATGCATGGCTTATATTTCTTGTTTTGGAATTAAACCTCATCGACCTCTTTAGATAGAAGGATATTTACTGGAATTTATATGACAAAATAAATCGAATTGTGTAAGACTAAAACACATAATACACTTTAATTAAATTAAAAAAAATAATAATAAAGGAAATAAACACGATAATAAATGTCTCTGGTAATTAAAAGGGCATATATGGGATTAAAAAGTTTTGGTATGAAATTTTTGGCTGTTGAGTGTTGGTCAAAATCTGGGCGATCTTTTCTAAATTTGTCAGTCAGTTTTCTTTTTAGATGCAAACCCTAGTTGGCCATTATCAGGACTCAGAATAGTTTTAATCCTCGCTTGCTTGCACACAGCTAAATGTCATTGGGGTTTACAAAGGTCTGTCGACAATTACATAACCTTGGTTGGAGGTGACCTTAAGAAAACAGGTTATCAGAGTGTCTGGAGGAAAGACAATTCCACTCAGCAACTCTCACCATGGCAATAGGCCTGGTCTCCTAAGAGTCATCAATGGACACATATGGCCTAATTAGGAGTCCAGTTTCCATTCCTCTGGACCATAAGAATGACCCTCTTCATCAGATGGGACACCTTGCTTCTGCATGAGGTTACTTGACCAAATGGATCAGGATAAGTACGCAGTATGTTGTACGTAATATTAAACCACCATCGCCATGTGTTTTGGCATCGTTGTTAAAAAATTACTGACTCTAGACGGCTGTAGCAACCTTTACCTGACTGTTATCTGAACATGCTAAAGCCAGCTGCTTCTGTCCACTTCTATAGCTAATAGTCGGCTTACATTTATCACCAGAAAAGTGTAAACATTGGCGAATGTAAGAAATTAATGTAATATATCATAAATATGTACTTGTTGATCCGGTTTGAGTAGCCAGCAATGACAGCTTTGGCTATGCTCAATTTGACAGCTTTGGCTATGCTCAATTTGACAGGTCTTTTTAATGAAACTAACTGTAGATAAAAGTAACTGAATCAGAGGTGATCTTACATTACTTGGAAATGCATCCAATAGATCTACTGCATAAGGACAACAGTCGTCTCCCATGTATAGAGTAATGGTTATTACAAGGCATGTCAGAGTCTTCAGAACACATCATTATCTTGCAGCCTGTCAATTTCTGAACATATAAGAGGATTTTAGTGTCATCTGACAGGTGAGGATTGCCAGGAGGTGAAAAAGCCTTTATACTACTGTTCACGAGAAATCATTTCACATCAGTTGTGTTCATAAAAAAATACCCTCGTTGTTAGGCAATTGTAGAAGAAGAAAAAAACGTTCTTCGTTGTCCAACCAACTCTTGAAGCCCTTTTAAAACATCTTGTTAAGAGGGTGTCAAGTTTGCCTCAGATTGATGGAAACGGTCATTTCGTATGCAGCGAGCACTTTCGCCTAAAAGAATCATGGCCCTTAAAGACCTCAGGACTGTGTTCTAGGAATAACCAAATCAGTGGAATGGCTAAGCGATGCAGGAGAAATCAATTTACCCTCGCGGTAGAGACAACTTGTAACAAGAACACAAGTAACCATTAAAAGTCTAGATGCACCAAACAATAAGCTCAGAAGCAACATCTATGTTTTAAGTTTTTTGATTCCGAATTTTAAAGCATTACCAAGGCTATCTGAATAAAACAATAAAAAAAAAAAAGAAGCATCGTTTTGTTCCAAAATACTTTGCTTAAATCTCATTATAGATTTAATTGCAGCATTTTCGATTTCGTTTTCCTAGTCAGTGACTTATCACTACTATTTCTTATCTGCGTAGATTATTCCTCAATGGCTGCTTGCAAAGGTTTAAGTAGAACATGGCCAAATGTGCCATGTGCATTTTCCATGAGAAGGATAAATGCATGGAAAATGCATGGTTGTTGCCTAATTATAATGAGGTTAAAACCATGCGTTTTCCATGTGTTTATCCAAACGCATGGAAAACGCACGTAGCACATTTGGCCATGTAGTAGTAAAATGGTATTTAAAGTCGTTTCAAATCATGGTGTCACATTCAATGTACAATACAATTTATTTTTAATCACTGAATTGCCTTTACATACACTAAGATAAATTTAAAATCCTTTATGGGATGAACCATTTATGTTAGTGTATGTAAAGGCAATTCAGTGATTTTTTTTATGCCCAGCTATCAATGACAGGACTCAGACTCGTACACTGAACAGTCAGATTCAAGAGAGAGTCTGCCTTCAAAGCTCACACACCTCGGGCTGCACTACGTGATGTTGTGGGTACTGCACATATTTATGCTGTCAGTTTGCCAGATTGAAGCTACTATAGAAAGACCATCATTGAGAGAGACAGCAGTCTGGCAAATACACCTTTATAGGAATAGTGAGCCCAGCACCTGCTACAGGCTATGAAGCATAGATAGATGATGTGGGGTGCACGCCAGCATCACTTACTCAGCTGCAACTTTCGTGGAGGACTGCTGCATTGCTGCATCACTTCGTATTAGCTCATCCTTCGTACATTAGCTTCTCTGTCTCCTTTGCTTTGGGTCAGTCTGGTGTGTGTAATTGAGATTTATGTGGACACTAAAGGAAATCCTGGCTTTGTCCGCACGTGAGACCATTTTAGTACAGGACACCATGCGTGGGACGAAGGCTGCTTAATGTCAGACTGCCATGTCCCCTTCTGCCCTCTGCTATGGTACATGAAAATGCTTCACGCATAAAGCAGTGGGACATAACCTCTACTTGATCAGACTGAGCTCACTGGTTCTGTAGTTCGACAATATACTGTATGAGGAGCTACGATTTCTAAATGTATTTTTCTGGCCGTCATTTTCTCTTTTCCTCCAACATTCTCTGGTAAACGAGGGTTGGTTTGGGTCACACGCTGCAGTAGTTTACAACTAATGCAATCTGCAGGCACTTAACTGTGAGTTGGGCGGTCCTGGTAGGGAAGCTGTGGTCGCCAATGCTTTTAGCTTCTTTTGACCTTTTCCTCTTTTGACCCTTGGGACTGCTCTGATGAGAAAACGAACTGCGAAAAGCACAGCAACTGCTCCATCTTACAAAAAGTAAATTCACCGATGTTGGGACTCAAGAGCGATGGCAGCTGCATGTCACCTTTTTCGTATACTGTCCAACAATTCTTGTCAGGCGTTGATTTTTGTTCTAAACTTTGTTAATAACTAGTAAAATAAGCAAAATAACAAATATATATCCCACAGATATACACTGTCGTTCACACGTCTTTCTTATGTGTCAACATTACTGGTCTGAAGCATTCATTCTGTATCAAGCATGTACAA
Organism: Alitta virens; assembly: GCA_932294295.1. Lineage (NCBI taxonomy): Eukaryota > Metazoa > Annelida > Polychaeta > Phyllodocida > Nereididae > Alitta > Alitta virens. Next base: position 11,290,490 of record OW028577.1, on the reverse strand, counting down.
CATGTAGATGAGATGAGCTATAATTGACATTTAGATGTTGTAATAATTTGAAATATTCCCATTTTTTAATTGCTATGCTCTGGCAATACTAGACTCCTTTTGCTCGGACTGTGTGAACAGTAATTTTTTGGACTGAAGGACTTATAATTTCTTTTTTTTTTATCATTTGTTTTTTTGTTACATCATGATACAGCTGTACTATAAATATGATATATAATATATAAATTGATTATGATACTTATATACCTTGTATAATAATTCAAGTGTATAATAAACAATGTATATATATAGCATTGGAATAAATGAGGATACCTACATCAGAAATTTGACTCATGTTGTTCTCACAGTGGTTTGAAAACCTACCCTAAAACATCTGAACCTTTGCATTCATTGCGCAAATATGTTTCTTTTTTTTTGTGTTCAAATACATGTTCCCTTTTCAAAGTCAGATGGACTAGTTTAAATAATGCATTGTTTGCTTCCTTAAGTCAGATAGATAACATATATCAAGACTCGACACCCCAATTTGGCACACAAATAAAACATTTCAAATTACCCCATGCATAATTAAGATATTTATCCCGAGTGGACCCATAACATTGACATTTACGTTCTACTGTCTTCTTTATGTTTCCTGAGTTGTTTTTGGACGATTTTGTCCCTTCACAAAAGCAAAAAAAAACTAAATGTTCTGGTTTTGAGATGTTGCTTTGGCAGACCTTTTTTTTCTTCTTTTTTAATTGATATCATTCTTTATTGTTATAATTAAGGAAAAACATATTTTGACAATAATGATGATGACTGGTGATCTCAGAACTTAATTAAAAGTTACTTTGAGACCGCCAGTTACATGAAAAAATTAAGAGGGTGAAATGAGTGAGATAAAGATCAGAAAAAAACACGTGTTGATTTCAAAAGAAATTTGAATTTGCATCAACACAACGCAAAGAGGAATAGAAATGATGATATAACTCACTCCCCCAGGGTCTGAGTTTTGAAGATTTCCCTTTAGTGTATGTAAGAGTTAACTATAGAACAGACAGTTATACGAGTTCAGTGCCTTCTGGCTGAGAAAATGTACACTGCGTTTGAACACAAGTAATGCAATGCGTGGATATATTGCACAGTGCAGACACAAAGGTTGCTGCAACATCTCAGCGCATCCTCATCAGTTGCCGCAGTGAGTGAAGACCAAGGGCATCTGAAAATTGGGTGCAGCTTCCCTATCTGCTGCACAGGATGTTATCCAAAATTTAGTTTTATCTAAATATTCACTTAGGCTCTCTGTAAGAAGTGCACTATTTGCCACATGCAAAGTAATGTTTACTTATTTAACCTGGTCAAGCATAGTCGCATGGGGATGCATATTTATAGCATTGATTGCAATGTTTTCACTTGCAAATGACCCAGCTCAATATTTGCAAAATTAATCATCAATGAGGGAAAATTATATGGCAGCTAAAAGCAGTGCTTTTATTCTTTACATTGCGAATAATAAGATGACAACACGATAGTAAAACAACAAATTATGAGACAAAACCTATCTGGTCTTCATATCCACATCGTTCACTTGATACTTCAATATTTGTGGTTTCCATGCAAAAAACAGATAGCAACGTGTATTGTGGCACAGTGCATAACATATGGTTTGCACTGAAATATAATTGACATCAATGACATGTCAGATTCTAAAAGATTCTGATGAGTAGAGTATCAGATTATATTACAAGTTCATTAAAAGTCACAGGATGCTCACAAGAGACAGTTCTTGCCCAGAGATGCCATGAGCATCTCCCAGACACGTTTCTCCCATCAGACCAACTCTGCTCTAAGAGGCCTCATTACTGCTATAGCCTGGCCAGCTGCATTAAGATAAGCCTGATTGGACTTTGCCCGAAGTTTTTAGCATAAGGAAACTAATGCAAAAGTCCAGTTTGTTTCATTAAAAAAGGCCTTCAATCTAGACAAAGCTAGACAACCTTTGCTATTCGATGCTACTTGCAACTAAACAAAGTTGTCTGGCTATAGCTGGCTACTCAAAGCCGGATCTAAAAGTACATCATACAGCACCAGTTAGTGCATAAGTTGAGAATTATGCTATTTGTAATCTTTTTGTTGAAAAGATGCATGTCGATTGCACATACCTATTTATGATATATTAGATAAATTTCTTACATTTACCAAGTTTCATATTTTTTCAGTGGTGGTAGTTTAAGCCGACCATAAGATAGAAGTTGACAGAGGCGACTGGCTTTGTCAGTTATATGCAGTTACAGCCAGGAATAGGTTGCTACAGCTGACTAGAGTCAGCCATATTTTATGAAACTGACTGTATTTCGCACAGCTGAATTTAACTATGTGGTTAAATTTTAAGCGAATGTCATGGAGGTTCATGAAGGTTCAGGAATGAGCACAGCTTAAAAGCAAAATATTTATACTTTTTTTTACCGAGTCCTGTTAAGGGGAAAACCATGCCATAGTAACTTTAAATAGTTCTGGAGCACGAGTACTTGACAGAAGGCAACATACTGTCGGAAATGTTGGTTCAAACAGGAAATGCATCATTTACAGGACATGGGATTAGGTACATGATGCATCACCTGCCTTAAACAAAGAAGCTTGGTGATGGAAAATAAACGGCTAATTTGTCACACACGCAAAACAACATTATGACAATGGAATTTCCAGCCTGTGACAGATGTGGTCATTTAGAGAAGATCACGTGGTAAACATGCAATAACTCATAACTCGTAAAATCCGAGCAAGCTGAATGTAAGTAATTCACTGAACCAAAGCAAAAGGAGATGAATAATATGAAAAAGCAGCATTCTTACTGGCGCAAAACCTCCACGAATTTGGTTTGGCTGTATATTCTAACGTCTTAGAAGTTAGTTTTTTTTATTGCGAGTTTTATTTATTTTCATCAAAAATTTACTGGAACATGAAATCATACATCTATATGAGACATAAAACCCCAAAGGGCTTGTTTGCCTCAGGAAAATTACACTATGGTAACATCAACAGGCAGACAGTCAAAGAAATAATATTTTATGAATATGTAACAAGAACAAAAAAAAAAAAAAAAAAAGTTTGTTTGTAATAAAAAAAAAATAGGTTTACCACACAATATACATGTACATTGAGTACTATTATACAATGTAAAACAAAAGAAATGGACAATTGCAGATATTAACAATCATATGTCTCTAACTTCTCTATATATTTAATATCCATTAATTATTCATTCACTAAACCACAAAACAAAAGGAGATGATAATACAAAGCCAGCGTTCTTACTGGGTAAAACCTCCACGAATTATGTCCAATTTTGGTTTAAGCAAAACTTGGTAAAAGCTCTGTAATTTCTGACATGTTGCGACACACTTAAAGTGGAAATTAAACCAATTTATATCTTATAGTCAGAACTATGCTGATAATTACCTCTGCCGAACAAAGCCCAAATAAGTCATCTTGCTCTTGTCTCACTTGTTCGAATTGTGGTGAAATGCTCCACTTCCCTATCTTAGTTTCTTTTCACATGGGAATCACATTGAATTAGAGACTTTGCCACAACACTGCCAGGATAAGAAACAAGTTGGGTACAAAATGGATGCTTGGTTTTATCTGTCCCTCGATAATTGGATGTGGTGGGCAAAGGAGACTAGAGGAGTTATTCAAAAGCAGATTTTCTTCCTGACTGCAACCACGAAGACCATATGCCAGCTGCAAGACTAGAGATAACCGCCTTGGGGGACTTCAAAAAACTTTTCATCACTTTGCGGACGGGTACTTCAATAGAACCAATCTCTTGCTATGTTTTCTTATGTTTTAGGATTTTCTGGACAACCTAGTCACATAAGTATAGCAATGATGGAGGTTTTAGGTTGTGGACCCATGTGTGGCATCATGCTATGTTAACCAAATTACTATGGAAAATATGGAGTAGACTTTGATTGAACGTTCGGTTTAACTGCCCTCAGGCCTCACCCTAATTGTAGGTCTATCAACCACCCAACTTTAAAGGAGCAGAAATTGGGGCAAAACTTGCAAGATCAGAACAGCCGCAAAGGAACATCAAAGCCATGGGTCTGCTCATGTAAAGATACTTTGGTTGAGTCGATCAATGCTGTTAGCCCAGAGTCATCAGGATAGCTATTGACTGTAAGTCCAAATTCAATGCATGTAGTTACTGGATACTGTTGAGCCAGTGGCCCATGCTTACTCTAAAGTGCTCTTAGTGCTGTTTATGGTGAAGAGCCAGAACCAAAGAGCAGAATTGACTACTATTGTTTGGAGCAGACACAAAGTTGCTGCCAGGCCACTGTACTTGGATATAGCACATAAAAAAGACCTGGAAAAATTCAACAGCAGCACTTAGTACAAGGTTTTACAGCCATCTACAGAAGCATAGAGAGATCCATTTTCGTGTGGAGGCCCTAGGAGGTCTTTGGAAACATCTGTATCGAATAACACAGAACTGAAAGACGGATTGGCAGTGACTGGAACTGTGGGGAACTGTGGGGATCTGTGAGCCAGAAAGAGGAATTACGCAAAGGAAAAAGGGGACAGAAAGGAGCAGAGTTAAAGAGGAAAGGGAGACAAATCAATGACCCTGAGATGGAGGATGGCAAAAAATCACTAAAAAGCATGTCATTAATCGATATGGATGTGTCGGAGGCATGCAGCTTACCAAATGCATCCGTCTGTGTTTGTCCAATTCCCAAGGAGTCAGGCCTTGGCAGGAGGTCAGCTTTGCAATGTGTCTCTTGTCAACCTCATAAGCCCCAGGAAATGTATGGTATGGCAAGCTGGTTTTTTTAAAGGCTTAAGCACCGTCATGACAACACTGATTTGCAAGCAGGTCTGAATAATAAGGCCTCCCCTCATGCCTGCTTCCTCCAAATCCCCTGCTCCCTCTATATCCCCTGCTCCCTCTATATCCCCTGCTCTCTCTCCTGTCCCCTAAGACTCCCCTGAAGGTTTATGTAACTTGGTCATTGCGTGGGTGGAATATCCAGAGTTCGCCTTTGGATTAACACACAAACCAAATCCCAAGCCATAGATGTGATGCAGCATATTGTAAAACATGCTGGTAGAATCATAATCAAGGTCAGAGTGCTGTAAAGGGGCAGGAGGCGTAACAGCAGCTGTTGTTTTCAAATGAAATGACCTTTTTACAGCATAGGGACAGCTGACAGACAAGTAGACTTCTTTTGAGGCATTTAATGCTGAAACTGAATAAATTTTTTGGAAGTCTGATATTAAAACTGATTTAAATTTTCATAGTATCTGATTAACCAATTACTCCAACTGCATCATCCAGCTGGTTTCCCAATTTGGATTAATGAAAGTAATAATTGATTCTGTGAAAAGGGGATCCAGAACGTGCACGCATTTTTGATATTTGGTCAGACCATGAAAGCCTAAGAACACATTGATTTGGCTGATTCTGAGACTACAGTCCACCACATTACATTAAAAAATAGGAAAAGAATCATGATTGCTTACATTGTGCGTATATAGATTTACTAAAAGAAAGCTGATGTAAACGAACATATAAGGTAGATAGCGAAGTCTCATTCTTGAAACTCTCGAGTCCCACCCATGACAGACGGACCAAGACGGAGGACCTTTGTTTTTCTCATGAGACTGCAACTCCCCTTTTTGTCTGACATTAGACTGACATCAGTCTTCCCTTGGCAACAACCTACCAGAAGGGCCACCTGAGCAGAGATTTGCTGGCGATAGCTTGTGCTTTGCTGTTGTTCTTGTCATAATTTTCAGAAAGAATTAAATAGTAAATTGATTCCATTATGTTTGTACCTACATGGATATGTTTCGTGGGATTCCTGCCTAGCAATATCAACCGAAAGCACTTGGCCAACCAGACAAAATGTCACTCCACTTAAACTACATTAAATCCTGAAGACAATGAAGGTGTTTAAATGTCAATCCTGCATGGCTGTTCCTTTTATGTAATTTACACCTTTTTTGCTTTACAGTTGTGTTGGCACAAACATAACAGCTGAAGTGAATGTTCCTTCAAATACCCTGTTGAGAGGAGCGTCTCAGGGGAATCCTGTTTACCCACATCTAATCCATATTAAATGGTCACCAGCAGCACAAGGGTGATGGATGGATTAACGATGCAGGTCTTACCCCATCTGCATCATCCCAGACCTGTTGGTCCTCTTTATGCAGCAGAAGCAGCATCAGCAGAAGCAGCAGCAGCAGCAACAGCAGCAGCACGAACCAGGGAGTTGAACTAGTCAAGAAGACCGTTGTGCCACCATATTCTGGTCATGCAGTGCGCTGTAGCCTACTGCCTGAACTATACTGTGGTAAACAGTCTCCCTGATATTTGATACAGCCTGGTTTTTCACTCATATTCCATACATTGCTATATATTCTAAATGTTCTGTTAATTTTAAAAACTATCTATCTCCGACAAAGTAATCGGAGACATTGCACTAAAAATACAAATTTCATTTCATCTGCTACTAGTTGCATTGAATTTTATCTATTTGTCTAGTTTAAAGCGTTATTCACCGCGCCATCTCTATCCAATCGATAGCTCCAAACATTGCAAAAAACCATTAAACATGTCATAAATCAACGAAAGCATTCAGATCAGACATGGCCGGATGTTGCAACTTTGTGGCCTCCACATCCCTGCCCTGGGCATGCAACGAGCAAATGGACAGATGACGAATGGTCCGGACTTCCGGTCAATTTGGTGGCCATCTGAATTTCACCGACCTCACAAGAGAGCATTCACGTGAACTAATTAACGCCCAGATCGCGTGTCACGTGACCATTGATTGGACGAAGACTGTTTAATAGACCTCTCATCGATTCAACTTTCTTAGTTTTGGGTTGATGAGTCCAATTAAAATCCTCAGAAATTTCCTCTTCTTAAGTGCAGTTTATGAGTGTCTTGGCAGGTTTATAGTCCAAATAATCATGCATATACGTCTATTCGTCTGCTTATATTTCGTTGGTCTGTCAATCATACAATTGAATAGAAATCCATTTTTATGTAACATTTTTACAGTCTAGAGCCAGTCTGAATGTACCTACAGTTAGTTTCATTTAAAAACAGCCTGTTAAATTGAACCTAGACAAAGCTAGTCAACTACTGCTGTACGATGCTGCCTGCCACTTAACGGAACTGCATGTCTATAGCTGGCTACTAAAGGCTGGATCTAAAAAGTATACGCAGCACCATTTGGTGCATAAGTTATACATATTTGTCATTTTTGGTTGAAAAGATCCATATCAGTTGCACATAAATATTTATGATATATTAGATACATTTCTTACATTTACCAAGGCTTATATTTTTTTCAGTGGCGGGAGGTGTAAGCTTACTATTAGCTAGGGGAAGACAGAAGCAGTCGGCTTTAGCCAGTTATAGCTGCAGCCAGGAATAGGTCGCTACAGCTGTCTAGAGTCGACCATATTTTTTGAAACTAACTGTAGGGCTTCAATTAGCTACTGGATAGCTCCTGCTGTGGTGGCATACAGCTTTTCATTTAGGACACATTCTCCAGTACATCTGGACCTGACAGGTTCTTGGGTGCCCGCAAAGGTCTCCCCACAGGGGTTACACAAGATCTAATTACTGTAGCATACTGGCTAAATGCTCTGAAGGATCCAGGGGATTCAAAGCTCTTTTCATCCGTTGTTGCGTCTGGTCTGCAGACATGTAGGGCGTTCAATTTGATACAATAATAGAATACCTGACATTGTCCTTTCACTCTGGTGAAAACGTGACACTCGTAAGTCCTAAGAAGCAGCTGTTTCTTCTACCTATTTTCCTGGTCGCTATGGCAACAATTGTGTTTTGGATTCCAATGCTTTTCATTGCTTGGAGATAAACGTTTGATATATTATATGGTCCTAGTCCACAGGAAAACAAGGTAGGCGGCGGGGGGGGGGGGGGGGGGGGGTGATCTTCAATGTTATTTGTTTTTAAAATGTGAAGAATCTAAGAAGCTTTGGAATGGATATGTTGCTTTTGATAGTAATACACATCATAATTGTTTTTTCGCCCATCAATTATCATGAATGTCTTCCAATTGAATATTTCATTGGTCTTTTTTCTTCCTCAAGGGTTCGGCGAGAGCACTTCTTCTTCCCCTTCCTGGTGTCAAGGTGTATTTCCGCTCGCGCCATAGTTGCGCCATAAAAAGCTGTTACGGCGGAGCGGTCTGCCTCTTGTGCACTGGGTGTGATTATATGGGTCATTTTACAGGCAATTGACACCATGTTAGTAGGCACTATAGCCTGTGTTTATACCAGGAAGTGCTTTATGCAATTGCTCATGGACTCTGAAGAATATAAGGCGTAAAGCACTAATCTTCCCATACATCATGGCCAAACTTACTAAAATGAACAAGAAGGCTTACTGTATGCGATGTTGTCGGAGCCATGCATAACAAGCAGATTCTCTTAACACTTATATCTATCTGTAAGAAGGACGAAGCATATTTGTTTGACCTATTTGTTTTACATAAACCTGTACATTCAGAATCTCTACTTGCAATCCTTTACTATGAGTAAAGATCTAAGCAGCGCATCAAAATAAGTAAGTATACAGCCAGATATTTTCATTAAATTAATTGGAATCTTCGTTTACCAACACGGTGTTGCCCACCGACTTCTGGACGTCTGTAACTAAACGTAGAAACTTTTACTCCCTAAAAGAGTCTGAAAGCTTTCCTTTCAGTATAGGGTGTTGTAGGCAGAAAGAACAACATAGAACACCTTCACAGTTCACACAAGAAACTAACAACATTTAAAAGGTTGTATATATAGACTTATATTTAAGTAGAAAAGCATCACTGCTTACTCACCCGCTGATTTACGCAAGGATTATCAATGTGATGCGGGAAACATCTGCTTCTCTGCCTCAGCAACCCTCCTCTACATGTGCAAAAGAGCCCTGTCCCAGGAAATCCGAATGACAGATCACGCTGTCTTCTTGGGCTGCAAATCTCTGTTGTGCTTGAGGCTCAGGGTGTTCTTTATAGGCAAATGCACATCCATTCATCCACTATGCATTATCTGCAACCTCCACACAAACCCATGCATATATTCTATGGCTAAACACGTGGCTGACTCTCCGGTGATGAAAACACTTTGTCACCAGCACGTGCTCGCAGCCAGATAAATGGAAACAGACAGTTTGGCGCCACCTACATTATTGCGCGGAATCCACAGCCATTGGGCTTTTATTATTTTTTTGTGGGGTTTCTATGTTGCAACAAGCAACCAATTGCACTGTATCTAATGCGTTGTACCGGCAATAAATCTATCTACTGCAAAGCTAGGTCTAATTTGTTTGAACATGACTCCTGAAAATGTGAGGTGTTGAGGCACAATGGCTTGCCAAACAATATGTTATATTTGCAGAAACCTAGTACACAAGTGTCAGTATGAACTAGTCCGACAAACTGCCTCTCGCCTATCGACGTGATTGAAAATGACAGCAATGTTTCGGTCTAAGTATGCACAGTAATTGTTTCATTTCACATACCCTCAAGTTTTTTGGCACCAGATCTCAATCTATAGAATACCTACTAATATATCTTACTGCTTATGAGTACCTCTAAAATTAGTTTTAAAATTTTGAGATATGCCTGGTGAAGATTTGTCTTTTTTTTTTTTAGCATGCCCATATAAGGGTTGTCCTTATAAGGCAGTACCAGCTCTATTTGGGAAAGTGTGCTGTATGACCATAGTTTCAGCTAATTTTGGCAAAAAGTATTGGTCACCACATTCAAATTGCATAAATTCATATATTTAAGATATAATTGAACTGGCAACAATGGAATTTTACTGTAAAACAACATGGTTTCTCAAGTTGATGCAGCACATGACCTAAATACACTCAGAACATCAGTCATTTCCCAGAAACATTGGGCTATTTATATCCTGCAAAAGTGGCTGAGTGGTTTAAAGCATTGGTCTGCTGTGCATGGCTGGGGGAACTAGGTATGAATCCAGCCCTTGGGAATTTTTATGTTATTTTTGCCATGGCACCTTTCAATTCCAACACCACTTTTCGCAATCTCAGAGGTCAGCGCAATGTTGCTCTGAAGATCCCACCCATTGACCCAGCCCATGCATGGACACCCCTCTTTCGCCATTTCAGAGGTAAGCGTAATGTTGCGCTGAAGCCCCCACCCTGACCCAACCCATGGACACCCTCTTTCATTTGAAATTGACTTTTTATTCTAGTTTGTATTGACCTACAGTATTCACTCTGTCTTATATTCATGTATATATATGTAAGAAAAACTGGAACTGACTTGCGTTTATTAAGTAAATCTTTGGAAAAACTAGTAGATTATAGATTGTATACACTAGAGTAGTTGTAGACACTAGACTTGGTTTTGTAATGTTGTATGTTTTGTATGTTTGTTTTGTAATATTAATGACACATGTATCAATTCCTGATATCCAGTTTGTCAAATAAAACTACATATATATATGTATATATATCTCATTTATATTATATATATCATTTATATCATCTTAAGAGAAGAGTATAATTTCTCTTTAACCTACAATTTTTTTAAATAATTGACTATTATAATATGCTATCACACAAGTCTGGTACATGTCTCTTTTTTAATGAGAGCTTTGCTTGTTACTCACGAGGTTGAGGTAGTTTTTTCTCCTCAAACATTTGAGCTCAGCCCTCTTTGGTGTTTGATCGATCAATGGGATTCACGTGAATCCCCAATGCATTACTAACATCATTTCATTTCATTTTTATTTTTTGCTGACTGCAAATTAAAATGTTATGATGTTGCTGAACTGACAGTGTTTCTGACAGAGCCATAACCGTTTTCTTCCGAAAGGCGGCGCTACGATCCGGTGCGAAGCACCAGCCTTTCTGATAACCGATTTGCTGCTCCCCTGAAATGAGGGAGGGAAATGCATCCACGCGTCGTCTGCACAAAAAGTAGTGCAATTACTACGCCTTATTTCTTTCTTCCAAGAAGCCACTTGCTGTGAAACTGGGGTCAGATGACTTATTTTGACTTAAACTCCACTAACGTTATGAAATTGAACAACTTTACCGTGGAATTCCAGCAGCTACAGAAGGTACTATTTTCGTAAATGGCACTGAACAAGTGTTGTAACGGCATTGTGACGCTTATTCAACGATCCATTTTTTTATGTTATCCCTTGATGCTTTGTGTGAGTTCTCAGAAAGAACGGTGCTATGCACCGGACAAGCGCTGTCTTTCGGCAGAAATTGAGCCATAACAGTTGCTTCATTCCACCAGAGGGACTGTGAATCAACACTTACTTGGCTGCCCTCTGGTGTTTTGCTTCTAAACATGTTTTGCTAATGGCATTTTCTTTCTCTAAATGTTACTTTTATGTGAAGAAAGACTCATGAGAATGGTGAAACATCAAATTTTATTAAACTTGTCAAAGTTGAGTAAATATTGTGTGTTGTCATGTAAATGTTCGACTATCAAGGAAAAATATATGAATGACAATTTTTGTACCAAGTGTAAGTCTTACTTTAAGGATTATATAATCAACATAGGGATCCAGGTGATGAAAATAAAACAATCTGTACAATAAGCCTGTGTCGATTACCTAACATGTAATTTGGCAATGTCATCTTTACCAGTTTTTCATCAAGTAAAAGAAATAAAATGCCCAAACTTACATGTTTTATAATAATGTCAATGAAATTGAAAATAACCAAACAATGTCATACATATCAGTGTTTCTAATTTGATATTATTCAGTTCCTATCAATTTTTTTGTTAGGAAGATAAACCAAGCAGTAAATAAAAACAGTAGACAGCACTTAGCGCCTGCACAAAGTACTAACTATAAAAATGATAAATTATAATTTATTATAGTGAAATAATGCTTCAATCAAGATCTCGTTATAATAAAGTATAAGAAATGTGTATTACTCACTGGAATTAAAGAATCACAAGTGCATACTTGGCTAATCAACATGATAACTACGATCTTTCAATAAAGATAAATTTGCTCAGTATTGTACACAAATGGTTACTTTATTTCATTGAGAGATATTTAACATACATATAAGTAAAAAGTGGCATAAATTTGCTAGGTGAATAAAAAATATTTGGCAAAGTATTGTTTATCGTACATACAGAACATTACTTCTTGTTTTGGCTGCATGTAAAATGGGGCACTAGTGTGCAGTCACCTCACTGAGCTGCCCTCTAGCGGTACACAAGATACATCGCCCCATTTGGACACACAATTTATGATAAAGCAAACTAGATGCTAGAATTGGTTAAATCTTTCGACAATGTCTTTTGCAAGGACCAGCTACTCAGCTCATGATTAAGACCTCTATTTTCTTTATTGGCGTTGTAATAATTATGCAGAATCACTCTTAAATCTTCTCTTGGATCTAAGAAGCATGATGTCACAGTTTTCTCCTGTGTTTGCGCTATAAATTACGTGTTTCATTTTCTAAAGAAACAAAACAATACTCAAACCAAACAAGATAGCACTGTAAAAGCATATCTGACATAACTAAGACTTAATCAAAACAGTTTAGTAGTTAACAGTTTGTTTGACTTAATCCCTCATGATGTCACGGATGAAGGAGAAAAGTTTGAAAGACTAATTCTACGTAATTATTACAACGATAATAACTAGAGTAACCTTATTCCTGGCACTATTTTGCAAACTAAGATTACTTGTGCTCCTATGCGAGTAATATGAATAAGTATATAAAATATTGAATATCATGAGGGTGCGTTATTTACAGTTGGTGTCATGTTAATTGCAGGCTTTGTAATTAATATTCATTCTTGTCTTTTGACAACTTCATTCTATCACAAAATTCTCCTCAAGCCACACTTTAAAGCAAGGCAAACTTCAAGGCAAACTTAATGGGACCATTTACCTGATCATTAGTGCATAACATCTGCTTTGAGTAATTAGCAGTAACAGTTAAGACTTTATATCACACTTGCACTATATCCAGCATTTAAAAGAGAGAGAGAGAGAGAGAGCACTGAGCGCCATAAAAACTTGCCAATGCTGATCTCTTGTGCATCTAGTTTAATAGTTCAGTATTACTTGTAATTGCAAGAACATTTTGCAGTCACTGTGCTAATGATACAATTCTAGGATACTAAAACACCCAGAAGTTTTAAATGCCTACAGTAACATTTTAATGTTGCTCAGTGCTTACACAGAGAATATCACTAAGATAAACATTGACATGTAATTATAAATTTAAAAACGAAAAGGACCAAATTAGATTCGCAGTATTACTAAATCTGCATATTAGGACAAACAATGTGTACATAAGAACAGATATAATCAACAGATATGATTTTGGCATAGTAATGAACACAGTCACATGTATTTGTGGAGTTTAATTAGGTGGGTGAGGGAGGGAGTTCCAATAATTAGCAGCAATGACAGACCTTGAGGAACTCTCTTGAACGCAATTTTCATCTCTCACATGCAAACACAACAGTCATTGATTGTGCAGGCTAAGGTTCACATCTTTGGCCCCAGTGTGCAAAAGTCATGGGATATTGAAATTGTCATCATTAGTTATAACATTATTCTCATTATGTACACATGTAGTTATGCTCACTAATGTTCACCTTATCAAATGTTGTGTTTACATCAATATAATGGTGCAAACATAAAGTAGTATAGGGAGTGAACAAATAACAATAAAAAGTGATGAATAGTAATGGACACAGCCACACCCCAGCCTTACTCCTCCACCCAGTCAAGGCACAAACACTTTTGCATAGCAGACAGTATCAGGGATCAAAAGGCAAGACAAACTGAGAAAAAATGAACTCATTCAATCAAAACTAACACAAAAAAGTGGTTTATAACATTACATAATAAAAGAAACCAAAGAAAAAAGAAACTTATGTATTTATAGACTGACTACATTTCACACAAGTGTAAAGTAAGTCTTACAAAACATTGTTACAAGGCCTACTCCCTGGCACACTAAAGGTGCAGTGGCGTTCCAGACGCCATATGAATTAATTAGTAATTTAAGTGCAGATGTGCAGTTAATTGTCATCACATGATTGATCAGCTCTCTGAGACATTGAAGCATTCCACAGGAAAACTTGTGAAACATGACGATATGAAAGAATCTTTCAATGACAGACTACTTCAGTTCTACTCTCACAAGATCAGTGCTGCTCAGTGTACCCCACCTGAAAACAACACTAAAATGTATGTGAAAAAAAAAAAATGCCATGCAACAAAATCAACTGAATCGTTTCAAAATAAACAATTAAAGTTAATGGAATATTATGAAAAGGAAGAGGGCTAGTGATTGCTACAGTTACAATACACAAACTAATTGGTAACAATGTTAGTGTGGAGAAGCACTTAAAACTAGTGGAGGGAACAACATTGAATCACATATGGTGGAGAATCTATACATTGGGGGTCTAAACAAAATCATTGCCTTTGTAGTTGTAAGTTGGAGGATCAGGTTCACCTTCTTTTTTTTCAGCTTTGGTCTCAGATGACCATGGATAGGAAATTTGTTTGGTGTCTCCCAGCTTCCTCCCTGCAAAAGGGCTACTTTCAGCAGCTGAGTCGACTGGGGATTTAGGGTACTTTTGGTTGTCTTTTGATGGGACTTCCTCACTTTTAATTGGGTCTGTTTTGGGACTCTGGTTGGGAGGGCTGGAGGGCTTTGGTTGAGGGGCAGAATACGTACTAGGTAACTTCTTGGGATCCAGTGGCAGCTCTTTGCTGTCTTCTTTCTCAGTGGAACCTTCCTCAGGCACTTGGGCGGATTGTTGGCCTGAACCTCTACCATTGGGTAGGCCATTGTAGTTATTAAGGCTATTGTCATTTTTTTCTGTTTGCTGATTAGTTACTTGTCCTACTCCCTCATCTAGGTGGGTCGTGTGCGGAGTCTCATCTTCTTCGTGAATGACGGACTTCCTTGGTTTGGCACTTCCGTTCACGGAACCTTGACGGAGCAAGTCCGAACTTGAATCATTACTGCTGAGCGAGCCTGATTTATTCAAATGCCTCGTGGATGCATAACTAGAATGGTGCGGTGATTCCGTTATGGGATCATGGAATATGTTACGTCGTCCTAACCGTTCCATAGACAAGCGACTGCCCTTCCGCTTCAAACGTGATCCTGCAAGAGAAACATAACAGAATGCAATTCCATCAGTAGATAGTCCCATCTGAACCACAATGGCAACATGCAAGCATGCTTATGTGATTGTACAGCAGAGAAGACAAATTGAGCATTTCTGACGATTACGACCAAACCGTACAACATGAATATACAACAGTTGTACCCCACTGTAATAAAAAATTGTATATTTTCAACGAATTTAGTATCCTTTCTTGTATACCATTCATGCGAGTGTTGCAGTTTGTGAATGTTATTTGGGATGAGTGCAGTGTGTAGGGGAATGAAATAAGACTATGCTGATACTAGAAAACATTACTATGTTGACAACACAACTTCAAACAACCTACACAGTGTGTACTTCGCGGGTTGTGCATGAAAGGTATGGAAGTAACACAGTGATAGTTTAATGGATACCGCCAACCATTGCTTTCGCAAGCGCGACTCACACAATAACTATCCTGGCTTGAACAAAAACATAATTGTAAAGTTAACATGTTTAGTAGGGGTATACGAAAGTGCACTGGTAAAAATCTAAATGAAGTGTCTGGCTAGTAAAGGTATGTAAAAAACGAGGATAGAATGCATGTTTTTCTAATTTTCTAAATGTAAACGAGATGCAATTTTGTTCGAATCCAACCTATTCTTTTTCAAAATTAAATCTGGACAATCTTTTAGATATATTTCCATTATTTTTAATCCTAAAGAGTGAAGGCAGAAACTGGCTGTCATGCAACAACAGCAGAAATAACTTTACCGAAGTAAGACACTTCTAGTTACTTGTCCACATGCACTCACTCGAAATGCTCATAGTTAGAAATTAAAGATGAAGTGAAACATTTATTAAATGAATCTGTGCTTCTCTAACACGTGCAACAAGAGAGGAAAAAGTGATTCAAATGTGAAATCAACTGAAATGGGCTAATTACTGTTGCTTTTTTTGTGATTTATTTCTATTTAAGGAAGTACAATGGACGAATACCTGTCCTGGTAGAAGGAAGTGCCACTTCCTGTCTGCGTGCGCAGGGCCACTTGCTGACGTCCTATTTAGTGGTCCAACCACCTTGTTCCGGGTTCTCCAAGCCATATACACACATCTTTGTATATATATGTATCAAATGTCTATATACATATATATACAATATTGAGCTGCATTATGCTAAACTTATCACATTAGTTCTAGGCTAGGCAAAAAAGCTAGATTGGTTCATGAAAGGCACTATTCTAAGGGTAAAACACACGGAAAATAAGAGATAAATAGGTGCACTGGCTGGCGGTAGCAGAAACACTAGGAGACAATTCTACTTCCTGAAACAGGATAACATCGATTTGGAGGGGGGAACGATTCCAAGGCAAATGCTAGTGAAATATCAATGGGAATCACAGTATTGTTATCCATGATTAGAGTGTTCTGTGCAAGACAAACCACAAAAGCACAATGTATATAAATATATATGATCATATAGAGTGTGGTAATGCATGTAAAAAATAAATCACAAGTGTCTGGAACAGTTTTCGCGTGAACATTGGTGGTTTACGACGACTAAGAGAACGCCTTTTTCATTCGCTGGGCTCGGCTCGCTTTACCAGATTTCTGATGGTGAGTATAAGTCGGAGTCTTCATGCCATTGTTTCGTAAAATTTCCAACAGTTCATAACGGAATGAGGAAATGTCTTGTTTGATCTCATTGAGGTCATCTTCGGTGACTCCTTCCGTCTTCTCTCCTCGTGTTCGCTTCATGATATAGCGTTTGACTAAGTCTCTCATCACAGTCTGAAATGAGAGAACAGGACATTACTCCATCAATGGGACGCAGTTTGCTTTGAGATATTTAATTTCTAGCATACTTTGTCTTAAGTTTAGTCTGTACTTACTTGATACCTGGCTTCTTTTTCATTAACCTTTTTCACTAGTTTCTGAAATTAATACAAATACATCAGAAAATTTAGACATTCATCCTCAAAAACTAACATATATACACTGAGATGTGAAAATACCATAAGCTTGACAGGTTTAGCAGGTGTAAGGAATCAACTGTATTTGGTGCATTTACCAGTGTCTTTTCACTGTGCTTTGAGCGTACTTGATTATGCATTTGCATCAATGGTTTGGGTGTGTCAAATTGAAT
Source organism: Alitta virens (assembly GCA_932294295.1). Taxonomy (NCBI): domain Eukaryota; kingdom Metazoa; phylum Annelida; class Polychaeta; order Phyllodocida; family Nereididae; genus Alitta; species Alitta virens. The sequence goes on along the minus strand of OW028577.1, from coordinate 11,273,189 downwards.
TAGCATTTTGAAAGAAGTGTTGGCTGCATGCCATCCGTTACAACAGAGTGAGGATTTAAGTAGACGAAATTTTCGAGTATGGGGTTACACAGTAAATTATAATGTTTGAGTCGGCATGGTTATTATAAACACCTATTGTTCCCTGTTTGGGCATAATCTTGTATTTTCTCATGTTTTATTTACTATTAGTCACCCAAAGAACACGAAGAACATAAACAGAAACAAATATACACTTTCACAACACCTATAACTGAAATTTGATGATTGGACAATTACTGGGCATTTACTTGAAAATAGAAGCAGAAGTTGGACTCACTCTTATACTCTGCCACTTGGAGCGCTTCTGTTGCTTGGTGCACGTGCACATCTTCCGGTGGAACCACAGTATAACGTACCAGAAGGACTTGGGGCTGGGAATGACGTTGAAAGGGGGTGGAACTGTAGCCCCTTCCTCAAAGTAGTTGATCCACAGTTTAGATCTTGCAAACTTCCACTCAGTGTCAGAATCATTCTGAAAAAAGATAATAATATAATACATTTAATAGCCTTTTTCCACTTTTCAGTTTCATATTTCTTTTTCCTGCTGCCATTTATCTCATGTTTATTTCACGACATAAACACACCTCAAGTTACGTAACCCACATAAGAATAGTAAGTCAGTCTCAGGGCTAGTAGGCACATCATCAAAGTGTTAATGTAAAATTACCTTTAGAAAAATATAAAAAAGAAGTATGTTGTGTAACTTAGATAAGTAAGCCCGAGGGGGCCCACCGAGGGATTTACTTTACTGTAATGATATCTTTAATAGAATTGGATGATTTTACTGTTTCTGGACAATATAACTTTTTCGATTTTTGATTTGCCATGACGCCCAATGCCATTAAGCAAGTGGTATAACAAAATTTTTCTATTTTTGTAATAGTTGGTTATTTGAAGGAAGGAAGGAAGGAAGGAAGGAAGGAAGGAAGGAAGGAAGGAAGGAAGGAAGGAAGGAAGGAAGGAAGGAAGGAAGGAAGGAAGGAAGGAAGGAAGGAAGGAAGGAAGGAAGGAAGGACTTTCAAGGGTTAAATCATAACCTTTTTGAAACTGCGACAGGTAACGCTGGTGAAAATAGATAGCTTGGAAATGTAGCCAGGATTATGTACGGCTGGTGGTACTAGCTGGTGGTACTAGCTGGTGGTACTAACCCATTGTGGTAATTCATAGACAAAAAGCCACTTACCGAGACATATTGATAGGAGTTGGACAACATGGCGATGAGGGTGTTGAGCAGAACAATGATGATGATTGTGCTGTACACCCCAAACATCGTCTTGCCCACAAACTGCGTCACTGTGTGGGGTTCCTTCAACTCAAAGTTTTTGATGTCTATCAAGGCAAATGCAGCAAAGTACAAGGTTTGCACAATCTCCCACAGACTGCAAAAGAAAAGTTTGGTTACCAGGTTATGGCAGGTTGAGGTTCCTCATTTGTCTTACGAAAGTTACAAAGGCATACAGCGGCTACAATGGGGTCAAATTACGTAAATTTTAATGTTTAACTTTGCTCTTTTGACCTTTTTTAAATTTATTTTGTTAAGAATAAATAATCGGATATTATTAAACTTTTGAAAACAATTTGAGAGGAAACGAATTTCAGTCACATGCATTTTGGACCATTTCAGTTAGCATAGTCCACACACAACAACAGTTTAGAGGCCAGAAGTACAGGCTGCAAGGACAATTTCATGCACGGTCTTTTAAAATATTGCTGTTCCTATGCAAGTGATACTGAAGCTTGTTGGGTGCCGTTGCCTAGTGGTTAAGGCATTAGACACATACGCGCATGGTCGGGGGTTCAATCCCAGCCGCGGCATGGAGGAACTGAGCAGATCCTCCTTGAACCACTGCTTCACTCCACCCAGGTGTGAAGGGGTACTTGGCTATGAGCAGTGATGGTAATTGTATCGTGAATTGACCCTTAATGCGCCTTTACGGCTGCAGGTTAGGCATGTACCCCCCAGGGAGTTGAGAAAGACCCATGCTTGAACAGACCTGCCAAGGGTGTAAATTGTGTTGTCGGCAGAGCTTGATATACATCGAGATGGCAGACAAAAAACCCACAGACATTTACATTTACATTGTATTGAAGAGATAGTTCAAGACAACATGGTGAGATGGACAAATATATTTCATGAGACTTGTAACGAATATTTTATTCCCTTTGAGTGTTTTTCCAAAAATTTCTGGCATATTTCGATGAAATTGAGTTTTATTTGTTGATGGTTTTCTTTACACATACAGAGGAATCCCACAATTAAGACCACTCAATACTAAGATCAAATTATTTTAATTTCCACCATTTCATCCCCAAGGCCATCTCAGTGACTCCCAAGGTTGTCTTAATTGTGGGGTTAAACTGTACGACAGGTGCCGCTGCATGCATTTTTACAGTATAGTCTCATAGATGGCGACATAATTGAAGGCATTTTCCTGAGACAACACATTGGAAGTGAAAGCCCAGATAAAAAGTAGTGATTTTTGTGTTCCATGGACCATGCAGAACTTTCTGACCATCACACTTACCTCCCTAGAGACCTTAAGCGAAATAAAATGTCGAAACAAATTTCAGTGATACTAACGAAAACAAAACTTTTCATTTTGCAGCGATAAGGGTGTTTGGTGTTTCTTGACAATGTGACATGTACACTACTTTTCAAGAATGTCTAATGGCCAACTGTGAGGGGATTACAATTAAACAAAAGGTAATACAACCAAAATACTATCACTTTAACTGAGAAATAAAGAGCCAATGATCTGAGCCATTGATCTGTGAGGAAGGACAGTTAGTCCTCCATTTCAAGGCGTCTGTCCTTTCCCAGAAGACCAAGAGCAAAACCGGAAGCGGTGACCTACTTAGCAAGGAGCCTGCTGCAGACTTGATCGCAGTTGTCGTCCTGGTTAGCCGTGCATGTTTCACACTCCTTGGCTCTGGCTGCAGCATAGTACCAGTACAATTGGTTGATTCCACAGGCGAAGGCCATGATTACCAAAACCACCAAAGAGGCAAACTTGAGGATGTCTCCCAACATCCTGCCTAATGAAATTTGCAGGGGCCCCAGGTGGGCGTTCACTGTGAACATGTAGACCAGTTTGAGAGTACTGAAGATATTGGCGGTGGCAAAAAGAGCTTCAGAGACCAAGTTTGGATCGTATGCATCCCAAACCTCTCTCGGAGCGTAAGCCGCTGGATCTCCTACTGCTTTCTCGGCTTGAACCTAGAACACGATGGGGGACATTTAGTTAACTATTAAGAATATGACATCAGGATTGCCTGATAAAACATCTGGCTAACAGTGTGAGAAGCAGGTCTCAAGAGCTACCATGCTAAAGGATAAAAAGAGATCAAGTGATCCATAGATTCCATACCAAACAGTTGTGCTATCTGAATATGCATCTGAACTGTTCATTAACGAACCTGTTTATACTAGTAATTAGCTTGATGAATCAGCTGAACGTTTGCTTTCAGTTTGTCAACCATCATTAATTTCCAACCAAACATGGCATAATACATCTTGTTGCTAGCACATACAAAACAACATAACACGTCTACTAATGACAGCCATTGCAACAGTAATAAAATGTTCAAGGCAGGTGACAATGGCTGTATGATTGCCTCAATAAAGTTTGTTTTACTATAGCGTTGGTGAAATGAATAAAACATAAATTGACCATTTCTTATACGTACCCTCAGATAAGCTACTAATTTCAAAGTGAACGTGGCAATGTATAAGGAATTTGTAACAAAATCAAGTATATTCCACATGTCCTGTATATAAGCTTTGGCACCTTCATCCCATAATTGTTTGACTTCTTGCCATATCAAACCTGAAAACAGTATTTTAAATATTACATAACTCAATCGTCACACTATAAATATTGTGAGTTAAATTTGTGTGATAAATTATTAATTTGATGAATAAGGAGTTACGTATACCATTAAAAAAGTTCGTTGATTTAGAAAAGAACTTACCAACTACCCATCCTATTATCATCCACTCCACCACTGTGGGTGGAGACCCTCGTATCTCTCGACTCATTTTATCACCTCCTCCCAGACTTATTAGGGATTCAATCCTCTGAGATGTTAAAATCAGTAAAACTGAAAACAAAGAGCATGTCATCACTGATCTCACAACCTCGTTCCTAATCATGAGATACATTTTTTGAGGACAATGATTAGAAATGTTTTTGAAATATTTTTTGTGCTTTTCTAATTATACTCTGGAAGTAAATATAAGGGTTTGGTATGTAAAACACGACATAACTATTAAAGGTTATATTCTTGAAGAAATATGTTTTTGATAGGCGATTAAAAGTTGTTGTACTCACACAAAAATGATAAATATGAAGCACTGTGGCAAATGAACTTGATGAATGGCCGCCTCATGAAGTGACCAGCGGCTCCTTTTGGCATGATCAGGTACATGAGGGCCAACGCCGGGTACATGAATGACACAGTTCCCGTCAGCAATCCCTTGAAGATTATATGTCGCTTCCGGAATCCCGGGAGTCCCTCGTACCACAACGAGGCTAATAACTGTTGGCAGTTGGGGTGGGCCACGAACTGGATAAAGACAAGAAAAGAAAATTGGCAGCGACATCAAAGATGTCTTAAAGGGGTCACCCTACTTAAAGCAAATTATAATAAACATGATTGTAATATTTTTTCTTATATAAATATATCTGAATCTGAATCTGAATCTAATCTAATGATTCAATGAGATTTTTCAAAATCTGCCATTCTCCTGAATGAATGAACACAGGGTGCCCAGTCCATCCATTGAGTCCCACAATACTTACCCGTTTCTGTTTGTATTTGATGGCAAGTTTGAGTCGGGCGAGATTCATTCGTTCGATTTGTGTAGCTTGAGAAGTATCAGTGACCGGGACTCCAGTACTGTCATGGTTGAGGATTATTTCTAATTCATGAGAGCCTCTTATCTGGTCCAGCAAGTCCACAGCAAAGTCTCTGACTCTTCGGGCCAAGTCTTCGTAGTCCAATTTGAACTCGTTCTCTAATCGAGAAAGTCGCTTCAACTCCCAGCTCAGTTCAAAAGCGGTCAGGATGGGATCTTTACTACTAAGGGCAATCAAGGAGGGACTAGCTAAGGCTCTGTAAGCATTGATTCTGGATCTGCTGTGGTTCAAACTATCCTCTCGACTGTTGGTCACGCATTCTGTGCACTGGCACCGGACATCGTGTGGCTTCGGAATCCGGTCTCCTCTGTCGAGAAGAATCTTAATAATCTCGTAGTTATCTCGGTGAGCGGCAAGGATGATGGGGGTGATGTCGGGGGTGTAGGAACTGGACGGAACACCTCCAAAAAACCCCTGAAATTGGCAAAAGACATTCGTCAAACTAAAGCAGAATATTGATATTGAGGTTTAAATCAAGATGATCATGCTGTGTTAGGGATTCCTATTTTTGAAATGTACAAATATGTAATCATTAAAATCTGAACAAAAAATAAACGTTTGTGAATGATGATATTTAGACTGTGATGATAACTCCTGATGTATCTCCTAACGCTTTCTAATTTGATTCAATTGGACCTAAATATTTCTATAAACTTCGCTGACAACTGTGTTATAATTTCATCGTATTCCCATAAAGCTATCAAATATATTCCTTCTTATACTTCTTTAAGCTAATCTTGAGTGTTTACCATAGCATCATGTTGTTTGTGAACGGAGTGCATGCAACCAAGACATTTCCATGGCATCCCAAGGACTTAATGCATTTATAGTATCCAGAAACTAGAAAGTGTTCATTCAACAACTGTGCTGACCTCATGAGTGATGCAAACCAGGTGTTAATTATCATTATCATTATTCAGTTTGTTGGTTTGTAAATGAATCTGCATCTCATTCAACATTTTCTTTAGCTTTAATTGCTATAGTTTGTTTAGATGAAGCGGGAGTGTCTATCATTTTTAAATGTCATAAGCAAACTTCAGGGGGGAAAAAACCTTATGAATAAGATGATAAAACGACTAATGCAACCCAGGGTAATTATAATTTTAAGCGGTTTGTGTGGATTAATTCAACAGAAAGGGGATTTTGTACTTGATTCTTTGAAATCAAAGTGCAGAAGTGAAATCTGGTGGGAATTTTGAATCCATACCGGGTCCTCATCCTTAAATTTGTGGTTCTGGGCTATGTCCTCAGTCATGAGCTTGAATAAACGGACTAAGGACATAAAACTCTGTAAAAAAAAGGTCAGAAACATGGCCGCCATTTTGAAATTGAAATACCAAAACATCATGTTGAAATTTCCTTTTATCTTTATCATTATTACTGTCTTCAAGAAATCACAATGAGAATATTGATAACTGTATCATTGATATTAAGTAGTTTTCAACAGAAGTGCTTTTTGTTACAGTGTGTTTCATTTGTTTATGTATAGCTACGTGGTTAGCAAAAAAGCACTGCACAGTACATTAATTTTGTGCCAGGGGTTCGCCTTAACAAATTAGGCAAATGACGGATTCAGGAGAACAAAAAATAACTTGATTACAAATAATAACAGCAATCAGTAAGAGTAGTTTTCTTGTAAAAATGGAGATCCTAAATCCGTCTCTTTGAAATTTGGATTGACCAAATTAGTGACAATAAGCGTGCACCTCCATTTCGCCATAATAGTGAGACCTGTGAAAGGACATTTTACTTCTGAAACATTACCCAGTTGACCAACCCATTAATATTTACAGTCTAAAAGAAAATTATAATCAACTAGTCAAATTCAATGTTGCTAGTTGTATAAAAATAGCGAAAATTATTACTTGGGTTGATATATTTCTAGAACATAATGTCTATGGAGACTATCTATGTTACTATGGTGGGATATGAGTGGTAAATAACCCTGTGTAGTAATATAGTAAAAGCAAGCGCAAATAAAATTAACTACGATGCAGGTCAATCTATGGAATTTCAATGTAGTTACTTGATTAAATCATTTTACAGCAATCTCTTGTGCCATAATTCTTGGGAGTAAATAGGTTCTAGCAAGCACAATCTAAGAATCTATGAGTCTATTATATTGTAAGGAATCAGACAAAAATACTGGGATTGATTGGATTATGATTTTAAAATCTTCTAAATTAGTCTATATGATATTGGGTGGATGATCGGTGTTACTAGTCTGAGGAGCAGTCCATGTTGCTTGAATATATAAAACAGAAGGTGCAAGTGAAATCCTTGCGTGACTCCTTATGTTACCTGTTTGAACCTTTTTCAGCGTTTTTGTTCCTTATGTTTTCAAAGCAACATGCACCCTCTGATACTCATAAATCAGTATATTCAAATTAATTTAAGTTCAATAATTGGTGGTAATTACAAAAATTAATATCTTCTAATTGCTCTAAGGAATTTGCCATGCATTTACAGCTTCTTCATGCGGTGGAAAGTGATGCTGAAGCTAGGTGGTGGGACAATTTTTTGTTGCATTCGAAATTTCCTCTCGTGCTTTGCGCGTGAGCACGTGCTCTGCATGCTTTCAACCATACTTACGTTCTCCTTGACCGGAGAGTCTGTAGGATCGGTCTTTGGTTGAACCGGCTATTACAAAACAAAGTCTCAATTACAACCAGTTCACAAGTGGATTTTAAACAAAAAGTAAAGTATTTTTTATTCGTTTCCTAATTCTCAGTCTATTTTTAATTTTTTGACTTCTCCATGGAACACAAAAGAACCTCACGTGACCTGAATAAAAAAGGTCTGCCCACTGGCGCCTTTTTTTTATTTTTATGTTTACCAAAAATAATTGTTTTCGTTTACTTTGGGGGCGCCATTTTTATTTGTAGTGCATTCGCAGCTTGCCTTTTATGAACGGGTAGAAGGAGTGAATGACACACATTATACTTTACGTCCAAAATTGCGTGCAGAAGCAATTGTGAAATGCTGACGCGTCAGAGAATACTTCTGGGAACGAGCATCTCATTCATGTCAGACTTGTGATATTTTAGATGCATTATTCATACATATGCGAGGAAAACCCAGGCATAAGATTCAGCAACAGGTGAGATGCTGGGGCGCGCCCCTTTCAGCTGCAGCAAAACAATTTGCATCATGTGAGCTGCAGGTCCACAGGTGATCGTTTAGCCATCGACTAACAGGGGGCGTAGCACCAGTACAGTGGCGCCACCACTAGTTACACTTAAACAACGTGTCATCAAGAGACCTGGGTGGGGCAATTCCTGCATAATAATGAACGGAAATTAGAGACATCACTTCAGATGTCAGTGAACTTTGTCAGACAGGCCCACCTGAGTCACAACCGTTTCCATTGCGATACACTCGAACAATAGAATCTCTTACTTGGCATAATGGAATTGAGTGTTTAAATATGAATGCACAATCTAACTGAATATACATTGAGTTTGCCCAGCTGCCTGCCCACGTTTCTTACACATTAAGTTGTAAGACGATGCATGCCAGACTTTTAAAGCATAAACATTTTTTTCCTTTTTTATGGTCAGGGAAGCAGCTCATTAATTTTCTTATTTTTTTTTTTAGTCATAAACTGCCAGGAAATACCAGAGAATGCCTGGGATTTTTCAAAGGCTAGGTCTTCATTACAAAGTGCCAGACTGGGAGAGCAATCATCATCATCTTGCATGAGGTGGGCAGGTGCAGACATTCGGGTCACATTTTGTTGATCAATATCTTAGTGGTCAGGCCGCCCTGGCTCGCAAAAGGCGTGTCTGGAATAGCCGCTGGAAGGCATTATTCATTCAGATAAATTGGAGTCGATCAAATCTATAGACATCTAATCCATAATTCAAGCATGTAGCCTTTGCTATGAGACCCTATCTTCTAACCTAGGTAGCCTACAATAACCCATGGCATGCAGTTGCATAGGATGCCAGAATCTGGTGGAATATTTCAAAGGGGATCGTTCAGCTCAATTTTTCAAATATTTTCTTTTTTTCTGTGTAGTGACAAGAATAACTTTGGCATTCATTACATTTTCCTTATGTTTCAATTTTCTGTGGTGTCATGCAAAATTTAATTGAGCTTAGTTCAGGATCTACTATTCAGCTGATAATCATGGAAGGCTCGGAAGCCCCTATGGAGCTTGGTAATTTTACTGATAAGTCCAGTACATTTTGATGAAACATTTATGCATTTAGGGATTTAGCTGTGCTGTGACACAGGCAAGCTCCGCTTTATACTAGTTACACACGCAGCTGCCCTTTGCCAAAATGGCTGCCATATGAAGTTAATAGTTGTCATTAGAATATGATGAATAACAGGAAACACACAATGATGTGACAACTGGCAAATTCTCAAACAGAGAGCAACAACCTCGCAGCAATTACATACAAAAAGTAGATGAAAAATGGTTGGTTCTTCCAGATGCTTTGCATAAAAGCCACATAAAACCGCTGTAAGGTCTCTAATGCCACACCTGGGCCTGGGCATCAGTATTAATTGCCGTCCAAATTGATACTTTTTTTTAAAGTTCTGAACTAAAAGAACTGCCATTGAATCTGTGTAAAAAAAAACTCTTAATAAATAAATGGCTATGAATACTTCTGAATGCTTCTGAATCCTGCTTTAGGTATATTATGGAAATTGAATGGGATCAAATATACATTATTATTCAATAATTGCTTTCGCTTAAAATTCACACCTACCAACAAACACACATTGTTTGTTGCACCAGCTATTATGAAGAGTATCCAGTTCACAGTTGCTTCATATCTGATAATTATCACGAACTATACTTATTTCAATAAACTTCAAACATATCTGTTATCCTGCACTTACTAGTGTCGCGTGGAGCAACAAACACCTGTGTGTGTCAACAGTGTCATCAAGGTGTTTGTGAATTGGAATATGGATAAACACCCAATGAATTGTATTCTCTGGGTCTAATTAATTCCTTTTGGAAACTGGTTTAGGATTTCTGTATTTTGAGGCACATTAATCGTGTAGAGCAATTGATGGGAATAACAATGAAGGTGATACATACAGACAAATCCTTTTTGTTATGCGTTTGGTGAATAAGTAGCATCTCCACGGCTTCCACATTCTCTTCATTGATGGCATGGAGGAGAGCATCTCCAAGTTCCACATTGAAGCCGAGAAGCAGCTCTATCATCTCTATGTTCTCATTTTCAATTGCAATCAAGAGGGCGGTCCTCCCTAAGGGGTCCACACAGTTTATGTTGATATTGAAGTAAATCTGGGACTCTTCCAATGAGTGTCTAGCTGTAGGTATGTCTCCCCTCTCTACAGCTAACAGGAACAGCTTCTCGTCATTGTTGAGGTCAGTCTCCTTCCTCACAATGCCCATCCCCAGGCTGTCCCCCCCTTCTGTCACGTCAATGCCCAGTTCGTCCATCAGCTTCTGGGGGTTCATCTTCGCCTCCTTGTACTTCTTGTAAACCTTGTCCATGGCTGACTCCTTCACCTCCTCCTCCTGAAATTAGAATTATTTTGAAAAGTTAATCGTTTTTAAATATTCAGCAAATAATAGTTTGATAAATTAGGCCTAACTGCAATGCCCTAGGATGCCACCATTTCAAGTGACAGAGTGAGAGCTAATTCATCATTAACCATAAATTGATGCATTCGCAACCACTCATAAAAAAGTAAAAAAACACCGAAAATAATCTACTGGCTAAACGCAGCCCTCTGAGCAGGTAAGTTTTTTGCTCCCAACTGGGGTTGATTATTTTCCAGCTAAAGCAAATGTAAAGAAAAGCCCAAACACATCGTTCCACTGGTGATTCCATGATGAAATACATTTATCCACTGTGTCAAACGTCAGCATGACAAACACTACACTGTTTAGCAATGAAATGAGCTGACATGTCAAGTTAGTATACATTTGCAATAGGCATGCAAGATTCAGAAAGTAATCCGGTGCTACAGACATTGTTTAAAAATAGTATCAGTAATGGACGAATTCATGAATCATTAACAAGTACTCTTGATTAAGCCAATGGGACACTGCATCACTCAGATGCAATTTACGAGTCAAGCCTCTGAAGTGGAGTGATTACACCATCAACTTGTTACATAACATGGATCCTGATGTGGATCATTGTCGGGGTGCATGTGCGTGTGTTGGTTATAAGCTATACACTAAAATCGCCTTTACAGGTAAAGATTCATTAAGTGCAGTGACCTGATCACTTTGAAGTCAACGATCGTAAGAAGCTGGACTTGACCGAGTGAATTACAGACTGGTAAATACAGAAGCTTTGAAAAAAATCAACAGTATGAAGACTATAGTTCAAACCTTGAGTGCTTTGTTGTTCTTGTTTTTTTTTGTTTTTTTTTTTCAGGAGTAAAAAAAATATGGGGAAAAAGTGCAGTATAGCGGACCCAGATTTATGACCATATTTAACGAGCCTCTTTGCCAGGCCTATGATGTAAAAGTGCTTGAAATCTCTTCATGACGTCACAAACTAATTTAGCTATGACGGCGGTTTTCATATTAACGGTAAAGACAGAGTTTATTTTTGCTTTTTCATGGGGGCTGCCGCCCCCAAACCCCCGCTACTTTACACAAAATGTTATTCTAATTGTACTAGAACTTCAATCTTGTGAAATATCTGATAAAATTTAATTTTTAATGGACGCCAAATATGGGCATAGATTTGGGTCCGCTATATTGCACTAAACCCAAATATGGTGAAAAATTGAAGCAAAATTCTGTATCATGAATCAAATATACTTTATGAAAAATTCGCTGTGTTCAATGACTGTTCATGACTGAGTATTTTCGTTAGAGAAAAGTGAAGTAGCTCTGACTTGGAACACTTTCATTAAAAGCTGGAAATAATTAAATGCTGTCAGAATGAATCTAATGCAATTTATGTACTGTATATAACAAACAGAACTTCAGAAGTGCTGAACAAAGTCAATACCACTTTTTTTTTGCCGCAAGAGAAGCTATGCCAACGGTTAAAGACTTAATTGAACTCGATCAAGCTGCAACAAAGATGCGTTGAGCTATACACAGAAAAAAATCTGTCTTATACATTAGCCAATATTGTCTAACATTTGTTTGCCTTGTTTGCAATGACTAGAGCGCTGAAATTGGAGGCACTTATGGTATACCATTCACTGACAACTGAAAGGCTTCTACAGCTAAATTCAAAGATTTGGAAACTAATCTCTTGGACTTGGAAGCTTAACTCCTAGGACTTTATGTGAATCTAGGACTCTCACTGGTTAAAGCAGTCCCTCAACAAATAAGAGTTGGACTCACATGATGTCATCTGACATTTAGCTTCCAAGACAATAAGGTTTGTTTTCAACTGTATGAATTAGGCTGTAAACCAGACACAGATGTCGATAAAGAGTGGCACTACATAGTTAGTTTCATAAAATATGGTGGACTCTAGACAGCTGTAGCAACCTGTTCCTGGCTGTAGCTACAACTGGCTAAAGCTAGCTGCTTCTGTCTACTCCCAGCTTATAGTTGGCTTACATATATCACTGCTGAAAAATATATACCTAGGTAAATCTAATATATCATAAATATGTATGTACAATAGACAGTTAGACACGCATCTTTTCAAACAAAAAATGGCAAGTATGCTAAACTCTCAACTTGTGTACCAAATGGTGCTGCATGCACTCTTTTAAGGCGCCTTCACACTTTTAGCCGGATTAGACACCGGAGCGTCCCGGAGTATAGCTCTGGCAAACTCCGGTAATAGCGTGTAAACCTCGTGTTTATTTCCAGCATTGTCCGTCATTGTCCGTCATTGTCCGGGGCGATCCAGGAGCACCTTGGGACTCCGAGGAAAACAATTCAACTTGTTTAATTTTTCATGCCGGAGGTCCTGGAGTATTTAATCCATGTTGATCCGTGTTGATCCCTGTAGATGCCCAGTAGACTCCGCCGATCTCCGCCGATCTCCGCCGATCTCCGCCGATCTCCGCCGATCTCCGCCGATCTCCGCCGATCTCCGTGTTGAGGCCAGCATATCTCTGGCTACTTCCGGCGTCAACCGGGCATGAATATTTCGCCGCCATTAATGCCGGAGAGTACAAGGAGCAACATGGTTCCACACGAATGAACACAGTGTAAAGACCGGTTATATCCTTGCAGGCACCGTGTAAAATCCGGTTCACTCCGACCTCTCACGGGACAGTCGTGTTAACTCCGTGTTGCTCCTTGTTGCCACCGTATTGCCCTCGTGTACACACCGCCAAATATTTATTATTTGTTGATATTTTCAGCACTTTGATCCCAGAACCCCCCGGAGTGAAAGAAATATTACTCCGGGACACTCCGTCGTCTAATCCGGCTAAGTGTGAAGGGGCCTTTAGATCCGGCTTTGAGTAGCCAGCAAAAGCCATACAGTTCTGTTTAGTGGCAGGTAGCATCGTATAGAAGAAGTTGTCTAGCTTTGTCTAGGTTTAATTTTACAGGCTGTTTTAAATTAAACTAACTGTACACACACTATGCCAACAAATGCATCCGCTGCATTTGCAAAACTAAGTAGAAATGGTGATGGATATATTTTCTGTTGACAATGAAAGTATTGATCGAGGAAATCCCGCACTGAGCTGGATTAATGGAATGGCTGTTTACACGACCAAGTAGATTGGGGTTACCCATGATAGGCAAACATTTGGTATACCATGACATGCCAGCATCGCAGCCTGGACATAACATTTTAAGGTGTACAATTTGTTGATATGTTGCCTAGACACTGGACCCAATTAGTATCACACAGGACAGATGAAAACACAGCAATGAACCAAACTGCCCCCGACTCGGGACATACATCTCATTGAAATCAGGGTAGCATCTGCAGCCTCCCTTGTGATTATGGCTGTGAACTCCATCCTTAAACATCAATAAACCTCACAGTTTTGTCTGTTATTTTTATTTATTAAATAATACATAATATTTACTCGTATTTCAATTTTGAAATAGGTTATTCAATGAATACATTTAGTTTACAGATAGTTTTAAGTTGACAGACACAAATATAACTAGAAAACTGAAACTGCTGAACAGTTTCGAGGCTTCACCTGCTAGCAAGACTGTGCATCCTGATTGCAAAAAAGTATAACTTGTTAAGGAGAAATTAAGTCAAAGAAATAAGGACTATTTTCCCCTTGACTAAATACCATTTTATGTCATTTTAACAGCATCAATCAGTATAAGAAAAAATGGTATACACCTATAATTCATGGTTGAATGATGCTTTAACCATAAATTTCACAATATCATGCTATATACAAATAAAAGGACTTGGAATGTGCTTTCCAAAAAAGTTTTCCCCATTAAAAAAGGTTGATTAGGACTGGAGTTACAGAATTTTGTTTTTAAACTACTTTTCAAGGTCTGTGACCTTGACCGTTTGACCTTTTGACCTAACATTTTGCAAGAATTTTCCATTACATATGGGTTAAGCCTCACATAGTTTAAAGTCAAAATGCAAGCATTTTTTCTTGGGGAAAAAAATTATAACGCAAATTTTCAGCTGATTATTTTGGCATTTTTATTGACTCGAAAATTTCAGGGTCGGGCGATCTTTTTAACCGATCGGTGTACAGTGTCGCTCTACATGTCATTTGAAAGAGGGAAAGATGAGCTTTCCAAATATCTCTTTGTTTGTGCTGTAGCTTAATTAGGACCGGAGTAAGAGCCGATTGAAGTTCGGATACTAGTTTCGGTCAGAAAGATAAAAGGACCAAAGTAGCGATACTAATTATTTTCTGTGACCTTGACCGGTTAACCTTGAGACATAATGTTGCTCAGGATGCTTGATGGATACTAGGGCAATATCTTCCTGAAAGATGAGTCAAATCCAAACATTTCTACTATCTTAAAAAAATTCGTAATTCAAAATATCAATTTTCAGAAAATGTTTGACCTTAATTTTGACCTTGACAAATACTTCATAGGTCAAAATTGACAACAGATTCTGAAAGCTCATATGTGAATTGTGGGGGGTCACCAATGCTTGGCATTTGGCTAGAAAGAATATTTCTCCTTGAAATTTGACCTTTTAATTGTTTTTGTATCTGTGAATCGGTTTTCTTTATTTACCATTTTCTCAAAAATTGACAAATCATGCTGTGGTAAAATCGATTAAATATCCATTAAGGGCAGGTCAATGCCCTGTGGAGAGAAAATATTCAGGCCAAAAGGTTAGTTCTAGGATATTTTTGTGATTTTTTGAAAATATGCTGTTTTTTCTACTTCAACGGTCCAAATGACCTTGAAAATGACCTCCAAGGTCAAATTTGACAGTTGATATGAGGGTTTTGGGTACATGTTTGGGGTAGTTTACTATAGCATGTTATGACCTAAAACCAATATTTCATGGTGAAATACCACATGTCACCCATTTTTGGTGATTTTATAATATTTAAAATTCCATAATAGAAAAACCAGTTTGACAATTGCCAAAATACTCCTTTCCGCACTGGACATTACTATTACGCAACTTTTAGTGCCAAAACTGTAGCTCTATGTCTCCTGGTTTCCTCAAAACCGTAGAAAAAAATTAAACACTAAAGTTGAGAATCGGTTGACCTAAAACTTGACCTACTTTTAAAAAAGTGGGTCAGACGTCTTGAGAAATAATGTATAACCTAAGATATGAAAGCATTTGACCATAGCATCATCATTACTTGAGTTATTTGAATTTGAAATTTTGCAGATGTCAAATTCAAGCGGCTCTGTGACCTTGAAAAATAGGTCAAGGTCACTAAAACTGGGTCAATGTAACAAGGTCATAGAAGGCTCCTGCCATGAATTTTTCTGCGATGCTACGAAGAAATTTTTCCGGGAATAATAATAATAATAATAAATAATAATAATAATAACTAGACTTGCAATTGTCCCTGACAATTACGATAAACTTTCCTTTCCTTTTATCTTTCTTGTCCAGTACCATTAATTTCTGCACTGGAGAAGTCTCCAAGGTCTCTTGAAAAAATATTTCATGCCATTGTCTCTGGCCAGTTTTCAGTCACACACTTATACATTTTTTGGGACTGATCCAATGAAAAAATTTGGGTTTTGGCTTTTTAAAGGTTTTTTATTCAATTTCCAATAGAGCAATTAATAAAGTACCTGAAAACCTCATAAATAATTGCCCTAACCTCTCAAGCTAAACAGGTATAGAAAGATAATGAAAAAAGGTTTAAGAAAATAATTTTTTTGGTTACTGTACCTTGTATAGGACCCAGGTTCAAAACGCCTGAAAATTGCATATATAGGACACTCTGTGACCTAGAATTCTGAAATAATTCACATTTGTGAAGCACATGTATATGCACTCCTGTGAATTTTTTTGTTCAATCTATCAACAAAATTTTGGTTCTGAGGAAGTGATTCAGGCTTTATGAGTGATAAAAAATTCTAGTGCCTAAGCTGTTTGATGAAGGGAATTGCCCTTTTACAGTCATGTAGTACTACCAACAGGACATATATGTGAAAAGTATGAAGAAAATTGAAGAAGTCTTTCCTACATTTTTTGGGCAAAACACGTAAACTTCCTAACATTCATTGTAAAAATTGCTGACTCAGCGGTCCAGGGTTGTAGGAGCTAGGTCTCCCCATTGGATAACATAGGAAAGAGAATTTTGCCTCAAGGTTCAAAACGGGTTAAGGTTGGTGAATAAACAAGGTATCCTGTGTAAAGTCCTGATTTTTCTCTGCATGATGACACCAGTTGGATGAAATTTGGTTGAATAGAAATGGAGTTAAAAATTATTGAAATTTGGATTGAAAAAAAATTCTATAGCCTAAGCCTTTTAAGCAAATCCCTTGCCCTTACACATTTACATAGTACTCCTTAGAGGACATATCTGTAAAAAAAATGGTGAGAATCCAAGCAGTTCTTCTAGTGTTTTTTAGACTTTTTCATTTTGAGAAAATCAAAAAGTGACAAAAAATTTTCAATGTCTGACGCTTTTCCAAACGGAACTACCTAGAGCATATTACTATACATTTCTGAAAAGAGAACATTTCAAGGATTCTAAATATGTCTTTGAGATTCCTGTATCTCAATTTGGAGCCGAGATATAAGCAGTCAAAAAATGCAACTTTGGACCCCTGTACCACCTAGACCACTTTACCAAATGGGCTCATTTTTTGCATGGTAGTTGTCCTAGGGTAGGACTATAAAAGTGTGAAATGGCAAGTCAATCTCATTATTCCTTCTATGGTTTTCAAAAAAAATTTCATGAAAATTTCGAACTACTTTTTTTAAAGAATTCATAGTTCAGTCAGCAGGCTCACAATTTGGCTCAAACTCCTTTCTGCACTGCGTATTTGTCTAAGGTATCTTGAAAAAAATTCCCATGGAATTATCTCTGCCCAGTTTCCTGAAACCGTGCTCTTAAATTTGTTTTTTATTTTGTGAATTACGCAGAAGTGTCATGAAATTTGGTCATGAAATTTGTGCTGTTCAAAGCGCGCTCTGGCTATCTGTGCACTCTTGAAGTGCCAAAGCCCTCTCTTTATTAGTTTCTGAGTAATAAGCCTTTACTTCTTCAGAAGAATAATAATAATAATAAAGAATAAAAAAAAAAAAAAAAAAGAAAAATAAGACTTACAATAATAAGATAAACTTTCCTTCGGAAAGTTTATAATAATAACTAATACAAAAACAAAAGTCTTCACCTATGGTAATAGGTGAAGCCTAAAAAGGGAATCGGTGGTGTGATAAACATTAACAATGACTAAAACAGAGAAAAAAAAATCACAATCGCAGAGTCAGATTGACTAGTCAGAAATGTTGAAGTATCCTAGAATAATGTATTGTCATGTTAGAACGCTGGCTTGTTTTGTAGAATTTATCTTGATTCCAAGACAAATTGGGTAGCCCATATAATACAATGTATGAATAAACATCCACGTATACATACGGCAAATGACGCAGTGCTGTCCTTAATTCTAGACAATAGCTTTAACATACTCTAATTTGGAACAGAGACTGTTAAAGCTGACACACATGCTAATGGATGTGAGAATAATTTCACGCTTATTACGTTTCACAACAAACGTAACCAAAAATGCTTTAATTATCATAGTCATACACATTAGGATGTCGAACATTTGGTGTTGCAAACAAAATAGTCATGATTAATTCATGGGCCAGGGGTATATAATGGGCGAAATCGCAGGACATCCAAACAATTATCTGTGACACAGCGATGATTTATTCATTTTTATTCCCCAAATGCAGCTTTATCACCCGAAATACCGGATGATACGGGCTGGATGATCTGCATTTCATACCAAACGGAATGACGTTCATGTAATGCCCATAATAGGAAGGCCAAATAAGGACAAAATGCTTATGGCCGAAAAATTGCTGGCGTGACTATAGTTGATACGACAGATTATTATCAACCTTATAATATAACATAACTTAAGGTTTATGCACATAATGAATTAAAAAATTTGAAAATCGGACTAGAATTGACTGAGTGATGCATTAAATAAATTGCGAATCCAAGACGTTCACATTTGGCGTTTTATTCGATAACTCCATCAAATTTCATCCGATTTTAAAAATTTTAAGTTCCAAATGGCTAAAATTAAAAAAAGCCACACGAGGCCCTGATCTGTTTTGACGCACCCACCTCGTCTGATCTGCCAAAACAGATCAGGGCCTCTTGTTCCTATAGAATTGGCCGTTGGTTCACAAATGTCAAGATCACAGACGTGTTGATTGCAAGTTCTCAGTGACAAAAATAACTTTCAGTGGGAGTTAAGTGGCATATTAAATTTTTTTATTTAAAAGTTGTTTTTATGCTGGTTTACCTACACTGTACAATGTGCCCAGCTAATCTGAAAGCACCACAACCAGTATTTATGTTTTTCTTTATATTTTTTATCATAACTTCTATATTATTCTGATCAGGCGGCGTCAGCCAATCAGAATGCTTCATTGTCACCCTTGTCATCCAACATGGGTGTATATTTTTAGGTTCCTAAAATGATTTTATAACGGATTATAATATTAACATTAACCGTACAGACGTATTTTATTATTCGCAGAAGAGCTATTTCAGATGTACGCGAGTGCATCCTTATTTTGGCATGCACAGACGCAATGGTGGACGGTGCGTCGCCCAACATAGTGTTTTGTGGGTGTTAGAAACAGTATATTGATCTCGGCTTAACCACCTCCAATATAACCTTTCTTCATCCAACCAAACCCTATGCATGGACTCCTCACCATGCACTATTGTCATAATATTGCCATGATTGTTGTACATATTTCAGACGTCCTTAAAGACACTCTAAGGCTTCATAAATGCATGGTATTAGATTTCTGTGGCATCGTTTAAAATCAGTGCAACGGATAACTTTTGATATTCATAATTTCATTTATTGTATGCTCCGTGTGGCCCTCAAGGCTAAATACTGATTATTTTAGCCATGCACTCATTCGAAGCTGCGTTATTGGCACCAAATCCTCTAAATTACTTCATTCTAGTGAATGATTTCCATCAGAAATGGCATCTCATATTCTTTAGGGTATAAAAGGCATTGACAAAGACATGCGCAGCAGCCAACTGACTCTTAAAGTTCTAATATGATCGTGAAACCACGCAGAGGCAGATGTAATGATGCGGTGATAAGGCTGAGATAGATCCTTTATTTCACACTGGCAATTATTGGGATCGCTTGGATCTCATCGAACCATAAGTATTTATAAATTTAAAAAAAAAAGAAAAAAAAGATCTTGTTCAGATCTACGTCCGAAGGTCGACGTAAAGATGAGCTGACATACAGTACTGTGCAAAAGTCTGGAGCATCCCTAAATTGATGCTGCAGCAAGGGGAATACATTTTATACGTGATTATTGTGTTGCCTGCAGGGTTGAACATGCTTACCCTGAATGAATTAGACATAAAATAGGAAAACAATAATAGAGAAGAAAGTTTGGGTTTCTTCTGGTTGATTTCTGTTATTTGGTATGGTCCCCATTATACAGATAAAACAGCATGAACTGGCTCTTAGAGGCTACCCAGTAAATTTGACTGCAATTCTGTCCTAACATCATTAAAAGGTACACAAATACAAGTTGTCAAATTTGTATTACAAGCATAGTGCAGGATCACTTGTTTCAGATGAAGGTCTGCATATGAACAAATAATACATAATGCTTTAGGGTGGCTCAAGACTTTTACACAGTACTGTAGATCTATCACTATATGAATGAGATCTGCTTTGTTGTGAACTAACTATGTCATAGGTTCTAATAAGAATGAACCGTCATTTTGGTTGAACAGCTCCCTTGGGCATATATAATGATGAGCTGCTTACAGCGATTGCACACAATGAACTTGAAAAAATTCCACGATCTTTCGCCATAAATCAACAGCTGCTCAGTCAATCGTTCCTGCAGACGAAGACATGCGCAGAAGCCTGCTGCTCTTTTCCATGCCTTAATATTAGCACTAAACATGGCCAATTATAAGGATGAGTATATTAGGCAATGGTCACGGCATTCGTGATCCAAACATGGTAAAGACATCTTATGTCAATGTTAAACATCCCCATGCCTATTGCATGAAGATTCTTTCAACAGAAATTGATGCAGGATTATACAATAGAGTCTTTCAGACATAGGAGATCATAACTATCCTGTTCAATAAATAAAACTTTCTCAGGGAAATAACAAATATCAACTTAAAAATAAGATATCAAATATACATTTAAATGCACTAAAAATACTGCTGCTAGGATGAACATTGCTTCAGCCAATCACAGCCAAGGGCGCAAATTTTTCAGCCAATAGTATTGCAGTATTCTGTCATAGCCACCCGTAGGAAACACAGAGAACCTTCCGTGAAAATCCACTATTATGCAATATGCATGCGCAGCCGACAGCCACTCCAGCCATATACTTTTTAAGTTCTTGCAAAGCAGTGGAATGACTTGCTGTAATCGAAGTCACTTCGATGTGCAGTTATTTCAAGTCACTGGGATAAAAATGCAATATTTGATTTCAAAGATTAGTGTAGCGGCAACTCTCGAATCAAAAACTGTTATCAAAAAAGAATACCAAGCAATTTCTTTGTAGTTGATTTCTATGATGTACTAAAACTCCACCCACTGAAAAATTGCTTTTAGGACACTTTTATAAAGCACTGATGTGCGGAAGGCCATAAAATATATTGGGATCAACAACCTTCACTTGTCATTGAGATATTAGTGCATGGGTTGTAAAACCACATTCAGTGATCCTTGCAAAGTCAATTGCATTCAAATTGAGATCATATTCTCCAATGAAACGTGCTTGTCCAATCAGATCTCCTGATTGCCTTTGCAATATTTTGTGAACAGAAAAGTTATATATTGGATCCCTTGTCCAATCAGAGACATTTTAAAAAGGAAACTAGGCTTTTTCTAGTCACCTGTTGAACATTTTTGGACGAGAATAACAAATGGTGGATAGCTGTTTTTCATCCGATAAACATTTTCTGTCATCCTCTTTTGTATAACACTCTCATTAATAGTCACTGGTATTGAGAAAATAATTCAAAAACTCAACGACCATGTATAAATACACAACCAACACAAATATTGGAATCACCTTTAAGAATCATTTTGACTTTATCTCCAAAAAAATTGAAAAAGGACATGGAATACTTTATCGCCTGAAGTGCCAGCTGCCAGAAAAAATCACCCTTCAACTGTTATACAATTCTCTAATAACAATTTGGTACTGTCCTGCTTGTAGCACTTGCAATCCTTACCATGATTTTCCTTCCATATGTAGCCAATATCCATATGTTATAACACCAAATGGCTCAAAGGTGGCATGCACGTCAGCGGCTTTTGGCCTTAGTGAATGTCTCCTATGACCATAATATAAACAGTTTTCCTAGATTGTTTTTGTTCATGTAAATTGTAAGTTTATGGTCAAAATAAATACTTTCTGTCTGTCTGTCTGTCTGTCTGTCTGTCTAATTCTTATTCACATTAGTTGGGGAGGTGTTGATCAGTGTGATGAAAAAAGGGTTTTCCAAAGAAGTCACTTCGATGTGTTTCCAATTCAAATACAACTCACTAACCCGCTCCTCATCAAATAAATTAGTTTTGAAGGTTGATGATATTATAATTAAGCTGCTCAAAATAATACTACATCAATTACCAGTTGCACTCTTATCACGCTGGCCACTTTTCCTTAAATACCTACCATTCTAGTGTAAATACCAGACAAAGTCATGATATCTATATTATCTAAATCCCAAAGATAAGACTTAAAGTAGGGAGCCAATGTCTCATTCACAAAGTAGGTGAAGAATGGAACTCACTACCTCCTTCTTTCAAGACTTATAACAAGACCTAAAAACTTCACCTAATATCAACTTACAACACAAAATGTCTGCCCGTCCACTCGATGGTGAAACACAAGCGATTTGCCAGTCCTCTCTGAACAGGGTTGGCAAATTTAACCCACCCACTAAGTTTAACCCGGGTTAAACTCGTTTTAAAATTGGATTGGGCTAAATAGACATTTTGCCCAAGTGGGTTAAACCTGGGTCAAAACCCATAGTTTAACTTATATTTAGTAGTAAAGGTGCTGACAATGCCTGGCATCAACAAATGATTAAGCAGGGAAAACAAACAATATTTAAAACTATTGTTTCTTAAACATTAAACTTTGCATAGATGATGTAAGATGATGTTAGGACATAAGTTGTCATGACCATATGATAACCAAGATCGATGGTTAGTTGTTGTCCCCAATTTGCAATCGTGAAAATACAAAATTATTTGATGGTTTAGTAATGTTTACGCCATTGTCTTTATAATCTTTGGAATTCATCAGACAAGGACAGGTAACAGACTATATTTGGAAGTCAACTTCTTGTAAATCTGTCCGAGTGTCCATAGATCACTTTAATGAGTCTCTGTAAATCCATTGTATGTAACTTATCAATATTTAAATATGTGAATCATCTCAGTCATTTCTGTCGTAATTTGTTTCAGAATTCAAAATTTTTTGTGCACAGTTCTATTGACTCGACTTCACGGTACTTTATTGTGTACAAAACCTGCTTCTTAATCTTTGTTTGCGTGGCAGAAGGAAGACTATCTCTGAATTATTTACCCACTGAACTGTACGTAAATACGAAAGTTGGTGTCTATAGTGACAAAACAGGTTAATAAGAATGCGACAAACGGGTGACTTAAAGGTTAGTTATGAATGAAGTTGTTACATCAGTAGATTTGAGTTTTAGGTGGGCGAAATGTCCTAAATTACCCAAGTCTGAAAACAGTGAATCCATACTCTCAATCACTTACTTCAATTGGGGTCAATAAATCGAACTAATCTTATGTGAAACCTTGGCATTTAGCCAGCCTGATATTTGTAAGTGTACAGATATTACGATAAACTGCTTCATTAAGTAGAATCTTTTCACGACTTGTATCTAAGTAGAAAACAATGAGACTGCAGCACGTGAGTTGAACAGGTGAAAGAGCCACACCCAATGTAATATAGACAGGTGAAAAGCAGAGCAGCGCTGGCCACCAAGAAGGCTCTGCAGAAATTGCTAAACACTGTTATCGATACTCCCATGAGAAAGGCAGCATTGGCAAACCGCTGAAAAAGCAAAAATCATTGCAAGCTAATGCAAGCCACTGCAGTCTACTTACTGGAAGCCAATGCAAGCTACTGCAAGCCAGCGGGAGCAACAAGCTACTGCAATCCAACAGGAAGCACGACAAACTATTGGAAGTTGATTATCAACAGTATTGTCAAATGGAAGAACAAACGTGTCCTATGATATTAGGTCCCGAAGGTCCAAAAATTATTCGTTACCTAATATATAGATTTTCAATAATATTGAACAATAACATTGCCATACTGAGAGTTAGAACAGAAATTGCTACTCTTAATGTCTAAAGAATTTATAAAAAGTACTGTCCAGTATTTTTATGATAGTTTTATTAGAAGAAAAGGCACAATGTACTGTTAGTCCCTTAAATATGTAAGTACCCGAAGAACACTACATGGTGGCAAAGTTTTGTAATGAATGTTATTCAATTTCTCATAACGTCTGTCTTTCCTGTGTATCCCGCCTTAATATTATTAACACCTTTTGTGTTCCTATTATTGGTTCCATCTGGGATTCTTCTGTTCCTGTTGTTCAACAAGCACCCAAGCAATACTATCTAATACACAGTAATATGATTTATAAGCAGTTTTTTCCATTGAAAATGCTGCTCTTGATAGCATGTGATTGTCATCTGAGTACCTGAATATTCTCTACAAAGAAATGCCCTTAGTACGATAAACCACACTGAAGTGATATTCATAAGTGCATGGATGATTCAGCATTCTCAGCATTTTCGAACCCATTGTCGACAGTTCGGTAATGAGTGCCACTTTCATGAAGATCTTTGCTCTGCATGATCTAGTGACCAGTTGATACAACTCAGGTCAGCTTTGTGCAATGTACACTTTGCTCATCCCACAAACCTGCATGTTGAACTTCCTCACCTTTCAGCGAAACCCCACAGTGAAGCTCTGTTGTCATAGAGATCCCAACGATTTTGTAATTGTCTCAATTTCCAATCTTTAGATTCTACACTCTTAAAAAAGATTTTCTGTTTCAGGAAATAATTGTTTAAAATTAGCCAAGATATTGTTTGTCTTAGACAATGATTGTGTATATCAAACAATGATTTTGGTTAGCTTACACGATCAATGTCTAAGGACAAACAAAATCTTGGATGATTTTAAACAACATTTTGGAAAACAGACACATTTTTTATGTGTATATTGTATGACACTGGTTCCAGGAAATCATTCAAAAGACAGGTTCAAAAGTACAGAGACAAGAGAAAATTGTTATCATGCAAAAGAGTTTTTGAAGATTGAGACATCATTGCATTATGAAGACTTTGCAGAAGTACATTTCAAATGTGCTGCTCGAAATATGAGGTTATCTCTTTGTGTCTTGTCATAAACAAGCCGTTATACAGTGATCATATTTTGCTATCTAAATGGATTTTGCCAGAAACAACCTGCCGAAAAATGATTCTTCTATCCTTGAGCAGGTTTGTATTTCTATCCCTGAGAACATAATATCTTAGTGATGGCATTTGCCAGATGAAACATCAAAAAATAACGTGTAATGTCAATATAACATCTTAGTCTCCAATGAAATGTATGACAATATATTGTATTCGGTGTTTAAGCTGAGGGCAAGTAAAAGACTGCGGGATAAGTAATTGTTTGGACTCCAAGCCTTATCATCTCATCGTCACGTCTGCCTCTCTGACATAAATATATATATATATGAGCTTAGACATTTAAATAATTTGGCGAGTTACTTTGTGAAACCTGCCAATTGAAACTCGACGAGTGATCAGTGGTTAGAATTTTTGAAATATAATCAGAATCTTACCGCATTATCGAATGCATGGTTGACTGCCATGATTAAGTTAGTATTTTTCTTCTATTTCTTCAGTAGCAGCAGCAGCAGCAACAGGGTGTGGCCTGCATCCTCATCACATGGGATGTCAACATTCGTAGCATCTTGTTTATTGTAAGTGTTGTCCATGCAGGAGACACAGAGTGAGTGTGTGTGTACATGAATACCTCACAGTCCTCGTCATGTTGGCGTAGTGCACTGGTGGTTACATGTTTATCAAATGATGGTGATCTGATGGTAGAGATTCAGATGCTGTTGATATGATGTGCCCGCATCAGTAGCATCGGTGGGGAGTGGGGAAGTAAAGTTATTTTGAGTGTGACAGGCGCTTCAGCAGCAGCAGCAGCAGCAGTTGGGTGTGTCTTGCCTTTTCACCTGAGCATCTCCATCCCCCTGGCGCATCACCTGTTAATGTCCCTTAGCAACAGGCGCCAGTCACGAGGCAGCTGCCTGTACCGCAGCAATCATCACGACTCCCAACTTATCGTTTGGTACTCGGATATAATGGCCATATGTTTTGCAAATTGTGCGATTAGTGCATGTCTTGTTTATTTGGTTTAATGAGGCAGTTTTTTTGTTGAAGCAGAACTGCCATGGACAAATCGATGCAGGTGTAACTGCATACTGAATGCACCAAGAGTGCACGAAGAGTGCAGCTAATGCAAGGAAAGTATGGAGGTGCCTTGTACTCAGTGTCTATGCTGAGGCAAGTAAAAGACCCCACCCAGCTTTGCATACGATTAAAAGGGAGAATAATGCATTGCAATCATATAGTCTGTCAAATTGGACTTATAGTTTGCAACAGTAGACCTGCAAGATCGTGAGAATGTACTTCATTGGGCGGTCCGTATTTTTTGCACTCATAGCTTCCCCTTGGTTATCTGTAGTGTAATGTATTGACAATTAAAGAGTCAAATCCAGGGGAATAGGTTGAGAGAGGTGTTTATTAAGGTGGAAACCCTGAAACTGACTGAGGTCCAGTCTGACCTTGCTACATACAGTCAATTCAAACAAAGGATTGTGGGGGCCAGTTGCACCCTCATTAATTATGCAAATTAAACAGGTGCACTGGCTAGACAATGGAATATATACCGAACAAAGAGGGACTAAATTCACATAAAAGTGACTTAGATACATGATCTATAAAACTAAAATATTAATAACGTGATATCGATATCATAGTTAAATGATAGCATTACTGTGTATCTCAAGAAAATGTAAACTCACAATATGTAAAAACTGGCATTGCCAGGTTTAACTTGAGTTAATAGTTGTCATAATAATTATATTACATATCATAACATAATTACCCCTACTGTAACTCCTCTTTGTCCTGCCTTCTATATTTCCTTTGTGTTCTATTGTGTTCCCTCTTGAGATTCTTCTTTCCCCTTCTTCTTTTTATTTGTTTTACCTGTTTTATTGTACAATGCACGAGTGGTTTAGGGACATTAGCTTTTTGGGTGACAGAAAATGCTAGATCTATGGCATGTGAGTTTCATCTTATAGACCCAGTTTATTTCATCCTATTTTTTGAATATATTGTTTACATATATAATTTTGGATAGTACTAAAATTGATTAATTCTTTAATTATCACCATGTGGGTGGACTTCGATAAAAGACAAGGTGCCTATAGTATTTGATATAATTTTATTGAATATTTGTTGTTGGGCAGCCCTTTAGTTGCGGTGTTATCATGACCTTAGAAGGGTTGCCTAGCTCCAAACCATTTATTGTCAATTATGAATTATTATTATTTGTTTATTTTTATTAGGAGCTAAATAAATTATTTATGAATTTGAATCAAATACATGACAGTATAGGAGCAAAAGATGTCATTGAACCAGTTCTTGTCACGGTCAGGTGTCCTTGAGCTTTCTTCAGGTATGTACAGAGCACTAATTACTTCAGCTAGGTGTTCATCAAATGACCCAGGTCTGAATGTTCACCACAAGCACGAATCCACCAGCATCGGTGCTTCTTTGTGGCCCTGTTATTTTGTCACAGCTTGGTAGCTTGTAAGGCAACCCAGATTATGATCATTAAAGCTTTATCCTTCATCCAGGATGTGACAATGAATAGGGTGTGGCTTGTAATGCGAATAAGGATGAAGTAGATAAGCAGTTCCACCGGTCAGTCCAGGTCCTCATCAACTTCAAAGGAATAGCTACAGCTCGATCCTCTTTGAAAAAGGCCATATGATTTCATATGGTTGCCATAGGCAGGCTTATGTACTTGTTGATCACTGTATTGACATTTTACTTGAAAATACTGAAGTAGAATCACAAATGGTAGCACATACATGAAGGTAGCTTGAAATATCTTTTCATAATAGGAATGCTTTTTTTTTCTATATCATATTTATTTACCCTTTTTAACCTTTATTTATCATACTAACATCTTAATGCTGCCCCTACCACAACCTACGGGTTAATTGGGTCTCCGAGCAACACGTAAAAATTATTGGAAATTTATGATGCTTTGTTTAACTGAAACTTGTATGTCTAATGTATGCTTTGCGCATGTTATTTTGAATGTCAGTTGCTGAATAAATCTCTTTTCAATTCTACTTCAATTAAAAGGTGTTTAATTAATTGGGGCTGCAATCAATAAACAATATAGGTGCGGCAGCAATGACCTTTTCAAAATTGGGATAAATAAGTGGATAATAACTGAGTCTGTTGAATATAGTAATCCACATACCCACCGTTTGTTTAAGATTTTAATAGAATATTACATTCAAATAAAATGCATGATACAGAACATTTTTTAAGTCATTAAAGCATTTGCAACGAGTAATACAAAAATACTTGTCTTCATTTGGCCGTCACATTATATTAAGCATATTTCCCCAATATCAAACTGATTTTGATCAATTAACATTCCGGGACGACCTCATTAATATAAATTCAAATTTGGTATATTATCGCATTCTGTGGCTGTTTGTTTTATTCAAAATAGAAATATGAACGTGTATCGAGGAAATCAATTTTTAACCAATATAGCAAAACATGAATGTTAATTTTCCTAAGTTCCTGTTTATGAGATAATACTTCCAACGATAATTGAGACGACACGAAATGTGAACGTCAAAGCAGTGTCGTATTCAAGGAGGGGGATTTGGGGGCCCTAAAACATAGCTCACAATAACATTTCAATAATCAAATTAAATATCAAATCAGTAATAAAACCTTGACTAATATGAAAATCTTGTTGAAAAATATAAATTTTTTTACTCCTAAAAAATGTTGTCCCCCTACACCAATTTCTGGCTACGCCCCAAGTTATAGGTACTTCACCACATGTACAACACATTCTGGGAAATGTATGGCCATCCAATTTTGTTAAAATATACCAACAGGAAGTTCAAATGTATTTGAGGGGGGGGGGGGATTTTGAGACTTAATGGTCAATGTGGAAAAAAAGATTGCCATGATCTGCAAGGAATTGACATATTCTGAAAAGATGAGCTGAATATTCATTAATGATTGCATATGACACTCCTGCTGTCTGTTATTAACACGATATATGCACTGTACTATTAATAATATATAGTTGTGCGTCATTGATAAGTGGTGAGTTACATATAACCTTGGATGATCTCTAGTTCATCCAAGATATAACATTCTATTATTTATATCATGCTATATTCTTATGTCGTACAATTTGTTTATAGTTCTGTATTATTCATAACTAAATTGTAATATTGTAATTGTATATTTGTATATTCTGTGTAAACAACGGTTTGAATAACATCCAATTTGTATGAATTACCAATTTGCACGAATCACACTGTCCCTGTCTATGCATTCGTTATTAATAAAATATTAAATACTAAATCTAATAATGACTTTGTCTCACTTCATCATCAATATACTCTCTTATATAAATAGTTGGCACGTCATAATAGCTACTTAATCTGCAATATTCAGTCATTACACATCATACACAAAAAGTCCACCATATTGGGAGCCAACTTTCACTAAACTCCTTACTGATCATTAATATCAGCTCATTTGTAGGTATAACTACCATTATAAAATGTATATAAATAGTCTGCACCTAATATTAGCTACTTGCTAAAAGCCGACGACAACTTATTGAGAAACGGGAAATCATTTAATCAGAAGTCGACAATGGTGACATGAGCGACATGAGTGCTATCAGTGAAATTAATGAACTTATGAAGTAACATTTCCGTTTCTGTCCCCTTCCTCAAACTTGTCCAGCACTGCCTGATTACATATATAGATATATATTGTGTGAAAAAGAAAGAATAAAAAGATCAGTGTAATTTATTGATTATTTCATCCCTCAGCTTCTGTGACCCCTTACATTTATATATATATTCTTTTCTTTCATTTATTTTATGATTTTTTTTCTTCGTGTCCACTCACCGAGATAGAGGCTGGAGTACTTTTTAACTCAAGAGTTCCTTGAGGTTATTTGGGTTGGAAAAAAGAGGCAGACAAGATGGTTTTATGATCTAAATATTCAATATATATCTAATAAGAATAAAATATTCTTGTAAAATTATTTCATGCACCCAAGAAATTCTGAAATACCCTACCAGTTTATCACATTATATTGATCTATGAAAACCTGAACCCCCTAAGTAAATTGAAAGCAACTAACGTCTGTTTCATGAATATGAAATAGATTGCAAGTTCATTTATGCATCTAATTCTGTTATTTGATGAGGTCTGCAATAATTCACATTAGGTGACATGGGAAAATTTACAGCGATCTTAAATTATGGCTTTTTATTCGTTTGGTATCATTCACCAGCGTCAATCTTTTAACCACCAGGGGCCGCCAGGAATTGCATTGATTCAAAAGCGACATCTGGCAGGCCACAGAGAATACAAAATAATTTGGAACACGTGCTGCACTTGGTAGGTGTGTGAGAATTGAAATGATTTGTTACAAAGGCTAACTAGTTACCATCAATTAGAAGCTGGCTTATCAGTCGTGACGGCTTTTACGTCCATGGTGATCCTAACATGTGTTGACCAGGTGCATCATTTCGCATTTTTTCAATCCAGGTAACTATATGGATTCGAAGTGCTTCAAAGGTTTAGTACAGGGAGCAGCATTTTCTCCTATTCTATTACACAAATAAACAAGCCTATTTTGTGAGCCCTACACAAATTATTAGGCACTTATTCACTTTGAGGGCAGGGCATCAAGATGTAAATATAGTGATAATAAAGGGGGAAAAGGACAGCTACAAAAGATGGGTAACAGGTTTCAGATTCTTAAGCATTTTTGCCAACACTTGACCACATCACTCAAGCAAGGCAATAAATGCCTCACCTTATAAACTAGTGGCAGATTTTATTGCATCACACATCACTACTTGCAAGACGCAGTTGTGCAGGTGGACCTTTGGAAAGCCAAAAAGACTGCCGGAGATAATGCCAGATACCTCGTACTTCATTACAGACCTCCCACAGCTCAATGGGAGGAAAAAGTGCAGTATAGCGGACCCAGATTTATGACCATATTTAACAAGCCTCATTTCCAGGCCTATGACGTAAAAATGCTTGAAATGTAAGTATGACGTCACAAACTAATGTAGTTATGACGGCGGTTTCATCTTCACAGTAAAGACAAGGTTTATTTATGCAAACCCCTGCTTATCTAAACCAATTGTTATTGTAATTGTGCTAGAACTTAAAACTTGTGAAATATTTAATAAAATTAAATTTATTATGGCCGCCAAATATGGGCATAAATATGGGTCCGCTATACTGCACTAAACCCAAACAAACAGCCATAATGGTTTATTGGTCATTTTGCATTGTATACATGCATAGGCTAGGCCTACTGAAGTGACCTAGCACATTGAATTTGTGAATAAACACTATTACTGAATTATCATTGCTTGTTTCAACCAAGTGACATTATATAGGATGTAAACAAAATAGCAAAAAAGCAGGTCAATTAATTCAGAACTTAGGCATTATATAGGGCATGATGCCTCGGGACTCAGAAACCACTTGTACCAATAAGTGGTTTCTGAGTACCGAGTCATCAAGCCCCAATATAATGCCTAAATTCTGAATTAATTTACTTTTTATTTCAAAAGCGGACAACAGATTAATATGATTATAATAATTTCTGTCGAGAGGAGACTCCCTAAAGACATATAAGCTACCCCCGGGCGCACATATCTTCTTCAGGGCCGGTCCTAGCATGAACATTAATTCCGAATTTACGCATTATATAGGGCACTTGCGGGGCCCAAAACGGGAATTAATTTGCCTCCTAATTATCCCTCATTTTAGAAAGTGAAGAGGTTTTTTTTGCTAAAGTTAAATTTGTCTTAAAGTACCTAAATATGGGATGGACAATGCAGCAAGAAATGTGACTCAGATTGACATAAACCCATGTCATAAATCGCATGCCAAACATAATTTATATATTCTTTCGGAATGTTTTGATATCGCCCTGTGTGTACACAAGGATCCAGTATGCCAAATCTGTATTGTGCCAGATATGACAGGTTTGAAATAATGTTCAGTTGAAAGTTCTATTGCTTGAAAACAACATTTTCTCAACTTCGTTATAAAAGCAAGGAGTATTACAAGTTTGTCTTATTACGAAATGTATCAAGAAATATTGTGTTTGTAGAAATTTCTTCTCATCCTATATAGCTTCAAATTTAATTCACTAGCCGTGTACACAACACCATTCACTAGATTCAGATTCTTGAATTTTGTATTAAGATTTACATTAGTATTTTTTCATTATATTCACAACTGTTATGCAAGGAGATCTCACTAAGATAACCTATATTATGGCTAGCATGAGGCCATCAGGAGAGATCCATTAATATTGAATAATTTACATTAAATCAATTAGATTGGAACACAATATGGAAATTACTCTCATCAGTGGTAGTTTATCTGCATTAATATCTCAAGTTGGTGAAAAAGATTATTGTGATGAAGCAGTATGGTGAAAATTTATATAAAATATAGTAGTTGTCAATATTGCAGTCTGCAGTATAAGATGCTATTGTGTTATTTTTCACATATTTATCAAATCCATCTAAACTTTGTGTTTCTATTTTTTTTCTGTAAGCTATGGACATATTATAATATTAATAAATCTATAATTAATAGTCTGTTTTGCAAATTGATGTTTAATTAAGGGAAGTCGTATACATATATATAGTTGACCAGCTATTCGAATTTCATAGTAAGGATCATCTCTAGATAGAGTAAGCAAATCAAGAAAATACTGTGGAAAGACATTGTTGAATCGATTATGGCAGAACTTAAGGTCATGCAGTGCACAGATATCATGGAATTTCAAAATATTTAATTGTATTTACCATTAGTAAAGGCTTTGACAGGTTTTTTGTTTTGTAAAATGAATATATTTTGACTTTTTAAGTGTGACAACACAAGAGAATTATACATATATAACAATGCACAGAGAGGCAACATATTTATTAATCTGTTCATTATACCTACTGTTTTTGCTAGTTTCTTTGTAATCATAATTTATCTAACATCATACCAAGGAAGTTAAATTCAATGACAAATTCGATAACAGAATCATCTGTTGTAATAGTAGGAATTTGAACTCTTCTTTGGGGTGCATGGAAAATCATGGCTTTCGTTTTGTTGTCACTGTCAGACCAACTCCTCATTACACTTATATCATTGCCTTCACCTTGAAAGGTATTTAGGGAAACTACAAGAGTAGTATCATCAGCGTAAACAATTGGATGAAAGACAGAAGTGGCATTGACAAGATCGTTGACATAAGTGATAAATAAAAGAGGACCATCAAATAATGGATTTTCACGGAAGGTTCTCTGTATTTCCACCAGGTGGCTAAAACAGAATACTGCAATACTATTGGCAGGGAAAGTTCCCGCCCTTGACTGTGATTGGATAAGGCAAAGTGCATCCAAGCAGCAGTATTTTTAGTGCATTTTAATGTATATTTAACATCTTATCATTCAGTTGGTATCTGTTATTTCCCTGAGAAAGTTGTATTTATTCAATAGGTTAGTTATGATCTTCTTTGCCTGAAAAGCAAAATGAGTTATAAGAGGAGAAGAAAGACTTATGTCTTGTTGAATTCAGGACTGCAGTGAAAAGACTCTATTTCAGAAGGTTTAGTTTCTTAAATAAGCCACTATAAGAATCCTCATGGTTTTTTTTTTTGGGCATTGAATGGCAATGTATTTTTTAATCTATTAATAATACCAACTGTTTTTGCTAATTTATTTTGTGATCACGTCACAGTGACTCTTCCAAATAAGATGCTTATCAATCATAATACCTAGAAAATTTAATTCATCAACAAATTTTCTAACGAAATCTTCTATTTGTAAGATAGGATGTTGAATTCTTCTTTGCAGGATGTGGAACATCATGGCTTTTTTCTTGCTATTGTTATAGACAATTTGTTAACCTTCATTCAATTGCCTACCTTGATGAGCTCATCATGTAAACAAATGGCATTGTTTACACTTTGAAAAGTAGTTAGTGAGGTCACCGAAGTAGTATCACATTTCTGTGTGTTCACACTGTTCCATGAGGGCGGGGGCCTAGCTCAGAGATAGCGCTCTGAGCTTCCAACCGCTGGGTCCTGGGTTCGATTTTTGGTCGAGCCTAAGTTGGATGGCTGTTTCATCCTTCGTCTCATTGCCATGGTCTCTGCCTGTCCTAATTAGCCCAACTGGTGCAGAAATACAGGACGTTAAGCCCTAATCACCCACCCACCTTCACAGTGTTCCATACCATCGTTATGGTGGAAAATTCTTTCCAAATGAACACTTATATCAGTTTACAGAGGTCCAGGTGTGCAATACATTTGAACCTCAGATTTAAACATCATTGATTATAATCAAATAGGCTAGAGAAAACGAGTACAGTAGCATGGTTCCTATGAGAGGTGAAATAATCATAGAATCAAATAAAAACTGACCTTGTGCATCGTCCAGCATTCAAACCAGACAGACTGATTAGAAGCCAGCTGTTCAATCGTAAATGCTGTGTGGCACCCGGTCAACAGCATTAATCACTTGACGTTCAGGCCGGACTCATTAATCTCAGAATTTGTCGCATGGAAATGACAAATGATCTTCAGATAAAGAATCACTCCCTAAACAAATACGATAGAAGTATGACATTTTAGTAGATGGTGTGAGACTGCTTCGGGGTTGCCATAATGAAAGCAACAGAACAGCAGAGAATCAAGATGTACAGTAAATGACGTCGAAGAGACATCTGCAGAGGGATATAAAGGAACCTAAGCTGCTCCAAGGCTGTATACTGTGCACTGGGACAATTAATAGCATAGAAGGAAGGGCAATTTGGCCCCCCAACGGTCACTGCTATGCTCTAAGCAACCATTGTCCCCTGGGCTCATTTGCAAATTAAGTCACTGCACTGTCCACTGTCCAGTGTCCGAAGAGGCTCATTGAAAGAGCAAGTACCTGCAGATGTTGCCAGTAAATATGAACAGCAAACACAATGCTATCTGTCAGGGTGAAACAATAGTATTCACCAGTGTATTCACTCCTATGAATGTCTGAGTGACGATTGAATTGGTTGTGTGTGAATAAAGCGATTCGCGTTTATTATTCTTGCCGTTCTCGCCACCTCACGTCATTTCCGAGATGATCTGTAGGGAGAGGGCGACAGCTGCATTGTCCTTTGGATCAGTAGAGTCTGCAAGGTACAGGACCCCCCTCCCCTACCCAGACAATTGCAGTAAAGTGCACTCTGCCCAAACTGGTCAATTTCCTGACCGCTGCAAAAGGACGGTGTTTGCTATGCACTGCATCCTTGGCATGTATATGGACAAGGTCAAAATGTTGGACACCGGATGTCAATACTGCTTGTTCCATGTTCCAAGAAACCTTACCGTTGCCTTTCCAGACACTGATTGTCATGAGCCTATATTCATATCGCTGAAATCCTCATCTTTAGTATGACAATATAAAAACAATAAGATTTACTAGTCTGACTAGAGATTTAACTGATTTCAAGGGGTCAAGAAGAATCCGACACTAAAAGAAGGAACTGCTGCCAAAAGTATACAGGGATAATTCTGGCTAAAATTACAAATGAACTCTATTGACAATATATCATACTCCAGTCCTTTTTCAAAAGCACTCGAAAAGCACATCCTTCACATTATTCTCTTCTTTCAATATGTGAAATGGATAAAGTGATCCCAGCACGTATTTCCTATATTTCTTGTGTGAGCATGACACGAGACAACAAGAGCAATTCCATGGCGCCACATTAGCAATAAAACTCAATATACCACTTGAAATTCACGTCAATCCAGAGAGGCTCATGGTGTTTCTGGTCTAAGATGATTGGTATATTGCATCTTACCAAAATTAATAAGACATTAACTATGTATAACCATGGATAAGAAAAGTCGA
Source organism: Alitta virens (assembly GCA_932294295.1). Taxonomy (NCBI): domain Eukaryota; kingdom Metazoa; phylum Annelida; class Polychaeta; order Phyllodocida; family Nereididae; genus Alitta; species Alitta virens. The sequence continues at coordinate 11,237,319 of OW028577.1, read as the reverse complement.
AGAAATAAGTGACTAAGGATGGTCGCAAACATTTGGTTTCATAAAATATGGTTGACTCTAGACAGTTGTAGCAACCTATTCCTGGATGTAGCTATAACTGGCTAAACCCAGCTGCTTCTGTCTACCCCTAGGTTATAGTCGGCTTACTCCTAGCAACCGAAAAAATATAAACCTTCATAAATGTAAGAAATGTATCTAATATAACTCTCCACTTATTCACCAAATGGTGCTGCATGTAGTTTTAGATCCGGCTTTGAGTAGCCAGCTATAGCCAGTTTCATTTAGTGACTGATAGCATCGAATAGCAGAAGTTTTCTAGCTTTGTCTAGGTTCAATTTGACAGGCCCTTTTAATGACTTAACTGTTTGGCACTTTTAACAGTGAGTGCCGTGTGTGACTACAATTAGTCATTCTGCCTTGTTTTTTTATATCTGGCGTCTAGACCTATGACACAATAGATCTATAACTGATATGGTTTGTTTCAATGCCAGGTATTATTAGAGCACTTGGTTTATTGGGTGAAAATAACTAGGTCAAGGACCCAGGTGGGGTATTCTTGCAAACTCTTTGATTTGATTGGTTGTTCAGTTATGAAGAACCAGTCGGGAGCCTCTTCACTTATTTTAATGTATTCGACCCAGAAAGGCTCATGCACAACTAACCTAGGCAGTATTCGCCTTAATTTTGGGTTAAAATCCTTGGTTACAACTTCCAAAGTTTTTAAATTAAAGATTTAGGCATAATTGAACTTGTAACTATGGAGTATTACTGCAGTAAAAAAAGTAAACACATCGCTTGTTCACTGCTCAGGTGAGCTATTTATAGAACACAGAGCCTACACTTAAAAAAAAAAAACTCTTATCCACAACTAGATTTGGTGGAGCAGTGGAGAGAGCGCTCGCAATTAGAGTGTGGTGACACTGTAGTGGTTCAAATCTAGCTCAGTGAATTTTTTTCTTTCATCAAAGTTACAAATTTAATTTTTTGTATATTTGAACTGGTCATAGTGGAGCTTTATTGCATAACAAGATGATTTGTCGAGTCTCTGACTAGCATAACGATATCCACACCATTTTATGCACATCATATCATTACTTTTTTTTATCATAGTATTATTACTAGTATTACATGTAATGATTGCATATATTTGTTCATCTTTTCATGTACTGCTGATATTAACGCAAAGTTATGTTTCCAGCATTACAATTAAGCTCTTACTAAGTAAAACTCATACTTAAATATTGCTATGTGTCAGTTATATTTACAAATATAAACATTGCTTTCTTTATTGGCACCCATATTAATCATGTTATATGTAATTGACTTCCTTTGTTGTTCAACCATGTGTGCATATTTAGTGTTACATTGTAACTTCTTATCCTTGTATCATCATAAACATTTGTTGTAATACATTCAATCATGTTCTGCCCACCAGTAATGGGATGTTACATCTTTTATATTTTATATCATATGTACTTTAATACATTTGTTTGTATTAAAGCTTCATTATAAATGATCTTGTATTTACATTCCTTTCATTTAACCCAGGACCATTCAACACTTAACTTATTTGCTTAGTGCCATCATGGAGGCTCCATGGTCCCAATATCATGTACAATGACACCTGACTACTGCTAATATTGATCACGTTGCCAGATATCTATTCTTTTTAAAGAATTTTCTTGTTAGTGATGTTAATGCTAATTAAATATGCCAATGCTTTCATGGGCACAGATTTTTGATTTTTCTGGGGGGGGGGGAGAAATCTGCCAAAACCAAATCCTGAAGAGATCTTCATATAAAAATGTCCAGCATTGAGAGCAACTGCTCTCACCCTTACAATGCAATTTAAACATATACCTCTAAAGATTTACTTAAAATATATAAAGAAATTTCAAGATGCCATCGTTTTTGTTTGCAAATCTGGGATCCTGCATGTCATTTAAAAAATGTTGAACTGTATCTACAGTATCTCTGAGTAATACCATGAGAATTTTTGTAAATGGTGCCATTGACAAATTAACCTTATTCTCAAGTACTAGACATCTGTGTATGACAGCATTATTAGGTTTGAATCTATGATTTGACTGACTGAATGATTTTGTCTAAAAATTTAAAGAACCTAGGTCTGTAAGGACTATAAAATATGCCGTTTACAGTGACTTCATTAGCAAATTTCTAGGGGGTGGGGATATTTAACATCAGCCCCCCCCCCCCCACACTTGCTTTGTAGGGGGGGGATACATCCCCCCATCCCCCAGGATCTGCGCCCCCTGGTCTTCATAATTCCATCCACACGTCAAGCTTGTCGTCTGGAAAAGTAAGGTCGACGAGGTGGTCACATATGGCATTTTTGTACATTCAGATTTAGTCAGTATATATTTGTTTGTAAAACGAGTACTAAGAAAGACTACGATTCCGTGTGTGTACAACTAGCTTAGTGACAACCTTTCTTCAAAGTGCAGTAAATGCTAATTCGATACTAATTGTGTCTTCAGAAGTAGGATCTACAACACTTGTGCACCCTACTGTCATTTGTGGCCAAATTCCCAATTGGTTTTTCACCTCGTCCTGACTTGCAATTGCACATCTGCATCACAAAGACTATTTGGGTCTGAGCTGCATGATGCTATTTTGTCCACTCTAGCTGCCCACTCAGCACTGATGCACCGCCCATCTTGTTTGCCTTGCCATCTGTCTGCAACAAAGGTTTGGTACTCACAAGGATGGGTTTAATTAATAACTTCATGATGTCCTGAAAAGGGTGGACTGGCCTAATGATCAAAATCCTATTAATGTCCATTATCTTGCATTCACATACATCAGCTTTTTTTGTTTGCATCCGCTGTTACTACCAACAACAGCAGGACATCCAATTAAGACCACTTATAGGATTCCCTCTGTTTGTATCTGACAGAGAGGTCTATGTTCAGCCGAGCTACAATCATTGCCCATTATTGTGAGTGCTGTGACAGACCGCTTCAGTTGCAGATGTTGATGTCCAAACTGGGTGACGCGATGTTCCAGTCATCCTAAATGCTTTATAAATTTTGAATTTATTTGGTAGACTTTATGGAAATTATATATGGACAAGGTCAAAATGTTGGACACCGGATGTCAATACTGCTTGTTCAATGTTCCAAGAAACCTTACGGTTGCCTTTCCAGACACTGATTATCATGAGCCTATATTTATATTACACCCTTTTCACGCGGCAGCCATGTTGGCATTATTGCCCCATTGACCTCTCTTTATACTCAGATAAGTATTGTGACGTCATCAATAGACAGTGGCCATGGTGAGGTCACAGAGTGCAAGAACAATGGTTAATTAATGACATCATAGTTTATGACGTAATTAAAATGAGGTCTATGAGGCAAAAATGCCACCATGGCTAATCTGTGAAAAAGGGTGTCATATCAAGTACTACTGGAAATTTTGAAATTATGCACTGGATTTTATTGGAAAAACTAAAGCTTGTATTTGAACTTGACATTACGCAAAATGTTAGCTAGCATGCATGTAAAACACAATCATGAATATCACAACATAATGTGCATTTGTTTGACAATCAACAATGTCCTCCCAGTCTATGGAATTATAAGGAAATGAAGCATATTCCTATATGGCAGCTATGCTCGTATTAATGATTAGTCTTAGTCCTTTTATGAGAACAGAATCAGGATGGGCAATCTAGTGCTTGACCCTGCATCCAGCTTACACCTAATTTCCTTGGTGACAGAACGCAGAAGACACGATTTGCGTGTGCAATTAACACATTGCTGCCCTTGCCAATTTCTGTACTTCCTCGCCAGATGTGATTCACGAACTGCGTGGAATGGATGTCCAGTATTACTAGGAATAATTTCCATGTCCGTTGACGCATGAGGGAGATTCCTGCTTGAGTTCTATGATGGCTAGTTCAGTCTCATGAAAGCAATGCATTCTTGCTCCTTCGAGAATTCATATCCATAACATTGTTGGTAATGGGATTTGTAGGGCGCCAGGTGGCTCCTGAGTGCTTAATCTAGTGGGGGCTGTTGTCTAAGAAATTACCCCCCCCCCCCCCAACAAAATGCAAATAACACCCCTGAAGAGCCATTTTATCACTTTGTTTTTTTATTTGTAAAGACTCTCAGGGAAGTTTAAACCACTTCCTCAATTATGTGTTTCTCTTTTCAAGTTACTGATTTTCAGGAGCCACCTGGTGCCTAACAAATCCCATTGCCAACAATTTTATGGATATGAAATCTCGAAGGAGCAAGAATGCATTGCTTTCATGACCGAACTAGCCAGTGTCTTACTGCTAATGCAGAGGTAGTTTATCACGACAAATCAGCTCCAACAAGCAAGGCAGGGCAGTGAGGCCTGCTGCCAACTGCCCACTAATCTTTACAACTGGTTGGTTATCAATCTCCCCAGTTACTAAGTATCCGTTTGCCTGAATGTTACCTTCCTGACTCAGTGCTGAAATCCACGTGTAACCTGCTTGGTTTGGGCCTGGGAAAGAATGTGTGGGTCCCATAACACCAAAAAAAACAAAGACCAAAACAAACCCACGTGTCTACTACTGGTCTAAATAATAAAAACACAGTTTAGAGGTAATATGTCATAAAATGATATATTTAGACACGATTGTAGAAATAATTGAATGATATGCATGTCAAAACCAATTCAGTGCTGTGACATGTGTATATACTGGTGCATGCTAATCAGCTGATCTGCTGAATCTTCGTGTCTTGGGGCAACTGGATGTTTAGCTAAATTGTTGTTATTTTCAACGTGCGAATCAATGACAATCAATCTGTCTACAAATCAATATAAATGTCCAAGAAATCGAAACATGCTTCACCAAAGAATGTATGCTATGATTCTCTTCAGTCCTATCACTTCTCATAACATAATCATTGCAGTCTTGGGCAACATCACAGCAGTACACTGACCCTCCCAATGGCCCTGGCATTTTTCTAATCTGCCCAAAGTATTGGAGGCACGTGGCACTCCAGGCCTAAACCATCTGCCAGAGAAGTATCTAGATCTGCTCTTAAGAATTCAACTCCTTCCACAAGTTCCAGGTGACTGTATGCTGAGGTCAAAATAACAGGCAACCTCTGGAGCAAAGTTCGTAGGTGAAGAGTGATGGCTTACCTTGTAATAAATGTTCTCCCACAATCTGTCCAGTTGCTGTCGTCACTTGAACATTTCGTTGCTCTTCTTTAGCATCATTTATTGGCTATAAACCTACATTTAGCTTGTAGTTACAGAAGTGCAGTCTGCATTCCCATGTTATGAGCACAGAAGTATGTCTTATTCGTCTTAATATACTTTGAATTAGTCTTCCATCTGTGCCTTTGGTCACAAAGTACACCTGTTTCAATTACTTATCGAGGTACACCATAAGCATCTAATACATTATCCTGTATACATGTCGCCTGGAGAGTGTACTTCGCACATTTTTGTAATTTAAAATATAGTTATGGGGAGAGTGTACCTCCCTGAAGCATTCCTTAACACCTTCTATAAGTCCTTAGTTTTTAGGAAATGGGTAAAATCCAGCGGTAACTACTACATCATTCAACACAGATGTGCAGGCACGGAATAAAAAAACTAACTTTGTTATCGAGTTAAGTCATCCTGCTAACGCAGGGGTAAGCAAAATTATCAGAAAACTAGAATAAAAAGTGTGGATGGTCTTCATCATTCCGGATGTTCAAAGGGTAATCCTGGTACTAATAGCTTATGTATACCAAACTAATGTAAAGTTATTTTTAAGATGAATAGCGTAATCCATCACACAGAGGCCAGGTGCACATACTGCGTCCCACAGGGGGATTGAAATAGATGTGAAGAAACCGTGATAAAACTGTGATAAAACGATGAACTAATATTAAAACATCAAATCAGACGAATACTGAATACTTCCTCGGTGATGTGCTTAGTACGGCAACAGCATGATAAAGTACATAACGTCTCCCTCAGTATGTCCACATGACGGCGTGGTTGGTCACAACAATTGACACTGACAGACTCCCAGTGAGGGTGCTGTCATTAGCCTAGCAGTGTAATAATGCGTAATAACATGAGGCGTAACAGGCCTCCCTGCAGCATCCCATCACATCCTGCAGAAAGATGATGCTAACTCCATCACGTCACCTCCTCTCCTGCTTCAGCAACATTGGCCACTGCTCATCTGCCAGCACCAGACCTGCCCAGAGATGCAGAGAGAGAGAGAGAGAGAGAGGGAGAAAGAGCACCACGCGGAGACCCATGAGCTTGTGTGAGTTGCTGTAAGCTCCCAGCTTCCTCGTACAAACAAATGCACACTGACGATTTGCTTTATTTCAAGGAAATTGAGTTGTTTGATCTGAATTCGGCAGCCTGACCTAGCACTATATAGCGTCAAGTTTTTCCTACAGTGATTGACGTTCTCAACAACTTGAAATGTGCAATAAATCAAAAAGAAATCCAGAAGTTTAATAAACTGGAGATGGAAACTTCAGCAATTGTAATGAAACTGTCATGTATATTAATAGAGACAGACTTGAAGTTAAACACAAGACCCTGGCATAGTCTGACAAGGTCAACCAATAACCACAGTGTCCTTGAAGAGCTGTAGGCAATTTCTGGCGATGTGATTGAGTTTGATATCAGTCGACTGTATCAGCATATATTTGAAGACAAAAAATTGCCAGTAAAGATAATAAGTACAACAAAAGAATACATATACAGGGCCGTAGCCTGGGAAAACTTCTAGTTGGGGGCAGTTTGGTCAAAAGTCAAGCTTCTGATGTACTGATGTTCTATTCCCTTCAGTATCCAAATATGTACTATATTTGTGGAAATTCTAGGGGGGGGGGGCAGTCCCCCCCCCCCCGTCTTAGACTACGGCCCTGATCTATCCCCATTCAATTTAGCTAGTGGACAGACAAACGCAATGGATGCACAAAGGATATCTGTCAACCCTTTAATACAACTGGGGCTTTTCTTGTCAGTGGGAAGATAAACTGTGTCTGCTGGCAGCTGCCATTCACGAGCCTTGAATTAAAAAGGCAATTTCCAACAGCCTGGACCGAGCCAATCATTCCGGTCAATACAATAAGAGAGGGTGATTCCTGAGTCTGTCTGTCTGATTCGCTGGACCAAAAGTCGCATCAGGCGGATGCAAAAATCGAAAGGCAGCATCACTGAGTGTGTTGCTCTCATCTCAGAGATTGGCAAAAAACACACAACAAAGTTCGATGCTTGATCGCAGGCAGTTCAGCCTGTCCTGTGTTTGATGGTCACGAACAGAGAGAAGTACGGGAGCTGGATGTCAATAAACAAATAAAACACAAATCAATAGGGAATTTTGCTTGCTTCTCAGCTTAGAATTTATAAGCCCACATCCCACCCAGTCAGATATGTTACATGTGACTTTGCTTTACAGATCTGCTAGATCCGGGGACTCCCTATCTGATAAAAAGGATTGGCTTGGGAATGATTTTATGCATGGAAGACACTGGGATCCAACAGTGGAGGATATGAAAGATTTATGCACGGATGAGAGATATGTAGATCAGTGAGCTCAATATAACCTCATCCAACCAAGTGAGATATTGATGAAATATTCTCACCAAGCATGTGATGATTCACTTTTATGACTTTGCTTTTCATTACATTTCGCAGATGCTCTGACATATCGCCCAGGAGAGTGATAAAGGCCCTACATTATTATTGAAAGATAGTATACATGATCTGCTGTGCAAATAGTTTGCATTGCAGTGCACAGTGTAATGTATTCACGCCACAGGAATCATGGGACCTAATGAAAATAGAAGCTGGAATTTCAACGATTCATGCAATTTGATGTTTCATACTATAATTTCAAATTTTCTTTGAAAAAAGTATAACTATTACCCGCTGTGGCCTTGGATGTTGGTTTTAATAATAATGTTCAATAAAGTGGCGTTTAGCTCTTGCTGATCTAACCCCGTATCGTCTCCCACATCTGCTTCATGGTTGGTCGTTAAAAACTTGTGCTGCACTTGCATTTCTGATGGTGTTTAATGTGAGAAAGTATTGAAGCCATTTTTTTGCTGCTCTTTAGTGGAGGAAATTCCATCAGTTATGAAAGGGCGAGATTGAAATGACCTTCCACTCAGATCAGATCAATGTGCACACTGACTCTTTCAACATCTTATTGGTCAGTTGGGCTGGGCAGTAACCGCTGAACGGCCTCTGAATCTAAAAAGGAAATTGTTGCCAGAGTGGAAGTTTTCAGGGTGGAAATTGGCTGAAATCCGAGGCGCAGAAGAAAGCGTAAAATTCAAATCCCCCATCGCTGTTGAAATGCCACATGGTAATTCTAGATGCCTTGCATGAAATCAAAGTTGACGGAACAGATCTAAACCTGCCTGAGGCTAAAAATATTTTTCTTGGGCACTTGCTTAATTGACCGGTTCAACGGCTAGGATACAGTTGTGCCATTTTGAGCTGCAGAATGATGGTATGCCCCCGTGCACTTGACTGCCTTTTGAGAGTCACCTGCACCGGCAAGTCAGCAGTTTGGAAAATGGCAGCCTCCAGATATTGGACATTGGTATGTTGGCTTTTGGCTGCTTGGAAACGCCAGGATGATCAATTGAGTCGATATGAAGATTTTGTCCTCCAGAACATCAGATAATATTAGCATAAGTTATATCTTCTTGTTCAGACGTATCTATTCTGTTGATTAACTGAATGACTTGGAGAGGTCCTTGAGAACTATTTCTATACTTCAGGGGTGCATTGTGTTCACGTTTTATTAAGTATTAAGCCAAATATGGGCAATTAAATTGACTCAATTTCTAACAAATGTTTGCAAAATTTAAATTATAGCAAATTTTTATTTTAGCTGGAACCTACTTTTATTTATCCTACTTTTTCGTATGTCTTTATCATTACTGAATGTCATTTACTTTGTATTTTCTGTTTACATTGTGGACACATATGTCATGAATGACGTAAAGCTGTCAAATAAAAATATATATAGTATATCACAGATGCTTATTGTTTCTGGCCTCGCTTCTTGTGCATTTTCAGATTACACGTGATTTGTGATATCTTCCACGTTTTCTTTGCAAGATGGAAAAGAAAGCTGAGCACATAAAACGATGACCCAATCACCACAAAATACCCAAGAAGCAGCTGCAGAATACAAAACACAGGATCCTGTCTTCCTGAATCTGCGATCGAAGTCCATCACCTCCAGTTTGCACTTGGGCAGCAACATCTTTGCACCCGTTCATCATCCAGACAATGGATTTGTCGTGTGCAATTTGTTCAGATAACACTCACTGACCCTTCTGGGCCCTTGGCAATAAACAATCTTTGATATAACGCCATCACGATGGTGTTTACCCCAAAAAGGTAAAGATGGGGTAAGCTTTTATTGGATCTCTAAATTGATCTGATGAGAAATATCTGATCTCTGATCTGTGGGTATTTGTCATAAGTTTAATATCAAGGATTTATCTTTTATCAGGACGACAAGTCTTTTCATCCACCTCGAGTCTTTCCATGTGCAAAATGAAAGGTCTCATAGGAAGCGAGTAAAAAATTGACAGCTTATGTCCATTAATTTTCTATGTGCACCTAAACAAAATACGGTAGTTTCTCCTTCATAAATAATCACCATTCTTTACATTTCAACAACAACAATTCAATTCAATTCATTTATTCCATTTATTCTCTCATCATTCTTGATCATTCAGTTTAAACCTTTCATAAAGAAAACCACATCAGTCAATTATAACATTCCACACAACGTGACACAAATCAATCATGATATGTACCTTCTAACAACTCTAACCATTCCCTTTATTTCTATCAACTATTTCAGCAGACATTTAGTGTATTTTGCTAATCTCTGAGATTAGAGCAACAGACACAACAAACATTTTTACCATTCAGACCTTCTTTTGTGCCCGACTGTTTATATGAAAAATATATTGATGAAAAATATTAATGCTTGAGTCGATGATAAAAATGCTAGGAATGTCGTCCTGGTATTTCAATTTTGGTAGACGTCCTGTTTACTTCTGAACACCAGGTGTCCTGACCTTGGTGCATTCAAAGGGCAATACATCTTCTCATAGAAACGAGCGTTTATAAACTTTTTTCTACGCGTTATTCCTAAATTTATTAATCCAGATGGATACGCAAGAGGTGTCTGGATGTCAAAGCTTTTGGAAAAGTCAAATGAATTTCGCAAATGTAGTTACTAGTACCTTCTGAGAAAGTGGGGTGAACAGAAAAACCATTAACCTTGATGTAGGATAAATGGTTTAAATCACTGGTCTGAGCCTATGAACAGATACCATAATTAAGTGTTGTATTTTTTTTGATTCTCCGAAGGGAAGGGGGACATAATTATGCATTTAACATATTAACCCAGTTTTGCTCCTCCGAGTTGTGATATCTCGGTTTAGCAGTCTTATATACAATATGATTATTTTTGTCCAATTAACTTATATTGCACGTAAATGGTAAATAAACATGCAGTGCATGATCGAGGGAATTGTTTTCCACAACAGATAAAGAGTCAACATATAATATTAGTTTTTTTTTTTATCAAAGAATAGTTATTTTAGCCAGAATAACAGATACTCAGTACTATACATAATATTATATATAAATGAGTACAATTTACGATATGCGAATGTTGCCTAACATCCACTCCATCATGCTAAGTACAATTTACGTTATTATATCCTGAAATAATGAGCCACGACAATGAATAATTCAGTTATATTACTTGTTCATCCTTTAATTGCCTCGCAGTGCAATTTCACAATGCCAGATCTACATTGTTGAAGTCATTCTGGCAGTCGTTGCCCGGTTAAACAGCGGAGTGAATCAACGTTAAATCGGCCCCTGATGACCTTGATATTAGCCATGCCTTTTGAACTAAGGGCAGTAATTAAATGTTGAGTTGATTATAAGCCAACCTATTACCAAGATCGCATATCAGTCTGACAAGAAATAGAATTGATCTAGCAAGGGCACCGAGGATGAAAATTGAGATGAGCACCCGTGGATAGTGTAAATAAATCAACGAAGAAGAACAGTATGCAATGAGATGTTTGTTCAAAGCTAAAACTGTAATTTTGTGAGATCAGTGTGTGTTACGCTAAATTCCCAATCTGATTATTTAAAACCATTCTTTTAGGTTATGATGTATTGCGGCTTTTTCTTAGAAAACCAAGAAGAAATTAAATCACAATATTATCTTTATGAAAGAAACCGAAAAATGCTCTTTTACAAAATGCAGTTTGATCTTTTTTATTGTCTGGCTGGCTATGTTGTTTTGAATATTATCATATCCTCAGACATTGTGCTGTGTGGTGCTTTGGCCTCTCAGTGGTAAGCTGAAAGAAGACACCTCTAAGAAGGTCGTTAGACCAGTGGTCAGTGTGGTCAGTGACAGCATTGGTGACCCGTGTAAGCCTCTAAGCAGTCTGGGTCACTTTCGGATGGACAAAGCAAAGCGATGATAGAAATAGACTAAGCTTCTGCAGGAGATCCTCAAGTTACAAGGATGGTTACATTGGGACATAGACATCTCATGGGTAACAGATAACAATGATGTAAGGATTTATTGGCTCCATAACTGGTGTTTATTATAACGGTAAACATGTGTATCTGGGGCAGATGCTGTGTATTAAGTAGGCCTAGGCCAGCATGTAACCTCAGTGTCAGACTTAGTGTCAGCCTAAGTAGCTCGTTTACTGTTGCATCTGGACCCTCCTCATCCCCCAGGAATGCTGCTGCTGCTGCTGCTGCTGCTACTGCTGCTGCTGCTGCTACTGCTGCTGCTGCTGCTGCTACTGCTGCTGCTACTGCTGCTGCTGCGTTGATGCTATACTGATGCTTAGCACTGCTTCTGTGGCCAATGAGAAATAAAGAGAAGTTAGTGTATACAGGAGTTAATGGCTGTGGTTTAGGCAAATGTATTCCATGAGCACACTCAGCATATAACCTAACTTCTACGCTGATGATAAGACTGGCTTTTTGTCCCAAATGCAGTTTTTGTGTCAATGCCTAAAGGGAGACTTATGATAACCCCTGAGTGTGAGTTACAAAACCAAACTGTTATTGCGTGTAGCATTATTTTAATTCATACCAAGTGGAAATAATTGGCAATACACTTTATATTATGATGTACATATAATAATACATTTATCCATCCACCCCCTGTACGTAATAAAGATCTAGTTATGTAGAACTGATAGTAGCAACACAGAACATCAGAGTCATGGTGGTCTTGTTGTGTTGACCCAGCCAACATTGATGGGAATATATTGGGTCTGTAAGCAATGCAGGGGAAAAGGTGTTTTCTTAATTTTGTTGACGATGTCACGATCGAGTTCTTAACCTTTAGTCCCATCCGAAATACACCTGGAGAGGCAGGGACTGAAGAGATCCACCCAGGGCCATCCACGTCCATCCAGGATCAGATTTACTTGGCCAGGACAGGATGAGAGCAAATGTTGGTCCGCCCAGGAACGCTGGTCTCTGCAAATATTCACTGAAGGACATTCGAATGAATCTGCCTGGTCCTATCATAAGCAGATTAGTCCACAATGAGAATCTTTTTTTTTTTGGGAAGATCGCTATTTTTTTTAATATATGGATGTGAGAAACCAGCAGGTTAGTGTTTTGAAGATATATTTTTTTACATTTCCCACGACCCTTTGTATCCGTTTTCTTCAGGCTACCATTGTTTTTATAGACGAAGTTATTCTTACCGTAATTTTCACTGAGTGCTTCTTTCGTAGAGAAATGAAAAACTCCTGTTGTTATTAGCAATAACAAGCTAAAAAGCCTCCAAATTTTACCCAACAAAAATAACATAGGCCCAATGTTTTAACTTGGTGGATTGCTTCCATTCCATTGATAAGGTCAAGCCAACTGAACTAAATAGAAAAGTGAGCAAACTATATGAACACAGATTATTTCCAATCCAGTTTCAAACTAAACTAGCAGAGTAAATGAAGGTCTTTGGGTCACATTCCTTAATAATGAAACAAACATAAAGAACATTTCCTTGATTACGGTTCACTTAATGAAAGCATCCCTAAGTAATTGGAAGACCCCATGGGGGATTTGGGATGGATCATTCAAGACTGGACGACCCAGGCTGCAGTCTACTATTTGCATTCTGATAGGTTGGCCTTGAGGATTCCAGGAGAGGGGGGGGGGGGGGGGGGTAAGGATCCTACGTGTTGCCAATGAATGGCACAGGAAGTCTACATGTGGCACATGCTGAGAGGCAAGAGGCAGCAAGTTGTCTGCAATGCAAAATAGCATTCAGAACAGCAGCGGATTTAGGGGGGGGGGGGAGAGTTATTAGGGGTTTTAAACCCCCCCCCCCCCTGGCCTAGCACATTTTAATTAAAAAATTCAGTGGTCCCCGCAATACATTTCTAATTTAACAAACCTCCCCCCCCCCGTGAAAAATTATACTGGATCCGCCCCTGCAGAATATGTTACAGTACATATATCTATGTATAAATGACTCCATGGTAAAGCATATACATCGTATTGTCCATGAACACAATTATGAACTGTATATATGTTCCACGCTCCAGTATAATTTAGATTATTGTGGAGTTTATGTTGTTCAAATGCCACGGCCATTAATTTCCACACAGCGGATGTAAGCAATTGAATTGAAGTAGGCTATATGATATAATCTGCACAATTATGCTTAGAGCGTGGTCAGTCATTTTGATACGTGGGGAAAAAAAGCCACTACACTGAAAAGTCATGAGATAGGACAACACGATCAAATTTCATCAGTGACTTTTCTGAACTGAACAAAATTAGCCAAGAAAGATAACGAAATTCATAATTTTTGACAGTGGTTTCGATATCTGATTAATTAGATGGAGGTTGACATGGCAACATTTCACCTAATTTACATTGAGAGAGAAAAAAAAAAGGAGAATTTATTTTTCAACGCACTCTCCTAAATCAAGCAGAGAAGTTAATATTCAAACATTGTAGGGATGCATATGGCGGAGATTAAATTCATTTCACAAACAAAATGCAAGGTCGAAATGAATCTCATTAAAACAGGGTGTTCAATTTTTTGGTCTTCTTTCCCAGAAAGATATTGTTCTTCACACCATGATATTTTTATTCGGTACAAATTTTGCAAATATAAACCAGATACTGACCATTTTTATGATGTGGTGACCAAAACGTTATCATTATAACCTAAATTGTACCTAGAATCACCTGGTGGCGCCAATATGCTCAAGAAATTGTCATAATAACACAGCTGAGTAATACTAACCTTACGCAACGTTAGATGATTCGGGTAAACATATTTTTCAGCATTCTTCGTGGGAAAGTAATAATTTTCATCAACCTCTGACACACAGGAAGAGTATGGTTAGCAGAACAACATATTGACTATGTTATTTTGCAATCTGGGTTACAATCCTGGCCCATCTGTGAGTATCATCAATGAATGTTGCGCTTAGTGTTTCAAGGAAAAGATCACATCCATGGGGTAAATGTTTAATTAGCCCAATAACCAAAGATTTTACTTAAAAGGAATCGTATTCCTGGTGTATATTATTTTCAATTATTCCTCATTTATTTATTTTTGTTTTTTCTTTGGGGGACTCTTACAACAGCTATCTGGCTTTAAGAGTTGACCCACACTAGGGTGTGATGATATATTATATCAGTACGTTTATTGTTGTTCATTTTGCTTGTTGGAAGCAACCTATGTGTAAATACATTTTCTTGTATCTTTCTTGTATCTTGTATGTGATTTCTTAAGGATGAATATAAATTTAAATCGAGTTGTAATGTTCTATTATCTCAGCCAAAATCTTGTTGAAAATCATTAAGTTCACATTCATTAAGTTTAGTTTGAAATGAGAAATACATAATTGATGATACATTTTGAAAAAATTATCCTTAGCAGTCAAACATGCAATTGCTACTGTTTGAACTGAAAAGTAATATCATTATTACTTCATTTCGACGTTAATTAATCTCATAAAATATACTTTTTTTCATGAGGCAATTGTGCTGAGCAATTGTGATTAGCAAATGAAAAAAAAATGAAAAAAACAAAAAACAAATGTTGACTCTCACAGTGTGATTACATCCAAAAATGTGATAAATTGGTTTCAAGCCAAAAAGTTGCTTAGCCAGCTATTTCAGTGGATATCACGGTGCATGCAATTGGTTTGTTCAGTCATTCAACCCGTAGGACAATTTCAGGCTACACTAAAACAATCCAATTAAGACAATCAATCAGTTAACTAATGTTCTTCTTGATGTCTACTATAAATGACTTGAGTCAAGTGTAATGGTCATTGGTCAATCAAGATCAGTCAAGGTACTTTCGAGCAGAAAAAGACCAGGTCTAAAATTGCCTTTTGGAAATTGCGAAGTCAATTCCTTGAGTGAAAGACCTTCACTGCTTCTCTAACATAAAGCATTAGTAGCGTTTAAGATGCTTCTCTAAGACTATTCCGGGTTTGTGGCCATGCGCTTCATCACAACATCAAAAAAGGCCCTGTCGTGTCTGTAATGTTTGCTGGACAGTGTCCACTGCCTGTGAACACGACGTGCTGCCCAGAGCACTGCCCAATCAATTTGAATCTATTTGGTTGCAGAAATTGAGATAGCAAGGGTATGAATGGTCAGGGCTGCTGACCCTGGTGCTTGGCCGTGGCTGATAGGACAGTGTTCACAGGGTGGGCCCTGGACCTGCCAATCCTGGACTCAGCTGTCACCCTCTGGGATGTTCCTCTGGGATATGCGCCTGTGGGATGTGAGTGGGGAGTTGGCGCATTGCTCAGTGTCCGTCAGTTTGCTGGAACAAGTCAGGGCCAGTCCCTTCTGATTAGATTCAAATCATGATTTGTGAAGCCGTCCTGATGCTTCTGATAAGAACCCAGCAAGAGTAATACGATATATTAAGTTTGATTTCTTTCTCTGCTGGAAATTGCATTAGCTCAGACAATTTTGATGTAGCCTTGATAAAGATGAATTGGAAATGAAGTCATTGATTGAAACCCACGATTCCTTATGAGATAACTGGAAGACATGTGACGTAATTGCAAATTAGCCTGACCATAAATCCAAAAGTTCTGCTTCAGTCATAATCCTGACAAGAGGGATTTGGCAGGCAGACATAATAAATCCCAAGAATCAGTGAACCAAATTCTGGTGGGACTGGAACACAACTATAGTGGCAAAAATCGATCCCATGTGTCAGTCAGATGATAAAACTTTCCACTCATTCGTCCTGATAAACTTTCGTATATATTGGAAGGGAAGAACACCATCCTGATGCTATAACTTATATCAGGTCCTACAGTTCATATCCAGCTACTGTTCACAAGATAGACATGAAACTACAGCAATTGTCTACAACCCCATTTTATTAGTCATTTTATTACCAAAAATTGGCCAAACATCATATACAACCAAGCAACGAGTATTGACATTGTATTGACATTGTAAATACTGCACAAATCAAGGAAATATGCTTCCAACAATGAGATCTATATGACAGCCAAACCCATTGACTTGGAAACAAATCTTAAAGTCTTGAAAATTAAACGTCAGAGGCACGTCATGTTAATTCAGCACCCTTATTGGTTGAGTGACCCCAGATAGCATTCCAAATCGGCCCAGCATCGTTTCCATACAGGCCACTGTCGTTACAACATCGTATCAACATCGCCAACATCGCGCCGATGTCGTTCCGATTTGGAATGCTATCTAGGACTGCCTTAACCAATGGAAGTCCTGGATTCACATGAGTCTGATTTGCAAGACTATATAATTTGTTTCCAAATCAATGAATTTGACTGTAAAGGACAACGGGTCAACAATAGATCAAAAGATATTGTAACATAGCAATACACTGCCGTTGCTCATGCCATTTACTAGCTATTGTCAACCATCTGAAAACTAGCCGCTTGAATGTACTCCAAATTTAGGCCTGTGTTATTATCATATGTCAATGACATTATATTATATTAATTATATACCTTGGCAACGCTCAACTGAAGTCAACTGTATGAGCATTGAAATCACTCTGGGTCACACATCCCTGCCACAAGTAAACTATAAGTGGTGAAAAGGTGGCAGAAAGGTGGTGGCAGAAAGTGGCAGAAAGGTGAATGGAGTTGGGAGAGAAGCACTTGTAGCAAAAATGTAATTAAACCGTTGCAGTGTCCATCAGCCATCGTTCAGCAAATAACACTATGAAATTGAAATATCAAAGGAATCTACAGTAGATGAAAACAAGTTTTACTACGTCACATTCACTGGTATTTGATACACACTGTTGTCATATGAGACTCGTATAATTCAGCACTGGATGGCGAAATCCACCAAAAAGGGCAAAATGCCCTCATCACAAATATTAGATATCATGACAAATACTGTATCCACTTATCTCCATGTGAAATGGTATGGTGTCCAGTGGCAGTTTGTCCTGTGCACATGTCCCATTGAGATCAGGATTATGCACATGGAGGCATGTTACTCCAATAGGATTAGTTTTGCATTATCATGTAATCACCAACAGTGCTCCATGTAATGCTAAGCACCTTTCTAAGTAGAGGTGGCAAACGAAGGGGTATGCAAAGGAAAATGAGTTACTGAGCTACGTGTGCTGGGCAGGTTTGAAGAGCCTCACTCCTCCCAATATGGCGGTTGTAGGTACAATTATGAAAAACAGGAAGAGATAAAAGAAGAACCTATCCAAAACTTCGGCAATTTTCTTCCATTCATTGCCCACTGGACGGTCACCCATGTGGCCATCGAACGTAGGAGGTATATCGTGGAGGTGGAGCCCCCTAGTCTCACTCATTGGCGTCTGTAGGGAATTAGGCAGCTCGGCATCGTGCGCATCATGATTATTTTCATCTATACTCAGCATCCTTCTCCTCTGGTGCAGCAGCTCATAGTTTTCTGGCCCTCCATCAGGGGAAATCATGGAATTCTGAGACTTAACGTCTTCAGTTGTAACAGTTTCTGACCAGGTGGCGTCGCGTCTTGGCCGACTTACTCCCGCAAGGTGGCGTGCAAGACGGCCTTCCTGGTCAAGGCAGACAGCTCGCGCCACGTAACGGAAAACAAGCACCCTCAGCCACTGTGGAGGTCTTACGTCCTCAGACTTGTAATGCAATTTTATGACAAGGACAGAAAATGCCACTGATAAAGTTGTGACCATCATGAAGTACGTCAGATAGATGGCTGCAACAGACAGTAATAAAAGAGTATGAATTGAATGACAGGACACATTTTTCAATAGCAGAAAAAAAAGAAGAAGAATCTGAACATAATTAAGGTGTTCAGAATAACAGAAATACATCAAATAAGGCAGTTCATTTCACTAACAAACAGTCCGACCTTGAACAACTAGAGAGTCTACATACTTGTCCAAGGTCAGAATGACTATACAATATACGTATCTATGACAACTTCTCGTTTTCAATTTGGGTGCCAATAAAGTAATATCGTCTTATGTTGGAGTGATGTGAATTATTTATATCTAAGCTAAGCAAGTCACAAGAAAAAAAGGCCATGAATGAATGGTGTGCATTTGTTATGATGATAGCTCAGATAAAGACTATATAACCATTAATTCTTGCACCTGTCATCGTGATATCAAGTATATACATCATTCTCCTGTAATTACAGTGTAGTTTGGTAAAAAGTGCAAGGTGCATCTATGTTACCTATGATAGGAATGGCATCTGAAGTGTCGGGGACATTTCCAGCCACAAGAAGCAGAAAGACTGATATGGCGACGAGTATGGAGACTCCGAGGGAGACCTTCTCTCCGGAGTCAGCGGGAAGAAGAAAGATCATCAGCAGAACACCGGAGAGCATCAAACATGGCAGCAGGATGTACATGAAGTAAAACGTGTATTTACGCCTCATGAAAATGGTGAAGTAAACCTCGGGGAACTGTTCTTCGAGATAGTAGCGATATACCATGTTGACACTTTTCACTTGTGTTGTGATAATCTCCCATTCCCCGTGAGGAATGTAAGTGTCTAGGCCAATGGTATCCTGGGAACTGGTAAGATTAACTTTATCGGCTGTGTAAACCCACGTCTCTATCTCCATATTGCACGTCTGGTCATCAAAAGGGTAAAAGTTCATGTCCAGAGCGCAGGCAATGGCGAACACCCCTCCAGGCTGCCACCTGGAGGACCCATCGCTTCGGACGGTGATCCAGAACCTCTTGTAGTGCTCCCCATCAAACAGACGATTAGCACTGGAAAAATGATGAAAACCATTCATTAAACTGTTGTGACAAACAAATGCTCAAGATGTGCCAAACAAAAAAAAGACTAGTCATGCAGCATGCAAAGCTATGAAATGCAGCTTGCACAACTATGAAATGAAGAAACATACATTCCATTTTCAACTGGTGTGGAAAACTCACAGAATGGAAAAGCATACATTTTGTTCTGGTGTCAAACATAAACAGCTGTAGATGTGTCATACAAAAACAAGACGAAAAAAGTAAGTCAGCAGAGCCTTAAAGGTGAAAAGCATATCAAAGAACGTTACATTGATGTCTATTTTGTGACGAGTTGCACCTGATACTTTTACATTTATGTATTCGTACCATATACTTTACATTTCGTTTCAGGATTGTCATCCCTATTATCTGCGGAATTCACACAATGGAACCTGTCAATATTTGACGAAATGTCATGTGAGCAAACATTTACTTTGCCAGTGTGCACATTTCAAGGGAATCGTGACAGACATTTGCAAATGCAGGTGTCAAGACAAACAGAATAATGTAATTGGATACAGAGTATTAAGAGTCAGCCAATACAATGTGGGACCAACAGTCGACAGGCACTTTTAAAGTTGGTAAATGTCAAAGGATGACAGGATGAGTTCAGACCTGTTGCCAATGGCCAGCTTGGGCACCCACATTCTCTTTGGTTCAACCACCACAGCAGTCAGGCCACCGTATGCAGATGGATCCCACACCAAGAACTCGTCCTCCCATTCCTGAAACAAACAGGAAATTAACTGTGGATGAAGGAGAGTGACAGAGAGTCTCTCTAAGCTCTACTATACATATGTTAATCTAGTCAGCGACAAGTTGTTCTTTCACGTTTCTGTATTGAAAAGAGCTAGTATAATATACAAACAGTTGCAACGGCCATGAAGTTCCAATTGTAAACTTACTGTACACGCAGTTTCAATCTAAATCATTTAGCTAATATTTTTTTTTTACCTGGGCCTAGCTATAGGCCTTTAGTATAGCAGCAGCAGCGTAGGCAGTGGAGGCAGGAAGGGGGATGCCTACGCTATGACATAAGTATTTATATACTTTAAAAGGCTGCAGCTCTTCTAATATTGGCCCGATTTTCGTCAAATAAGGACTGAATTTTTCAGGAAAAAGTGTAGAATTTATATTTATACAATAGATAAATAAATTTGTAAAATTCTGAGTAAAGAATGGAGTATACAAGGCACAAAAACTGGTCTCAATGAGGCAGCCATCGTACTGTATTAAAGTGTTTACATTGTAGGTCTAGTGCTGCTGGAATTCTACACACAACACCAGGTATCTATTCTTTTTTTGAAAAAGAATATTCTTGTTAGAGTACTCACTGCAGTCAGCCATCCACTCATTTTCAAGGTCTGCCTCTTCTCGTCCTGCAATTAGCATATTAATGAAATACAATTATGACAAAGTATCTATACGTCAATTGTCATATTATCATGTGGCTTCAGTTACATTGCAAAGATGCTTAGATCTGTCAAACCTCCATTAACGAGATTGACTTATGAAAAAGCAAAATCATGATCAAATTACACGGAAATTGGACATTTAAATATGGATTTATTTGAGCGATGCGCATTTGTAAGAATCTAGCTCTGTCTTTGGCATTGTTGTTGAGACATTTGAATCGAGAATAGATTGATATTGTTGTTCTGATTAACGCAATAAATGCATTATAACTAGGCTGACTCGCATGTTAGACAGCCAGGAGTGCTGCATCGAATCTGTTTGCACAAAAAGCCAAGTTGCGAGTAGATGCAATTTCGCTCTGGACAAACAGTTTCTGATTGCTTCTTCACTCGGAGTCATTAAAAGGCTGTCTCTGATACCTGCCCAGTTACATGCCAATGAGAAAAACAAACCAGAGGAGACCAAGATTAAAGTGCAAAGACAGTGAGTGTGAGGTGCATACCAAGTCGTTCAGTTGCTGCAGGGAGAACCTTATTCTGATCATGACAGTCTCACTGGAGTTGTATCTTGGTCTCACTGCACTGTCGTAATGTGCGAAGAGTTCCTTCATCAGCTTGTGTTCATGGGATGACATGGCTGCAATAGAGTAAACCAATCAGCGCATGGTCCAGCATGGCCAAACAGGATGTCCACTGCATCTAGCCCCACCCCTGCACGCACATATTGACCACTGTCCATTGTCATCAGCCGAGACAGAAACTGACCCCCGGTCACTAGCTAATATTTAAAGCCGATCAATGTCTCATCGTGTGACCTTCCAGCTGACCAGCGTCCAGTTCCCCAAGCACTAATCCTATCCTGCCATATCATTCCTCCTGCCCGAAGTGGGGGATTGAACAACATTTTAATCCTACCTGAGCCTATCCTACCCAATCCTATCCTATCCTACCCGAGCCTATCTTATCCTACCTGATCCTATCCTATCCTACCCTATCCTATCCTACCTGATCCTATCCTATCCTACCCAATCCTATCCTACCAGATCCTATCTTACCCTTTCCTATCCTACCTGATACTATCCAATCCTATCCTACCCGATCCTACCCTACCCTATCCTATCCTATCCTATCCTATTTTTTTTTATGATAAGCCACCTGATGCCTTGTAACTTTTGCCACATGTACACATCTGTCGCCCACAGCATTTCTGCCAATATCCCGGGTCCTCCTTTCCAACAAGTGTCCCTCAATCCATCTCAGACAGGAAATGTGCATTTTGTCAGGCATTCGGACTCGTAGGGCTGGGTGCCAATTTCATCAGCAAGTACCTGAGGGGTCAAGCACGACTGTCCTACACCAGGGTCCCCACAATACGCGGTCTATTGTATATGGTCGGTAGGAAGGAGGACATCTGCCAGTGGCTGGTGTATTTTCAGCACATACAGTGTGTGAGCTACTGAATAACAGAATAAGCTATATAAGAAGGAAAACAGACAGCAAAGATACTAATTATTTTTCTCATAGAATTATGCTAGAAATAGCTGGCAACATTTAAATAAATAGGACATTTGAGACATTGCATTGGGAAGATTTTAATGAGAAACTTTTCTTTAGACATAATGTCACTTTATTGTGCAACTTTTCAGATGAAGTCAACACATTTTGTTTTCTCAACAATTTGCACTTCTGCCAGTTTCAGGCCATTGACGTCACGTACGTAATCTTAGTAACGATTGATTCGAGATTTGGCGAGACTTCCAGTCACGTCCCGTGCGAGAATCTCGCCTAACATGCAATTTTCTCGTAAGTTCGCTTTGCATAGCTATCATGTGACATGTAGATATTTTGATGCTTAAGTCTAAGAGACGATGCGAGTGTTTTCTTACATGTTTAGATGCTTTGGATGTAGTTTGAGTACTGTCACTTAAACAAAATAAAATGTGATGTATCTTATGCTAAACAACTACCCGCCTGGGACTAAGTGCTACACCAAATCATACATCATCTAGCCAAAATGTCCAATATAGTTTGCCTTGGTCGACATTTTGTTTATCACAGTTTCAGCAAGTGCTTTGTTCAATATGTATGTGCATTTGTGTAAAATCCAGCTGATCAGGGCCACTCCTTTGATGCTGAAGAGTATCGTTTGAGCTGAAGAGTATCTTTTTGTCACAATCAAGGGATGGGAGGGAGTATCCTGGGCACACAGCTCAGTGGGGTATCATCCCAATTTGAGCAAGACAGCCATCGCTGCATATCAGACAGTCCAGTATAATATGCATGCAATACCCTGCTCTATGGAGACTGCCCAGTATCATGATATGCTCACTGCACAGATCCAGTTGCCTCAATACAGTTCGGTTAGCAGTATTTGTTGGGGGCAGCGCATAAGTCTGTTTCGTGACTCTAAGAATGGCCCAAGGATGGAGTTGTCAACTGTAAACCAAACGGGAAAGATCGTGTGTCATTCTAAGAAAAAAATAACAGGTTTTGTTGATTTTGGTGTCTGCTTATTGGATTCCAAAACTAAGTTGGGAATTTTCACATTTTTGTACATGACCAAATGTGCCACGTGCGTTTTCCATACGTTTGGATAAACTCATGGAAAACGCATGGTTTTCACCTCATTATAATTAGGCAAAAACCATGCATTTTCCATGCGTTTATCCTCCTCATGGAAAACGCACATGGCACATTTGGCCATGTAGTGCAGAGGAACGTCGCCACTCCTCATAGTGAAACATATGCTGGCCTATATGGTAAGGTGGTAAAACAAAATGAATGGGGCACAATCTGGTAATTAATTAATTCCCAGATAGTATTCAAGATCGTTTTAACATCGGCACGATGTTGGCGATGTTGATACGATGTTGTAACGACAGTGGCCAACGTGGTTACGCTGCTGGGCTGATTTGGAATGCTATCAGAGTTGGCGGTCTTAATGGTGACATGGGGGTTTTAAAGACCGGGTTCCACCATATTTGTCCGCGGTATGGATCCATAGGCAATCAAGGTATAATTTATCTTGATTAAGAACTGGGCAGTTCATCACTTGTTCTGACATTTTTCAGATGTTAATTAAAATCGTTGATAATGTTCATAATTATCATTCAATTTTCATACACTAGATTGATTGTAATCAAAACAATAGCGTGCTCGTGACTGTTAATTATTTGATTCTGAGTTGAATATGACAGAACCAGGCTGTCTGTCGAAAACACAAGCTGGATGATTCCATCAACCATGAATGGTATTCCCGAATCTTGTAAGATCTTGTAACCTAATTGTGCATGCTTATTCGGATAGCCTTTAAGCTCATTTAGGCTTACTTCTAAAGCTTAATAGGCTTAAACGGCTCTTTAAAAGATCTGTAACTTTTTAAAAGACCTATAACAAGATGCTCCATCTCTGAAACCAAATTTCCACAAGAAGTGTCAATATTATGATTACATCTCATACATCATGCGCTCTTTAATTTATGTCTGCTGTAAACTTAAAACATCTTGAATGCTTTCGGTTCGTGATTTTTTTTGCGGACAAGAATGGTTGATAAGGCTAACTCGTGATCATAATGAATATCTAAAAGGAAATTGGAAACAACTTGTTCAAAAAATTACATAACAAGCAGACCACATAAAAGGAAGATTCGTGTTCTCCCTTTAGAAGTTCCTTTGTGGCTATTTCTACCAAAGGGATATATAAAACGGCCATAAAAGGAAATATAGCCATGTCAATTCATAGCTAAGAGTCATACAATTTCTTCTTGTCGATCATTGCAGACATCAGTTCTAAAGAACATGTATTCTGTGTAAAGTTGTTTCTGTGTTAAAGTACATAGTACAACGCAATGATTACAATGGGATCTTTTTATCCCTGTGTTACGTTCTTCCTACTCATTAATGTCACTTCTCATAAACAATTCCTCCTATAAATAGCTAAATGCATAATGGCATTACTATATGGCTGTTTTTGCTATAGACAAGAACTCTAAGATTCACTCAAGTCTAAAGGCTCTTCTCTTCCTCCAATTATCATAAAAACTTTTTTTAGTTTTTCTGTGTTGCATTGATTCTCTGCTTCAGCAACCAAAGGACGATTTGTTTCAAGTCATCGACAGAAGGAAAACACTGGTCATAAATTCCAAGAAATCTCTCTCCATGCATTCATTATTTGACGAAACGACGAGGGCCAATCATAAAAGAGTAATTAAATGGAAATTAAAACCTCCACTCAGGCTCGTTCTGTATGCAGCGACACAATCACCTCTGTTGCGGTTCACTAGAGACATCCACGCATCACTGATTTCATAATTTAGCAAAAAGGCCCTTTTCGTCAATGCACTGGGTGGTTAAGGCAGGTCAACTAAAAATATCACTTCTAAAAAGATTTCAATGAGGAACCATTTCAATCAAATAATAGCCAGAGGTCACAGTTAAAAGGCATTTTATTTACTTTTGAATCACAAGAATTAGTGCATTGTCTATTTCATTTGTCAATAACCCACACAAAAAGGCTTTTTTATAACATACATATCAATTCATGAAAAAACTGGGAAAACAAAAGCACATTATAGCAAATAAATACACATAGACCAAGCATGTAGACGAGAAAATTAAAATCTAAAAATCTAAATCTGGATTTCAGAAAGAAATCAGACCAGGAATATTAAATAACAATTTTGAAAATGCGCTTATTGAAGACTGGTTGGCATGGCAACGAAATTTAAGGCAAATTACTTAAGCCCTCGTGTACATTAGATTTTTACATTACAAGATAATCGGATAATTCAAGTGAAAAATTTCTACTAAATGACTCTTTAGATATATTACCAGATATAATAAGTTACTACTCAATTTGATGGACGTATACATTGTCCTGTCCAATTTGTAAATTACATTACATTAAAAATCTGCAGTAATTGGAAGTCCTGCTTTATTTGTTGATGTTATTCATACAGCCGTGGACTGACATAGTGGATTTGATTTTGGGACTAAAATCTGATGTATGCCAAATACATGAATGATCCAACGAAGAGTATAATACTTTATTAATGCATGTATATAGATTCTTTGTAGTTATGACATCATTGATATAATGTATTACATAACCCATTAACTCATATATATATATATACATGATGGGACAAACTGTTAGTTATTTGTCACATTGCTAGTTTATCACATTACATATTTATCGCACCACTAGTTTGTCGCACTTGTAATGCAAATTGCAAAATGCATACAGTATCCTTCACAAGTGTATAGACGAATGACAAGGACAGGACATCGATATCTGCTCACTGTTCTTATTTATTAAGTGGGCTTAGGAATAGGCCGATCTCAAGCAATGTATTTCCATTTACATTATATAACAAGTCGCAACTTTATCGCAAGTAACAATTTTGTTCATTTTAGACAGCAATTTGCAGTTCTTAGAGTTTCCATTATTTTGTTGTATGCTACCATCAACTGGGGCATCTTTGGCCACTTTTGCAAACATTATTGCCTAACAAACAAAGAAATATTGATGCATTTCAAGCCACCTAAATGGACCAAGGTTATATGGGCAGAGATTCTACGTGCACCATACAGCTTCTACACATTTGGGTAACTTGGGCCACCCATAGCTTTTGCAATGATGCAACCAACATTTTTTGCCATGATATGAAAATTCTATGGCACACCCATTGGTGGAAATGCAGCAATACTTTGAAACAGATTGATCAAGAATGTACACCTACATGGCCAAATGTGCCACGTGCGTTTGGATAAACGCACAGAAAACACATGGTTTTTGCCTGATTATAATTAGGAGAAAACCATGCGGTTTCCATGCGTTTATCCTTGGAAAATGCAAGTGGCACATTTGGCCATGTACTTACTCATAAATAGCGACTGTTTATCACAATACCAAATTACACCATTGAAGAGTCTGCAAGAATCACTAATAACCAGATTATTTGATGATTTCACAATGATATAACCCTGTTACTTTAATAAACATGTCTCTGCATATACTTCACGAAGACTATATTAATATTCCACAAATTTGGGGACCCCTGAAGTAATTTTGGCAATGGCCAAAGATACCCCACACTTAACTTTAGAGAGCTGAAATACTCATTTTCTTTGGCTCTACCAAGAAATACTTAAAAGGTTTCAATTAGGTACACGCAATTTTGATCTGTGAGACATTCTATACAAAATGCAACCTGGCTTCCCAAACCAAAGTATACCGCAGCTGCTGAGTCATTGACAACCACTTGCCCTATCATAACTGTCCCCAGAGCAGCATAGACTGCATCAATGGTCATGAATTTGTGTTCTAAGCAAGTGAGTAGGTTATAGATTTTATTTATGAAAAATAAGTTACCTATATTAAGCCAAATCAGAGTGAGACTCGACAAAATCCCCTTATTTCACAGACGGCCAAAGTATAAGAAGATAAGAAGACGGCCCCCCTAAAGTGGCGACTATATAGCTAGTTGCCATGGATCGAATCCTCAGATAAATCATCCCAAGTTTTAAAACTCCTACAACACATGCTCTAAGCTTGGAAGTTTGCAAGCTAAAGATGCCCATTGTTGGTCACGTCCTTTGGCTGTGTTTATCTTCCTGTAATTCATAATAGACCCTTGGCGTAACAAGACACTGCTATGAAGCAATCAATAAGGACATGTCACTGGTCATCATCATCATCTAGCAAGCAGTGTTTGTCGGCGGGATTAGCGTCTGTACCTCAACATCAGGTGCACGACATTGGAATGATGGGAGTCTCGTTATAGAGACAAAGATGCACCTCACAATGCAATCCACACAATAGACGATTGAACGAAACGATAGAAAGCCATTAAGACTACATTCTTGCTACATATATAGGTCTTAATGGTGAGGCGGTCTTGATTAGGAAATAGATCACAATGATGCGGTAGTCTTCAAGATTCAGATAATTGTGATGTTCAAATTACTGTGCTGTGGTCCCAAAGCAGGAAAAAAAAAAACAAAAAAAAAACATGATTGTCTGATTTGTGAAGTCAAGCGCATGAGACACTATCCTTCTTAAACGAAATTGAAATATGGGAACATTTTTATTTAATAAAGGATAGCAAGCAAAGTAATCTAAGTAAAATGAGCAAAAACACCTTCCTGATAGAATATCTTACAATATACTCTGATGTTCATTTCAAAACAAGTTTTTTTTATGTGTATCAGGTAGGCGACATCATGTCCTTTTTGAACCTGGGATAGAATAACCAGTGGCTACCAGCTTAGAGAACACCAAATGTCAGCATCTTGACTTCATCCCAGCAGGGAGGCTGCTTGATACCTTCATACCCAATGGGAGTGGTCCCAATCACGCGATTTTTTTTGTCGGACAGAATTTATAAGCAGAAAACCAATAGCCCCACCTCCTCCTCCTGCACTGATTCTGATAGTCCATAAATGAGGAGACAGCATTCTACACCTCCTCTCTCCTCCTTAATAGTCTTCATAGAAGTGGTGCATAGAGAGCTATAGACAGAGCAGTCATAATCGATGAAGCTCTGCAATTGAACACAAATTGGGAAATAAATGCCTTCAAGAAAGCCTCGAAGCTTTGTGATGCACTCATAAATGTCAGGAGGTTTAAGATAATCAGCAGTCCCTGGGTGCAAGGGTCGTAGGGTGATATTGCAAGGACAAAATGGGGTGCTTAACACGGGTGCAATGGAGTTAGTTGCCATGGTTATAATTGTTCTTTGTCGCATTTGATGTCACTGAGTATTCTATTTCCAGGAAATCCGAATGGGTAGGTTTGTCTCCGCAGGTGTTGCCATGGATTTTTGCTGCCAAAGCTATGCAGTTCCACATAACAGAACCTTAAACGGTGGCTGGGAGGGGACATGGACATTTTTTTATATCTCGTTTCAACGAGATAATATCTCGTTTAAACGAGAAAGTAAATCGTTCTAACGAGAAAGTAAATCATAGTATCTCGTTAGAATGATTATATCTCGTTCTAATGAAATAACATTTCGTTCTAACAAAATAATATCTTGTTCCAACGATGAAGAAATTTTTCGTTAGGACAAGATGCTAAGTTGTTCTCGTTTGGATAAGATAGTTTTTCGTTGGGACAAGATATTATCTCGTTTGAACGAGATATTATCTCGTTTGAACAAGATAGTTTTTCGTTGGGACAAGATATTATCTCGTTTGAACGAGATATTATCTCGTTTGGACAAGAAAGATTTTCGTTGGGACAAGATAGTTTTCATTGGGACAAGATGTTATCCCGTTAGAAAAAGATATTATCTCGTTGGAACGAGATGTATAAATAAAAAGTCCATGTCCCCTCCCAGCCACCATAGAACCTTGCTCCTATCTGACATAAAATAGCTTTGCAAGATAATTGCTGAATAACCATAATCTACAGTATGTCACCACAGGCGTTTGCCAACAGATACGCTAACTGCTGTTCCACCCTATAACCATTGGTGTAATAGTAATAAACGTCTTCCTTCAAAAAGGAAATATGAGATTTTCCCAAAACAGTGACGATATATGCATGGATGAAACAACAACAAAACAAAGATGGCCACGGAATCTGGCAGCACAAAGAGTATCCTCTTCTTGTCAAGGTGATTTACTAATATGACTATAACGGACAACTCGTCTTATGTTCATTCTTTTACAAACTACACTGAGCTAGGCCATAACTTGAACACCCTGATTCTGCCACTAGACGAACAATCTACTTCAAGCTGTGAGGTATTCCATACTGAATAACAAATTCCATTCTCTGAGCATACATCATAATACCATGGAGTCACTATACAGTGACTCCATGATAATACTGACTACAGCTAGGTTTGGCTTGGTTCGGCTTGTTGTGGCTTCCAGTAGTTGCTCATATCTCTTGTTAGCCGTAGCGGAACATTCTTTATGGTTTTAGTACTGTAGGACTACTTTATTGTGTACTTTGGAAATCGCTACAATTTGGAGATTGATATCTATATTGAACATTACAGTTGTACTCATTGGATGGCTGGCTACAAAGATTCTGAAGTTGTTGTCATTAATTCCATTCTGTTCTTTTATCTGCAAATAAAAATGCTTGGGCACACAAAATGTAGTTTTTAAGGATACTAGAAATAGCTACATACTAATGTCAGGGTAGTCCTGGCTCATATTACTAAAAGCAAAATCCACCAATGGCAACGGAATCCACTAGTGACAGCTTAGGTTACCTGATCTTACTGGCTTTTATAGATCATTAGATTATCATCAGCAATTGACACTTCAGGATCAAGTATCTCTGGATGATTCATGAAATCAATGGGATGCTATGTATATTCTGATGTCCTATTGTGGGCAGAAATATTCAATTGCATTCATACGTACAATTGTCACATCTGAAACTAAGTTTTTTCAGTCATTGTATTCATTTTGAAATAGAGCAGCTACATCAAAACATATTTGATAGGAATTTTTTTACTGAGTTGTTTAGGATTTGGCAATTACTGTTGCCCCATATTTCAACTTCTCAGCAAGCATGAAACCAGGGTATTTAAGCAATAACATTGTCAGAGATATGATTGAACGATTCCATTAAAGTGGTTACGTGTATATCTTGAGCTTTCTAGTGTAGTAAGGCTGATGATCGATTGTCTTAGCTTCAATTAGCAAGCCATTTAACTGCATTTTCTTTGATAAATTAGCACTTGGCCTAATTATGTGTTACTTCCTTCGATTTACTGCATCATTTATCTGTTGCCTGGCAACGCCATTTTGTTTTGTAATTCTTACGGTGAAAAAGGGATGTTTGTTTATCAAGAAAACTTCGCTTCTGTTAAACTAACCTCTGACAGAACAGCACTTAATCAGAGTAATTAAATAATTTTCCTTGAAACGGCTTTATCACCCTCCAAGGAGAAAGCCCTGTTCATTTTTGTTGGCCAATCAGCCAGTATCACTTCTGCTTTGTTAAGGAACGAATTGCTTGATTGTGCCAAAGGAAATCTGACTTCCAATCACAAGAACTGAGCAATTGAGTCAGCTGGTCCAAGATGAATAAGAAACAGGACTGGGTCAGCACCACTAAAGGCCCTTGAAACATTGGTAAATGGTAAATCCTAGCCAAGCAAGCATGGCCTTCCCTATCCATCTGAATCTCTTCTAAACTGACAAATAATAAGTCATCATTTTCAAGCAATGAATCGGCAATTTCAACTTCTGCTTCTTGAAAATTGTTAATGTTATCACTGAATGACTTAAATTAGTCATCGCCGATAAAGATCTAATTACTAATTTTCAATGACGTGAAAGGGTGATAGTAGCATTGATGCGTATTTATTCAACCGGTTGAAAATACTGCGAAAAAATAACGGCGATGCTGCCAGGCTAGGTAAATCCATGCTTATCCAGCTAAGTGACCTGAAAGCAGCATAAATTTATAAATACAAATCGGCATGTTAAAATACGCCCTTAACAAAAAAATAAATAAAAATTAATATGTAACCACGAAATTATTAAAGAGTTGTTATTGAATGTAACAGTTACTTTAAATAAAGCCTCTTATTCTTTAGTGTAACCAGACTGAGCCAAAACATTTTTATGTGACAAGAAAAAAAAAATATTATATAGAAAATCATCTGTTGCTGTAAAGCCACTCCCAAGATCAGGCCACCATATAAAACGTTGCACAGAAACAAATACCAGACATGTCTGGCAGGAATACTACGGAAATATAATTTGGCAAATTAACTATAATGGCCAAAATGGAGGATGCCAATTTCAGAGGAAATATTTACCAGACATATTTCATTGTCACTCGTGTCATCTCGTGCTAATGGTTTCAACAATACTCTGGTGTCAGTCTGGAAGAACTGTATCTATGACAAAGTGAAAACAAAAAACAAAAAATCTTTGCTAAAATATATAGTGGCATCACTCACTGTCACCTATCACAAGTGGTGAAGCGCTTAATATGGACACCATCGTCAAAATATGATCAAAGCACTCAAGACCATGACGTGTGAAATGTTGCCTTAATGCCTTTGTATTAAGGCACTCAACTGGAATCCGCCCTGTAATTTCACACGTGAAGGATACGGATAAGTACTCCAATCAAATTCACACCACTGAGTTCCACTTTTAGGATGTTCTCTAAGACGTCACAAGGGAGAAATGTGGATGTAGGAGGGTGGATGTTTTCCGAAAAAAGTACAGAAATAAACAACAGAGAACAATGCTGATAAACGGAATATTTTGAGCGGAGGAAGATCATATATAGTTGAAAGTAAAGAAATATAAATTAGGGATAACCCAAATGCTTTAAATAGCTTCTATCATTTCTACATGATGTACCATTTAACCATGGAGACAATTCTACTCATGTCTCCATGATTTAACAACCTAATTACTATTTTATTTTTGGACACACTTCATGGTTTATTTGAAGATCGCTGGCATCCTTTGCCTCAGTCTGCGCAAGAATCATTATTCCAGAAGTGTGGTGTTAAACTAATCCCAGTAATTTGCAGCTGTGCGCAGGAGAGAGTAGTATTCTGGTTGTTGAAGGATTTGATCAATTTCTGAGCCACCCTAACGATAAAGATAATGGTCTTGCAGAGGTAATTTGGTGAATGGACATTATAGTCTGTCAGCCGATCTGCTATGGATCTTGTTAACACGTGTCAGGGGGGAATGGCCGTTTAAGGATTGACCGCAGGGTGCCTGCTTAAGGAAGGCTTCCTGGATTGCCAGTAGACTCAGGTTGTTAGTAAGCTTCACTATACCACACAAACTCTGGTGGAATTCTATATCCCTTGCTAGAAAGTGGAAGAAGTTTACAGTCTTCTACATGTTTCTTTTCCCTACTCTCAATTTATTCTTATATGAAGAGCCGCTGCAATGCAATGAAAAGGACAAAGCGTACAGATGCAGAAACCTGCTTTTTGGTTGTATGAATGAAACACATACACAGGCAAGCCTTCATACCTAAAAATGTCCCCTCATTTCAATTACTTCCAACCGATACGTTTGTAACAACTTTGTGCACATCAAGTGTTCTCAATATATATTTTTTGCAACTGCGGTGAAATACATGCCCACAAAACTGGCAGCAATGATATCTCGCACAGCCAGACAAACCATCAAATATGCCCATGGAACAAGGGCGGATGGGGGATGCTGAGATTTAGGTGACAATCCCGCGTCATATGTGGAGGGATAAGCGGCAAAGCCCAAGCAACCACAGAGGACATGGAAACTCACGTCCCTAAATCCAGGACAACCTCAAAAGCTCATAGCTCATCAAACACCAGAGCTAGGGGTCCACGCTGTTC
Organism: Alitta virens; assembly: GCA_932294295.1. Lineage (NCBI taxonomy): Eukaryota > Metazoa > Annelida > Polychaeta > Phyllodocida > Nereididae > Alitta > Alitta virens. Next base: position 11,204,255 of record OW028577.1, on the reverse strand, counting down.
TACAATAATGAGGCCAGTAATCTGAAAGAGTCCCCGGATGTCCCGGAATGACAGCAACCACAAGCAAATGTTGTCATGTCGGATTCCTATCATTTGCAGCCTCTTTAACTTCATCCATTGCGCGTGGCTAGCGTTTAAATCATTCCAGTCATTTCTTTGTCTAATTGCTTGGATTATGCTACATTAGTCTGTTTATTTTCCATAAATACTTTCATAAAAGTGGTCCCCAGACAGCATTTCAAATCGGGCCAGCGTCGTTTCTACATCGTTTTGACGTCGCCGACAGACAGGCAGACAGACAGACAGACAGACAAAGACATTTATTTACACAAAGAGACACACATTTCATATACAAACATTGTTTGAAACATACATAGACAAATAAACGAGTAAAGAAATATTTAAAATGTCGGACGTCGCCGACATCGCGCCTAATGCTATCTGAGTCATCTTGATCACTCTTCCAATTTCTACCAGAGATAAAAATGAAACTTGACAATTCAGTGACTTTAATAAATGGTTGCCTGACTTGTAGCTGAGGAAATCAAGTCTAGTAGCCCCACCTGGTGATATTACATGCATTAAACATGAGTTGTTACCTTTCTGCTTAGCACGCCACCTATCAGACTATTGATTGCCTTATTAGGGCTGGAGGCAGTGGGTGATTACCTGCCAGAGCAAACATTAATTCTCTGGTCAAACGGAGGCCTGATTACTAGGAAGTAGCTAGCAACAACGTTAGGGTGAGCTGCAGTTAATTGTTCCTGCAAGAAATCGCTAAAGACGCTTCAAATTCCAATGTGGCCAATATGCACGCGAAATGTACCGAGGTGAAAAAGTCCCCAGGAAGAAACTGTTTGTTCTACTCCAGACCTTTATGTGGTGCTGGACAAAAAGTGACAGTGGCCACGTGCTTTGAAATCAAGTTGTCAAAGTGATCCATTATCCAGCAAGGGTCAGACAAAATGGCCTCCGACATACTAATCCGGTCAGAATGACTAAACTCACTTTGAAAAAGAAGAAAAAGAAGAAACAAAACTAGGTGAATCAAGGTCTTATACTTGTAATTCTGTGGCTCAGTATACAATTCCATTACACAATGGCCTACAGGCTGCAGGCAGTCAACAGGCACAGCACAAGTTTTAGTGAAGGATCACCATATCAGAATTAATCAAGGGGTAAATTCAAACTGCCCACTGTCACAAGCCATGATGGACAAATCATATGGGCCAATATCCTGAGCTCACAATAGGATCATCTAATTAGTGCAGTTATGTAACAATCACCACCACGTTTTCTGTTTTTGCTCTATCATAAATCGCTCGTGATAAAGTGACACTTCAGTGACACTTCAGTGACAGGCCAGACTGTAAGTGTGATGATGGCTGGAGTGTTGTTAGGAGTAGGCCTATATGACCTCAATGTAGTAGAAGACGTCAATCCCAGATAGCATTTCAAATCGTATCGACGTCGGCCCGATGTCGGCGACGTCAAAACGATATAGAAACCACGCTGGCCCGATTTGGAATGCTATCTGGGATGTTGTGAGGCATATTCCGAAAATATGCAAACGAGGTATCATGTCTGACCTAGAGATTTCTAGTCAGACTAGAAATATCCTTAAACTTGACCTAATTCAGTCAATTCATAAGAATACTGTAAAGAAGACAAATTTCATGTGTCCAAAATCTAAGTGAGATGCTTTTAGGACAAGTGTTGTAGTACTTCTGTATAGTCATGGCGAAAATGCAATAAGATAGGTATCTTCCTTTTGTATTTTATCCAGAACTGTTACAAAAGAACAACTTTCTTTGTATGATCTATGTTTCTAGAGAAATAAGTTACGGACATTTTATCGTTCTACTTCCCACCCGGTCAGGAGAGTGTCCTATTCATCTATTACGTATTTTTGCTTGATTGAAATGAGAACGAGGCACAAAGCAAGGTCATGACCTCATGCAGAATCGTGCCTTTCAGCACTCACACAAGATCTTTTCCACTTGGCAGGAGGACCGGAAAAAATTGCTGAAAATGCTCGTCCCCTTGAGAGAATGCGGCCTATTGAGCACTGACAGGCATTGAGTGTACATCTCAGAAATGCCTATCAATAGCAGCCCTCTGTATGATATCATGGAAAAATGTAAGCGCGGCAATTGTCATTTCAAATGGTATATCGTTGCCCGGGCAGGCTCATTCTTCTTAGAAAAGTTTCTATGCTGGTCCTATTGAAAGGGATGGTTGAAGAAGTATTGGATGAAAAAAGATTATTAAAGTCACTGAATTGTCAACAGAATAGCTACAGAAAAAAAGAATAAAAATCAATTCACTGCCCTTTATAAATAATTCATAGTCATACTCCCCACTTCTGAAGCTGATATTCACAAACATACAGTGAAATTACTTGCCCTGGTAATGACCACTTAATTGAAATTTCGCTTGCAGATGAAGACCTTGGACGTGCTCAAGTCTTATTAATTTTAATTAAGTGCTGGAGGAGTAGGACTGGGTCTGTGAAATGTACTGTTTGAGTATCTGGAGGCTGCCTTGATTTATGCAAAAAAAGCCGAATTTGCAACTTGGGAGTCGTCAAGTTTGTGATAGTCGTCAGATTTGACAGATCGGTCTGTTTCTACATCATCAGAGGCCTGAATGGTTAAGGAAATGAGAGCTTAAAGGCTTTTCCCACCAGATATCCTTCTCCGATTAAGTCTCACGGTCCATTCCATTTCTGGCTTCCATTTCTCTTAATTCACAAACCTTCAGATTTGCTTCAACAATTAGCCCAAGGATTTCAAGGAGAATAACTCAACTGTAAGAGTGCCTTAAATGCCAGTAGCCTTGAGACTAGACTATGCACAGGTTCTTGGAAACCCTATAAGCCAATCTAGATGGGGTCACGAAACTGTTAAAGCTCTGATTTCACCCTTCAGTACTTTAAGCAAACATCAGGAACTCTTAATTGCAACCATTAAAGGCACAGGACCACTAATCAGTTCTCAAACTACCATCTGTAATTACTACCCGTTGTTCAGTCAAATCTATGTGAGCAGATTACAGTGAAAATTGGTCCGAAAAGATATATAATACAATATCGCAATAGGGTTAAATCAGAGATATGAATTGGTCATCTCTTTGGCCCAATGCTGCAATCAGACAAAATATGGTGTAACGTAATTGCATTCAAGTGCATTGTATATTTTTTGAAACATTTGCATTTACTTTAAATTTGCATTTGTGATTAGACCTAAACATTTGTCTTTGTTTCATGACATGACCTCCTAACTCATCATTATGTTAGTAAGAGATAATCATCGCATTTTCATTCTGTTTCACATCCGTATTCTATTTTTACGCTCCGCATATTGTAGTTACTTCAGTCAAAAGTTCTCCGTAAGCTGGGCGGGCGAGCGGGTGGGCGGCACACTTCATTTCCAGAGCATAACTCCGACACTATTGTATGTACATTGATGTAATTTGGTATTTGATAAGTCTTTGTGGCCTAGTTGTGCCTTTGATAGTCTCATTGACATGAAGAAATATTTTTATTTTCGTTTCCGCAAGCATATAACTTTGTTATAATATGTCTATAATAGTGTACTTGTGCCTTTTGGGGGTAAAGTAAAGGGGGAAAATGTGAAAAAAAAATATTTTCAAACATCCTATTCTCAACTATTATTGTACTTATTTACATGTTATTTAGCTGTAACAATTTCTAAATCATAGTAATTTCCCTTTCAAAAGTTGATTTCGGAAAATGTCAAAATAATACTGAAAATTGTTGTTTGCTACATTCCCTCAACCCTGGTACTCTGTATACTTGCTATGATGTCCGTAAAACTTTGAATAATTAAAGCGTATTATCATATTCTGGGTGTACAAGAGAAATAATGAGGGGAAATGTGGAAAATTAATATTTTCCTGAACCTTTACATCTCAACTTCTATTATACATGAAAAAGCTGTTAAAATGTTTAAAAAAAAAAATAATACTTTAACTTTCAGAACTTTAATTTGATTTATAACATACTTTTTCATAATAATGGAAAATATGGAAGATGCTGAAATTATGTTTAAAATGACATCCATAATAAACCTTAGTGTGTATATATGTTTGTTTTAAAATTAACTTTATTGTTATACTATTTGTGTGTAAGAATCATATCTATGAAAAAATTACTTAAATAATTGGCAAGAAATCTGATAATTTGACCTTTTGTCAACTTTCTATAGGCGCGCTAATTACTATCTATGCAATGATATACTGCAACATTATATTGCTATACATTTCTCATTTTGGTCCCATAAGTCCGTTTACAGTTAACAGTCAAAATTTTACAGTTAGGCCAATATTCATTGTTTCTCAAATTTGCCGAGGGTATGCTGCTGCAGCAGCCTCTGTTTCCTACTCCAGTGATAGAAATCATGATATTTCTAGTACACCTTTTATGTTCAAGTTCTAACTAGTACCTCTTATTCATTCGATCCCTTTGTAATCATGTATGTGCCCAACATTCCAAATTGCTGTTTCTAGACTAGAAACTGTTATCAGTGAAGGTACATTATAAGAGGAGCCCCATGAGAGGACTTATCTTCACTACACATTGTGGAGAATTTTTGATGCGATTTTCTTTATATTTTATGAATATTTTGAAAAATACATGTATGAATATTGTGGTCGAGAGAATTACTGTGGGGATATGTAATATATAAAAAAAAAAGAAGCTTTTGGCTTGGTTTTTAGATCTATCATTGGGACTTGGAAAAACCTTTACTGTTAACAGTCACAGTTTAAATTTCATGCACGGTGTCAAACAAGGTCCCCTCTCAGCAAGAGTTTTCACTGTCGTAGAACTGTGAGCCAAACCAACTGATAACATGAGTGGGGGGCTTTGCTTTGAAGGCTCAAACTCATTGTCACTGCTTGAAAATTTACACCAACCAACAGAAAATATTGCACAGAGGATTCCATCACAGTGTCTGAATGGCTGAAGCTTTCAAAGAGCCTCAGACGCGAGCTTTGCTCTTTTTTTCTGAGAGGGCAAGTCAGGAACGACAAGCTGTTCGGGTTACACAAGTAAAAGACCCTCCAATATTAACTCATAAGAGGCAGAGGTTAGAAATATTGTGCAAGCAGCAGCCCAGAAAAGAAGGATTATTATAAAGAAGAGTGAAGCATGAAACCTACACCAAGTTGCGAGTGAGACCCGGGTACGAAATGACATCCAGCAAACATGTTGTTTTCCCATCAGAAATATAGTCTGATAAAATTCGTGTATAATGAACAATGATGTAAACATGAAATGATGGCTGCAAATGCCATACATATTGTGATGCATAAGTGACACAACTAATAACAGGTAAAAAATAGCCAATGCATTAGACTAGGCAGCTGATATCCACGTCACAATATCTACTGACTTATTTCATATCACTGGACAATCGTATTCCGGGCACACACAAGAACGTGCCAAAATGGGGTGTGGGGTTCCCATCAAACTGGTCCCAGAACCATAATGGACATGTGAATACTGAATTGCCCGAGGTCCTTCTTGGCAATTACTTTGGAAGCACGACAAGAGGAAGACTAACAAAACACTAATCTCCCACACTACAACATTGTGGCTGCTCCATTGTTAAAACATGGGTCACTGAGACAGGATGCAAATGTTTGAAATAATTGACCTCCTTTTCATGTTAGGTAATTACTTGAGTTGTTGAGTTTGGCGAGATTCTCAGATTGACAAATGGAAGAGGTCACAAGGTCCTCTGACCTCCCAAAGTGCAGGACACCAAGCCAGTTGAATGCTTGATTCCTTGGCACATGGACAGTGTTGCTGGCTCCTGGCTGCCAAAAAAAAAAAAACATTTGCGCCAGGTTTATGACGGTTTCTTTTCCTCAAGAATTGCTAATGTTATAAGGCACGATGTTATATGGCTTAAAATAACTCATGTTGTCTCACACTACCTATATTTATCACCAGGCATTTTCTTATTACAACAGCTACATGCTCATAGAGTAGTTACTTACATCAAACCAAATCTGCTGTACCATGCTGTGATTTATACCCTAATAATGAGCAACAACCAACCTACCAATTAGCTGCAGGAGCAAGTGTAATTTATTGACTGACCACGTTCATAACGAGGCAATATTTGGGAGGTGGGTGTTTTCAGTGGCTGTATTATTGCCACTCGCCATGCTTATGTACGCAGCAGCAGACGCCATCACTGGCCTTGTGACATGGACAATATTAGCAAACAGTTGACATGCTTTCATGAACCTCATGCAAATGGGTAAACAGACATTGGTGACAAAATTGCATCATGTTTGACATCAATGAACCAATAACCTCTAGAAGCTTCACAAAGCAAAGACCTCCCACTGCAAACAGGTCTTTCAAGGCTTCCTATTCAATTTACAAAGAGCACAGTGTTTCATTTTGAGAACCCTGAAACCCATGACAAGGCCTTCGCAATTCTGCACAAACAAGGTCTTACTCTGATTGTGCCTCAGGCTCCATTGCCTTAAAATTACGTTCAATATGTGAATTTTTAGTGCTTTCTGTACTCACAATGTACAATATTGTCATGACGATTTTTTTTTACTGGCCTTTTCAGAATTGTTACATTTAAAATGTATGTAAAATCTGCCAATCAGCAACATTGCACCCACATTTTTTTTCTTTTTGTTTTCTTCTACAGTTAGTTTAATAAAATATGGTCGACTCTAGACAGCTGTAGCGATGTATTCCTGGCTGTAGCTAAAGCCAACCGCTTCTGTTCACTGCTAAATATATTTGGCTTACACCAAAAAAATATATACATTTATAAATGTATTAATTTTATCTCATATGGTGCTGCATATACTTTTAGGTCCAGCTTTGAGTAGCCAGCTATAACCAGACAGTTCTGGTTAGTAGCAGGAAGCATCGTATAGCCACAGTTGTCTTGCTTGGTCTAAGTTTAATTTGACAGGCTATTTTTTAATCAAACTAACTGTGTGTTGAACTATTTTCACTGAATGACTTTGGTGGACACCAAAGAACTTAATTTCCAATTTCTCAGGCCATAGCCCACAGGATAAGTCATGCACTGGTCCCTAGTGGGCAATATTTCCACTTCCATTACATTCTCACAAGCCTTCTTTGCATCAGGTTTAGCTTCATGGCCAGCAACCTATTTCACACTTTGCGTCACTGAATGAAAAGCTAAGACATAGCAATCCTTTCCATTTACATGAACAACTTCCCAATCTCACGAAGCACATGTACTGTTTGCCTGTCAAGCAGTACTTCTTATCCCAATCTTTAAAGAAACACACATTTAAGGGGTAAAAAAGTTTATTACTAACTAATAAACATAATAGATAAGCAAAGCGCGCGCCTGATAATAAGTAGTACATTGTTGCATAAATGTGATTACATAATTGTAAATGTAGTTAACCATTGCAGTTATATAACATAAAGTTCACAACATAAAAGTGCAGAATAGTAACAGTTAAAACCAGGTGATAAGGGGAGGTGGGAGGGGAAAAACGTCCTATTGCGCTGGCGTTTCACTGACAACTGAGGGCACAGAGGAGAGCCCAGCTTAACCCCAGCGTCCCCCTAACGACCTGAAGATAAGGATTGATTAATTGGCCATGTGTGCCATCTTTAAACTATATTAATATATATTAATTCCCCTTAAAGAAACACACATTTAAGGGGTAAAAAAGTTTATTACTAACTAATAAACATAATAGATAAGCAAAGCGCGCGCCTGATAATAAGTAGTACATTGTTGCATAAATGTGATTACATAATTGTAAATGTAGTTAACCATTGCAGTTATATAACATAAAGTTCCCCAAATCCAAAAGTAGGGGTAGGAAAGTTATTATTGTGGTAAGGTGGAGGCCATGGAATTTATGGCCTTATGAAGGGAGTCAGAGTCACATAAGGTGTATGCCATATAGGCATTGCTCTTCCAGTCTCCCAGCTGACGTATGGTGTCCACAGGTACTCCAGATGCATAGGCCCAACAGGCCCCACCTCTACGAAAACTATGTCCAGAAATCTCAGAGGTGTCGCAATGATCTTGCAGGGAAAGTTTAATGACTTGTACAAACCGATCTGCAGTGGTAGGTTTGAAGGAAGCTCCCTGGGGGACAACAAAGGCAGGTCCATCCAAAGGGGCACCAGGGGTGAGATTTAAGGCATTATAAGCTGCCCGAGTGGGGCAAAGGGGGTGTCTTTTGATTCTGCAGAGGGGCAAAATAATTTCCTTGCTGCGAAACTGGAGTGTTTTGGACCAGCGGATACGTAACTGGACACCAGATGGGGTGAAATGAAGGTCTTGCCTGCGCAAATGAATGTCAGTATTAAAAGGCACAGATCTAGAAGAAAGCACATTAGAACGACGAAGCAAGCCAAAAAACATTATTAGTGCTGCAGCCCAGGTGTTAGCACCTTCAGGTGTGGTAACATCCAATTGAGACAACAGTGCCAATAATAGCTGAGGAGTGATAGGGGCCTTGCGGAACACCCGGTCTCCTAGGTGTCGTCTGATGCCCCGCAGGGTTGAATGAAGCTTAAAGTTTCCTGATAAGGGGTTGGGTAAATTCCATTCTAAATGTAAAATCCTGATAATGTTCATATATTGCTTAACAGAGTTATATTTCAGACGTCTGGCTAGGTAAGCAGCATACATGCATAATTGGTCTGAAGAAGCAGGGACTGGCTGCAGCCCTAGTAAGTCACAGAACTGTAAATAAGCTTTCCTATGAACTGCATATGAACGCTGGGTATTAGGGGCCCAAGTAAGAGAGCGGAAAAAGTCCACTTCTCCTAAGAGGGCATCCTGTGTGACCTGAGCAGCCATTATTCTAAAAAGGTGTGCTGCAGGGCCCTCTCTAGTCTATCAAATGCTCCAGGTTCCTGTAGTCTGCTTGCAGCGTCAGCTAAAATATTTCTATGACCTGGGTAATAAAATGCACGAAGTTTAAAGTTCCACACAGCTGAAAGCCAAAATACCCTACGTAGGGAGTCCATTACAAAGGGATCCTTGGCAGTTCCTCTATTAATAATGTGGACAGCTGCCTGATTGTCCGAATAAACAAACACTTGCTTGTTGGTCCATAGATGGGACCATAACCATGCTGCTGGTTCCAATGTCAATACTTCTTTGTAATTAATATGCTTTGCAATTGCTCCAGGCCAGGTTTGCCATTGTATATTAAAGACAGCACCTTGGTAAAAGCCACCTCCAGCAAGGGTACAGGCATCAATGCAAACAGGGGAAACAGGTCGAGAGTCTATCATGGGCAGCGCGCCATTAAACATATGAGCAAAATCTATCCACCATAATAGGTCTTTCTTCATGTCCCCAGTCACACGTGTTCTGTGGGATGGTCCCTGGAGGGTGTTTATTCTGTCCAGAATTCTACGTAAATGAGGGCGACCCCCATGTATCACTTGGCTGGCCCAAGATAATTTGCCGGCTAATGATTGCAGTTCTCGTTTTGAAGCCGATTTCCTTGCCAGCATTTGTTGCACTTCCTGCATTAATCGTCCCATTTTATCTTGAGATAGCCTCAAAACCCCAGCTGTGGTGTCAATCTGGACCCCAAGAAAATCCAGGCACTGAGCAGGTCCCATCACTTTGTTGTAATTGATAGCAAATCCGAGATAGCGTAGCAGTGATATGAGTTGTGAAGTCCAGTTTATGCACTCATCTTTTGAATCTGCCATAATGAGAAAGTCGTCTAGATAACAGACCATCCTAGACAGTCCCCTGTGGTTCATGATGCGTCTCACTGCCTGGGATAAGTCATTAAAAATTTCTGGGGCTTTGCGTGCACCAAACATTAATCTGGTGTCATATAAGATGGTCGGGTGATTATCACCAGAAAATGTCCAGGCCAGACCAGATAATGGGTGGTCACTTTGATGAATCTTCACTGACCGATATGCAGATGACAGGTCAACCTTGGCAAGATAGCATCCAGGGGTTATCAACTCCACTGCATCCTGGATGGATTGATAGCTAAACTTATCATTTTCAGCAAAATAATTTAGTGCATATCCAGGTGGTCTTGAACAGTCATGTATAAGTCTAACTTGGCCAGGGGCAGATTTAGGAATGGCCCCTAGAGCAGAGATGATCTTGGGACGAGTCATAGCTTCTTTGTATCTTCCATTGGCTAGTTCTTGCTTGATTTGAAGTTCCACCATCAATCTATTTTCGTGGCAGGTTGCTGATTTATAATTGCTTTGCCAAACCAAAGGGCCCTTGTAGGGCTGTGTAGTAACCTTAAATCCGAATCTCACACCAGTCAAAATATAGTCACGTTTGGGGTCATCCAGAGGGAGGGCCTTCTCCCAGGCCTCATAACACAAAGCTCCCTCAGTGTTGACCCCAATTATGCCTCGTTTTTTGGACTCTCTTCTGAGGGGACTTTCCTGTGCATGTACTTGCACTTGCTGCCAAACAAACAGTTCTTTCCTCCGGATGCCAGCCACCTCTTGCAGTCCTCCTTGGGGCCAGCTGGTTTACGTTGATTAGGCTGGATTACCTGGCGTCTTGGGGTCAGGAGATGGATTTGGGAGGCAAATCTCATGTCTCCCCACCTGAAGCCATGCTCAGCCTGCAGCTCCCTGTAGCGGCTATCAAACTCCATTATACCAGCCCATTCAAACTTGTCAGCCAGCTCATATACTTGCATAGTGTAGGCCAAGTAGTACTCCACCTCAGGGTAATCCAACTGACCGCTACGAAGTAGGTGACTGAGCAACCTCATATTAGCTGCCCCCCACTCTGCCATAGTGATTGAATGCATATCCTCTTCTGCTGGCTTGAATGTAATGCTCCCATCTTCTCCCTGGGAAAACACTAGCCTGTCTCTCTTCCTCCTCTGTACACGTTCCTTCACTCTGTCGGGAAGGAAGTTGATGATCTTTTCTGCTCTTCTGCTGGAGGCCTTTATGGTTAAGAGGATCCTGGGATCATGCGGATCCTGGAACTCAGTCCTGCTGCTTGGAGGGATCGGGTTGTCTTTCTTGACCATCATACGAGCTGGGGCAACGACTCCCATGGCTGACATGAGGCCATCCAGGGCATCCTCAGCATTGTCAAGAGCTGTCAAATTCCTGTCTTTGTCAGCTGCAGTAGCCCCCTCTTCTTTATCAGTATCTTCTGTTTGCTTCGAGGTACCTGCTTCCGCACTGGTGTCTGTTGTAGGCTGGCTTGATGATGCATCCGTTTGCTTCACAGTGGTATTGCCCAAAGCCACCAAAGCTGTTACCAAGGCCAATTCCTGTCCCAGAGATAGTCCTAAACGCATCACATGGCTACGTTCTAGTGACATCAACTGGTCAGCTTTATCCAGGTGTTGTTGACGAAGTACTCTCGTCGAATCTCTATCCAGACTGTGTTCACCAGCCTAGTCATCAAAAACAAAATTTTCTAAAGTTGACATTTTGTTTGAGCAGAGAAAAACGTCCTATTGCGCTGGCGTTTCACTGACAACTGAGGGCACAGAGGAGAGCCCAGCTTAACCCCAGCGTCCCCCTAACGACCTGAAGATAAGGATTGATTAATTGGCCATGTGTGCCATCTTTAAACTATATTAATATATATTAATTCCCCAAATCTCAAACCTACAGAACGAAATTTAAGCCCCAATAAATCAAATTCTGTTATAAAGTGAAAAGTGTGTGGCAGATCTAAGAATCTCTATGGATGAAAACGTTTATAGTCTGCTGTGTCATCAGTTTCCTTAGCCTGTCAGGCAGTGAAAGTGTAGTTGGTTCGTCTCCAGCTTGGTACAATTCCAAACCATATCTAGCACTGATGCTTATTTAGTTAATATAAACTGGCAATAAATGAGTGTATGGGCCCCACCAACCCCTGCCTGCACCATGTAACCCTCGTGTTATTGGTGGGAAGGCTGCGAAAACGCCAGAGTAGTAAGTGGAAGTGGGAGGTTGGAGTCCTTTGTTGGAGTAAGAATGACGCATTGGGACAATCAGCACTTCGCCTGTGTCCTCACAGTGAGATAGATGGTTGTAAAACCATTTCGAGTGGCAGACCAAGAGGGGTTGGTTTGTTCACCCCTGCTTCCAAATGGCCAGGCCATGTGGTGCCAGATTCATATTTGCTCCCAAATGAACTTGTGCCCTGAGAATTACTGGTTGTAAGGACTGCAATATCCATCCAATATTCCGCTGAAATGCAGCAATTTTGCAGTATAACAGCATGGAATGATAAAGAATATAAACACTACTAAAATATGAAAGTGGAAAATGACAGAAATACTATCCTGCAATGCCACTGTCCTCTCCTTTATTTTGGTGGTATGAAGAATTATCATAAATAAAACGTCCTTGTAAAAATGGAAAACAAAAACCAATAGTGAACATAAAATAAAATACTTTACTTATGAAGACTAATATTTAATCAAATTACTTCTATGTGTTGACCCTATTCAATATTCTATGTTTTTTTTTTACTATTTTATGCGATGATTTGCCGGTCATTTATTGTAGTATCTCCCATTCTTGAGGCAACGAAAAAAAATTCATTAATGTCATAATTTACGTATCACAATTTATTCGAGTCAATATTATTGATGAGACATTTAACGTCAATAAAATTCTAATTGCTGCTTTGAGCTCAAGGTCATTCACAGATGAACTTTGACCTTGCGTGTGGCAGACGCTGATCAGCAGAAAGCGGAAACAATCATAACATTTTCTTGAACACACGACCAAACAACTTGACCAGGCATGTGCTGCATGGAAACTAATGGAATACTTGTTGTGACACTCCTGCGAGCCCACGATAAGCCGCACAAAATGAGTAAATTGTCTGGAAAAGGCCAGACATGCTAAGTGGTCGCTGCATGCAGTTTGACTGGAGGAAGGGGGGGGGGGAGATTCATATGTAAAGACAATATACTAGCATATTTTGTATACACAATTGCAGTTCATAATTTTTCTGTTATCAACAATTCAATGTCAGTTGAGCAGCAATTATTATTTAGCCTGACCATTGACCAATGACCGATGGACTATTGAAGTGAAAATTCCCTCAGAGGTGATTGATAAACCCGGAGGCAAGGAGTCGACGATTTTTGGTCAATTAGAGAATGGTCAGTCTGACCGGTCACTTCGAAGGCTCAGTCAATGAGAAAATGAGTGGGCAGGCCAACAGGGGGCCAGGGGAGATTTCCAGAGCCCCGTTTTAGGTGACAAAGGCCGATGAGAGGCTGGTTGTCATTGGCTGTGGACTGCCTGCAGCCTTTGAGACGCTGATAGGGGAGCTGGGAGGTCCTAATGAGGCCGGGGGATACAGGGCCCTAATATCTAACGGTCATTGATTGCCCTAAGAAGAGAAGAGCTTCAATCATGGATTTAACAAACTACAAATACTTGTAGCCAGGCTCCACCTAGCGGTCACTGCTTTTCGTCACAGCCCCTTAAACACTTCCGTCCACAAATGAGTCTCTCCCCTCATTTCCTTTCATTTCCTACTTAAAGTTGGTTTCCAAGAATACCCCAATTCCTTTAAACGCCCAGCCGTTAATTCCCACCCTTAATAAGTTGTACAGCCATCCATCACACTTTCGTGATAGCATTTTGATTGTAGAAAAGTGGGAATATTCAAGAGGAGCCTGTGGCCTGTGCAACACCAATTCCTAGAGGTCAGAAACACCAGATTTGAAATATACGAGTAGAAGTATACCACAGCTCCCAAGGACAATGACAAGGACACGATATATATTTGCTAAAAAAAATAGACATTTACACAACAATTGTCGCAGCATAGCTATAGTTACTTTACATTGGAGCACGGAGACTTCCTCTAATAAGGCAGAGCGTTTGCCGCTGCTGAGGGAGCCACCTTGGAAATGAGAATTGCATTGTGAAGATAAACCCATTCCTAAGACAACCTCACCATTAACGCCCCTGAACTTTAAACCCAACTGTATTCTCATCATAACAGTTTACCTCACTATGACCAAAGATAGATAGATAGATAGATATGGTAAGTGCAGCCCTCTAAGGCGAGTTCTTGCCGCTACAATGTGTGATGAAGTCAGAACTTACATGATTAATAAGTTACGAAATGTAGAGTTTGTGGCAGGAGGGGAAATATATTCCTAATGTATTGTAAACTGCATAGCACGCAACACACATCTAATAACTGTCATATCTGGATTCTTGTGCCCCACAGTTACGTTGCCCACCTGCTTGCATTATGACTTGTAAACTATGTCTATGAGTATACTTGAAGTCATGTAATTATTGTGTTTAATTGCATAAAGTTTGTTACATTTCTTACTTAATTCAATATATATTTATAAAAAATTACAACTGTAACTCATGCAGGTAGCTCTACCTAGTGTAGGTAAACAGTGCTCCTGAACAAACATTGAAAAAAATGTAAAAAGAAAAAAAAGTAACAAAATGTTAACATGTCTCATAAGAATAATACAGTGTACTAGAAAAAAGCTTGTATTCTGGAACAGACAGACAACATACTCTGGCTTGGGCCCAGTCATGAGATAAATCTCAGCTGGATGGTGGTAGCATGAGACGTTACAATTGACAGTGTCTTTGTACTCGGTGACTATGCTTAGGCAAGTAAAAGACCCCACCTATGCAGTGTGTACATCGCGTGGACTCTAATAAGCCTTATCGTCCCATCATTACGTCTGCCTCAGGTAATTTGATTACGATTAATTTATTCAAGAACAATCTGTCTTGAGGACATCTAGCATATTCTATTTGTCTCAAATATTACATACTTTTCAAATAGACGCATATTGTTAGGGTTAATATCTTCTGGCACTTCACATGTATTTATTTATTATTTATTCAAAATATATTTTACATGGGTTGCATCACCAGCACAGCTGTTTTGCAGATGGCCCGTAACAGTAATGTATCAAAAAGTACAATACAGTATAAAAAAAAAGAAGTTAAAACAAAGGCATGCATAAAACCAGAAATATATAAAAGTAAGATTCATAAAATAATTAAACTAAAATGTGACGTTTCAAAGCATATTTAAAATCATTCAAATTATTATCATCCAATATAGTACCAACATATCCAAAAGACCTCTCAGAGCTCTTCATATTGGCAGTTGAAATCACTATTCACAGATTGGTGTCTGAATTGGCGGTGAAGACATGTTTGATCTGGGACAGGGGAAGCCATAAGATCTTACTCAGATCAAAACAATGTTTGATTAGCGAATTGTGAAGGGTCTTAGCGGTCACTGGGACCACTAAGCATCAGGGAAGGCATCCATGACAACGTGGGTTAGTTGTCACTCATTCCCTGGGTGGCTCAATCCCATCCGTTTCATGTCAGTACTCATGAGGTACAGGAAATCATAAATTTGCCAAGATTCAGCAAGTCTCCGGTGTCATACACCAGCCATTGGACAACCCAATTATCACCACAAATTGATTTTCGTCAGCAACCAATGTCCTGTCACGTTTAAACCCGGACTGTCATGAGATTCATTGTTAACTTGAATTATTGATATCTGGAGACGTTTCCCGAGAAGTGAAATTAGAATGGTTCCATAATGGAATATGTCATTTTATGACATGAACATTGTTTGTCTGACTTCTAAATGCTCCAGTAATTTCAATTTTAGATAATTCTATAATTGACATTGTTGACATATCTCCTTATGGCCGTTTTGTATTCAGTCTGATTATTTGGAAAGATATTAATTTGTCAGTATAATGATATATCTAATTTGTCATCAACGAACTTACCATCATCGACACGTTTAAATTAATTGCATGTCTACCACAACATGTCCTAGGAAGTGGATTAAACATTTTTAATAATGGCCAAATATGCCACGTGCGTTTTCCATGCGTTTGGATAAATGCATGGAAAATGCATGGTCTTTCACCTCATTATAATTAGGCAAAAACCATGCGTTTTCCATGCATTTATCTTCTCAGGGAAAACGCATGTGGCACATTTGGCCATGTACCTGTTGCAAAGTAGTTACCATTGATACCGTCAGATTTAAATGTATTTGTCTTCATCCTTGTGGGATACACATTAGACCGTGTAACTCGGATTCCAAGCGCAATTAACCTTCTTCTAAAATATTCAGACACTATTTGCACGTTGTGGGGAATGCGCCATACTTTGAATATTGTCTATGCATACTAATCGGTCTTTTCACTTAATAATTAACCAAGTGGAGAACCTCTGTTTCCAAAATACAGTTCTCCACCATAGAGAAGATTTTCTTTTATAGGATAAAGGCTGATGGAAAACACATATTTTCTGATCAGACCATTATCTGGCAAAGTACTGTAGTGATGAATAAAAGAGATACTTAACAGTTGTATTATAAACGAAAGTCGTGTTGCAAAGAGCAGTCAGCTGCAGAAAAAGGATGCTTTGGAAACAGTAACCGAATATCCCAGCGGAAAACAGTCCTAATCCAGCCAAGTGAAAGCTACTATACTTATAAATATGCATTCCTGCACACAAAAAGCACTAAGTATTAAGCAAGGAGCCTTGTTGTGCATGCATTAACCTTGCCTATCTGTCTAGACAGTCCTAACATCTGCCTATCTGCCTAGCCACACATGTCAAATCAACTGCAACACAAAATTAAACAGTGAAACTCTATTCATTTAACTCTTACTGCTCACACCATGGTTATTATGAGTTTGTACTTGAAACATCTAAAGTCCAAATAAACAGCCTGTAAATGGACAACAGCCAGTCTTTGCTGAAATATGATGAATATTTAAACCGTCCTCTGGCGCTGGCACTTGATGGTAAGAAACTGTAAACGAAGGAGCAGTTTTCAACTTATTTTAGCTTAAGCTATGTCCACTTTTAGCATAAGGAATGCCCAAAGTGACCAGCTGGAAAAAGCTTCTCGGTTATGGAATAATGAAGATTTCTCAGAATCCAAACCAGCCGTCGTACTCACGGTTAAATCCTCTGGCGCTGGCACTTGATGGTAAGAAACTGTAAACGAAGGAGCAGTTTTCAACTTATTTTAGCTTAAGCTATGTCCACTTTTAGCATAAGGAATGCCCAAAGTGACCAGCTGGAAAAAGCTTCTCGGTTATGGAATAATGAAGATTTCTCAGAATCCAAACCAGCCGTCGTACTCACGGTTAAATCCTCGTTTGAGAACTGCAGGAAGGAATTCATTCGAAAGTTTGAAATTGCTCGTCGATGGATGCAACTCCCGCCACTGAATGAAGCTTCGTCTCATTAAAAGTTCGACTTGGGAAGTTTCTCCAATGCCTGTTGACTTTATTAGACAATTGATGTGTTGTTTCTCAAGCAATTGCTTTCTTCACTGCTGTAGGCATAGAGTCTATAAGACGATTTTAAGCAGAAAACCCGAAAACAGTGGTTTGTGAGAACGAGCTGTATGTATGAGAGATCAGGTACATAGTTATACAGCTTGTTCTTATGTTGCTACGTTTTTCAATTAAAGAATGATAATCATAAATCTAAGTGTTAATTGGAATGTTAACATTGACATATAATCGGGTTTTGTATTGTGGTATCAATCACAAAGAAATTAAATTAACCAAATGATGATGAAATGCATATTTAAACGTTTACAGCTAGCCAGATTCATAGAGTTGGAAACAAACCTCACAGACTTGGAAGCTAAACTTCAGATGACATCATGTGAGTCCAGGATTCCCACTGACTGAGTGATCCCTTGACCAATGAGAGTCCTGGATTCACATGACGTCATCTGGAGGTAAGCTTCCAAGTCCAAGAGATTGGTTTCCAACTCTATGAATTCAGCTGTAAATGAAGTCTTGTATTGGCATCAGACCCTGGCTGTGGAATTAAATTTCTAAATGTAGTTGATATATTTCCAAGAGGCCATACATGTTGCAGTATGTATTTTTAGTGCCTCATCAGTAATTCCCATTTGAATGCATAGAGTATTTTCATGTCTTGGGTATGTATGAAATACCAAACCCTGCATTCCATTTTGGAAATCCATACTAACTGTTCCCCGGGGGGCTGTAAACCACTTTCTGCTATAGTAAAGGAATTTATCAGCGTCTGCCAGGCTCATTTGAGGTAAACTTGTGACTTGGCGTGATGTGACCTTGAAGATTATCATTGACATGTGCCTCTGCAGAAGGACCACTGACCAGAGGTTACCAGCATGGATATTGCGACAGCTGACTTGTCCTTATCTGGTGACTTGTCCTTATCTGGCCATGAAATCCCCACAGCAATTACCAGCCCATTGCATGTGCCTAATATCATGCTGACATGTCAATAACTGTCAACTTGGTCAACATGTTATGATATATGATTTATATTTACACAGCCACCAAAGATGAAGAACATCCATTCCTTCAATTTGTTAACGACCCTGGTCTGTTAATCCCCCACCACCTTGAAGACACTTTTTCTGGGGACTTCACTCTCCCTCCCTTCCGGTGCTAGATTAATCAAGCGGATACAAAGATGTCTGCCTTTCAGGAAGTAATAACTTGTGCTTAATATGACCCGGAAATAGTTGGAGACCGGATATAGAAACGGATTGCCAAAAGCGCCTTTCCAATACTGATTTTGCCAAACATCAACTCAAGTGCAAAAGGAGGAGCTCTGTCAGTTAATTAAAAAAGACCAACTTGTTTTCGTATAAAACTCCAAAGTATGCCCCGTGGCACAACCAGTGGTTTTCTAATATAAAACTTAATTAGATAGTATAACAATTTCAGCCAACTGTTTTACGCATCCTTCTTTATCCGATGTTAATTGTATGCATTTTAAACTTATTTTTAAAAATTTTCTTTCAGGGTTTATATGTTCTTTATACAGACGTCACATGACACAGCTTTTAAAACTGGATTTGCAACATTTTAAAATTATGGTTACATCATTTCTAAGAAAGGTGATTATCTATACAAGGCTTATAAGGCACCTTCAGTTGAATTTTATACACCTCAAATTCTAAACCCCAGCAAATGATGGCTGTGTCCTAATTCCTAGAAAGATCATTAATCCTAGCCCGAACAAGGCAGGGTTCTAGCCTTGTGTTTGTATTTTCTTCTGTCCGTCCATCTTTTGCCTGGTTTGCTCAGCATAAGCCAGTCCCATGGGGCTAATTAATCCCAAATGCATGGAGCTCACGTATTTTCCTATCGGTCAAGAGTGAATTTAGGCACCCTGAATGTCTGGCTGAATGGAGGGCTTTTGGGTTCATTTTGGGGAAACACCCTTTTGAGGGTGAGCTGTCTTCGAACAAACAGAGGCTGGAGATGAACAGAAGGGCCTAAAGTGAAACCCATTTAGGCTGTCCACCAACTTTTGCCTCTCTAGCCTCCCCTGAAATGGCTGCCTAAGAGCCCTATTGAAACCTCTTGGTCTCTTACAACATACTCCCGACACCCAGACAGTAGCAATTAAGAATCGTAGCATTGTTTTTACTGATGGAAATAGGGCATCCAACACAGCCCTTCCAGCCTCAATAAAGCTAGTATACAGTCTTATTTACCATATAGGTCCACACAATTCCGGATCACCCAAATGCACAGCATTTCGAGATACTCTACATGGCCAAATGTGCCACGTGCGTTTTCCATGAGAAGGATAAACGCATGGAAAACGCATGGTTTTTTGGCTAATTATCATGAGGCAAAAACCATGCGTTTATCTATGCGCATGGAAAACGTAGGTGGCACAATTGGCCATGTACAACTGGAGGAAAGTAATTGTGATGATAAGTGCAGGGTTAGTCTGTGTCATGATACAATCATCATCCATAGTAACCTTTAGTGGAGTAACATTGCTCAGTGATGACAGCACTTATACTTTAACAAATACCAAGGCTCCTGACTGCCTTAACTGGCTTCTTATCTCTAGAGGCAGCTATGTCATTTGCAACAGCCAATCAGAATGTAGCTGATAACATTAGGAAATGCCCTGAGCTGGGTGGCAATTTTTTGCTAGTTTACCAGTTAGACTTAAATACAAACAAATCTGCCTATAATAGCCTATGGAATCACAGGCTGGCTTGTGGCATTGAATGTCAAACAGGTGAAATTGCATATAAATTAGTTGTTTGCATTGATAACACTCAATTCTTAAACACAGATTGCTAAGTTAGGTCACTTAATTGGCTTGAAACTGGTATATATTGGCCAATCAGGAGGCACCATCATATGTTTAGATTTTGAAATATGCAAATTAGCTGCCATATGAGATGAGAATTGAACATTCGCAGTGAACAGGCAAGGAATTCCCTGAAAATATGTGGTAAATACCAATAAATAATGGAATTTATCACTTAGAATAAGAAAGAAAATAATTTTTCTGTATAATATTGCTTTGTTTGAGGTGTTACGTGATGTTTTTGACTGAAACTGGCCCCAGCCTTGAAGGCAGCTACGCAGGGGGAGTAAAAGCTGTTCTTGACAAAATCAGTAGCCTTGGTCTTATAGTATGCTACCAAACTTGCTAAGCGTCGTCATGATGGCACACGCCTGTGGTGTAACAGGCCAAGTTGTACCAGTTGTATAGTGTACCATAAGCATTTAATATATTCCTGTCCATGTTACTTATTAAGTTGTCAGGAATTCAAATGTAATGCGATGTATTTGAATGTGTTGAAAGTAAAATTTGTGACAGTTGGTCACACTCGAATGAATTATTTGTCTGACATTTTGCATGCAGTGTATTTACTTTTTCAAATATTCATTAGTTTATAAAATTCATTTTGCATTTGTGAAAACCTTCATATGTTTTTAATTTGTTGTGACAATGACTTCTACTGATCAATTGAGTCAAATATAACAGTTACGTAGCAATAGCCTTGGGCCAAGAGAAAAATTTGGCCTCTTGTGGTATTTCTGATTGATTTATAATGAAACATGCTTGCATAATTCGTTCATCCTGGTTCTTGTGCATTCTTACGTTACCTGCGTGGCTGATATTCCCTGCCCTAGTGTAATGACCATGCATGTAAATTAATAGGGCTAGCATGTTATGCAACATTCCTCAGATGTACTATAGTGCATATACCTAATTATGCGGCCAAAAATGTGTACAACTGCTCTAAACATATAGAGTGATCTAAGCTAGATTGTCTAACATATCTAGCTAGATTGTCTAACATATCTAGTAATTCATTCCATAATGTTGATATCAAAAGTAACCCCATTGTGGATCGCAGAGAGTAGAGATCATTTAAAATACTGCAAACTCCATTTTACGAGTAAGAGTTGTTTGGCAGTCACCATTGAACTTGTTTGAAATATTAACCCTTTCAAGTATAAAAGAAATATCACCCCTAAAAATATGTTTATTTGGATGAGAGGTGTTTGTCACATTGATACATTCTCAACAAGAAATATTATGCTCTCATTTTTATCTCTCATGTGAAACAAGGAGGCGGGATCAAAGCATCGAAAGAACTGCTAGCTCTATATTTGAGATAATTTCTGTATTTTCCTAGTATATCAGCTGTTGAGGAGAGGATAAACTAACGAACTAAGGTAATTAAAGTATTAAATATAGTACAACTATTCGAGTGTCTCAAAGTTAACTTTGGGTAAACTGGAAAATCCATTAAACGAATTATCTTGAAATATTCAAATTTATGCAAAGTACCTCAAGCAAAGTCAACCCAAGCAGTACCTGTGGATTAATCTTGTAAAAGTCAATCCACACTGCGTACATAAAACGCTGTATTCTTAATTGGAATTAATATATTATTTTTTATGGTGAGGGGGCCATTGCACGTGTATAATTACTGGGAAATGATAGAAAAAGTAAATAAATGGTAAAGAGACTCACCTGCTTTCATGGTAGCAAAACTGAGATGGATCACAGAAAGTAGCCAAAGGTGAAGAAAAAGAGAAAATGTAGAAGCCATGAGTCCAGAGCAGCTGGAGTGATAGGCTCCTGCAGGACCAAAAGACTGCAAGATGCACACGACCTGCATCAGCAGCAGCAGCAGCATCAAGAGCAGCAGCAGCAGCCAATGGCATCAGCCTTCCACGCACATCTCACAAATTAACTAGCCACAAATCTGTAAAAGCGACCACTAATCAGGCACTCGTTCGGTGTTTTCTGTAGCATTTAAGTCTGTTCATTCTTTGTTTGTTTCTATAGGGTGAACCCTTATCACTTCAGACACCCTTTTAGGGGCCCTAGCAGCAGTAGAAATCGCCCCACCTCCGCCCACTTTGGAAATGTTTACCTTTAGTATTACTCTGAATAATTCACACCTACATTATACCACAAATGCATAGGTATCAGCAGATGGCCAGCGTCTCACACTTGTATTAATATCCAGACAGGTTGTGCAACAAAAAATATGTCACTATGTACTACAGTCTGGCGTGATGCATTCTAGACAATTGTCAATTGCCTCGCGGGAATCATGATCTGCTGCTAGTGTGCAGAGAATTCGTGTTTCATGGAAATCAGTTGAAAACATCTAGAGTCAACCAAAATGAATTTACACTGTAAATAACATACTTACTAAGTTCCGATGTATTATGCAACAGCGTACAAGTACCGAAGGACTTAAATTTGAATAACAAAAAGTATGAAGAAGGAAGCCATGGTCACCCTTTGTCTAGCTTTATTAATGAATACATAAACTGGTATTGACTGATTGAGAACCTGCATGGGAAATATTCAAATTTGATCTCAAGAACATTGCAACGAATATACTACATTAGGAATTTTTACGATTTTTAAGCATCCTTAAGATTTTTAAGACTTTATGTTTTCAGATATATTAGTAAATGTCAGAAAAAACTAAAAAACTAACCTGATCATATATAGTATAGGTCTGTAAATTTTTCTGCAGTCTAACCTTGGTGAAATTATAATTTCATGAAGGTGTAACCAATGACGAATGCCTTGGTCAGACCTATACCAAGTGTAAATCGGGTCCGTTTCAAACTAGTTTGTGTTATTGTTGCCCTTATGCAAAATGATTGAGTAAAATGTGGAGACCACCAGCCTGTAATTCGATTTGGTCAAGAGTAAATTTTGAAATTAGTTTAAAAACCAGAACTTTGCACTCTTGAATCCACCTTGTAGCCAGTGGAAAAGTAGACAATAACATTGACCTTGGGTCCTCCAAACAAATGTCTTCATGGAGTCATTGGCAACCGGTCTTCCCAAGGCCCTCACATGCACTTTATTGCCACATCCGGGCACTAGCAACTCAGCCGCAAATCGTCGGCTGTGATTCAGGATCACAGCATGTCGTAAAATCCAACAATGGCAGGGCCAAGGACATTTGTCTGATCTATGGCTGGTGATTGTTCCTTATGGGTTTCTTTTGGTGGTCGCCTTGCTGTTTTACAAGAAAGTAACGGGGTTAAATACAACTGGTAAACAAATTTAATTTAATTGAACATTTTTAGGTACGACGTGGGAATATAGATTTGCGTGAATTGTCTGAAAACATCACTTCATCTGCCCTAATTTGATCAACTCCATCTTGAAAGTTGTATGCATGGGACTGTCCTATGGTGTGGTAAACATAACCAATACAGGGGCAATAATACAGTTAGCATGGGTGACATTCATCCTGTGCTAATGCCTGCACAGAGACCCGGATCGCGCATAGGGAAGACCTGGGATGGGAAGCTGATGCAAAGGTCATGACCTTTGAGGGGATATTGCGATCTGTGACAATAGGACGAGGGCCTAGCAGATGAATGAGTTGAAGGGCAAAGGAGGCATCGTCCAGGTGACTTCTGACTGCCATCTATCGGTGGTATCCAAGCAGGCACCGGAAACACAACGTTGCTTGACTTCCATGCTGAATATTTAGGTCATTCTGGTGTGGATACCGAAAACAGTGGTTCATTTTTTTCCACAAAACAATCAAATATAAGGTGAACATAACGTAATATTTAGTTATATTACCAGTTATTGTAACATCTGAGTCATTGAAGTTATCTTTTCACTGTTCTTCAAACTTGCAGACGAGAACCACACTTCGCCGCACCATGTCCCCCCTCTCCAATCTCTGGCGCCTTCAGTGACATCTGGTGCGGCGACCAAAAACTAGCACACAAGCCTCCACGCGCCATTCACGTGTAAGAACTGTTATGTTTCGTCCCTGTAGAGGCTTGGCTACTACTTCAATTATTTCTGGTGTTTTAAATGCGTTTTTTAAAGTATCACAATGTTTTTCTTGAGAATTATCAACCGTCGTAAAGCTTTATTAGATACTTGTAGATTGAGATTTGTTCAGTCTGTACAGGTTAGTATTTAACCTTTTTAATTTTTGAAATTTGTTTCGCTTTCTTTCTTTATTTTTATTTTATTTTTTATTTTTTCGTTCTTTCTCTCATACAATGTAATCAGATAAATTTCATTTGCTTTCCTTCTTTATTTATTTTATTTTTTAAAATTTTTTTTTCGTTCTTTCTTTCATACAATGTAATCAGATAAATTTGTTTCGCTTTCTTTCTTTATTTTCTTTTCTTTTTCTTTCTTTTATTTATTTCATTTTTCTTTCTATCTCTTATACAATGTAATCAAATAAACATATACAAGTAAAGATGTCTAGCGAAGCCAAATGTGAAACAGATATTCCCAACACATTCACCCAAAAAGAAACCTCATGGAACAGAGTACTTTAAAAGAAAGTACGGATAGTCAGATACCCTATCAGATGCATTTATTCACAAGTTTCTATAAACGTCATCCCTCTGGTAAACTGGAGTGTGTTGCATTGCAAGGACCATTGTCTCACGATGCAGCTATGTACAGCAGAGTGTCATCCAGCTACAGGAGAACATGGCTGACTGGTGGCTGTCCAGGGTGCCTATGTTGCTTATATGTGACGTCATTGTCTCTTCGAACTTTCCCTTTTATTTTCGATCCACTTCAAAGGAATTCTTCAGGAACTTGCAAGGAAGGATCATTGTCTGTGAATGCTGTAAGTTGGAAATTTATCCAATCTCGTCTTCGGCATGCCTCACCATTAAGTCTGGAAAATCTAGACTATATTTTATATTTACCTCGCTATTAAGACCACCCTACTATCAAGACCAGTAACTTGCACTTGCCCTATAAATCATATTTACTGGCTTTCTCATGGATTCTTAAACCAATTTCACATTGGCCAGCTCATTGGCCAGTTCCGCTGAAGCTTCCGGGTTCGAACCCCGGCCCGGGCACCCTTCATGAGATGCATCCCAAGCTGGATGTCGCTCGGATGAGACGTTAAATTGGCGGTCCATTGTACTCGGTGTCTATGCTGAGGCAAATAAAAGATCGTACCAATGGGATAAATGTGTAACATGGATGGACTCCTCCTCCTCCTCCTCTCTCTCTCTCTCTCTCTCTCTCTCTCTCTCTCTCTCTCTCTCTCTCTCTCTCTCTCTCTCTCCTCATCAATCCACCCTCGATAGCGGCAAGAACGTGCATTAGAGGGCTGCACTTCCCATACCTGAACCTAAACCTTATACAAGACCAAATATCAAACCAAAAATCTGAATCCCTGAAACAGCATCTGATTTTTAATATCTAGAACGATAGCAAACTTGTCTGTAGAGAGCAGACCTTCTGCATTGTGTTTCCATCCAATTTTGTTTGTTAAATAAACTTGGTATACAACTAAAAAAAAACTTCAAACAAAATTTTTAAGCTAATATTTTACAACACCTTTCTCGTGACCTTTGAAGGTGAAAGCTTATTATCTGCTTGAAAGACATTTTTTGTCTTTGATGTTTTCATGCTACCCAGGGTTCACATGGGTAGGAAAGGAGACGTTTGTGTTAAAATATTCAAATAATATTGCACTGCAAATTGCAGTTCACACCCAATATGATTTACAAAGTGCTGCTGACAGTGTATGACTGTTTCTCGGCGACATGGAAAACATTCACTGTTCATTTTATTGCCAGGAGAACCCATATTTTGCATCTAAAGTACTCAACATTATTCCATGTTCTATAGACAGTGCAGATTTGTTCCTGACCATTGGTAGTAATTTTATATATTAACCCATATTTCATCAACATAATATTATGCTGTCTGACTGATTTGACCTTCCAAAACTACATTAAAACAAGAAGACATGTTTCACTTTTGTGTCAGTCACTTTTTTTCCCCCTCCCTGGCATGCAAGTGTGATAGTGCAGCCCTTTAAAGCAAACACTTTCCTCTGACAACAACACAAGAAGGTCAGTCTGGTGACTTGATAAAAAGAGATGCCATCACAAGGTGGGTGGGTGGGTGGGTGGATTAGGGCTTACGTCCTGTATTTCTGCACCTGATGGGCTAATTAGGACAGGCAGGGAACATGGCAACTATACGAAGGATGAAACAGCCATCCAACTTAGCCATTCACTTTAACGCCCTGCTCCAATCCACCCAAAATGCAAATGAGTTGCATGTGGACAGTGATGGTGATTGTAGAGCGCACGTAACTAATTAATCGCCTGTGCACTCCCCAGGGAGTTGAGAGAGACTCATGATTGAACAGGTCTGGTAGATTGTGAAAATCACCTAGCTGCATTTACCCGTTCCTTAATATTCAAACCAGAACAGACTGGCGATACAAAATGTGTGGGCGATGCTACGTTTTTTAATGCCAGCCACATCCCATAATAGTAACCAAAGAATCTCGCGAGACTTGAAGAGGGGCAGTATTACTAACAGGATGGTAGGACCTTTGGCTGATTAAATTTGAGGACATCGGTATCATTTTGCAGTACAGCTCCGTGTGTGGGCTATATAACCTTGGATGAACTAGTTCATCCAAGATACAACACCTTTCTTGGCTTATCTTATTCGATAATGAGTGCACTGTTGAACTGGTATATCCCATATTGAATATCTCAGAAAAATAACTGTCATACAAGAACACCAACATTTATTCTACACCTTAAATAATTGTTATACATTCACATCAAATGCAATTACAGAGGATGCCTTGGCATAGCATAGCGCAAATTATAAAAAAACCATTTCATGATGCCAGTTTTCCGCCATTTTTATAAATTTGTTACTAAAATGTTTGCAGTTTTCTTGAATACAATATTTTTCCCTGGCAACTTTACAGCAGATTTAATAGACTATGGAACGAAAGTCCAGAGGACGTCATGTGAATCTGAAAGTCCCATTGGCTGATGAATCTAGACTGCCCTAACCAATGGGAGTCCTTGATTCACATGGCGTTCCCTGGGTGTTGTTTCCATGTCTATGAAATATGCTGTAAATATGCTGAGACTTCATATCGTAATTAGATGTCGGCAACTCGGATATAAATTTTGTAATGGTTGCACACTGTTGTTATGCTTTAATTGTTCCAGCATGTATTACGCTTGCCCATTACCTGTTTAATTCAGAAGTTATTAAAAAAAGTTGTTGTATAATTAGTTCGACACACTGCCTATCGGCGTCCTTGCAAATGACAGCAATGTTTCGGTCTATTGTAGAATGCCAAAAGGTACTTACACACACCCAGGCAAGATTAAGAATTGACGGTAAATGGGCTACTATACAAATCTATTAGGATATTTACAACAGGAGATATAATCAGCCCCAAGCAAATAGCTTATATATCTTGCTCAACAATTTGTGGCATTGCTTTATATAATATTATAAGCTTTACTTGATTATAATAGATTTCACACATACATATAAAGCAGTCCAAAAAATATATCACATCTAAGTGTCTGTACTGTCCTGTGAGTTCGTCATTAGATCCATAATTCACTTAATTATTTTTCTTTCAAAGTTTTACTATGGAAATGATATGTTTAAAAGTTTCCAGAAAACACTCTGACAAAACCCACCAAAGACACAAGCGGAATCAAGATGAAAATCAGAAAAATCCAGAAGAAAAATCTGTCCAGGACTTCAGCAACCTTCTGCCATTGTAGGCGAGGGTTTTCACAGAGCTTAGGCTGCTGGACATTGTCCGATTTGAAACTGCTGTAGTTAGTGACGGGCGCTCCACTGTTGTCCAACAGGCGTCTTTTTTGTCTGTCCTGCAAAGAGCGACTCCTGGGCTCCGTGGCTGTCCTTTTAAGGGAGGTCATCTCCATGCTGTTGCCATGGGACTCGTTGTCACGGAGACCGTTGATGCGACTAGATTCGTTGTCAGGGTTAGGTTGGACACCGTTGGTTACGGCCGGGGAGTTGTTGGTGGCGATATTTCGTTTGGCCCACCGAGAGACGGACTTCAGGCAGAGGAGGGGGGCCATCAGGTCGAAGATCAGAACCCGCACCCACCGGGAGGGCGCCTTGTCTAACCCCCTGTAGTGCAGCCTCAAGATCATGGTGGAGGTGATGATTGCGAGGGCAGTGGCCATCATGAAGTACATCAGGTAGATAGCTGTAAATGAAAACATGAAACATGAAAACCCTATATTGCCTGCAGTTGAGAGATTATGCCTAAAATGCAATATGCATGAAATCGAGTAGTAGTAGTAGTAGTGGTATTGTTTAACGCCTCATCAGCACCTGAGTGGGCTATGTAGAGGCTCTCTAGGGTAAGATTGATTATCTATAGTTGGTAGTAGAAACCAGAAGCATGTAAAAAATCAATAAGTGTCTGCGTTGGATAGCTGGAGCAGCTTGTGCAATGCGCACTGTCCTGTTTTAGCCACTGGGGATAGAGTACTTCACCCCAAGTGTTTCCACCCTCGCCGCGTGGAGGCCCAGGACCTTCAAGGGCGCATGAAATCGAAGATGAAAAACATTTTCTCATGTTATGCCCACATAACACACTTAGTCGTGAGGACCTCTTTAAAATAGCTAATGATCACATAGAAAATGCTGAGCAACTAAACAAAGAAGACCAATTTAAGACCATTATGAAATCAAAAGAGCCTGAGTTGTTAAAATCCCTTGTAAATATTGATGCCTAATGAATGTTTAGGTCATCATCCATCGTCGAGCATTAACCATCACCCCTCAAACTAGCAGTTTCTACACTATAAGCATTTTTATATATTGTGATCTATGTGCTTTTACATTCATGTATATCACTGTTGACTGTGACTTGTTGTATATACTCCTAATTCAAGTGGTGTACTTAAATTAACATTGTGATAATGAACAGTATTAACTGCAGTAATATATGTATTTAGGGTTACTGTATACATGTGATATATGTCTATATATATATATATTTCACAAATGTATGTAAACAAAACTTAATGCTCATATTACCGTGCTATTGTTCAGCAACTGGGACCAGGGATATGTAGATAATCTATGGATAATGTATACCTTTAACTTTTATACCATGTATATATATATTGAATATAGAAATATTGAATATAGAAATATTGAGTAGATATGAAAATAGAAATAGTGATTAGAAGTAGACTGAGTACATGTTTTTATCTGTTATTTTTGACAAATGTATCATGTATGATATTACTGTGTCAATAAAAGCATATATATGTTAACACAGACAGAAAAGACTCAGTAAAGAACAAATTCAATATGGTGTATAGCATATCATCACAGTCTTTCATACCTTCAAAGCAGAAGCATACAGTTTCTAGCCACACTCAGTACATTGCTACAACTTGTATAGACAATCTTTCCCACTTTCTATGGTATACAATTTCACAGCTAACACATGATGCGCTATGTGTTGACGTTTTACGAGCGAAGTAATCTAGGAGATGTGTCCACATAAAACATTTGAAGGAAACTTTCCAAACAGCTATGAGCTTCGTTTACAGTTGTCATCAAAGCCTATGTTGGATGGCTGTTCCAACCTTTATTACCATGGTCCCTACCTGTCCTAATTAGCCCATCAGGTGCAGAAATACAGGACGTACAGCCCGCAACACCACAGCTGTCGTCAAAGAATTATACCATGTGTGTGCTCGTTCATGAACATTTTGATCTAAGGAATAGGTGTCAGTCAGGCTGTGTCACAACCTCGACAAATTAGAACAGAAAAACTACAGGGCTGCAACATATCCTTGTGAAATCCCCTCGACTTTCTAAGACAATTATGGGTAATTAGACAAATGCATTTACCAGGTTGTCATTCGCGTTGCAACGCCTTGGCAGTCATTGTGGGGACGTGTGTTTACACAACATGGCGGCTCCCACCAAGCATGCGCAATTATTCACTTCATTTAATGCAGTTTCCGAACGATCGATCCGGTTTGCAGATTTAATGTACATTTTCCATTTGCGCCCCCACAATAAACTGCATCTTAGTGATATTGACGCGAAGGATTTTGACAACTCGTGGTGATTCTGTTGTCCAGGCCGCAGACATTTTAATTGCTTCTGAATGTCAACGCATTCCAGCACCACTCAGCCATGTAAAGGCCCTTGAAACTGTTAAGCAGTCGGATAAGGCATTATTGCGAATACTACAGGCAATTTATTTAGGCCCAAATATCTGCATTCTATATGTAGATGTGAATGAACGACAATCACTACCTTTTCCATCCTGCAATAATAAATAGGTACCACTGATGGACCAAGTATAAGTATCTACCATGTTTAACTTCTGTCATCCGCATTAGGATTATCAAATATATATTTTCTGACCCAGCTAGAGCTGCAGACCATTTGAGGTACACAATAAGCTAAGCTAAGCTAAGATAAGATGAGATAAGATGAGATAAGATGAGATAAGATGAGATGAGAAGAGATGAGAAGAGATTAGCTAAGATACGATAAGATAAGATAAGATGAGCTAAGATACGATAAGACACGATAAGATGAGATGAGATGAGCTGAGATACGATAAGATAAGCTAAGATTAGATGAGATGAGATATGATAAGATAAGATATCCACTTTGGAATTGAAGAATACTCAGTAGAAACTTTTCAACTTTAAAAAGTACTCTCAAGCATGTGTTCTTAGTTGTCCTTTTGTGCAGTGAAACTGTAATGCACACTCATACAATTCAGGTCAGTCAGCATACACCTTTTCAAGTAGACGATTCTCTCAACTTGTGGAAAAGACATCAATGTCCCAACAGATGCAAGAAGCATTCTACTCGCCAATGAATGGTTATTGTGCTGCGTAGGTTCTCAATCATAAGTTTCCTTGTTAGCCGTGGCTAAAATGATTTTTTCTTTGAATCATATTTGAACAGTGGGTGGTCATAATTGTGAAAATGTCATATGAGAAAATAAATTGGTAATATTGAGTTCCCTTCTTGGTAATGACATTATTTTGGAATATAATGAAACACTAAGGACATGCAAGGCCCCCCTGGTGGCCCCGTGGTGGCCCCTGTTGGCCGGACGCCATAGGCAATGAGGCTTTTGTGTCAATTCTTGGCGGGTGTCATAGATATGTACAGAAACAGGCCCTATTGAATGAAACACCTGCCTCAGAAGTTTCTCTGCATCCAACTGAGATTCGAAATAAGAGGAGGCCACTTATGAGGGAGATGTTGAGGGAATAAGAAACGTCTTGGCAACTAAATTACCTCTCTCACAATGTATATTCATGGACATTTTTCATGTTAGACAATGTGAACGGTGTAGGAAAACCTACATTATAATAGCACAAGGTATGTACAGTTTCCGATAGACATTTTCCATTCATAACAAAGGCTGTGGCAGGTTATTCAAACAACGTTGCCTTAATTCCATTATCCTAAGTTGATGGAGAATTTAATAATGTTCTAATAAGGTTTAATTTGTGATTAATTGAATTTGTATTACTTTGAAGTACTGGGGCCGGGACTGGGTGGATTCAGTTGTAAAATTGTGTTCTGATTCAGCGTTAGGACCCCCTGTCCCCCATGCAACAAACAACGCCCACTTTGTAGAATACTTTGATGGATTTGTATTTTTTTGTAGAATACTTTGCAGTCATAACTATTGCACTTAGTAAGCAACTAACCATACACTTGTTTAAACCTGGAACGTCATATTTTGCTTAAAACACAAATAAATGAAAAACTGGGTGTGCCAGGTTCACTCATTTCTATACCCGTATTCTGATATACTGTGCATGAATAAATGTATATATATATTATTTTATGCAGATGACGCAATTTGCTAGTCAACGATAACAAAATCACTCATTTAAAGGTGAATATGTTCAAATTAGGCATGTTTCTCTTAAAATGGTTATTTTCAAGACAAGTTGAAAATTATATGAAAAAAAAAAAAAAAGTAAACCAAGTAAATGGAAACATTAGTGAATACTTATCTATACAGGTGACTGAGGTCACAAAATTAATTGTAAATTAGCAAACAATCAATGAAAATACCAACGAAATGTGTTTTCAAAGTTTATGGCAGCTAGAAAATTGTAAATATACTGCCGTAACAGAGCATACAGAACATGCATTTTATCCATTTTGGCTATATATTTCAAAGATATCAATGTGGAAATTAGCTTAATATGTCTGAAAACTGATTCAGATACAAGTTTTAATATATGTTAAATGGGCTCGAATTTTTAGTGGTTAATTGTTAAGGAGTATGGCAATGACACGCAATATACCCTAAGCCTTTATGGCAGAGGTGTTAGCAAGGATCTGGTACAGATGATAGAATGGGCTGGGATTCCTGGAAATGAGGCAGTTTAGTCCTGACAATCCCTCATTATATAGAAAAACCTAAACATTTTAGATGTTATATCCAACTGCCAAATTGTTATAATAAACATGCTTATCGAACTCGACCATCATTTTAGCCTCCAAATGAGTGATCTTGTTAATCATGACTAGCAAATTGTGTCAATTAAAACAATCTGCATAATAACTTAGCACACCTAATTTTTCAATTATTTGCAAAACTTAGTTTTTTCAGGTTTGAGTTGCTGTCATATTTTTGCTCAACCTCCCAAATAATTCATCCACACCCAATATCTTCATCCACAAAGACATAGTTTTTGAAATATGCCTAAAAATGTCACTTGCGTAATAACTTGGCATGCAGTGTATGTGTAATAACTTGGCATGCAGTGTACGTCAGAAAAGGTATCTTATACACAGCATGGGCTGACCCTCAATTACCAAAGAGAATTCAGGAGGGTCTCTCATACTGTCACGAGTAAATGATCGGATGAGGTGGCAAATTAACCATTTGTTCTTGTAATTCTTCGCTCATTAAGCGATCAAGCGCACCTGACTATTTTGATACTATTAATTACCAACACACAATGAAACTGACAGTCTCATATGGAATGTGATACCATGGACAAAATTAGGATAGAAAGGTAGAAAATACAGGTGAGGCTCTAGTCTTCCTCAACGTCATTCATTCACAATAACAAATGCCTGTTCGTGTCCTTACGCCAAATATGAACAGACAGATTCATGATGTAATATTTATGTTGTTAATATTAGTTCAAAACTATATTACTGAGTCAATGTGAACTGTTTCTAATTATGACAACTGACAAAATAAACTTTCTCTATCTTTATCTATATAAAAGAACGTGACTGCTGACATACTGACGACATCAGACAGCAGCATATACGATAGAAAAAGCTATGCAACTTAAGTTCAGTCATCATTAACTGCTTCAAGTCTAGAATAGATCAGCTACTACCATTCAACTCTTATCTAACAAATGCATTCATACATTGTTATTTGGTCTCATAGCAGCATAACCATCACTCAGGCAAGAAGCCTTGTTTATGAGTTACTCTGTGTAGCTTCGATTTATCTATCTCTACCTCTGTCTGTAGTCTGTAGCTGTCTGTCTACCAAGATGTCTATCCATTTTCTCACCTATGACAGGAACTGCATCCGAAGTGTCCGGGACCTGTTCGGCGACGATGATGAGGAACACCGAGAAGGAGACAAGGATGGAGACTCCGAGGGAGACCTTCTCACCGCTCTCAGCCGGAAGCAGAAAGATCATGAGAAGGACGAAGGAGAGCATCATGCAGGGCAGCAGGATGTACATGAAGTAGAATGTGTACTTCCGCCGCAGTCGGATTGTGAAGTACACTTCGGGGAACGCCTCCATCTTGTAGTATCTGCAAAAGATGCAAGCGAGACATATAGGTAACAGATCTAAGACATGTAACTTGATAGAAGTTTGTGCCTGAATATCACCATGTTGCAAACTTTCCATCAACCTTTGCAGATTCAAAATTTACCAAACAACAAAAAGTTTCCAGATAAAGATAGGTTTAACATTTGGATTAACATGTCAAAAGTATTATATCATGAAATGTTGTAAATTAACCTTCGAAATAAGCGGAAACGCCTCTATGTAACAACACGTTGGAATTACAGATATACAGATGCATATATCATATCTCTTCCGAGAATAAAAAAACGAACAATGTCTCATATCAGCTTAATATTACATGACTTGACAAATAAACATACTGGTAAATGACATCCAGACGGGTCACATTGGTAGACACAACAGCCCACTCTCCATGTGCTATGTAAGTCTCCAGCCCAAACCTATCAAGACTGGCCGTGATGTTGACCTTGTCAGCTGTGTAGAACCAAGTCTCGATCTCCATGGTGCATTGCTGTTCATCAAAGGGGTAATAGTTCATGTCCAGGGCACAGGTGAAGGCGAAATTGCCCCCAGGTTGCCAGCGACACTTTCCATCGAACCAGACAGTGATGAAGAAATGCTTCCATGGATGGAACATCCTATCAGCGCTGAAAAAACCAATGGTCATTGGCTGTTCATTAATATTTTTCTTCTGAATAAAATGTATAGGCCTATGTGTAGAATTAAAGCTTATCATAAGGCAATCATAATATAGATGTTAAGACTGTTTACAAACAATTTTGTTTGCATTGATGGCTCAAGACAATGTTCTTCCTTTATTGTCAAAGTCATTACATGTGACACAATCGAGGGCTGTGGATTATGTCATAAATAGTATGTTAATGTTGGCAGTGCATTCATTAATAACTTCGATTCAAAAATCTTCACCACTGGTCAGCGCACCACACGACAGCCTGACTTCACTGGTCCCCTTACCAGACAACTGGCACATGAGTGACCTTGCATATTTGCTAATCGCGTCTGGCAGTCCATATCCCAAAGGTCAAGTGTGTGACCTTGACAATTACCTGTTTCCAATAGCCAGTTTGGGAGTCCACATCTTCTTTGGTACGATGACAACAGATTGCAATCCACCGTAGTCATCCGGGTCCCAGGTCAAGAATTCATCAGACCATTCCTATATATAAAATACAATAGCTTCTTTACTAGCGGGTCACAGTGAAAATCTGAATGTAATACGAAACATAATACGAAAAAAGAAACCTATTACACTAAATGAAGAATCCGATTAGTTTCCCATTGTGAAATTAGAATTGAAACTGAAAGACATACCGCTGTGAGCCAGCCACTGATAGTCAACACCTGTCTTTTCTCATCCTGAAAAGGGACAGAATGCAATTTACTTCTAATTATCTGATAGCATCATCAGATAGCAATGAAATAACAGTAATTGCCGGAGACGTGTATTATAAGTCTACAATTGTTGAAGTGCCACCCACCAGCCAATCCAATTCTCTAAAATACGAAGACAATAATATTTATTTCGAAGCCAGCAGAACAAGTTGGTGAAACGTCACAAAAGTAAAATACATTGTTTGTGAGAAAAGTTATATTACTCTGGATCATACCAAACTGATGAACTTATTCAAGAGTAATATTTATTGAAGCAAATATTGAAGACGTTACATATGAGATGTGCATTTTCCCCAGATGATGATACTGTTTTCAAGTAACTCTGAAGTCTATGTTTCCTAAACCGAGGAATTTTATTTATTTTATTTTATAAAACATATTTATACAGGGTAATAAACATCTTGAGCAACAGCTCTTTTACAAAATGGCCCTGTTACAAATAAATAAAACAGTACAAAGAAGAATATTATAACAGAACTAAAAATAACAAATAAAATTTAGTGTATAAATTAAATAATTATAATGATGTAAGATAAAAATACTTCCTGGCCTCTTTTTTAAAAACATCCAGACTGCTACACTTTTTAAGGGAGTGTTCCACTTAATAGCTTACAATTAGTATGTCATATGTTGTGTGGGTGTTATTTCGGTGTAATGACCAGTGTTACATGAATCCTTACACCTTGAGGCATTTTAAGGCTGTGCTGTTGAAATTACAAGTTTCTCATTATTGCAGTATTATAATCATAGCTATCCAAGCGGATGAGGCAGACTGCGCAGCATCAAAAGTAGTCAGATTCAAACGGAGACAGGGCACCCGTCTCATCAAGAAAATCAAGGGCCAGATTACTGGCTGCCAAAGTCGAGGCCGATAGTTCAAGAGGCACTTTTGAAATGCTGTAATTGCCTGATTTGTGGCTGTCATTTAATAGTGGTGGGCAGGACGAGACGACAAGTCTGGCAGCTCTCACAAGATCAAGTTTCAGAAACACTGATCCCAAGCCCAGACTGACGATATGTGGAATTATGGAGAACACGAGATATCGAGTCAATTCAACATGATAAAGTGCAGCGTTTGACCTGCACTTGAACATTTCCTTTGAGCTGCTAGTCTAAGATAACATACACGGCCAGGGGTCAGAGGCAGATGTAATGATGAGATGATCAGTCTTGTCTTCCACATTTACCAACATACTTATCACCCCAAGGGTAATGTCCTTTGATTGTCACAACATGCTTACAAGGCTGCTTCATAACCCACGTGTCTTTAGAGTTTGCCTTCAGTAGACCTTTGTCATAATGCAGTTCAGCAATTAGGCACAATTGCTGAGTAAAATACATCCTCCATGGCCTTCAAATTTGAAAGTGAAAACGGGAAACATTTTGGAGGCTGAACTTTTTGTCTCAACTTTCATTAAAGGCACTGAAAAGACTTTCATGTGAAAGTTGCCTGAATAAAGAAACGATGTTAAATGCAGCTTAAGCAGCAAAATGAGAGTAAATTGGCCACATGAGAATTTCCCACTGCCGTCGAGCTAAGTGCTTGATGGCCTGTAATTAACTTTAATTGGATCAAGAATTATTCTCATGCAAGGGGTTATTTCTCCAGGAGATGTTCCAGAAACAGCAGTCACAGCATGATTAATCACCCCAGTCCCCAACAGCAATGATGGAAAAAGAGTCAAGTTCCGAGTTCAGGCACTCCGGCAGACATAAAGAAGATCAGCAATCAAGCTGAATACGTATGCCACAATGTTATGTCGAGCAATCCCATAATGTAAGTTAATTAACGCTGTATTTGTGGCTTGGGACCACTCTGAAACTTTAAATTTCGTTTGTTGTAGTTAATATAATTGTATTTCTGTGTTTTTCTTATTCAGCTGCATTGCTCTCTATGTTTTTAAGGGCTAAATTGTTCTGGTTTCTTAAGTCATGTGTCTATAAAATTAGTCTACAATAAACCTTTATCATCGTATAGTAAAGTAATTTGGCACTTCGTTGCAGTATTTTTCATTTTGGAGGCTGAACCTTTTGTCTCAAACCCAAGCACATCAGGCTGGCTCAAGTTGGTGACTTCGAGTACCCCCAAAAAACAGGATCTCCGAAATCTAGGCCACCTCCAACTGAGCATGTAACTTGGTTGTCCTTACTTAAGCTTGCAGTTGTTCGCATGGCCAGGTCAGGTGATTGTGTGGACCGGAGGGCAAGGTGCTGCAAGGTGCTGCAATGGCACGTTGTTTATTTAGCCTCTAGAAAAGGAAACTCTTCACAAGGGGATGACAAGACCAGATTTCCTGATGACTGGCCCCCCGGCTGCATGACCATGTGGTAAGGATTAGAGACAAGGCTCTGTGGCCAGTTAGAGACAAGGTACATACAAATAACCATGTATATAACTTATTGCAAATTGAGTACCAGGTAAAGGGTTTGGGCTACATTTGTATTTTTCGTAACAAAATATTCTGTTAGATATGACCTTGTTCTGTCCATTGTCCCTCTTATTGTTTAATAATTGTGCAATAAAATGTACTTTAGGAGATTCAAAGTTAAATGTTTGAATTTAATAATTTTAATTTTATCTCTGATACAAAATCAATGTGAAATTTGTCAGATGTATGATGATCAGAGGGAAAACCGAAACTCTGAAGCATTAAATGTAACTGAGCTTATACATGTATGGTTTCTAGCTTAAATGAACACTTTTCTTCTGTCATTAGAGACAGCTTGAGCGAACATGACTCATTTCAGTGGCACCTTATATGCTTGTCTCGATGTATAGCATTTCCTGACATAGTAAGACATTCAGAAGGACGAAGCCATGAAAGACACAGCAGGTCTAAGATTTTTTCCTTCTTTTGCACTTATACTTACAAGGTCGTAGATCTGCTGTAGAGAGAACCGGATGCTGACCTCCACGCTATCCGAACTGTTATACCGGGGTCGAACGGTTGTGTCATAAAAGCGGAAGAGGTCCTTGATCAATCGATACTCTGCTGTTTGCTTCATCGCACTTTTATCTAAAGGAAAGGAGGAAAAATTTATTATATTATATTTAGATTATGTTAACTCCACAACGCGTGCTTTAAATAATTACATTTCTTACAGGAAGGATCTCTGAAATACAGTTAGCAGAATGAAACATGAGAAGTTTTAAAGTGCTACAGATGTATAAACTCGACAACATACCCTGAAACCATAATGTTCAATGACACGACTTCTTCCATTACTTACATTGATCAAAGTTTGAAGTTACCAAATATTCTACATCAATTTTTCTAATGGAATTATTGAGTAAGGAGTTTGATGGAGGGGCATGTGTGAAGGCAGAGTTCTTGATGGACATCGATGAGAAATTGCAAGGGAAACTTGGTAATGCACCTTCTCTGAAAGAGTTAATGCAGTGAGCCCCGGCCTTCCACTTACTGACGTGGGCTTACAAGAGAACGCCTGTGACGTCACTGCCTCATCTTTATGGAACTGCGCTCTATGACTTGCCTTTTTTGTTTTTTCCTTTGATCAGCTGCAGGTCTTTTTTGTTTTGCAAAAATCCAAAACAAAACAAAAAATTAAAGGAAAACCAACTACTGCATGTAAATTATCAAACCCTGGCAACTTTGCCAGTAAACTTTAAAAGTATGAAAGTTTCCAAAAAGATATGGCATAGAGATTTCAGCTCAAATGTACAGTAAAATCCATAATTTAGCTAGACTGAGCTAGACCACCACTCAAGTACGCTGCAAGCCATTATACCAGTGATGGAGTCACGTGGAGTCACCACGTGGAGTCACGTGGAGTCACGTGGAGTCCATTCCGCTACCAGTGCTATACTTGAAGTATTCGCTACGTGTAGTTGGTATACACTGTGCGCTGTCACCTAACAGCAACCTAATTATGGACGTTCTTTGCCAGTTTACCTAGTTTAACTAAATGATTGGTTAAACTATGTAGGTGATAGGCTGAGTATGGACTAAAGAAATCTTCTCTTAAAAATTCAAGAGAAATGGATTCATATTTTGTGAGTTTGGGGAGTTTTTCTGAATTGACTGCTTGTCAGAACAAGAATTTGCGTGAACTCGGCACATGAACATCTAATTATTTTTAATTTCATTGTTAGACCTTTAATACCATAAGCCAGCCTATAGACTATAAGAGGAATTGATTAATTTACTTTTGATGAGTAAACAAGCTTTTGAAAACATGAACATAATTAGGCCGCTGGGCTGTGAAGTGATGACACACAGTGTATAGCAAATCTTGTCAATTCCAAGGTTTCTATAGACTGAAATATAATTTCAACAGTTCTTGTTCAGATATTGGCTCAAAATAGCTTCAGGTAGTAGTTCTCAACTCAACTACAATGGATAATAGGTAAAGTATCTATGCATGTACTTAGAAGCAGGATGTTACAGCCAAATTCATAGAGTTAGAAACTAATCTCTTCGACTTGGACGCTAAACTCCAGAGGATGCATGAATGAAATGAGAGAGAACAAAAGAAGGACTCTCATTGGTTAATGCAATATCTCAGCCAATGGGAGTTCTTGATTCACATGACGTCATATGGAGTTTAGCTTTCAAGTCTGTAAGTCTTGTTTCCAACTCTATGAATTTGGCTGTAATATTCCTTTCCCTAAGTTTTAAATGGTCCGTTTCATCTACTTGAGAAGCAGCATAAACTACAATAGTCTTCTTTTGTTCTCTCTCATTTCATTATCTACAGAGATCGCATGTTTTACATGCCTCTCCATCTTTCCCTTTCTTGTGATGTGCGTTTTGCAGCAACATGGCCATGTAGCATCTCATCAATAGAATTGCATCTAAATGAGAAAGAAGAATGGGACCAAGACTTCATGCAGTAATTTCCACTGGCGTGATGCAGGTCCTTGCTGGCCACAAAGGCAAAACCAGTCACATAACATCTTTACCAACTGCAATCTTTTCTGCATCCGGGACCACTGTCACCAAGGCGACCACAAAACGTCAGTTTCTATTCTGTGTAATCACTAATCAACGTATCTCTTGTTGTAGTTTTTTTGTGGTTGTTTTTTTTTCAAATTTCTTGAATGTCTGAATTAGTCTTTCTGTGCATTCCTTCCAAATCGATTTGTTTCCATGGAGATATATAAATGCCTAAGTTCCCAACTTCCACTTGTCTATTTACTCAGCGTTAATGCTGCTAATGGAGTTGACTTCCTCACTGGAGTGCTTAATTATACCTCATTACATCAAGTTTGGAGTCATTTTCCTCTGCTCAGTAAAATATATCCGCTGAATCAATTTCTTACTTGTACACGATATTTCAAATCCAGAGGAATTGCATTCTATAAAAATCACAATCCTCAAGCTACAACAGACTCATTGAATACAAATCCCCCACATCTGCAGCTGGTCACATGATGAGACCATCTTATTTGAGTATATATCCTGAAATTCATGGAAACATTCATATTGTATCAGGCTTGTACTTTTGATTCAAGTTGCATCTCAAAACACAGTACAACACAAAGTTTTCGTCCATATATCACTGAATATTTCCCGTGTGTAATGACATAGTCAAAACAAGTTTATTATTTTTCTTTTTTTTACATTTTACTAACTTTTGATTCAATTTTGACTGTGTCCAGAATGACTGATCTCATAGCGTTTTTCTTTTTTTAAATAATTAAAATAATTGTCAGCTTTATCTCACATATATCAGTTAATGCCTAATAAAACACATAATATTCACTAAGACCAACAAAAATGTTAGATAAGCCAAATACTGCCATTGAATATCAATACTGTTACTTACACACCAAGTGAAGAAATCTTAAGATACCAATTGCTTCATTATGGATTTTTATTTATTTATTAAACATATTTATACAGGGTAATAAAAATTTTGAGCAACAGCTCTTTTACAAAATGGCCCTGTTACTATTAATTTTTTATCCTATTTGGTTATTTATAGCAACATCAAGATGATCTGGCAATTAAGCATAAACGCATCCCTGCTGCTGAGGCAGGACCAGCATCTCTGAGGATACTCATCCCCTTATCGGTCCTTTGATTCACAAGGTAAATTGCACCACGATGTCTTATGACAATTCTTGCAATCGATCTGTCTTCAGCCCAAAGAAATCCTGAGTAAGACCATCACAAGGATGGGGGAGGAAGAGGAGAGGGAGGAGGGGGAGAGGAGGAAGAGGGAAGGAGGAGAAGGGGGAGGAAGGGGAGAGGAGGAGGAGGAGGAGGAGGAGGAGGAGGAGGAGGAGGAGGAGGAGGAGGAGGAGGAGGAGGAGGAGGAGGAGGAGGAGGAGGAGGAGGAGGAGGAGGAGGAGGAGGAGGAGGAGGAGGAGGAAATTTAGCCACTCTGACAAAGTTGCATACCTGCTGTTAAGTGAATCAGCCTTCACTTTCGTGGCGCGAAACCTACACCTATTACTTTTGTGGTACTATCACTGTCGTGGTGCGAAGGTGTCGTGGGGCGAAAGTAGGTGCTGTCGGGGGGCGAAGGTTCAACTGTCGGGGGGGGGGGGGGCGAAACCTCTACTGTCGGGGGACGAAACCTCTACTGTCGGGGGGCGAAACCTCTATTGTCGGGGGGCGAACCTTCGCACCAAGAAGTGAACTCCTCGGCCACCATATATGAGAGATAATGTTAAGCTAGTGAAGCCTGTTTACAACACTATGCATTATGGTTTCAGATCTATTATATATCAAGGTGCTTTGATTTGGAATTCCTTACCTGTTGAACTAAAAACAAGTAGATGATTTAGCTAAGTTCAAAGATTTATTAAGACGTAATTTCTTAGAAAGGTGTAATTGTGGATCATGTATAATCTGTCAGCAAAATAATTTATGATCATTGAGTAGTTAAGTCATAATCTCATTCTAATCATCTGTATATATATCTTCTTTCATTAGGCTTCACCATCACTATGGTGAAGACTATTGTTTTTGGTACTATTCTTATTATTCTTATTATTTACAGAAAAATTTCATCCTAGAAAGACCAAACTTTATCACAAGGTATCATGGGATGACCTTATTACGTTGACCTAGTTTGAGTGACCTTGACCTATTTTTCAAGGTCACAGGTCACTTTTAGTGGAAAATTAAAAGAATTTCACTTCACATATCTCTCAAACTATTACAGTTACATACAAATGGCCTTGGATCTTGTGATTAAATGTGTTTATAAGTGTTTTGACGTTATGTAATTGTGAATCACTCATGCGGAACATGTCACAATGGAACATGGTGCACTTTTCAGTCTGCCGACAACTCGGCCAATACCGGAAGTTGTAAGAAGCTGATGATGGTGCCAAAAGTTGCCCCTTACTCGGGGCCAGTGCAGTGTGAAAGATGAAGATGATGTCATTAACGGTTTTAGAAATATTGAGTTTTTCACATTTTTGAATTCTGAAAAATAGGTACCCATCTTCATTTCACCATGAAATATTGGTTTTAGCTTATAACATGCTATAGTAAACTACCCCAAACATGTACCCAAAACCCCCAAATCAAGTGTCAAATTTGACCTTGAAGGTCATTTTCAAGGTCATTTTGACCGTTGAAATGTGAAAAACGAGCTTTTTTCAAAAAAATCAAAACCATACCTTGGAATTGAGCTTTCGAGCTAAAAGTTTTTGCATTGGAAGACATTGACATGTACATTATGGATATGTAATCAATTTTGAGAGAACATTATTGGTTGATTTTTAAGTTATTCATAAATACGGAAAGCCAATTTTTGAGTAACAAAATAGTGAAAATGGTCATTTTCAATGAGAAATATTCACTTTTGACAAATGCCAAGTATTGTTGACCCCCCACAATTCACATGTGAGCTTTCAGAATCTGTTGTCAATATTGACCTTTGACCTTTACATCAAGGTCAAAGTCAACCATTTTATCAATACTGAAATGTGTTTATTGATTAATTTTTTAATAAAAAACCCTTTGATGACTTGGTATGAGTAATCATGGTACACTAGAACTATGGAAACCCCACCCTAACCCTTACTTTGACCATAACGATAACCTTAATCGTAGCTGTAACCTTAACTTTCACACTTACCTTTTTAACCTTAACCCTAACTTAAACCCTAACCTTCACATTAACTGTTTAACATTTATTACATAATAAAATTGGTGAAGCCTAGTAACTGTTAACAGTTACAGAGTTCTAGTTGTTATTGTTATTTTTACCAGTCGGCTAAAAGCTTTATAGCATATGTTTTATTGTTTTGTCTTGCACCTCCGACTATAAATAAAGTTTTATCTTATCTTATCTTACAAGTTCAAGCCTTCTGAGTGGGTCACCAAATAGTGGATTTTCACAGAAGGTTCGCTATATTTCCACCAGGTGGCTATGACAGAATACTGCAATTCTATTGGCTGAAAAAAGTTCCCGCCATTGATTGTGATTGGCTAAAGCAAAGTGCATCCTAGCAGCAGTATTTTTAGTGCATTTTAATGTATATTTGACATCTTATCATTCAATTGATTTCCGAGAAATTATATTTATAGAATCAGTAAGTTATGATCTACTATGTCTGAAAAGCAAAACGAGTAATAAGAGATAAGATAAGACAAGACAAGACAAGACAAACCAAGACAAGACAAGACAAGATATGTTTTGTGCAGTGCCTTGTGTTAATCACTGCGATTACAGTATAACCACTACAACCTCAATTGCCACCAACAGGCCCAGACTGTACTCAACTAAAATATATCAAAATTTAATAAAGGGTTAATTTCTATGTTAGTATTTCGATCATCTTGAATCGCTCTCAGATTTGACAGTAATTATTACTGTAAATATCACGCCGTTGTACGGACTGTTTCAATGTCTACAAGAAAACATTAAACTTACTCATTATTATTATCAAAAACACTTGCACAATCTATGTACGAATAAATGCTGGATATATTAGTCAACGGCGACTTTCCATGAAACCATGCAAACTGTTAGTGACTTTATCTACAACACAAGTAGCACAGCATTGGTTACCATCAGGAACTGCCACTGATATGGCAATATGCGATGGTGGACCTTATGAAATTACCAACTAATAAAGAGTCGAGTAACGCTGATGTTGCAGTCATTGCAAGCATCATAAAAACAACATAGCAACCATCACCAAATGGGTTCACCAAACCACAAGCTTTAGCTTTTGAGTGGAATCTTGTCACCAAGAGAATAGTCCATATGATAACAATCATAACATTGTCTTGTTTATATTCAAATACATGAAATCATTTATGTACAGTAGAAGCAGTAGATTGAGATAAACGACCTGGTAATTTCATTCACGTCAAGATTGCCAAGAGCACAGGATAGTTGAGAAAATAAATGTATAGGGCACAAGTCAGCCAAGTAATTACCTATAGGAGGATTTATCAAAATATTTAAAGTAATTTATGTATAGCTGTATCTTATTTGACAAAAAGAATCAGTTTAGAGTTCTAATTTGAATATTCAATTCTGAGCTATTGCCATATCAGTTTCAATTATTTTATCATAATTCAAGAAATAATCTTTT
This sequence comes from Alitta virens, assembly GCA_932294295.1. NCBI lineage: Eukaryota > Metazoa > Annelida > Polychaeta > Phyllodocida > Nereididae > Alitta > Alitta virens. The sequence goes on along the minus strand of OW028577.1, from coordinate 11,159,365 downwards.
AGCTTCAAAACAATCACCAATTTTAGACATGTCAACATCATGCAAAAAGCCAACAAATCTAACATGCAAATAATTTAACAATATAATAAAACGAGATTTATAATTGCTTCTCAGTACATGTATTTTTTTTTCTTTTTGGGGTCACAAGAAGGAACACACTGAAATTTCAATTGTACAAACGTCAACACAAGAGAAAAAAAAAACAAATGGCCAATTAGAATCTTGGCAGGTACGAGCAGAAGAACAATATGCAGTTTTGCTGGAAGGGGAAAAGTGACACCTTCCCACACAAAAAACAGCAGAACATCAGCGCTCCCATCAAAAGCTGATGACAAATGAAAGAAAACCTTCGAGCAATACACGATCACGCCAGAAAATCTGAAGGAATTATTTCCCCTAGCAATGCCAGTAGCATCAGATGACAGCAGTTGCACATCTAATGATGAATCACACTGTGTTGTTTGATATGCAGAAACCCATTAAAATGTACCCTGCATGAAATGAACATCTCATGATACAAGGAACCCATGAGTGAAGATGGTCATTAATTCACCACTGCCTTGAAAACAATTGGCACATTAGTTGAACTATGATAATCAAATTATAAGCAATTATAGGACTGAATTTAAACCGTAGACTGGACAATAACTCGTCTAGGCATCTGTTTTTAAAGGATTTTTAAAACTTTTATTCTTAAGGTAACTTCGATGGATGAAGAGTGAGAGATCAGCCATATAGCACCTGCAAGAAATTGTGAAAACTGCTGTATACTCCCCGGGGAGCTGAGATGGGGAGCCAGGGGAGCCATAATGTGCAACTTAATTGACATGGTGGCTCCGAAATATAACAATAATAATTTTTTCTTTTTTAAGTTATTAACGAACAAATACGGACAAAAACTGCTATTCTGATACGGCTTCAGCGAAAAATAATTACAGGTGATGTGCTTATTAAATAGTCACCAATAACAAGAGAGAGCGACATAATAACAGAATGCGACCATATGCAGTTCCAAGTGCAAAGTTTCGGTTTCAACATTTTGGTATTGTTTTTTGGCATGGGTTTTGGGCATAGTTTTTGGGCATGGTGGAGGTGATGGTGGGTGAGGGGAATTTTCGTTTTTGAAGTTTTTTTCCGGGGTTTCTGATTTTATCCGGGGGATGAGGAGTGCATTATGTTGGAGACACCCCCATAACGGCTCCAGGAAACCTTATCAAAAGTGTATGGGAATCCTAATACACTGTGCTCCACTACTGCGTGAAGACGTACAAACGAAAAAATAGCGAACAGACCTTCACAATAATTGTCGTGAAGGGGCACATCCATGATGAAGTGTTAAATTTTTATAACGCCTGGAGACAAATCTTAGTAAATTGGCAAATCAAATTGCGATTTGCATTTTCAAGGCTAGCTTGAGTTGAAAACATAATGTGGATTGGGAATATTAACATAAGAACCTTCTTGAGCAGCTGGGTGGTCTAGTGGTAATACGCTCACCTGCTCCTCTGAAGAACCCGGGTTCAATCCCAGACCCGGGCACCTTTCATGAGCATCATCCGGGATTTATCCCAGCTGGATGTCGTTCGGATGAGACGTTAAATTTGCGGTCCCTTGCACTGTGTCTATGCTAAGGCAAGTAAAAGATCCCACCCATGGGGTAAATGTGTAACATGGGTGGACTCCTCTCTCTCACCTCATCAATCAACCCTCGATAGTGGCAAGAACTTGCCTTAGAGGACTGCACTTCCCGTATCTATCTATCTAACTATCTATGAGGGACTAATGGCGTTGGCAGATTGTGAGGCAAAAGTGCAACTGATATTCTTTACTAAATATTTAGTCTTTTTCTGACATCTCTTCATATTTCTCCTTCATGTTTTCGCTTTTCCCAAGAATTGTTCAACGTTGTGACAGACAAAGAAACCTATCTTTTGAATAATGTCCTCGTCATACACCAAAATGTCTGTAAGATCTGCATTAGAAGAAAATTATTCGAGGAGAATATTTACAATTCATTTTGACAGCAGTAAAATAAGATAAAGCAAATACACTTTTTTAAATGGTTAAAAGCCTTTTGAATGAGTTATTAGTCCAGTAACCTGATGCAGAGACGGAGGATCTTTGTCATGTTCATCTTTCCTGTTATTCATGTATGGAACCAAGAAAGGGCACATTTAACATCTTTGCAGACATTAAAGAGTATTAGGTTCCCCATGAAAACATTACTCAGTTAGACATTCATTTACAGGAAAAAAAATATGCTTAACACAGATAACGTTCTGGGGAAATATGAAAGAGCATAATGAAAAAGAAAAAGTTAAGATATAATTATCATATAAGGTTTCTGTTTGTGATTTTCATTCTGAGTTAAAATAGATAGACATATTACAGTCCACTACGCCCACACATTAAAAGCCTCACCTCAGTGGCCTCATGGAAAGCTCAGAAGAGACATCACAAATTTAACATATCAACTTATCTGCCTTGCTCAGCAGGCACAAAATTTGCAGCCTTAATGAACAATTTGTTCCTCTTATCCTCGGGTTATTTTGATGCATAAATTGCAGTCGGCATGCATTTTCCGCCCATATCTGCCATGATTGCATAGGTGCTGTTTAATTCGCTCTGTCCCTTGCCCTTGGCAACTTCTCTGAATTGCCAAAGTTCTATAACTGATGTCAGACCAATTTGTCGCCATAGAGGAACTATCTTGGAATTGGTTAAGTAGCTCTTGGGAGGCCATCAACGCACCAAAAAACCCTAAACTTCAAACCAAAGCAGTCTATCGTTCATTTATACTACTATAATTAGAACAAGTTTGTTTCTGGACGAGACTCAAAATTCAAATTGGATGTCCTCAATCGGTTAGCGTTTGAGAAAACAAAATGACATGTGATAAATCACCCAAAAGTGGGATAAACATCACTAATAACTATAAGATCTAAATTTTTACATTCAAACACTAGTAATTCGAAGACAAGCTGTAGTGTCGATTTTGCTCACGATAAGTTTCACAGAACTTGTGTCATCAAGTATTAGTATAGGTTTTAAACCCTTGCGTTATCATGTAAGATAAGGGTCTTCAATGTTAATTCCAATTTATACCATTGTCAATTTCTCGATACATGTATAAGACAAGAGTTTGTCCTAATTATCACAATCAAACCTACCACCTACAGTCATGAACCTGGAATGATCGATGAGCGCTTAAATTATACTCATCAGGACACAGTCATTTATTCCTATCTCTTCTTATAATAAGCATGGATTCCAGCTCGTGGAAGAGTTATTTGTGGCCAATATTGTCATTAATTTGAATACGCAGAAGGCATCACTGGTTGATTATTATACATGCCAACAACGCTTCTGAGAGGTAAATTAAGTGAAGGTATATGCTCAGCAGGTTGATTTGCTCAGGTCCAACACTATATCCCACACTTGGCTGTGTTCCTCATAGAAAACCTATTAGGAACAACCCATGTGGTATTTTTTTGTGATCCACCATCCCTAATTATAATAAATTGTGTTCCACCATCCCTGATTTACATATTGGACGGACTACTTTAGGTTGATCAGTTTCACTTTCATATATTTTCACTTTCACACTAAAATCACAGCTTTGCTTATATAGACTACTATTCATGAGCACAAACTAGGTTTGAAGTAAATATGCTTTTTAAAAGTAATTGTGAAAACTAAAAGTTGTCGGTAGCAGTCATTGGTCATGTCTGGACGAGACTTCAGTTCAAAGGACTTCCACTTTCACTTTGCCCATTAAATCTGGAAAATGGCCATAACTTCGTAAATTCTTGACCAATTTTGACCAAATAAAAATTAGCTTGAAGCTCAGTTTCTCTACTCTTCAAATCTGCTAACAGTTTCTTTATATATGTCATAGATTATTTTTATCGGAGACTCGTTTTTACCGACAAAACAATCTGTTGATCTCAAACAGGCTGACATCCACAACATTGAACATGCCATGGCCTCAACTTCACCAATTCTTGTCCGATTATGACCGAATTAAGACTGGCATGAGGCTGAACCTCTCCTCGTTTCAAATCGTTGTTTATTCGTACCGGCGATTTGTTTTTACCGACGAAACTGTCTGTTAATTAAACTCAAACAGATAGGCATTCAGCGCTGTTGCCATGGACACCAAGTGCACAGTGGCGTCACTGATGAATCTGGCTGCACTGAACCATGATTCTGACTAAAATACTCATACTTTTCTCATTAAATGATGAAACACTTATTTCTACATGAACAAAACACAGGTTTCTATAACAAACACAATCTATCAAATGCCTATTTTTCTGCTAAAAGCCTTCCAACTTTTGAATGGGATGATGACTGTGTGTGTGCTTGGTTCTCTTCTGTGATTGGCTGCTGAGATGTTTATGAATATTAAATAGATGTGTGATCCTCACTGTTTGTGTAGGAATATCAATATGAAAAGTACAAGAATTTGGTCAAAACATTTCTTAATTTCTTAGTTTTCTCAGCTAAAAATGCTTAAAATATCGCCACTAGTGAGTTCCTCCACCAGACATCTCACTCATGGGTTTCATTGAGCTGATCCACCACTGTGGTTGGGCTAACACAAAACTATTATTAACACGTTATTTCCCTCATTTAATTATTTGATCTTCATATGCCATGGACATAATTACGTATGTATTTATAATATTAAATGTGCCAGAATAATAATAAATAAAACAGATGCAACACCTACACTCCGCGACAGTGAAATTTGCCACGACAACGAGATTCGTCACTCGTAATAAACTGCAATAAACACTTATTAGATGGCTGTCGGGGGTATAGAATACTGGCAATGATATAAACAATTTTTGTAATTATGTTTTAGGAGGGTGGCAAATCTCGTTGTCGTGGCGAATTTCACTGTCGCCGAGTGTACATGAAAAAATTAACAATTAATGAAGACGAAAGATTTTAAACTTGGAAGCACACAACGCCTCAACCAAAGAGACCTATGGGAAGAGCGGCCAGTTCTTCATTTGCATAAGCTATTAGCCGCCATTTTAGGGTGTGTTTTAGGCCAAAATAAATCATAATCATAGCAATGGCAAGTGACATCGTTGTGATTGTTGCTATTGTGACGTCATATTTCTGTGTGCTTAAAATAATGCTTAAAACACTGACCCAAGTTGAGCTTTAAAAATTTTTTCATTGTATGATTTCCTCATAAATCTATAACATTAATCATTTGATTTTCATTAGCACTTGTATTAAATGAACAAATCCTTTCATTGTTTTGATGTGAAACCGTCACTGCGGGCTTGTCATGCACCAACCCTGAACAGGCTTATTGTATTTGTTTCAATGGCACTGGCGCCTCTGGGTATATCTTCTCTGTGGTCTCACACGTCAAAATATTTTGGTGTTTAAAATTTTTTTTAAATAAATATCTTGTAGCTGGAAGTATACGTTTTCATTAAAAAAAGAAGCTGTAATTACCAAGAATCAGGTGAAAATCTTGTCATTCCTTCACTGCAGCTTTTCACAATTATTTTACACAGGCAAACAAACTCTCTATGATGTGATCTTAAAGCAAAGACCAGAGAACGATTGCAATTATTATGTTCAATGTCAAGAGGCGCCGAGGAACTCACGAGTTATGAAGCCTCGTCTTTAATTACTTCAGTTTCCTCTCCAGAATTTCAATTTTGAAGAAAGGCAACAATTCAAAGAGTGTGCAAGAGAGTATTTCTGCTGTCCCTTTAAAAATTAATAACAAAACACGAGTTGGGTGTGTCTCCCCTATCTTTAAAATAAATCATAGTATTAATTTATAAAACTGTGATGTCATTATGACACCCCCCACATGCCCACTAATGTAAGTTGATACGCTACACCATTTCCCATTAAAATTGTAATAAACTTGTAATAAGCCATCCTAAAACCTATTTTTGTTGGAGAAACAACGTTATTCTAAAAATTATTCTTAATTTTCCATTCGCATTGTCAGTTTCACACATTATTATCGTTGTAATAATTACGTAGAATCACTCTTCAATTTTCTCTTGATTCTAAGAGCTTGTTGTCACAGTTTTCTCCGGTGTTTGCATAAGTTTCATGCTTCATTTTCTAAGAAAACAAAACAATACTTAGTCAAAACAGTTTAGCAGTTACAGTTTGGCGAAACAATTTATGTTTGCTGTTTCTGATCACCAACAGTGCTTCAGGTGGCCCAAAACAAGTGCAAAAGATAGAATCTTAGAACAATGATATCACACTCTAGTCCTACTGGCTTTGCTTGGTGTGGGCATGATGTCACACCTTTTGCTAAGCATCACAGTTTCCAGAATTGACCAATCAGTGGCTGCAAAACCCTCATGATGTTACTGATGAAAAAGAAAAATGTAAAAGACTATTCTACATTATTATTACAACGATAATAATGAATAATTTTTCCCCATAACCGAAACCTGACTTCTTCTTCACACAAGTCATTAAACTATGTAGATGGAAATATTATGAAATATTATTTATTGTCCTTATTCTTTGTTTAGAGTTAAGGTCCATCTGAAGTACCTGAAAAGTCCTTATATGTCATTTGTGATTTATTTGCACAATGCAAATGAATATGATCAAAGAATACAAGTGAATTCAAATTTAGTCTTATAAAAAAACTGAGCAGTGAAGTTTTTTTTTTTTTGGCGTTAAATATTAAAGTAAACAATTTTCATTTTTGTAATCATATTGGATTAGATATTTTGGTCTTCCATCAATTATGAACAGAGAAATATCCATTATCCAGCCTGTCTGTCGCGTTATTTCGCTGTCTGTCCAGCTGTCATTTGCTTGCCTGATTATCAGAGTCTTTCCCTCCCAGATTGGGTTGTTTTCCTTTTCCTTCATCTCTTCCATCTTGGATTTTTTCAGCGGCTATTACACCAAGGTGACAAGCAATTAGGATGAAAATTGATTCCAGTTAAACTTGTATAATTTCAAGCAATTAGCCTGATGAAACCTGTGAAGTAATCCTCCAAGGCAATTTAATTGCAAATGTTTTGGTAGACCAGACAGAAAATTCAAATTTGTCTTTGCTAAACTATTGGAAGACTTAATTGTTTGGAAAGATGGGCTGCTTCTACAATATACTCTCTCTACCAAGTAGCATGGTCTATTTCGAGCAGATGCAGCTTGGAAATTATAATCAAACACACTTATGATAAAAGAGTTAGTCCACTTGCGTAACATATAATTGAGGCATGATTGGTGTAATCAAAATCGGAGAAATTGGCAAAGATTTTTCACATGAAAAGGACAACTTGCCTAGTAATCAGAAGGTTGTCGAGGACAAAATGTTACACCGAGTTCACCCATCAAAGCGAGTTGTAGAAGTCTGAGCCGAAAATTGGAAAGATCTTGGTAACCTTTCGATCGGCCAATGTGGGCCTGTCATTTTGCCACATAGGGAATTAAACAAACCATCAAGTTTCACAACAGTCATTAAACGAGTGAAAAGTCAGGTGAAAGACCTACCATCCAGTTTTTTTTTTACAGCATTACATGTCCCAATGGACACGACACCAGTGAGGACAGTAACAGTCTGGCCTTTAGCCTTTAGGATGTCCTGGATGTCCTGGATGTCCTCAATGACCTGCATCTAGGAATTAGAAGCCACGACCTGCATCCGGGTCTCCAACAGACCAGTTCTAATATCTGCTGAGCTTCTAAAGTTCTGCGTTTGGAAGGTCAGAAGATTTGCAGCCCCTGTAATCTGTTGAAAGGGCTAGAAACAGAGCGCCTCAGGAGAGATGGTTGAGTATAGGCCATGAAGGGCATAGACCACACGTACAGTGTTGTAGGGAAAGCCGATGTGTGGTTACTGATTCATTGAGATAGTGTTACTCTTCCTCCTCAAAATACATACATTCACTGAACCCTTCAATTGTAGAAACATTTATTACGAGGTTTGGGAAGAATTTTATCTGAAGAAAGTAAAACCTTCAATTTCAAACCTTCACCTGTTTCTGGCTCGAACAGGCAAGTGCGTCATGGGTCTAATAGTAATTACATGGAAGAATCTCAAACTAATCTCACACACTGAAATTAGACAGCTGAAACTGTCGTGTAATTATTATCATTGAAAGTATTACATAGAATCTCTCTTTAATTTTCTCTTGATTCTAAGGGCATGATGTTACAGTTTTCTACTGTGTTTGCATAAATTTCATGCTTCATTTCCTAATGAAACTAAATAATACTTGAGCAAAACAAGACAGCATTGTAAAAGCATTTTGATAAAATTTAGACTTAATCAAAGCAGTTTAGCAGTTAACAGTTTGTTTGACTAAATCAATGTTTGCTGATTCTGATCAGCAACAGTGCTTCAGGTGGCCCAAATCAAGTGCAAGATAAAGAATATTTGGGCTTTTAGTTTGTTGAATACATAGTTAACTGTGACATTACACTCCATTCCTGCTGGATTTGCTTGGGGTGGGCATGATGTCACACCTTCTACTGAGCATCACAGTTTACAGAATTGACCAATCAGTGGCTGCAAAACCCTCATGATGTCATGGATGAAAATTTAAAAGACTATTCGACATAATTTTTACAGCAGATAATAAAAACAAATTACAGGTGCAAGGACTGAGATAAGTTGTCAGTGACATTGATCACTAGGGTACATCACTGACAATGAAATAATTCCTTTGCCATTATTTAATTGTCTCCACATCACAAATTGATTAAACCTGCATTTTCCTCATTCTCATCATTCCCCACACATGGCCACGTATTAATGCCATGTGACATGCTTTAATTTCACAGAAATAATAAGAAGCAAAAACGTCATATAATACAAAAGTTCTTGAGTTTACCTTTAGCTACCTTTCTGTGAAGTTTCTGGATGTTACGTATAATAAGTAGTTCAGCAGTTATGGATTCCAGCCTGAGCACTGTCTACTCATTTTCATTGTACAGTTTGTCCCACCATGTAAACATTTATCACACTACGAAAACCATAGTACTTTCCAATACATGTATAATAGTTCAAGAAATTGATAGATTTCCACTTATAACATTCTGTTGGTATTTACTATTTGATTCTGCAACGTACTTCACTATCAAAAACTTAATGCATATTCGCCTGACTTTCCTCACTTTCAGGGAACACATGGCCCTCAGAGAGTTTCTCCCACAATTTATTAACCCTCAGTGAAGGAAGCGGGCGGATGTGCGGGTGGGTGGGTGGACGGGCATGACACTTTCGTACTTCGAGCAGAACTCAAACATTAATTGACATGTCTAGGCTATGTTTTCAAATTTTGCCAAAAAATCTAAATAATAGATCTACTTTATTTCGTTTCCAGAGCGGAACTCAAGCACTACTGCACCTACACGCCTAAAACTTTGCCAAAATATGTCTAAATTAGTGTAGTTGTGCCTTTTGGGGGTTTCATACCCATAAATAATATGGAATTTGCATATAATGGGGAAAATGTGAAAAATTCTTGTATTTTCTAACATTCTTATCAAAGACACTATTAATCTCACATGAGTGAAATTTTGCAAATTATAAGATATCTAAATTATAGTTCTTTCACTCTATGAACTCCATTTTGACAACCATATCATTATTTATTAAACTCATGGAAAATCTGCAAAAATGCTAAAAATTTCGTTAAAATGTATTTCTGGAGCAGAACTCTAGCACAATAGGCCTAACCTGTATACCACATAGAAAAGCCATGTGGTATAGCCTATGTGGTATATATACATATATATCTACATTTATACTACATGGTTTACCTTACAAGGATGGGAAATGTATGTATATATACCACACACTTCTATGTATGGCAAGCAAGTATTTGCAGCTAAGCGCTTCGCCCTTTGAACTAGCGCCGCTCAGTCCACAGATACAATCTGCGGTATATCTCTGTTGCTAAGGGCAACGTCAAAGCAACGTCGTCACTTCGGTAAAACAACTGGCCAAAACCAAATAATCTCTATCCAAGTCTATTATAAAAATAAATTCTAGCAAGAAATATTTAATTGGTTTGTAAATATCCTTCATAAGATCCTTTATTAATCTTACAATGACTGGGGAAGTTTTGAAGTGATGACGTTGTATTGCAGTTGTGTAACGTCATGCAGTGATCTGATTGGTTGATAGATATAATAGCCGAAGGCCAGAGGCCGTAGCCTGTATGTTCAAGGTTGCAAGAGCTAGGTGGCAGCACTCACTACGAAACCAGCGACAGGTGGCAGCACCACGATAATTTTGACTGAGCCTTTTCTGGAATTTAAATCTCACCCATGCGCAATTGTATACAAACAAAGTTTTCCTAACGTTGGTTACGAGATTTGGTAACATGTGTTTTTATGACATTATTTATCAACTAGTTATTATTGGCACGCAGTGTTCCATACATTTCTTTAAATCGTTGTTTGTTGCCTCCGCGAGTCCCTCGGCTGTATCCGGTCACAAGATGGCGAACTCCGACGGAAATGACCGAAGTGCGTTGTACAGCTTCGTGCAGGTTCGGGCGAGAGGCCCCAGGCAGGGAATTCTTGCAGTGTCTTATACCTTTTATTGGTCGTTCAATTTTGAAAACCCGCCGGGGGCCTCTTCCTTACTGAATATATTAGCGCATGCGCAGTGACGTGTCTAGACTGCTATATAGGTCACTGCTACAACAGAACGAAATGGCCGTGCAAATTGCCGCATAACACGGCAAATTTTGCCGTTTTCACAGGGACTGGATACCGTATTTGTTCAGAAAGGTATTCTATGACTTTCTGGCTTTTATTTCATGTATCCTTTGAGAAATTTGATCAATTTTTCATGAAGTTATGCGCTCCGGTCGTTGTAGTCAGCGAACATTCGCTTTCATAAGGTCAGCTGTCAAATGGTACCTATGGCAAATTTTGCAGTTTCGAGAGCAAATGGATACCGTTTCTCTTCAGAAATGAATTCTATGACGTTCTGCCTTTCATTTAATGCTATAAATTTGCTTTTAATGCATTGATATCAAATATAATTATATATTTTATGTATATGCATTGCATTCAGCGACATAGTGGCCTTCGGCATCATGCTTTGGCATTAACATATTAATCTTACAATGACTGGGGAAGTTTTGAAGTGATGACGTTGTATTGCAGTTTTGTAACGTCATGCAGTGATCTGATTGATTGATAGATATAATTAATATTCATGAGTCTTTTTATACCTCATGCCATTGAGCACTGTTCAGTAAAATAGACACAAGATAATAAAGAAATTGTGGGATATAAATTAGACCTAATGGTAAAAATTAACGCCTCTCGTGAATCCTGGCCAATCTGTCCCACTCGTGGGGAATATAAAAATATACCACATAACCATTGGGTCTTATTATAATATCAGCTAGTTGTGCCCTTTAATAGTCACATCGAAATATCTCCATTTTATTTTATTTTTTTTAGCAGAACTGGAACCCTTATACACCAACAGGTATTAAAGATGAAAATAATTTGTCTAAAACAGTTTAGTTGTGGCTTTCGGAGGGGTCTCATGGCCATAAATAATATAGAATACTTATAATTAGGGGAAAATGTGAAATATTTTTTGATTTTTCAAACCTCCATATCAAAGACACTACTAATATATATATGAATGACATTTTGCAAATGATATATAGTACTTTCTCTTTCTAAATTACACATTTACCTCATGCTTTTTTCATTATGTTGGAAAATCTTAATATATATGCTAAAAATTATATTATTTCATACATTCGCTTACCTAGCATGCCATATTTTAGAATGAAAGCTATAAACAGAACATGACATACATGTACATATGGAATATTATATTCATTAATATCAAAAATACATGGCCAAATGTAACATGGTTTTCCATGCGTTTATCCTTCTCATGGAAAACGCACGTGGCACATTTGCCATGTACCAATTGTACTTTAGGAGGTGATAATGAATATAATAATTAATATTCAATAACATTAATGTCAACCAACTACTAGATGACATGAATAACTCACTGCAGCAATATGACAGTCTGAAAATAGGACAAAGTAACAAAATGGTAGCAAAAAAATCCATTCAATGTAAAACTTTTGATTAAAAAGAACACATACTGAACTACCTCATCTACACTGAACCACAGGTCCATTGGTATACATCAACTCATGCGACTGTAGCACATATAATAGGTGGCAAAAAATGATTATTCATTTATGATATATAATAACAGATGAGTCCTGTACTATTCAAGGAGACAATTTGTACTTTGTGATCCATGGATTATTTTGTTTCATTGTCTTGAATCCATTCTCTACAGTTTAAACTACTGCAGGTTAAGGCTCGAATAATTACAGGCAACCAAGATGGCCCCAGTATACCAACAGTGTGTTAGTCCAACTGCTGCAATTTACGCATATGACGTCGACCTTGATGTGTCTGATAAGGCAATCAAAGAACTCATTACAACCAAAGGAGTACAAGTTAAGCATATGACTCAAATCCTGGGTAGAAATAATAGAGGCTTTCACAAGTCATTAAAGATTGTTATACCGGAAGGAAACGTTGAGGATGTCATGTCCCCAGAATTTTGGCCCAGTGGTTTAAAATGTAGAGAATGTATTCAAGACCAGACAAAAAAATCCATTAATCACAAAATAAAAATGTTCTCCTTAAATAATACAGTACTTTCGCATGACTTTCTTGATAGATGTGCACCTGACATTCTTCTCTTATTACAGGAGACATGGCTGCTGAATGGTGATTTGTGTCTGCTCAATCAGCTGCACATGTTCATACATGGCAAGAGGTATATCTTCTGTTCCTGATTCTTATTTACTTCATGGAAAAACTTATGGAGGCTTAGGGTTCTTGTGGAAAATGCCATTGTCGGGAAATATTAAATCCATAGACAATGAAGAAGATACTTATGCCTCTTATTTTGATATTGGAGAGTGGAAGACGTTTGTTTATCTGTAAGGTTTATTTTCCCAATGATAATAGGTCAGTTATGCTCCTTGTGATGAATTCATGTCGCCCATTGATGCTCTTGAAACTTGTATGCAGGAGCATGCCTTTGGCTATATATGCCTGAGTGGTGACTTCAATACAGATTTTATTCACACTAATACTTAATCTATCTTCTTGAGCCAGTTTATGCCAAGCAGGGTTGGATATGCTCATCAGGAGTTTATTGCAAATTTAGATAAAGCCTTACAAGGCACTACCATGTTTGGAAATGGCGTCATTTCGTCGCCGTGTAAAGTGGTGTCTGATTGGCTTAAACACTGATATGTATCCCCTCCTCCTACATTGTATGAGATGCGGTACCAGTGCTACCCAAGAATGAGCAAGGCAATCTTACATTATAGATGGCAGCAAATGCAATCCTCAAGAAATTCAGCTCAAGGGATCAAAGCGAGCGACACTTTGACGTCTTGAAAATGTTCAAAATGTCGCATTTGCATTTAAATGTTTTAGAATCTCACCACATTTGCATTTGCACTTGCATTTGCATTGCAAACATTTGCATCTGCAATGCAAACATTTGCATTTGTATTTGCATTTTTAAAACTGAAAACAATGTCATTGCAAAGGAATCCATATCAGATCAACCAAATTTCAGGAAGTGCCAGCTTATGACCGTCTCCTATTCATTTTATATTTTAAACACTTAAACTCCATCATGTAAAATGAAAAATATCAGATGTCTATCACTAAAATTGCCATCCTTAGAAATTAGAAAATCAATCAAAAACCATATTTTGAGTCATTTTTTAATAGGCATATTTTCTATATGGCAAGAGACACGGAGTCACAACTGCTGTTGTCAATTCTCACTCTGTAGGTTTATCAAGAATGAAAAGCCAAAGATCCCTACTAATGGTATGTGGTCCTACAGAAATTGCCAAAATCTGGTAACTTATTGAGCTTAAATCAATACTTTCAACCTTTCCTATAGTTGTAAATCTTTAGAATCACTTGATATTTATCCTGATGCAGTTCAACAATATATAAACAGCATGTAAAATGAAGCTGATATTCTGTTTTGTTTGTGAGTTATACACCAGTACATTTTTCCAAAAATTTAAATTTCCGACATTTTGGTGGTCTTATATGACCATGTGGGATAGGTAGTACAATAATGAAATAAGACATTATTCAAAAGTACTTCACCATTGCTTCACCCCACCCAGGTGTAATGGGTACTTGGCATTAGGCAACCACAGTGATGGCACTTGTGTGAGCACTCATTTCCATGATAGGAAATTTCAGATGTCAACAGTTCACATACAGAATAACAAGTTTTAATAACATCTTATATTCTGTCATTTCATTGCTTCATCTGTAGCTTGTCCTGGTCACATTCTTTGGCTGAATCTGGTTTTTTATCCTATTTCATGGCTAATCCATGTGTCTGGGAAAATGCTCGATCAGCAGAAAAGTTTTAGAAGCTGATCATCCAGCTAAAACTCTTAAACCCCTCGTCAACATTATCTTGCTAATGGATTAACAGAGCAGGGATTTAACCTGTGATTTCACGAAAAAATGTAACTTTTTTTAAAATTATTATTTCCCATTACTCTAGTATATTTATAAGTATATATAAATAAATGCAATGTGATATAATAATAAACATAATGTGTTGGAAGGGGATACATCTGAGTATTTACAAAATACCATTACCCAATGGTGGATGTAGATATCTATTCCCTATTATATTTAACAATTAAAATTAATTATATAATAATAAAAAAATAAAATAAATAGCAAATTTTTTTAAATGGCGCTTATGAAGAAACAAATATTTAAAAAAAGAGAAAGCCAGGTGTATATTATGATTTTCTCAACAAAAGGCAACCTGGACAGGTGGGTAGGATTGAGTCTCAATTGAGTGTGAATTGTATAATACTCCCATTACCATATCATTTAATAATTCAATAGATGATAATCAATATTAATTCATTTTCGTCTTACCTATGAAGATAATAGCTATATATTGAATGGGACTTACATTTTATTTGTAGATGGTTGTAAGTTTTTACACTCACATTTACACAACACATCTGTGGTACATTAAATGATAACTGACTCTATTTTATAAAAAAACAAAAAACGGTTTTAATTTGCACGAATCTATCCATTTCACAGTTAATCTTATTTTGACTTCTTAGAGAACAGAGTTCGTTGGTTTGTCTGTAAAAATTCTAGTAACAATTGAACAACAGTCACTGAGAGAGGGGTGGGGGGGGGGGGGGCGAACTCACTTAATTCCAATTCAAATTTTTTTATGCCATACATGAAAAACAAAAGACAACTTTTGTTGAATAAACTTAATCTGTAGGGGGGGGGGGGGACAGATATTGTTGAATAAACTAAATCTGAGGGATTAAGATGTATATATTTATGAATGCGCCAAGAGTTGAAATAAAATTCATACAAAAAAAAGTTCCAATCTATCTATACTGAATCATGGCAAAAACAAAAAATTTGGTCTATGATAATTTATTAGTTTATCAATTATATGACCCACCTGCAGATGCGGGATGGGGGTGAAGGAGAGATGTGAGGCACAGCAGCAGTATCATTTCTCTGGAGATGGTGTTGATGTGTCAAGAGAGTTGCTCATCCATCATCTTCTTGCTGCAGCTGCAGGTCTTGTCATGTCAGAGATGTTATATCTGTGCAACTCCTCAAGCAGCCACCTTTTGACCATCTTAAGAGTTAAAAAAGTTCATTGTTGCATTGGGCTTATGATATTTCACATCCTACTGATGCGGTGTCTCTCAGCAGCAGCAACTTACACACGTGCAAACTCAGCAGCCGGGATGAAGCAGCATCACTTGGATGCCATGGCGCTCAGCTGCAAACTGCAAACTGAGAGCAAGAGACAGAGGGAGGGGGGGGGGGGGCACTCCTTTATTAATCGTAATGACAAGTGTCAATCATTTACACGTCATACATGCTTATGGAAATGGAAATGAATCTTGTTGGTAGACTCAAAATGAAGCTAGCATATCTAAGATGACGCTAATCGCATTTAATGGTAGTTCTAATTAATCTACCTAGTAAATTGGCAGGCATTGTTCCGATAGATGTGGAAATAACATAGTATAGTTTCAAATACTCCATTAATAAAGGAAACACACACATTGACATTGTCGTGTTCTTTTTAAATGAATTCATCAACAACCATTGTTAAAACCTTTCAATAAATAATCATTGAAACAGTGTCAGATTCACACAATGCAAAAGGGTGCGCTGTGATGTTGGCTCAGGGAAAACCGGGATCATCAGTTTGTTTTTACCTTCAAACTTTTGGGAATAATTCAAGGAATCTAGTCAGGACAGTGGACCGGGAGGAAAAATATATCTTGATGTTAGGTGCATAAGTTGCGCGGTCAAGCGGACAATGGTACTTGGTAGCCATGGTGATCTCTGGATCGTAAAACTGTTTTAGTATTTGGCATTGTGTGCTAAAATACAGTAATTCTTACCCTATGCAAGATTGTATCGTAATATCTCATTTTGCCGCACAAACACCCACTAGTAATAATGCTCGGCATTTCAAATATGCTTAATAACACATAAACTATGCATTATGGATTTTACAATATATTATAAGCCCCACCCCTTTGCCACCATGATATGGTGAATATTTATTTTTTTTTAAATGTTAGGGTATTTTGCTTTCAAGATTGCTAGGGACCTTCAAGTGACCTCAGCTGTAATGAAAGTTTGTTTTTCGTTTACTGACCATCATGATCGCAAGAGGATCAATGTCACTAAGTTTAGAATAGTGGATTTTCATGGAGGGGGGTTTGTATTTCCACCAGGTGGCTAAAACAGAATACTGCAATTATATTGGCTGAAAAAGTTCCCGCCCTTGGCTGTGATTGGCTGAAGCAGAGTGCATCCTAGCAGCAGTACTTTTAGTGTATTTTAATGTATATTTGACATCTTATCATTTAGTTGATGTTTATCATTTTTCTGAGAAAGTTATATTTATGAAATCAGTTAGTTATTACCTACTGTGTCTAAAAAGCAAAAGGATTAATAAGAGGAGAGGAAAGACTTATGTCCTGCTGAATTCAGGGCTGCTCAGTGAAAAGACTCTATTATCATTAGGCCATTGAACTGTATAATGACCCTGCTTTCATAAATGTATATTTCTGTATTACTGTGCAGCTGATTTATGATTGTGGTACATCCATGTAATTCCAGCATAGAAGACCTATATCCACACAAGTACGAGTCTTTCGCCCTGAGAGGAGAACCAAGAATGGCCTAATCCAGATTGAAGGGCGCCAATAAATAGTAGACAGCCTCAGGCCAACAGCAAGGGCGTTCCCTCCAATCAAGAAAACCTACAGATCATTTCACCACCTCATGAAGTTAAGACGATAGTACATTAGATATATATATAGCAAACAGGGGCTTGAATTTCATCTTTTACTCAGTGGATGTTGCTATATTGCACTTGTAGAATTGCACATTTTGAAGCCATCACAGTGAAGCAAACAAACTTTACAATTGGCTAGACACATTTGTGAAAGATTGGCTCTCGGCAACAAAATCACAAGCAGAAATTAGACTCTTCGGCTTTGTGAACCTACAGTTAGTTTCACAAAATATGGTCCACTCCAGACAGCTGGGCTGCTTCTGTCTACTCCTAGTTTGTAGTCAGCTACAAGCTACCACTTCCGAAAAACTATAAACCTTTGTAAATGTGAGAAATGGGTCGATTATATCATAATATGTATGAACAATAGAAATTCATCTTTTCAACAAGAAATGAAAAATATGCGTAACTCTCAACTTATATGTACCAAATAGTGCTGGATTTACTTTAAGATCCAGCTTTGAGTAGCCAGCTTTAGACAGACAGTTTTGTTTAGTTGCAGGTAGCATCGTATAGCAGAAGATGTCTAGGTTTGTCTAGGTTCAATTTGATAGACCGTTTTTAATGAAACTAACTGTGTGCAGAATTGTGGACACCAATACAGTTTTCTGTGGGTAAATTATAGAATTATGCATTTTTACTGGCTGTTTCATTGAAACTTGTTTGGTACTTCTTGTTTCCAATCCATGTACCTCCCCACACTATTTCCTATTTTCGTCATTCACATGGACGCTTCATTTAATTCATCAGGCTGGGTGGTCTTAGTATTACAAACGTCAAGAAAATGACAACGAAATATGCATGCAGTTTAATTATTCAGGATCTTAACGTAGTTTCCTGTCAGTAATTTTCTAGGTCAAGCCATAGAACTATAGTTCTATAGTCAAGCATAAATTAAATGGAATTAAAATGTTCCAAGACGTGTTTTCTGAAGCCCTGTGAGCTACGGTTAATCAGTATGTTTTGGTTTTTTTTTAAGTAGAAGCAATATCACAATGAATGCAATCAGCCAGTTTGGTGGAGCAAACCTTTAATTTGGGTAATTTGATTACCTGACAAAAGTTTTATAGAAAGTCACTAAACAGCCACTCGCTTCTAATATCTTATGATTAGCAAAATTTCAGTTATGAAAAATGTGATTCGCATGCATACATTTCACGAGGTCAGAAAAATGCCTTGTTAATTATGATATATTTACTATCGAGGTCACGGCCAACATAGACGCTATTTTACTGGTGACCTTCCAACAGTAATTACAGGCTGCAGGGAGGTCCAGATTATGTTTGAAATCGTCATCGTCACATATCTACCAATGAGGACATCAATTGGTGTTATAATATCTGAGATTATTTGAGTAAGTTTTATAGTACACTGTATACGAACTGGACATTCAGCCTTTTAAGGATGACAATGAAAAAGGCATTGGGACCTAAGTTCAAAATCATGCTACTGGTATACTGCATTTGTAAAGCTTTAACAGGATGGCCTTAAGGCTGGCAATTAAGGGCACAGTTGCCGAAAGAGCCTCAAAAGTGACTAATCTGCAGCCCAGAGAGGTTGTCAAAGGAGTCGACTGATGTCCTTAACTGGGTCAATCTGCCCTTCCTCTTCGTCCAGCACCCTGTTTTAGGGGCGTCAAAAGTATCTTCCTGCGTCTTTGACGTTGCCCACATTGTCCAATGTGGTTCAACGGATTTCGTCTCAACACAGCTCCAGAGACTTCAACTCATGTCTGACAGCCTAGTATTTAAGTTCTCTCGCTCATGACGCCGCAGGGTGCGCTACGTCACCACTGCACGTGTCGACCGACTTAGTTATGGAACTTCTGATTGGCAAGCAGACGACAGACGAAAATCAATCAATTTTGAAACGACACTCTATAGATTTAAGCTAATTATTTAATAAAGGCAAATTCAGCATAGGAGTACACAAATCGGCACCTGTCCTCTTCAACAATCAACAGGCCTGCAGTGACCGATACTTTCAGGAACCAATAACAGTTCATGCACAGTTCAAATGACCTTTGTTATTCAATCTTTGATCCAGGGGCCACACTTTCTCTGTTCATTACTGATCACACCAAATCGTGTGGATCAAGATGCAAGATGCTTGATGAATCTTTCAGAATTTCCTGTTGCGTGCACAGTCCCATCACACAATAAACCTAGGTGCAGTGAATACAATTTCTGGAGCGCACAACTCCTATTTCACCCAGCAGCAAATAAGCTGGGAGAAAAAAAAGAAAAAAAAAGGAACAGTGTCAATTTGTAAATGTGCTGCTGGATAATGATCGTAATGTGTCGTTTATGGAACGCACAACATTCAGAGGGAGACGAGGTGTAAGTGCCCCCATGCACGTTGCACTCCGCACAAAGCTTGGTAGAGACAATTCTACGACATAAGTTAGGGGGTAAAAAGTTTTCTTGAAATCACAAAGAACATTTTTGTTGATGTTTCCAAAAAAAGTATAGGAGTTAATTGTTCCAGAGAAATTTCTTCACCGTGAAAATAGGATTGTATTAAAATGACCTATTGGCCTCCTGATGGTCACTGGAGTGGGGCCTCTATATAAAAGCATTTGCAGGAATAGTTAAAATCTATCACACACAAAAAAATAAAATAATAATAAAACCCAGTTCTCATTATCTACGCATTCAAATAACTTCATCCAGCAAAATGGTCTAAATAATGGTTGATTAAAGTATAGGGTCCCATTGTAGCTCATTGTACCATGCCATGATTCGCAGTAATGATATTAAATTTCCGCAAACGGAAGAACGAAAACAATTTTCCTTTTATGTTGCTGCATATTTATGTGATTATCAACCTTGTCAGTTGTCCTCAATTTTCCCCAAATGACATAACTGCTGTTGGATAAACTTGGATCTCATCACCTCTGATCTCCCTTAATATAGAATGTCACAAAACGCTCGTTCCTGTACTTCTCTTTGTTCTTATTGACGTAGCACGCCTTTGTGACGTCACAGGCATTATGGATTCCATCCTAAGGGCCAGAGGAGTTATCACAAATGCTTTATTTGCACTCACTGCCATTTTAATCTTATAAAATGTCTTAGTGTTTTAAGCTGCGAAATACTAAATGATTGAATATGCTTAGGCGACAATTAAATCATTCTGTACCACAAAAAGACATGGTTGACCAGTCCAGCATTATAAGAGTTTTAAGGCAATTACAATGGCTTCAAATTAAATTTCCTCAGACGTATACCAAGGTGTGCATCAATTTAGCCTAACCTCTGAGCAGAGGGCTTCAAAGGTTCAGCTGTGTTTGGTATGTGACCTTTGGCGAAAACTTCTACAAAGGACCTTTGCATAACTACTTTGAATGTGTGCCACCAGGTATATTGGGGAGTGATATTTCACACGAAAGAACAGGCGTGGTATCTATCTATATAAAGACCTTGTATACGAATTTATAAATGCAAGGCTGATGGTCTACTCCACAACTTTCAGAAAAGAGTGTCTCTTTACTGATCCTTGAGGGTCGCCAACAGACTACTAGTCACTAGGTGGCAAAAAAAAGCAAACACCTTCTATAGAGTAGATACAGTTAGTCTCATAAAATACGGTCGACTCTAGCTGTCTGTAGTGACCTAGCCCCAAGTTCCCCAGTCAGGCCTCCTCTGTCAGCG
This sequence comes from Alitta virens, assembly GCA_932294295.1. Taxonomy (NCBI): domain Eukaryota; kingdom Metazoa; phylum Annelida; class Polychaeta; order Phyllodocida; family Nereididae; genus Alitta; species Alitta virens. The sequence goes on along the minus strand of OW028577.1, from coordinate 11,138,308 downwards.
GCATGGTCATCCAGGGCTAGTAGTGACCTAAAGCCAGCTGCTTCTGTCCACTTCTATAGCTAATAATCGACTTACATCTATCACCAGTTAAATATAAACCTTGGTAAATGTAAGAAATTAATCTGATATATCATAAATACGTATTTTTAGATCCGGTCTTGAGTGGCCAGCTATGACAGCTTTGTCTAGTTTCAATTTGACAGGCCGTTTTTAATGAAACTGTATCTACTGCTGGAGAGCCACCACATGTACTCGAAACCATTACATAAAATGATTGCTTTAACATCCCAAAGGTGACTCACATTGCCCCTATTATCTTTGACCTAGCATTAAGGCAACACGACCAACAGATGCCCTTTATATGTACACAATATGAGGTATTCCAAGATCCCACATATTATCAAAACAACAATTTCCTCCATGATATCTTGTCCGAATCATGTTTATATCATGAATCGCCCTTCATGTTTTGCTACAGCACCAAGACCCTTTGAAGTTCCAATCATCACTATATTGATAAAATGGTGAAATGTCATAACAGAGCTGTTTCTTTGCTCTTTTGCTTGATACTTTCAACCAGCAACTTGGGAGTTTCTTTCAAACGGAAAAGGTCCAATTTTAATGCATGGGCACCATAGACAGCACCTCTGAAGGACAGGAGTTCAATTCCCAGATTAATCCCATAATTATGGAAGTACAAAAAAAAAAGTATGTTGTGTCCAAAGCCAGTTCGATGAAGCAGGTAAAATACCCCATCCCTGGGGAATCTTATTTCTGCCCCTTGCAACAGATGATACTAATTTCAGAATCTGAAGACCCATATAAATTGCATTACTTATTGTTTATTATTATTGCTTAATTTCAGATTTTTTAATTCTTATGATTTAAGGTCAGTGTGAATGTCTTTATACACTCATAACCATCAGACCTTATAATTTGTTCAGTCCCATGGAATGCACTCAAAATGACTCAGCTCAGTTTATCCCTCCAGGCTTTAAACACGACTTGACCAAGAACATACCAGAAGGTACCTTAACCATTAGGTCATTAGACAGTCCCCAGTTTCCATTTTTTCCCAATCATATTATCAATATCCATTAAATAAATAAGTTCAATGTAACATAACCCAAAAAACTATGTAATGAATAGAATGCCAAGATCTTCAAATAGCTCACAGTAGGCCTAACTATAAACCATCTCTTAATTAAATGAGAATCACATGCCATATGGCTGGCAGTTTCATGATCGATGACAAGCCATTCATATAAAAGAAGATAGCCTCATCAAGAAGCAAGAGATCAATCATTAAACAAGAGACAGACAAACTGGCAGATCAGTCATAAATATATTACCACATAGAAAACAAACACGACACAATGTTATTTACAACTTTGAAAGGAATGCAAAGAATTACTTTTGTCATAAACAGGAAAATATAAATAAGTAGTCTGTTATTATAAATCATAGTTAGGAACCATCAGGCATTAATTACTCTCTGCATAAGAATTAATGAACAGCAGTAAACAATAATTCTGTACATAAAATCCATGAATGTCTGTTCTGACATTAGTTTGAAATATATTTTTTAGACAAGAAAGTTATGTTCCATGTCCATAAATACTGACAATGATGTACTGTTTAAAAGAATGTGATGAGAAGGCTGTAGTAAATCACCGACCCACAGCTAAAAAATCCTTCCTCCCCTCATTAATAATAAGAAATAAGTAAATCTGCATCATTGAAGTAAGTCGATCATTTAGCCATGGCATCACAAATGTCTGCGTAAACTTGATCGAATGTTTCACTTTGGTCTCTCTGGCCATCCAAGTAGACTGAAACAAATAAGCAAAAAATAAATCTTAAATCACAAATTTTAAAATAAAATACATACTTATGCAGTGGAACCCCACAATTAAGAGCACCAGCTCAATTGTCATGCAACCAAAGTCACAAAATTGTGTGATGGACCTGTCTCTGTTCGGGACCCTTGAATCTTCAGGGACCCTTGAATCTTCAGGGTCCCTGGAAACTGAAGTCACCTACTTTTACAATATCGCTACGTAGATGCAACATAGTTCCATGTTCGCCGCTCTAGATTGCTTTTCATTTATCATGTAATATCCTAATTTCGGCATTATTGTACTCCTTGATATCACCATAGGTCAAAAGTGGCACAAGTTAGTTGTGCGGAATTTTTGGTGAATTGCTCTGAATGAGATTCTGCAGACTCTGCAATTTTAACTAACTATAGATGGCGCAAGGGGTCACCCTGTAGACAGGTGATGTACTATATAGATAGTTTGAGGATTATGACAAGTTCACAGATTCTCAAGGGTCTTCCCTAGCCGGGGTGGTGTTCCAGTATATTTTAAATCTCAGGCAGCCACCATTACTATACAATTAATGCCTTACAATTAAAATTTATACATTACATTAAAATTTCAACAATGAAATATACCATTTATTTTGGGCATTCTTATGCTACAGATTCATATCTTACTAACCAATATCAGTTTGATTTTGAACATCCATCAGATGCTTCTGATACATTGGCCATACAACTTTATCGAAGTAGTGGGGAGGATCTGCTGGAATGTATGCTCTCGTTCTGAAATTCAAATTGCTCTTATCATAACACAGTACTATTACATCAACTTTTAAGTACATGTAATCATTTTGTCAAGCTACATAACTTACAGTCTTCGTTGCAAGCAATCCTCCTTATCAAGTTCGAAAAAATACTTCTTATCAAAATAAGGCAAGAGTGGTCTGAAAGACAACATCATTGACCGATATAAAATTGATAAATGGTGTTATCATTTCTATGAATGATACAGATCACGATTCTCTTTAATCATATCAGTCATGCCACTAATGCTAAAAATCGACCACATAATCATGATAATAGGAATCCTGTCATGTAATACATACTTGTAATTAAATATCATGATTCCTTCCACTATAACCAGTGTGATTTCATTTGTATTTCTCTTCCTAATACCCTCCAGTATTTGTTGCAGATCATTTTTCAGTTGTTTGAAGTTAACGGCTGTCAGATCTGGAATAATAGAAATATACCCATAGGGTCAATGGTCAATGCAATACTCTGGCAGAATATCGAGGGCAAAATGGGTGTTGTTTCCTCAATTACCGTCCCAATTGTGATGGTCAACCTCTTCAACATAATTTAGACTCTCATGGTTTTCAGGCTACAACCACAAACAAATTATATCGAACGAGTGACAAGTTTCATTGGAATGAAGGCATACTAAAATGTCAGGGTTTGACATTGAATAAAATGCCACTAAAGTACAGCTAGGGGGGAAAAAACTTGGCAGGGATAAACAAAAACTTACCCAAAAGTAATCATCCATACAAAATACATGGGAGTGAGGAAAAGTTTGTTTTAGCTGTTTAGAAAGTGTAGTCTTCCCGCCATTAGTTACTCTGAAAAAGAAAGTACTGATTAGCAATTCCTACAAAAGGAGGCCAAAGAATTCATCATCAGTCATGTTCACCAAGTCACGTAGCATGAGTATAAACAGGGCTCGAAATAAATCAAGAAAGATCGTTCAGGTTACGTGGAGGTTACCATAATTTCTTTTCACGCGAACCGATTGCCATTCATGACAAAATGCGTCAATTTTTTTTGTAACAACAGTAGGTTTCCACATCAATATTTATAGTAACCGGAAAGCGGGTTACCATTGTTGAACCTTATTTCGATCCCTGTATAAACTATAAAGCAATAAAATAACTTAACACGAAAATAAATAAATAAATGTACGCGAGACATGGCATTCTATATGTTTTACACAAATAATTTCCAAACTTTCAGTTACAAATTCATACAATAAATTGATGTTTTACAGTCCATGCTAATTAACCCTTTAAAAACTACACACATTTTGAACATATGAATATAACTAAGTACCCAGATAATCCAATGACCAAGTAATGTTTGCCCATCTTTTAATGCCTGTAGATCCTAACAGCCTGATGACAGTAATGGCAGTGTGGGGGGGTCTCAGGCTTCAGGGTTCTGTGGTGGGGGGTCGTTGTCACTGGCAGGGTCACTGGCCTCGTGGTCGAAGTCCTCCTCCACAGTAGAGCAGTCAATTGGGTCAGTGTGTGGTATTGTGCTATTGGGTTGGTTGAGTCGTTCCAAAAAGGAGTCTAATAGTCTCCTGTTTAAATGATCAGTCTGTGTGATCTCGCGCTGGGGTTCTTCTTCGTCTTCTTCTTCTTCGTTCACCCCGTTTTCCTGCTGTTGTTGTTGTTGGTTTTCTGGTTCTTGAGAATTTTGATTATTAGAGTTATTTTGATCTTCACTGCCTTCCGGGGTGTGTGTATTCTTCAGAAGCATTTTTACAGGCTGGTCAGCACGTGGCTTTCTCCTTCAATAAACCTTTGCTTGCTAACATACATTCAATATTTCGCCACACACCTCTCTCTGCCAATACAGCTAAAGGATATCTTCAACAAGCTAATGTAACTTCGACGATTTATCATTCACTCAATAATACACACCCACAAACAATGCAAGCCGGATAACAATCAACCGATAGATGGCAGCGCTGTATAGATCTAAGCTTTTCATTAATATCCGGCAGGTGGCGAAGTCTTCAATAGCCTCTATCATCGCTCACATCGCCGGGTTGCAGCAGCCGTCGAAATTTGTGTTTTGCCGTAAAAAAATGTCAAAGTTTAGGTTGCCTGTTCTAGGAGAGGAAGATAACAATACCGAGAGTCCAACGGTATGTTTAAATATTGATCCAGAACAATGTCATAGTGCACTGTACATTAACAGCTTAAACAGGCTCAATATAAACTTTTCGTAGCTTCGGTATGGTTATTGGCCTCCCAATTGTAGACAGTGATGTTCAGCTATGATGTTTACACAACAGTTGTACATGCTTCTGGATGGACAAATACGACGGTGATCGAGCCTGGTAAATAAGACAATAGATCCAAAGACTCATAACCGCTTGTGCAATATAGTTTGCCAAAGAAACAAATCAGACAAAAAGCTCAAACAGTGAGAGAAATAAAAAGATGACAAAAACGATAGATAATAAATAATAGCATTTGACTCGATAATAAAAAAGATGTAGAAGTTACAGAGTAGGCACTGAGTCGGTTAATAACCCCTTCGTCTCTATCATCTACTTGTCCCTTGGACAAGTGGAGTAGGGGGTCAAAACGGCTAACTACCATTACAGCTAATCCCCATGATGGCGGGTAATTGTATAATGCGGACCATGCGGACCACGCTAAAACCAACAAACGCCGATCGTCCGTTTGTTTGTTTAGACTAGTACAACACACCCCTATTTCGCCATAGATTGAAAAATGCGGACCATGCAGACAATGCAGACCAAAACAACTATTTCTTCTTAGGTGGACTGTTGCTGTGATTATTTGGCCAGTTAGGGAGTGTAATTGCACTTGTCTGATTTGTTTCGTAATCCATGTGGAATGCATTTGGTTGGGTGAGTGTATAATGCAGACTAAAAATTCTTTGAATTCCAAATGATATTTGAGAATAAATTGGACCTGTATTTTCTACCTCGTCTGCACTTTCCATTATACTGACATAGACTCAATTGGTCTGCATTTTCTCATATATTGTACCGGTACCTGGTCTGCATTTTTTTAACCTGGACTGCACTATCTAATACTAGTTAACATAAAACTTTTTCTGCACTTTCTTAAATCTGGTCTGCATTTTCAATCTGGTCTGCACTTTGTCAGACTTGGTCTGCACTCTGTCAGACCTGGTCTGCATTTTATCAGATCTGGTCTGCATTTTCTATAACTAATATAATCTGGTATGCATTTTCTATAACTTCCTATTGCTAACATCAAACTTTAACATCCATATTATCTTTTTTTTTTTAAATTAAGCTGGTGATTGCTAAGACTTTTTTTTGGTCTGCATGATCTGCATGGTCCGCATTCTTCAATATACGGCCGAAATAGGGGTGTGTTGTCTAAACAAACAAACGCTTGTTTGTTTTAGCGCTGGTCTGCATGGTCCGCCTGGTCCGCATTATACAATCACCCCATGATGGCCAATTAGACGAAACGGCCAATTTACACTAGTATTGGCATTTTGGTATAAAGGGGGTACATCAAAACGATTATGCTTTTTCATCAGTTCAACCACAACATCATATCTGATGACTCTGTGGAGGAGCATGCAGATAAAAGTGTGTAGTACTGTGTAGAATGGAGAAGTTAAAAGCAAGGATACATTTACATGAGTTGTGAAGGTGATGCTTGGCTGGCCAGTTGATGTTTTGAATTGGTCCAGCGTTGTCGCATCAGCTATCCGGGTCGGCAGACTGTTCCATAAGGGATACAAATGACATTTAATTTCAACTGATTCATGCATATATATATAAGCAGAGTTTCAAAATATCTTGTTTTACTTGTCCCCCTGATAATCTTACTTGTCCCCCTGAATCTTACTTGTCCTGATTGAGATGAGACATATTGTCGATACATTCGATTTATTTACATATCCATCAATGTATTTAAGTAAGGTGTATCTTCATCTGAATAAGGTATATGTTTTAGAAGTTTGGTATGACCATCAAGAAATCCTAATAAACATGATCAGAATATTATCCATTGTCTTTTCTGCCGGTTTCTGAAATTATGAATATCTATCTTGGGGTAATTTGTTTCTGCTGGATACATTATGTATCTTGCTGACATTAATCATACTAACAACTGACCATGGTTGCTTTTTGTACTCTCAGTTTACCTGTTCATCAACCAGAATGTCTTCAATCAAGTACGACTAAATGTGTACTAGAAACATGTTTAAAGTCCTCAACCTCCTTTAAAATAACTGGCATTCAATCAATTCCAAATGTGAGTACAATGTGGACTAGTAGAAGTGGACTCATGTTTAATTGCAGTTAACCATTGACACTTGCAGTGAAGTTCAATAACTCTTACTAACATCTATGATCTGCTGTTTGCTATCGCGATGAATTGGATTTGCATGACTTCAAGACATTTTATCCATTGAGGTATTCTGCTTGTCCCTGGGGACTTTTTATTTGTCCCGGACAATCGGAAAAGTGTTATTGTTGAGGACCGTGAAACATGTAGTTATCTTCGATGTATAGTCTATTGAAAGCTGCTATCTGTGGTCGACAACTCATTCCCATCCGCCCAAATAACATTAAATTTTTATCTTCCTTCAAACTGAAATTGATGTTAAGTAAATGTTGGTAATGCAGTTTCAGGCAGGTTCGCTGTTCAAGTCCCACAAAAATTCTCCAGAGAAGTCTGCATTATCACAAACTACAAACAGACAAGCGACATCCCCGTCAGGCCACACTGCTGCTCAGTATACATCAAAACTCCAGACACAAGCAACCAGTCAACCGCCTACAGAATCATCTAAAGTGCACACACCAACTGCAGGCTGCTCAACTTCAACATTGGCAGAAGATGACACAAGTCGGACAGAGAATGCTGATGCTATCTCAGATCCACCAGTGCCACGAGCAGGCCTTTCTGGCAAAACGAACAATCTGATAGTTAGTCGGCGACAGGTTATTAACCTTTTCAGCAATATATATTTTTTGTAACTTAAGCCTTTTTATTTAATAATAAGAAAAAACAGACCAGACTGCCAAATAATTAGGCCAACCTCTGCAGGTCAAAAAATCTTTTCCCTGTATCTTTACAGAGAGGAAATCCAATCTTAAAGCATGTCCGCAATGTTCCATACGAGTTCGGCGAGATCATTCCTGATTACCAACTTGGTCAAACATCATGTGCATTATTTTTAAGGTTTGTATTTAATCTTTGAACATTTTGATATCAGTTTCTTTAATACCTATGCAACACTTATGTAAATTTTAGCTTTCCAGATCCACAATATAATGAGAAATGTGGAGACAGAAAAATAAGATAGCACGTCCCAACGTTATTTAATTCAGAGTTTTGTTTTATGATTAAATTATTGACATTAAAAAAATGCCAAGGGAGGGTCCAAGACGCTAAAGATTTATTAAACCCCTTATTTCAAACACTGCTTTCTATACTTATTATTAAAAGAATTTGCAAAAACTCCTTTTTTTATCACAAGAATTTGATAGGGATGTTGTCATGATGGTTTATGTTTCTGATATTGTTCATTTCAGCCTGCGTTACCATGCTTTGCACCCCACATACGTACATGAAAGAATCAAACAGCTTGGCTACAGCTATGATTTGCGAGTTTTACTTGTACAAGTAGATGTGGTAGGTTTGATGTTAATCGTTTTAGCTGTATTGCCCGTGTATGAATAATTTTATATGTGACTATCCTCAATTTTAGAAAGATCCTCATCATTCTTTGAAGGAGTTGGCCAGGCTATGCTTGTTCACAGACTGTACACTCATTTTGGCATGGAGGTGGGCATCATGTTTCTTTTCCACAGATAATGATATGAATTATTATCTATTTCCCCATGGATTCATTGTGTTTTTTGGGTTTTAATTATTAAAGCTGGATTGTCAGACAGTTTTTTTACCACCAAAAAAGCTATCTCAATGAAAGAAAATGCTTCTAACTGATGAATTCAAGAAACCATATTGTTTAGATTGAACTAAATTGGAAATTATGGCAGGAATTTTTTACATCGACTTTGTTTAAATTTGAGCTAATTATTCATTGCAAAGTAATGAAGAGCATCGCCGCTTCGCGATTTCTGAGTTATTTTACAAAAGAATGAGAACAGAATTGTTGTAATTCATGTCATAATCGAAATACCAACACATTTTTGCATTATGCTAAACTTATTATGAATTTTGGAAATCGGACGTAAATTGAAGGCGATATGTACATTTTATACCACGAAGAGATGACGCTCATGACGTTCTTTTGTGCCTCATTTTCATCTCAAGCGCATAATCTAACATAAGCAAATTGGAATTTTTCGTGGCATTAAAAATTAAATGCTTGTTGAAGTAAACTTAGCAAGGTCTGATGGCATTCTCAATTAGTTTTTTAGAAGACATTTATATGAATGAAACAGATATTGGTCAGTGTTATATTGTTTGACAATCCAGCTTTAAGTGAAAGTATCATCCTATTCCAGCGCAGAGGAAGCTGGGACATACCTCGAAACATTCAAGGCCTTTGAAAGCAAACCACCAGATTTGATAATGGAGAGAATGGACACCAACTTCTATGCAAGGGTGGGTATGATACTATCACACATATTTTGTAATTATTTGTGGGAAAAAGCCACAAGGGGCTTTAACCTGCTTTGGATGCATTAACCTTGTTTAGACCCAGCTTCACCCAGGTCCAGTTAAAACCAACCTGTAAGTTTACGATGTACAATATATACCTTGAATTTACCTTCAGCAAATTTTTTAAATATCAATGACAAAATTTTCGGCGACATCTCGTCGTCTTCGTCAGTGGTTGTGTTGTGGGGCTGAAGTGAGATGTCGCCGAAAATTATGGCATTGATATTTTTAAATTCTCCTGAAGGTAAATTCATCGATTCCTATGAATCCGGAGATTGGAATCTACATTCTAGAGTATATACCTTGTTCATGTTTTTTTTTCACAGATGATTGATGTACTGACAACAGTGAAGAAAGTCAACAAGACAGATGCTGCAACTTTGATATCCAATTTTGAGGTAAGTCATCAGTATGCTCATTTAAGTATCGAAAACGAGAGTGTCTGCTTATCATTACAACATAGGAAACAGTCTAATTTCAAATACATTTTTTTTTATAGACAATGGAACATGTGGTTAATGTTGATGAAGAAGAACTAGGTTTGTGCTCAGGGTTTGGACCTCAAAAGGTAAAAAATTAATTTAAATGTTATAATTTTAAGCAAACTAACTTTGCATATGGTTTGTCATCTAAAATGCACTTGGCTTGTTCCACACAATCAACCATGAACTGTTCATGTCACAGTAATGTCTGTTTAGATCTTATTAAACTTTTGCTTATGCAAGCAAATATCATGAATATGTTTTTTTAATGTCCAGGCAAAGAGGTTGTTGAATGTGTTCCAGGAGCCATTTTTAAAGTCCAAGAAGAAAAAGAAAGAGTCGGACAAATCAACGAAGGGTGAGTTATAAAATGTATAATAAATGTATAGATGATCGATATAGTTTAATACCTGTATACGCCATAAAGATATAATTGATGTCTTGTTGAAGTGCGATAGTCAGAACAGAGTACATAGCACTTCAGGCTCACTTAATTGCAACAATATTGCTATAAAAGATTTAAGACGTGATTCTTAACTTTATTGTTGCTTTAGATGATTAAATTAACTGTACTTTGCTCAGATGGATAAGCACTGATTAAGGTACAATTTTTCATTCGGTACAGATAAATAAGTTATTTTTGTTTTTTTAATGCAGATGGATCTGGAAAAACAACAGCACAGGAGAAAAGATGACATTGCTTATTTCACATACTATTTTTGTAAAAAAATGTAAATAACACGCATTTGCTTTATGTTTGTAAATAAATTATTTATTATTGAAAGTCTTTGGTTCCTTCAAAAATACATAAAGCAGCTTAGCTGTACAAGATGCTAACATCTCATCTGATGAGATCTTTAACCAACAGTTAACAAACGAGCCAGATCTATGTATATACCATGCATCCAACAAGAGTGCATGGTAATTTTAATATCCTAATATTTAAATAATAGTTAATAACATACATTTATTTTATGTAAAGAGGTGCTTTGAGATAATTAAGTAAATTTGTAAATATAAACCCAGTGGCAAGCTAAACTGGCACACTGAAGATAATACTATATACATGAAGAAAATCTGGCTGGCACGTACATTAGATTCAGATGTACTGGTATGAATTGACTGACTGACCAGTTACCAATGAAGTAAATTTGTAAATATAAGAAACCCAGTGGCATGCTAAATTGGCACACTGAAGATAATACTATATAAATGATGATGTACTGGTATGAATTGACTGACTGCCCAGTTACCGCACATAATTATTTCATATAATAGTATACTACATTGCTGGAATGAAAGTGCAATGGAATTTAAAAAAAAAAAGAAGAGTATCATGAATGAATAACATGTTTCATTTGGTGCCTAGCAAGGAATTGCTTTCTTGCGATACATAGTGTAAGAGAGTTGTCAACTTGAATTCATTCCATACTGTACTGATGCATGGTAAAAGTATAGATATAGCTAAATATAATACTGAATTCTAAAAGTGTCCAGTTCAAATAAAACAGTGATGTAATATAAATATGTCATACATAATTTCAAGTCTTCAGTAATTTTTGTATACAGTTTTGTGTCCAACACTGTTCAGCTTCACAAAAGGAATTCCACATATTCCATAGCTATCCTTAGGCCAAAAACATAAAACAGGCATTTGTTCTGGAACTTCCCACAGAGCATCAAAGTAAGCAAAGAGAACAATTGCCGGGTAGGCTGCAAGGGCAATGAAGATGTGCCACAAGCAGTGGAGATACGGAAAGCCAAGTTTCTCCCAAGTACTGCACATGAAGCGATCACTCAGCCAACTCCCAAGGGCAATTACCCACATGATACAGCAGCGGATTCCCAATTGATAAACTTTGTCTGACTTAGTACTGAAAATAGAAATATCTAATATTATATTTGGCACATGGTTACTTCATAACTTGACCTCAGAAGTATTGAAATATTGAGATGAATATTTATCATATCAATGTAATTAAAAAACACAAACCAAGGTCAGAAAGGGAATATAACTCTCACTGGCACTATATTTTTTTCAAAAATATTTTTACACACAAATTATGGTGTTCAAACACATCCATAGTATTTTAATATGTTAACTTTCTGTCCTGGCAAATTAAATCACTCTACCTTTTCAATTCAAGCACAAGAACAGTTGTAGCAGGAACACCAAGAATGAAAAGCACCATGCAGTTTATGGCAGGCATGACAAATGACAATCCAGTACTCAGCACGGCAAAAACCAAGGCCATTGCTTTGAAATGATTCCTGGAATGAAATTAACAAACAGATCATTATTAATATATATATATATATATACAGATCATTATTAATATATATATATATATATATATATATATACACACAAAAACTAGCTGGTTAATGTTAAAAGAAACAAACCTATTTTGATGAAGAAATCCTGGCATATATCTCCTCGGAAACCACAATGCACATGCAGCCATGAAAACCCAAATAATGGCCATTTCATCAAGCAGTTGACCCACAAGGCTCAGAGTTGCATGAAAATACACTGAGCCAAATCCAACGAAAGCCAAGAGAACCCAGACCACATTGACTCCCCAAGTCACCTGCTTGGCGTATTGACGAAATAGATAGATCAGCAATGGGGGGAAGATGAAAAACAACACATTGCTGAGCTGAAAAAGAAAAGGAATACACTCAATTAAATACATTGGGGCATGCATTTACTGCTAGAACTCGTTCCTCGTCTCTCTGCATGATGGTATATTTAATTTATCATGTAGGGGGGCCTATATAATTTAGTGAACAAAGGGACAGCTAGCTGACAACTCTGGCTCCAGAACTAAAAGACGTGTCTCACTCTCATGTCTACATACTGTGTTGTAAAACTCTGCAATGAAGAATGTGATTTGGTAGTTAGCTTCACACCAATCCACTGCTGAGCTCCCCCATTTCAAAGCTTCAGGGAAATCTTGACGTGGTGACTCCATCGTTTTAGTCAATGAATGATATACTGCACTCCCGCATGTGTTGTTGAGCTGGGGAGCTGACGTAGTTCCTTGCTCCAGTTTTGTGAAACCACACTGCGCATCCTCTGTTGCAGAAGCACGTGCTAATGTTTATTTACATAGCCTACGTCATATCTGACCTAATTTAAATTACCGTGTATGAGCGAAAAATAAATATGACACATACATTTATAACACTTGTATATTTTTACGATACATATTATTTTATTGACATTTGTTAAGCTGCTGGAATTACCAGGGAAGGAATTTTGCGCATCTGTCAAGTCAGTGACGTCCGCCATTTTGACAGCTGCCTTCCTGGGACTACGCGAAAACTTCGTCATGATTACTTCTAATTTGTGACTTGGTCGCAGTTAATTATGTCTGCTTTTAAGACTGAAATATCCGCAGAGTTTTCAAAGGACGTGGATAATTGTATGGAGTTCAGAAACGTCGTTTTCAACGCGGCCCGCGATGGCAAACTGCAGCGGCTGCGAATTTTTCTGGAACACAGAACCAGGGACGAGGTCAGAACTCTGATCCATGCAAAAACAAACGATGCCACTCCCCTGACAATGGCCTGCAGGAATGGCCACATGAATGTCGTTGAATATTTGGTGGAGAAATGCAATGCCGACTTCGAGCAGGTGGGCTCAGTGACCTTTGATGGGGAGAAAATAGATGGTGCCCCACCCCTTTGGTGTGCAGCTGCAGCTGGTTTCCTTGAAATTGTCCAGTACCTGATCAAAATGAAGGCTAGGGTAAACAACACGACTTTCACCAACTCTACACCCCTCAGAGCTGCATGTTTCGATGGACACTTTGATATAGTTCAGTATCTAGTCGACCATAATGCTGACATAGAAGTGGCAAACAGACATGGTCACACATGTCTGATGATAGCCTGTTACAAGAGTCATTATAAGATTGTCAAATACCTGCTGGACAAAGGTGCAGATGTGAACCGAAAAAGCACCAAAGGTTTGTATTATTATTGTGTCGCTCATATATCGCATTGTGACGTGCTTTCATTTTGAAATGCTCATGAGTCGTGCAACATGTCTAATGAAACAGTTTCATTTTGAATTGCATGGTTATAAATGGTTGTGATTTCGCAATAAAGCTTTCATGAGTGAAGTTTGCAAAGAAATTGTGTCAAATATTTTTTTAATGTAACTTTTAAGTATTTTTTCTTCTTAATTTCAGGGAATACAGCATTGCATGATAGTGCGGAGTCTGGAAGTTTGGAAATCATGAAGCTTTTGTTACAACACAATGCCAAGATGGAAAAAGACTCCTATGGGATGACCCCATTGCTTGCAGCGGCAGTAACTGGACACACTTTCATTGTAGAATATTTAATTACAAGACCTGAAACGAGTAGGTTTGAGAAAATAGACGCCTTAGAATTGTTAGGTGCAACGTATGTCGATAAAAAGCGGGACATGCAAGGTGCTATAAAGTTCTGGAGAATGGCCATGGAAGAACGTTACTGTGATGAGCACAATGTGATAGCTAAACCATCAACACCCTCAACAATTTCAGCATACGAGAATGCTGTAGAAGTCAGGACGTTAGACGGTTTGCGCGATGTCATGGCTGATGCTGATGACATGCGAATGCAAGCACTACTTGTCCGAGAACGAATCCTGGGTCCTGCACATCCAGATACCTCATATTACATCCGATACAGAGGAGCAATTTATGCTGATTTAGGCAACTTTGACCGCTGCATCATGTTGTGGATGTATGCCCTTGAAATGCAACAGAAAATGTTGGAACCCCTCAGCCCAATGACCCAGAGCTCACTGCTATCATTTGCTGAACTCTTCTCCTTCATGATGTCAGATATGCGACATCGTCGGTCGTATGGCATGTTCTTCCATGACATGATGATTGTCTTCTCAAAATCAGTACATGAGTTAGAGTCAGGAATGGCTCAGTTATCAAAAATCGCTCCGTCAGAACGTGATATGGGAAATTTCAACCGACTCATGATCATCGTCTTGCACCTAATCTGTCTGTTGTGTCAGACTCAGCCCACAATGACTGCTCAACAACTTCAAGAATTTAAGACCATGACTTACAAGGTTGTAAAAGTTAACCCCCGAACATCCAAAGGCTACACTGTGCTTCATCTAGCTTGTTCTAAGGACACGTCTACGGTCGGCCGTTATCCCGTGTGCAGCTTTCCTTCTCCGGAAGTTGTGTCCCTCCTTATCGATGTTGGTGCCCAGGTGAATGCCACAGACAATAACCACAACACTGCATTACACGTTGCCAGTATGAACCGACCCTGTAAAGTGGAAGTGATAAAGATGCTCCTCGACAACACTGCTCACATAGACGCTTGTAATTCTGATAACAAGACTCCCATGCAACTTATGCACAATATGACCATTTATGATATTGTGGCCCCTCTCAACTTCATGACCCTCCAATGTTTAGCTGCAAGAAAAATTGTCCAGTGTAACATCCTCTATGAAGGTCATATACCCTCGAGACTTGAAGCATTTGTTAGGATGCATTGATTAAAATATGGTTGGGTTTTTTTTACTGATTTATGTGAAATTTAAACTTATTTTCCATTCTTGTCATAACAAGTAAAAGATAATTATTCTTGAAAGCTGAAACCTATTAAGTATTTTAAGGCACATTTAATCCAACAAGTAAGGCTGATTGCCAATATACATTTTTGTATGGTGAATTCATCAAAGGCATATGACTATACCCTGTACAATAAGTGTTAAAATGAATGGCTATACCCATACATAGAATCCTAACCAAAGGATTCCTCAGCACTTTCAAGTATGCTTTGATACAATTTCATGTAATTTATACCGTGGGTATTATTCCTAAAACTAAGTAGGTTTTTCCTATGCTTTATTAATAATTATTGTATTGCACTGTGTGGTTTTTGAAATTCACTAAAAGAGGACATGATAATAGCCACTGAAAATTTAGCTAAATTGTTTGCTGAAGTTAATTTTGCGATGGAAAAGTGTAATTTGATGTTGGTTAAAAGAGGATATCATTAAATTTTGACAATGTTTGTCTTTGGTCCGTATCTTGAAGTATTACTCGTTTTAGGAGTATCCATATTTTACTCAAGATTAATTTTGCTGTGAAACAAAAATGTTCATTGAATAGAAGTACAGACACAGAGCACTTAGTCTGCATCTGCAATATTCCAGATTTAGCACTGCACTGAAATGTTTGAGAGGCTTTTAAATAATTATCTCTGGCTCAGTTTGAAGAATGGATTTGATGTCAGCCAACCATTGTGTGATGTTTTTCAGACCTTTTTCTGGGTTCATATCGGCATTATTGTATTGTGTGCGAATGATTTGGGAGTATAAATATTTAACGGGCTAAGTTATGCTTTTTTGATCATATTAACCTGCCAGTATAACGTATTGTATTGTTAAAATACATTACTTTTAATGTTAAAAACTAATATGTTAGTTTGTTATTATGCTTACAACACAGTTCTTGTGGATTTTTTTACATTTTTAATCCGGACAATTGTGGATGCTTATTTTTGGATAGCACGACAGTAAGCACGTTTAAAGAAAAATAGGAAAATACCAACTTTGTTATTCAAAATGTGCTCTGGAAATGCACAATTATCAAGTTGGTATGTGATTTTCATCTAATTGTTGCAAGAGGTAGTACAGAAGTTGTTCGGCTCTTCAGTTTGTACTTCAATAGTCACAGCAATAGATTAGTTCCTGACGTGTAATGGCAGAGGGCGCCAAAAGCAGCAGGTATAGGACGGTGCTGCCCCCTGTCGAACTCCGTTAAATTGAGAGATAGACTTAAAGTCCGCCTAAATAGTCTCGAAACCCATGGCACCTCCTCCAAAAAGAGAATTGTAGTAGGACTCGGAAATCAGACTAGCATTAATGTTAAATACATTTTTAGGTAGCTGCCAATTGTGTACACTGCATAATATTATGTGGAAGTTCCATTGAAACTGAACAAATTCATTGTTACGCTATTTGGCACAACCAGATGAATGTGGCATAAAATCTGCGTTCTTATCTTCTTGGGAATTATCTTGTAATCTCCAGTAAAACTGAAGCCCCAAACTTCACAATTTCCTGTCCTTGAAAAGAAAGTTTCTACGGGTTAGGAAACTGAAACTTCAACCTGGCCTGGGGATTTATTTTATTTTTCATGTTCATGTTATTTTTTAGTAACTCATTAAAGGTCTAGAGGACATGAAATCCCTCCACAAGATGAATGGGATTTGCTTGTAAGCTGTCAAAAATCCACAAAAATAAATAAACATTAAAAAAAACAAAAAACTCATCATCTGGAAAAAGCTGGTCAGTTTGAATTTCACTCAAAGGTGTGACCTGGTGCATCTAAGAGCCAATCACATTTTAATAAGCTCAAATTTCTATACTGATTGTAAAGTCGTGATGGACTAAATGACTATTAAAGTCCGACAAACTTGACTGCTGCCTATATGGCAATCTACCTAACCGAGGCTTGTTACCTTCTGATGACGGTCATGACCTTCTGTCTCCACTGCTCATTATGCAAGCTCATACCCAAGTGCAGGCATTATTAGATGGACTTCAGAGCAAGGTCATCATGGTCATCCCATAGTGGATGGCAATATACCACTAACAAGTTAGTAAGAGATCAGCCAGCGCTTTGTAATTGTAAACTTCACATTCTGGAGCCCATGCATCTCCACGGTTTTACAACCTTTTTTAGACCAGACAAACTCATGGTGGTGTATTTAAAAAGTCACATTTGCCTTTCAATGTTTGATATTGGAGTGTGAATTTTTTGTGTAAATGTATTGGAAGAGATCATTGACCTGTCTGAAATCAGCAGCTCATTAAGGGGAGAGGAGGAGTAGGCAGTGCCTCCGCTATGTATGCGCCACTGCAAGCTGACTTAACTGAAACCTACTCTGCCTCTCTATGGAATTCTTTCAACGACATTATGAGCTATTATGAGATACAGCTAAAAGATATACTTAAAGTACCCGTATAATATAGTCACATCTATCCTTGTTGCTGAGTCGGTGCATACGGCATTATACCTCCACTTCCTTTTGGATTGAAAAGGCATATATGGATGAAAGGACAACGGACTGACTTGGCTTTACCTGCATTCTATTCTCAGCTTTATTCTGCTAATTGGCTCACTGGAAAGCAAGAATCCTCACTGGGTGGGGAAGCCCAATCACTATATGCACCTGCGGACTGTGTGAATTAAGGTAATAGTGGGTAGTTAAGTGTGACTGGGTGAGGCAGGGTGACACGGTGACAGGGGCATCAGCAGCAGCACTGATCAGCACTGCGGCAGCATCATGGAGGATCCAGCTCTCCCCAGGGACTCAGGGTGAGGGGGACATGGCTTTTCTGATCACCAGGGACTTGTAGGCTGCAACCTTTGATTTATTGAGGGGGAAGCAACATCGATCCCGGATACTGGCCACCCACCCCCTGCTGCTGCCCAAAAGGACTGATGGTGGCCACTCGTCAAAATCATGAAATGATGGACAGGGCACGTCCACTATGGCATTGGCCATATTTCTAGGAAGTGTGTAGGCCACTTGGTTGAGTAGAAATTTCCTGTAAATTGTTAGTTGACCGATGTTGCTGATCCTTCATCTGGTCGAGCGATGGATGAGGAAGGTTGTCAGTTGACAGGAGTTTTGGTATAACTTATTCCATACTTTAAAAGACTCCGAAGTGTTTTCTGCATAAGGAATGAAACTAAAAGATTAAATTATTTCAACTCGGATGGAATAAAGATTTCTAGTTTATCCTAGTTTCGACCTGTAAGGGCACTTGATTCAAAGCTAAATTTCTCTGAATTACGGTGTCCAAACAAATGAGATAGAAATTCAGTGGTCCTAAAAAGGAGGTAGCCCTAATACTGAGGTTGCTATTTGAGGTGAAGTTCTATATTTGTGCTCTTAAATGCCCGTGTTTTCAGGTTATGACTTGTATGATGTGGTTGGACCGTTCCATGATGTGGTATTAAAACCAGTTAATTACCTACCCTCGTATTAGCCAGCTGATTACTGAGGTCAGCACCTGCAAGATGAGGAGCCTGCTTGAAAAGTGCATGAGGCCATTTGCATCACACCTCAAGTACTTTCAACCACATGACCTTGGGTCCACCTTCAATGTCAACTGAGGACAGGAAGCTGAGGTGGAGGGCTGACACAAGTTCCACAGATTATCCTCTTCTAGGCCTGGGGCTGCAATGGCTGTCACCTGGCCACTTGGTGAAAAATGTCCGGATTAGGTGGTCAGCCTTGAAGAAAAGGCCCAGGGCACAGTTGCGGCTTTGAACCTGGCCCTTCTGGATCACTGGGATTTGTTATACTTCAAGGAGATGCTATTTGACCAACTACTAGATGCAGTGTGACTCTAGCTGAGGTACATGCTGCAAAGTTTGTTGGAAATAGACAAATTAAGACTTTGTGAATCTGTAGTGAAACATTTTGGCAGATGAGTTACATTCATGGAATAATATCTATGAATAGATGTTGGAATTGAGCTATGAAAAGTGTATGGAAGACAATGTAGTCTACACTGAAATAAAGCGTCTGGATTGGTTAGCTTGAGTGGTACATATTGACTTGGCAGTGTTTTCATTGGTAAAAACACAACAAAAAAAAATGCAACATTTGATTTTGTGGCATGATGAATCACTCAATGATGACAGCAGGCCACACCCATATGAGATGAAATGAAGGGTGAAAAGGGGACCTTTTTTCTCGTACTTGATATCTCATTTTTGTTACGAATAAACATCTAGAAAAAGAGCCAAATTGGAATCCATGTCAAGTGCCAACATTTGCAAGGAGAGCGGTGAGGTTTGTCTTGGAAGTGATTTTAATAACGAATTTGCATTTGTCACTATCTAGATTGTCAGATTTCATTTCCGAGCTGAGAGCGTGCAAACATTACACATGTAATCTGTTGCTTTTCACCAAAGCTTTTAGGCGCTGACAACAAGATCCCTTATGCTGGGACACGTTTTTCCTGAACACTTTGCAAATGGGATCAGCTCAGAGTCTAGGGAGACGAGATCACTTCAAATGTGATGGCGTTAAGATCACCCAGCAACAACACATCGCCTCCGAGTGCTATGCTTTCTCCTGCACGATGCATGCAGCATACTTATCGATTCGTCTTCGAGTTTATTATGTCATGATGTAGTGTTCAATGTTCAGGTTCGTGACGGTGTTAATAAGATGATAAATTGCGTGCAGCCAGTGTCATCTCATTGGAGTGTTATGAATCAACGGTGACTTTAATGGAGTTTTCCCTCTATACATTAGAAGGCGGGGGCCTAGCTCAGAGGTAGCGCTCTGGGCTTCCAACCGCTAGGTCGCGGGTTCGATTTGTGGGGTTCGATTCCCGGTCGAGCCTAAGTTGGATGGCTGTTTCCTCCATCTCATTGCCATGGTCCCTGCCTGCCCTAATTAGCCCATCAGGTGCAGAAATACAAGACGTATAGCCCTTACCACCCACCCCACCCAACCCCTCTATGCATTAGAACATCGTGAGACTTCAGCTCTGATCAGAATCTGTTTTGAATTTTATTTCTTGTATTTATTTATTTATTAGCTAAACCTTAGGACATCATGCACACTCCTAGAGAACATTATGACCTTGAGGATGAACAGGCTCAATGTGTATTAACATGGCCCCCCCCCATATTATACTATTCTCTTACTGATACTGTTGCCCTGCATTTTTGCTGACTTCCATTATCCACACTGCTTGAGTAATGGTATTACTTTCTGCGGATGAAATCACCCTTGATGCTGAAAGGTCCTGTCTTTTTCATGAAGAGGTTTCTTTTGACGCATCCATCATCGTGGACTAGCAATAAAGATGAGGGATTCTGGTGTAATCCCCCAAAATGCATAGCACCCTTGAAGGATGTGCACGTTCTATGATGCATTTGCAGGGATAATATTCATCCCTCTTGTCATAATGGTTTTATCTGCCTTGATAGGAGTTCTAGGGTCGTAGGTTGTGGCTTGAAAAAAGACTGCCATTCATAATGCAGTCTGTCCCGAGCTATGGATCCAGTTTGATGAATTTTGCTGCTCAGGGAGGTTACTGTGTTTCTCGATTTTGCTCGAGCTGAGTGGTAACTGTTCTGCTTTTTGTACAGTATTCACAATTACTTATATGTAAAAGATATTAGGTTCTTGAAGTACACTAATACAAATCTTATAGCATAAGAGTAAATTACTTTCTGTACATAATAATGTTGAAATTTTTTGAAAATCCGACTAAAATTGACTGAGTTATGCGTTCATGACTCAGTGACGCTGCATTCAGCAGTGTTCAGGTAAAACAAGGACTTGTTTCGTCGTACATTTTTTCCAATAACTTCGTCAATTTTCATCCAATTTAAATAATTTAAAGTTCCAATTGCTGAAATTATTTGGGGATAAAAGTAAAATCACACTCGTCTGTCAGAACAGACCAGGGACTCGTGTGGTTTTCCTATAAATCCAGGTGGTATTTAGTACATCTGTGGGTTATAATATGATTGGATGATTGTTATGATGTCATCAATGATTGTTGCTCTTGTGACTTGGTAACCATTTAAGCCAATTAAGTTGTATGTTATGATTGTGTCGAAATTACTCTTAATATGTTGATTTAAGGTCATGATAGTCCAAATGGAATGAGTAGATCTATTATATGCTGAAGGTGAATCTTCAAAGTGCTTATGATATCATTGTCGTGCCATTGGGTCATGTAAATCTTTTTATCAGTGTGGTCAGCTATGCAATGGTTGTCATCAATAGATTCATATGACAACCCACCTAAGTTATCTGTCTATATTTCATTCAAGCGAAGTCTCAGATCTTCCCTGCCAGTACAAGCAGCCATCCTCACGGCCCATTGCCTCCGTGAACCTGATCAATGATAATATTGATAAGAAGGACCTGGTTATTCTCCCTCTTTGATTTCTGGCAGTTTGTGTGACCAACTGGCAGTCATTGGCAGCCTTGGTCTCTGTGTATTTTATCTGGAAGAATAATGAGCCAGGGCAGAGTCACATGAAAGTCCTTGCTTGGCTTTGACCTGAAGAACAGTGGACAAAGGTCAAGGAATTAGTCATAAAGAGAATGGGCAGAAACATAACTGACCATGAAGACCTCAAAAGAGGCAGGGTAGAAAATTCCTGGGGGCATTTTCGTAAGGAGTGGCAAAAGGAAGTCAGCCATCTCAAATGTGCCGTGAATTTCTACTGGAATTAATCACGTTAGCAGCAAAGATTATTGCATGCGCTTGCCAATGCAGTGCAGTAGTGCCGTGGACGTGCTCTGTGAAGTAAAATAAATAAATAAAAATTTATTGAGAAAAGAACTGTTTCTTAGATTATTTGTTGGTAAAGTGTAGAGACAAAGGTTTTATTTTTATTTTTTTTATTATTCTTCAACATAGCTGTATATAGTTTATATATCACTTTAACAGGTGCATCCCATCCTTTGAATTTGCATCAGAAGCAACAGGTACAACCTGAATTTACTTTTGTCTGTTTACAGAAGCTAGATTTCTCATTGCATCCAGCAAACATAAACATAACAGTATTAATATTTAAAATGTTGCAAAGACAATATTACATACACAAGAAAGATGAATATTATCCCTGCAATATGATCTGTGTCTGTTTATGGATATGAATATTGAAAGCGGGTATCATCACTCTTGTTCATCTTCGGGTCATGTTTTGGAGAAGGTTTTTGGTTGAGAGTAAAATTCTGAAGCATTGGAGGAGTCATTGTATCTGTGCTTAACATTATTTCTTTGTCGTTTAATTCGTCCATATGGTTCCCTTGGTAATCCTCAAACAATTAGTGCAGGTTTTAATAATTAGGAAAATAATGCTTCTTATCAGGGCTACCTTCAATCCGCATTGTTTGTTTTAATGGATGCTTAATCCCAGAAGCTCCAGGGATTACCTGCTTTTTTCTTCATCTCTTTGAAAGAACAGTTTCCTTGGACAGGACATCAGTGGGTGCTGCTTATGCAGTAGGTGCTGCCCAGGTCCGTGGCTAAGGGCAGGCCTTGAGGATGGGACACAATAAGCCTGTGCTTTCGAGTGAGACTTGCTATCTACTACGGCATAATTGAAGGCAAATGTGCATGTAGTATCACTTACTATGTTAAATAAAACTCCTCATTTTTTCTACTGATTTAAGAAATACGTAGACCACAAAAAACACAATTCTAAAGATTTTTTTTTCAATATGATAATTCAAATTATGTTTTTGTTAATTACAAGCACAAACTTTTCGTAAGGAAGGCAATTGTTGATTTAAATGCCAAGTCTGCTAAATGCCACTCTAACATGTTGCAAATGTCAGAATTAATACGAACTATGGTTTGAGATTAGTCTGCCATTTTGGCACGCATACTGCATTAGCATGTGATGTTTGTCGGAATTGTTGGGTAATGAGCTCGATTCTCTTGTCAATTGAATTGGTTTTCAATTTCCCTAGCCGTTAGCCCTTAGCTTAAAATGCTGATGAAGCGGAGCAGCGGACTGCATGGTGCCTGGTTCTCACAAGAGATGTCAACGCGATGGGTAATTAGTGCCAAAAGACACCGTGTCCCCTCGGATGAGCAAGCAAGCCAAGAAATCTGCTGGAAAGAAAAGTAATCTTGTTCCAGAGCAATGATTATTTGACTGCGGGCATGCCATCATTGTTGTGACTGGATGGGCTGAGTCACATGACCATTATTTCTGATCATGTGACTTGGCGGAAG
Source organism: Alitta virens (assembly GCA_932294295.1). Taxonomy (NCBI): domain Eukaryota; kingdom Metazoa; phylum Annelida; class Polychaeta; order Phyllodocida; family Nereididae; genus Alitta; species Alitta virens. The sequence continues at coordinate 11,114,788 of OW028577.1, read as the reverse complement.
AATTTCCTTTTTGAATTAGGATGAAAAAACTCAACCGTTCTTGACTTTGTTTTCTAAAGCACACAAAAAGATTAATTCGAAATTACAATTCATAGGAGTGTATGAATTGGAATGAGGCCAATCTTCCTCGATGCCTCCAACAAAATGTTTTGTCACAAAGAATTTGTCATATTGATTTTAGAAGTACATTTGTCAAAAGTTTCTGATGGACTTGAGATAATTCAGTGTACGAATGAAACTGACTATCACCACTTTTGAATCCATGCTAGTTCTTTACGAATGCTTTCTATATTCTGATGTTGTGCAAACACAACAATACAATGTCCTTGCTTTGCACCAAGGAAGAATAGCAAGCGACATTTGCTTGTGTCTGCTTGTGTCTGGTAGCTCGTGTTATTGGTTTTGGTAATAATAACACGGGTAAAATCAGGAATGACTTGAGGTTGCTCTATGACCGAGGCATGCTAAAGGTCTTCTGTGACACAGCTGTGAAAGACACGTTGGAAGGGCCAAGTGTCTTGTCTCTGCTCCCATCCCTTCTTATATGTCTTAATATCAGTGTAGATAAAAAGCAGCAAGTCATGTAGAAGGCTTCTCAGTCAATATATGAAAGGAGCAAAAGCTGTGATGTATCGATGTTGAGAGAGAAGCCCAAAGAGATGCTCTGTGTCACTTGTCACTCTTGTCTGCATCCGATGCGGCTCTTTGAAACTGTCATCCCTTGTTCGCATCATCATAGACCTGCTTCCTTGCTGCTGATTTTATTGTAGAACTCACATCATGTTGCTTACTGCCTTACAAATTACATACATAAATTGTTGTCTATCTATCTATCTATATATCTCTCTGTCTGTCTGTCTGTCTGTCTGTCTAGCTGTCTGTCTCTCTATTTATCTATTTATCTATCTATCTATCTATCTATCTATCTATCTATCACAGTAATACTTCTGAATGTGGTTCGTTACGGAACTACACTTAGCCACAATATACAATACAACAGATGGCCAAAGTCAGTCACTTTCAAATTTGTGATGCAGTAATACGATTTTCGATCCATCTTTTTCTTTCTCTCTCTCTTTGTTATATATCTCTCTTGCTTTTTTCTATGTGTCTGTCATCTTTTCACTTCCTACATTAAGTTCTATTTGCTCACAGTGATTTCTTTTCAAGTTTCTTTAACCGCACAATCTGTCCAACTGTGTTGCTGCAAATCCATCTCAGCAATCTCCTGTGCTGTACTTTGTCCCATACTTCTACAGAGGACCACCCTCGATCTTTGTATGATGAGGTCTGAGTTTCTGAGCCTTCTTTGTTGCTTTAATTTTCTAGTTGCGTAGGCTGTACATTCAAAATTACATTGAACAGATCAAGGGAGGGACTATTCGCCTTGAGAATAAGCCCAGGGACTGTGAGCCCAGGGACTGTATCGGAGAGAAAGGACGACCTTCTGTGTCAGATCGTGGTCCATTTTCTCAAGTGCCTCATCCATCATCTTCACCAAAGGCTGCTGCGGTTGTCTGGCATACCCCACTAGAGGCAGGGCCAAAGTTAGCAACTTCATTTGGCCCCAGTACCAAAGTAACATACTGATACATAGCAAATGTATCTACTTCTACTGCTCTTTCAGTGATAAGTTTGATCTGTTTGTTCTGCTTTCCTTGGTTGATATGCACACAGTGTATGTGATATGCAACTTTTTGATAAGGCACAACATTAGCCTTAGTATTGATAGTCTTTAGAATCAGTCCTGATGGCAATAATGATATTGTTTACTTACTCATGCATTTTAGCATAATCATCTTCACACTTGAAATCTTTCTGCAAGTCTGGCTTACCATTCAACATTGTGCACGAATTCAGGATGATAAATGAAGCATGGAGACAGTAGGCAGTGTATTGAGCCTGTCCATGGACAGTGTGAGAACAGACTACCTCACAGTCTCGCGGAGTCTCATCGAGTCTCGGGGGTGACGCGATTTATGGTTTTCTTTGTGAGAAGTGGCTGGGAAAAGCAACCGTGTCTCCGTGGTCGGAATTTCTATTGAAAAACTTGGAGTGGCGAAGAAATATGCGACAGCAACCTTCGTATCGGATCGATGACCCAAATGAGCCGAAGTGTTGCCATTCTCTGAGAATCCTTTGGATGCTTCCAACCTCCCAACCTCCACTCACATTCCCTTTGTGCCAGCTTAATAGCAATTGAATTGGACCAAAATGACTCTCGCTGGCCTTTAACTTCGGAGTATTCCAAGGAGATGCAATAAAACCTGTTGTTCTTCCCCCTTCATTCCAGGTTTAATTGAAGTTACATTACATACTGTGCCAATAAATACTTCTCACATACACTACAACCTATAGAATAGAATTCAAAATGTTGCCCTCAACCCCAACTTTCTAACTATGTTGTTTTATCACTGGGACTATGATTAAAATAAGGCAAAAACTCATTTCATTGAAAAGATAGGAAACTTCTAGTCTAGTTAAATTTTACGGAGCTGATTTCTATCAGTTATGAAGTTATAGACAAGTAGATAGGTAGAGATAGATTATTTTGCCAATCACATGTGTACAATGAAGAATTATGTAACATACATATATAGTATACATTCATATGATAAATTTATATCGGCAATGATACCTTGTAACTGAGAGATCTATAGTAACGCCATTCTGTTGAACTGTAAACTAAAGTTTCACTGATGAGTCTGATGGACCGGTTTTAAATTAATCATACAATCAAGTGGTCTGAATAAGGGGCATCAATTACTACAGAGTTGGTTGGTTGATTCCCTTTAAGAATATTTTCTTTTACAAAGAAATTAACACTCGTAACTTTAAAACTACTTTCAGACTACCTCAAATGTCCTCCCTACTCTATAGATTGTTCTTACCAGTGATTCACGAGCTTTCATTTTCTAGAACTTTAACAGATAACTCTCAGACTGCAGCTTATTAAAGTTAGAGAGGGCGGTGGGAGGGGTCGTCTTCTTGCATTATTGATGGGTTTTAATTAAAGCCAGGAGAGTTAAGAAGCACTTTACTCGATTACACTATGATATACTCTGACCTGCCTTCGATTTTGTGTCATTCTACCAGGATCTTCAAGGTCATTGAGCAAGCACTGCTTCCCCAGGAATAGTCATTCGCATTAGGTTGACCGTTAGAAATTAGCAATAGTGGATTTTCACGGAAGGTTCTCTGTATTTCAACCAGGTGGTTAAAGCAGAATACTGCAATTCTATTGGCTGAAAAAGTTCCCGCCCTTGACTGTGATTGGCTGAAGCAAAGTGCATCCAAGCAGCAGTATTTTTAGGGCATTTTAAGGTATATTTGACACTTTATCATTTAGTTGATTTTTCTTATTTTTGTGAGAAAGTTATGTTTATGGAATCAGTTAGTTATTACCTACTGTGTCTGAAAAGCAAAATGAGTAATAAGAGGAGAGGAAAGACTTATGTCTTGCTTAATTCAGGGCTGTTCAGTGAAAAGACTCTATTTGTGTTTAGATTGAAACGTTGCAATATTAGAAGAGCTATGGAAGTAATGATTGTGTCTTGTTAATTTGTAGCAGAATTACAGGATCTAAATGACATTCAAATGGTTAAATCTGTATCTACTAATTTGTTGTTTTAACAACTTCATAATTGTGAACATTAAGAATATAAATATTGATTGAAGAACATTATGGAAGTCCAGGTGTCAGTATACTTATCTTAATCAATGTCACATGCATATTCACCAACCTCACGTATGTCTTGTATAAATATTTAGCTTTTAGGAAGTTCTTTTATAGGGGAAATCCCCTTTAAGATCACTTTGCTATTAAGACCATCTCACAATTAAGAACACCAGTTTTAAGCAACTATTCCTGCCAACAATATTTCCCTATAAAATATATTGAAGTTCCACCGTGCTAAAAATGGCAATATCTATAGACCTTATGGGGGAATGCGTTTTTGAAGTCACCTATAGTGTTTTTGATGTTTGCGTGTTTTCCCAACATCCACAGCTTTCATTTTAGCTGCAGGTGATAGTGATGCACAAGTTCTTCAACCTGTCCTGTCTTTGTGGCCAAAGGCGAAAGTCGCAGGTGATATTGCCTTCGTTTTGGGCACACTCTGGAAGCTCAGTGATGGCATTCTGTTGTTTAGAGTTGATAATTTATGACTGCAGGTCGTTTTATATACTACTATAGTGTACTATGAACATAGAAACCGGGCTCTTGATTTAATATGGAATTTTACTATGAACATAGAAACCGGGCTCTTGATTTAATATGGAATTTTACTATGAACATAGAAACCGGGCTCTTGATTTAATATGGAATTTTACTATGAACATAGAAACCTGGCTCTTGATTTAATATGGAAATTTCTACCCCTCCAGTGGTAAATTAATGCTAAAAATAATCCAGCTACAAAATATTATATACAGTATTCAATGGTGGGTATGTTATATTTTCATTTTGCAAGTTTACTACATGACTGAATGCTTCACGTGATATTTGTTGTTGATCAAGCATACATTGTTCCATGAGGAGTTATTGAGGTTTCCACTGAGGAGAATCAAAGGGGATATATTTGGAGTTCTTACCAAAACATCTTTGAAGTAACGCGTGAATACATATCTGACCAAAAGCAAAGATTTAAAGATGGAAAGATGGTGTTAGATGTAAACCCGATTTAAGTCTTAGAAATCTTAAGCAACCTTTTGTTCTACAACGAAGTTATGGACCTCAGAGGCTTCATCATTGAATAGATACAAGGAAAACAAAGGGGCATGCATCTTGCCTTGTTTGATACAATATAAGCTTCCTGCAGCTTTTCTTCAGACTTCTTTGAGCCTTTTCATTTGGATAAAAGGCAGCCTAAGATGTTTCTGAAACTCAGGTATGAAGCAGATCAAAGGGCTAATTACACTCGAAATAGCAGCATCTTATTCATTCAACAAAATTCAAGATATGCCTGAGCCTCTACAATCTCTACTAGGCCTTTAATGCTTTATTATCATCAACATCGTCTTTATTATCATCAACATCGTCTTAGAAGTTTATCAGTAAAGAAGATTGTAGTTGGTAACACGTAAGAAAGTCTATGTGAGATCCCTGGCAGGCCCGTAGCCAGGCTGAAGCAGAGGCCTCCTCTGATTTTGGGACAAAATAACCTATTTTTTGGGCAAAATTGGCAATACATTTGTGTTTGATGGACCTTTTTTGTTAATTAATATAACATTTGTGACTTGCCCTTGTACATAATCTAAAGGAAAACTATTGAGTGTACTTTAGGGTGCTCCAAAAAAAACTGCTCTTACATGCATAGTATCTTTAATGTATATATTTGAAATAGTCTGAGCTTGGTTACCATTTTAATATATATGTATATATGGCTTTTATTGACATTGATTCATATCAGAAAATATACATTTGTCACATATAACAACAGCTCTACTCACTAAATCTAACTAAAGCTACACCGGTCTACAGAAATATGCTATACAGGTTCTCATTATTTTATACATAAATCATAATATGCTAAATATAGCTAAAAATTCAAGGTAATAATATCCTAAGGGTAGGATTTACATAAAACATAGAGTAAGATTTACATAAAACATAAATCCCATATCAACCAGTGAAGCATTTAACAAAAATACTGATCACAACATAAAATAAGATTAAAATTTTCATAATTATATACAAAATACTGATGATTACATCACAATACAAATTAAAATTTGCAGTTTACATATAGATTTCATATGAAATATGGGAGAGAAAAATACCAGGCAACATTGCGCTGACCCTGGCATTTTGACTCATCTAATGTATGATGGCAGTTGTCAGGAGCCCAATGGAAATTTAAGTCTACATTACTTTATTTAGGAAATTACCAAGAGCATATATCATTTCAGGTTCTTTATTTGACATCAATGATTTAAATTGTTGTGTTTTATCTAAGTTATGGAAATTTGGTATCAGGCTAGTTGCTTTTAGGATTAATTGATTTCTTGGTCCTGCATGATTGTTACAGATTAAGAGGCAATGTAGTTCATCTTCTACGTCATTACTATCACATTTATTACATTTTCTTTCTTCTAATGGTATTTTTGGGGTCTCGTGTCTTCCGGTTTCAATTTTGAGGGTTAAGATTTAGAAAAGGTTCAAAGCAATAAGTAGTTTTAAATAATTTATATGTTCTTAGTTTTGGGTGCTTCTCAGAGTCATTAATCTTTCTAAGGATTCTTGATTGTTCAATTTCATACAGTTTAAGTTTGATTTCAGTGACCAGAGTGTCTGGCTCCTTTGATTCCCAACTATTTATATTACATTCATTTATGATATGTATTGTTTTATTGTACCGGTTGCTCTGACCCTTGAGGTGTAGAAATTCTTGAATTTTTAGGATATGTGGGATGTCATAGGATGGCAGTGTCATTAGTCTTCCCCAGTACTTAATCATGTTTATCTTTTGTCTAACCATAAGAGGAAACCTGCCTGTCTCAGCATACACAGCTAAGGTTGGGGTTTGTTTTCTTACACCTAACAAACTTTTAAGATATCTAATTTGTAATTTCTCCATGTCATTGTGTTGTTTACCCATACACCATAACATGCTATTGTATTCAAGGATTGGCAGAATATAGCTATCAAACATCTTGATAGCAAGTGATGGGGGTATGTAGCCAAGGGATGGTTTTATTCTACTTTGGAGTGCAAATAGTGCCTTTTGCGCTTGGTTGACTAGATATTCAGATCTGACATGAACTCATTAAATAATTTGGGACTTAATATCCCTCCTTGTAGTACCCGAAAAATACTGTCTATGTGGTCACCATATTTTCCCTGTTGATATACTTTGGCCTGTGCTTTATCAACACATGCTAATAATAATATTAAGCATCTGCTTTCCTATTTTATTTTTATGAAGTTTGTAGTACAGGGCGTTTCTATTGATAAAATCAAATGCTTTTGTGAAATCCACAAAACATAAAATGTTGGTTTCTTATGAAATAGCTGATATCGAATTACAGTATCCAGTGCAAAAACACAATCTGCTGTTCCACGCGAGGGGGTAAACCCAAACTGAAAAGGGTCATCAAGGGACATGGCGTCATTTTTTAAATTAGAGTGTTGCATTCAAAATGGAATTTGAAAACTACTGTTACAGTGATTTTCCTATAATTATCGGGATTCAACTGGTCGCCTTTCTTATGTAGTGCATTGATAATTCCCTCTGCCCATTGAGACGGATATTCTCCTCTTTCAAAAATGTAGTTAAATATTGTGCAAAAAGGTGTGACTAGTTCATCTGCTATATACCTATAGAATTCAACGGGGATACCATCAGTACCGGATGCTTTATTATTTTTAAGTTTCCTAATGTGTATAGCTACTTCATCCTCTGTTATAACAGAGTCACTGACATGGTTAGTTACTGTAATTTCATTAAAATTTTGGTAAGTTTGTTGGTCAAAATTTATCATATCAACATAATTGTTTATCTCTGTTAAGTGCTCTATGTCAAAATAGTTGCATACGGGTGGACAAGCCTAGTTAGTGAAATACTCATGAAATGTTTGGAGGTCAGGTTGGTTACTTATTTTATTTTTACCTGCGGTCAGTAATTTCCAAAATTTCCAGCAATCAGTTTGGTTAGTGGATTTAAACTCACTAAGTTTATCTCTGTTTGACCTCTGATATAATCGTTTCTTATGTTGTATTACATTCTTATATCTTTTAATTAGAGATTTGTATTGTTCATTATGTACAGGAATATCTAGGCTATGGGTTTTAGCATAGTTATTAACAGCTTTTCTAGCATCTTTAAATTCATCATACCAATTATTAACAGGGAAGGTGTTTGTTGCAGGCTTTAGGTATTTTTTCATAAATGTGGACTCTATGCTATACTTTAAATAATCATAAGTGGAACTTATAACTGCATCTGAACCTGCATTCTCACTGATGCTCTCAGTGACACTGAAAAGTTTATCCTGTGCTGGCTCACTTTTGAGATAGTTTATATAATCAGGTAGTCTATCCTTGTCAAATACATAATAAAATCGTTTGTCTTTATGTGAGGTTTTAGCTAGTTTAGTTTAGGTCGTATGCATCCAGTGTTTCATTGGATGTGTTTATAAGAATTGTGAATGCTAGAGGTGTATGGTCCGATTCCTAAAAAATCACTGGTCTGTCAGTAGTGCAATAAAACTTCAAACTTGGCTAATATAAAACAGTAAGACAAGGTTCACGTAAACTAGTGTAGGAAATTAATTTGATAAATTAATTACATAAATATGGCACATATTTTACAATAAATACAAATAAAATCAATATTTAGGCTAAATTCCGATTTTCCTTACGAAAATATGGCATAAATTAATTAAATAAATATGGCATAAATTAATTACATAAATATGGCATAAATTAATTACATAAATTCATATATTAGATTAAAATACCTTAACAACAAATCTTTTTTTTATTTATAAATTTTTCTTCCTACAGGCATTATATCCTAACTGTTTATATTTGAAATATTTTGAGCTGTGCTTGGTTTTTAATGTAATATCACTGGTCTAAAATATGAATATGCATTTGAAATGTGACATTTTAAGAAATTAATAACATTTTCGTAAGGCAAATCTGAATTTAGCCTAAATATTGATTTTATTAGTTTTTATTGTAAAATATGTGCACACTATGAGAAAATCATCAATTTAATTTCCTTAAGCTTCCCTACACTAGTTTACGTGAACCTTGTTTTACTGTTTTATATTAGCCAAGTTTGAAGTTTTATTGCACTACTGACAGACCAGTGATATAAAATTATCAGTGTTCCAGTTAGGATTTGAATTGGACATGGCGCACAAGAACATTAGGGCACCTAAATAGACTCATACTCAAAAAGGAAGAAATGTCTAGGTAGTTGAAAAGCAAAAAAAAAACCTGTTTAATTTATTTCAATCATGGCGCTGGCAAAATCGGGCATGGCACAAGGAGCGTCGGGCATGGCGCAAGGAGCGTCGGGCATGGCGCAAGGAGCGTCGGGCATGGCACGGTACCATGCTCAAATGGCCTAGCTGGAACGCTGTTTATCCTACCATTTCACTATGACCAAGATAGCATTCTGGCTAAGTGCATTAAATTTGATCAGGAAAGCTAATGGGCATTCTTGATTTCTTATATGTCACTGTTTCCGTAAGTATGCTGAGGGTTTGCTGCATAGGCAGTGCTATGTTTCAAAAGGGAAGAAATGTCTGATGAGAACATCTCCCTTGCTGAGAAATCTGTGTGGATCTGGTCGCTCTTATGGCTCTATTGCGATTTGCATTGGAAACTTCAAGTGGGAGGTGGCAAGGCTTAAGCTCAAATTTGGAGGTGAAATTTTGCATGGTAGTTCATGTTTATCATAAGAATGGGAAAAGCTCCGGGGAGCAACCTTTTGAAAAAAAATTTAAAAACCACCAATTTTAGAGCACCCTGGTGTACATCTCTTGCTTGCTATTAGTTTGGAAGTTAAAAGTTGTGGAAGTGAAGGCCATGAAAGTAGGATTTCGCCTCCTCTATATTTTAAGTCTGGCTACGGCCCTGCCTGGCCTATCTAGATCTGTTGATATTTTTATATTTAAACTTTATTTATTTAATGTGGATTAATTACCACACATTTTCAAAAATGAATACAAGGTGGTTCTCCATCTGTTAGATGTGTTAGTAACAATTTGTTGACAAGACCCTTCACAATTTGTCACCACCTGTTGAAAGTCAGTTTTTCATGTCAAATTACACAGTACAATATGAGAGACAAGTCAAAATTAGTAAAGCGACCATAAAATACTATAAAATATGGTATGAAATCCATAGTATATCAAGGTGCTTCAGTATGGAATGATTTACCTGTTCAAATTAAGGAATTCCATGAATATGCTAACTTTAGACAGTTGTTAAGAAACAGTAACTACTGGAATAACTCAATGTGGACCTTGTGTTTTTTTGTATACGAAATAACCTGTAACTTTATTAAGAACATTATATGTCATTTCTCATATCATTTGTAAATATTTGTCATCTTGTGGTTTTTGTTATTTTATTTTGTCAGTTAAAAGCTACTGTAGCTTATGTTCTTTGTTTTGTTGTGACCACCGACTGTAAAAAATATTTGATCTTATCATACAACATTGCAAAAAAAAAATTATTATCTGATAAAAAATAAACAATAAAAAAAGAATTCAATTAAACAACAAATACCTATGTACTCAGGTTAAACGACAAAATCGATGACTTGGTATGATAAAGTTATTCGATTGTTCATCGGAAGAACGAAGGATATGATGAGGGATTAAAACTGCAAAAGCAGATAACATTCTTGATCTTGGTTCATGAAAATAAGGGCAACGCAAGAAAAGATAATCTTTTTTTTCTGCCTCTATGTTACAAAATTGACAAATATCACTTTCAACAATATTATGGATAAACAGAAGGTACTTTAGTCCACTAAAACCTAACTTTCGCTTGATGGGTACCTTCACTGAACAATTTGTTGGCACAATAATTATGTAGAGATTTTAAATAATTCTTAAAGGTAAGAACACTGCAACTATTTTGAGCATTGTCTGTTGATAAATAATAATTCATGTGTAACTAAGTCCTGTTAATTTATTTACAGTACTTATGGATGGACGTATTTGTCTTTGTTTCGTCAGTCTTATTGTGTCAATGTAGCACTTATATCGTTTATACCCAAAAGGGCCCCTGTTATATTTTTGTTCATACCACCTGTCCAGTGCTTCTATAATCCGTTTGAATCCCTAAAGGGATTAGGCACTGGTCAGGCCTGGACTAGCATTAGACTACAATACTCTGGAGAGAGAACACATCTCTGATTAAAGTGTATATTATTTGTAAACTGCATTCAGCCCAAATAGGGTAAGTGTAACATGTTTATGCCAATTTAAATTTATCAATCATATCACATATATATATATATATGTTCGTTAACAATTGTTTCATTTTGTTTTAGGCTGTTTTGTGAATGTATTAAATATACAATAAACTTTGGAACTTTTAATCTCGCTTGTCACTCATCAATTATTCCACGGTTACATCAACTCCAATCAAATTTTTGGCTCAGAAGTCTTGCTGAACATGAGCACATAAAATGTGTTTATCTGAGATGAAAATAACTTGCTGACGTACAATGTATAGATCACAGGTCATAACCAAGAAAAAAGTCACGATGTGAGGAAAGCAGATAAGATTGGCTGCGGCATCTCGGAGGCAGAGGGATGAGGGATGCGGACATGATATCCTGCTAAACGTAGCCACAGATCTCGAAAAATGACAGAAAAATGGTGGAATCATTCTTTATGATAGCTATAACGAAGGGCAGCCATGGTTTCCCTCATAACACTGCACAGTAAGGGCCAATGAGCGGTCTAGTGCATCAAGAAAATGGAAGAAAAAGAGAAAAAGAAAGGTATTTGCCTGACCACGTATGCCTGGGTCCTTTGTATGATAGGCCTTAATGAAATCTGACATTCCGTGATGTAGGAATATGCATGCAAATGAGACAATGGGAGGAAATGTCTGGGTACTATTTCTGGAGATGCGCAGGTGGTTTTCTTGGTGAATTGTATTGTTATTTCTGGCTATAAAGTATTCTTGTCTCTTCATATTTAAAAGGAGTCCTCTCCTAAAATGCAATAAAAGTTTCTAAAAGGATCGAGTTGCAAGGTATGTGAACTTTTCAAGGAGAATATGTGATCCCAAAAATTAACATACCTAATATCTTAGGATATCAGTGAAGTTCCTCTCTGAGATAACAACGAACTTTCCAAAGCTAAAAATCAGTACTCTTCATTATTTGTTCATCTTGGAAAGTTCACCTTATTATGACATTACGTTATAAAAATGTTTGATTATGCTTTTATGCTGTTTACTACAACAGTATATTTAATCATCATTTCATTTTTCAAGTATACTTCATATACATAGCCTATCATCTCTTTTCTTACAGGCGCCTAATTTCTGAATGAAACAATGTTCCCAACGTCTCAGTTACATACTCCAGTGACCGCACCGATTGCATTGAAAATTGCTAATGCAGAAAGCCATTTTCATATTCTGGAGGGCAGATCTGTTCCTAAAGTTTCAGCATTTACACGACGTAGCTGATGTTATGAATTTGCTTCTGTAATATAGTGAAATTGTTGCAATACAGATGTGGCAAATTCTCACCAGTTGTCTAGTGAGAAATGTGCAATCCCACATTTTCTTATTGTTCTTGGTTTCATGATTTCTGAGACACTCCAGGAATTGTCTGATTTGACAAGACAAAATGCAGACTTCTCTAGGTTGATGCATTCGGGCGAATGGAACACAGTTGCACATATTTCCTCTTTGTTGGTATTTATAGTTCCATGGATCACAGAGGGTGGGGGCCTAGCTCAGAGGTAGCGCTCTGGGCTTCCAACCTCTGGGTCCCGGGTTTGATTCCCGGTCGAGCCTAAGTTGGATGGCTGTTTCCACCTTCATCTCATTGCCATGGTCTCTGCCTGTCCTAATTAGCCCAACTAGTGCAGAATTACAGGATGTAAAGCCCTAATCACACACACACACAGTTCCATGGATCACAGATTGATCTTTATTCGCCTTGTCAGTTTTGGTATTCATTTATGGTTTTATGCATTTGCTAGCACAGTAATTAAAGGATAAGCATAAGTACATGTGCCATGCTATAGTTCATAAATTCACTGCTCTTCATGTATAATGTCTTGGGTATATCATGTTTTGGTTATTGATGCTATGAGGCATAAATGTACAATGCGCGTAGAAAAATCTACACGTTGAAATTGCAGTGTTTGTTAATGGTACATGGCCAAATGTGCCACGTGCGTTTTCCATGAGAAGGATAAACGCATGGATCTGGGTTTTTGCCTAATTATGATGTGAAAACCATGCGTTTTCCATGCTTTATCCAAACTTCCGAAAACGCACATGGCACATTTGACCATGTAGGAAGGTTGGTGGGTATGGATAGTGCATCCCTCTAATGTAAGGCAGGTTCTTTGTCTTGTTGGCGAGGGTTGCTAACCCTAACCCTTAACGTACAGCAGGAATCGATTAACATAGAGCAGGAACCCTAGATTCATTATCTTTAAGAGCAATCCACGAGTCAACCAACTGTACGTACTGTGGCTTTTAAATTGTAATCTTTCTAATGTGGTGAAATGGGAATTCTTCTCTTTTAAACTAACAACGAGTCTACTTCGACCTGCATTGTTCATACCTCCATGACTGTATGCTCTGTTAACTCTGATGAAGGAAACTGAAACAGGTGCACTGTGTGAACTATAGGTGATGGATCAAGCTGCTGCTGCTGCAACAGAGTGTCTGATGATGCTTCCATTAGAATGATTAAAGGTGTGAATCTCAATGATCTGTATAATATGAAGCTTAGTTATGTGCTCAATTTCATCGCGGTCTCGTGGCTTTGATGTGGCTCTGATGTGGCTCTGATGTGGCTCTGAGTCGAGCTGTCTGCGGAATGAGGCAAATTGGCAAAGGGGTATACGGGGGTCTTCCCATCACACCTCTGCTGCCATATTTATATATAGGTGCAGAGCAGAATTAGAGTAATTAATGTTATCATCCTAGGATGATAACATTAATTACTCTAATTCTGCTCTGGCCCGGGATTGCCCTTTTGCCTCCCCCCTCTCTTAGAAACTATCAGAAACCCCCCCCCCCCCCTCCTCAAAACTGCAAATATACCACTACTCACGTTGATCTCCGTGCACAGAATATCGAAGTGTATTAATTGTAATTATTAAATAATATAAGATTGAGCACTTCAAACTTTGCACTAGGAGAATTCATAAATCATAAAATAAGCGTTATTAGACACATGCTGTAAAAATGAAATGTAATAATACTTCTGTTTTCAAGACAGATACTTAGCATATTCACACATAGTTTGCCGACTATGCCACAGTGACAGTAACTTGCTGTAAAATTTTGTACATTAGATCTAAATTTACAGCAGCATGCTGTTCCAGAATTTTATAGTAAGTTGTTGTACAATTTACAGTAAACTGTTGTACGAATTACAGGGACATGCATTTTTACAGCAACTTGCTGGTCATGTGATTTGCAGTAAGTTACTGTAAAATTTACAGCAACTTGTTGTTCAAATTACAGCAAAGTTTTACAGTGCTGCACTCATCTTTTTGCTTCTTCTACTTTCTTCATCTTGGTAATAATTCTCGCAATGAATTGAGCGAGTTGGCATGGTGTTGGACCTTTTGGATTTGGGAAATATTGATTTTGCTAAACGCGAGGCACCCGTACACACCATAAAATAAGATCCACCTTTCTTAACATTCAGACACTGATTGTATGTGTCTTTATAATACTATTCTTGCTGGCCATTTCTGAGGAGTATATATGGACTGGTGCCAAATACCATCAATTTGCTGCGAATTCCAAACTCTGTAGTAATTCATGAATCATTTATTTGGCAAACGTCGCTATCCTTTAAATGCATCTTTTTAAATCCGGTGAAAAGGAATTACATTTCTGCTGCGATGAGGCACAGATCCCTCCTGTTATTGATCTGTTGTCGTTTGTGATGATGACAATTGCTACATTTAGTGATGTTTTGAGTTTTTAGTGAATGCAAAATGCTGGTTGTTATGCCTGAAATGTCTTAGACAATGAGACCCATTGTTTCCATGGCAATTCTTTCTTCTTGTTCTAATGGCATTACTGGGTCTTGCACGAGGCAAGCAGGTGTGTCAGTTGGAGCGAATAATTTTCTGTCAAATTCTGCCTCTGGCTGGTTTAGTCACCTTGGCCGGGTCATTGGGGCTTTGATGGTTTGCACTGAAGATGCCAGTCACCTGCTCCACTGCCCCTGTCCTCCCCTGTCCTCCCCTGTCCTCCAGTGCAGCTCTTTCAGTGCATTTCTTGTGAAGAGAACATGAGTCACCTCGAATGCTCTACTATGGTCAACTAATTGTGCACTTATTCTCTACACTGTCTGTCTAATGATTAGTTATTATTGCCTCATGCACTTTCCCAGATAGAATATCAGATTGGGTCAGCGTCGAATCAACGTTGGCCGACATTTGCCGACTCCGGGCCGACGTCGAACTAATGTGGCATTCTGTTTTGGGTTATGCTTATGAATCGGTTAAACAATGGCATACCTAATTGTTCGAGGTATTCTCTTTCTTTATTTTGTGAGCCTATGTACATAGGTGGTGGTGGGTGGATTAGGGCTTTACGTCCTGTATTTCTGCACCTTATGGGCCAATTAGGTCAGGCAGGGACCATGGCAAGGAGATGAAGGATGAAACAGCCATCCATAGGCTCGACCAGGAATTGAACCCGGGGCCCAGTGGTTGGAAGCCCTGTGCGCTAACACTGAGCTAGATCCCCACCCCTTAGACCCATGCACAACAAATTATTGAATTTAAATTGTAAATAAGCAAATAAATATGCATAAAAAATATCTAAACAACAAAAACCTCGACCTCATCCTGTGTCAAGTCACGAATACCAAAATTCAAAAGAATGAAAATGTTTGCATCATTACCATAATCATTCGAAGGAGTTGTCTGTTGGTTCAGATCAGGTAGTCTTTGCATTCTTGTTTGATAAAACGACCTTCATGGTAGTAGCATGTCAGAAACTAATTGGAATAAAGAGAGAATTTTACGAGTTGCCTGAATTAAAAAAAACTGCGCATGTTCATATTTTTGAGCTATTCGCCAGAGGTGAGTGTAGTTGGGCGGCAGTCTGCTTTCAGCCACCAGGGGGCTGAGACCAGGGGGGCGATAATATGGCTTTATGAATTTCGTGACGTAATTAATTTAGTTTAATCTGGCAAGGCGTGCGTGATAGCTGCTGGCACGCAGTTACAAATTCTCGACAAATTATTTTTGCAAATATCTCAGCTCAGTTCTGGTTGGTCCTTAGACACGCAATTTGCTATGATAGGTTTCAATGAATGGAACTAAAACCCGTAATAGCTGGGGTTGAAATGAAAGGAGAATTGCACAGCCTTCTCTCGTAAACATCACGTGGACATTGACACAATGACAATAATTTTATTGGTCAATATTTACTCCAATGGCTCCGGTTTATTTGTTTTAACGAGCATTTACAAATTTACAGCCCTTAATTGCTTAATTGGATCATTAAAATAAATCCCAAATGTAGCAACAATAAAGACATAAAATTGTTTGGCATGAAAATAGGGAAATTACGAGTTCACGGAACTGTTTGAGTTGTAAAAAAAAGAAATACAAAACTGTGATTGAATCTAGGAAAGTCTTTCTAAACAGCTCTAAGTTTGCGGAGTGGTGTGTGGGATTGACACGTTGCAGCCCTTCAGCAATGTTGTCATGTAAAAAATGTTGCAAAATGATGTTGGCAATAAGATGTTGACTTGATCTTGCAAGCTACTTCAGCTTGATCCGTCAGCTTTAGATGACAGCATCATGTCTCTCTCTTTCATTGTCTCTCTTTCATCTCTGATTATTCTTTGAAGGGATGAAAAAGATTATCTTGCAAAAGAAGTCTGTTGTAGACAATTCTGTATGAAAAGGACGTTGGTGGAAATGTGAGGTAACATTTATTTTTTCTGGTTTGACTTATAAATATTGAAATATGTTCACGTATAATTGTAAATAAATGTATATTCTGTGTGTTCTAACTTAAAATCTGATGTTTATCACAATATATGTGTTTATCACATTATGCGTGTTTATCACATTCTAATGAGAATAAGATTGCCTTAGATTTCAAGTTCATCCCTGAGAGACAGATAATGCTAATTAAATGTGTTAATTAAATGTGATAAGTTGGTGGGAGGGCTTCACCCTGTTGTACATGCACCAAATGAGATGCATTCATTATCTCATTTCACCTTGCAACAACGCAACATGCTCCTAACTAGCCTGTAGCAATCTGTTTACATTTGGTTCAGCTCATGCAGCCTTGTAGTGGATGGGGTGGACTGGGAGAGGGTGGTCCTTCTTACCCCTTTTTAGCCCAATCCAATCTGCGTCAATGGCAAACGTTAACCAGACCTGCTTGTCTGGAAGGGGCTGCTTCTGTCTAGTGGTTTAGCATCGATTCGCCATTGAGTTATGGAGGCAGCCACAGGACCGTAGGGCTGTCCCCAAGCCTTCTTTCAAGTTGATGGACCCAGCACCACCATCAGTTTAATGCGACTGTATGATGGTTATGGTAATGCACATCTATATCCCCAGAATTGCTCAGTTCAGACAATGTGGCTACAGCCAGTCAGCCTCCCAGTAACCAATGCCCACCATGAATGAATTTGCTGTTGGATAGTGAGTGAACTTGTGTCCCTCCTGTCCACGTGAATCCCGTTTATCAACATTCGTGTCCGTTTTACATAATACCTACTGTATAAATAAGAACATATCTGTAATTTTACCAACCGAAATCCTGTTCCCTACTGGCCCTCTTCTCTAACTAGGGCGCATCGATAACTATAACGCATGGTTTCATGTCTACAATTTGTTTTGGAAGTTACTGTTCATTCATTACTAAGGCATAGTGAGACCTCTGTATGGAGTTTATGAATAGATTTATCTCTGTAGCAGTTACAGAGACAAGTTTTTTAAATGTGGCAGACATACCACATAGCACAATTTTCTTTGTGGATTTTAGGCATTTCCTACTGTATCTCTGAGCAGTTTATGTCTTATTTTTAAAATACAAGTCATACATTATATAAGTTTCTTTTTTAATGGCAAATTAATGGCAGAATTCACACGAACACACTTCGCTCAGATGTCAGATCAAGGCATCGTATCTATTTTAGCTGATATCTCTGTGAGCCTTTGATCAGTCATGGGAAGATTGTTGTCTCTAAGTAAATATGTCACACTTTGTCATCGAGTCTTTCTGAGATTTTCACATCAAAGGTTATGCAGGTGTGTTATATTCTGTCTTTGCTTGGTTCATGTTGCTCAAAGACACTTTAGACTGATGGCCACGAAACACTAATCACAAGCCTGAAAGAACCACCCCAAGCCTTATGGACCATTATGTCTTCTGCATGTCTTTGAGAATACAAAACTTTTTCTCTGAACACCAACATCATTTACACCGCATTTTGCTTTGAAATTTGTCTCGATATATGAATATATCAGAATTACATATTGCCATTGGGTACATTTGATTTTATTTAAACATTTGCAGGTAAAGCAGTGGATGTCTGCTAAAATGTGCTCATAGTCGTTTACTTGTAATTGCAAATAGGAAGGGGTGGTGATTCAACGAATATACAAACCTTGACAGCAGGTGATCGGAATTTAATTTACGTATTTTCAACAATTTCTTCCCGAACTACAGATTAGGATCCATGTCCTTGCTTGTAGTGGTATTGTGACAAAAGTGTTCTTTCAAGATGACAATTATAACATATCAGTAATGTTTGAGTCAGTGGGTAGTATTAAGCTAAAATATTTAATTAGTAATACCTTGCTCTTGTTCTTTGCAGCTTCAGACTGTATGATCGAATCAGTCATTTTGTATTATGCAATTCTGAGTTGACCTTGCCTTAATTAAGGCCAAGCTTGATGCTTGAAAAAAGGAGACAAAAAGTGAGAACAAAAGGACAATGACATGATTAAAGGAAGACATGTCGGAGGGCCTGAACCGGGGCGGAACAATGTGCCCTGTGCATTTCCGGAGCAAAGTGCAAGGCTGGCGAGGCTATTGTGGGAGAAGAAGAACTTAATTAACACTGCCAATCACAGCATCCCACAAAGCAGACAGCGGCCCATGGACAGGTGTTTTAAGGGGCAGAGATGATTAAACTGGCGCAAAAGAAACACAAGCTACCGTTTGTGACGTCATCCTCTCCTTGACAACGATTTGTTTTGCCATGGATTCACTGTTGCCAAGGTGAAATGTGATTCGAACACAGGAATGGCGCGCAGACCTGTTATTGCGTTGTATTGTTTTTTGTCAGTGCTAGATATTTTTCAAAAAATGACTTTTTATTTTGTTTTATCTGAAGATGAAACTTTCAAGCCTTTTCGTCTGTTGACAATCCGCTTTTGTTGGCTCAAGGGGGCGGCTGTCAGGTAATGATGTCAGATAATGATGGTCTATAACTGAACACACTATATCAGGCAGAAAAAAACATTAACAAGATAGTGAGTCATTTGTCATCGTGAGCAAAACATACGCAAAACTTGTTGTTTTGTAAAAACGAACTGAACAGAGACTGAAGGCAGTCAACTAAATAAATAAATTCTTAATTTACAAAGTGTGTTCAAAACGCAGTGTCTTTATTGTAGCAGAAGAGGAGGTGACGATGGATTTAATGAATAATTCATACAGGACGTAGGGCAGTCTTGTGGGATTTGTGTAATCTTGAAGAGCATGTGTTGCATGCGATATGTGACCTTTGCCATCCATGCATAGGAGTGGTCAGTCATGTAGAGCCATGTCAATATCGCGTGGTTTTGAATGGCCATAAACTCGCAGAAAACGATAGCTGTGATTTCGTTGAAGTGGGGTGAGAGATTGATGCAAACGACTAGGCTCCTTGAAGAAATTGAAGTTGGTTGTGTATACAAGTCGGCGAATACTTGCAAGCTAAATTGTTTTAAAAATACCAAATAATTGAAGATCTATAGGCTTATGGACAGGCTAAAGTGCTGTTTTTACTAAGAACATTATATGTCATTTCTCATATCATTTGTAAATATTTGTCATCCTGATTTTTTTGGTTTTTTTATTTGTCGGTTAAAAGCTACTGTAGCTTATGTTCTATGTTTTATTGTCACTGCCGACTGTAAATAAAGTATCTTATCTTAAGTCCAACCGACAGAATGGCCACAAGCTTGAAATCAAACGCAGGAAAATTAGTTCTATAAACATGCCTTGGAAGTGGATGAAGTACTAATCAACTGATACAGTTGAAATTTTTGCAGGCTGAACATCGAACTGCAAGATCCTATCTGACAAGATTGAGCACCACGCTTGCTGTGCTCAATGCTATGCATGTGGACAGTACTGATGGTGGGCTCAATTACAAAATGCTTATCTGATCCATCATAATTATACAAGTCAAGTGGCAGATACATTACAGGGATCAGCAGCAGCAGCAGTAGTAGCAGCAGCAGTAGCAGCAGCAACAGCAGCAGAAGTAGCAGCAGTAGGAAGGGGTGATTTATCTAAAGCATCGGTGAATCAGGGCAAGCGCGAGGGGGCGCTGTTTACCCGGGCAGTGTTTTTGGCGCCAAGGGGATGGTCTCCAGTCTGCCAGGAAGCGCGGCTAATGCAATAGAACGGCGTTTAGGGAGGGGATCGGAGGCCTGTTCACCTCTGGATATGTCACAGTCACTACTAATCACATTTGTCGCCAGATCAAGAGATATACAATAACTGGCCCTGGGGAGGAGAGCCAAGCAGAGATTGGACACCAGGAGCCTTACTCATTCCCCCCAAATGTCATGCCCTGGTCTCTGGAGTGGCAGCATCTGCCTGGAATTTCCATGAGAAACACATTACTGTATTTCAAAAAGTTCTCTTTTGCCATCGGTCTTTGGCTACATAAGATTAAAACAACAGCCAGAGGTGTTTTGCAAGAGACGAGTGATGTCATTGGTTCTTCTTAAGATAGACCCGGGGCTCCTCTGACAAGGGTGGTAACATTCGATGAATGCACACTCTAGTTCTGTGTGTCTAAATTTCTCCAATATCAAA
This sequence comes from Alitta virens, assembly GCA_932294295.1. Taxonomy (NCBI): domain Eukaryota; kingdom Metazoa; phylum Annelida; class Polychaeta; order Phyllodocida; family Nereididae; genus Alitta; species Alitta virens. The sequence continues at coordinate 11,094,030 of OW028577.1, read as the reverse complement.
GTACAGTTAGTTTCAAAAAATATTGTCGACTCTAGACAGCTGTAGCGACCTATTCCTTGCTGTAGCTATAACTGGCTAAAGCCAGCTGCTTCTGTCTACTCCTAGATTTTTGTCGACTTACACCAAAAATTTATAAATTTTGGTAAATATATGAAATTTATTAGATATGGTACTGCATGTACTCTTAGATCTTGCTTAGAGTAGCCAGCTATAACCAGACAGTTCTGTTTAGTGGCTGGTGGCAGAAGTGGTCTAGCTTTGTCTAGGTTTATTTGACAGGTCGTTTTTAATGAAACTAACTGTACACCCCTATCACAGCACAGGCATTATTGGGTTGACATTAATGACTTATTCAGCAGATTTATATATTCTTCCACTGCTCACTGTGGTACATTTTGATAAGATTTGTTTTCCTGTCTTCCCAAACAAGAAGCTTTTTTTATGATTAATTCGTCAATGAGCCACTGAATTTACTTAATGAAATTGCTGATAATTGCCGTTGGTTGATCAAATTGCTTGGAGTGACATTATGCTGGGGTTAATGCTAGTTATGAATTGCGTTCATATTCCATCATTTGACCTTTTTACCCTATAATTTTTGGGTGATTAGGCTTGGGAGGACCCGCTGACCTTGATGGGTTCACGCAAGGTCAAAGTAATGACCTACAGGAGGAACCTTGAGAAATGACCTGCTCATGTTTCTTGCAGCAGTAGCAGCAGCAGGTGGAAACAGCTGCTTCATCTTCATCATCTTCCGCATCCCTGTAATTAGCAGCGAGATGCTGATTAAGCTGCATGATTCAGGACTCAGTGGGTCAGTGGCTAACCAACCGTAGCTAACAATAATTACATCCACTTACAGAACACGGCCATTTGTCTTTTACAAATTACTCCAGTTATGAGTGCTTCTTTGATCCCATGTGTCATCTGTATCAGTCCAGAAGATTAAAAAAGAGACTTTTCTGCTCAAAACTCTACAAGTTCGGCGCTGTCATTTTCCATCCAGTCTGGGTCCGTAATTCCAGAAATATACATGGTTATGGGTAATAAGAACTACACGTAAATAACTAATATGCATGACTTAAGGTATGTACTAAAATGCAAATGGAAGAAATTGTGTATTATGTGCCTTATAATTTTGTAGCATGTGACGGGAGCCATATGCTTATATTATAATAATCTACAAATCGATTAGTACGAATAAAGCTTTTAGTAGTGGTATGGAGCAGTGTGCTTGTCACCGTTGTATGGAATAACAACAGTAGAAAGTTTAATTGATGGCGATAGATCGATCAATACCTAAACAACGAAGTTACTGAGACAGAAACTTTACGATGGAATCTGACCCAGCACGTCCTCCTGCTTAATGTTTATGGGGCTGACTTTTCTGACACACACGGGTGGTGACTTGAGCGTATTTCACTCTAATGTTATTTTCCCCTTCAATTACAGCCAATCAGTGATGCTGGTCCTGACTTCAGTATTCAGCCTAAGACTGAGGGTGGAGCTTAGAATGATTTACAGTTTACTTACTTGTGGTCTGTATTCTTGCAGAGGGTGTACAGTTAGTTTCACAAAATATGGTCGATTCTAGACAGCTGTAGCTGACCTATTCCTTGCTGTAGCTAAAGCCAGCTGCTTCTGGCTAATCCTAGCTTATAGTCAACTAACACCAAAAAAATATAAATTTTAGTAAATATATGAAGTTTATCGGATATGTTGATGCTGTACTTTTTAGATCCAGCTTTGAGTAGCCAGCTATAGCCAAACAGTTCTGGTTAGTGGCAGGTAGCGTCATATGGCAGAAGTTGTCTAGCTTTGTCTAGGATTGATTTGACAGGCCGTTTTTAATGAAACTAACTATATTTGACACATTAAGTGATCGTCACGAAGATATCTTCCGAGGTTAAGCGCAATTTTAATTGAAACAGAGGCATCCTTATACTCATCTGAAATTAATCTTCCAAAGGTTCGATCGGAGGCCGTTACAATAGCAGTGACTCATACGGCTGGGATGTTATCAATTTCAGGAATGGATTCAGGTATTAGGGCAACTAGGTTTGCTTTGAAGTTATTTTGTCACCATTAAAGAATTCAGGCTGTGAAAAATGCTAAAGGGTTTGTTTCTTTTTTAACGCAGCTTAATTACTCCTCTCGAGGCAGTTCCTCTCCCCTCTTTGATGAAAATCCTTTGCGGCTACTAATGCCTTGTGACCTAATCGACTACTCAATTTCCTAATGTTACAGCTTAGGATTTTAATTTGAAGCAACTTCCACAAGAATTGCAAGATATCAAAGGTGGGTTCGCTCTCTATTCAAAAATATCATTGGTGCGAGTGTCTTTTCAATCTGTAACCTGTTGAGTTTATACTTTGGACCCGCTTTTTAAATAATAATTTTCATTGTATTTTTAATGTTATTTTATATATAGCTCAATATTTGACATTGCGGGAAGTTGCCAATTCTTGTAAGTGACTTGTGAACATGGCGGTTTCTTGTGGTAAGAGGAGGGTGTTTGCGAAGTGAAATAAACCAGTAGCCAAACTCTTTCTTAGTGACCAGACAGTGGCCATTTTACCAAGATTGTCCCGCAGCAATTCAGCCAAAACACATGTAGGAAACCGCAACAAACTCAAACTGAGCCAAGACAGGGATGAGACTTGCACAGGCAGGCAGCTTCTGGCTTATACAAATCTGCTGCACATATCTTCAGGACCTGGCTGTAATGGCAATCTGGTGGAGATAGTGATCTTAGATGTCTTTAAGTTGTCCCAAAACTGCCCTGTTACTTGTCCCTGGCGTCTGTTAAGTGCTGAGAAGGGCATCTGCCAGATTGTCTTCTGCAGTTGTTTGCACTAGGATGACCTCAGTGGTATGATGCACAATGTACATAAACTTTACTTATTGAGTCATTCAATCTCAGATAAATGAGTCAGATGTATATATTATAACAATCTACAAAGCTATTAGTATGAGTAAAGCTTTTATTAGAAGTATGGAACAGTGTGCTTGTCACTGTTGTATGGAATAATAACAGTAGGTGATTTCAATACTGTGAAAAAACTAGGAGAACAATCAGTAGGAGTTGCCCATTGGTCAGTGTGGTCACTACTGTTCCCTTTTTCGCTGGCCATCGAGCCTTGAGCGTCACAGGTTGTAGAAAAGTCTGAAGTGGAATCGCTTGATGTGCTCTGACTGTAATTCCATCAGGCTGGATGACTCACTCGCAATCTTTGTGGGGTCACTACTAATTCAATCATTTCCAACGGGATTTGTTTTCTGCCAGTATATGGCCCAGCTATTCCCTCGCTACTCTCCCTATTCCAACCATCATCTGATAGAGTTATGACTTGGAGGCACAACAAAGGGACAATTCTGATATCTGATGACTGACGTTGTAATATGCACTCTGTAATATCATGCATCCAGGCCCATTTATTTTGTGTCTGGCATCACACAGTTGTTCTAACCTGTTTTGCATGAATATTGCCTTTTTTTTTTTCTTCTTTTTCCTTTTTTTTTAATTTCCTCTTTTTTTTCAAATTTACGAATTTAATTTCTTTCAGCAATTTCATTTCTTTCGGTTAAAGAATGCGACCATTGCGTGTGAGCTGACCCTCTGCATTTCTTGTGTTTTCATTCTGGATGAGTTGCATTCCGTTTCGCTGGCCGTTTCGTGCTGTGAACGAAAAGACAAACTCGCAATTTACCAATACGGATTTGATGAGGTGAATCTGATTTCATTATTCCTTGCTTCACAATATCTTTCATGTCGTTTCTTGTCTTTTCTTGTCTTGCGGGAACCCTTGATATTGCACGCGAAATGTGATAATCAGAATGCGGCGTTTTAATTTGTGTTTTTGCTTCGGCCTTCCTTTTTAAACATTATCCGTTCACCGGAAGTGACTCGGTGAGCTAGGATATGAGGACCTCCTTTTCCCCCACGGAGACAGGAGAGTGCTTGGCTTATGAGGTCAAATTTTGAAAAGAAAGCCATCTTTGTGCCATTCAATAAGCCCGTGCTGTTAGCCATGCCATTACACTGATTATATTGGCTGCATTTCTGTGGGCCATTCAGGGGCCAGGAAGATACTGCAACAAGTCATCTCTCCAGCATCCGCATCCCTGGGCTGGCTCCATTGACCCTAGGAACCTACCTGTCCATCATCTTGATGTTTTCAAGTTGTGGTTAAGAATAGCCTGGGATATGTTATGATTGGTTGGTGTGGGCAGTCTATGGGTGGGTGGGGTGGGTGATTAGGGCTTTACGTCCTGTATTTCTGCACCAGTTGGGCTAATTAGGACAGGCAGAGACCATGGCAATGAGACGAAGGATGAAACAGCCATCCAACTTAGGCTCGACCAGGAATTGAACCCGGGACCCAGCGGTTGGAAGCCCAGAGCGCTACCTCTGAGCTAGGCCCCCACCCCTGTGGGCAGTCTATGACTTCATAGAAAATATTCACATTATTGGTCTACTATTGTTTAATAGGTTTTACAGAATGTTTAAGTCGTCATATTCATGTAGTTTGTCACATTTAAGATAGTATGTCTTTCATATGTGTCACCTTACTGATTTTCCATCACAGTTAAAGTTATGTTTTGAATGTTTTGATCTGCCAAGACTGCTCTGTCTCCGTATCTCAACCGCTACCAGTAATATTTTGAATGATTCACTTTGGAAGGAAGTCGCTCATTCTCTTCAAACAAACTGCAGACACTGACCGGAAACAGTCTTCATGAGTTACTGCTTTCTTTTTCCTCTTTTGTGTGTTTCAAGTGACACCGTATTTATGGAGATAGGCTAGTAGTAAGTTCTGCCATGTTAAAAGAAAACAAAGAGACTGATGTCAGAAGAGAAATTAGCGCCAACAATACCAAGATATTCAAACCAAAACTGCCTCTGCTCTGAGCTTAGAATTTGACAAGATTAGGTTGGTAGGTTGGAGTAGGGTTTTTCGTCCTGTATTTCTGTACCTGTTGGGCTAATTAGGACAGGCAGGGACCATGTCAATGAGATGAAGGATGAAACAGTTATCCAACTTATTAGGCTAGCTCAACCTGGAATCGAACCTGAAACCCAGTGGTTGGAAGCCCAGCGCGCTGACGAGATTAGGTAAATAAAAGTCTTAAGTGTGTTTATTGAAACATGCACACACATGTTGGGAGTGTTTTTTTTTTGTGTGTGTTTTTTTTTTTTACATTTCATTATAGATACTAGGCTATGATTCCAGCCAAAATGGAGAAGCAACATCGAAATCAGACCTGACACTGTATGTCTGGTTGGAATAACCACGTCCCTGAGACAGTCTATTAGCAGTTATGTAATTATCCCGCATGAATTCTGTCACTAGTACCTCCATCACCTGCCAACCTGTGACCATCTTTGGAAGAAGATGTGACTTTTTTTTACCCCACTCTAGGTGGCGCTAATGCACGCACGTGTTCCCGGCAGACATATCAGGCTTCAGGAGGAAGAAATCTTTCGTCTCGGAGGCTGCATTATGGCTGAGCAGACACCATATAGCAAGTCGCAAGCTAATTACATCAAGAATATGGGGGACATAACGGAGTTGGTTTACAATGGCCATTGACAAGGCTAATAGGCATAGGATGTCTGGCCTAATGATGACCACGCTGGTCATTTCATGGTCAGCATCAGGTGACGCTGGGCCAGCTTCTCTCTTCCTAATGACCACCATTGAGAAGGAGGATGATGTTTCTTTCGGTGCACCCCCCATCCATGCCATGCAACAGTTTGCTTTGGACTTGATATAACCAGGTGGAATACAGCAGTTTTCGAGGGAGCATTTAGAGACAGTTGAAAAGTTCGATTAGAAGAGGGTGAAACCACAAGTGCAGTTACTACGGTCATCTGGTCTGGGAGAATATGAAAATAGCATTCAATTTGGGCCATTTAGGGTTGTGGGATAAACACGTTCCAAATCGGGGTAAAACTGAGGGTCCTAACGTCAATTTAATGACATAAACATTGCTTTATCTACTTTTTGATCTGACTCCAAACGTTGTTCTGAAGATTCAGTCAGCGATGCCCCCTCGAAAACTGCTGTATTGCATTGTAAGCTTCATCTTTACAGCGCGTCGAATGTCTAAAAACTGACTATAAACAGGTGTATTGAGACTAGACCTTACCTGAAAGTGATGACAAAAGAGATCTACTTTGGGTGATATCTTTCTTTTTGAGTTAATGATGTAACAAAGATGTGTAATTCTTGATTAGAGTTTAATAATCCCCCCTCCTATTGTCTCCGTGGTTAATTTGCACACTTTTAAAAACTACGCGCCTATTACAAGGGTTTTGAAAATTGGCGTAAAATGGGTCGGAAATGCAAAAATGAGAAAATTGCAGATAATTCAAGGTGGAAATGAGAGGGTGTTCGAAGGGGTGTAATAATGTAATATGAATCATAATAGGGCACCTAAAAGGGGCAACATCTTTATTCCACCCTAGGAGGGGGTGCTAATTGCTGCCATGGCAACACAGGGTCACCTATGACGCACCTGTGGAGCGCGTGTTTTGTAAAAATCAATATTGTTTGAATAAAGACCTCTGCTCAAATATCAATCATTTGTTGATCTTGTTCTCCTTTTTTTCTGAATATCACTATTTGCCCTAAGGTTTGTTCACACCTTGACGCCATCAAACAGGGCTGGATGACACATGGGACCCATGTCAGGCAGTCTCTGACATATTTATTTCACCTACCATGAAGCTAAGAAATTACTATGGTCCCTGATGAAGTCAGTTTATAATGTATTTGTCAAATGTCATACAGTGAGTAAAATTGGCAACATGGATTTTCTTATTCTGGGCATTGCAAGCTTTAAATCGATGCATGATACCATGCTCTAACAAAAAATATTTACGGAATTACATAAGGGCCCAGACAAGTAATTCTCTTGGCTAAGATGTCAGGTATTTGACAGAACCCATCGCCGTTGTTTTTTAAACTAACAGGTTATTCAGCTGTGTCTGACACTTGTCAGCCTATAATTGAATGCATGATAAATTCATTGACTAAAAAGTCTGCCATTATGACTTATTTATATATCACATTGTCTGAGGCTGAGTAACTTATTAGATAAAGTTGATTAACCAGTTAGCAAAAGTGGTTATGGGGACAATCATTCTAGATAGTCAAAATATCTGAATTTGGTCAGAATATCTAGAAAGTTGGCTTCTTTGACTATTATTTTTCTCAAAAAGATTGATCAGAGAAACACCCTTTAAAAGACCATTTTTGTTGCAGATTTTATTGACGAACTGGAATGACTAGGTGGTTTAAACCGAAACAACATAACAATAATAGAGATTTCTTAATTTTGTTTATTGTAATAATATTACAATGGAATGCGAAATTGTTTTACGTAATACAAGATCTTTTGACAGTATGAATGTATTTACACCATTTGTATCCACAGCTGGTAGATTATGGAATGTTTTGCCTGCAAATTTAAAATGTGATAGTAATTCAAATATATTCAAATTAAAACTTTAAAAATTGAGCCTAAGTGGTGCTTTATGATTTAATAACTTGCTCTTATTTGTATACGTCTTTTATGTACATATAGCTGTCTGAATGTTGTTATCCTGTTTTTAAATATATTTGAATAAATAAATAATAAATAATATTGTGTAATGTCTCAATGCTACTGATCTAGACTTTAGTCAGAGGTATGTAGACAATGGGCTTTAGGCGGGGTTCTTCTTTAAAGTGAATGAAGCGATGCTGCATCAACTTGAATGAAAGTGATAACATGACATTGTTTTGAAAAACTCTTTGGAAATCTTTTGTTAACTTTTTAAAAGTAAACTGATCTTACAGGTGAGTGGGCTGAAACAAAGGGGCGTTTCTTTGGCATTGCGTGTTTCTTGGTCGTGTGAACCCCAGTAACCCCCAAGGCAAGCTCCACCCTGGCACTGATCGAACCCTTTATGAGGATCCTGCAGCCACCCTGCTTGCTATTGACAAAGAGATACCCACTAGAAATGGGGTTCGGGCAAAATGGTTAAAAGCAGTCATCTCACCTGTAAACGATTGTCTATGGAAACTATTGAATCAGGTTGTCAACATTAGGTGCGGAGAAGATGGATGGTTCCTGTTTTAGAGATTGCAATTTGGTTAACTAAACTAAAATAAGATTGTACATTGCTGGGAACACTAAGTGGTGTGTTGCGAGTATGCATTGTCTCCAAGATGGGCACAAATGCACAGTAATGGCAAGACAATAGTCATGCCAGGTCTTTGTTGATTAACCAACCCTAATTGATTCGATAGTGTCCAGTTACCCTCTGCTAGTAGGGGATCTTAACGTCTCATTTGAACTGGCAACGTAGCTGACTAATAAAGGGCCAAGAAATACGAGTACATCCTGCTGCACTAAATCACGCACAAGTTTGCTACTCGATCCTGCCATGCCAACGGAATGAAAAAACTAATTATTTACCATAATTATTTATCGGACAATTCTTGACGAATTCCTGAGTGGGACAGTTGGCTCATCAATTCCATTCATTTGCAGCGGAGTGATTTCTAGAGGACTGGCATGCTTGAACGTTGGTGCAATGTTGACAAAATGTGACGTCTAGGCAACAGATGAGATGAGAGGTATTTGGGTAGCGGGGGGGCATCAGGACCACCCAGACTAATTTGCCTGATGAAAAATTCCTCGGTGATTGACGCCCAAAGAGTGGGGCCGTCTTGAGTCACTCTGGGTTTAGCAAATCATCAATACTGTTAACGATAAATAAACATGACGAGTAGAGTGTTCATTTTTCTTAATGGCTCCCTGCCTGTGAATAGTAGGGAAGGATTAACTCTGAAGAAACTCGTGGAGGGAGGTTGGCTTTGATCCTGCAGTCTGAAGAATTTTACGCAATATTCAAAACTAGTCAACATTCAATAAATCACTGAAGGAGTCTCATTTTATGGGATTAAACAATTTTGCTAATCTGTATGAAACACTCAATGTCGTAATGAAATGGGTCAGAGGACGGCTACCTGAATACATCTTATACTGTGATGGTTTTAAGCGAACAATAAAACACAACATTATAAATATTATTTAAAAAAATGTTGTAATTTTTCTGTGTCTCTAATTGCCAGGGCACAAAGAAACAGTTCAGTCAGGGGCAGTTCAGTCACCGACAGTTCAGTCACCGACAGTTCAGTCAGCGACAGTCACCAAGACCCTGAGCCAGTAGGCTGGCTAAACGCCATTTTGTTATATTACTTGTGACACAGATGTCTGGGGAATGTTGACAGTGTGACAAAGACCACGACTTGTTCTGACCATACCACCGAGGGAGATACAAGTGGCTAATTAGACAATGAACAAGGGGAAGAATTAAATCTCGCGGGGTCTCGCGGGGCTCGTGACATGGGCGAGAGCTGCGCGTAGTTGGGGGTGATTTATATGACAGTCAGAATGAGGCCAGGAAGGAAAAGTGTTTAGTCACTCAAGATGGATGAATGGCGGCGTGTTTACACGTTTTTCAGCCCAGCAGATTTTTCCATCACCCTACTCGAGCCTTCCTGGCGGGAACTAAATTACTTCAAGAGATTCCTTTAGCGCCAAGTGTCAAACGGCTTCCCCTTTGTTGCTGGGCAACCAGGAGAAAGCACTTTGTAATGTTGGATTCATTGTGGAGACCGATTTCGAATCCTCTGGTATGTTGTCATAACAAGCAATGAGCAACACAGGAGACCCTTGTCTCATTCCCTGAAACTTTGGTGTCAGACCCTCAAATTGGGATATTCCAACCAAATGCGTTCAGTCTTAAATATTTAGTGATTGTCTTATACTTTTGAATAGGCCTACTGTCTTAATGTAACATCTAGACTGACTTCGTAGACACTGCAGAAGCACTTGGTTGTGGACTTGATCGCCTTAGCTCTTCATTCCTCGTTCTGTCATTGTTACGTCACCCATCGAACATCTTTCGAATGCAACAATTTCTTCTGCTTGACATGTGTGATTGTCTGGGAGTGACACGTGATGAGTCAGGTGACCATTTGCACCTCGCACGTGACAACGTTCTGGCACTTGTGACGTCATTTGTGCTAATTAAAAGTGGCGAACTGCGAGAGTCAAAGACATGGAGCATGTTACGTTCGATGGGGTGAATCAGCCTGTGGAAGGGTGCTAAAGTGGGGTAAGGAAGGAAACACTTCATTATCGGAGAGTGAAAAATGAAAAGGGGTGAAATCTGTAGGTGGTTATTGAAGTCAATGTAACATTCTTCTTTTTGTCTTTTGCCACCATTAAATTCAATTTACTTGTAAAATACTCAGTATTGGATTCATTCAGGAAGATTACCTTTAGGATGACAGCGTTTTCAAGAAAAACTACACTTGGGATGGTAGTTAACTGTCTACCTATGTGGCCTTATATCTCCAAATGATTCTCTATGGGTTCGTTCACCATATTTGCTTTTTGATTCCCTCTTCATCATAAAGATCTCGTCTGCTTTCCCAGACCACATGACCTATCACGCTGAGGTCGAAGGTCATAGGTCAATGTTGTGCCCCGGGTGATTAAAGAAGCCTCCGCTCGTTCAGCGAGAAACTTGTTGGATATTTGTCATTTTTGGGGCCCTCCGAAGTCCATACATCTTGCAGGTGATTCATACTAGAGACCCAACGACATGTTTACCTAAACGAATGTCTGAGAATGGCTGGGCCGGATGAGAGGAGGTCTTAGTGCATGAAAAGTAATGGTCCCATTTATGGCCCTGCAGAAGTACTGCATCTTGCCCAGGTATAACACCCTCACCATCCGCAAGTGATGTACTGTGGCTCTCAGGGCGCCTGCTGCAGCATCCTTTGCATGTGAATATTTGCTGCGGAGAGACATGTCTGACAACGTTATTACGCGCATCGTAGACCTATTCATATAGGCTAGGTTATATAAATATAAATATCATCTTTAATCATACTCTTGGTATACTAATACAATACATGGTTTATACATGGTCAATTTTGCCACGTGCGTTTTCCATGCCTTTGGATAAACGCATGGTTTTTGCCTCATTATAATTAGCTAAAAACCATACGTTTTCCATGCCTTTATCCTTCTCATGGAAAACGCACGTGGCACATGCGGCCATGTAATATAATAATCGAAATTCAAAGATAAGTCGAGACAAATGTTGTCAATAATTGATTTTACTTCATTAGAAGTAGAGTCTAACTCTGCCAGTCCATCCCTCGCCAATTAGCAAGTGTTTTGCAGTCACATGTACATACTGCCCATACGTTCTTTGTAACATCTTTGCATTTCAGAGTAATAATCTATCTATAATATATTTGAGTGATATAACTGCCACTGAAAAGAAAGGAAACCATATCAGTATGATATTGTACATTGCTAAATTTAGTAAAATTACCAACGCTTGCTGCAAAGTAAAGGAAAACTTATTCCATACATAATCCAATATCAGTGGCAAATCATTTTACATGGAAATTCAGGAAACACATATTACACAGCAGAGCTTTCATTGTGTACTGTGTGCTTTGTGAGATTTCGATAAGGAAGGACTATACCCAGGACTGTTGGGTAATTAGGACTAGCAAAAGTGCAGGGGTTGAGGCCAACAAGAAGTGTGAGTGACAGGGTCACTTGCACCCTGGGGGCTGCACCCAACACTCTCTGATAGTCATGTCCCTCTTTCTTGATTACCCTGCCTAGTCATGGGGTCACCTGGGTGACCTGTGACCTGTGACCTCCATCATTAAACGAGCCCTAAATGAACCTAGATGTGTGAAGATGCAGCTTTTAATATTGACCAGGCGTTGACTTAATTAAGGCACTTCTGATTGGACTGAAGTGATGTGTGGGATGACGAATCTTGCTGAGATGGACACACTGCGAGCTTTATTGCCTCTTGTCAATTGTATTGGACACATTGACCATAATAAATCTTCTTAAGATATCTGGACATTTCATTAAATGTAGAATCTGAATGGTATAATCAAGAACTGTACTTCATCTATTGAATCTGAAGCCACCTGACTTTTTTCATCTCTTTCTGATTAGTTATGAGAAAATATTAATTAAGCAGCAAACGTGAGTAAAGTAAGTTCTTGCAATTATCTCTCCCACTTCCTGCCCCCAAGGTTTCTCCTTTTCTCAAGTTGTGAGGAGTTGCCCAAGGTCTTGGAATCGTCGGGGGATTGGAAGAGTAACTGCAGGCGCATGCACAGATTTGTCATTCTCTGCTTAAACAAGCTCATCAAAATATTATCTAACATAATGTAGGTGAGAAATTAGTTCAATTTGGGTAGGACGTAATCAGGGAAAAGGCTGTGGTGATGAAGAAGGACCACCCCAGGCTGCTGATGCTGCCGCTGCTGGTGCAAAGAGAAATGATGATATGAAGATGCTGCTGCAGCATTCATCTCCACATGATGTTGCTTCCTAAAGTAAATGCGCTTATTCCTCATCATAAGCATGTAAATTACAACTCCGAGCCAGAAAGTGCCATCTTGCTTATGATAACGTTTGTCAAAACTTGTTGAAGTTTTCTCAAAAAATCTTAAAATATATAGAACAAGACATTCCTTTCACTTTATGGCATGCTGTGATTTAACTACCATCTCCAACAGAATGGACTCATCAAAACTTGTGAATAGTAAACTCAGAACAAAAATTGACCACAGATAGCTTAATGGCTGGCTACATTATCGGGACCATTTGTGTAAAATGTCTATTTTTTATTATCTAATCTGGCCTACTTGTGATATGTAATTCATCTGGTTACTCAGCGGGCTGTCATTGCTACAATAACTGACCCTCTTACAGCGTAGTTAGCGCATCAATGCTATTGCTTCATGTGCATGGATTAGCTATCTCGATTTTGCTCTAAACATCTTCTTATGTCTCCGCACACTCCTTGAGACTTCCAAGGTCCACACTTTGCAATTTGTGGCTGATTTGTTCTGTAACCCGAGGCACAGAAAGCCAGTCGTCTCTTGATTATCGTGTGATTATCGTGTGGTACTTCACAATCGTACTTCAAACTTCTAAATTATAAGATTAGTTCATTTACCACTCTTCTGCCTATTTTACTACAGAGGAAAATGACATCACTTCAATGATTCATGCTCTGAACTCTCCAAGTGTCCTAGCCACAGTTCGGTATGACGATGATGAAAGGTTGCAGATTCAAATGAATCAGAGATAACTGAATCGGATGATATTACACGATTAATGCCGGGGATTAATCCTCAGTTTGATGTATCAGTAATACATAATTTTGTTATTTATTCACTTTTGATCACATGATATAGGTCCAGTATATATAATTGGTGGGCTAATTAGACGCCCTTGATAACGCCGTGCGGTTTTACAACATAACCTCGTCTCCTGCTAAGATGAAGACAGGCTACAACGGCGTGGCCTACCTGATGGTTGTTTTTGTTTTGTTTGCTTCAGATATTGAGACGGACAACAGGTAGAAAACACCCATGTGCATTAGTCTAATAAGCCTTCATTCTCCTCTTTATCTGTTTATTCAAAGTTCTCACATTGAAAAAGGTCACATTACGAGATTGAGTAGGGCTTTGGGAGTAAACCCATAAAATATGATATGACCGTTATGCAGACATGTAGTTAAGGCTGAAGAATAAAAGAAACGAGGAATTGAAACAACTGTGAGCAAGGCCTATTGGCAACTTTTTAGCATAATATCCCATATTCTTGGTTGCGGTGACTTCATCTTTTCTTCTTGTGCAAAGCAGGACTATGAAACCAGGGGGAAAAGTTGTTGTTTTGCAATTTCAGTGGGTGTACTTTTAGATTGTATCTTATCTTTGAGAGAATTAAATGACTATTGGAAGAGGGCTTCAAGAAGAAGGCGGGCAGTTGAGAGGGGGTTGTGTGCGTGTGGGCTGACTGTAAATGCTCCCCAGGCAGACTGGTTCATTGGTGAGGCAGGACAGGCCAGTAGCAATCCAGTTCTCCAGTTCTCTGCAACTTCTCTGGAATCCGGCTAATGAAGAGCGATGTTCGCGGGGCGCACTAAATCGACATATTGCATGAGACGGAGCCACAATGCAGGGGCCAGCTGCGGTCGCCCCCTTAGATATGTGCAGCAGCCTAAAGACCCCGAGAAATGAGTGGCTATCAACGACCAAGTGCATGCCAAGACGCAGATTGCCCAAGAATAATGTGTTTGTAAGGCACTAAACCACTCTTTGATTAAAACAAATCCCACTTTTTCACGATGAACGAATGAAAGTAAGCGACTGACCCCAATCACCATGATGTAAATTTCAGATAATGATTGGTAGATAAAGTGAGTTTGTTGCATTTCAATCTGTATCGCCTGGTCAGCTTTGTTCCTTTATTGGTGACCACTATACCACTAGATCCATGGATATATGAAGCATAACTACATGTCGTCTGTCTCATGGAAGACTAATCTTATTCAAATTAGACCTGTTTCAGGACAGATACCTCCGTCTGAAGTACACTTTTCTATTAGAAAACCCAAAAACAGACCATAACCTAGCTGTTTAGGCACAGTCTTCCATAAATATAATACATGGAAATCATGAAAGAGTTGTTTGTGCTGTACTGATAGTATCCATGGTGAGACAGTTTTACACAGAAAAATACTTTAATATCAGAGTATTAAAATAAAGAGGAGGGCTATATTGAAAAATATAGCTTATTTCTCTCTGATACCCTTCAAAATTCATATCACTATACTCTGCTTGAGCTGGTGATTTGATTGATTCCAAATATGCTTTGAGTTTTCTGTGAAATATCGAGGATTTGGTGTTTTGAGAGAAGTGAAAACAAAATAAGCTCTCCTGAAAAATTGCAAATTTAACTTTGGCACAGTCTTCCATGAGAAAGACGATATGTACTGTCCAAGCATCACTAAATCGCCTTGAAGTACACCCTATAAATATCTTCTGCGATAGCTATAAAGTCAGTATAACAACTGCATCGTTAAAAGGAGTCTAAGCACACATCCTGTCAAATGGACCTGAGATACTTTTGCCTCAGGTACAATAGAAGATGAGTAGAAGATGAGTCAAGATGAGTCTACTTCAAAGACAAGGATTTTTAAGTCCATCTACCCACACCTGAACTTTCTCCAGCCAGGTATATATGTCACTAAAATCTTGCAGGACAGATACATCTTTTATACACAGGTGTACACACTGAAGAACCAATGACAAAGTATTACGGTAAAACTGTGTGAATATATTGAACTCTGAATGAATATTCCAGTGTCACCAATGATACTGACTAAATCTCTCCACGAAAGATTTCTGAGCAGCTAGTTAGTTTCATAAAATATGGTTGACTCTAGCTGCCTGTAGCGACCTTTACCTGGCTGTGTTACACATGCTAAAGCCAGCTGCTTCTGTCCACTTCTATAGCTAATAATTGGCTTACATCTATCACCAGATAAATATAAACATTGGTAAATGTAAGAAATTAATCTAATATATCATAAATATGTACTTTTAGATCCGGTTTTGAGTAGCCAGCTATGACAGCTTTGTCTAGATTCAATTTGACGGGCCGTTTTTAATTAAACTAACTGTAAAGGTAACATAATTAGTAGATACAAAGGAAGACTGATAGTGCAGATTGAGTAGATAATTGATGACCTCTGATATATGGACTTTGTGAAGTGTATATTGTCTATACAAGTGATCCTTGTTATGTAGACAAAGTGACCCTATCCATCAGCAGATAATCATCTCGTTGCATCGGTTATCATCTAAGCTGTCCTATGATTGTGACAACCGTTTCCCTCATTTGCCAAGATGCGACGATGCACAAGTGAAAAAAAATGAAAGAAAAAACAAGCAGCGGCAGCCTATGCCTGACATGTTTCAATCCTAACTTTTTCTAATTGATCACGTCTTCGCATGTCTCAGGCAGTTGCCTCAACTTCCCAGGCGTAAAATTTTAATGATTATTCGCCAAATGCAACAAATCGAAGGGAGACAATCCACGGAGTAAGTGCTGTCCAATTATTTCTCATCCAAATACCAGATTTTTTTTTTATCCTAGAGACTTAAGTCATCAATAGTTGTTGTTGATTTATGACTATGCAGTCAATTTGCCCACAACATGACTACCCTTTATACAAAGTATATCGATAAAAATCTTCAGGCCAAATTATGTCAATATGTTACAGGTACATATCAGCAAGCATGGTTGTACATATTTTATGTGCACAGCAATCGTGTCAGGATGATATCTGTGTAATTGATGTCGAATGCAATTTTATTTTTATTTTTATGAGCATTTTATATAGCCATAAAAATAAACAATTACAGCACAATATTGATAAATCAATTTTTTTTTTCCTCATCAGTGTCTCTATCGTTATGTGTTTTCCTTTCCAGTCACGGAAAGTAGTATATTATGTCATTCTCTTGTATTAGAAACTTAGTAGCCATGAATGAGTTGTTGTTTTTTTATCACATAGGAGATAAAATGTTTATTGTATTTTCTATGTACATCATAATGATAAAAAATATCAAATTTTAAATGTTTCTTTTTTTTCTCATCTTATTGTGATGCTATATCTCATGTGTGAATGCATGTAATAACTTATGGTTAAAATATTATTAGGTAATAACTTGCATTAATGTTAGCTGTGGTTAGTTTGGTCACAATGTTGAATGGTATTAACTCATCTTATGATTTTCTCAGACAGCATTTTCTGCATTAACAGTTTCTGGCTCTTTTTCATCACTTCGTTTCAGACCATCTTTCCTCAACCTGCCTGCTCTTGTGTTTTTGTAGCCCAGTTAGTGTCCTTTAACATTTGATTGACAGGTGTCACTCTCTCGATCATTGAAATTGGCCGTTGTGTTGTTGGGGGCGCTGCTTGACAAAACCCCCTAGTGGCCTGCTCTGGAACTAGTGATCAATGTTCTAACATTAGCACAAAGCAGCTGTTAGCAATGAGAGCTAATGTCCCGTTTCCTATTATAAGTTTTCGCTTGATTTTTTTTTTCTTTCCACTTCAGTCCATGAGGCTGTCATATTGGCTGCTGATCGCTGAATGAAAATAAGAGGACATTGAACAGATTCTATGAGGCGGGGTTACATGAGAGACAGGTGATGGATAAAATGACATAAATTTGCCCCGAGCGGGATGACAGGTTTTAATTAGTCCACAGTGGTTGTCGGGGTTTCAGTAATGAGGAAAACTTTTCATGATGCAAAGGAAATGATGAGGCCGAGGACCTGGGCTTTGAAGATTGGGAATGCAACCAATAAAATACAGTGTTATACATTGATGTTTTACATTGACATGAACCAAATTATCATGATTCTTGTTTTTAAAATATTTAACTTTTTTTGAAAATGCGCAGCCAGAATGGATGTATGCATTGCAGCCATAGTATGATATAGTTAGAATTTCATATTTGGTATATGAGGGCTTTGGCAAAAATGTTGCTACTACTGTTTTGGGAGTTGGTGATCGCACTTAAGTCTGGCGTAACTAATAAAGATGTCGCTTATTGGAAATTATGACTAATTGCTCGCCTGTCAATCAGACGTTCACGACGTAGGATAGAGCGCCGTCTACGCGCGTGCTTGCGTTGTGACGGCCGTCCTCAGCTCCGTCATCAAACAGTGACGCTCAGTCGACACGCCTAGTCGCGTTTGACGCTGCGTCGCCAGTTGCTTTCAATGAACGTGCTAAACACAGGACGTTACGCTCAGCATTAGTCTATTTGGCATCAATTCTTGTGTGAGAGACAACCTTTGTGGCAAAAACTGACAGGACAATAGGAAAAAAATCAATTATTGAGCACTGATGTTCTATTATTTGTTCACCTCTTTAAAGGTTACTGTCGCTAATACTGGATAAGCCTGTTGAGGAATTATTCCATGACATTGTTTGATATTGGGATATTACCAATTAAACGTTAACATTGGATAAAAGTTCACTCTCTGCTTGATTCTGGATCACAAAAAACACTTTTTTCTGTAATTATCGTACTTTCATACACCATCCCACAGTATTTACAAGGACTTCAGATTGTATACAAACAGTGTAGTGATTGCTAACATTACAGTTGTCGTGTTTCCAGCTGTACTTCAGATTTGTCACCAGGAATATAGTACCTCCTAAGGAAAAGTAAGTTTTTCCATTTTTCATTTTAGTCATGTAAAGAATTAGGCATATGCATTGTGAGCACATTAATTCTCTGTGGAATAAATGTGCTTCGCTGCGGTGCCTAGTTTTGTGTATATTTCACTAGTAGAATATGTGTTGCAAGTGATGTTGCTGTACAAGTCATAGTGCTAGAAGATGAAAACATTTGAAGTACTATTGATATTGCTGTGTAACATGCATAGTACTTGACATGCTGTGCATTTGCAGCAGCAGCCACATGTTTGCCCATCACTCATCTTAATGTTAAACGTTTTTAACCCATCTGTGTCCGTGATAAAAAAAGTAACGGATGAAATTTGATCGTTTATCAAATATCTTGCTGGACCCCTGTGGTGTGGTAATGGCGATCTATGTATCTATCTATGTATCTATCTATGTATCTATCTATGTATCTATCTATCTATCCATCTATCTATCTATCTGTCTATCTATCTCTCTATCCATCTATCTATCTATCCATCTATCTATTTGTGTATCTATCTATCTATCTCTCTATCTCTCTATCCATCTATCTATCTATCTAGCTATTTAGCTATCTATCTAGCTATCTATCTATCACAAAGGAGAATGGAAATGTTTGCAAAATTCAATAGTTTTCCATGTAATTCAAGTTGCGTTTGCATAAAATACGAGCTATTTTGAAATTAAACTCATAAAAATGGAGATCACAAAGGCCTGTAAGTGATACCTTTTCAATGCGGGTCCTGCTAATTTCCTGGATAGATTGCATGAAAACAACGATGCACATTATGACCAAATTAACTCGGAAAATTGAGACAGTGTGAACTGTTTATTTAATGAAATTGAGGAACCCATCAGCTGGTTATGATCTGACTCTGATAACTAGATAGACAAGCATTTCTACCCATACATGAAATAAAGGAAGACACTCAGTATATTCTGGCATGGTTATGTGTGTGATGTATCATATTGCAACAAGAATAGGCCTTCTGTTATAGATGCGCATGATGTTATTTGCCTTGTTTAGACAAGCATTTCATTGAGCTTCTGACATATGTTCTTGCATCCACCCACCTCCCCGGATACTCTTTTTATAGCCATAAATTTGACGCAGACAAATGGGACAACCAGATTCTGCCTTGTCTACTTTCACTGCAACAACCTATGGCATAAATTATACAAGAGCAAGGTGCGTCCTGTCGATATCATTGACCGCAAGGTGCTTATTTAGGAAACATAACAAATGTCCCGGCAGTCAGTTCGGATTAAAAACACATTCCAGTGATGCTGAACATCCAGAGAGTGTTAATGTTTACATACGTAATGCATCATTAAGGTTACACTTGATCACATCTAGTACAGGCTGATGAAACTCATGTTGCTCCTCAAACAGAAACAATGGTTTCATTTGATGCACACATTTAAAAGTGTATTTTTAGATCATCACTGGATGAATATTGGGTTATTGATGCCACATTTAATAGTCAATAGAACTATCTGGTTATTGAATAGCCACCTTGGAGGTCTGTTAATATCTGTCTGGATTGATTACGTGGTCTGGTTTTCTAGATTGGTTTATTCTTTCTTATCTATCAGGATTATTTTAAAGACCTGGTGTATGTAAATATGTCATGCACTTGTATAACCATTAATCTCACCCCAGAGGTCAAATAAGGAGGCATTTATAGCGGCTATTATCTTGCACTGAACCCTGGAACAGCCGGGTCTCCTGTGGCGGAACACCACCTCCCACCGGAAGTGGCTAAGAGGAGGAAATAGCGCCTGATGTATATCAATATCAACCGTATCAACGACGTTTGGAGACCAAATAACATTAGGTTTGTTGAGGGTGCCAGTACCAATCATGGTCTAAAGCCAGATCTAGCTAAAGCTTGCCATCAATATAGCTGCTTTCAGTGTGACATTATTTGATCAATGCAAGCGACTAGAGAGCTGTTAGACTCGACTTGTGCCTAATCTTGCCAGCAATCCAATCAATGGCCGCCGTATTGCAGCCCAGCCTTGTTATTATGGCCTTAATGTCAAAATTACAACACGGCTCCCTCGGATTGCAGCGGGACTTAGTCAAGCAGTAGCATGGAATCACTTAAGTATCCTAGGGGATATGGAAATGTTTAATCTGTTTTCTTCCAATTTGAACACTCTGTTCCGTGGAAATTGCCAATTGCCAACAGCTGAATGAGCCAAAACAGCAGGAATGGCCTGGCTGGTGGCAATAATAGCTGATCTTGGCACAGCTCTGAGCAGTGAGCAGTGCAGTGGTATGCATATGTGCAGTGTGTACCAGAACACATCATATATCTAGCGGATACCAGCTGTGTTCATTCGGGGGTAAAAAACGCAATTTCATGGTCAAAGGCCATGCGAGGTGTTGCAGAGAGTGCTGAGGGGTCTCTGGGGAATTGGTTGGCACCATTAGCCCTGCCTGGGAACACCTCTGGGACCTCTTTTTGAGCTCAGGCAATATTATGTCACTTCTCTTATTACCTAGAGTATATAACCCTCTTTCTTTGTCTCCAGCCCAAGAGGTGTGGTGGCCACGGGGTTTATGGCTAGGGCTACCATTGATCCGCTCCTTTTAGCAATCTTGCAGTGTAGACCGGAGACTTCTCCGTGAATAAGGGCCTGTTCTAACCTAGACATCTTTCTTTATATGGCTGGAATTATACTGTTTGCTCCACAGCTATAATTCCTTATATGAGATACTATTTCCGTCTTCCTAACAGTGGTGTGATGAATGTTGCCTTAATATTGGAGACACAGCATCATTGTAAGAGCCCTCTTGTTAGTCATCCAGATGAAATCCATCTGCCTTTGTTCTATTATTCCAACCTAATGTAGCATGCGGGTTTGAATCAGGGCCGTTCAGTGGCCAGCTGCGTTAACCCTTTGACCATTAGCACCAGTGGACACGAGGACTCCAGGGAAGATCTTGTTTCCACCATATTTCAAGCATAACAGAATTACAAGTCTCAACAGACCCTCTGAGTGACCGTTAAGCTTGTAAAGGGCTTTAAAGGGCACTTCACAGGCAGTTAGGGTTGCACTGAACATTACTGGGGCATCCTGTTGACCTACAATATACTGCTCTATAGAGGTAGACAATGTCTCACACCACTCGGTGGGTTAAATGGCCATATATGTCCCCCAAGTAATTATTCCAGAATGGCTAAAAGCTTGTCATATAGGGTGCTCAATTTAACGACGGATAGACTGACCAGTGGCCATCAAAGAGGGCTATATCTGACCACCATTAGTCACTTCAATGATTCTTCGTGTCATGGCAGCCATTTATATATAATATCATCTTTATTCATACACAGCTAGTGTAGTGGTATACAGTAAATATATGGAAATTTTAAATGTTGATATCAAATCAGTCATAAATAGCAGGATTAATGTATGCATAAGTCTAGCAAAACAGTGTTCACTTCTTCTCTGTTCAGGGTGCAGTCAGTTAAATTGTCCCTAATTATATTACAGTTATTTGACAGCACCGCTAGAACTCAGTTCCACTTAACAGTCCCGGGTACATTTAGTTCTCATGGTAGGCAACTTAACCTGATGCATGACAAGCAATTGAGCCTTGTCTCATTCTTAATCTCCGTATCCTGCGACTGACAAGATCATATCCTTTGATATGATGCGATTTGTATGCAACACATACACATGCAGTTGCTGTCAGCATCCTTGACCATAGGTTAATTCAATCACAAAACAAGGCGGCTTTTCGGATTGGCGGAATCTTGGCAGCGCATAGACCACGTCAATATGAATGAAACGGGACTCGCCACATTCCAGCTAATCAAGCAGGGCCTCCTGAATGCATAAGAATCGCTCGATATTAATCAATCCAGCATGGAGCATTTCTGTGTCATCAATCAAACCTGCGCAAAAATGCCTCCCTGGCGTCGATCGAGTACCAGTATCTGCTTTTTGCCAGAATTCGGGCTCCAAGAATGCCTTTGCTGATCTTCATAATGCTCTGCTAATTCCCGGGCATTGTCCTATAGTGCAGGCGGTAATGTCTGTTATTATGTTAACGCGACGAATTATGCAAGTCCATCTGGGATGCCTTGTCCATGCTGCATGGGCTGACAAAGACATAACAACCTGGAATTGATTGACTTTAGATGCCGCTGTTGTCTTTTTTATGCTCTGACACGCCTCTCTATTGTTCTGGCCAGTTGACAGGTTGTCAGTACATGGAATGCTTATGACTCCATGGTCAGTGCATATATTTGATTATAGGTCCCTTGATGACCTTAACTGAGGTCAGCTAAGTACAGCGGAGTACATTATCTAAGTATAGTAGCATTACATATAGAATTATTTTGGGGGACCCCACAATTAACACCACACCACCATTGGTAGTCACCAAAGTAGTCCTGCTGTCTATGCTGAGGCAAGGCATATGCCTCGCCCATGGGTTAGTGTGTAATAAGGGGTTAATTCCAGATCTTGTTGTCATCTCATCATTATGTCTGCCTATAGCGGGTGATCGTATACATCGACTTCCGATCAACACCAATACAATACAATGTTCAAAACGATGTTGTGAAAAAATCCTGGTAGTTTGTCACACTGAAAATATAGATTTATGACCAAGGATAGTGCTCCTAAAAGTAGGCTATAACTGAAGTGGTCTTACTATGGAATAGTTTTAATAGCGAGGTTCCACTACAAGCAAAATCAGGAAGTTTTTGAGTAAGTGTAGCACAATAGCAACTGTTGGAAAACAGGCAGTTACAAAGTCTTCATAAGACATGAGAATGGGAGGCCTAGGACCTAAGAGAAAGCAAGATGGAGAACACAAAAGGAGGCAGCTGAACTTGTCGAAGTAGTCTCGTGCATTACAAACTTGGGAAGACGCTAAAACGGGCGACGTCAGGGGGACGTCAGGGCAGAGTCTCTGGATCCTCTTCGAGTGACAGACGATGGTGTCAGACATCCTAAGGCTCAGCTGCTCTGCCCTCCCATCCTTTATCCGCATCTTTTGCCCTCCTTTTGTTGTCTCAGCAACCGACGGCAGCAGCCAGCACCTCAGACGATGCTCTCCTATTCTCGTGGAGGACAAGTCGTGCCACATAAAGCGTTGATTTAAGGGCGTCATGCAAATGAAGACTTATCGCATGACTCTCCGTCGTCTCAAGCAAGGACGCTCTAGCATCGTTTGTGTGCCCAAAGCAGTCGATGCTGATGACACTCAATCTCGGGGAGACTCAAGCATAGTGGTGATAGCAATTGATTCTATATGGCCTTGCTTTAACCATCGTTGTTTAACTGTTTGTATTGCATCAGGCTGACACTACCATGGTACTATGCATAATTCGTGCTGCCTTACTCTTTAGCAATAATCGATATTTGATGATTTAGGATAAGAATCTAGTCTTGAGAGATAACATGTATTGGATTTCTTCCGGTAAAGTTATTTTACAACCTTGTGAGGCACTTTGGTATAGGACAGTTCTTTGCCAGAAACTATTTTTAGGCTGAGACAGGCAGCCACTATTTCCTTCACTCTTCGTGTAAAGATGGTCCTTACGTGTAGCCTACTACTTATCGATGAACAAGAACTTGCATGCTGTCATTCTATCCTGAATATTAATAAGCTGTAAGTGCTGCATTCACTGGTGTATAATGAGGCAGAGTGTTCTATTGAGGGGGAATTATTTCCTTAGTGCGTAATAGTATTTCAAAGGGCCCTTGGCACTATGTCACGCGCTAAGTGTGAGAATCAATGATGGCTCAATACTTCCATGGCTGTACGCTGCAGCTATCGATGACCTGACCAATACTTGTGCTAGTTGAAGCCCAGTTCGTTAGAAGAGTCCTTGAATCCAGCAGCTCTGTCTCACATTCCAGCACGAAAACTCTGATTGGATCTTTCACATGACAAACAAGGCGGCAGTTGGCCGTCAGTTTGCATTGCATGACTTTAGCGCATTGCCCAGAGATAGCGCAGGCAAAAATTGGCTCCTTGTTCGAAACCTTGAGCCTGGTTTTGGCACCTTGTTCAAATGTGTCACCCCTCAAGGTCATTTCAATGTCAGGGGTCATGGATGTTTCTCACCCTGTCTGGTGTCTGCCTTTGCGACTGCTTTTCAAAAACAGCCTGACAGAGAACAACAACATCTAACAGCAAAACAACAAGGAAAGTCATCATCTAGCTTTGTAATTTGCTCATAACAAAAACATGTCCTTACTACATTCATTGTGAACCTTGTTTTGGCTTGGGGACACTGTACAGTGCCAGCTTATGTATGATGTTTCCTAGTTGCCTTCTGATGTGTTCAGTTTCGGATGCATGCAGTACACTGGAAGTCTCTGTCTCGGATCAGTGCTTTTATTTCACGTATGGAAAATATGTTGTGTGCAACTTCATGTAAGGCTGCTTTACACAGCTTCACTTTAGGCTGCTTTATGCTCCCATCTCAATGTGCACCAGTTTTGGCGAATAGCAGAGATCTGAGAGAACTTTACCAGGAATTTGCACCAAAAAGACTGTGCAAAATATTGAAGCTTTATTCAAGTGCAGATTGCAGCTCTATTCAAATGCAGATGTGCCTTGTGATGCATGCCCTTATTATCACCCACATTCAGGTGACAATACACAGTGACTGCCCCAGTACAAAGTAGAGAGAGGGAGTCTTTTGCATGGAGACTAACAGCGTTAGATTAATGCCTTCAGAGGATCACCAGAAAAGGAGAAAAGAGTGGGCAGGAGCATGAGTCATGGGAAGCTTAACTCAAAGTCTCAAATGAGGATTGACTGTGTACATTAAGGATCTCTGTGGCCGACGTACATGTCAGTCAACACTTCCACCCATGGAAGTTATTAGTCACTTTAGTCAATGACCAATTGCCCCAAAGCCTCTATGGATGATGTCTTCCTCTCCTGAGCTGTCCAGTTGTCCACTGTGTAAATATGCTGACCTTAAGTGATGGGGTTGCTGCAGCAGGTGAAGGGTCAGGAAGCACTTTCATAAAAGCTGAATTCAGTGATATTGACATTCTCTTTGTCTCATAAGGCTTTTTTGCACTTTTGATGGAGGTCGTGTCATCTTCATGCATACATGCACTGCATGTTACATGTCTGAGATATGTACCACGCAGTCCACACGTTTTTGCGAATCTGTACAAATCACTGACTACACTTTAGACATATTTCTCAGATGGCACACTTGCAGATATCCTTCAAAGCTGAATGACGTCGAGTTTGTAAAAATGAAAGGATTTAGCACATTATTTATATCCATTATTAATGATGTGTATGACCATCATGAGTAATGTAAATACACGTTTTGTTTTATCAGTATACTGTTATGATTTAGCGTGTGACATGCACATGTGAAGCCTGGCCCTGTGGCCTGTCATTTTGGCTGCCATCCTTCCTGGCCACATTTTGACATTTGCTTCATCCTGCGTGACATATCATGCTTGAAGCTTTGCTAATTGAGATTCATCAGCAGTGGCATTACCAGAGGGGCGATGCTAGATGGTTGGCAGTCATCTGACCTCCCAATTACACCAGCTAGACTCAGAGGAAACCTCTGTGAATGGCTCAAAATAGAGGCAACTTTAAAGTATATCCCATTTGTCTTTCTCCTCCCATTTGCCTACCTTGTAATCCGATAGACATGTCATTGGCATTTTATCCGCAAGATTTTTATAATCAGC
Source organism: Alitta virens (assembly GCA_932294295.1). Lineage (NCBI taxonomy): Eukaryota > Metazoa > Annelida > Polychaeta > Phyllodocida > Nereididae > Alitta > Alitta virens. Next base: position 11,068,178 of record OW028577.1, on the reverse strand, counting down.
GCATCTGCCAGTGAAGGTAGGATGGGCTTTGTTAATTAATTCTTCAGGAGCATAAGATTAATCAATGTTCTCGCCAAATCATCTGGGATGTTCAGATTTCTCATATTGTGAGCAGCGATGAAAAGAAGAGGGGAGGGCTGTGACAAGACAATATCCAGAGAGTAATTTCACAGCAGCTCTCCCCACCATATTGCAGTCATCTGCGTTTTGTCCTCACTTCTTTGTGGACTTGCTGAATATTAATATTATATTAATAACACCATCAGCTCAGCAGATTTCACATCTCTTAAAGCAGCAGCGATTATCAGAGGTGACGAAAGTCCTGGCAAAAGTAATGACAGGAGTAATAAGGAAGTCTTTTGTGGATTTAATTGGAGAATGTATTAAGCTGCGTTTATCTGCCAGCCTTTTTACATGGATTGCAGAAAAGACTTGATCAAAGTAACGCTAGTCTGCAGCTATATTCTGGCATAGCAGGATGATTCTGCCGCTGCTGCAGCCCCAACGAACTGTGCTGCTAACATCAAAAAGCATGGATACGTGGAGAGAGTATAGTGCAGTTGCCATGGTAATGGAGGTGTCTGTATATGGGCACCAGATGATTCTTTGATGGCCTCCTGTCGTTGATCGATATCTTTTGTGCATTTAGAACATGCCATGCATTGTGGACCGGTCTTTTAAGATCATGAGTTCTGTTTCAGAGCGAAAAAACTAAACGTATGTAGCAAGCTGGAACTCTGTGATCATTCAACCATCATTGTCTTCTTCATATGGAACTTTTAAGAAAGCATGAATGCAGGTAGGGCATGTCTCCCTCAGCTCTTGGATTCAAAGAACACCAGGAGCATATGTCTGTATATGATGTACGCATGAATGGGATATATTTACATTCAAGTTCACGATGTACATGTTACAAGACACGCATTGTGCAAGCTACGTCAACATTCTTTTATGGGAAACTTTGTAAGTTTGTAATCTGAGCCCCTTATTTATCTATGCAGTTTTGCTTTGTTTATGACACAATGTCATCCGTGTCACTCCTGCTGAATGCATTAACTCCCTGTGACATCATAAAAAATGGCCACACCTGCTGTTATTGCCTGTAAACACTTGGTAATAACTTGTATTAGAGTATGAGACTTAATATCTGCCCTGATGTCACCTGATTTGTTAATAACTTCAATAACTTGTTGGGGTGGGGGCCTAGCTCCGTGGTAGCGCGCTGGGCTTCCAACCACTGGGTCTCGGGTTCAATTCCCGGTCGAGCCTATGTTGGATGGCTGTTTCATCCTTCGTCTCATTGCCATGGTCCCTACCTGTCCTAATTAGCCCAACTGGTGCAGAAATACAGGACGTAAAGCCCTAATCCACCACCACCACCATCAATAACTTGTTATATAAGAGCTGCAGTTTTTGCTGCAGAACATAATAGCAGTTTGAAAAAGAATTGATGCACAGTAGCCAATTTGAGAACTGCCAAATCTCTGTGTCCCGCTGACCAGACAATAGTAATCTGGAAGTATGCCTTAAGAATTCGCAAGACATAGGGGCAATTGAAGGACTAGATGGGACTGGTGTGTGCTATAAAGGGCCAATTGCCTCGGAGCATTTGTTTCGATCAATGATGGGGCTAATTGATATACTGGACACGTTTGTCAGAGGTGAGTGAGCACTGAAGGGGAGGGTGACTGGATGGAAGGGAGCTCTGCATCAGCAACCACTAACTGATGGAGAGACGCATCATTCACTGATCTATGACGCAAGTGCTACTTGTGTTGTTGTTTTCCTCTGAGTACAATGTGTGTTTTACAGCCGTAACATGTTTCTCGTGCAATTTAACTATATGACAGCAGGACTTTCGTTGTCCTCTGGTAGGTTCTTTTACAGCAACTTCAAAAAAGCAAGTCTAGTAAGAGGGACCAATCTTTCATTCACTAACATGAACGATGAGAAAATTTAATCAGGTTCAACAGCAAAAGGGCTCCGATTCTCACTAAACACAAAGCCATGGTATTCGTGTCCCTTTGTAAACTCTTAAAGTAGGGAAACAATGTCTAGTTTACAAAGTATGTGAAATATGGAACTCCTTGCCTTTTTATTCAACATATGACAAAACTCTTACCTCCTTTAGTTGGAAATTAAAATTCTACCTGTCAGTGAGAGCTTCATATAAAGCACAATGCAGTCGAACTAATTGTTTTTCATGCATAAATTCATAAGATGGAATAATGTTCTCTTCAGTGATTACAAACCTTAAGTTGATCTTAGCCTGAGCTCCAGGTGGATGGTAGGTCTGCCTGTCCACCCCAGGGGGTGGAAAATTAGCTTTGCCAATCCATCCTGGAGCTGAATGGTATCTTATGAGTTATATGTACAATATGAATTATCTTATATCATGTCACCCTCTCATTATCACTCAGCATTATCGCCAGGGGTGGTCCCAACTGGGATCCAACCCATATTGGCACATCATAACTAATACGAATTATCATACTTTACCTTGAATGTGACTGTCCCCAGAAATTTTATTAAAATGATCATGTTTTTGTAAATTTTCAGTCATATGGAAATTATAATGTGTTTGCGTAAATGTTTTGGAACATATAATTTTTTTGTCAATGTGAAATAAAATCAGTTCAGTTCTGTGTCATTATATATTTGTTAATATGGGTTTTTGTTTTTTTTTCCTGTGGAAGTGTTAAATTGCAATGGAAACCTCGTCAGTCACTGCCATCGTTAGGTAAATCTCACAACTTGCTTCAGGTCTAAACTTCAAGGCAAAATAAATCATGCAGCAGTGTAGATCTCCAGAGCCTTTTGAATGATTTGTAATTAAATTTCAGGCCATTCTCTTGAAATTCGATTTGGTGTGCAGTTACCTTCCGCCTATCACACCTGAGCGCCATGTTTGTTAGAAACGAACTGCTCATTTCTTCCACGCATGCGCGAGGAGCCATGCAACTTCCGCTTGAGTTATTGGCTTGAAAGAAATGGGATTGGCCCAGGGAGGCTAGGGATTCACAGGCTCACACTTGCTTGCCTCTCAAACACATGCCTCTATGTTCTCAAACGAATCTGCTGAATTAATAATTGAGCTAGAATTTATCCTTAGTAGACCATGTAGTTGAATGACGAATAGATATGCTGCTTTATTTAGATGAATTAATTATGTGACACTAACGTTATCTGCTGCTAACTCTGATATTAGTGGTTGGATATAATATACTTATAATATACACACAAGGGGTATTACCCTTGGAAGTGATTAAAATTGTAGGGCATTGTACGTACAAGTGTACACCATTGGTGCTTGCAGTCAATGCACTTTATATTTAGTGGATTTGTTTTTAAGGTGAAAGTTTAAACACAGGTTATAAAAACACAGGAGGCTGAATGCGTTGTATTTCTAGCATTACAGAATAAAGCTGGACATTCGTAATACTATGTAGTGGTCTCAGTGATAGATGGGTGAAGTTTATTGATTTGCAGGAATTGTAATGTCAGTTGCAAATACGCTTTTGCCTTGAGGCAGTGGATCTTAAAAATTCACAGCGTGCATTTATATTGATCTTGGTTACACTGTGTACATTGTGCTATTTAGAAGGTGCACCAGACTAAATGCTGCTGTGTTGCAGGGGTATCAATACAGACTTCTTGTATTTTCAATCCCTAACGTTAATCTTTAACGTATTGCAACATGTTAGGATACAGACCTGTCCCTTCGATATTAATGGTTGCTTCGCTTAATGATGATATATCTCAATTACTTTTTTGATTTGCTTGTTGTTCGTTACCACCTAAATTGGTATGTGTGAGCCAATTGTATGTGGCAGTATGTGGGAGCCAATTGTATGCGGCAGCCTGTTGTATGTGACAGCCAATTGTATGTGGCAGTACTCTTGTCTCCATGCTATGCCTAAACTAGCATACCAGTTGCAGCAGACAGCAGTAGTCATCTTATTTAGGGAACTCCCGATTGATTAATCGTTGCGGGGACCTCGGTGGCATTCTAGGGAGGGAGGCAGCAGTTTCCGCATCCTTTGCAAGGGCCTTTTCCTGTAGCTATCTGCTTTTTCAGCCCTAATTCCTGGCGGATGGCTGGCTGCAAGGGCCTGTCCACCGGGATGTGTCATTACATTGATTTGCCTTTTAAGCGTCTCTCAAGCGCAGTTCGAAAGCCCGGCTTATGAATAGCAGGCTGACTACAAGTCAATCCCTATAATGCCCGGCATGCCTGTTGAATGGCTACCTCATTGATTATTGATGCTTCCAGGCTAATATTATCATGAACTTTAGCTCACTCCCAAGCCTTCCTTGCCTTGACTTGGCCAGATTTCGAGGCATCTTTAATCAGCTCCGTGTAGCGCAGCCTTGAAGTTAGAAAGAAACTTGTTTGTCACACAAAAAAGCTTTTACTGCATAGTTGTCACATGGAATGCTACAGCGATGCCTCAAATGGGCTTTTAATGAACTGACTGGCATCGTGATAGTAGGTTAAGCTGCCCTGGATGGAAATTTATTGCATAAAGAATACGATGCAAATTGTTTGGGATTACTGGCAAAATTCAGTTTTCAATGCCCACTTTTTGTGTGGAAGGTGACACAATGTTTTAGTTTTTTTTTGCTGAGATGCTTAGCAATTCATCACGGGAAGCTGCAGTTCTTCAATTAGCTGATGTAAATCCATCACTAACTGCATAATACCTGCAATTGCTGCTGCTAATCCAATGCGTCTCTAGCTTTTAACGATGCTTACCAATGAATTTGTCATCTTTAGGCAGGGAAGAAAGTAAAGAAAAGCTGCAGAGACAGTTGCAAGGGAGAGTGTGGTTTGAGATATTGCTCACAGGAGATTTCAATACAGCCAGATGACTAATACCCAGGGTGAAAATGCAACTGTCCATTAAGCCCCGGAGGTCCTGATCCCCTGATAAGCAGGGCACCTGAGTTTGCCCGCCAGATTCCCTCAATCAACCACCTAATCAGGTTTCCTCTGCTATTCAGGCGAAAAGTCTACTCTCTACTCTGATTGATCTAGAAACAGGAGTGTGAGTTCGATTCTAAAGCTATGATTTCCAAGTGGCATAGTGGTAACTCGGAACTCAGAACATATTTATTTCATATTACGCATATCAATCATTGATACAATTTAATATATCAGAAACATAAGAATGATTTAAAAGATGATACATGTAATATGGGGGGACATCCCAGGACCTCTGATGGTCACGGGATGATTTAAGAGAGATACAGGATTCAGATGGAAACCCCAAAGGAAAGAGATTAAGAGGTAAGCCAAAAACAACACGAACTGTCACACAAGAGCTAAAAAGGATACATGTCACATGAGCAGAGGCAGGAGCGATCACTTATAATGGTGCAATGTTACTATTTGGACTTTAACATTCCGAAATACTGCTCCTCCAGGGGAAAAATCATGAAAGTCGAAAGTCAGCTGGACAAAGTAATGTTGAAATGTAATATAATAACCACACTAGGTAAACCATTTATCAACCTTTGTAATCTGCAGTTGCTCACGTCAGAACCAGCGTCACCAGCATATGATACGTTTCTACGTTAAAGCCTTATAAACCCTGTGATTAGGAAGTGAATTTTGAGCGGAGCATTTTAGACAGTAACCCGAGACATGCAGGGATAACAAGGAACTTAACGCTGGGAGACAACAAAGCAATTGCCTGCTTGATATGTTAAGCTTATTAATTCAATTAAGCTTGGAGGATTTGCAGACCAGTTGCATGGGCCTCGCCACAACTCTTGCATAATCCAAAAAGCCTGATGAAGAAAAACCTCAAGAGAATCCCATTAAGGGTGTCTGCCCGTCCCCCTCTGATTCCTGGCAACCCTCGTGCTGGGAAATAAGATTTTGGTCACAGCGAATTGGGATGAAGTGCAGGGTGGGGCCTGTCACCCTCTCAGCCCTGTCCCAGGGGATTACAGCAAAAACAATGAGGATTTAAGTCACCCCCGGAGATGAACATGTTAATTTGGATGCTTAATGCATTTCTTAAGGGTTGTCTGCAGCAAAGACCACCATCTGAGGACACCGATCATTACATGGGTAGTCTCAGGCTGATTAATCCCCAGCTAGCTCCTGTCTGACATGCTACTCAGTGATTCATTGGGGCATCGACCAACTCTAGTTTTACCCACATACTATCAATCACTTGCACTAAGTAGCTCTAGTCTTCAACCAAACTTCAAACTTTACACCACTTCCTAATTAGCTATACATAAAGCTGGGCTTAATGGTGCTCCCAGCTACTCCTAATCTGTATTTTTGTGTGTGATAAATCTGTGATGTCTGGCTGTGGCTGGGTGTATGTGATCACGCAGAGTTAGTTCAAGGTCATCTAGGACAACCTAGGTTATTTCAAGGTCACTATTAGCCCTATAAGATTGCATCAAATATTCATGAAAAGCGTGTAGGGTGTACTTAGGTGCCCTTCCACACTAATGCCCTGATGGGTTTCTAACTCATCCCACTTAAGATGAACGCAGAGCATCTGCAAGCCACCCAGGAAAGGTATAGGAGTGCTGCATTCTCGTTTAAGTGAATTCAGTTGGCAGGTTTACTGGAAATTACAAAATAACAGCAACGTTTTCTTAGTAATTTACATTTAGGATAGATAAGAACTTCGTCAGACCAGCAGCACCTACTTCTTGTTGGTTTCCAAATGTTTTCAACCTAAATCTAGGAAGTAGTTTATAGAGAGTAAACTTTGACCTTGCAGGTCACGTGACCCGTCTTGGGCCAGAAGGACCTCTTGACTGATGGCCCTATATATTGTAGCAAATTGCACAAGTTGCAGAGGCAGAGGAAGTGATGCTGATGAATGATGCTGCCACGGATATCCTGACCGGCTCTGCAAACTGAACGCCCTGAATATTGTCTGGAAATCCAGTCTCCCAAGCTGTCAATCAAATATAATACCTGGGATACCGGCCAAGACCAGCGAACAGGTGCACGTCAAGACGGATGCCTCAAGACGACGTCTTCTGTGACGTCATCATTAGTTATTCATCACGTGACCCAGTCTCGCGCATCCGTCTTTCTCCCTCTAAAACTGGAGAGCGCAACACGTGAGCGCCTCACTTTTCAACCTTCATGTTCATTTGAAGCAGACGAGAGAAAAAGGGCGGGAAAAATGTCATGAAGCCAACAAGACGAACAAAGCCTTGTTATCTGCGGTTCAAAGATTCATACAAATGCTTGTTGCGTGCTTCATGGGGCAGGCAGATTCCCAACACCGCACACGTTGCATTTATGATTTGTGTAAGAGCAACTGACCTATAATGTAAGATTCAAGATTGTGTCCAAGTTGATAGCAACCATGAAGAAACAGGAGATTTGAAACATAAAGCTAAAACTGCAATATTTATAGAATTGAGAGAAGAATCCATTGTCGATATTGTTACAATTTGTAGCAACATTATCCCTACCCCACCCAGGGATGCCCCGTGATCATGACACCGCAGCTTGCGCGCCAAATCAAAGAGACCCGACCAGACGAGAGGCAGGAAACCGACGCCCGCAGTGGCGCCATTTGTCATTGTCGATTTGCCAAAACAGGAGACGGCGATGATTAGAAAACGATCGGATCCACGAGGACCTGCGATTGATTAATCAATCAAGCGTGACTCAATAGAACACAGACTTTCATTAGAGAAAGTGGCCTGGATTATCACAGGAGGAGGGGAGCAGTCAAAATGGCCCTGACCCTCTCTTCGTTCTATGCTTGATGGGTCTGTTGCATGGTTACCCAACGTTACGCTCCCTCCGTCCTCTTATCAAATACAAATATTTCCTCCATCAGCCATTCCTAGCACTCTCCTCACATGGATCTTTTATCGAACTACTGGGGTTCTTATTTTAGCAACCCCCCATCCAGCCAGATTCATTCACTAGATCAACACAATTCTTTTTCTCGTGTGTTGCATTCAAAGACAACAGACCACCAACCTCTGTCAGAGACCCACACTAAGAACTTCGATGAGGCCCACTGTGCAATCTATACAGTTATGCTATCTCAGGCCTATTATATATGGTTTACTGTAAATCATACAAATTCAAAGATATATGTTGATCGCCAGATGCAGTCTATTCCACCTAAATGCTTTCGATAAAATGGCCATTGATATTAAGAAACCGTTGATTCCATATGGAAACTTCGAACGATCTTTTTTTCTTTATACATGTAGGTAATTCATATGAAAGCCAAGTCTCTTTGTATTTCCCAAAATCCAATGCTTTAGTGAGGCAAAATGTGCCACAACATCACATCGCCTTTAGAGCTTGAACGAAGTCTTATGTTGAAGCCATTAGCATTTCTGGGACCATGTTTCTCGGTAGGTGGTCCTGATTGGAGTTTAGACTACTTTGGTATGGTTGTTCGTGATCCTCCACAAATGATGAGGCCATTATGCAACACTGCAAATGGCCACTTTAATTGTAGCCGCCTGGATAAACGTTAGTTGTGCTCATAAAAATGAGTATGCCCGCAATGTGCCATGAATTATTCGCTCATTACTGCAATGTGCCGAAGCATTATGACAAACGCATACATCAGGGCTCGATGGGTGCTTAGATAACGCCATAACACTAGACGGCGCTTTGCGGCCATTCGGCATGCCCTATTATCGCCCGCTTGTCACGCCGGAGAGGGCGTTGGTTCGGCGTATCAAGCATTGACAAGCGAGCCATGCTAATTCGACCAAATAAAAATGGCAGTGCAGGAAAACCCTTCAAAAATGCCTGTCCCTCTCCCGGCTCAAAGATCCCAGTCTGATTCCAGCAAATTATGACAAACTGCTCGTTGAGATAAACTTGACTCGTTTCTGCAGGGCTGTGGCGCCCAGCCCGTGACAGATGTGTCGTAAAGGCGATTTATCAAGAGAAATTAGGTTAAGCGTGTGTGCCACGGCTCCGGTGCATGGCCAGGGGAGGAGGACATTTTATTAAGTCCTAGGATGAGGCTGTAGTGTCCTTTCGCCTCTCGAAAAGGCTACAAACCGGTCGAGTGCTTTTGTTCGCCCTGCCGTCTCTCCTCTCAGAGTCTTCTGGCCTCCTGTCCATTGTCATCTCAAATTGGATTCATCTCGCCCAATGGTCATCTAAAGAGGACAGCCAGAGAACTGTTGTAGCCAATGTTTGTAGCTATTCGCCTGGCTTGTTGTCCCATTCCGGGGAACAATGCCCTGCTCTCCTGTAAACGAAACGAGAACGCTCTTCGCCACTTCCGTTATGCCACGTGCACTCAAGAGCGTGTTCACGTGACCTCTGCCACTATTGTTCTTTTCATCACGTGACCTCGTGTGGGTGGGGCTTCTCTGACCACCCCTTGGACGTAGATTTTACGACTGGGTGCATGTTTGTAGTTATCGGGCAGGGGTTAAGCGGACCCGGCGTTTCCTTATTGTCTCGGAAGTGATTGGCCTATTCTGGGCAGCTGGATCTTCTGCCGAATTTGTCCAACTTATCCCTGTCTTTGTCTCCGCTAATAATCTTTTTTGTAGCGACTTCACTCATGCAGAGGACATCTGTTTGTCCTTAGACGAGCGGACAGGTGCGCTGTCTGATGAATGAACTGCAGTCGCCCTGGCTTTAAAGCTCTTTTCCTGCCAGGCTCAGCCTGTCATTTGTGACAGGATGGTTTATGTAAGGACCCTGAGAGAGATTGACGTGTCAGGCTGACTAAAGAGGCGAACAGCTCAATCAGGGCGACCCTCTCTCATTCCAGATGAAGTCCATTGAACCCTCAGACAACCGTTGCCTTAATCCACCTTCAGTTTCATTGCGGATGACACACTTTTTCATTTCTTCTTATCACTATAAATGAAAATTACTTTTTTTCCAAGTGCTCTCATTTGCTATAGGCAACTAGCAGACCAGGTTGATATTTTGTGGCTTTAATTTTAAAGTGGCCTGCTTGGTATCGAAGTAAAGTTTTAGTGTATTGGAACACCCCAGATTTTCTTCGGATGGGTCATTTAACCACATCTATATTGTCCAGCACATGGCCTTACGCATTTTCGACATGGCTTTTTGGTCGTTCCCTCTCTTGATCCCCTGGATCCCCCATTCTGCTGATTCATGTATCTGTGTGGGTGCCAGTCTCCTTGCCTCACAGCCCCTTGCACCCTGGGGTCTCTTCAACCCTCTGACCTCACTCTGATCGATGCTGGGGTGGAAACAGCGTAACATTCCGCCATTGGCTGGTCACGTGGTCAGGTCAGATGACGTCACACCCCAGCACGTCTCAGACGCCGCGGAGGCGTCTCGCGATGAAAATTAAATAAAAAAATAATTGATTGTGAGGTTGTTAGGGATATCAGCAATCACGTTGTTGCTGCTAATTGGGCAGAAAATTGTTTGTATGGCGTTGCAAGCTTGAGCCTGCAGATTTGTTTTGTTTTTAATAGGAGCAATGAGCAGTTTTATTAATTCATACCACATTTGTGTCATCTGTTAGTGCTGGTACCCCAGCAGATCTAGCTCTCTACCAAACGAATAGATTTAATGTAGTAGGGCTAGTGTCAGCAGAGCGTTCAATTCTCGAGGGCAGTTAAGAGGGCCTGACCCCACCCTGGCTGTGTCGGTGCCCTCAGTGTCATGATTCACCCTTAACATGGGACAACAAACAAACATAAACATGCAAATGCCCAAATATTGATATTCTGAAGGCGCGTCCCCTGACCTCTGTCGTAAGGTGTCGCTAGTGTTCACGCGACCCCTAGTCACGTGACCTTATCATTCTACTTCACGTGACCTAGGTGGCGCCAGTGACCTTCCGGTGCAAAAAAGGCCCCCAAAACACTGGAGAGTTATCAGATTTCTGCTAGTGGCTGCTTATTAGACCTTGCAGAGTCGTAGATAAACACAATAGCATTAGTAGTTGGCAGGGGCTGCAGAATCATGGGGGTGTCAGGGAGCCAGATGAAGATGCAGTCCATCTCAGCAGTCCATCTTGGCATAATGCGATAAATGCAGTCTCAAATGGCGCCTCCTTGTTATCTCCCTGGCGTCGGGGTGTCCTCATAAGTTGAGTGCCTTATTCAGCAGTCCTGCCACATCGAGCCAGCCCACTGTTTCTTTTGTCTAGTGGTGATTCTTTCCAAACACATTTTATATATACATTTCTGTTTGGCTCGTGGCTGTGTGAAAAATCCCACGCTTTCTCACATTTCTGTTTGAGATTTCACTCCAGATCCATTGATTGTGCACACCGGTCACAGAGATTGCTGTCAACGACTTTTGTAAAAGACAAACTGCGGTGAAAGTCTGGTATTGTTCTGTGAACAGCATGACAATCGTGTTTTGCAAAACTGCTGCCAGAAAAGTGACGGTGCTCTCCTGAAACTGATGGAGCCAGAAAGATAAGCAGAGAATTCGCCAAGCGTATTTGTATTTCATTTCAGTTTTTTTTTTTGTGGCACTTTTCTGTACCCTGCGGATGATGTAAGCCGGCAAGTGCCTTGTGGAAGCAGAGGAACAGATAAAGCACGTTGGCTTATCGGTTGGTTGCAAGAAGATTAGTTGTATCGTGGCCAGGCCTTTTATTTAACCTGGCAGACCTCCCAGCTAGATAAAATCAAAGTGGGAGTTGTGATGATATGTGTCTCGGGGGATTCCCCTGCAGGAGGGCTGTGATCAAACGGCCACTTGTGAACACAAAACAGGACAGGAAGGCCACACTTGAACGGCTTGTGGCCATTATGACCATGCCAGTTCAGCCTGCTGACCGATCGATTGGCCCTTTTGGTTTGGTTAGCAATAGGGGCGTGGCGGGATTCTGTTCTGGGTGGAATTCCAACAAGAAACTGGGGCTAAAATGGGCAAAAAACTGACAGCGAGACCCTCCATGGCCCCTATTAGTGTGCTCTTTTACGAGTTGCGTTAGCAAAACTGGCAGATCAGTGGCTTAAGTGTCGACACCCCTTTACGGACTGTGAATTTCACTGCTGAACAAACACTCAGGAGAGAGCCATCATCTCTCGTCTCCATCTGTCAATAGATAGTCAACTTCACATCCAAACCGGTTTAAAACATCTTAAAAGCTTCCCAATTTTTCCCTGAAAGACTATATTTTAAGAGTATGGATTCCCCCAAGAAGCTATTTCTTATCGTGCCGTTTCAGAGTGGCCAAGGCTGTAGTTTATTGGCACTTCACTCGATTTGACAAAATCTTTGGGCCATAAATCATAAGCTGGATTTTGAAATTGTTTCATAAGTGGGGACCAAGGTCCATCCAATCATGCCGCCAACAGCAACATCCCCCTGGCTAAGCCTATCGACAGTTTTCTAATGGAAAGGCCAAGGAGGTGCAAGGATGCCAGATAATGATGAAGTAAGTTTTAGTCCAAAACAATTTTGGGGCTGATTCAAGGTCAGAACAAATGATATTAATGTGGCCCCTCTAAGAACAACTAGAGCACTTAGAGGGATGCGTGACTTACTTTGATAGCCGCATCTGGGCATTGTCTTCCTTCTGTGTCCTCTGGCCATGACAATACCCAGATAAAACATCAAATGTAAATGCTAATCAAATACAAAATGTACAACGACTTTGATCTGTCCATGGAGTCCAGTACAGAGAGTCGGTGTCACTTCAAAAACGTTTAGAAACCTATGCAATTGTATGAACCTGAAATTGTACAGCTGTCGGACACTGGAAAGTGTATTGGGTTTGAAATATTGACCCAACCTTTATGCATTGTTGCCCAACTTATATAGGCAACAATACACAACCCCAGGTTATTCATAATCCACCGCATTAAAGGGCATTGTATTTTCCTTTGTTGCCAACCGCTGTCTTAGCAATAATGGCAGGTTTGTGCGTTTCAGGCTTGTTTCATATCTGGGACATTATTGAATCTGTGCTTTCAATATTATGCTTTTAAGCGGAGAGAATGTACTTTGTTTGGCGCATCTGTGTCTCTTCAGCGTTCCTAAAAATGTTTTCTTCTTTTTTCTGCTTTCAGAAGCTCAGAACTGCGCAGGGAGCATCTCGGCAGCGGTGAGTGTCTTGCATCGTGTAATGCCTTAAAAGATATTTGTAATCGTGTCCAGGAGAAGGCTCACAAGAAATGCTCAAGAGGAGTTGCTCAGTGGTTGGAACAACAAGAGGCGCTAAGGAGCAAAGCCGTCTGGACTGCCTCCACATCTGTTCCTCTCCCAAAACCCGCATTAATAGCAACTTGCCTCAGGTTTTTTTTTAAACAATATTGCATGCATTTGTAAGGAATTTGAATAGGTGGATCGATACACGAGCAGGGTGAGCTTTGATCTTACTCAGGTAAAAAGAAAGGGGTAGGGTGGGCATTGTGGTGGGCTCAGCCAGGGGTCAACCATATCACCCGTTACTTCCGCTAACTCCCCCCATGAGCTATGAAACCCTTTTACCACATCATATCCCCCGTAAACCCCTTAAACCCTCTGACTCAATGGCCCATCCCTATGACGTAACGTTAATGCCCTTAAGTGCACGTGTCTTTCAAAGCATCATGGTCTTCACTTGGCAACAGGTCTTGATAGCAACCAATAGAGCCACGCCATATTCATGCCACACTGCATCTATTGACCTGCTTCTGCTAATGATGTATGCTACCATGCTCTGAGCACACTTCATTAATTTCCTTGTGCTTGCCAAATATCTTCTTTTTTTTTGTGTCTTTCTTTTTCCATAATGAAACACTTTTAAGCAATGCCTAATATTTTTTGGCTGTAAAGGATAAGCCTTGTTTAAATATGCCTGACAAACATAAAAGAGGAATGTAAAAGAAAAATATGCAAAAATTCCATGAAACATGGCATTGTGCAGTGTTAGTTTCTTTGCCATTTGCAAAACATACATTATTCAGCATTACCTACTGGAAGATGGAGGACATATATGTGATTATATATGCTGAATGCAGAGAACATCCACGCCAGAGAACGATCATTCATTTAAACAGATTAGTTGAACATGTGACGCTGCATGATTTCCATTACTCCGTCATTTAAGCACCATTAATTATGAAAATAATAGCCAAAGAATGAGATGTAACATGATTAAGCCCTCTTAGAGGAAAGTAATTCAGTTACAAAAAAGTTCGATAACCCAGATTGTCTTCACCAAAGGCTATCTTAATGGAAATCAAAAAAGCCAACAGGACGCTTGGTTGAACTTCATAAGCAATCATCATTGATAACTTGATTGCATAATGTTGGGGAGAGCCGGAGGGTGTCAAGCCTTGCTAATCCCATTTGGTATGCTCTCTCTGTTTCTCCCACTATCCCTCCCTCTCTCTCTCCCTCCCTCCCTCTCTCGTCAATGGGGTACCACAAGGGTGTTCAGTGGCGCCCCCTAGCGCCATAACGACCGTGATCATGCGTTGGGATGGCAGCATCTGCCTGAGGAGGCAAAGGACAGGACAGGCAGCTATAGTCAACATGGCGTCAGCTTTAGCCGCAGGACATGCGCGCAGCATAATATAATTGCCCAGGGATAAATGCAATACATAACGAGCAGATAATTTTTGACAACACAGTGGTCCATCGAGACACCTTATCTTCCTGTCTTCCTCTGCTAATATTACATCAATATCGCCCGGGTCTGCATAATCTGTGGAGGGCCCTTTCCTTTCCTTTTGTCTCTAATCTGTTATTGGGACAATAAATGTAAACTGGTGTCTCTCTGTCTTGCTTCTTGGATACCTTAGAACATTGGAAAAGTATAATGGATTCTTGGAAGTATAAGTATTAGTTATATCCCGAATACGAGGGAGTTAACTAACATTTTTGTTGGTCATATCCTGACGCCGAATTATACTCCATTAGGCATATTTACTCATTTGTTTGATTGTTTGTTTTATTTGAATGCCTTTTTTTTACGCAAAACCAGTTCAGTTTGGTCTCAGGAGGGAGTTAACCAATATTTTCTTTGGTTATTGCCCACTCAGAACAATAGGGTGTTAAACAGTCTAAGGGGAGTATAGTCGTGATTATTCGGCTGATTGTGTACAATGTGTTTGTACAGTCATGACATGCAGTATCCCATTGAAAACAATGATAATATCAGTCTTTTTTCCTAAACATGACGTTCTACAATGCAAGCAATCAGCAGAGATTACTTTGGAAACTTTCCCTCTACTCTGCACATCAGTCATTTACGGTGTTTGGCATTCAGCATTCAGTAACTCAATCACTGGGACACGGAGACTGCGCAGTCTTATCTCTGGTCACACATTAATCCAAATCCTCACAGACCCAAAAATCAAGTCCCTTCGATGCGGTTGGCAACGCATCAGAAAAAAAATTATCATAATTAGCCAAATTATGTCCTCATAATTCTTTTTTACCCTTTTCATTTGGCGGGTAAAGATTGATCAATTCTAGGTTAAATGAGTGTCAGTTTCATGGGGCATTTTTCATTGTCAGCCATGAAAATAGACTTGAGTAATGACGAGAAATCTGATCAGTGCATGAAAATCAGTAATTGATTAATCAGTGAGGCTTGACTCAATTAAGGGTTTCTTCTAATCTTTGCTATTATCACAGACTGGGGCAAATAGCACTGCATACCCCTCCGCACCCCCTCTAGGGCTCCCACACCAGGATGCCAATAATCCCAGAATTCCGTGTTAAACAAAAATAAAACCATCCAAGGGTAACCATGACGATAGGGAGGCTTTGTTTTTGCAGAGTTCCAAGTGATTGATTGTAGTCGGAAGTTAGTCACCCTTGATAGTCATTGAGAGAGTTAGTCACATGGATTTTGCCTCCAATGTCTGGTTGTTCAGTCAAAAGAGGTTTTTATGGCAAGAAAAGTGTTTGGATTGCCTAAAAATCAATTCGGTGGATTCCATTACTGTTTGGATATCAGTTTCGATAAGAATTGAAGTTTTATTTACGCTGTTGGTTGTAATTCGAGAAACTGTCAATACCCTTGCTTTCCCATTAAATTCATTACACGCTTTATTATTGTTGAGATTTATATGCATTTGCTAAATGAGTTTGCTCGTTATTTCAATGCAATGCCAATAGCCTCAATAAATACCCAATCACACTGAGCTGCGCAGAGTGGACATTATAAGTGGCATTCAGTATTAGCATATCAGCCTGAATTTCACCTATTGGTCTTCTGTCTGTCTTTGTCTGCATGTCTCATGTCTTTTGCATCTCTGTCTGTCCATATCTGCTTTTTAGTTCAAAGACAAGGTCCCCTCGTACACTGCACGGTGCTTGGTGCTTCAGCAATGCCTCATGATGCCGAGTGACCTCAATGTCAACATGGCAAGCTTGTGCTTCAGAGATACCACAACCATCCATGATAAGATCAAACAGGACAGGGGCCTGTGCCTAATGATCACTTATAATGTAACTGTACCAGCTGACTCATGCCTCCCATGCTATCGACTCTTTCAACTTCATTGTAGCTGGTGATGTACTATGTACTGCTGCAATCTGATGGTTATTATGGTCATAGTAGTTTTAAATGGATGCCTTCAGTCAGAACTCGGAATCGGTTGATTGATATTACACATTTATATGCACATTAAATTAGATTTGTCAACCTTATGATTGTTATCATTGAATAATAATACATAAATAAACGAAGATTTCAAAATTGTTGAGCCCTGCTGAAGGACTGATTAACAGGGCTCCTGATTTTGAATCAACTACAGAACCTGACATGCAACTGACCCCACCAAAAGGACCTCACCAACTAAATCCTGTCGATACGTCAATACCAATAGCCTAAAGCCTGCTTGTAGACGCTTGGATTTCCTGTTTGACAGTCAAGTAACTTTGCAAGCATGTGTCATCATCGCTTTCCTAGACTTGTGCTTCACATATGTCCTCCTGTGAGCCCCCAAGGGTGCCAAGACAGATCAAAATAAGAAACCCCTCTTGGGTAAGACAGTTTCACATGTCGTTATGCCAACAAACACATATATTTGCCTAACATATTGCACTTTAATTGAGACATATTAGTTGACGCTGTTTTATTAGTGTTCACCAGACTGGAAAGGTGGGCTATCAGATGACACTGTTACCTGTTGGAATTGACAGCATTTTGGCCTGTTTTATTGGAGCGAACACAGACACCACAATGGGCCTCTTTCATGTGGCCAAAGTTCACTTGTTTGTATAATATTCTAGGTTTTTTTTTTTTTGGGGGGGGGAGGGGGAGGGGGGGAGTGCGTTTGAGTCCCATTGCTTTAATTACATGTGACCATTCCCCAAACTTCATACTCCCATGCATGACCAGTCAGGGTGCAAAACTTGGGGCAGTGCAGTTTTGGTACATTCATTACTGTCCTATTTTATACAAGTGTCCCACTAAACACATTAGTTTTTGTCCTCATCAATTAGAAAGTTAAATTTCTTTACATAAAACGCGGTGTTATGGGGCGTGCAAATACTCGTATCTCTGTAATGCTCCTATGCTTATACAAGTGTAGTAGGTGTGAATAATATGCAGTAGTTGGGGTTGTTACAATTGTTCCTTATCATGAACCATGCAATGACTACAGGGGCGAGTACACAGTATAGCCTATTCATTCTTGTCCAACAATGTCTTCTCAATCACTGATTAGGAAAAAAATTGCATAAATATTAGGAATGCATTAGGGTATCTCACTCTCAGTAAATGTTTGTTATTGACGCCTGTCTTTGTCACAATGTGGATCATATTTTGTCAAATTCTCTCACAGATGCAGATCATTATGACACCAGATTATTTCCATATCATTTTGACCTCCAGGGACACTGTACTTGGAATTGCTGTTTTTCAAATTTGATTGTGGGAACCTGATGCATAAATGGCACTTGACTGAGTTTTCAGGGCATTTGCACCGGCCTTGTTTCCTGTAGATATATGTGATGATGGTATGACAAAAATATGTGTGCATGTCTTTTTAATCTTTTGTATGGAATCTTCAGACGTATGGCATTTTGCTTTAAGCTAAGTACTTTTAAGCATATATATTTTAGAACACAGATAGATATTTTTACTCTGGTATAGGATATATAGAATTCAGTAGAATGCTATACAGATTATAAATACTATCCTTTGCATCCATGCATTACTTTAAGAATGGCTTGCAAGAAATTCAAGTGTGTCGATAAATTTGATGTGTATATTTCTGCACAAGCAAGTTAAGAAACTTTCAAACCTTCTGATGTCATTGTAGAGGTGAGGATGCATTGTTTTCTTAGTAAGGTTCACTTTGTCTTACCCAAGAATACATGAAGCATTGGGCCACCGGGTGACCTCAGCAAAAAGACATCTGTGCGTCGCCGCATCACCACCTGCCTCCGCTGCTGCTGCTGTTGCTGTTGCTGATGATGATGCTGCTGCTGCTACTGCTGATGCTGTTGCTGAGGCTTTGGCAGCAGTCTCCGTCAGGCAACGACAGGAGACAGACGTGCTTTGAGTTCGTCAGAGATTAGTCTCAAATTTGACAATCAGGATTACATATGGTGACAATTGATGACAGTGTTGCAAACAAGGTGCATCCTGTCATATCTGTCTTTTATTGCCATATATTTCAATAGCGAACTTATCTTGAACTTGTAGGATCAATTTAAAAGTGGAATTACCTGGCTGCGTGAATACTGACATCATCATAAAACTGCATCTATTGCCCAAGGACTTACATATTTCAGTTGCTAGTTATTAGGCACCTGAAGGACTTGCCAGGATACCATTTCATGACAGAAAGCATTTCATTTTGCACTGGACTCTCGAGGTAAGCTAAGTACACCGTGTTAGACAGCAATATACTTTTATGAAGCACAGGCATACCGAGGACCTTCAAAGATTTTGCTAAGTTTTGCGGAGTGGTGCGAATTTCTCTACACAAAAGGAGCTTCAACTCTGTTCGTGTGTGTCCACATACTACCACAGCCTTGTAAACTACTTGGGCCCATAGTCCGGAAACTTTCACACATTATCGCTCGGGTTGCGCTTGCTGCCAATTGCATTCTCGCGTGCAGTCGCTGGGAGAATGTCCTTGGACACTGACACCCAGACACACGCGCTTCTCCAATGGCTGAGAAGTGTTTAAGCACTTATGCCCAATTACAACTGACAGGGATTTGCAAAACTGTCATGGATGATAAGTACTCAGGCAATACAAATTTACGCCTTAGGGGGCTCTGTTTCACTTAAGGTCCCCCTAGTTAGCACCTACCTGTCTTTATGTGAACATTGGGTTTTGTACATCTATTTGCTGAAAGCCACACAGGAGAGAAGTTCTCTTCTAGTATAAATGGCGCTTGGCGGCTTGAGTGATCTTAGATTGAGTTCTGAATATTATGTATGTGTATGTAAAGGTTTATTTAAAGTCGTTGTTTAAAAGCGTAAACACTTCTGTACGACTCTTTAAGTTTACAAAGAAAAAATCGGAAATAACAAAATCGAAAATACCCAAATATGAAAAAAAATATTTAAGGGTTTTTAGTCCATTGCTCTTTTCATCCAATGAAGAAATCTTTTGATTAAGAAAGTTTAATTCTACCATCTGACATTAACCGCTCCCACAAAACAGAATAGAAGCCTCAATTTCTGATAAGGAAAATGCTGTATTTTATTTGGCTTCTTTGCCCAAAATCGGAGCTGCTGTTTGGCTGCTGGTTGGGCTAGACCTGTTTTAAACTAGACTTTGTCTGGTCTACTAAGGTTTCTTTGAAAGATCTAAATCTGCTGCTTTCTCCATTATGAAGAGAGACCTCACTTTCGTTTCCTCCATTTAGAATCATTACAAGTTTACAACCTCTTTAAAAAACCTTAGACAACGTGTCATCATATTGTCAACATGGTGTAAAAGTAAAAAGTTGTCAGAATCGCTGAATATGATATATCATACAACATTCATTTTACAACAAGAAGTCAGACTACTGTCCAAAAAGCCATGTATGAAAACAATTAGTCACCTCGACGACTCTTCCTTTCATTGATGTCATTGATTACCACACTATATATAGCAATACTTATCAGGCCATGTCTGCGAAGGCATATCTACAAAGGCACTAATTTTAGAACATGACCAATCATCCGCTGCAGGTGATTGAACACCAGTAAGCCCAATCTGCTGTCAATAAAGGCAATCAGGTAAAGAAGACAATCTGGATTGGCTCCTTTGTCTTGGGTCTAAGCTCACCTGAAGGGCTTCTCAGGCAGAATCATAATTAGTGGATGAAAGTCCCCCGCCCTCCCTTTTGTGCTCAATGTTGTGCGTAATATAATAAGCTATTGTGTGATTGGGCTGCTGCTGATGCTGCTGCTGATGCAGTTGCAGATCAAGATGCAAATTAAGATATTCATAATGGATGGAGTTTCTAAAAGATGAAGCAGGAGATAGATCACGGAATAACCAGACCCCAGAGATTTTGAAACTTTCCTAGTTTTAATATTTAGATTTTGAGCTTTGTCTTAACCAGACAATGGTGAAAAACCGTACAACAGGGTTATGGTAATATAGAAATATGGCTATATGATCACTTTAGGGATTATGCTTCTAGGAAGAGGCCACCAAGAAACCAGAGAAGATGTTCTCCTGAGGTGAGAGGCACCTCAAATGTCCACCTCAAGTTTCTTGCTGTCCACTTCTGTTTGCCCAATGCAACACCAGACTGCAAGATCAATATATATGTCCATAATGCAGGGCTTAATGGGAATTTGATCTAATAGCAGTGAATGGCGAGAGCTGGCATTTGCATAGGTGTAGGTTTTCTTTGCTGGTGCTCCGCTTGAGGTCACTCAGGACAAGTATTAATTCATTTCACGGTGTAGTGCAATTCCTCTAATCGTTTTTCCAAATATTTGGGTGCATTGACAGAGGTCAGGAGGATGATGTCTCGGGAGTTCTGCCTCTGATTGGGTAAGGTTGGCAAACATATCACATTTGATAACGGTCTAATGAGAAATCTATCATGCTCAATGATACGGGAAGTCAGACTTCAAAGGCAGTTTGCTCTGCATAGGTCATGTCCTTGGCCACAAGTGCCCTTAATCCTTAGCCAGTCCGACCAGGGCATCAATGAGGGCTTCATGTCAGCCCCTGGCACGCAACACATGCTCCAAACATTGCTCTTTTCCCCTGCACCCCTCTGCATTCAGCACACTCTTTGTTCCTGAGAAACATTGCATTGAGCACTATGGTCTGTGATGAAATAAGATGCTGTGTCGTTGATTCGTCTTAGGATATTGTCATCTCAAGAACAGTGACTGTGCCATGCTGTGGATAACATGTCACCTAGGAATGATCTTGATGTTGTAAATTATCAGTTTTTTTTTTTCCATATTGCTTCTAACGTACGGTGGTCGAGGAGTTCACCTCGCGGTATCGTGGTTTCGTGGGGGAGAAAGTAACCTTTGTACCATGAAAGTACTAACTTTCGTACCACAAAAGTACCAACTTTCGTACCACGAAAGTACCATCTTTCGCACCACGTACTAACGTGAAATGCTACGTAATCTGTTGTTAAGGTTATTAAGGGAAATAATTGCCCCTGGATCTGCTCCTACCCACTAACGACCTGTCCAACTGATCATGGGGTCAAGGACCTGGCATCTGTCAGTTCTCATGAATATTCAACGCCTCTAACGAGCTCTGTAACGTATACACTGGGTGACGTAACAAACTGGAGCATCCGAGGATGTGCTAATCATGTAAACACTTGAGAGTGTGATTTGAAGTGGACGCCTTCATTGTCTTAATCTTGTTTATATTATTATCTATTCTAATATATTTTAAAACAGGATTTGATTTTTTCTTATTCTTGTCATAGTAGCAAAATCTCAGCCATATGTAAAATCATTACGAAAGACTATTTTGGCTGTTTATTGGAATAATGTTATACAGTGGCCCATCTGTGCTTGAGTGCATGCATGTTGTCCTTTTTGCATCAAGTGATTCAGGCTTGTTTTCTCTCCTGGGATGAAACAAACTTGTGAGGCTGCGAAGGGGAAAGTGAAAATTGCTTATTTGCTGGCCGACAGCTGTTTTGGGCCAATTTGCTTGAGTGCAGGGACAGGGAATTATTCATACACATCGTTTGGCTTAGACCATGTGCTTAAGTAAACAAAGCCAGTGGAGCAAAATAATGAAAGAGGGCGAAAATGAAACACAAGTCGCTAGCTTTCGATCGATGTTGCACTGTGCAGATTGTGTAGTTCCCAAAGAGGACTTCTAGCAGAATCACAAGACCAGGGACCAAGCTGATGAGTGGTTGCTGAGGAGTTAGCCTGCGGATGGTAGTGCTATTGGTAGGAAGGGGATTTGGGGGCCAAGGGACACGCATAAGCACCGGCCATAAGCAAGGGATGAATACAACAGGTTACCCCATATAAAAAGCCATTTATAAACAGCCCAAGGCAATTTCAATTGAATTAGTTTGCCCCTTGCACCGCAGCATTGTCCAAAAGCTGTAAAAACCAGTGAATGGTTTATGCCTGCCTAATTCAACATGCATTGTTAGGTCAGGGGAGAGATTTTGCACCATCGAATCACAGCCAGTCTGTCAGACCCATTCAGATGCATTGTGTTTTTGTTTTTATTTGCTCCCTGCATGAGAGGGGAGTACGCGAGTCCGCGGGGTGTCAGACACAATGGTGGGAGGGGATTGGGGTAATATTTTGTCACAGAAGGGTAACTCGTGAATTAAGACGAATTAAGACCATCGGTGTCTATCATCCCTGCTTTCTGAATCCTGAGCAAATCTTAACACAGGCAGGAATGAAAAGAAACCCTGTGGAAATCTAGCAACCACATATGCAGTTCTTTGATGTCTTCTTCGGGAATAGAATCTTAATGGTTCTTAATAGAATGAAAAAGCTTTTAAGGAAAATACAGGGAAAGGTAATTAGTCATGTTAGGCTGGAAATTAGCCAAGGGGAGTGCACAATCAAAGGTAAATAATTCTACGGTTCTTCCACAAATGCATTTGCAAGGTATGATTGATTTGGGAAGATACAGGTGCAACTGCAACGTAGTAAGTTGGCGGTTTCAAATAATACATTTTATACTGCACATCGGTGACCCCCTAGGTATGCTTTTTTCTTTTGTCTGGCCACATCGTGCAACACGCAATTTCGGCCAGATTACATCAGGATGAGGTGAGCTCAGATGATGTCGAATTCACTTTTTGATATGATCTTTTGTGGCTGTCAGGGTCCCCCTACTTCACAGCATGTTAGCCACGTGCTGAGGTTCTATTGTACTCCGTCAGAGGGCACTGGGGGCGGTGATGGCTTTTTTACCCTCCGCCAGCTGCCCTTACTGCTGATGCTGCTGCTGATGCAGCCTGTTGATGCTTGAGAGGCTCGTGGGCACCCCACCCAGCTGGCTTCTTCACTGGTTATAATGTGTTCGCCCGCATTGACATTGATGCTTATTTAAGTTGTCTCTTTTACAGTTTTAGGCAAAAAAGACATCTGCATAAATCTGCATTAGTCATCCGTCTTGCTGTGTACTTTTTCAAAATTTAGAGATTAATTCAGATATAAATCTAGTTACAGGACGAGCAGGCTAGTGGCATTATTCATGTTACCATAAAACCATCAGCAAATCAGATACCAAGCGTGTAAAATCTGGCTTTAATGACGCATGATACATTTTAATTCACTGGGTTTGGTTCTGATGCATGATTACAACTGCAAATAAGTCATAAATTGTGACAGGAATTGCACAAGAACACAAATATGGCTTAATGCAGGATAAATTTGGAACTTGTGCAACAGTTAAGCCGAAAATTATGGCATTGCAAATGCCACAGACATTTGAGTTTTTCATAGATAAAATATTGCTGTAGGAGAGACTGGATTAGGTGGTGTGAGACCCTGAAAAAAGACAGAGTTGCAAGCAAAGTGTCACAAACATCTGGAGTGCAAGTCGAATCAATGTTCTATAAAACTGTGGGGCATTTAGTGCTGATAGAACCCCGGTTACAATGCACCCACCTGCGTGTCTCTAACAGGGCAAATGAAGGCCAATCGCTTTCTCTTTTGTACCTGGCTGGGCTCTCATGATGGGAACGTCTGCTCGATTGGAGTTCCATCAGTGACCCACTTTCAATGGAGACACACATTTCTGCCTCAGCTGCTTGCATGTGGCCCATGAAACTAACCCTTGTTTCCTGGTCATGGCCAAGTCAAGGCCAATCAGGCAGCGAATAATTGAATAGGCAAAGATAAAAGGACGTGCCTGCAATGGACAGTGGCCAGTGTGGTCTGATCATTGTCATGGTGGGAACATTGCCAGACAGCCTGACTCCTTTTGACAGCACTGGGTGTACTCACTGTGGATGCTCTGTGATGCCTTTGGCGCTGCATGACCTTAATTGTGCTGTGGTGAAGTCATCCGATGGTCACAAATGCAACAGGACACAATGATCTTGCTGTTTGCAAGCTTTTTTGTTCATCT
Source organism: Alitta virens (assembly GCA_932294295.1). Taxonomy (NCBI): domain Eukaryota; kingdom Metazoa; phylum Annelida; class Polychaeta; order Phyllodocida; family Nereididae; genus Alitta; species Alitta virens. The sequence continues at coordinate 11,043,749 of OW028577.1, read as the reverse complement.
GATGATGTTGCTGCTGCTGCTGCTGCTGCTGTTGCCTAACAGCTTAAGGCCTTCCTGTTGGACACCAACTTCCTTTTTCCCAAGGTTACTTGACTCAGATGTCCATTTCAATACTTGTTGCGAGAACACTTCTTTTTTTCTGCCTTTATATTTCAAGTACGTTTTCTCACTAGTTTGGTTGTTTGCCTGATAATTAATGACTCTATTATGAATTCCCAAACAAGGAGCATCTGAAAGACATCAGCAACCTGGTAACGCTTGGTTGAGTAAGTCGCATCTGGCAGCCCCACCCCCCATTCACCGTGTTCACGCTCATTGTGTTCGGTGTGGTCATTTGGTGTGGTCATCGGAGTGGTCAGCTGCTGGTCAGTTGCTGCGGAATCTGCCCTTTATGACCCTCCCTAGTTGCACATCATTTGTCAGTGCTAAGCTGCTCAGCTCAGCCTGGTAAAGTTGCTCAACAACAATTGCAGGACAAAACACAGCTTGATTTGATTTCCTTGAAAGGATCAAACTTAGCAGCAGAATCTTGGCTGTTCCTCTTGTGCAATGCCCATTTAGCAGCATCATCTTGGCTGTTTCTTATGAGCAATGCCCATCCACCTCATTCCGTCCATCCATGACACAATGACCAGATGCATTAGATGTATTACGACCCTCTGAGGCCCTCATGCAAGCCTGTCAAAGCTGTTCAGCCCTAGTCTATTTATATCCTTTTCATAGCCCTAGATATCATCACAATGACGCCATCTTGATGCCCTCCTAGGTCCTAGATATGCCATCAAGGAGAAGGGCATGCCCTTCAAGGCCCTCCAAGGCACAGGTCCGCTCTAGTGGAGGTCATTCATTGCCTAAATGACCTTGCCTTTGACACGTACATGCGTCATGATCACATGTTGTCATATTTAAACCCTTGAGCTACCACTTTCGATTATAAGTTACCAATAAAGCAATGTTTTCGTCACATGTTTCATAGCTAGGACTGCTAGTAGTATTTCATCATTTAGGGAGGTCGACCCCCGTCGCATGTATGTCACAGTAATGCTTGCAATATCATAATTGCACAATACAAGTTATGCAACCATAGTTGCATGTGGTGGAAATGTGCGTATGTTGGAGCACATGCAGAAACAACAGGCTGGTATTTGATGAATGCAATTTGCCTGCCGGATCTAATCCTCTAAAATGCTGCTCACTTCCTTTGTTTCTGCAGGAGATTCCGACGTTTGTTCATTACCGACATCAAACAGACTGCAGCGCCGTCTAGCGTCTAAGCTCATTAAGTTTGCCTCTACCGGAAGTGGATTGTTTTGTTCCTGTTAGTGAGCCGGTTGCGCATGAGCAGTGGAATCGGCTGCCTTCTAGTCGGATGGGCCTCGCTCGTCCCATTCTAAGTCAATAAAGAAGAAAGGCAAGCGACAGGGCGACATAGAAAGGCTTTTTATGGGCTTGTTTGATGGTATCACTGGCGTGTTATACAGCGAAATGGCATCTGATCATGGCAGCGCCCTCCCAAATTATGTCATGATGACCAGCACTGTATTCGTAATGGCGGACCTTCATTGCATGCTTTGGCCCCGAGCTCCGTTTAATATCTGAAGGTCAAAGGGTAAAGCGATAACCTCGTTGTTGTATAGCCCTCTGTCATACTGGCGGACTGATTTGCGGACAAATCAGTCTGAACAGCATCTGTGCACGGAGAAACTCGTCACTGCTGTCACTTTGCAGATAAGTGCAAAAAATACAAGTGCCAAGTGAACTACATCTAACAAGACTACTTTTGCCGAAGACGCTGCAACTTCGATCTGTTGTGCTTTAAAAAAACTGTACATCTGTTGTGCTGAACGCTGCGTGTGATTACGTTCCCATAGAAATATCCGACAGTCTTTGAGTCTTGGCATGTTCCTGGCTTGATTCCCAGTCCCCGTCTTGTGTATGCCAATCTTCTATATGAACGATCATATATTATTTATGGTTCTTTGCAAGACTAATCTTGTCCTTGTACATGGCTTGCTTCATCTTGGCCCATGCAGATGAAAAGTATTGTATTTTACCGAGCTGTGTATGATGAATGCTATAAATATACGATATATGGAGCTTCTGCGGTATACTTGTAGCAATTCAACTAAACTCACCGTAGTATATATATATGTATGCATGGTGTGACTCAAGGTGACGTTGTGTGCCACTACTTATGTATGATTTGATTTTAATTACTATATTAAAGCTTTTCTTACAGCTGTATTTCCAGCGTATAAACTGGCATATAGTTAGTTTCATAAAATATGGTGGACTCTAGACAGCTGTAGCAACCTATTCCTGGCTGTAACTGTAACTGGCTAAAGCCAGCTGCTTCTGCCTACTCCTAGCTTAAAGTCGGCTTACTACTACCACTGAAAAATAAACCTTGGTAAATGTAAGAAATTTCTCTAATATATTTATTTGCAATAGGCATATACTTTTAGATCCTGCTTTGAGTAGCCAGCTATAGCCATACATTTCTGTTAGTGGCAGGTAGCATTGAAGAGCAGAAGTTGTTTAGCTTTGTCTAGGTTCAATTTGACAGTCCATTTTTAATGGAACTAACTGTAGTAAGGTTTACACACAAATGGCACTAGACAGACTAATAATGCCTTATCCAGCAAAAGCTGTAGCAGGAATTAAGGAAGCATCGATGGAAGCAGAAAGTAAGTAGCATAGAGCTAGGAGGAGCTCAGAGGAGCCAGCCTAAATCCCCATGAATAGCTTAACGATTGCCTACTTATGGGGAACAATGGGAGGACTGGCATAATCACACTTAAACTAGATTGAAGGGCGGATCAATGGCTAGGGGCTGGTTGCCCACTGCTGCTACATGGCCTGGGTTTCGTAGGGGATGATAAGCCACACATTGATTAGAATCTCTCATGGGGCTTCCATTTTCCTTCTATTTTGGCTTCTTATGTGGCTTCCATTGGCAGGTCACAGACATCTTGTGAAAACAAATCAAACCAGAAAGGCGACACTTGATGGGATTGAACGTTTGCAGTCAGCTGCCTTTGAGTCCCGAAACATCGATAATTCCTTCGTCCCTGGCTTTTTTCCTTGTTTCGACCCTTTTGCCCAAATACCATTTTGTGCATTGCGTCGTGTTTGCTCATTCTGACACATTTTCTGGTGGCTAAATCGATGTTCAACGTATATCTATCAAAATACCCAGATAGATAGATACTTTATTTTTATGGAAATGGTACAAAATTATTATACAGTAAGACATTTACATGATGTTAACTATGAATTATAATCTATTATAAATATAGGTCCATCAGGAAACCACCTGAGCATTAGCTGTAATGGTGGCACATTCAATAAATGTTTTGTGCCTAGTCATTACTCTTCATGAAATACTTATGATTTCGATAACACCAATACGAACCATTACCAAGACGACTTCACAAGTGTCTCCTACAAAATACATTGTAAGTCACTAAATCCACTTTGTCAGTGGTGATGTGCTGGCAAAGTCAGTGGCTCAGCGTGTGTCAGACACTGTCTGAAAAAGTTTCCATCTGAACTCAAAAACAGTTTTTAAAACCAAATGCAGTTTTACACCCCAGTGTGAAAAAGAGCAAGTACAAATCACACCAGTGGGATTATGTTGTACCTCGCCAGTGTTATCGCTCAAAAATTCCTTGTGCCAGATCGGCCCCCTGGTGGACTCCAAACCAATGTGAAATGGATGGGCGCCAGCGATGCACTTTGGATGGTACTATATGATGAAGTTACAGTGTGATGGGACAAATTCATACTTTGCTTGAAGGTTCGGTCGTTTATATTGTTTTTATATATCTGTGCACACAAGTCTCAGACAGACTCAGTAATAGATTCATATTCAATGACAAGGACTTGTCTATTATTCCGACTATCGGACACTCGAAACCTCGCTTTAAGACCACCTTACTAATAACACTACCTCTCCATATAAGTCATACAATTTTGACCCAGACCATACATGTATGTCGGCCATAAAGTTACCTCGATTTTAAGGCCACAACAGCCTGAAAACAAGTGTGTTCACATGCACTTACTAGTAAGTGTTATCGTGGAAGTCAGGGCATGATGGGCGCTCAACTTAACTGCCTCTGGTTACTTTGTGGATTGAAGTTATGATAGACAAATCTCGAGTTCTGTAGCATAAGACCCATCTCGCAACTTCATCGTGGTCTCATATGCTGTGTGCTTCCGTGATTTTATATATTCTGTATTTCTGATTTTACTGGGGGGCATCCACCCTATGGGTTACTGTATATTAGGTGTACCCCCATTACCAGTCAGTGTTACATAATACATGAATATCACAAAACTAAGTTGTAAAATTGTATTTGCGGAGATTGGTGAAAATAAATAAACTCTAACTCATAAGAATAAGAATAACTTTTCTTTATACTCGACTGACAATAACATACAAAACAAACAGCCTGAGGCTGATAGTCTAGAGAATGAACATGATCATGCACCCCGTGACCCTCCTATTATATTCGTGGTGGTCAGTATCACCGACCTTCACAATAACCATCACCGTGATGACCAGACCCCGTCTCTTTCATATCAACATTGTGTCCCCACAAACATTATGTCAGTCCATTCTGCAGATGTGCAGGCCTGCAATGCCCTGCATCTCCTTTCCCTCTGATGTTGTCTCTTTTGATGACATCCTGATGAGTAGGTGGCCATGTTGGCATGTCCGTTTGCATTGTGGGAGCAAGTAAAGTTCATGTTTGACACAATATACTAAATGCAGGATGAGGACCTTCCCTCTGGGCACAGTTTGCAAACTGTTTGATGCGTTTGCCCTCTGCCACTCTCCATCAATCAAATAGTATTCTACCACCGCATCACTGCAGCTGCGATTCCAACTATCTCTGCGCATGAGATCTATTTTCAATTTCCCCATATTCCTAAATCATACACGTACAATGAATTGCTGTCGACGCTATTGTCAGCACCACAAACAATTCCATTGCTACCCACTGAATATGATACAAAAATTGCCATAAATTGATCTTGTGAGCTGGTCCAACTTGAATTGGTCCAGGAGTAATTTACAGCTATAATGATACCAAAAAATGCGACCAAATACAACGAGGATGTTCAGCCATAGATTGCGTTTTGTGGGCAAGTCATTTGTCTTTTTAATGACCGAAGGTCTGGACCTATCCCATGTACTTTTCTGTGTAGCACTCGCAAGTCTCATGACCAGATGATGACGGTAATTGAATATAAGTGGTAGATTACCACGAGACACTACGTGTAGCCTAAAATAGCTTAATATGCAGACATAATTTGACAATGTAACACATATTGTAGGTTTTAAAAGAGTGTCAATGGAAATATAATGATGGTTTTTTATGAGTTTAAACATTCGTTGAATCCTTGTTTACTCCTCGAATTATCTGTAGGGGGCGTTGTGAGTTATTTGTACGAGGGGCGCCAAGTTATTGAGACACCAAAAGAGAAGCCGCTCGAAAATGTGCCAGCCGATATCTCAAGGAGATTATGATATCTTGAGACACTTTTAATGTGCTTACAATCGATTTTTTCCTGTGAAATATGACTCGGGGTCAGGACTTACTGCCGTGGAGGCTTGCTTGTAGTGACAGAGATTTACTGAGATTAATTCACGCCACTCCCGATAGGGGGATTAGGGGGCTGTACTGAACTTCCGTTGTTTGCCTAGGGCCAGGTAGAGGGCGCCTTCATAATTCCTTTAGCAAATTGAAGAACAAGACAGAAGCATATTTCAAACATTGTGTTCTCTTTCAAGTTATTTGCTTAAGCTGATTTCTTGTGTACTTCAGTTGTTTACAACTCAACTGTGATGCCATGCATATTATGTTTCATTACATCAAATGAAATAATTTGATGGACTTGAAATGACATTAAGAAATCTCTAAAGGTCTGGAGATAACGTGTTGTTGCTGGCCTTAAATATCCTCAAGTATGACATCCAATCCTGACATCCCCAAGATGAAAGAATTTGAGTGGAGGTTTGATTAAAAAGTTGAAATGTCACCCAAAATTAATCTCTTGTGAAGCCTATGCGCCTGCAGTATGGATTTCAACTTAGCTGATTAGTTTTGTGGCATTTGGGTGGAGGCGAGCTGCACCTTACTTACCTCTGGCTCTTTTGCAACATGGTCTAGAGTCAAATGTCACCTGCAGATATATGTGAGAGAGAAAGCAATTCAGACCTCCCAGAAAACTTCAAAGCAACTCGTTCTGCTCATAATTAAGGTGGCGATCGGGGCGTTTAGTCCTTTGGCCATGTCTGACCATCGGCCATATACAAAAGCTAGGACGTCACTCACAGACTACTGGTCTGTTATGGAAGGTGACCTCTGGTCTCCGGGTCCTTTTCAATTTTGGCAAGGGCAATGAGAGAAACCAACAGGCAGACAAAAGGTCCTCTGGGCCAGGCAACTGTCACTACTCACTGCGGGTCTTCGGGAGGGGGCGCTACAGGCGATGGATGACCCCGTGCTTCCGGCACAACGTCCTTGTCTTTCCCTGAAGGTCATTTGTGGGTTGAAGGACGACCGACGTTGTAAAACATGTGAAGGGCTGACTACAGAGAGGGAAAGACGGCAATGAATCAGCCATCCAAATTGGGTTTTACCAACAACTATCCTTCTCTGTTTTGTAACAAACGGTGTGGACATCTTTTTCCCTGCTGTGACCTCTTCCAAGGACACCTCTCCTAGTTAGCCTCTCCTGTTGGGAAACATAAAACTATCGAACACGGAAGGCTGTTTTGATAGTAGCCGAATTCGTGGTTGGCGAAATGAGCGGGCGCTGATATTATGAGCAAATGATGAGGCAATTTAGGTTATTATCGAGGGCAGATATTGATCAAGCTGAGGCCTCTCATTGATTTCTTCATCGTTGGCCATTGTTGGGTCCCTCTAAGCCCTGTTTCTCTCCAGCTAAGCATTTAATGGCTAATAATCCTTAATAAACGTAATTACAAGCCCTATCATCACCATGTCATTGATACAATGTTGAATTATATATTAAGTCAGTTTGCACTAATGTTGCCATTTAATCGAGAGACCAGTATTGGTATTCAATCATAAATGGCCAACGAAATGGATTGTTTTGACTAAAACCCCTAATTATGAACGTCAGATTTTATCTGCACTCTCCCGTGATTGTGTAGCTGCATGAAGCAAACCTGGTCACCTTGGTTGATGCCTATAGTTGATATCATGCGCACCCTGTTTCTTGAATGATCTGCATAGTTTACCAGAAGCTAGTTAGGTTACATTTATTTCTTGGAAAACTAAGGGAAAAATCTAATTTGAAAGTGATCTGAGTCACTGGATCCTGCTACCCACACCTCTAATGAATTAAAGAAATTTAAGGAAACTTGCATCTGCAATCAAATTTTAGAGCGGGTGATGGAGGGGCTTTTATCACGGCATCTTGTGATCATGAAACGGATATTTCCATGCGGACCTCTTCTTCCAGATGTAGACAGTGGGACTCTTGGATCAATATATTGATGCCCTCCAACTGCCATTTGCTCTTAAGACTTCTGTGTTTCTCCTGTAACTGACTATTTCACAATGTGTGTATGTTGCGGAAGTATATTGCAATTATTGCATTCATAAATGAATCTCTGCTTATTTTGGTCCCATTAAAAGACAGTTTTTGTAGTGTGTAGCCTCGTATTTTAGCACCATTCACTGTGCATGAGGATTTGTGGTTTAATTTTAGACAATCAATGAGGTAATTTTTTTTTTTTTGCTGTAGTCTTAATGTTATTGGCCTGATTTAGTCTCACACAACTAGCTGTCAGAGGCAGACATAACGGTGAGATGGTAATGAATGGGACCCTTATCGCACATTGGAACCATGGTTGGAAAACTTGGTTATTTTGCTTGTACTGACTTCTCATGTTGATATTTGTAACAAAATTGTCAATATTTAATTTGTGACAGAATATCTTAAGATCACTAAGATGACCTTTCCATGTTCTCTTTGCAGGTCATCGCGGTGAGTGGACCATAGGAAGCAAAACGAAGGCAATTTGGTGAGTAGAGCGCACGTCCGTTTCCTTCATCTGATTGTTTTGACATTCCAAACCGGAAGTGGACTGCTAATGCTGGGGTCAAAGGTCGGAAGACCACAGAAATATTGGCCTAATTTGAGGAGGCAAGGCGGGAGTCCTAGGGGAGGGTGTGGTGATGAGGACACGCAGGAACAATGAATATAGATGGAGCCACTTGTCACCACAAGCAGCAGTCTCCTGTTCTCCTGTTCTGGACACAGACTTGTGATTGCAGGACGACCAATTCTTGAAGGTTAAGACTAACGACGATAAATAGGCTGTAGTTCTCTGTAATATACTTCCAGCATGAAACTGACTCATCCTTTTCTTGAGGAAGATAACATTGAAAATTGCATGATAACGAGAATGACTGGTTAGAGATATCCCAAGTCTATATTTACACCAAAATCACCGCATGTCACTGTGGATGACACAGGTGTCATAATGTAGATGTATAGGAAATGACTGCATGTAGGAATTGAAGCAATTTTGGCTATATTACACTTGATGCATTCATTGTGCATCCTCTTGCATCTCCTTATCAATGAGATAGCCTTACCTGTTGGACATCAGTGGCGACAAAAGAAGCAGAGGAATCGGGAGAGTAGGTGATGAAAGGGATGGGGGGAGATAAGAGTAAGTAAGTGGATTAATCAATGGCTGCTGAAGGCGCTGAGTGATGGAAACCATAGGACCACATCCTTGCAAGTGGTTCTATCAGCTGCAGTATCTGCTGCCCCTTGGATGCTGGTGGCCCTGTATGAGGTGGCCTCTGGGAAGCAGCAGAAGGACAAGCTCTTTGAGTATTCAGGTCATCAAGGCCCTCGTCAACAGGCTGCATATTGAGAGGGCTGCACCCCCTGATTGGTTCTATTGTCCTTACACAGCCTCCCACAATGCATTCAGCTCCCTACTTCCACCCCTAAACCAATTGCTGTAGCGCCTTAGATCTACATCCTTGGTGCCAACATAGGGTGTGCAATGACTGCATGGAAAGGTTTTGAGCCTGGAGATAGGCATGGACTGAATGCATGTTAAACAGAATTTTTTGGATCCAAAACTTAGTGTAATTACATTTCAAAGATTCCACAGTAAGCTGACGAAAGTTAGAATAAAATCATGCAATGGTTGTCACAGTCGAAATTAGCCATTGTTTCTATGTCAATAGATGCAGGGTCACAGCATCACCCAGCATCACCCAGCAGCAGCAACAGCAACATCAGCAACATTAGCAACATCAGTAATATCAGCAACATCAACAACAGCAGAGATTGTTGATAGTTTTCCCATCGTTGCAATCATAAACCCGCATCTCAACTGTGAACTCATCAATCGCAGCCTCTGCATCTCTGTTTTCGCGCCATATCAGATAATTGCACAATGCAGATAATGGTGGCTCCATAATAACCCCTGGGTTGGCTCCCATCCTTCATGGGAGGTACATTAATCAGCAGGCCCTGTACCACATCCCAGCCAAGGGTTTTCCAGGATAATTGTCCTCTCAAAATATTATTAACCCCACAGCACAAGCAATTGAGCTCTGCACTGCCTCTGAAATTGCTTCAATAACAAAAGAGAAAGAAATATTCCAAACAAATGAACCAGATGAATCAGTTCTAAGATGATTTGCTTGTAATGCATTCTTACAAATTGATTTAAATCGTTCTGTGACCAAGATGTATCATTCTGCCATAAAAGGGGAAACTATTTAAGGACTTGGTTGGTGCCTATTTTTTTCTAAAGCTTACTTTGAAAGACGTCTGAAAGCTCGTAATAATTCATGGATACACACTATGAAGGCATCTGAAAGTGAAATGTTTACCTTGAAATTTTGCAATTTTCAGGCAAACACCTTCAGCATACCAAACAATCCGTTGTTTGTAGAAGAACAAACACGAATTCCACTCCAGCAATTTTGCTTTTTTTTCTCAATGCCTGCATGTCTACAGAATGCATAACTCCCAATTTTGAGACACTCTGACTGGCATAACTCTCAGCTACATGTTGTATGAAGGCCATTTGAGATGAAAGTTTGACAGCAATCTTCGCAAACATGTTGTAACTATCAGTTTACTTCTGTTGAGTGCTGGGTGCATTAGAATTTAATTTAAGCTCTGAATGTGTGGAGGTTGGCAAATATATTTTGTGTAAAATCAACCTGCAGTGAACTGACCCTACAAGCCACAATGCCACACAATGCCAGGGACCTGCTGTGGGGTTTTACTGGATTTGGTGACACTGTTTACCCCACGAATTCAAAGGCTTTTACATACATGGACTGTCCACCCAAGAACGTGACCAAGGACCAGACACCTAGGCTTGAAAAGTGCATGCAAGAAAAGCCCAGGGTTTGTACTTGGGATCTCCGATTCACTAGAAAAGTAACTTGTCTTTTATGACAATTTTCTCCTGTTGAATTTATCCATTATACGCTGTATATATATCATCCATTGCCATAAACAAGCTAACCTTCAGGTTTTTCTGTCCTCAATATATTGCAATATCCACTTTACTAATGCAAAAGATGGCTTTTTAGAGACACTGTCCTTTTCTATTTGAAACAAACTAGATTGCATATTGTGAATTGGCTCAGAAGACAGACTTGTCAGCCCTTTTGTATTGAAGAGTAGCTTAAGGGAACTTAACTGGACCTGTTATGCAACCAATTCACAAAGAACTCACAGGTCCATCCTTAAGGTGAGGTGCATTCCTTAATGGATGTGGATTGCCCAATAGTTCGTGGGCTTAATGTACTGGCCAGTTGTCTCAGAGAAGGCCATTAACCGGTACAATGGCAAGCTCCAAAATACTGCGCCTTTCACTACTTTCAGTCAACCACTAATGGACCAATAAAAGCGTGACAAAAAAGTCCTAAAGGAAAACCAGTTTTCTCTTTTTAACAAGCTTCATGGACATGAAGTAATTTTGATGCAATGACACAAGTTTACGTTCCGTTGCTTTACATGAAGAAAGTGTTCTTTGAAGATAACAAGATCATCTTTTGATGCTTAGGAGAAACTTACCAAATGAGTGAATATTTCCTAGTTAGGCATAAATAAAATTTAAGAATCACTTGTGCAATCTTCATTTCCTATAAGGTGCTGAATCGTACGATGGAGAGCTTTATATGTGTGGTATTATTATTACTATATATACTATATTGTAGAATAGATTTGTTTTATAGATTAGTTCTATACTTATACTTTCCAAAGTGTATATAATTATTCCTAATAGGTCGTACAGAAACTTCGGCTTGGGTCATATATTTGGTATTGTACATTAAATGTGACACCGTGATTTAAAACGACTTTAAATAAAATTTTACTGACTTACTACTATAACATTATAATTACACACAACTAAAAAAGTTGTCTAGGATTGGTGACACCAAGGTTGCAACCTAGGAAGGTCCTACATCTGGGCTGAATATTATTTTGTAGTGTACATGTAACATATGATGCTATAATCTGTATAGTGTAATATGACTCCATATTTCATTTGAGTTATTCATATGAAAACCTGACCCATTCATCATGTCTACATCATCCTTCCGTTACACCTTGCTTTGGGGAATAAAATCAAACCGACAACATATTCACATGTAAATTACAGTTGGTTTATGTCAAGTTATTTGCTCAGCTGCATATGGCTGGTGACAGGAGGAATTCATAAACACTTGAGTGATGTGTTAGCGCGAGTTTGCTGTGCAGTTTGCTACATACAGTGAGATAGTCAGGTGTGCTATCTGTTATGATATTAGATTCGGTGTCAGCAACTGCAGACCTGTCCATGCTATAAGTGCTAAGTAAGTTGACTGAAGTGAGTGAAGAGGCTGCACCATAACTTTCTCTAAAGTGTCTGCATTTCTGTGCTCTAATCAATGGGCCATGAAACCGAGTAGCCCCAAGGCAAGTTCATAATCACAGGATCCAGAGAGCTGTGAGGCAATCCAACTTGTTGAAAGTTCAATAGACCTCACGCAGCCATGGTAGCCACAAGTGTTGGGTTAACAAGGCCACTTAGGGCCTGATTTACTATAAAAGGCTACACTCAGTGCCCTCCCCAGTGAAGGCTATCAACAGACAACTGTCAGTCATCTGTTGCAGTCTTGTTGGACATATATATTTCTTGTCTTTGGTATATCTAATGCACTTTTTATTGCTTTATAGAGAGTTACTTGGAATGTCAAGAAGGAAAGAGACAAATGAGATTTTTAGATTAATGATATACTGTATACAATTTCAATCGTGTCTCCTCAAAGAACATTACTTTTTATGTGTGCTATTTTCCGAAGTGATTAGGATTTTATTTTGTTTTTATAGGAAGGAACCAGACATAACGCTGTATCTATACATTTTATGTGGCCAAAGAAACGCCCTTATATAAAAATAACGTGTATATTGTGAGATATTAGGATTTTATTTTATTTTTATAGGAAGGAACCAGACATAATGCTGTGTCTATACATTTTATGTGGCCAAAGAAACGCCCTTACATATATAGAACGTGTATATTGTGAGATATATTGCCATGATTAACAGTTGGAGATCATTGTATCTTGGTGTCAAACCAATCAATATGATATTTGAGCGAGAAGTACCCAGTGTCAGTTACCCACATAAATCACTGCATGCTGAGCCAAATTACCTCTTTAGCTTTTGACCACAGTTTCAACAGAGTATATATAACCACCAAAGTGATGTGTCTGTGTATAACCCCTGCTGCCCTGCATCAATAGCAGCATCCCTTGGAAGCAAAAGATGCGGGTCTGAGGATGCTGAAGGGGCTGCTGAGGCAAACGGCATCTCATCAGTATTTGAGTGTAGACCATCAGTCAACCTGTCAGCCTACACTCTAATCACAACTGTTAATCTGACCAATGTGCTTTCTTCCCCTGACCCACAGTCTCCCAGGAAGGACGTGCGAAGGCCTGAGAATGCCTTGATGGTCACTGGTCAGCTGGGCAAGCCTTGTCTTTGATGGATGAGATCCCATCAACTATGGCTATTACCATGCTATTCTTGTACTGGTACATGCCAGTGTCATGTCGTGCATGCATTTCTGGCAAGTGAAGTATCGATGAAAAGCATGAAGAGCATTGAAGGACTTCTAAAAAGTGCTATGTGCAAGACTTCAAGTCAGTGTGTGAGCTGTAGTCACTGGGTTAATGCGTACATATTGTAATAATGACTGATTACACCAAAAATGTTTTAGGTGTAACCCACGCCATGTCATAGACTTTATACTACCATAAATACAAAAACAACGCAGTACCTCCCTCAAAATGAGAGTTCACTGTGCTGGCAACAACCAACTCTAATCAGCTTGGCCAGAAAGGACATCTACCGGGGCCAGACTGCATTCAGTGGAGTTAGGTGACTTCACCTGGCTTCTCACTTTACCAATTAGCGCCACCAGAGATTGGCTTGAAATTGCAAGAATTTTTGTGAGCTGCCAGATGGCGAAGCTTTTGTTGTGGATTTGTTGTCAAACATTTCTCTGTGGATGGTAGCGGAAGACTGACTATTACTTAACCAAAAAAAATAAAAATGTTGCACCCAAGTATACCATAATTTTATTTACTTTATATCTGGTTTTTTTTTTACAGATATTGTTCTTCTGCATGTCTAGTAGTTCAAGGCAGAATTATTTTGTTGTTCAGATAAGTGCATTAATAAGCTACATTATGTTGCTTGAGTCATCATGTAATTTTTTAGTCCAAGAGCTAACACACAAGAATTACTTTGACCCAAAGATAATAATATTTTCTTTCACCGAAATATATGAGCAAAATTGCCAAATTCACTCTGCGACAACTGACATATGTATTCGTTGCATGGAAAGCTTCCTTAGCCGTGTTTTCAAAGTCATAGCTCTCTTCTCTTCTATACTATTGAACATCGTGAAGACACTTTGGCTTTCGTGCTTGTGGACATTTTGCAGGGAAGCTTTCTTGACTGCAATTAGAAGATAAGTGAGAATTATCTGTTGCTTTGAGGAATGTGTCCTGCCTTAACCTGGTCGCGTGTTCAGATCCTGTGCTATACCTGTGAGTGTCATTGTCAATTGGGCCAGGGAGTTTATGATCCAGAGAAATAGGGTTCACTATAATGCCAGTGATTTGCTATGGAGATATTGGATTGTGCCCAGGGCTCTTACGAAACCCCTAATCAAGCATGCTTACCAGGTGAATGGGGTGTGTCACTGTGCCCCACTCTGTCCCACAGTGTCCCACCTGACCTCAAGGCCCACGCTTTACCCCATTGTCCCCTACCTATCCCTGGGGCTGGCTGGGGCAGGCTAGGGGCTGGCTGGGGTAACTTGACCACAGACCATTTGGCCAATTTCCTACACTGCGTGACTCTGTCAAAATGTGGATTTATGTGCCTGATTTATATTTTTGTGCATTTTTTTGAGTCACTCTGTAATTGGTTGAGCACAACGCAGGGGCAAATGTTACGATGCACCCAGGCAGGAGGAAATTGGGGTGAAGTCTTATTGAAAACACATTTCAAGTTTTAAAAAAAAGGTAAAACCATTGAACATATGGGCCCCAGGGATATGAGCAGTACCTTGTCCGACAAAACTCATCACGTAAATTTAGGAACTATTTTGAATTCCACAAATGCATCCTAAAAGCCAAATGACATCCCTCGTACAACCTCTGGCCTTTGCAGTTGTCGTGAGATTTCCAATAATGTACTGGCTAAATGAAGGCCTAAAACTGCATTTAATTTCAAAATAAGCAGTTGCGAGGTGAAAATGTGACTTGGACACAATTAATTCGGCCCCTCGGGGGGTGAGTGGTCAGGGCGGGATTATTGGACACATAATTGCTATTTTCAAGGGCAAAACGACCCCAAATAAATGTACAAGCCCATGACACGCGACTGCTTTGTTCTCATGGAAAACTCCCCTGGCAAATTACAACAATTCTGCCTTTCTTTGTCGCGAGTAAAACCTGGACAATTTGCCCGTTTTTAAAAATAAATTTCACCAAAGCTCAATCCAATCCAAAGAGACAAAATCCAATTGAAAACCCTGATCCAATTGGAAGAAATTTATTCAGCCAATCGCAAACGAATAAAGTTCTGGTGTTTTCATAGTTTTGTCATAAAAATAACATCATAGCAGACGATTTGTTTACATTTCTAGGCCCTTGTTAGCTCAAACATAACATTAGGCCCACTTGGCGGCAAAAAAAGTTGTTGAAGACCAAGATCAAAGGGCTTGCCTACCTTTTAGGTGAAATGGGTGCGTCCATGCTGTGGCCCCTGCGGAGAATGGACTGTTCCACGGCGGCGCATCCACAACACAGCACCTTCAATCACATGGCGTCTGCCTAGCAAAGAGAGTACTGCTTTGATACACACTGTGTATGCTCACATTTTGGCTTTGTTCTACATTGGAATACACTGTCATCAACTGTAGAAGCGTCGGCAACATCCCTCAGATCTTTGTTGAAGTTGTTACATCGCCATTTGTCGGTGGCAATCTGGAAAAGTTACGTTTGAAGACGGCGCAGAAGAAATTTGGCTGAGAACTGCAGGCTTCGCTTGGTGAGGCGCAATTTTTCAGTCTTGACTGTAAATGATACCTCCTTGTCAACTTTTTCTGTGAAGCAAATTTTTCCGTTTTTGACGTGTGCTATGTTCTAGAGGCTTTCTTTGGGACTTGTTGTATATGTTACTTCCTATTGAAATCTAGGTGAGCATAGAACTAGTTCTATGGTCTGAGTACAACTTGATGAAAATAGCTGAATGATGTGCAAATAGGCCTAAATCGACCTATACAATTAATATTTGTAATTAAACTTCTGGAAATCATCATGTAGTTATGAAATACATAAAACGATGTTATTCATTAAATATAGGCATCCAGGCCTAAATCTATTAGTCAATCTCATACACTGATATTGTGCAATCAGCAAGTCAAGGTCTACCAAAATTAGTGCTCAGTGATTAAATGCCAGCAACAAAACAGACTAATCCAAATGTTTACAGATGGTTTACACTCACCACTAGGCGTTTACATAACATTTATCTCACAAGATCTGGCTATTCGCCCCTTTATCAGCTGATTACACAGCACTTCTGTGTTTTGCATAAAAAAGCCAAGAGGCCGCAGTGGCCATGTTATGGTTTTATACTATGGCAGGTGGAAAGCATTATAAAGGCAGGAAGAACATGAAATGCTATTTGCTAGGAATATTTCTGACATGTTCGTCGTTTATAACTCATGGTCTATGAAACATAGTTAATGGCTAAAGCCCTCGCACTGCTTGGCTCCCCACTGAGTACTCATCTTCAATAAAGTTGCCGTCTCGCCCTCTCTCCCTCTCTGCGGGACTGGGCGAGATTTCAGTCTGTTTATAACAAATCGTCCACCGACAATTTCCTCAGCTATGTTGTTCTTTTCATCACCTATTTAACGCAAATTCCTGCCTTTTCTTTCCCTTTTTTCCAAAGTAGTGGTTTGGTAACCTCAATGTAAGCCATGTTGTTTTGTTGACAATTTTCACACTTGGCAGACGATCTCCTGGAACTTGACAGCATTGATCAGACAACTGTAGCGCCAATTTTCCGCAATTTCTGTGAAGCACTTTCCTAAACTCGGAGACCGCTCTAATCTTAGAATGTCGAACTGGAAGTGGGAATTTTCATCTTGGAGATCAAAGGGAGAATTTTGTCTTGTAATAAACTTCTCGAGCCAAAGGAAGTTGCAGGGAACTTTGCCACATGCGCATGCAAATCGCACATAATGAGGTTTCTTGTGGAGTTCTCAGTGTGAGTAGATCATAAAATGCAAATTGCCCGAATTAAACCTTTGAAAGAATATCTTCAGTGCTTTTGAAGATGTTCTCAAGTACAATTTCAAGTGTTCTTTTCTGGGCTAGACGTCAGAGATTTCACGAAATTAAACTCTGTCTTTCAGGGTTTGGGAAATCTTGATAATGCGGTGTGCATCCGAGTGTAATAATGTTATGTAGTGGGAGAGAGTGGGGAGAGTTTATTTTCCAGTATTTTGCTTTTTAATCGAGTGGGCTGGCTGGGAGGTTTCCTATTTATCAGGGACCACACATTCAAAGTCCTCGTGAATATCAGGCATTTGCAGCTCACATTATCTCATTTGACGCATTCGTGTCTGACCTATTCACCCTGCACAACAGAGACCATTCTCATGTAGCAATTAAAATAATTGCAACAGTAAACTGTAAACTTAGTAGCCCTGCAGCCCTGTCAGTTTAGGTCATATAAAAAGCCTTAGGGCTTCAGTTTTCTTGGTTTCACAATAGACTGTGCTCTGACCGGGCACCCCTGACCCTCGGGTGCCACTCAAGTGTTTGTGGGTGACTGGGGGTGATGCTTGGCATTAGTTTTGACAATGGGTGACAGGCTTAGAAGTGTCACAATGAGTTCGTCCTTTTCTAAATTGGACCAATTGACGTGACTCAAGGGACAAAAAGATGGTGGTGTGAAAGATGGTAGTCTGGCTTGATTTCACCGAGTACTACAATACATAATTCGTGTTTCCAAATTGGAGCATTGTCGAAATAAACATAACAATGCACTTAACATGCAACTGGCATTAAAAAGTCGTAGGAAATGTGTCAGGAGGTTGAAAAGTATCCATGTGCATTGTGCAGTCAGTGAATTATGCTTGGTTTGGCCAGTATTCTTTGTCATAATAGAATGGGTGCACAGAACTAAATCAATCAGTAGATCATAGTATATGCCTGTTCTAGATATAATCTAGACAACTTACTAATTGATAGCTATACCCTTCACTGTTGTGTCCCTGGGGATGCGTTATAGGCTGGGGTAGTGGTCAAGGCAGTGGTCAAGCTGACCGATGGCCAGTGGTCACTCTTGGCGAGTTCATTTCACTCTCGTTAGGCTAACCAGGTGGGGCGGACAGCATGACAAGCTACCTAACCCCGCACACAGACCCCCCTGGCTATGAAGTTTCACTTCTTTTCTTAGTGGTCAAGGGGGCGTGTCCAGCCCAAGGCGGGCGAGCTGACCGCTGGTCATTCATCCTCGGACCACCGACTGATCCAATGGGTGCACCCCACCCCCCGCCGTTGACCAAATTCTGTGAAATTGCAATATAATTAGCATCTAAACTTGGTGATGGATGCGACTCTATGATTTATGTTATCTGTCTGATGTTTTTATTGCTAAGTTCAGGAAAAACCAACTTGTGCATGAAATTGTATTTTTCTTCAGAATAACAAGGACCACTTCTCTATACAGTACACATGTACAACATTTTATGAAAAAACGCACAGCTATTATGAAATAGCATCTATAGTTCACCAGCCAAGTACACAAAAATTGATCCACGTTCATATATGTTCTTTCCCTTTTCTTGTATTTTTTTTTTCTCCATCAATTCGTTGTTTTTGTGATATGACCTGCAGATCGAATATGTATGAAATTTGATGATAATTATTGACGACTTATTTGAGCTTGGATCTTTTATTGGCACATGAAGTTGCTGAGTCTCGGTACATTACAGTGTGCCCATTTCTTGTGTGCCAGCAGGGAGCCTTTTTTGTACTTTTCATATATGTAGTGTGCTACAAAAACTGGATGTAAATGTTGTTGAATTTCAACAGAACATGTGATTTTAATGTTAAAGAAAGCTCGGGTAGTGTTCGTGAAACACCCTGCTAAGTTCTTAGACTGTTCTGTCGTGCTTTGAATATTAGGGAAGAGTGCTGTGTATTCAAGAACACGATTTCAGACACCAGACAATGTTGCTTTGATATGGTCACGGAGCTGAGTACCTCCCATCCACCCTTTAGGGCCTTTGACTATTCACCCATCTGTTTGGGTACATTGTATTCTGGTCATGTATTCTGCTGCTGTATCCAGAGCATCTGAGCAGGTGTCTGGTGCACGGTGATGCTTATGGCCGTTACCAAGGTGACACGACCAGTTACCTCATTATATTGTAACCCTAGCCCATGCTGGGAGGGATGTTGCTGCTGTGACGAGAGCTCATGCTTTGCCATCACCATCATTGGTACATCTAATCTGCGCTGAACCTGGTCTCATGCACCGGGCCCATCATAATTCCCTGGTAGATGCTAAATTGACAATTAGACAGACATCATAATTCCCTGGTAGATGCTAAATTGACAAGTTAGTCAGACATCATAATTCCCTGGTAGATGCTAAATTGACAATTAGACAGACATCATAATTCCCTGGTAGATGCTAAATTGACAAGTTCGACAGGACCCTCATTAGGAAAGATTATACCATAGGAGCTGAGCAAGGGCAGGTTAAAGTTCTTGGACAAATGCTCTATTTATCCAAGTTAAAATTCGAGTAGGCATAGTTTTAGTGCTATTGAGACAAGAGTTGACTGAAATGTAGTAATAATGCACTGTATTATAGTTGGACATCATTAGTAATTAAAAGACAGAGGTATATAGTTTTTACTTCATACTAGATGTATATATTGGAGCTCAGAATGTGGCCTATCTGCATCTGCTAGATCTAAACCAGAGGGTGTGAGGAGAGCCATTGAAGTTGACGAAAGAGCCAGAGACAAACAGCAGGGCTCCCCCAAAGCAGACTCGAAGCGACCTCAACTAGACGGGGACCTGTGGAGTATGTGATTAGCTCAAAGCAAACAGCGACTGGACCAGGATGGACCATGCAGGGTGGACAGAGGGTTCACCAAAACGACTGGTGGTCTCTGCCTGCAGCTAGACCATAGACTCACGATAGACTGGACTGGTGGGGAGTGCTGGGTCCTCTAATGAGCCCCCTGACCTCTAGCCCAGAGGTCAAGCCCTCTATCACTCTGCCCACCAGGTCCAGTGTCCGAGGTTCCTGCTCATCAAGCTCAGATTGAGTGGTGTGCTTGAATGTCACCCCATTGTGCAAGTGTGAATTGCTAAGAAATACATGTTGACTCTGCATGATTGAAAGGGCCTAGTGAGAATAAAGCCCCAATAGATTGAAGAGAGTGGGGCTTGTTAATCTGATAATGGGCCCGAGTGTCAAACCATGTTGTTAAAATATTGCAGGATCGAGAGGTGGGAAGAGTTGGAGCGATAAACCCATTGAAAAACGCCAGTCCCTTAAGATTGACAGATGCATTCAACATGGATGTGATGTCGATTTTGTTCGTGGTGGGCTGATATAACACTTCAAATTGTTTGCTCAAATGAAATGACAATATCAATTTATTACAGTCTATGCCTATCCTAACAAGATGAGAGTTAATTAAAACTTACATGGACTCAAACTTGTACAGTTATCTGATTAATTAAAGGAATCAGGTCAACCGAGTTAACACCGAGTGGCTATTTTGGGGCTTTGGAAGCACCTTGCTTGTCGAGAGCCGTGACCAGACTTAATGCTGGGTGTATGTAAAGAGAGGTGGATCTGTAGAGCATTGATCAAGCCAAGCCTGGTCTGCTCCTCTAATACTGCTTGAATAGCAGCAATCATGGCAGTGGCTTGCTGACCACCGCTGACCAATGTCCACTATTGGTCAGTAAATGAGAGGAGGGTGGAGGTGAGCCCTACATGGACCAAGGTGCTAGCTCATCCTGAGGACCTGCTGGGCCCTCGCCCTGGCCCTAATGTGTCCCTGTTCATGTGAATTATAGAAAAGCCCTGTGCTGACCTCATGCTGGCCAGGGGGCACTCTGCATAACTGAATGACCAACTGGCAGTTCTGCTTATGCATTTACCTAAATCATGTTGCTCTAATCATTAGCATATTTAGACAGGTGACTCAGTAGTGGGAGGTTGTCTCATGTATATGAAGTATTAATTAACTCTTGTGTATGTATATTTCATTTGCTGCAGTCATACTTGCTGTAATATCTTATATAGTGCCCCCCCCTACTCAGCAGTCCTTCTCCCTTACACCAGGAGAAAGGTTAGTACGAACTGTGCAGCGTGTCTTCCTGCGAAATGCCCTGCTTCAGGAAATTACCAACATTTTAGCAGTTGTGTTGCGTGCTGGGCCCTGTACCATGCAGTGCTGGGCTGATGGGCCAATGTATGTGGGCCAATTTGAGTTCATGTTATGAATTACCGCCCCTCTGTATTTTGCAACAGGGTCTCTTTCTTCTCCACAATGCCCCACAATAGAGCCTCTGAGCAACAGAGAGATCTGAAGCTCACTAGTAATTGCTGGAGGTTTTTTGTCAAGTTAATTATTTGTCTAAATTGAGTTGGCTGTGGCTGTGGTAGTCTCTGTTTTTCTTATTTTTAACACAAGTTGTGACTGGCTTCTGGCGTTGTGTAAGCCAGCAAACAGCACCAGTCAGTCATTAAAATTTAAATTTCCAGGACTAAAAAATGGAGGCTGACATTGGTCTCTCTGCAAGTTATTGAAATTAAAACATTAGAAGCAGTAGTAGATATTAAAGACATGTTAACCACTAATTGGTCATATCATGCTTGAGGTGTTCTGTCGTTGTTTACAACTAAAATACTCATCTTACAGCAACCACAATACCACAAGTACCATAAATGCCATAGCTGGCCTGCCATAGTGCCATCATAGTCAGATCTAGGAGTCCATTTTTCAGGGAAAGGCACATCTACTGCAGACTGGAGCAGTCCTTCTGAGGGGGCCCTGATAAAGCAGATTCCTGAAAGGCCACTGAACGCTTGTAATGCTGGCCCAAGATAATGGGATTGCTGTAAGCCTCAAAAAGCTTTATAGGTCTACTAGGTGAAGCTTTCCTGACTTTAATTGACTGGATGTAGGGCTTTTGGCTGGAGTTACTTAGGGCGAATTGTGTCTGGAAGGTCAAGGATGGCCAGTGGGAAGATGGGCTGGATGTGATAAACAGTGAGAGTAAGTGGTCCAATGCTGTATCTTGAAGACTTTATGATGCTGAAGTTGTTTTCACACTTTTTTTTTTTTTGTTCCAACTCACAAGTGGGTGTATTATATGTTTTCCATCACCGAGTTGCGGAATATGTTTCAAGGCAAATGCAGAAAGATGAAGCCTAGCCCATATCCAATTGACAAGATTTTTCCCCAGGCATAATTCTTTTCCCCAGGCATTATTCTGATGGGCTTGGTGCCTCAGAACTGCCTCGGCACTGCCCTGTGACCCCACAAAGGCTACCTCGAGCAGCGCATTAAGCAAATACAGAAAATGGCCAAAGCAAGTTGCGTAGGGCAAACAGATAGGGGGCGTAAGTGTGCTGCTTGGGGCTTAGCATTCACTTAATGCTGCCTGCCTGATCCTCCTATCTGGCTCCTCCATATGTTGGGCTGTCAGATGGCAGAAAAGCTACTGTGCCCTCTACAAATGGTCTTATAGCTACAGATTCCTTTTAATATATATACTGTAATCCCAGGTATTATGCCATCTGTAGAATTACACGTGTATATGGGCGTCTTTCAGGCTATGCTATGAATTGTCTCACAAGATGTCTAAGACTGACAAAGAGATGGTGACTTGCACTGATTCCTTTAATGACTCCAAGGTCCTAAGATTTGTTCAGACTCAGCAACCAGATTAAATCGATCCCAAAGTCTTCCTGACAATTGCAAGACCTTGTATGTGGCTTGTAGCCCATGGACATCCCAAGGATGCGGATTTTACTGGTCCTGCTGCTGCTGCTGCTGAGACAGGTGATGCTTTTCTCTTGGGAAGTCTCAGTTTGGTTCTTGACTTGCTGAGGTCCTACACGGGGGTTTGGTAAAGTTCAGAAGTCATGTTCAAGCGGAGATGTTAAGGTCAACTGTGTACTTCAGTGACTGTTTGGTGGAAACAAATGATTCGAAAAACAAAAACTCATTCTTAACTGTGTTACATCAAATGTGATGCAGTAACAACGATTTGAGTGATGTTTCAGTTACTCCATAGATATTTGCTTATAACTGTAATGTAGGACGTTTTATAGGCCACACTTAACAAATGTTTTTTTCTTTTGGAAGAATTTTAACATATTACTGAATTATATTAGAAAGTTTCAAGGTTTGCAAATGTCACAGCATATCATTCACTTCCTCTATATATGTCTGGTGACTTTAAAAGTACTTTTTGACTTGATGAGCAATTGAGCAAAATAAGACATTTACCTTGGAAGTGGTTTAGACTGCATTAGGACAAGTGCAGCAGATTAAGGAAGAAAGTTTTAATGAAGGGGGTTAGAAGTCAATGGATTGTCTGAAAAACTGGTAGTTATCTGTGAGTCTGTCAGAAGTTATAAATGTTGTCATTGAGGCATTAGTTTTCTTAGATTGTCATGATTTCTCGTGCAGTTATCATTGCTAAGAGTTAAAATGGTGTCTATTTTTTATTCTGTGGATGATTTGATTGACATTGTTTTTTCACATGGAAATTTCATGAGATGGAAGAAACCCTGTATTAAAAAGCACCTAAGTGCTTACATACTTAGTTCATGGGAGAAGGATATTCAATACGTATTCATGTATTCATGATGGGGATTCCATATGCTGGGTGCATAGACGTTGAAGCCTGTCAGCTTGGACTGATTTGAAATGCTCTTTTGCCTGGTCTTCTCGTAGTTTCAGAACTGATTTAGTCTTGACAATGTTGTTTCAGAATTTCAGTTCACAGGGTTCAATATCTTCAATAAATCAGTGTTAGGTAAATTAGTCTAATTTAAATAGAATTGTGAATGAAATACCCATTACTTAGTGCACTGTAAAGATGTTATGTCAAACCATGTATTAAATGCCATTTTACCGATTAATATTAGCAGCACAGGTGATATTTATAGGTGATAATTACTAATTAAAATACACACAATACCTTGGACTTCATTTGCTAGCCAAAATACCAAGGTTGCTCGGGAGGTAGGGATTATCAGATCACGATCGAATCAGTACATTAGCTTACATTTGTCTAATTGGATCAATACTTGTACAGAATTTATCAGTCTGGCATTGGATACCAAATAGACTGGTTGTCTGACACTGCATGAGTAATTGCCTGGTCTTATGATTAATAACGAAGCTTCAGTGCATGCAATTTTGATTATGATTAATGGCAGGATTTCTTATAATAAGGTGTGTTCATGTAGTTATTCCAACCACGCCTGCAAATCATGGTAATTCAGTCAATGAAAACAAAATCTGTTTAGATATAGTCCACGTGTAATTATTATAATTTATTGATAACATTTTCTATGGCAGGTATTCATAAAGTTCTGCAAAAGTAGCTTACATCTCTGGGAAGTTTTTCTTTTCTGTTTACATTTCTCCTTTTCATAACTTGAATGCTGTAGTTGATTGTGTTTTTGCAGCATTATATGAATGAAGTGCTTTCGGTGCTGGGCCTCTCTTTTTTTGTCTCCAGACAGATTGAAATTTCAACCATGTTTTTGAAATGGTTTGGGAAAAGGTCTTGCGTGTTCCATTCCTTTTTGTCACAACAAATAACTTGTCATACACGATTTTTTTAGGCCTCAGTTTCTCATGTTTTGTGTGTAGTGTGTTATTTCAGCCTATGTATTATTTATGAATTGTGAGTTATTTCTACAGAAACAGTGGGCTCCATGTTGTTATGCTCTGTTCTGCTTTTTTTTGTTGGCGTAATGATATCTTTCTTTTTTGGTGTGACGCCTGGCGTAGTAATATGCAAGTAGTGCGACAGGTGGGACAGGGGGAGACGTATTACATGAAGTAATGGAAATGATAGGGTGACTAGGGAGGGTTGAAGGTGCAACCCCCTGGTATTTACTACTATTTAGGGGTAATTTTCCTCTGTCATTTCAGTGAGCAGAAGTCATGCACTTGCACCCATGGTCCTTTGAAGTGTTTCTATATCAAAGAAACCTTGTTGGGACAGATCCCTCACCCTTAATAGATTCTGATTTGAAAAAGCCCCAGTGCAACTCTTTCACAAGGGTAAAGGGTTTTTAATCAACGAAAAGAGTCCAGAATGGTCTCCTGAGAGATCTATTTTGTATACAGTTATTTATGAGGCAGTGCTGGTCAAGAACCTACTAATTTGAAGCACAATTTCAGTTACTGCTATTCTACTTCGTCTTTGGCTGTCCATCCGTGGGGTGAAGTCACGGAGAGTTGACAATGTTTGAAGGAGTTTAGATACAACTTGTATTCATGATTGAATTGTAGCTTTTTCATGTATTGTTAAGGTAAGAATTAAGCCGGATATTGTCGCTCTTTCTTACAGATGCATTAGAGTCTTCTAAAAGGGGTTGACATAAACCTTTACATGCACACATGAGTGGCCTTCTCAGCTTTGTTGCCATTCACTGGGCTAAGCAGATTTCACAGAATTTGGAGCCAGAGGCTAATAAGCCATGTCCTGAAGAGGCCATGTTGAATCTCTTGTGTGCAAACTGCTGTCAAGCAAAGACTGACTTAAGTCTGACTTATCCAGTTATCTTCTCAACATAGACTGCAATCGGGCAGAAATAGCCCCACTCAATGGTTACCTAATACCTTGGACACACATGTTGTCCAGTGAGATGCTGACTGGCTCCTGGCCGCAGGAAATGGGACTGCCCCAGGGCAAGGTATTTTGGAGGCATGTTGACATTTCGCAAGGAGTAATTTGTCACCAACAAATGCACTGTTATTTGTTGTTAATTGGGCTTAATGCCATGAATGGGGCTTTTTGCCACAAATAGAAGTAGTTGGGAGTCTTGTTATTTTAATAATGCCTACTACTCAGCAGATATCTTTGAAGGGATCATGCATTTCATCTTCCACTTAAAGTTCACTTTCATCTACTTCCATCCAACCTCTGTAGCAGTTGCTGCTGATTCTGCTGCTGATATGCTGCTGATTCTGCTGCTCATTCTGCTACTTGACTTGCAGTTTTTGGAAAAAGCTCGAAGGACATTGATGGAAATGTCTCGTGATTTCGTCTCACTTGAAATAGAATTCCAAATTGAACCCATTCAAAAATGCTATGTAGAAACAAAAGTTCTAAAAGCGTAATTTTCCCCCCTTACTCTCAACGAATCACCATAATTATTGAGGAAGGAAGCGAAGCGCCTTCTATCGGCTGATAGCTTAGGTTTACCAAAATCGTAATTACATGTTATCAAATCTTGAGACGATGTTGGTTGCTTGATGTGGCGGATTTCTAATGTATTACATTTACTGCCTGTTTAATTAAACAGAGTTGCAGGCCCTGGATATGATGTAGCTGGGAGGCTGGTGTGTGATGAGGTTGGAGAAGTTGCAATAGATGTTACGAGCCTGATTAGTGCTTACTTGGCTAAAACGGAAGTGGAACTAGCAGTGCTGTTGCCATGGTTACTGTGACGCCCCTAACTTGTGACCTGTCAAGGTTTCTAGGTTGGTCAAGTAAATTGATGTAGTCCAGGCTTCTGCTACAGTCTACTGTGACAAGCAAGTCTTCCAGGAGACACTGTGGTGTCCAATGCTTTTCTCTGGTTGTCTTGTTCTTGTTTTGTGTACAATTTTCTCCTGTAGAGATCGACTGTGTTGTATTAAAACGTCAAGTTTATTGCTTGTAAGAAAATCTCTTTTGTGTAAGCTATTGATTGTCAGTGTTCCCTAAAAGAGAAAAGGACCAACTGCCCACGGTCACAATGTGTTAAAAAAAAGAGGGAAGGAACTCAAGAAGGTTTTGTGAAGGTTTCCTCCAGTGTCCCATTGACCATTTAGACCAGTGTCCAGTCTTGTTAGGCTGTCTCCATGTAATGGTCAAAATGGCCTCGGTGCCCTCTGAGGTCATCTTTGACCCCAGTGTTTGCACTTAAGCGCCTGACCTTGTCAAGTTTCAAGGTCACTTGACAGCCAGGTCACTGAGGTCTTCCTCCCTGTCTCCCAATGTATTGATCCCTGCACCCAGGTCCTATGAGAAATGGATTAACTCCCAAACTGTGCCTTCTGCTAAATCTGTTTGCCATACATAGAAATGATGGTTTCTATCATGTTCATTGAAGCCACTCTTGAAGTAATTTATTTGCATCTTCATTTTCGATCAAACGACCTGGGAATAGATAGTATAAAACTAGTACTATGAACCCGCAGAAAGTTTTAGGGTCATGTTAGGGTATTATTCATTGGCTTTGATGGCGGTTTGAAGTGTCATTACGTATGAATTTGTGGTTATGGAGGCATGAATTGCCCTCTATTGATACTGGTGTTTAAGAGGTCCTGAGGGTCATCTTTTGACAGTCAGGTGCTTCACTGCATTGACAGACTGTGAAGGACATTGAAAGGACATCTTGGCCCTTCTGCCTGGCCCTTTTGTATGGCCCTTTTTCTCATCTTGGCCCTTATGCATGGCCCTTTTGGTCGTTTTAGGGCAATTCATATTGGATTCAGACCTCGGCAGGTCCTTATGCTGAGATGGGTGTGTACAAGGACCTGATCAATATTGGATCTTATGGAATCGTTGCTTGGTAGGCTATCTTGCTCACCACTTTTTCTGATGTTTATCACAGGAAAAAAGAATTAATAGAGCTATTGGTAAAAAAATAAAGAGAGGGACTGTTGAAAGGAACACTTTTCAGGTAGGCCTGATCTCTTGAAATGGTTTTAGGCTCTCGCAATGAACGTATTATTTTTCTTGGTAAGTTAGCCAGCAACCAGGCATGAATGAGACAGTATGATAACTATTCATGAAGTATTAACAATTTAACACGGTAATAACACCTTCATTTGGTTGTCAGTTCAATGTACATGATGTAGAAAAAAGAGGAGCCATGCTGACTTCCTTGCCATTAGATCGTTGAATTAATTATTGCCATAATATTTGAGAAATTAATGAGATATAGCATTTCATACGATTCAATACACGCATGCCCACGAGACTTTTACTCTAAACTTGGTTCGGTCACTTAGATATTTTCCAAACAAACTGAAAAGCATTTCGTAAACAGAAATCACTAAGCATTGTAGGTAGGGGACTGTAGGGTTGTTGTTTTTGAAGTGGGAGGAATTCTGGAATTCTCTTTCACATTTCTCCTTTGCTTTCTATTTGCCTGGGGTCTGTTCACCTGGCTGTTCACCTGCCTCTTACCTTGCAATGTCTGCATCTTATAGAATGACCTGGGTGGGCCAGTTATTCACCTCATCTTGAGAGATGCCTTCCTCAGCATCCCACTGCATCACTAGGTGCATCAGCAGCAGCAGCATCAGCAGCAGCAGCAACAGCCCACATCAACAGCCTACATCCACAAGCATCACTTTTTGCTTCAGCAGTTTAGTAAACCACAAGCAGAAGACTAGCCTGGCCTTGTTTTCTATCAACATTGAAAGCATCTCTCTGGCTTATTGTGGGTTCACTCTGTGTAGAATCAGCATCTGTTCGATATACTGAGATGTATTTTGGGCCGTTTGATTCCCTTCAGTTCCTGCGTTGTTTCTTTTCAAAGATATTCCGCTTTTGTTATTTTTTTGTGTGTCAACCTTCTCTGTGATGTCAACTTCCATTTAATGTTTCTTCCATTTGACCTACAAACGTGTGTATGTAAAAGGTTTTGTGCATGTTATAAGCTGCTTCACCTGGTATTAAATATTGTCGTAGAAATGAAACATCCATATACCTTGTGACAATTAAACAAAGCTTGATTGGGGTTGTATCTGGAGTTTTCTATTTATATATTTTATACAATGACAGTCCATTGCAAGCATGAGGAAACACTGGCATTTCTCTTCAATTGAGGCCTGGGATAGTTTGTAATGGATAATGGGATTTTTATGGTGAGGTGGTTCATAAAAGTGAAGTGTGTCTCCCCGTGTGTCTGGTCCTATTGTCATCAAGAAGCCATAACATCATGGTATCATGGTGATTCTTTGGGAGGTGATTTTTCGGGAGGTTGTTGTAAAACTCTTCCTATAGAATTTGCACATAGCCTAGGGCCAGGGGCATTTGTGCATTGAATAGACAGAAGCAATGAAACTCAATATGGGCTCAGGAGGTCTAGCTCTATGGTCTTTTTTCCTATGCACACTTTTAGTTTCTTTGAAGCAGAAAAGAAAAAGGGGAGCTGTGGATAGATGGCATCCAAGAATTGTGAGGTTTCCTCTTAAACATGACATTTCACAAGTCATTGGTTCAGTGGGAGGCTTCCACATATTTCTGGCAAAAATGCAGAGCCTTGCAGAAAGAAAGACTCGTCAGTTCCTTCCTTCTTGAATATTTCTCTTAGATATTTAGCCTAAAAGTGATTTTTCTGTAGGAGCCTAAGTCATTAAGACGATAGAACAACAGAAAGAGGATTTCGTGAGATGCCCTGCCACATGTAAGCCAAATCAATGCTCAACCTGCAAAAATTTGCCTCCCTGAAGATTAAAAAACTTCCACTACGTCGATCGATATTTAGAATTTAAGACCAAGAAGGAAACTTGTCTTTTAAATGTTCAAGGCAGGTACAGCACTTATGCTTGGATTCCCAAGATTCCTTAGATTCTATATTAAAAGAGATATTTGCAACATTCCTTGCAACTCGGCATATCTTAGCATTTATTTCTTGTGATGCTTTGAAATATGTTGTTTTATTCATTCATTCTTTGACCCTGCTTCATTTATTCATTGAGTCGTTCATCCATTCACTGACTGTTAGACAGTCCCAACGCAGTGAATAAAACATTGTGTTTGTGACAGACTCACTTGCTCTTTGTTCTTGTGTTTTTCGAATAAAACTAGCCCGGCCGACCACATTAATTCTTCAGCAAAAACGCAAGAAACTGACAAAACGTCAGACTGTAGTCGGATTGTTTTGAATACACTGTCAATTTGTTCCTTGTACTTTACACTGGGTATTCTGTTGTGAACGCTGGATTAGGATAGGTTCAAAGCTGCTCTAACTTGGATATACAGTTGTGATATTTTGTCTTTGATGTGGTCACCAGCTTGTGTGTTGTACAATATATATGCACAAGTTGCTGTATGTTACAAGTTACGAAGTTCTGTAAAAACTCAGGTTTACGTAATTCCTTGACCCTTTGGATATTCATGCCTAGCTGGTGTGTATTGCAGTCACTATTGCTGGTGTGTTGTGGTGGTGTTCACAGGTTTCCTCTGTGTTCACTGTGTCGAAGTGTGTTCACTGTGTGTTCACTGGCCATGGTGTGTAGTGAACGTGATCAGAGCCTTGGGAGCTGAATATGTAGTAGAGAGTGGCCCTGCAGTGCATGCACCCAGCTCATCTCTGGCTTATTGGTGTTGACACTAGACCTCCTAATTCCATTGATGCCAGGGTGGGCTATGGTGGGCCAGTGCCCTGGGCAAGAGTTAGGACATTTCTATATGGCTTGCAAGGTCCTTATGTGCTACTGCTGCAGACTTACATACACATTGCTTGTGGCTGTCTGTGGTTGGTCCACATCATGTGTGTCAAAAGGACACATCATGAGTTACAGTGGAACCTCGGCACTATATGTTATAAGAGCAACCTTAAAACAAACATTTAGTGACTTAATTCAAGTTAAGTGTGAGGTTCTTAATGTAATCGTATGGGGAATTAAAATATTCCAAGCCAGTTATCGTATTTATGTGAGGTGGTCCTGAGGGGCTGCACTGTATGCGTGAAGCGAATGTCGCCAGTTTAAAGTTACCCATCATTTATAAACGTGTTATTGCAGTACTCCAAATATTTACAGGTAAACAGAGGTCGTGGAAATAAAAGCTATCTACTTCAAAGAGGCTCTTGGGGCTTGTACACGAATGGAACTGGTATTGACACAGCACAGCCTGGTGCACAAGTTCATTTCATTCGAGTAGGACTTGGCACACAGACATGAGGAGATCACAAGGGCCCAGCAGTTGTGACCATCTTGCAAGTAATTGAACTGTTATCTGGTTTCTGCAGGGAGTCTTGATCGATATCTGTCCTATAATGGTGTTTGGGCATAACACCATTCTCTTCTCTGCTATTCAATCTGGGCCAACTTGATCAAGGAAATCGCTGTGGCTCTAATCTCAGCAGTTGCTTCCAAGTATGATGGGCCAGGGAGTGAATCTAGGGCATGTCATTTGTGGATCATACTTCACAGGGAGCTGCAGTGGTCTGTGACATGATACTTTGAAGTATTATTGATGTTGATAAACCTGATAAACCAAGATGACATTCTCATCTTCCAAATCATGGCATCAGGGTATCCATGATTAGAGTCTTTTCACTGAACAGCAGGACATAAGTCTTTCCTCTCCTCTTATTACTCATTTTGCTTTTTAGACACAGTAGGTAATGACTAACTGATTCCATAGATATAACTTTCTCAGAAAAATAACAAACATCAACTAAATGATAAAGTGTCAAATATACATTAAAATGCACTAAAAAATACTGCTGCTAGGATGCACGTTGCTTCAGTCAATCACAGTCAAGGGTGGGAATATTTTCAGCCAATAGAATTGCAATATTCTGTTTAGCCACCTGGTGGAAATACAAAGAACCTTCCATAAAAATCCACTATTATATGTGCCTATATTGACCTCATCACTTGAGGTACTCCACTAGTATCATGGCCATTTTGGAGTGGTGATTAGGGTGGCCTTAATGGAGGCATACAGGTGTAGGTTTCCAGAACTGATATGACTACTTTCTGCTGAGACCCTTTGACATTCACAATAGATTGGATAGTGTGGTACCTGTGTAACCACAGAGCCTACTTCATGAGTGATGACTGGTGTTAATGACTATTGCCTGTCTACTGCATCTCCGGGTGATTGACAGGGTATAATCCTGCAATGGGGTGCTAAGCCCTAGGGTGAGCCTTAGCTTCATTGGTATGCCCTCTTGCTGCAAGACCACTTGATAGGAGGCTCATCACTGGCCTACATCGCTGCTGCTGGACCACCATCACTGCAGTGGCTGATGCTGATGCTGATGATGCTACTGCTGATGCTGCAAGCGTTTGATGCTTCAGAGGTCTCTGTATCCACAACTCATCTCTGGAGAGATAAGGCCTTTCATCTTGGCTGCCATCAAGGATTAATGCATGTCAGACATGCACAGTGTTCTGCATTGTTTAATAGAGGCCAACAAGATCTACTATAATATTGGAACAAGGGGCTACGGGTCTCCTCTAGTATTTTTGGGATGTGCACTTGGTACAATGGGTGTTTCTCAATCATAAATGCTGACAATGTTTATTACATTTTTATCCGGATTTATTTATATTCCCCAGCCTATGCATTGAATCATAATAGAAGTGATATCGAAAACGTACCCTTTGATTTGAAATTGCAACTCTATAGATCAGCTCAGGTATTTAAATCAATAATTCATCACATTATTGAGCCTGCCTGACCTGTTGCTATGCCTGTTGTGGATTTACAACATCTTTGTGTGGCTGAAGGATCCAGCTGGCTTCAGTTGCTGACAACCGGGCTGTGTGGATTTTAGCTTAATTGATTTTACTAAACTAACCTACCAGCCAACAAACTGCAATGTGGGCTTAACACAACATTTACCAAGCTAGCTGGTTCTACTGCGTGTGAGGGATGTCAGTGGACGCGGTTTAATCAAATTACTGGGCCCTTGTTTTTGCTTCATGACCAGCATGTTGGCTGGTGCATGACTAGCAAAGCCAAACTTTACTCAAGCAACATGTGACAGTGGGCTTGCATGAGGAGCCCTAAAGCCCCAACATGGCTCGTCAGCTAGGACAACACCAGAACAGCCTAGCACCTGCGCCTGCGGTGGGAAAAGTAGCAAGTGTGTTGCCTATTAATGCCTGACAGTCATGTAAAAAAGCAGTCCCTGTGTTGACTGCGTGTGGTGGCAACTATCCAAGCAAAAATGTAACCTGCAGGCTTGTTTGTTGGGCCCTTTCATGGTTTATATCAGAGATGTAGCTGCACAGACTGCACACTGCACAGCACACATTAGTAATAATGCTTTGTAAAATCTTTGTAGCGAGTTCAGGCTGCTGATGTCTGCCTTAAGAAGTTGCAGGGCCACTACGCCATGCAAACACTCGATTTGGGGAGAGGCAGCAGAAATGTGCGATTGATTGTTGCAAGGTGGTTGTGTGATGAAAGTGGAATTGGGACTGCGCAGCGCTACGGTTATTGTATATGGCACATATAGACACCTATGTTATTGTTATGGGCAGACGCAGAAGGCTGTTAGTCTTTGATGTGGCGCCTGTGTTAGTTGCGGCCAGAAGGTCAGGCTATGAGGAAGCGCAGAGTGCTGACTACCAGGTCATTTCAGTGGGCTGTGTGGCCAATACCACTCTGCAGTTTTGACAGCACTGATATTGTTATGACATACAACAAGACCAGTGTTTGGACACGTGGGTGGGGCAGGCCTTGGGGAGATTCTGGTTGCTGATGGTGGATGCATCTGAGGCTGTGGGATGCTGCAGGAGCCGCATCCCCATCAATCATGCCACTCATCTGCTGATGGGCCGGCTGCAGCCATGTTGTGATGACCATACATCCTCTGGTCAGTGGCTGGGCAGTGGCTGGTCAGTGGTCACTCCCATGTCCAGATTGCGTGTCCTAAATCTTACCCTACATCTTCGAGATTTGCGAGAAATGAATTGTACGAAGAGGACATATTGGATTGTGGTATTTGGTGTGGTGATTTATATAATGTAGGAAGTGGGCATTTATGATGAATTGCATGAAATATGTCTACTGCAATCAGCCAGATAAATGTAAAGTATTAAAGAAAGTGGAATGCATAATGACAAGACGCAGTAATCTTGCTTTGCTGCAACTGCGCAGTGTATTACATAGTATTTGAGCTTGCATTCTTCGTGTGGTAATTGTATCGGGTGGAAAGTGAAGAAGCTGTCTAGAAACATCTTAATGTTCCTGTAGGAGCCTTATATGAGTGTGAAGGGGCCTTCAGCAGTATTCTGTTGTTTGAGGAGTATTACAGATGTATCCTGCATTTATGACTGCATTGAGTCTCCCCCTAATCGAATCAACGCATGGCTTTGGCACGTCACACTCAATGTGGCGCTGCGTCTTTACGTAGGAGCGCGCCGTAGAACGCAGCGTCCTGGCGTCATTAGCGTTGTTGCATCACGTCATTACGCCGTCGCATCCGTAATTCAGGTGGGTGCAGCAACAGTCTATCTGCTCTGGAATTAGTCCTGGGAAAGTCCCAATAGTTGACGCATACCATGCAACAAGAAGCATAAAGGGACCTACACTATTTCTAATACAATTCCTCTGAGGATGTGTGCAGCTTGGTTCTATTTTATTATTGTATTACTTTTTTTTATTATTGATTGTCGCTCAATAGCTCTATGAGCTAATGTGAGTGTTTTTATAACTGCGATTTGTAATAAAAAATTGTAACTAACTATCTATCCATCTATATGTCTGTCTGTCTGTCTATCTATCTATCTATCTATCTATCTGTCTATCTGTCTATCTATCTATCTATCTATCTGTCTGTCTGTCTGTCTGTCTGTCTGTCTGTCTTTCTATGCTATATGGTTGCATTTGGTTCATATATCCCTTATTTGCCCTAACATTCAAAATGCAACATGTAAGAGACATGCTGAGCACATGGCATTCACGTGGTAATATCGTGCCTACAACGTGGTGATTATGATGATCTGACTTCCAGGTGTGGCACAGAGGGAAGGAAATGTCCTTCGTGAAACTGATCATTGTGATAACTAAATGTCAGGTTTTCATGAAGGTTTAGATGTGACATTGATATGTTCTTGAGGCTGTAATTCATGTAATGTTGGGTACTCACAAGCAGTTGCTTATTATGGATAACTTAAAGGTACTTATTTTTTTGACAGAATTCTTAATTCACCTTGAGTTAATTTGAGTCAATATTCTAATGTATAGTCTATAGAGTATATTATAGAGCAATGTACCTGCAGTTCTTAGTATGCTATGCTGGGTGAAAGTGGTTTGCTTTGTTTATGGAATTGCTTTGTTTTTCCATTGCGTGTCTGTGAAAGTTGTACATACTAAGAATTAATTTCATCCTCCAGGGGGCACTTGCAAAAAACAATGCATATATATGGGATATCCATGCATGAACATGCTTGGACAGGGGCAGGACACTGTCTGCATTTATGATGCATTTACATTGAGTGCTGGATAGGGTGACATGCATATGCACTACTATACAATATAAAATATATAGGACATATAGATAGAAATTTCTTGAATGCAAGGTACACAGCCTATTGTGTGCTCAATCGCCACACCTTAAAATTTTAAATCTTAACTTTTTTAGTTAAATGAATGCAGTATTCGTTGTGGCATTATCGCTACAACACTAAGTGATTACAAATATATAGAAATTAAATATAGGAAACCTGGAAAGATAATCGATGTGATATATGACAAGTGTATATCTAATATTGAGTGTAATTTTGCTGCCTCCTATTATCCAATTGACGAATCCATTATGATGATTTATAGAGACTTATCCTGCATACTTGCCCAGGTATTACGTAAGCCCTTGATGCAAGAGCTGCAACAGAAGCCAATTACAGCAGCATGTAGCACCATCCAAATGTCAACATCATGACAAGCTTAAGACTGGCTTTAGACAAGGATAACTGTGTCCAAATGCTTTTAGCAGACTTACAATGACTCGAGTAAGGACCAAGCTATATATGTGGCAATGATATTTGTGGAGTATTATCTTTGAGTCTTGTTCATAGGGACTTCTTGTGCAAATGTTATTAAAAGATTCTAAGTTGAAGTAAGGATTTGTTCAATTTATTTGACACTTGCATTTTGACGAGGCATATCATAAACCTGAAGCTTATGTAGGAAGAGAAAGTAACGCATGACATTTTTTATGGGTTTTTTTGCAGTTACACCCACAAGTACTGTCATATAGCTTGTTTGTAATGTGTCGTCGCTATAACATGTCTTTTTCCTAAGATGTTTTGTCACGAACTGCCGACTCAAGTGGCTCGCAAAAAACATTTTAGCATCTTTGAGTAAATGACAAAAGCAGGCGATGGCAGGCATTTTATGCACTAGAGTTTCATGGCTTTGGTCTCATAAGGGAACCTTCAGCTTTATTCCTGCCTAGCCTTTTAGCATGGTATTTTGGAGGAGGGGGTTTCCTGTGTGATGTCTATGGACTTTGTAGGATAATGTAGATTATAGATTTCCCTAGCCACTGTGTGCTTTGGCCCCTGGTCATATAGCAGTGCTCCTGTAGGGATCCTTGTTGATAAGCTCATGTCGGCCCCACTCAAGAGGCTGGCTTGGGCAGGTCTGCTCTTCCTGTACATGGCCAGCTCAGCTATCATGATCTCTCTTGTAATTAACTGGTTGCTGTTATATACACTACCTATCTACCAAGGCCATTCGTGTCCAGGCAAAAGTGGCTTCAATGGTGAAATGTCTTATGCGATGTTCTAGATTATAGCATTTTTGGCCCTGTTAAATGAAGAGATTTCAGAATTAGCTAAGCGACCATAAGGCATATTTCCCAGTACACTGGGTGTCTACCCTTACATTACCCATGCATTACCTCATGCATTTTTTTAGTTGAAATTAATTAATACAAATATATCACGATTTTATATTCTCTATTGATAATGAAAAAGCCACTTTTAAAAGCAAAAAAGATAAAAAATTGACCCCCATGGTTAGACAATAAAAGGACACAGGCAAGAGGCTACAAACGTACTTTCCCTTCCTTTGTGTATCAAATAAAGGAACTAAATGATGAAAATACGAAACAGTTTAAGTAGGTGTAGTTTGTGGGCGGATGATTTGGTTTCTCTTCTGTAAGTTGGCCTCCCAGGTAGGAAGACTCGTTTTACACTACTGCAACACATAGTATACTGCATATTGTGCATTAAGGTGTGTGGGTGACGAGACAGTCTTGCGGAAAGCATTCTCAAATGTTGACTGTGCAAATTGAATAATTTTGTTGAGACGTGCTTATTCAGCCCTGTTGCCCAGTTAATGAAATGTAACCAGATTTCAGCACTGTGCAACGCTTGTAATTATTTGGCGATGAGTTAGTGACCATTCCCATGGTCAGCGA
This sequence comes from Alitta virens, assembly GCA_932294295.1. Taxonomy (NCBI): domain Eukaryota; kingdom Metazoa; phylum Annelida; class Polychaeta; order Phyllodocida; family Nereididae; genus Alitta; species Alitta virens. The sequence continues at coordinate 11,006,735 of OW028577.1, read as the reverse complement.
TGTCCACACTTGCTAATTAGACTGATTGAGATTATCTCTGGCCATTGGTCACTGACTGGACTTTGATTGGCTTCAATTTGGACACGGGGTCAATCGTGCAAGTGACGTCACCACAGTGACACATCACTTATCTATTCCAGCGAAGTTACAGCAATTTCTCAATGTGCAATCACCACTTTCCAATATAACTGAAATTAAATGAATATTAAAATTTGAAGCTTGTATCAAGTTGATACGACGACAGGTCCTGGTTAATTAATTGTTGCCAAATGTTTTAATTGATGTCAACAGGAAGTCTTGAACCTTAATCTACTGAATTAATATGAAGAGCTTGGTTTAATTATTGGATGAAACAGGATACCATGGCCCATTTGACATAATCTGAAGCTGGGCGAGAGAGAATGAATCTGAAGGGAGATCCTGTTGATGGCAGTGGCAACAAACAGCAACAACAATCAACAGCATGCAACAGGATGAACCGGAAGTGGCAACTACTTGCTGATGCATAGTCTCGCCATTCTCTCGCGGTTGGCGTGAAAATGCGCGATTTCTAATCAGACAGGGAGTGCTAGTTTGTGGCCGGGGCAATTACCCCCCTGAGGGCAATTAGGCAGGCAGGCCTTGATCAGACAGATAGCCACACAAATACCAGAGTGAGATAAACAATATTCCCAAATAATCCCAAAGGCTGCAATCATTGCTTGCAAGAAATACACAGTCGAAGAGTCATTGCAAGTGCACTGCAGAAATTCTAGTCTGAACATGCTGAACGATACAATCACTGTAGTGGATAGCTTACAAGAAAAGCGAAATTTCTCTGAAGTTTCTTGATATTTCCACCAGGTGGCTATGACACAGTACTGCAATTCTATTGATGCCAATAGTTCCCGCCCTTCACTGTGATTGGCTGAAGCAAAGTGCAACCTAGCAGCAGTATTTTTAGTGCATTTAAAATGTTTAATGTATATTTGACATCTTATCATTCACTTGATATCTTACGTATTTCCCATAGAAAATTATATTTATGGAATCAGTTAGTTTTCAACTACTCTGTATGAAAAGCAAAACGAGTAATAAGAGGAAAGGAAAGACTTATGTCTTGCTGAATTCAGGGCTGCTCATTGAAAAGACTACTGGAAGGCAGACACAGGGAGGTACAGCCTGGATATTGTTGATTGCTTGAATGTATTTTGTAGATCATGGTATACTACTCGTATTTCAAGTGTAGATAGTTCAGTTAACTTATAGATTGCATGTCCTATTAGAGCTTTATTGGCATGGTTTATTCTCCAATATTTTAACCAGCAATTAATAGCCTGAGACACGACTCAATTTGACAATCGCGAGTGCAGCAGTTCTTAAATTTCCACCCGCAGATCAATGGTGAAAAACCTCCTTGCTTGACGCCTGCTGTGAAAAAATATTTTAAAAGGCCTGGGAGTGATTGTCATGCAGGTTGCTGCGAATGCTAATTGTTCTTGTGAGCTCGTGTTCATGACGCCCTGTTTGTGACGTCACAATGTAGTGCTCCGAACAATGCAGGGTGTGCCGTGCAACGTTGGGTGCGGGAACAAACGGCTGTTGACTTTGCTTTATGAAGTGTTTTGTGATGATTGTTGATGCAATTTGAAAGGGGATATTGCATCCAAAAGTGTTTCTGAATAAACACTGGGGGAAAGGGGACATCAGTTATGAAGGTGGTGTGGCCATCACTTGCCCGGAGTGGGTGCAATACGTTTATATGAGCACTGTCCAATATGTAATAAAGCAGCTCTGTGTAGTAAATATATAGGCCTATATGGAATATGCATTGTATAGGCTTGTATATTACAGTGTGTGCTGGTTGCATGAACACCGTTATAAACTGCTCTGCAGGGACACAAATATTTGTGGCTACTTTGCATCGCCCTGAGACTGGCTAATGCTGTTTATGGGGGCGGTTGGCAGTACTTCAGAGATGAGCTGGGGGACAGGGTTGCTGTTAATTTACGGGATTTTCAACAAGCCCCATCCCTAGTGAGTCCTCATTCTGAACATGATTTGTGACGCAACCCCCCCCCCCCCCCCCTCTTAACATCCAAGAGCTGCTGATGCTGATGCTGCTGTAAAGCCTCAATCCCTGTCCTTGCTATACAAGGCAACAGCTTCTACAAAAGCCCTAAAAGGCTCTTACAGCCATTATAGCCCCTGACGAGACAAGAAGCCTCGTTAATTGGATTCTCTGCATTCATTGCATTCATTGTCTTTGTTTCCTGCTTGTCTTCGGTATTCTGACAACATAAGTCATTAGCCTACAGTTTTGCTATAGCATGAAATGTGAACACGAGGTATATTGTCATCCGATTACATCTGCTTGCAAAATAAATGTATGACCAATTAGAGTAACCGAACAGGATATTCGGAATACGAAACCAAAACAAACATTCATTATCATTCATTATCATCTCAAAGGATTTCAACAGGAAACATTTGTTTTGGAAAAAGCTACTGGTGGAATATGAGAGTGCAAGGATGTGTGGTAATAGGATGTCAAAAAGGAGTTTTTTGGGGACGTTTGGACAAAGTTAATAGGATCAGAAGCAAAATGATTTGGGCTGACAGTATCGCCAGTGTTTCATGCTCCCTTTTTGCTTGAGGTTTGAGCTTAAGAGGCAGATATGATTACATTGCATTAGGATGGTGAACGCTGCCTGACATTTCCATTAGAAAATGTAAGAAATCCTAAACGTGCTTGAAATTGGGATGATATGAGACCTCGTGTAACCCTGATTGCTTCCGCAGGTCACATTGGGCTAGTGCGGAGGAATTTGTGGGTCTTTTAATGAAATTTTTATTGACATACGTACAATGGTGTCCTATGATAAGGACTACTTACTGTAATGTTAAGATCATGACCACTTGGATGAGTCTCAAATCTGATTGAATCATTCCCAGAATTAGGACACCTCGATTTTGTGAACATTTCAGACTCATAAACATCTTGAAATATTATTGTGAGGATGAGACTTACATACATCATGGAGGTATTATACCTCCATGCATACATGTAGTAATTGTGGGCTCCAGTTACCCATTAGCGCCGTATAAAATGTGTGATTATTTTGATGAATGGACTCCATGGGTCATTTGCAAAGTTACTTTACTAGGGGTGTTGAAGTCCCTGGTTCCATGTGTCATGGACGGACGTATATGCTTTATGCGTCCATGCATGTGTAAACCATGGAGCCACCATGATATTTTGGGGTACGTGAAAGTGTTCTGGTGGCTCCATGTTTAAACCTCGGACTAGTCCAAGTTTAAACCTAGCAACCGTGTGAACGGTCAGATACCAGAGTGTTTATCAAAAGGTAATGACGGACATGGGTCATCCATGAGTGGAGTGGACACAAGACAAACAAGTTGAAACGAGCCGTGGGCAGTTTATTGTGTGAAGGGACCAGAGGGGTAGCCTTGCATCATGTAAACGTCCATTGGAGTGATTTAATGGAGCATGTTCTTTTCATGTCAATCCTGCAACACTCTTTACATGGAGGTTTAATGACTTAGCAAAGCCTCCATCTGAGCTGCCTGGGCTATTTGATCTTAAATTGGACACATGTGTTCAGCTGCAGACAGGGCTAAGGGTAGGGATTAAAATATTGCCCTGTCATTTCGAGTGTTTGAAGAATGCCATCCTATCCAAACCAATATCCAGAACCATCCAAAGCAATGTAGCAGCAACCTTGGACTAAACAGCAACGTGGCAGTGCACCAGAGTGAGGTGATACAGCCCTGTCAAGCTTATCATCACCTACCCTCACTCTTGTCATGTCCAATTTAAATATGATAAAGAGCTCTCTATCTTGCTCCTGACATTTTCAATATGAATTCTCTCTTCTCTTTCAGATTCCTGCTCTCAGTGACTGACTGGACTTAAAGGTAAGATAAATATCCTGACCTTTATCTATCAACTGTCAAAAATGGTTAGTGGTGTAGTTTGTTTCATGTTTGCAAACGGATTTTGACAGATTTCTTTAGATATTTCACTCTGTACATAAGAAGAAAAGAAGGTTCAATCCAATTTGTCCTTTCAGTCTTCTCTTATGATTGATATATATTACATTTTGTACCAGTAAAAATAAATGTATATGACACAAGATAAATAATTTTGCAAATACAGTTAGAGACAAAGTTGAAGCAACATAGCAGATGTGGAATATGCAGGTACCATTTTAGCTTGAGCGGCTGTTTCTTGATCTATCTTTTAGCTCATTTGCAAAATATTTTTTATTGATGAGGCAAAGGCAGAAACTAGGCGTCCTCGTGGAGCCATTCCCCTTTCAAATAAGAGTCTGTTTAAAGGGAAAGAGCGCAGGAAAGAGCGCAGTGGGATTCCCAACTGATAACAAATTCTGGGAATCCTAATCCTCCAGGATTGTCACAACTGAACATTGAAGATGTTTGCAGATAACTTAATCTGACTGCTGATCAATGGACAAAGATAATTATTTTGATAAGAAGTCAATGGGCTTATCAGGTGCTCAATTGTCATGACCCACCGCATTGTTGACATGACAGGTTGTGATGGTAGTTTAAGCAAACACTGGCAACTGTGGTAACTGTGGCAGGGACTGTGGCAGGGACACCCCCTTCTCCAGGCATTCTCATGCCATTCTCAAGCCTAATTGATTTGAACAACAAGGCAAATTAAGATGGAGGCCACTCTGAGTGGGTTTTTCTTTCATGGCAATGTGATGAGTAAAAAGTAGCAATTGTGCACCGTGTCCTCCTATCTCTATCCAACTCCCCCTTTTGGTTTTCTAAAATCGTGGACTAATTGAATTCCGTATTAAGCACCCAGGGGAGGTGGATGTGCCCGGCGCCTCTTCCATTAAACATGAAAACTCAATAGTTGATGCCATCCGTGCATTGCAGATGGTGGAGGCCCCCTCTTAATTTAATCTCCAGCCAGCAGAGAATTGTGAATATTTCAAGATGTAGATATTTAAAACTACTTTTTTGAGGAAGCCAGCTTATGAATAGCCTCCTTGCCACTATTTGCTGTGAATTTATGGCACATATTCGCGCTTATTCCTCTGCCTCCCAATTTGCGATCTGTCCCATTTGGTTGATGTAGGAAACGGCGCAGTGCCAAGTTATGCTTTTTGTTAACTGAGAATGATGTCATGGGGTGGACGCTGGCGTTTATGAGGGCACCAAGTAAATGGATGTAACTTTAGCAGTATATCTCAACAAAAACAAACAGTTTACTTGTAGTGTATTGTCTGTTTTGGACTTTGAACTGTGTCAAATATGAGGCAGTCTTTTTGATGGATGGTGGTATTGTAATTCCACAAAAGGGAGTTGAGGCTGCAAGAATATACTCCTGCCAAAGTTGTTATGAGAGTTGTGATAAATTGCGGTCCATAACTGATGTCAAATAGCCTGAAAAGGCGGACCGAGCGGACCGTCCGTTCGGGACACCAGTGGTTCTCGGGTTAAAAGAAAGGTTCGTAAAAATTGATTCCCTATGAAATATGGGAGGTTGGGAAGGTATCCAGCGGACCAGAGAGATAGGTCAATCGATGAGAGAGGAAAGTGGCCTGACTGAGGAAGCTGCAAAAAGGGCCTTGGGTGGACTTCAGGGTGTAAATTGTTGGCCCATGTCTTTTGGCCTAATAGGGTGAAAAGACCAATGCCCTTCTGGAACTGGTGAAACTTGAGCAACACCAGTGGACAGGATTGTTGAAGGGTCGATTGGCTTTCTGTATAAAAAGATAAATAACTAGGGACTATTTCAGAGTGTTGTAGTTCACTGTTCACTCTCTTTGGTGTGCAATTGGTTTGTCTCTGGAGTCTCTGGTGACTCCATGGTTTGTCCTATACTCAAGAGTTGTAGTCGTGGTGAAAGGTTTCATTGTAATGAATGAGCAACACTTTAGAGGATTGGTTTCATTAATGACCCTTGTCTCAGCACTCCTCAAGGTCAAATATTCTTGAAAGGTGTACATTCTTCTAAGACAGACCAAACAGGTGAGTGGCTGTTGACCCCTAAGTAAGTAGCTGACCACTGCCCAGCTTGACCTTGACCCACATCAGTACAGACTGACACATATAACAGAGCAGCTGCCCTCGGTCAGTCTCATTCTCTGCTCGGTTGGAATGGTCTGGAGCGGAGATTGGGGTCAGTCAAACTGTGATCTACTGAGGGCGTAGTCTGTTGAAGTTGATTGCTTGATTAACTCGAATTTCGAGTTTCTGCCTCGTCTGTTCTTAGTCCATGGTAGCAAATTGACAAGGTGAAGTCCTGTATGATGAATACTTCCACTGAGTCCAGTACCATGCACCCTCTATAAGTCTTCTGTATGCCTTTGTAATGAGAGATCTAGCTATGAACAGGAAAGTATGCAGACCTCGTTCATGTCAGATGGTCAGCTGCTGGACGTGCAGTGGACACTGTCCAGCCTGTGTGAGCATTATGACACGTAGATAGAAGGTCAAAGGTCAGGGATGCACCCCTTTGGGGATGAGGGGATGGGCGTCTGGTTTTCACCTGAGCATGACATGATATATGTTGTGTTTATCACACTGAAAGGGTTGTGAGAGCATGGTGAGAGAGGGTGCAACCCAATCCATTGTCTCTTCATGTTATCTACCCCTGGCTATACTGTACTTGAGATAGTACATCAAAGAACCTTATGTACCCCTCACTGCTCCTTATCAATCTCATCTTTGATAAGAGCATCGCTATCAGGCTTCATAGCATCTTCATGATACAAGATCACATTTGCCAGAGATTAATCCATGGTGGTACTTTGTAGTATGTACCTTAGAGCTACTAACGTTCAGCTAATTTGTATATTATTTAGCCATTATGAATAACCTCAATTATAAGGCCCTCGTCATTAAAACCTTTGCTGGCAGTCTTATCCATGATGAATTGCATAATTATGATTATATTGTTTATTGAAACCTATGGCAACCAAACGGTTCAATTTTACATGTAAAGTAAACGGGATAAAAATAAATAAAAATCGATTTTTAAATTGAAAAATATAAAGAATGTATATATTTCAAATGTATGTATATACAGGAGTTACTTAAGTTAAAATTATTTAAAAAATATGAATGCGATCTAATGTACTACAGATGTAGCACATGTATAGGTACGAATTGTACATATTGCAGGCAGTTTTAACCTTTAGCATGAACCATGAAGTCAATTGGATCACTATTCTCAAGGTCATGGGAGGTTATCAAAGCATCTGAAGAAACTGTGGGATGCCTCTGGAAGCTGTCAATGCAGACGAGTCTTTGCCATAGCTCGGATAGTGGAGCTTCATGGAGGCACTACATGTGTGTATACATTGGCAAGGGCAATGAAAACTGATCTGCGAATTGGCATGCATTTCCAAAGATATGTTATCATAATGGGTAAAATGCACGGAGGTGCTGGCACGGCACCATTCTAGAGATACCCTGCTTGAATATACGGATGATGCCCAGCTGGAACCATGGCAGGTTGAGGAGGCAGAGTGGAGCATGGGTCATTATGAGTGATGAGTGTTTATGGACTGCTGTTGTCATAGATATCACACCTGCATCCATCTTGTATGCTCACACACCAGCATCATCATCAGCAGCAGCAGCACCAGCAGCAGCATCAGCAGCAGGAACTCCATTTCATCACTCTGTTTTTCAGCTGCACTTTTTTTGAGCAGCTTCAAAAGTTGAGCTGCTTGTTTTTGGGGGACCAAGTGAAGTTGGTGTTGCAAGACTGGGTGACCAAGCGTTAAACTGGCACCAGCGATAAATCCAGACCTCCTGGGCAAGCTTCATTTACTTCACCAAAAAAATAAAGGAGTGAAAAATTGCTTCAGGACGGGTGGTATCTGAAAGTTTAAATTTATGGGGGTGGGCGTTTTCAGATCATAATATTCAGTGATGCAATGTTTGTACATGCTGGGGTGTATTTCTGTGTGTACATGTAATTGAGCGAAGAGCTCAAGGCTATGACATGGCATATAGCTGCAGTTAAATTACTGCAAAAATACCAGCTCAAATGGCACATATTCATGCCAGTTTCACCAATAATTTGAAGAGAATCTGTCGTTCTCTCACAGCAGACTGCATACTTTAGTGGTTTCAGTAGAGCAGTGTGTGTGAAGCAGTTTGTAGAGGAGTTGGCAGGCAGCTTTATATTCTGTCATGTCCTGTCATCAAGGCCTGGGGCTGCCACGGGCTGCCATGGGCTACTGTGGACTGCTGTGGGCTGGCTGGCAGTGGCTGCCTTTGGGGCTCACTGATGCTGTCATTGCCTTGTAATTCATCTCTCAGATTAATCAAACCCCGGCTTAGCAGGCCATCAGGCCGGTAATGTAAGACCCAACCTGATCAGGTCATGCCACAGTCATCCATGTGCCCCTTGCTATGATATCATGGGCCAAATGAATTTTACATTATACCGGAATTAATAATGTGAATGATATTTCAATGAACCAATGTGTAAAATCTATTACGCCGTGTTTATGCAATTTAGAAATGCTGTGAATTGAGCTTGCAGCCTCGGGGAGGGAAATTAATAGGAAAGTGGTGTTTTGCACATGATCGTAATAATGATGGTTGTGCTAGCATGGGCAGTAGCAGCAGTCCAGCAGCAGCAGCAACAGCAGTGTTAGCACCAGCAGCGTCCCCATCTTCATCTCATCATCATGATCGCAGTTATAGCCTCGTAACTACCCCCCATCATCCGTGCTCAGCATTAGCAACATGGATGCGGACATGGATGGGTGTGGGTGAGAAACTATTTTATTGGGTCATTCGCAACTCTGTACACTGGTCCTTGTGGTACCCCTGCAAACGATGAAAACCATGCAAATACAATGCATTATGCAGCATACAAGCTAGGAAGTAAGCAAATATCAATTAAACAGCATGTACCATCCTATAGCAACTTAGCAAGAGACATTAGGATCATCATGCTGGGCCCTTATGATGTAATGCAATTGCCGTTGATGACCACCTGGTCCAATTCATTATGGCTGCTGCTGCAGATGAATAAACGTCACAAATGGTTTTCAGCTCATCACGCAGGTTAGCATAACTTGGCAAATTGCTGGGAGCATGCTTTCAGTCTGAGATGGCATTTTCTTGCATCCTCCAGCTGCGCTCGTTTATAATATTCCACAGAGACTCTCTTGCTGCTATTTTGCTCCCCTGCTTCACTTTTTCTGTCTCCTGACTTTGTCTCTTTTTGCTGCTGAACTGCCAAATGTCAAGAAGGAAAAAATGGTCCAAACATTGCTGGGTTTTCGAGTGATGATTTTGGCAGATTTGTTTGGTTCAGTTTCTCAACAACGTTCAAATCTTCAAGTAGAAGACGTGTCACATTGTCAGCATCGAGTCCTCGCTCATAAAGTCCTCGTTTGTTCGTCTTAATGGATTGCTGTTTTTTTCCAAGATCCTTGACCTTTCCCATGAAATTCTCAGCAGCCTCGCCTTCCAAATCTCCCTCCTAACGCATGGAAATTTATTGAGAAATTCGGAAAAAGCAAAATCCTAACCAGGAAAAGCAAAACCCGACCAGGAAATGGCACAGATTGGAAGCGATACTAGTTGTTTGCGATGTGGAAATTAATTTCATCCCAAATATCTGCTGAGCTGTGATAAAGCAAATGACATGGAAACGAAGGGGAAATCTGCAGTTTGTCTGAAGATTGTATTCGTGATTAGCTGCTTTGTGGTACTGTGGTGTTGTGCCAAGATCGAATTTGGAAGAATGCTGTGGGCCTTCAAAAAAAGCTTTAATACTGCACCAGTTGCCGCTGAAATGTGTTATTTCTCCAACAGATGCTTGCATACATGTCATTCTCTCTTTAGATGATAAGAATAGTCTATGTGAGCAATAGAAGAGGACACAAACTACACGCATTACTTTGGGAGTTAGGACATATTACTTTCATGTATACAGGAATATGATTGGCCTAAGTCCATGATAAGTCTTTGGGTGGCCACCCTGACAGAAGTGGCTTCCTGTTATTGATGGCTGCATCTCCATCTTTTTTTGGGTCATCCGTATAGATCCCTCCATAAATTGCAAATTAATCCGGAATTATAGTTGATCCTGGGTATGCTGTGTGATCAGGACGTGCTGTGAGCTGCAGTGGACATGCAAGGGCGTGCTGGACACACTGACCACACTGACCCCTTGACCCCTTCTGGTGGGAGGACCGCTGTTATCCTTTAACCTTTTGGGTTTCAAGGTCATTGTAGGTCATGTGCTTAGCTGGTGTTATCGTGTCAACACAAACTCATGCGCGATCCTCTTATCGGACGGTGAATTCGTACATTTGTTTGTTTTGCCAGCATTGTTCCCTGTGACCTTTTCGTTATTTGCCCTGCACTTCTGGCCACTCCACCCTGTACATTTCAAGAAGGTGGCCTCTCCACTGGGCTATGCACTCAAATGCCACTGGAATCGGCTTCTCGGCAGGACCTTGAACTTAATACCAACTCTCAAACAATGGACCTGCATTTACAAATCTATCTGGTCCATTCAGTTCTTAACTTTCTATGTAATTTTCTCTGAATTATTGTTAAGTTGACCTTAGTAGAAAATCAATTCATCAGTCCCCAAACCTATTTTTCTGAACCCTTCTACTGAGTACAGACTGTACAGTCTAGCTTGTTACTGTAAAATACCTGTTAGTTGACTTATGATCTTATTATAACCTCTATTATTGTTATATTTCCATGATTTATGTAGTTCAACTGATGGCTACTTTGTGTGTTAAGAAAATGTTGCCATAAAACGAAAAAGCCAACGAAGTCATTTTAGCCGCTTTGTAGAACCTGCCACTTAAAAGAAGTTTGACTTCATTCACCGCATTGTTATGTTCGGCTTTTGCTTTTACATGAGGGTACAATAGCAACCAGCCCCAACCCTACAATTACCCTTTGTTGGGGTAATTATATGTTTGTCGAGTACAAATATCTCGTTTCTTTGATAGACTTGACTCGGTATTTTATGATAATGTTAAGTGACAGTGGCAGTAAAATGTTGTTTCCAGAACAGGTTGGGACAGCCGAAGGTGTAATGCGATCAGTGTTACACAGACTTACATTGAATTAATCTCAAGCATAAAATGAAGGAGCACCGACTCTTGAGGCACCTTTTCACCTGTGTGTGTCAAGAATGTGAAGATCTGCAATGGAATTAATACACGGTTCATGAACCTGTCCCTCAACAATTGACATGAAACGATCATTTTGCGATAAGAGTTGTGTATGAGGCGACATAAAAGTGATTCTGTCCTGTCATATTCTGACAGTTGAGTCCGTGCTGTTATTAATTGTGTTATAGTGACACTGTCTGGTCTGTCTTGTGTATTACACCATGGAGTCCTAAGCACCCTGGCATCTTCACAGGAATACCACGTTTTTAATTAAATGCATTATAACTTGTATCATTCAGTTCGACAGGAAAGTTTCATATGTTTAAATACGAATAGTGTGATTTAATTGCCTGGTCAATGTTCATTGCAAAATTGAATTAATATGAAATGGGATATATACTACGAAAGGAAATACATGTGATTAAGTTGAGAAGGAAGGTCTTTCCCTTTCAAGGACTATTATAAGTTAGAAATACTTTCAGAAGACTCAGAAGTGACAAAGAACATGGGCCTTGAAAGCCCACCCTTTGTTGAAGACATAGAACCAATATCCATATGCAAGTGTCAATAGACTTCACTGAAGCACTCGTAATGTATGCTGTGTCAGTCTTGACTATTTACAGACATATTTCAGTCCAAACAGACACCACAGTCGCCATGTTATTGCTACTTTTTCAATGGTTATTTTATTTTTTATTTTTACGATGTGTTGATCTTGTAAAGCCCCGTTCCCACATAGCCGAGTTACTCGTAGTCAACTCGTAGTATTACGTAACACGCCTCTCGGGCCCAACTCTTACTAAACTCGGCGATTACTCCTCGCACTCGAGAGATGCTCGGCGAGTAACTCCTGAGTCTCGTAGCGAACTCGTGAGATTTGGAGCCGAGTTTGCCGAGTCTCCCGAGTATGCCGTGCTGCACGGCACACTCGGCGAATTATCCAGGAGTCCAAAAACTCGGCCATGACTCGCCGAGTTACTCCTCGAACTCGCCGAGTTACTCCTCGAACTCGCCGAGTTACTCCTCGAACTCGGCGAGTTACTCGGCGCTATTTTCGCTCGTATTACACTCGGGGGGATGTTCAGGAGTGCGAGGAGTAACTCGGCGAGTTGTAGGAGTAACTCATCGAGTTGTAGGAGTAACTCGCCGAGTAACTCGTCGAGTTCTACCTTTAGTACATGCATCATCAGCGTAGGGGGCCGTATATAATATAAAAGGCCGCTGCTCCTCTAATATCAGTCCGATTTTCGTCAAATAAAGATTGTTTTGTAGTATAATTCATAGTGATTCCATACGTATTTTCGGATTAAAAAAAACCCGAATATTAAGCGAGATATTTGTCTGAGAAGGCAGTTGTCTTGCGGTGGCTGCTGCTCCATTTATATTAATCCGATTTTCGTCAAATCAGGACTGAATTGTAGTAAAAATCATACTGATTCCATACGCGTTTTCGGATTGAAAATAGACCAAATATTAAGCGAGATATTCGTCTGAGAAGGCAGCTAAGTTGGCGGAGGCAAACAGTGGTGCTCTCGCAGACGTCCGCGCCCGGACTGTATCAATGCAGGTAAGGCTGAGCGCTACTTTAAAAGGCTGCTGCTCCCCTAATATTAGTCCGATTTTCGTCAAATAAATATTGAATTATAGTCGAGTTCATACTTATTCCACACAGATTTTCAGATTGAAAATAGACCAAATATTAAGCGAGATATTTGTCTGAGAAGGCAGGTAGTCTGGCGGCGGCAAGGTGCTCTGTGTATGGTGTGAATGGTGTGGTCAATATTTTTGACCATTTTATATACATTGTTTGGATGAGCTTTATTGCAATTCATTTCTACTCATTCTGCCAACTGCCATGACTGTTATGTCAATTGCTATTAGCATTTTGAATGATACAAAGAATGGATGTAGAGCATACAGCAAATTCAATACATGTGTCAATTGCCTAATTGCCTAAATTGGGGTTCTTTGACCTGTCATTTCATGGTTTGTTCAAAGATGACACAGTAATTGCTATTAGCATTTTGAATGATACAAAGAATTGGTGTAGAGCATACAGCAAATTCAATACATGTGTCAATTGCCTAATTGCCTAAATTGGGGTTCTTTGACCTGTCATTTCATGGTTTGTTCAAAGATGACACAGTAATATGACATTGTCTTGATTGTCATTCACAATTACAAAAATATGTAATTGCTTTCATTAATTAAAAGCAATATATTTAATTGTAATTACCAGGCAATGATTATATTTGTACAACTTTCTTATCTTTTTGTGTTAATTTGAATCTTATTGTGATATTATGATCAGTATAAATTTGTGTATATTTTGTAAAATTTAAATCTAATATTGATATTGTAATTAGTATTTGTGATTTGATCTGTGATTTTATTTGCTATATTTAATTTACTTATACTGGTGCTCCCTGAAGCGTCCGCGCCCAGACTGTATTAATGCAGAAAGCTGAGCGCTTCTTTAAAAAGCTACTGCTCCCTTAATATTAGTCCGATTTTCGTCAAATAAAGATTGTTTTGTAGTATAATTCATAGTGACTCCATAGGTATTTTCGGATCGAAAATAGACCAAATATTAAGCGAGATATTCATCTGAGAATGCAGGTAGGCTGGCGTCGGCCTATCATTCGATGGGTGACTCGTCGCTGTCGTAGACACCTTGCTTCACCCGGCGAGTTACTCCTGGTACTCGGCGAGTTACTCCTGGTACTCGGCGAGTTACTCCTGGTACTCGGCGAGTCACTCCTGGTACTCGGCGAGTCACTCCTGGTACTCGGCGAGTCGCTCGCTGAACCCGCCGAGTAACTCGGCGAGTAATTCGGCGAGTAACTCGGCGAGTCACTCCTGGTCATTTTTTCCGCAAAAATTCGTCGCCAACTCCTCGAATTTTGGGTGTTACGTAATTTTTGTTATTACTACGAGTTGACTACGAGTAACTCGGCTATGTGGGAACGGGGCTTAAGTGATAAGGTTCTTTTGAGGCTGCCTCAATGCATTAATGTACATAGAGCATACAATGTCAGAATATGGGGTCAGGCTTCAGTGGGACACCTCAATGTAACTGGGCCAGTGTTTTGTTGTAGGTGGAGTACGAAAGTCAAGGGGTCACATAGCTGCATTTCATTGTCAGGTTTTTATGAAGAAAATTCCATCATTGCCATGTAGTTCAGTTTTTGCTTTGGAGGAATAAGGAAATATAATTATTTTTTAATATTCTGTATGAATTGTTTTGATAAAAATATGTGGAGAGTATTTCGTTGCCTCAAAGTTTGGTTCATGTGTAAGATATGATAAGATAAGATAAGACGAGATGAGACAAGATGAGACATGATGAGACATGATGAGAAATTATGAGACATGATGAGATTTATAAACATTGATAATGCGATAGTTGGTTACATCTTTGGGTTTGTGATTTCCATATGATAGATAGATGTAGTGGTAGGCTGGCGGAAAAAAACTTGATGAAAGAAAGACATGTAAGAATATGTGGAAAATGAAGGATGAATTAATGAAGCGGGAAACCCAAAATAGCTTCTCTGAAGATGATTATTTATACCCGAATTAGAATGTGGTTTGTGAAAGGAATGCTTCCTTACGTTTACAATCAAGCGCAGTGAGGTAGGAGATGGTTTTGACTGCATGATGAGGAAGCTGCAGGCTCCAGGAGGGGGGGGGGAAGAAGCAGGTTCTGCAATCTGATTACATTATTGTGGAATTTGGCTGCAGTGAGAAGAAGCACAAAGCCAGGGTGCACAAGGAGTGCATTGTGGAGGGCTCAGGAGAGCTGACAGTGTCATGACATGGAAATGGTAATCAGCCAGAGAGGCCTAATATCTGCAGCCTCCATTGGCTGATCAGCCTGATGCAGCCTGATGCAATGTTGGTGAGGCTGTGTGGCTGTAGGATTGATCCGGTATGCTGTTTCCTGCATTGCCCTCCTTCCTTGCCCTCTCCTTTGCCCTCCTTTCTGCTCCGCTCTCTCCCCCAGCCCCTGTTGCCCATGATTGCCCTACCCCATTGCCCAGGTTGCCCCCTTTTCTTCTTGGATTTAATCTGCCCCTCTATGATGAATGTGAGATTGGGTTGGCCCTCCGAGGCTTGCATGGGCATCCGGAAGTAGCCCAAAAGCAACAGCTGCTGAAGCAGGCAATGGGAGATGCTGTTGATGCATCTGACAACAGCAATGGCTGCCACAACAACTAGCCAACAACAACAACATCATCAACACCAACTGATAGGCACAAACAAAACAAATTCGATAACAACGGCAACAACAAAAACGACAAAAGAACTGACATGGCCACCTAGACATCTGTCTAAAAATAGTATTCAGTTTACATTTCAACTGGCAATAAACAAGACTGAAAAGGAAGGAGATTTGTTTCGAAGCACACTTCACAATCTCATAAACAACTTCACAGACAAAACCTTAAAGGCCTCTATGGATCTCGACACCAGCAAATCTAAAATCCAACAGCGACACTAGGGACCTACAACAACGGTGCTAGGACAACGAATGACAGACTGTCATGCAAAAGAACAACAGCCTCGGGGCATCCACAAGGCAATGTACTTGTTGCTCAATGAAAGCATAAATAATTCATGTCTCTTCATTTGGAAGTATCACTCTCATTCTAAATGTCATTACTCACGGTACTCCATTGGCTTAATAAAGTCTGACATGTGTATCATTTGCTGTATGAAGAGACATGGGGTAAATACAATTCAATGAAATGTTATGTCATCTTTATTTCGTACCCAGTGGCACATAGAAAAATTGGAAATTTTTAACAATATTAAAATTTATTTTCACATGATTTTAAAAATATATAGTTTAATTTACAGAAATTTGATATATGAGTTCATTCACTTCATCAATTGTCAACATTCAATGCATCTCTCTGTCCCTTCCAAAAGCAGTTCCTTGCGAGTGTATGTCATACACTAGGCATTAAGAGTTTTACATGTCTTCATGCAGTGAGAGTTTGCCTTGCTATTATTTGGTACATCATGACTAGTACCCAGTGCCTTAAAACAATACTCAACATTGCGTTTCAGTAACGAAGAGTCAATATTCATAGCATTTTGCATCACATATGAAATTACTGGGACCTTGTGATTCAGAGCAGAGTTAGCAAATTTATGATGTTTAAAAATATAATAAATATAATATGATTCCTGTTTTTGTATTTTCTATTGTGATATCTTGTCGTGTTTTCCCTTGCACGTACAGCATTCATCTCATGTAGAACAAATGGAAGTCAACGTTGCTTCAGAATATTGAAGAATGCTGTGCAAAGGCATCCAAGGCAGAGGATAGCCATCTTGTATTCAAGGGGCATGTAGGGAGCCCTTGATAGACATGTGACAGGGTCATAACCCATCCATTTATAAATATTTAACCCTAGGAGAGTCATCAATCTCCGTGACCCAGCAGCATCAGTATCCAGATGTGTAATCCTCTGCATCCTCTTTTCTTGCTATTGTACTTGATCCCCTGAAACTGATCCCAGTATAGCTGGGCTGAAAAGCACATGCCATTAATGCTGTTTATTTTCCTTCTGTGGCCAGTTTACAGGCCCCTCTTGTATGTAGACCTCCAGGCCTTTCTGTGGGTTGGGAGGCCAGCTTTTGAGGATGTCTAGTATCGGGTATCTTGTTACAATACGAAACCTCTCACTTGTGTGTGTTAAAGGCATTGTTTAGCACTTCAAAGTTCCATGGGTTCGATTCTTAACCTATCTCTCTATTTAGAGTGCATGTGATTCAAACAGATTCAAATTCAATTGATTTTACAAATTAATACATGTACTCAAACAAAACAGAACATTTACAATAGTACTTGTTAATTCTAGTACATTGTGCTACGATTCTATACTGAGGCTTGTGACTTGTCCCACACGTTGAGTTAATGTCTTATCTGGTCTTCTTTTCACTTTCTGTTTGTCAATCAACTCCTGCAACTGACAAGAGCATGCTTCTGAGGGCTTCACTGTCCCATATTCCCGATCAGATGTCTTGGTTTGATCCCATTGATGCCCGAGTCACCAATAGCCTCAGAAGGATGCTTTCTCAGTCAGGGATTGCTTTTGGAGATCCTGCTGGATTGCCTTACAGATCAATTGTGCTCTGCTTGACCCATCATAGATTTCCACATCCGGGTGACATTAGTTGCATGGGCGATATTAAGCAGATCATTTACTAAGTGATCCAAGGCCAAAGGTTTGATGATCATATCTGGGAGAATCCTACTTGTCCCTGACTGCTTTTGATTGATCATTATTGGTAATGTCTTCGTGTATTAATGTCGTCATTTTGATGGATAGCATTCTCACTGGTTATTAAATTGTCTCTGACATTTACTCTGCACTCCCCAGAGACAAGAATTGCTCCAGGCCTAATTATATGTGTAGATTCTTTCATTTTGGTCGGTGACAGGTTTGATTACCAAAAGAGTCGTATCAATTTCAGGCTTTTGTAAGGACTCCATTTGCTGCTAAATTGAGCGAGTTTTAAATATTTGCAGAGTCTGGGAGAGTTGTCAATGTGTGCAGGAAGCGCGAACTGCAAGCCCGACAGTTAGTGCACCGAACTGCTTTTTGAGATTGGAGAATCTTGCTAGAAAAATATTTGAAATGTGGACTTTGATGGCACTTTTCTTGGTCATCCATTAATGAATGATGTATTCTGCAGTTGAACGCAATGTACATTATGAACGGTGGTTTGGCACATTGACTGAAAGTGACTATGTGGCTGTCAACTGTTATGTGTTGGTGTTCGACTTGTTTATGGGAGTAAATCATTGCATTTGCCAATGGAGTTGAGTTGGTGAAGGGGTGGTGATATTTTGTTAGGACCTTGGCTGCGAGTTGGCATCCTTTTGCTTTAATCAGAAAGTGGCTGCTAAGAGGGACTGCTGTGGCCTGCAAGTGTCTTAGCCCAGCCATGGACCAGCACTAGTGAGTAGCATCATTGGATGTGATCAATCAACTCAAGTATTTTGTGACACAGTAAGCCATTCAGCATCTAATGGTATTTCCTTGTCCCTCCACACATCATGGCACCAAGTCATCTGCCTATCTCAGCTTCAACCTTGCTCCTGCCTTGCTCCTGCCCTGCTCCTGCCTTGCTCCTGCCCTGCTCCTGCCTTGCTCCTGCCCTGCTCCTGCCCTGCTCCTGCCTCAGCCCATGGATGTATAGCCTGACTGGCTTCTCCAATCTTATCAAAAGTATTGGTCTGTTGGTCCCAACATTGGTTCAATCATTGGTTCAATCACTGGTCTAGTCATTCGACTGATGTCCCTCGAACCTGCTCCCTAATCGACCATTGTAAAAGGACACCATATCATTGTAAAAAGGACACCATATCATTGTAATAGGACACCATATCAAATCAAATTGCCTTTTTTTTTTTCATATTGAAAAAAAAAAAGCAGGCTAGAGTCTGGAGACGGTGGTTTTGATCATACCGATGCCTGAGGGAGCACGCACTTTATTTATTAAACCAGTCAGTGTGAGATTGCTGGTGGTTGGTGACATAATGCAATACAATGTAATACAAGACTATTATATACAAATCGTGGTGTTATGGGGAGTTTTGTAAGAGTAGCATGTAAAACTAAATGATTTTCATTGCACGGCACATTGCACTGCAAATAGAGACAATGGCAGCTGATGAATTTGGCTGTGAAAAGAAGGTCAGTGATTTGTCGACAGAAAAATGAAATGCATGTAGTTTACAGAGCATGAATTAAAGTGGCCCATCATGTATAGTCATGTAGAGTGATGCACATTGTACAGTGTTTGGCCTTTAGGTGCAATTTCAGGGTCAATTTAAGCATAATGCTGGAATCAATTGTTGCAGAATGTGCACCTCAAAGGTGGTTAGGGGGTGGTTGGGGTGAGAAGGGCCTGGGGCCTGGGAGAATAGATGCTGAAGGTTGGAAAGGGACCTGCTGCTGCATATATTCCCACAATACCAGGAAGGTCATGTTTTATGTATAGGCGCAGCGTATGTGTGATAAAAGGTCTTTGGGGCGGTATTTAAGCCCTCGGTCAGATTCATAAGAGAATACCACTGTAGTGTCCTCACGCGCCCTGTCTGTCCATGGTCAGTCTTGGTTTACCAGGTGGACATCGAGCCACTCCAGGTAAGGTTCTCGCTCTATGACCTTTGCGCAGATTCACACCTTGAGGTCCTAAGGTCCTCTGGGAAGTGGCGCCACTCAACATGAGGTCCTCTAGGTCCCACAAGGTCCCAGTGTGTCGTAGACATGGCCTTAGAGGTGCCCTGTGAGGAGGTCAATTGCCCTAGGCTGTGCCAATGATCGAGAGGAGTAGGACAGAGCCCACTGAATCACATTAGGGGAGGACCCAGGATCATTGTCATTAATTGAATCCTTGCCTGTTCTCTATGCTAACCTAATACAGGAAATATATATGGGTGAGGCGGGTGCTCATTGACCACCGTGGTCAGCATGGCAATGGCTGACCACAATTGGACAAGCTGAAACGGCTGAAGAATACGTTCATGGGAATTGCCAGCTGTTAATTACAGTTTTCATCAGCGGCCAGAGAAGTAGCAAGCAGCTGGCATTGGCAGCAAATCATTGGGAGGCTGAGAAAGGGCTGAGAAAAGGAACAGTGCTATGACCAGTGCCTGGAAAACTCCTCATGCTGCAGCCACGCTGAGAAGAGCTTCAAAAGCACCAACGCCGTCTCCTATTATTGCTGCAAATAACTTGCAGGGCTGCTGCGTTGCTAGGGTACAGAGCTATTGTACTGCAATACAAGACCTATGTACTTGCATTGTTTACGGCTGCATGGTTTCATACGTCCATGGTTTCACGATAAATTCTTGCTCATCATTTTAAAGTTATGAAAATGTGCCTATACTGCTACGTGGACAACCATGAAGGTTTGATTGTACAAACATTTTATTCTCATTGATATCCATCAGATAGAAATAATACTTATCAAATCAACCTTGTGAGATGGTTACTGTGGCCCTTCTAGTGCAGCCACATTGATCAGTTTCCTCATAAACTTAAAACCGAACAGTTTTTCTTAGACAAGCAACTTAAAGGAAGGTGAAGAACATCACCCCATACAAGTAAAAAAAAACTCTCCTACAGAATCGTGTTGATGGATGTCTCCATAAAAGCAAAGGTCTTGGAGGAACCGAAATCCTTTTTGTCTCCTAACAATCAATACTTTGCAACTGGGGCAGGTGACCCTTTTAAAACTTTCAGAAGACTAAAAGCTGTGCAATGAAATAATGGTGCTGAGTTTTAGGTCTTGGTGTTTGCAGGTTTCTTGTTTGTTCAAGACACAATTTGATTGCCATTCACATGTACACAGCATACCATTGACATGAGGTCTACTTAGAAATTAATATCCCTATACATGTACTATATATATGGTATACATACCTGGGAAAATTGAATATGATACACGTAGGACATAAAACATGAACGTGGATTAATAAAAGACATTTTATTACCATGCCATTATATGTGCTATACGTACATTGTAGAGTTCTAGCAATGCAAGGCTATTGTGATTTCAGATGGTTACAATTGCTGCCAAAGTAAGATAGAGAGGAGCAAATTTTGTGTATTTTACAGTAGCAGTCAGAACTTTCGTATGGAAATGATAGATAGAGTCATTAGACAGACCATTTGAAGGTGTAATTGCGGTCATAGCTTTCAATAAGTAACATGTTCCCCATGCCAGAGTGTTGGACTTGCTTGAGGGACCCTGGAGGGCTAATAACACGCTTCAAGTGGAGTGAAATAAGTCGTCCTGTGATAAGCTACATTTTGCCATTTGACAATTTCTAATTCGTGGGTGGTGGAGAAAGGCACAACTTGATGCAAAGGGCAACTGTAATGGGGTACACGGGGTTTGCGAACCTCAGGTGAAACTTTACCCCGTTGCTGGTTGACAGGTGACAGTGGCTGACTGATCCAGGGCACACATGGGGCTGTGGGGTGTCATTTTTACCCCGATACCTGCTAGTTTATCTGTTAAAGGGACACTCCCCTAGAATCACTCCCTCATTATGATCGCTTGTTAGGTCAGCAGAATGCCATGTGTAGGGGACCTGCGAAACTTAAGGGGGTGTCTGAGTGTGGAGCAGTCACCTTGAAAGAGAGAAAGTGCAGAGATGGTGACCCTTGTTTTTTCTTGTCACTAAATTGCTCAGGTGTTATGTGGTGAAAGTGGGGCGTCCCTGTGTTATTCGAGGACCATTGTTCGTTGCTGTCCCTCTCTCAAACTCTTTGTTAATAAATGTCCCATCCTCATGGTGTCCCTGGTCACTTTTTCATTCACCCTAGGAGTCCTTAACACCTTGTGCTTGCTTGGTAACAACATACAATGGTGCTGTGTTTTCAGGTGCTATCATCATGATCGATGGGGAAAGGTTGTCTCAATCATGTAATAGTCACTATGGAGTGACCAATTCAGTGTGAAATGAAAGATTAATTGGTGTATTACCATGCAAGATATATGGGTGTATTTACTGTATTATCATGCAAGATATATTGGTGTATTACCATGCGGGATATATTGGTGCATTACCATGTGGGATATATTGGTGTATTACCATGCAAGATATATGGGTGTATTATCATGCAAGATATATTGGTGTATTACCATGCGGGATATATTGGTGTATTACCATGCAAGATATATTGGTGTATTACAATGCAAGATATATTGGTGTATTACCATGCAGGATATATATATTGGTGTATTACCATGCAAGATATATTGGTGTATTTACTGTATTACCATGCGGGATATATTGGTGTATTACAATGCAATATATATTGGTGTATTACCATACAGGATGCAGTTTGGAGTGACCATACAACTTTTCGTGAGCATTTTGCTTTGTTGTGGTATGGGTTTCAATACAAATACTGCAATAAAGGTTCAAGTTCAGGGGTTTGCTGGTGCACATTTTCCTGGCAGTTTACAGTTCACACACGGACATTTTGAGTGGCTTGAGTGGCATTATAAGCCAAGCTTTGGGCAAAGTAACGCTCAGCGGGGGATCTTTGTGCCAGGTGTGAGTTTATGACCTACTTGGATCAGTGAGAAGTGAAGAATATTTGCAGAGCCATGAAATTAGTCCAGATAATTAGCACTGGCTAGGTGACCTTAAAAATACTCCTCTTCCTATTTGCTGAGGTTTATAGGATGAAGACAGGTGGGCTGCCTATGCCCAGGCTCCTGTCAGAGAATTCATGGGGCTGTGAGCTAAAGCGGCTTATCTGCATGAAGAGGTGGAGTTCACACGCATCCAAGTGTTTGAACCAGGGCAAAAGTCTCAAGGTGGAGACATCCCTGTTTACAATTCCATATGCTTATAGTGGGGTTGACATGAAAGGGATGAGAAGGATAATTGAGTATAAGTTTTTGATGAATTTAATTCAGCGAAGATTCTAGTGTGTATAGCTGTAAATGAGATATGTGTGAAACAACATGATAAAATATGAAGGCAATCGAGTTTGAGCTGAGATTTATCATGTGTGCACTTGGTAATTCGATAGATTAATTAATTTTAACTTCAATCCAGCGGAAGCTTTTGCCTTAGCATGGTCTGGTAGAACACCTGGAACCTTGGATGAACAGAGTGGCTGTATCCCTTGTGTTTCGATTGCCAATCATTGCTGATGTAGATGGGATCGAGGTCGGATCATGACCTGTCCCTCTTGACCCTTTGTTGCTTTTGGGCTCCGAATGGGCTCCATGTGGGCCAAAGATGAAGGATGCGGACTCATCTGGCTTCTGATGCTGCTGCTGTTACTGCTGATGCTGCTGCTGAGGAGAGTGTTGATGGGAACCAGGTGTAGGCAGTTTGCAGGGAATGGGGTCGCGTGGGTCATTCTCTGTTTTTGCAGACAACTGAAGAGTCTAGTGAAGAAGAAGAGCAGGGGGGTTTCACTGCCTGGCTCTTCCTGGTCTTGTCTTTCAGCTCACTCTTCACTAAGTGACAAAGGCTGTTTTGTCATCTCTGGATCATGTTACTTCCATCCAGAGGTTGACCGGTGCATGTCTGTGACATAGTTGTTCATATGAAAAGGTCTGAAGCTATGTCATGGAGTCACCATATACATGGCTATACTGAGGTAAAAGTGGTTATGACTTGCAGATCTCATGGATGTAACCCAGCACTGCCCCATGCAATAACTTTTGACCGACCGTTATTCCGAAATGGACACCAGTCTAAAAGTTTGTGGGAAGGTCATTGGAAGCCAATGGAAGTCAATGGACAAGCCATCTTAAAGCCCCAGTGGTCAAGTGGATCCTTAAGTGACCAATCCACTTAGTAATGTTTATAACCTGAAGATATACGGTTCAGGTCATGTGTTCCAAGTGCATAATGGACGTTGTGAGTCAGTGGGCGAATTATGATACTGGAGGTCATGACCTATCGAGGGCCTTGCGGAGAAGACTTACATGCCTAAGGGCCTTCAAGCTTGGTGTCGTCTTGGGGACGGTTGGGGTTGAATAGCACTGACCTCTTGGCATCTCTTGCCTTGTATATGTCACATTTTGACTTCTAGTCTCACTAATGTCCTTGTTATTTTGCATCTCTAATGTCTATTGTCTTGCTAACTACTGTGCTAGGCTGTTATACATGTTAGTTTTGCTGGAGCTAAGTGTGTGGTCTGCATTATATTAAAGGCAGCAGTTTGTGTTCTTATTTAAGGTGCAGGGCACATTGTGGCCTTGGAGATGATGGAAATATGTTTCGTTTATTGAAAACATTCTGTTGGTAACTTCTTAATTCAGAAACATGGTAAGATATGTCCAGAATTTGTCCCTGGTGTGAAGCTGATTGGCAGGAGGTCCTTTTTTCCTGTTATTTTCTCTTTTTCAAGAGGAGTGCTAGGGTTAAGTGACTCATGACGAATGTGAATCATAACTTAGACAACATGTGGTTCATCAGATGTCCATGTGGCTCATCAGATGTCAATGTGTTGTCAGTTAAAGACCAATATGTTAGTCATTTTAGCGTGATTGTTATTCATTCTCAAATGGTTCCTCTTATAATTGTCTTGTGCTCACGGCAAGTGTCCCTCTGGTGGTCACGAATTCTGTTGTCATGGAGACAGCATCACTCATGGTGGTCTGTGTGTCTTGCACTTATGAGAGGCATCTCGGTGGTGTTGTGAGATGGCCCCTGTTGTCAACAAAAGATGGGAATGATGCATTTTTACGTCCTGTTGGAAGTGTGCTTGCAATGTAGGTGAGCTGCAGTCATGCTGGTTCTACCTATAGGTTCTACAGATGTGGTTGAATTCTTGAGCTAAGTGCCATATCGTGTTCTTTATGGGGTTGGAAGGAACACAAAGCAGCCTTGCTTCTGCATTCTTCCTCACATGTTCCGCGTGCTTCTCGCAAAAAGGGTGTCTTCAAACGTCAACACTGTTGCTCAACAGACAAACCATTGGTCTAAAAGCAAAAAGCTGCAGAGAGGCCCAACAGGTGTGGAATTATGCATGCTGCCTGTCTCTCTGGAACTGTACGAATCGTAACTTGCAATTGCAGTTTTATTGCTCTCGTAAAATCGACTAAATGTTGGCACCCGATGCAAGTCTATGTGGCACTTGTAGGTATAGGCATGGTATAGGTAAAAGTTAAGCTGGTGATTGACATTGTTATGCTTTGAAAACGACTCATTGTTTATGCCCTACTATTGCATTGTTGCAACGTACACTAGATTCACTTTCTCACATTAAGTTCACCACTAAACTTGTATTTTCAAATCCATACTTATTATGGTCAATAAAATCTTGAATCTTTAAAAATCTCAGCGAATCAGAATACTTCAGAGCATGGTACCATCATCACCTCATGACCTTAAATCAAAGATGGCTTTAATAAAGAGATTTTAGAGCATTTCCAATCCTGGTGTTCTGCCTCTGTTTTGATTAGTGAGGTATTTCAGGGTTATTGGCCAAATGTGTCTGAGCAAGATAAGGTTTATTATTGCAGTAACTAGAGACGCCTTTGTCGTCACTGCTGGAGGATGTGATGATGGCAGCACTGTCGTTTCCGGCAGAGGGCGCCACAGGGGTCATTGTGTGACCTACATGCACATGTGAAGGTCAGTCAAGGTCATTTAAGCTCACTAAGGACCTCTGTAGCCCTGCAGATCTCATATGAAATTGGCCAGTGATGAATTGCTATGACAACACGCTGATACAGAGGCTCACATATTTGACACGTGACATCACTGCATAAGCTGCATCATTGCTATCATTACACCAGTCAAAACAGTATCCTAGGACCCGTCACAGCCATCACCTGTCCCGGATGGAGCCAAATTACGAAGTAAACCCCCAGGGTGCAATCGCTACTCTTCAGAGTCCTTGACCGAGCTGATCCAAAGATATTTGGGGACTTGGGGTGATATCCTGTAAAACACCAGGGCTGTTAAGTTGCACTCCCTTTGTTTATCTTTGAGTTGTCACATGAGCTAGCTGTGATCCTTTAGGTGACATTGGATCCCTGTCGCTGCCTCCTGACACTTGTTTTCAGTCATATTCCAAAGATGAGGGCCTTCAAACTTGAATTGGAAGTTGATAGATGCTGGCATGTCTCTGCAATGTCCATGATGCTAGATTGCTCCCATTGCATGTCCAGAGCTGGAGTTATAACTGCATGACCCTGCATATTGGTCAATGATGTGATAGCATGGAGACAAGGCTGGAGGTACATATGTTCTGTATCATCTGTATCACTGGCAGGGAGATCCAACCACAATGTATATAGGCTAACGAATTAGATGGCAACACAGTACTAGGTTGGCTCCGACCTTTTAAGGTCACTTTGAAGATCACGGGGAAAGCCATAATGACAGAGGACAAAGATGCATTCTCTGCAATGAAGAGATGGAAGGCAGCCAATGCCAGCCATGGGGTATGATGATGAGCAGTTGCAGAGATGGACTAATCTTGTTTGTGCTGTTTGAACAAAGCCTTGCTATGACCTCCGGAAGTCCATCTGGGGAAAGTGTCATTGTCGGGACCGTGGACTGGCTGGCGGGTCAGAGGGACCTGGCACGTTGCTAACGAGCTGGCCACCAGGTTAATGACCTCACAGGAAGGACCTCCTCCCGCCCAGAATGGCCCCAGATCCCCTTACCCCTCAGTTCCTGCCAATTACGCCCCCTGCCGCCTTATTCGCCTATTACCTGGCAACTTGTACGGCTAATGAAATGTAGAGGGCGCCTTCTTTCATATTGTCCTTTGAACGTAATAACTCTTCATAACTATGTCCTTGTGGTACTATGCTCAATGTGCAGGATCTAACTTGAAGTCTATGACTGATTTTATGAATGCAGGTGCATGGTTGTGTTGTGTGCAATTCTTGACCCAAAACTAAAACTTTCAATACGTTTTTCATGGTCGCTGAGGCCCAAGGGATTGGCAGGACATTTTGGATAAAAGACAAGTGCAAGCAGTTGTTGCGGGTCGAATGGATGGAAATCCCAAGAGAAAAGCATTATCCCTAGCATACTGGCTGCCCATGCCCCTGTAAACAGCTACGCTGGATCCAGACACATCTTTGATTAAAGCCAAGCAGTGTGTAATTTAATCAGCCAGGAATTCTTTTAGTTATGGCAGCATCCCATTGAAGCCACGCAATCAGCATTCAGAAGCCATTTTTCATTATTTGTTGGCGGGATGCTGCCTAAGTCAATGTTCAATGTTGGCTCAATTTGTCTGGCCCAAGTGGATTACTGCAGGGAGTTGCAATGGCCTAATCAAACGTGTATGTGAGGTATAATCTAATCCCTGGAATTTGCTTCTTGTTTTCAAGGCATACATTGTGCTTCTAAATGTGCCTCTAAGTGGCCCACCGGTCTTTGGCGTCTCTTCGAGGGGAAAATGATGAATAAAAGAGAATAAATGAAGTGAGGAGTAAGTGTGGTGGCCACTGTGTTTTGACTGCACAGGAAGAGAATGATTCCTGAATAAAGGCAAAGCTCGGTGTGCTCGGGGCTTGCAGGAAATAATTAGATTATACCAGGAGCATCCATAGATCGTTGCTGGCTATTGTGCCAGTCTTTTGATAGAACCATGGTAGAACACACTCTTGTAGACAATGTGGAGTGCTAAACAGAAACACAGATCATCACTCATCCCTCAGATTGCTGCTGCTGCTGGTGGTGGTGCTGCTGCTGCGGCTGCTGCTACAGAAAGAAACGAATAAAAAACGCAGCCCGAGGTGTAAGCAACTGCCTCGCATTATTAGGTTTCCTAAGGGCTCTGTTCCTTATTTTTCTGCTCTGAAGATCTTTTGCTGCAGAAGAAAAAAGTTGAGGTCCTAAGTTCTGCTTCAGATTTGCTTGAGGGAGTCTTAGACCATACATCAAGTTTAGCAAATGACTGAAATAGACACTTCGTCTATTCTGTAAATTCTGCATCTCGCAAATGTTGTTACAAGACAGTCCATTTATTTTGTTGACTGCAGTCCAGGGTGCACAAGGGTCCACAATTCGCCCATCACTGTAATGTTTTCTCTTACACTGCTCTTACATACTCCTGTGAGATGAGTAAACAAGTTGTAGAATGTAGATGGCAGGATATATAAACCCAGCAGGTCTTTTTGTTTAGACTGCTTGGTAGACAGAGCTGAGCTATGTAATGTGGAGGCTGGAGCCAAAAACTCTTCAGCTCTCCAATTATAAAGGAAGAAAAAGGCAGGGCAGTGACGTAAACGACTCCTGCACTGGAGAGCACACGTGTAATTGGACGTCGCAGCTCTCGTAAAGCATTCAGTGCTGTTTAAACGCTGAGCCAAGGTTTATGTAATGAGAAAGAGAGGATGTAACTTCTAGGCCTTAAATGAGCTGGACATTTGTTGGCATAGGAACAACTGCTGCAGCTGACTGCAGAAGAAAAAAAAACGGTGTCATGTGCTAAAACAAGTAAGATCGTGTTTTAACGAAAATAGGATTCTGACTTCTGTGGTTTGTGATTTTAGGATTTTTTTCCTCTTTATTCTCAGTCGCCTAAGAGCACTGGAGAGATTTCACGGACTCTTGGGATTTCTGTTTTGTCCTCCCATAGAATGGCTCCCATACATTGCAGTTTTTGATAAATTTGGCAACAATTTTGCTGTTCAGCTATGGAATATGTGTTTATCTGAAATATCTGAAGCAATTTGTACCTCTGAGGCTAGGGTGGTGTGCTATGGGGGAGCCTGAAGGCAATGAGGACCTTTTGGTAGGTGAGGGCAGGACCTCTGGTGAGGACGAGGGCATGCAGAGGACCTAGGCGTGGCCAGAGAGGATCAAGGGAGGACCCAGAAAGACCTTTGAGGACCAAGAGGACCTGGCCACTCTAGATTCATATCTATGTCTGCAACAGACCAAGACAAGGGCATGTGCTGGTGACGCCAGGTGACCTTTCTGCTGACCTACAAGGTCAAAGGTCATATGTCTGAACTCGGGTCAGTGACATCATTAGTGCTCACCCCAGACACTTTGTAACCCTGGATCAAACCCTATTTAAGTTGTTTCTACCCTATTACATTTTCTAATGTGTTTGTAGAAACTTTCTACATAGGCGTTGGAGCGTTTTAAACGTCTCCAGCTGTTTCGACACTTGTCCCACTGACTTTTACATACAGACTGGCGTCATGGCGCTTCGTGTTTCTCTGGGCAATTATTTTCCTAATTTATGTCATCGGTGAAAAGGAATGGTTCTCCAGAGTGGAATGAACTGGTGCATAATACATGCAAGTCCCAATGTTTCGATCCACTACTGCCATTTTTGTTTGTGGTAGGACAGTGTACGTAGGACAGATTAGTGTACATAATATCTAAGATAATATTATGATAAGTTTTAAAGCTGCAGTTATTAGTTACATTTATCAGTGCATACGAATCACAATAGGTCTGAGGGGGAAATGCATAGATTAGACTGATAGCATCATTAGGCGTTGTTTTAATAGCTAGGTGATATGAAGACCAGTTACCTGAGTGAAGTTTGTAGGTTCATTCATCTTGTGAACTTTTTACAACTTCAGTGGATGAACATCAGCAATCCTATACACCAGTGTTGTGGTGGTGAGATCCACTTTCAAAATCCATTATCATAATAAGTGGCCAATCGATGGATGCTAAATGCACTTCTCTATGGCTTTGGTGTGTAGGCGATTTGCTCAAGTGGAAAAAGCATTAATGAAAGCGATCACATAGAATCCATGCTGCATGGTGTGAAGATCGATGTCAGAGTATTTACCTCTCAATGGTTTATTATTGAGCATAGCGGTTGAATGATGAGGCCAGCTGCTTACAGCTCTTAATCATTGCTTTCAAGAATTGACAACCACACAAACTGTTATGCAACACAACTGCAAGTGACTTCAGCCCTTTCTGATCAATAATTATGATATGGCCTTTATGGAGCCACTCGGTGTAAACTGATCAGTTCATCACCATCCTTTGGTCAGACCTTTATGAAATACTTCTCATTAGAAATGTAATATTATTTGATAGTGGAACAGATGGTGGGTGAGTGTATCAAAGTTATTTAGATGTTGTAAGATCATTTGTCATTGATTATGATGTATACATGTGGGTGAATCAACTCAGTGATTCTTCTGCTTAAAAATAGATCGATTTTTTTTTTAAACATGAAATAATGTGTCTAGGTGATGCAAGGAATGATATTAAATCAGTCTGCAGACATCATGCAGGAGATAGCTGAAGTATTGGTCTCTGTTTCTTTTCAAGTGTTTGCAATGAACCCTAGATGCTGGCGTCTCACTGTCTGCTTGAAAGTGAAGTTCATTTTAACTCTCAGGTGTAAACTGATAGAAGAATCATTTAACTAAAAGGTTGGAGATGTAGCAGGGGTCAAATTTGATACTGGGAGGTGAGATTATCTTCTGCATTTATTATGCAATGATGCTGCAGGACCTAACTTCAGAGACCACCGCACTACCTTGGATCTAGGATAAAGGATAAATGAGACTGCTGATCTTGTGTGGAGACATGTATCTCGTATAAACATTTTATCAGAGCGTGTATCTTTTGATGGAATTGAGTGATCCCAGACCGAAGACTGGATGGTATATTATGAGCATAGACATGTTATGAGAATGTAGACTTTACAAGGAAGACATGTTGGTGCTTGGCACTGACAGAAGTGTCCCTTGCCATTTACATGTAACTGCAAGTTTGAAATGCCAGAAATTACACACTTTAGACAAGAAAGAAAGCAGAAGAAGACATCTAAAAGTTAGTGGCATTCTTGAAGATCCTTGAATCTTGACCAATAAACTCTTCTAACTAGATAACCTGCCCTCTCCTAGGTGGCGCCAGTCGTTCATTTCCACAGACGCACATAAACATGGCGGTGACCGAGTGGCGCAACCTGCCCCAGCCGTGGCTCCCTGAATAACACAAGTTTGTGAACGTTATCTGACAAGAAGAAATGCAAGCTGCCCAGATTAAAGATTAAGAGGGTCATGTGTGGATCGTGCATGCTGGGGTTATCTGCACGGGGCAACTGTCAGCACTCTCGTTCAACTGCATGCTGCTCTGACCATGGAGCCACCATGCTTGACAGTGCTCTCTATGTGTGGGGTTTCATGGAACTTGGGAGTAATCACAAGACATGTTTTTTATCATGTTAATCACCTCAATGCTTAATGCAGTGTTCCAGCTAGAATTTGACTTGGGCATGGCACATAAGGATATTAGGGCACCTAAATAGATTCATATAGGACGCCCAGCTAGTTGAAAATAAAATAATAAATAAAAATGCTCTTCACTTAATTTTGGGCATGGCGCTCACAAAATCGGGCATGGCGCAAGGGGCTACCTGGAACACTGTTATGGAGTTAGAGGTGTTCTGTCAGAATTCTTCCACCTTGTGTTTCACAACATTTTGGACATCATATTGAAGTACTAATGTCCCTACCAGAGCTCTATTTTCCAAGGTTGACTGGGGAGTTAGGCTAAGAGGTGGATGGCTTTAGATATGGACACCCATGTTTTTTTGCTGACTCTGTTTCCCAAACAGATGCTGTGTTCCATTCAGATGCAGAGTTACACAAAAGCCATTCAGGCGATGTCCGAGGAACAATGTAAAAGAAGCGTGCTTGTCACAATTGGTCAGTTTGCTCTTCTCTAAAAGAGAGTTAAGTTTCCGGAAGTAGCTTTTGCCATCACAGCCTCTGTCAACATGGCCTCGAAATGGACACAGGTCAGCCTAGGTGGACAAATATCCGCTGACCTCTCTGATAAACTCTTATTCTAATCAGTTATGCTAATTCTGTTTGTTTGCACTTAGCTGTTGCCATTGTAGTACTCATTGTCATGCAAGAGGTAAAAAGGTCATTGGTATTCCATGGGATCTGTGCTGTTTTCAAAATTCTTTTTTTTTGCCGTTAGGTTCAGTGATTGGTTAATAATTTGGCAATTACCCGTAATAGTGGTTCCTGGAATGAATGGCTGAATGGCTGAATGGCATATGCACAGGAAGGTCGGGTTGAGTTAGAGCCCTCCATGTTTTCCAGGAGAGTGGACCAGCATGCTGGCTGCATGGGAGGGTTCCTCGTTTCCTGCCTCCATGTGTTGTAAGATTACCCAGCCTATTACATGCAGCCTGGTGCAGGGCATTATGCTTATCGTAATGAAAAGCCCGTCTAATGATGGTCTTCAATTGATAGGGGTTTGTAATTAGCACCTGCCAAAATAGAAATGGGCCAAAACCCTTTCATGCAGAGAGGGGACGACAGGGGCTGTGTTATGGGGTGCCAAAGCTGGCAGGTGGGGCATGTGTTGCTTGAAAGGGGGTTGTTATGGGGGTGAAGAGGGTCCCTGCTTCCCTTGGATCTCGATCCTCTCAGAGGGCCAACACGGCCGTCTCAGGTGACCAGGCCATGCTTGACTGACCCTGCGAGGTCCTGCCTTGAGCCCATCTGGTTCCTGTTTACAACGGACGAGTCTATTCACTTTCTAAATGGGGAGGGGCAGGCAGCCTCCTCTAATCCCAACATCTGCCGCCTCTCTCAAATTGCATTACTTTTCCTATTAATTTTTCACGAAGAGCCACGACTAAGACCCAATGTACATCTTGTGGCTAAATGACCTTCACTCGAACGGAAGTGGCTTGTCAAGGTCATGGGAAGCGGAAGTCCCAAAAGGAAGTGTTGGGGAGCTGGTCAGTCAGGAAACAGCCGCCGACAAAGTGGCCCGGATTAGCGCTATTCATCAAGCAGGGTGATTTGCCCTCCCCTCTACCATCCCAACCCTCCGCTACGGGGCGCTGGTGCAGTGAACCCCTGTCAAACTTGGTCAGTTTTGAAGCACCCGCCGAAGGGGCAACAACTGTGTGGATTACCCTGGAGAAAGGTCTGCTTGTACAGACTGACAGACCCAAGACAGAACCAAGGACTGAGGGTTGTAAATCTGGATAGGATACCTTGTGCTTGAAATAAGTTGTTGTGAGCACCTTTCAGCGAGAAGACTCTGAGATAGAAACACGCAGAAAAGGTGCTAATATTCGAATTTATCAGTGGACTCCGCTTGATTTGTTGTGGGTAGACCGAAACCTTGCTGTCATTTGCAAGCACGCCGATAGACAGTTTGTCGGACTATGTTGTGGGGATGCAAGATACTCATATAACTCTCACATCACCTTTGAAAACTTTTCTTAGAACGTATTTAATCCCATGATGATAGCGTTTTACAGAAGTAATATCAGATGAATATGCGCCTATCTCCCACATATTGCAACTTGCAAATGGTCTGTCTGTATATAAGACTTATTTATTGTCGACACGTTTCCATGGTAATAAGTTACTCGTTTCTTTGTTTCTGTGATTTGTGTGTCTGCCATGATCTGTCGCCCATCACCGAGTTTATTTATAGACCACGTCTTGGCTGCATCCTCATCCCTTTGTTTACACTCTTGTTTATTTGTTTACAGGGTCTTGGATGACACACTGACTTGGTATTTACCTTTCTTCTTCGAGTGGGAATGGTTTAACTTAGGTAAGTGGCTTTTTTTTTCTTGACATGATGCTATATAAGTGTTTATTGCCCACACAGCCAGATGTTCTGATAACTTTTTAAGGGTGTATGTAAAGGAGCAAAATACAACAGGTGACATTATTAGTCACATTACAATCCTTACCTAAGACTACCACGAAATAGTCAATTGCAGACTTATTGCAGGGCATTCCACACTTTTTTCCTCGATATCAAGATATCTTCTTTAATAGTTTGTGAAATGGTTTTTTAAAAAATGTCAAGTGCAGCTTAAAAAATCCATGTTGCAGTGTGCATACAGTTATCATAGGAGTCATAAATTTGGCAATCCATCTTGATTTGTAGTGGCAAACAGGGACATATGTCAAAGGGCCAATGTGTCAATACATGAGGACTGTTATCATGCATAGATATGAGTGAGAGTGGCTGAGAGTGCACTCGAGTGGAGAGGACTCCTTGACCTTTCTGACCTTGTGGTAGTGGTTATATTTGCAATCATTATTTGCAATGTGAAGCAGGCGCCAGTTGCTGCCCCTGGAATGTCTGCCTGATGCTCCTGCTGCTGATGTTGAACAGAGATGCGGAGCAGAGATGCTGAACTCTACAGAGATGGGTGGCAAGTTGTTAAGGATGGCAGAGCAACAACCGTCTAACTAAAATGTACAGTTATTGTTGGTGGTGACTGGTAGTGCTACTCTGGATAAGTGTGGTGGCACTCTGGTCAATAGCTTCCTGGCCATTCCTTTTGTAGCAGTTAAATGAAACGGTTTGTAGTCACAAATTGCGAGGAAATTGTTTTCATAGTCTGTTGTAGGGGTTAAGTGATGCGTGACTTTATTTTGAAAGCACTAGCCATGAGTCTCCAGGGTAAAGTTTCATTCATATGTACAGCTGCATGAAGTCCATGTCAAATGGATGTCACTGTGCCTGCAGAAAACTGTCCTTCACTTTCTTCAAATATTTAGGATACAAAGAGCTTACAAAGTGCCCTTGATCATTTGACAGCCATTTGAAGGGGCCTATTATTTGCAAGAGCCAAACTGACCTGTCTCCATGTAGCCCCTATGCAGCAGGCTATGCTCTCAATTGCTTTTAACTATTGGTGAAGCTGAGCAAAGGTTACTGAGGCATTTGGACGTCATGGATGTCAGAAATTTGAAGGGCACCAAGATAGGGCTAAGTGAAGCCAGTCAAGTGTTGAGCAGGAAACTCTATGCTGTATTTAGTTCAGTCATGCTGTGAGCACAACTTGCTGCCATGTTGAAGTCAAGTTACAAGCATACTATAAAGTACAGTGCACCAGCAGTACCAGACTAATACACACTGAAGCACTTAGAACTGATTGGCAGCTCACGATGGAATGAGAATTCAACTCAGCTTTAAAAGCTTATTGTAATTCTTGCAGATATCAATTTTAAATGATAAATCATTGAATAAACTTTCTCCAAATTCCATATGAACTCAAAACACCAGGATATGATAGGAAATATGACATACAAACAAAGGAATAGTTGACCTTTAGTTTATTGTGAGACCATGAATGTAGGATGGGTTTTTGGGTGTGCTGAACCCTATAGGATTGTTATTCATCATTTATAATATCGTAATGCATTTTACAAACAGAAAAATTGTACATAAGGGCTTAACAATCGATGATCACAGAATTCACCCAGATAATGGTATTTTAATGTGCATTGAGACGGAACTTCAAAGGTAGATGATGAATTATTGAAAAGGGTACTATGTATTTTGCAGTATATTTTAAGTGAATGGCCAAGGTCATATCTGGTCATTTGAGGACATTGGATAACAGGGAGGTCAGTGGTGATTTACTAATTTAAGTGATCGATTTAAATCAGGAGATATTTGCATGGGAATGGGATCATTTGAATGATAGGAGCAGAGGGCATGGTGGTATGGGACACAACTCTGAAACAATGGACCATACTGTGATATCACTGATATGATTTATGAAATGTTTCAAATGTCATCATGGGCAGATGTGGGACTTTTTTTGGACAGATGCAGAGGAAGAGGGGAAAAAAGAAAGAGAGAGGGAAAAAAAACACCCTTGAGTACAAGAGTCATTGACAAACTGTTGCTCTGGTTACACACAATTGCACAAAAGATTGCACGAATCACAATTGTTGAGTTGTGATTGTCTCTTTTGGATTATTGAACAATTCCTTTGAAGTCCTTTGTTCAATTGAGTTCAGAAAAATACCAGGGAATCGGGTCAAATCATCCTGAAGGACGATTCAAAATTGTTGCCATGGTACATTAGATTTCCTGGAAGGGGAGTTTGATGTGGTCAGTGAAGTGTGTCATTCGTGTCAGCAGAAATTTGCTAAATGGAAGAGAAAGGAGTTGATTGATTCGAACCAAGGTCCTCTTTAATATTTGCATGTTACATGTTGCAATAAGATTATCCTACAATAACATTATTTGAACTGTTGTGACTCACAGGATATATTTCATGGCATCCTAGAATCTAGAGGTCACAGCTAGAGATAGCTATTAATTACCAATAAGATTATTTAAAATCAACACCGAGTCTGACAGGCACACGAGGGCTATTTATGAAGGGAATTTAATCCCAGGTGTGGAATCTTGGTTAGAAACATGTGCCCAACACATGTATCAAGGGATCAGCATCACGTGGGAAAGATTAAGAGCCTTTTGAGCTTGAATGGTCCTTTTGGAACTAGACTCACAGAACATTTAATGGCTTATTGTCATGCTTTTTATAATGACTGGTAAGAAATAGGTATTTTGTATTTAAATTGTATTTTTTATTTGAGAAATTGAATTGAACTTATGCCATATATATAGCTTGGAAACTGGGCATTCTATGAAAGTTTCCCAATGATTCCCATATGGGAGTGGGAATTCCAGAGTCAGGGAAGCTGAAAATTCAAATAAACGCAAGTCTGGAGTTACTTAATTCGAGGTCATTGAATAAATATGGGGTGGAGCGGCAATTAGAGGCAATAACTGTTAATCAGTGGGAATTGCTGAGTCTTCATCATACGGGCAGTTCTAGGTGAGTTGGCTAATGTCCTTGTTATTAGGGTTTCACGGTAATATATGAATATTCATAAGGGTGCATGTCCATGAATATTCATGAGCATGTGTTTATATGGTAATAGTCCATGCCAGGCACTTATAAGGCCTGTAAGAACCCACATACTCTTTTAGATGAGCACCATCAATCAAAGTGGTGCGTCTAGGACCATTGGGATCAGCCATAGAAAGACAATGGGTCAGTATTTTGTGTCTATATTACAGAGAAATTGCTCATCATATGATATGTTATGGTCCTTATGGATATGTTATGGATACACCAGATGACCTCTGGTTGCCATGCAACAACCTCTCTTTGATCAGAGACAGGGACACTTAAGATGCAACCCAGATTACCATGAAGATGTGCAGACCTGATCTGAAATGCTTCACATGTAGCGTTAAGATACATAATTTGTTGGATATATCTCCAGGAATTGCTATAATGAAATGATAAATGATGACCTCGTTATAATATGACTTTAATATCCACTTACTTCTGGTCCCACCATAGTGGATTCAGTATCAAACGTTATTCTTTGGTAAAACACGTTGTACTTGAGGACTTGGTTATTCATCCCAAATGATTGATATATTCTTCACAAATTATCTTGAAGAAGAAAACTGGACAGATGTCTCTCTGCAGGTTGTGTCTGACCTTTTCATGCAACTGATGTCTTTTTAAAAAGGATCCCTCCCCCTCCTTTGTGCCCAACTCAGACATAGGAGGAAGAAGGGAGGGGGGCATTTTGTCTGCCTCCATCAGTATAATTTACGCGAGCAGGTCTTGGCAAATCATTCAACTGGTCTGCATTTACTTCTCTGCCTCTGTTTATCCTGCTGCCTGCTGTTTGCTGCTTTTTTCTTCGGAGTCTGAATCTTGATCAATGCACAAATGTGGGTATGTTTGTGCCTAGGTTTGTGTGTGTGCCAGACTACCTTTCCTCCTTCCTTTTAAGATATCTTGCTGGAGGCCTCAAGGGTCTAAGATGCACTGCAATGACAGTCTATATATTGGATCTCTATATCTGGACATAACACTGAGTTATTGTGTTGAGTTTTGTCATGATATCCTTACAGTTATGAGGTCATGATTGTGCGATAACACGATTTTTGAGCAATATAATGCTGGTATACAGTTATGGGGATAATGAATGATATTTTTTTGTAAATTTGGATCCATCCCACTGTGTGATAACCTACTATTTGCTGTTAAAAAGCAACAGGCACTATGGTAGCATTCAGTGGCTGAAGCTTGCTTTATTATGCACATGGGCCCACCAGCCGAGTGTAAATATTCACATTAACACACATCGTGTGGCCCAATGACTAGGCGATGCTAGCACCATGTTCATCCAAGCACCATGCTAGCACATATAGTGAGGGAGAGGGTGGCAGCAGATCTCCTAGACCTCCTAGGCTGTGTTGAGTAAAAGTTTTGCAAATGAAAAAGTCCTGTAATGAAATAAGCAGGCAGTCTGTGCACGTCCCCATCACACGGGCTAAATCTAATGGATGAATGGCTGTCTGTTCCCCCTCCCTGTTTATGTAGCTAGAATAGAGAGCAGATTTTTATGTCTGGCCTAATGTGGATGTAGTGTTCTCACGGCTGGAGCATGGATTAGTTAAAGCTATTATGAAGAGTTACGGCAGGGATTTGTCATATAAGAGGAAACCACGCTGTTTTTATTAGCTTGTTAGGGTTTTTATTGTTCATTAGCTTATTACAAGAACAAAGATGGTTTCATATGAAGAGCTGCTGGGCTTTAATCTTCAGAATTTTGGTCTTTATGGAGATGAGTGTTAAATATTAAAGGATTATGCGATTGCGTTGCTATCATATTTCACTCTTTATTAATTTGATATTTAGAAAAGTAGAATTGGTGTCATGTTCAGTTTTTGTGTAAAATATTGAAATGGATTAAAAATATCCCTTTAGTAGGTTAAATAAAATTGAGTCACGTTTTCAATGGGTTCACGGGACTGAATATTATTAGCATACCAAAGATATAAATAATAAATATATCCCGAGTTTAAGAATGTTTTTCTCCCACCATTGTAATAATTTCCCCATCAAGTGATGTTCTTTGAAGCATAAGTTTCAATCTTCAGCTGGTTGTTATTTGTATCTAGTATTGAAGGTTATTTGCTGTCACAGCAACATGAACAATAGCAAGACTCAATCTGTATTCATTTTGTGCCCAAGAGACTGACCGGCACTGACCAGTGGCAAGCCTGTCCTGCTGACAACGTCTTTATCACCTTTTGGTCCAGTGGGCAGGCAAGTGATAACAGCCCATTATGCCAGGCTGATTGTATGCATTGGGGCCAAAAGGGGCTGTAACGCTGGGATGCTGCTCAACAAAGCATGTTTACTTCCTGAACACCCCTATTCTTGCATGCTGCTGCCTTTGTTTTGGCTAGATGGTGATGGGTAACGTCTTATTGCAAGAAAAACTGTTGTGGGAGGAATGCCTATGTGTTATGATGAATTTTGTATTGTGTGGCAGACTGTGACTTTCATACCTGTATGAAGATCTGTTGAAGATGGATAGAACTCATACCTCAATCAGATCGAATACTCTCTTATGAGCTTATTGATGGAATATACATTAGTAATTACCGTCTGTGTTATTTTGTGTGCACTGCTGTAAATTATGTAAAAGACTAAAGGTATACATGTTTTAGTTTGGTTGAATGTCAGGTACAATAAGACCTAATTAAGCCTATACGATGTATATCTGCAGTTATACTTCTGCAGTACATGTTTATAGCTTGACATAACACTGTCACTGTGTTACATGTCGATAACATTCATTCATTCATTCATTTAAAGTACACCATGGCCTTTTCGTGTGCACTGCACAGTTGCCTGACGAAGAGCAGAAGGGTAAGAATCAAGGGTGCCATGTTTCTTTTGATGCTGGCATCGTGTTGTAAGTCACTGGAGCAGTTCTGCCTTCTAAAGTGCATCTGCTTTTGAACTTTTCATGTCTGTCTGCCATTGCTCTCTTGGTTTCCTTGTACCGTGGAGACTCCATGCTTGTAAGATCTACTGATATGCTTGTGTGCACGATGTGGGGGCCTCTCAGTTGGCTGCCATGGCCCATAATGAAATGGCAATGGTGCTGTAAAAACTTGGAAGGTATAACCATAACTGGCAGCAATGCACAAAGCTACATTTATGAAAGGAAAGAGACACACCATATGTATGTTGTAAAGACATATACAATAGATGCAGGAGGCTATTTGGGGTTTTGTTTGGCGGTGTTGAGAGTCCATATCTTACAGCTCTGTGGGTGTGTATTGTTACCAAGAGAACCTACAATTTTCAACTTTAATGAAGAGGTCTGGCATTGTTAAGATGTATTTGTCTCAGATGACTCATATTGAAATGTAGAAGTGGCCATCATTGTACTATTTGATTTTCTTCTTTTGGACCTCTTCTGTGACTCCATTAGGTTGAAGGACAGCTGTTCCAGATAAGGTCCTTTTTCCCCTGTCTCTTTTGTGGAACCCCAGATGCTATCTGACCTCCTGGTCTCTCAAATCTCTGAAGGTCTCTTTGAAACATGAGATAGGGTGGAAGAACAAGTGCTGACCAGCACATGGGTACCTGGTGAACACCTGCAACTGACCACTTGACCCGCTATAGTTACAAATGCCAGTCTGTGCCTTTCAGTCTCCAATAGCAGTTACAAATGCTAGTTACAAATGCCAGGTTTTGCCTGATTCGTGGATTCTGCCTTCATAACGTGCATCTGCCTATATTGTAGTTACACCTACATTGGTACGCTGGAACATTGTCCTTCACCCACCTCTTGTTACGTAATAGGTGTGTCTCCTTCTGTCTCAAGAAATTGCTTTTAGTACAGCATTTAGCATCATCTTATGAGATGAGTGTGATATAATTACATTCCTCCAAATTGAGTGAACAGAACACAATTACAGCATAAATGTATTGCATTGCATCATGAAGTGCTAGGACTAAATTGATGCGCAGGTTTTGATGGGTTCAATTATGAAGATGGTCACATTATAGGCAGAGCTTGGCAGACAGATGAAAGGGTCGGATTTTGCCCTTGGTTTGCCCTTGAGGGGGTAATTGAAGGAACAATGAACTATGTTTCTCTCTCCGCCTTCTGCTGATGGGGGTCTGATACAGTGGGACCTGTGGATGGAGGACCCTAGATTTTGAAAGTATTGTTTGGGTAGAAACATTTTGTGGAATGACCTTCTTAGTAGTAGGGTTGTGTGTCGTTAATGTTACCTAGAAAGACGGGCTTTTTTCGTTTCGTGTTGTGTTGAGCATTCCAAAAATGTAGAAAATATGTAGAAATATATAGAGATCAAAAAGTTCAAATATTTTGACAGTTTGACATGACCTTTAACTAAACCCCTGACCTTCGGGCATCTCCCTGTCACTCAAATAGAGGGTTGAAAGGGAAAAGGGTAGACTTTTTTACCCCTCAAGAAGCAGCCCCTTGGGTGACACTTTTACCCCATTCTTTTAAACAATTAATGTTCACTTAAATGATATTTATTACAACTGATTGGAAATTGAACTTAAGAGAGCTTGAAGGGTGTATTCCTGCTATTAAGTGTGATATTAAGATCATTAGATTTACAATATTTCAAAACTGTGAATAAAAGTAAAAATATCCTAGAATAACTATGTTATTATCATAAGATATGTGCATCTTGTCAAAGTGTGCTATCATTTGTTAGTTAATATAGTAGTGTGCATATATATCAATTATGAGGTTTACTAAAAGGTTTGACCAAATTTCTCTCATTTACTGTTATTTTCATATCAAAGGAGCAAAACCCCTTCTTGAGAAATTGATACCATGTGACATAGCCCCCTAGAAAGGAAGGGTGAAGATTTCTAGATAGCTGAGGGATTTACAGTGAAACCTTTCATGTAAGAATATCCAATATTAAAATCCCCTCAATATTAAGACCCCTTTGCAAAACTATAACCATGATGTAAAAATATCCCGGAATTACGACCTCCATGATAATAAGTCCACTTCAAACCATTTCAGTGATTACCTAGAGTGAAAACATAACTGGGGTTCCACTGTAGTTAAAATATGTGTCAGCTGCAGGGACCTGCATTCTTATTAGACTGTGTGTGTGTTTCCATCAGTGTAGGTGGTTGTGTACATCAAACATAAAGGATATCATATTAGAAATTTTGAGATTTAATGCAAGTTTAAGAGTTCATGTACTGGAAGGTAAGTTTATTTGTCATTTATGATATTTGCATGTCAAAGACAAAGCTAAATGGTTTGCAATTCATATACATACTGATAAATGAAAGAAGGAAGTTTTCTGTTACAGTATAGCTCAGTATATCCAAGATTTAAGAAATAAAAACCAACTGTTTGGTTCTGTGCATATAATGACAAGAATCAAGAACTACAGAGCTCTCTAGTTCCTGATTGATATTTTTGAGAGGTGTGCAGTATTTACACCATTCTCTTGAAAAATTTATATTAAAATAATTCAGGTAGCATATATAATATAATTGATCAGAAGTTTAGCCTAGGGCTGATTAAAGACCAAAGGGAATAATTAAGTTCATATTTTAATTTTTGTTCCCTGTGCACTATGCAAGATTCTAAAACTGAACCTAAATCATGATATTAAGATCACTACTTCAGTGGTTCCAAGGGGTGGAGTCTTCTCTGTATATGATATGATATGATATGATATGATATGATATGATATGATATGATATGATTACTAAGGGTGAGCATAACAGGGATTCCACTGTAGCTAAATGTTGGTCCCATTCTC
Source organism: Alitta virens (assembly GCA_932294295.1). Lineage (NCBI taxonomy): Eukaryota > Metazoa > Annelida > Polychaeta > Phyllodocida > Nereididae > Alitta > Alitta virens. The sequence goes on along the minus strand of OW028577.1, from coordinate 10,964,663 downwards.
TGAGCTTCAGCACTGACCTGCATTCATTCATTCATTCAGCATTTGTTCAGACTGCTTTGAAGAAACATACATGTATGTTTCTTTCAAGCAGTGTCCATCAGTGCAGACATTTGTATCAAACATATATACATATATATAGGATTTACTGGAATGTACAATACCCCCACAATGAACTTTTTACTGAATATTGCCAAAAATATTATCTTTAAAATGATTTAGGTTCCAGGTTGGTGCATGTTGTCATACATTGACAATTTGACATTGAATTTAATGAAAATTGTGTTTTTTTTCAGAATTTTGTATCCCATTTTCTTTGAAACTGCATTTGTAAACCATATTTCATTCAAATATTGTTCTTGGTATAGCCATTCAAAAATGGTGTTTCTCAAAAACGACCAAAATGAAAAAGCTATTTCAAGCAGACAGAATATTATGGAAATTCAACCTGTACCTCTCAAAGTTTGTCTGGCAAAAGTAATGAGGCCAAATCTAAAGCATATCCATTTTAGAGGTCTTAACTTGAATAGTTTTTAAGATATAATAATTTAAAAACTGCATTTCATATGACATTACCAAAATATTTTCTTTGAAACTGCATTTGTAAACCATATTTCATTCACGGTACTAATAAAACCCATATAGAAGAACTCATTTTTAAAATTTCAGCCTTCTACATGAAATATTGTTCTTGGTATAGCCATTCAAAAATGGTGTTTCTCAAAAACGACCAAAATGAAAAAGCTATTTCAAGCAGACAGAATATTATGGAACTTCAACCTGTACCTCTCAAAGTTTGTCTGGCAAAAGTAATGAGGCCAAATCTAAAGCATATCCATTTTAGAGGTCTTAACTTGAATAGTTTTTAAGATATAATAATTTAAAAACTGCATTTCATATGACATTACCAAAATATTTTCTTTGAAACTGCATTTGTAAACCATATTTCATTCATGGTACTAATAAAACCCATATAGAAGAACTCATTTTTAAAATTTCAGCCTTCTACATGAAATATTGTTCTTGGTATAGCCATTCAAAAATGGTGTTTCTCAAAAACGACCAAAATGAAAAAGCTATTTCAAGCAGACAGAATATTATGGAACTTCAACCTGTACCTCTCAAAGTTTGTCTGGCAAAAGTAATGAGGCCAAATCTAAAGCATATCCATTTTAGAGGTCTTAACTTGAATAGTTTTTAAGATATAATAATTTAAAAACTGCATTTCATATGACATTATCAAAATATTTTCTTTGAAACTGCATTTGTAAACCATATTTCATTCATGGTACTAATAAAACCCATATAGAAGAACTCATTTTTAAAATTTCAGCCTTCTACATGAAATATTGTTCTTGGTATAGCCATTCAAAAATGGTGTTTCTCAAAAACGACCAAAATGAAAAAGCTATTTCAAGCAGACAGAATATTATGGAAATTCAACCTGTACCTCTCAAAGTTTGTCTGGCAAAAGTAATGAGGCCAAATCTAAAGCATATCCATTTTAGAGGTCTTAACTTGAATAGTTTTTAAGATATAATAATTTAAAAACTGCATTTCATATGACATTGCCAAAATGAGTGCAAAAAAATGGCTAAATCTTAAACTCTTCTATGATTTTTCTAGTCAAAACGAGAAAATATATTGATCTTAAATTTTGCACACCTCCTATAAACTAATGTAGCTTTGCCTCAGAATTTTTTAAGGCAAATCTGAGATGGTGAGGTGGAAAGATTTTCAGAAATATTTTTGAATTGACACGGAATGACTCAAATTTAATTAAGTTCATATTTTAATTTGTGTTCCCTGTGCACTATGCAAGATTCTAAAACTGAGTCTAAAACATTATATTAGGATCACTACTTCAGTAGTTCCAAGGGGTGGATCCCCTATGTATATCATATCATATCATATCATTATAAATAATATAGTGTCTTTCCTATGGTAAAGATAGTAGGTGAATTATTTATAATTATTACACAGTTTAATACCCTCATTCTAACATTATCATGAATTAAGCTATACAATTAAAATATCCAAAACATCCAAGATTATCTTAAACCAGTAAAGTTCCAGTACATATGTAACTAACCATTAAATAATGAACTTTGACAGATCCATTACAAATGTCATGACCTTTGACATGTCTATAATTGATTCCAGGTTAGATCTTGAAAGGGGTAAAACCAAATACCTTGTTTCTAAAACAGGTATGAAATAATGTGGATAAAATTTGCATTAATCATATTTAAGTGCTTAAGGTCCTTGGTCATATTGAAACTCAAAATCCAATAAGATATCAGGAATTCAAAGATTTGTAAACCAACAACAACTGTATACAAACAAATATTTTTCACTGCATTCAACTATGAGAAAGTATGAAAGGCAGAGTGGTAATTATCAGGGTCTATTAATACCAAACCTTTGAGTTACCACATGTATGTCTCAAGGACATGATCCCTGTTATCACACAATACACTTTCATATCATATAAAGACAATATCATATTTTTTTGTTTAACATGAACAAGAATACATCATGATAAAATACTTAACAATTTTAGAACTTTGCAACAAACTTAAAACAATTTTAGAACTTTGCAACACACTTAAAACATTTAACAACTACAAAAATTGTCATAGTTTACAACACTGAACATATGTCAAACTTCACAAATACATTAAAACTTGAACCAAAAATTATAACTGCACACTTCTTGAGACACCCATCAATCAACTCTCAATAGGGGCAAGAACTTGCCTTAGAGGGCTACACTTTCCATATCTATCTATCTATCTTTGTTTCTCATTTAAATCACAAAACTAAACACAAATCATATTTACAAATTATTTACAATTTTTTACCAAAATTACAATCTGTTATGTTACTTACACTAGAAAAATAAGAGATTTGTTGACTTATTCAAGATATTTAACCAATAAAACCCAAAAAACTAAGACTAAGATCTGAAATCTCCCTTTAACTAACCATAGATAACCAATTATTTAACTGATCTTAAACTGCACTGTCCTTGTAATTTCAGTCTTATTAATTGGTTCTTCCAAATATATCTTAAATGATTACCCCATTATCAGAAACTAAAATATACAAACATCCATAAACATAAATATAAGTACTTATTTCCCAAAATGAAACTTCAACACAAAACTAGAAAATAGCCATAGTTAAAATATTCTTATAACTCCTTTTTAAATTGTCATAGCTAACCTAATTTTACTGATAATTATTTCACACTAACTCTAATTATGTAACTTCCAACTATCTACGGTCATCTTGTAATGTTAACCATCATGTTTTTCTAGGTTAATCCCTAATTATTGGTCTGAAAATGTTCAAATCTGTTCATACAGTGACAAGTATCCCTATTGCATGCAGATGTTTTTCAGGAACAACATGATCAAAGTAATGAATTACCAGACATTTTTTGTTAATGCATCAAATTTGTTTAATGTATTTCAATATAAGAGACTTCAGTTTCATGGAAGATAGTCACAATTTAAGTTTGTTACAAACAACCTGATCTGATCTTGTCACATTATTTGTTTTAGCAGAAAGCATATGATCATGTGACTTGAACAAAACAAGAATAAAGTATAGTTTAGCTTTTTACTTTCCTATGTTGACTTTTACCATGTCTCCATTCTTATACTAAATTGGTAAAATACTGATAGCACCACTGTAAAATCACTCCAAGACATTGACAAAACACAAACTACTAGATAAATTCATATTACAGCTACAAAATACATGTTTAATTATATAATTAGGACGTGCTTAATGGATATTCACAAGCTTATAGTAATAAAACTGCTGCAAGAAATCACACTTATGCAATGGCTCCAACATATGAATATCGTAAATTATACACTATTTGGATAATTGATTACAAGAATAAGGGATTATCCTTAATAGGAGTCAGTTTGATTTTAATACTTTGCTAGTTTTGAACTTCTTGATGGAGCAAAATCTCAAGGACTGTATAGGTAAAGTCCATAAAATCATATATAATGCAATAAGAGTTTTAGTCAGTGACTTCAAAAGAATACAATGACACTTACAAATTACAAAAGTCATGTGTGAAATAACAATCTATTTGTTTAATTTCCTTCAGAGTTTATGGTAAAATATTGATTTTTACTTTCAGATTCATGATATTATACTTTATGTGCACTACTGACTGACTATTTGATAAGCACAAGCTACAAAATATTCATGTTATTAATTATATGAGAAAAATAACTGCTTATACAAAGAGTATGTTAAGCAAGTTGCACACATAGAACATCCCTGTATGCAATATCACACACACTCAATTTCCATGGCATGATGTTATATTTGATATTAGAAACAAGCAAACATTTTGTTTGAAGCTTATTAGTCCCTATTCTATTCAACATTGATGCTTAGAATCATTACCATTGATTACTTAGCTAGCAAATTGGTTCCACTAAATGATTTTAACTTTATTTATTGGACCAAGTAGTGACTTAGATGTTGGAATGTGTAGCAAAGTGTTACAACTTAAATATAAGTTTGCATGTTATCTGCGATCTAAACCATAAAAATTATGATTTTGAAAAAAGTATCATTTAAATTCAGCTTTTATTTCAGCAATGTATGATTATCATGGTTCATACTAACTAATGCATCTTTCTATTAATTATTTATTGTTTATCAGACCAGAGCTCAGTTTTCTAAGTTAATTGATACCATAATTTCCTACAAAAGTGTGCGGAGACAGCATTTATTGACACTGTTATTACCAATCCATAACTTCATTTAGTATCCTTAGGAGTGGTACATGAGTCTTTTCTTATCTTATGCATATCCAATACCTAAACTTGACTTGTACGAAAAGACAGAATCTATAATAGGAATGTATTGTGCCAACTTAAACTCAAGCACTCTGACAGATAATAATAATAATTGTAGAAATCCTCCATAAACAATCAAAAAACTTTTAATCAAATTGAATATGATCCAAAACTTTTACCACACAGTCGAAATGTTTAAATTTAACCAGTTCATAATATTTTTTTGCATGTATGTTATTATATTTAACACCACAAAAAACTAGCAAAAGGTTGTTTGAAACACAGACATTTGCCAAAATATATGACATTGCTCAGTGATGACACACTTATACTTTAACTAATACCAAGGCTACTGGCTGCCTTAATTGGCTTCTCATCTCAAGAGGAAGCTATGTCATTTGCAATAGCCAATCAGAATGTAGCTGAATACATTAGGAAGTGCCCTGAGCTTGATGGCAATTATTTTGCTAGTTTACCAGTTAGACTTAAATACAAACAAATTAGCTTAATATCATATAGGCTGGCTTATGGCATTGAATGTCTAACAGTGAAATTGCATATCAATTTGTTTTGTTTGCATTGAATACACTCAATTCTTAAACAAAGATTACTCAGTTAGGTCACTTAATTGGCTTAAAGTTGACAGCACACTGTGCTTGGGAGATATTGACCAATCAGGAAGCACCATCATGTGTGTAGATGGTGAAATATGAAAATAAGGTGCCATAAGAGATGAGAATTGAACATTTCCCAGCGTACAGGCAAGGAATTCCTTGTATATAAGTGGTAAATACCCATTAATAATGGAAGTTATCGCTTAGAATAAGAAGGAAAATTATTTTTGTGTATAATATAGCCTTTTTTGATGTGTAATATGATGTTATTGACTGAAACGGGCTACATCCTTGAAGACAGTTGCACAGGGGGAGTAAAAGTTGTTCTTGAAAAAGTCAGTAGCTTTGGACTTATAGTATACTAGCTTGCTAAGGGCTGTCATAATGGCAAACGCCTGTGTTTGAAACCTTTCAGACTCCTAATTATTTGATTCAACACCAATCCCTAGAAAGTATTATCTAGATAACAAATATGTCATGCAAAAATTATTTGAACTTTATTTAATTGTACTAAGCAGTGTCTCATATAAGGAAATATGTGTAAAAGTGAACAACTTCGATTCAAGTTTACATATTATTTGTGCATAAATTCATGATCGATTCAAGTTTACATATTATTTGTGCATAAATTCATGATCATGTGATAAACAATAAATAACAGAAAGATGAATTTACATAAAACTGATATACATTTATTCAAAATCATAATTCTCATGGTAACCATGATCATGAATTTATGCACAAATAATATGTAAACTTGAATCGATCATGAATTTATGCACAAATAATATGTAAACTTGAATCGAAGTTGTGCACTTTTACACATATTTCCTTATATGAGACACTGCTTAGTACAATTAAATAAAGTTCAAATAATTTTTGCATGACATATTTGTTATCTAGATAATACTTTCTAGGGATTGGTGTTGAATCAAATAATTAGGAGTCTGAAAGGTTTCAAACACAGGCGTTTGCCATTATGACAGCCCTTAGCAAGCTAGTATACTATAAGTCCAAAGCTACTGACTTTTTCAAGAACAACTTTTACTCCCCCTGTGCAACTGTCTTCAAGGATGTAGCCCGTTTCAGTCAATAACATCATATTACACATCAAAAAAGGCTATATTATACACAAAAATAATTTTCCTTCTTATTCTAAGCGATAACTTCCATTATTAATGGGTATTTACCACTTATATACAAGGAATTCCTTGCCTGTACGCTGGGAAACGTTCAATTCTCATCTCTTATGGCACCTTATTTTCATATTTCACCATCTACACACATGATGGTGCTTCCTGATTGGTCAATATCTCCCAAGCAAAGTGTGCTGTCAACTTTAAGCCAATTAAGTGACCTAACTGAGTAATCTTTGTTTAAGAATTGAGTGTATTCAATGCAAACAAAACAAATTGATATGCAATTTCACTGTTAGACATTCAATGCCATAAGCCAGCCTATATGATATTAAGCTAATTTGTTTGTATTTAAGTCTAACTGGTAAACTAGCAAAATAATTGCCATCAAGCTCAGGGCACTTCCTAATGTATTCAGCTACATTCTGATTGGCTATTGCAAATGACATAGCTTCCTCTTGAGATGAGAAGCCAATTAAGGCAGCCAGTAGCCTTGGTATTAGTTAAAGTATAAGTGTGTCATCACTGAGCAATGTCATATATTTTGGCAAATGTCTGTGTTTCAAACAACCTTTTGCTAGTTTTTTGTGGTGTTAAATATAATAACATACATGCAAAAAAATATTATGAACTGGTTAAATTTAAACATTTCGACTGTGTGGTAAAAGTTTTGGATCATATTCAATTTGATTAAAAGTTTTTTGATTGTTTATGGAGGATTTCTACAATTATTATTATTATCTGTCAGAGTGCTTGAGTTTAAGTTGGCACAATACATTCCTATTATAGATTCTGTCTTTTCGTACAAGTCAAGTTTAGGTATTGGATATGCATAAGATAAGAAAAGACTCATGTACCACTCCTAAGGATACTAAATGAAGTTATGGATTGGTAATAACAGTGTCAATAAATGCTGTCTCCGCACACTTTTGTAGGAAATTATGGTATCAATTAACTTAGAAAACTGAGCTCTGGTCTGATAAACAATAAATAATTAATAGAAAGATGCATTAGTTAGTATGAACCATGATAATCATACATTGCTGAAATAAAAGCTGAATTTAAATGATACTTTTTTCAAAATCATAATTTTTATGGTTTAGATCGCAGATAACATGCAAACTTATATTTAAGTTGTAACACTTTGCTACACATTCCAACATCTAAGTCACTACTTGGTCCAATAAATAAAGTTAAAATCATTTAGTGGAACCAATTTGCTAGCTAAGTAATCAATGGTAATGATTCTAAGCATCAATGTTGAATAGAATAGGGACTAATAAGCTTCAAACAAAATGTTTGCTTGTTTCTAATATCAAATATAACATCATGCCATGGAAATTGAGTGTGTGTGATATTGCATACAGGGATGTTCTATGTGTGCAACTTGCTTAACATACTCTTTGTATAAGCAGTTATTTTTCTCATATAATTAATAACATGAATATTTTGTAGCTTGTGCTTATCAAATAGTCAGTCAGTAGTGCACATAAAGTATAATATCATGAATCTGAAAGTAAAAATCAATATTTTACCATAAACTCTGAAGGAAATTAAACAAATAGATTGTTATTTCACACATGACTTTTGTAATTTGTAAGTGTCATTGTATTCTTTTGAAGTCACTGACTAAAACTCTTATTGCATTATATATGATTTTATGGACTTTACCTATACAGTCCTTGAGATTTTGCTCCATCAAGAAGTTCAAAACTAGCAAAGTATTAAAATCAAACTGACTCCTATTAAGGATAATCCCTTATTCTTGTAATCAATTATCCAAATAGTGTATAATTTACGATATTCATATGTTGGAGCCATTGCATAAGTGTGATTTCTTGCAGCAGTTTTATTACTATAAGCTTGTGAATATCCATTAAGCACGTCCTAATTATATAATTAAACATGTATTTTGTAGCTGTAATATGAATTTATCTAGTAGTTTGTGTTTTGTCAATGTCTTGGAGTGATTTTACAGTGGTGCTATCAGTATTTTACCAATTTAGTATAAGAATGGAGACATGGTAAAAGTCAACATAGGAAAGTAAAAAGCTAAACTATACTTTATTCTTGTTTTGTTCAAGTCACATGATCATATGCTTTCTGCTAAAACAAATAATGTGACAAGATCAGATCAGGTTGTTTGTAACAAACTTAAATTGTGACTATCTTCCATGAAACTGAAGTCTCTTATATTGAAATACATTAAACAAATTTGATGCATTAACAAAAAATGTCTGGTAATTCATTACTTTGATCATGTTGTTCCTGAAAAACATCTGCATGCAATAGGGATACTTGTCACTGTATGAACAGATTTGAACATTTTCAGACCAATAATTAGGGATTAACCTAGAAAAACATGATGGTTAACATTACAAGATGACCGTAGATAGTTGGAAGTTACATAATTAGAGTTAGTGTGAAATAATTATCAGTAAAATTAGGTTAGCTATGACAATTTAAAAAGGAGTTATAAGAATATTTTAACTATGGCTATTTTCTAGTTTTGTGTTGAAGTTTCATTTTGGGAAATAAGTACTTATATTTATGTTTATGGATGTTTGTATATTTTAGTTTCTGATAATGGGGTAATCATTTAAGATATATTTGGAAGAACCAATTAATAAGACTGAAATTACAAGGACAGTGCAGTTTAAGATCAGTTAAATAATTGGTTATCTATGGTTAGTTAAAGGGAGATTTCAGATCTTAGTCTTAGTTTTTTGGGTTTTATTGGTCAAATATCTTGAATAAGTCAACAAATCTCTTATTTTTCTAGTGTAAGTAACATAACAGATTGTAATTTTGGTAAAAAATTGTAAATAATTTGTAAATATGATTTGTGTTTAGTTTTGTGATTTAAATGAGAAACAAAGATAGATAGATAGATATGGAAAGTGTAGCCCTCTAAGGCAAGTTCTTGCCCCTATTAAGAGTTGATTGATGGGTGTCTCAAGAAGTGTGCAGTTATAATTTTTGGTTCAAGTTTTAATGTATTTGTGAAGTTTGACATATGTTCAGTGTTGTAAACTATGACAATTTTTGTAGTTGTTAAATGTTTTAAGTGTGTTGCAAAGTTCTAAAATTGTTTTAAGTTTGTTGCAAAGTTCTAAAATTGTTAAGTATTTTATCATGATGTATTCTTGTTCATGTTAAACAAAAAAATATGATATTGTCTTTATATGATATGAAAGTGTATTGTGTGATAACAGGGATCATGTCCTTGAGACATACATGTGGTAACTCAAAGGTTTGGTATTAATAGACCCTGATAATTACCACTCTGCCTTTCATACTTTCTCATAGTTGAATGCAGTGAAAAATATTTGTTTGTATACAGTTGTTGTTGGTTTACAAATCTTTGAATTCCTGATATCTTATTGGATTTTGAGTTTCAATATGACCAAGGACCTTAAGCACTTAAATATGATTAATGCAAATTTTATCCACATTATTTCATACCTGTTTTAGAAACAAGGTATTTGGTTTTACCCCTTTCAAGATCTAACCTGGAATCAATTATAGACATGTCAAAGGTCATGACATTTGTAATGGATCTGTCAAAGTTCATTATTTAATGGTTAGTTACATATGTACTGGAACTTTACTGGTTTAAGATAATCTTGGATGTTTTGGATATTTTAATTGTATAGCTTAATTCATGATAATGTTAGAATGAGGGTATTAAACTGTGTAATAATTATAAATAATTCACCTACTATCTTTACCATAGGAAAGACACTATATTATTTATAATGATATGATATGATATGATATACATAGGGGATCCACCCCTTGGAACTACTGAAGTAGTGATCCTAATATAATGTTTTAGACTCAGTTTTAGAATCTTGCATAGTGCACAGGGAACACAAATTAAAATATGAACTTAATTAAATTTGAGTCATTCCGTGTCAATTCAAAAATATTTCTGAAAATCTTTCCACCTCACCATCTCAGATTTGCCTTAAAAAATTCTGAGGCAAAGCTACATTAGTTTATAGGAGGTGTGCAAAATTTAAGATCAATATATTTTCTCGTTTTGACTAGAAAAATCATAGAAGAGTTTAAGATTTAGCCATTTTTTTGCACTCATTTTGGCAATGTCATATGAAATGCAGTTTTTAAATTATTATATCTTAAAAACTATTCAAGTTAAGACCTCTAAAATGGATATGCTTTAGATTTGGCCTCATTACTTTTGCCAGACAAACTTTGAGAGGTACAGGTTGAATTTCCATAATATTCTGTCTGCTTGAAATAGCTTTTTCATTTTGGTCGTTTTTGAGAAACACCATTTTTGAATGGCTATACCAAGAACAATATTTCATGTAGAAGGCTGAAATTTTAAAAATGAGTTCTTCTATATGGGTTTTATTAGTACCATGAATGAAATATGGTTTACAAATGCAGTTTCAAAGAAAATATTTTGATAATGTCATATGAAATGCAGTTTTTAAATTATTATATCTTAAAAACTATTCAAGTTAAGACCTCTAAAATGGATATGCTTTAGATTTGGCCTCATTACTTTTGCCAGACAAACTTTGAGAGGTACAGGTTGAAGTTCCATAATATTCTGTCTGCTTGAAATAGCTTTTTCATTTTGGTCGTTTTTGAGAAACACCATTTTTGAATGGCTATACCAAGAACAATATTTCATGTAGAAGGCTGAAATTTTAAAAATGAGTTCTTCTATATGGGTTTTATTAGTACCGTGAATGAAATATGGTTTACAAATGCAGTTTCAAAGAAAATATTTTGGTAATGTCATATGAAATGCAGTTTTTAAATTATTATATCTTAAAAACTATTCAAGTTAAGACCTCTAAAATGGATATGCTTTAGATTTGGCCTCATTACTTTTACCAGACAAACTTTGAGAGGTACAGGTTGAATTTCCATAATATTCTGTCTGCTTGAAATAGCTTTTTCATTTTGGTCGTTTTTGAGAAACACCATTTTTGAATGGCTATACCAAGAACAATATTTGAATGAAATATGGTTTACAAATGCAGTTTCAAAGAAAATGGGATACAAAATTCTGAAAAAAAAACACAATTTTCATTAAATTCAATGTCAAATTGTCAATGTATGACAACATGCACCAACCTGGAACCTAAATCATTTTAAAGATAATATTTTTGGCAATATTCAGTAAAAAGTTCATTGTGGGGGTATTGTACATTCCAGTAAATCCTATATATATGTATATATGTTTGATACAAATGTCTGCACTGATTGACACTGCTTGAAAGAAACATACATGTATGTTTCTTCAAAGCAGTCTGAACAAATGCTGAATGAATGAATGAATGCAGGTCAGTGCTGAAGCTCAGAGAATGGGACCAACATTTAGCTACAGTGGAATCCCTGTTATGCTCACCCTTAGTAATCATATCATATCATATCATATCATATCATATCATATCATATCATATCATATCATATCATATACAGAGAAGACTCCACCCCTTGGAACCACTGAAGTAGTGATCTTAATATCATGATTTAGGCTCAGTTTTAGAATCTTGCATAGTGCACAGGGAACAAAAATTAAAATATGAACTTAATTATTCCCTTTGGTCTTTAATCAGCCCTAGGCTAAACTTCTGATCAATTATATTATATATGCTACCTGAATTATTTTAATATAAATTTTTCAAGAGAATGGTGTAAATACTGCACACCTCTCAAAAATATCAATCAGGAACTAGAGAGCTCTGTAGTTCTTGATTCTTGTCATTATATGCACAGAACCAAACAGTTGGTTTTTATTTCTTAAATCTTGGATATACTGAGCTATACTGTAACAGAAAACTTCCTTCTTTCATTTATCAGTATGTATATGAATTGCAAACCATTTAGCTTTGTCTTTGACATGCAAATATCATAAATGACAAATAAACTTACCTTCCAGTACATGAACTCTTAAACTTGCATTAAATCTCAAAATTTCTAATATGATATCCTTTATGTTTGATGTACACAACCACCTACACTGATGGAAACACACACACAGTCTAATAAGAATGCAGGTCCCTGCAGCTGACACATATTTTAACTACAGTGGAACCCCAGTTATGTTTTCACTCTAGGTAATCACTGAAATGGTTTGAAGTGGACTTATTATCATGGAGGTCGTAATTCCGGGATATTTTTACATCATGGTTATAGTTTTGCAAAGGGGTCTTAATATTGAGGGGATTTTATTATTGGATATTCTTACATGAAAGGTTTCACTGTAAATCCCTCAGCTATCTAGAAATCTTCACCCTTCCTTTCTAGGGGGGCTATGTCACATGGTATCAATTTCTCAAGAAGGGGTTTTGCTCCTTTGATATGAAAATAACAGTAAATGAGAGAAATTTGGTCAAACCTTTTAGTAAACCTCATAATTGATATATATGCACACTACTATATTAACTAACAAATGATAGCACACTTTGACAAGATGCACATATCTTATGATAATAACATAGTTATTCTAGGATATTTTTACTTTTATTCACAGTTTTGAAATATTGTAAATCTAATGATCTTAATATCACACTTAATAGCAGGAATACACCCTTCAAGCTCTCTTAAGTTCAATTTCCAATCAGTTGTAATAAATATCATTTAAGTGAACATTAATTGTTTAAAAGAATGGGGTAAAAGTGTCACCCAAGGGGCTGCTTCTTGAGGGATAAAAAAGTCTACCCTTTTCCCTTTCAACCCTCTATTTGAGTGACAGGGAGATGCCTGAAGGTCAGGGGTTAAGTTAAAGGTCATGTCAAACTGTCAAAATTTTTGAACTTTTTGATCTCTATATATTTCTACATATTTTCTACATTTTTGGAATGCTCAACACAACACGAAACGAAAAAAGCCCGTCTTTCTAGGTAACATTAACGACACACAACCCTACTACTCTTCTTGTGTATTGATGGGCATACAATGACCTTAATTATTGTAATGGTTTGGTAGCACTTCCAAAAGACACAATCTCTATTGTCCTTCGTTCTTGGTAAAACTGTTGCAGTAATTGCACACTAGTTTCAATACGCTGCAGATAGCTGTTGAGTTCTCTGACTGATTTAAGAATGTAACTCATACTCACCAATGCTAAAATGAAGTTGAAGTTGAAATCATATCTGCAGTAAAAACCTGCAGTTGTCTGTACATTGTCATCATTGAAATTTCAAGGGGATGATGAAAAAGAGCATGGCTGGAGATGTGCATGGAATATGTGCTTTAAAAGCTGACTTTCATGTGCATATAAAAGAGTGTGTAGGAATTCTGATAATGGATGGCAGTCATATGTGAACCGCCCTCAGTCATAAATAAGTTGATGTCCTCCTGAACACAGGTATCGGATGGGGCAATGACAAAGCCTAGGGGTGTCTCTTACCTGAGAGGTTGTTACCCCATCTTGGAGGGTAACATCTTCAACCTATTCTTACCCTGTGCCCTGGGGTCAGGGAATTACTAGACACTCTATCAAACTGGGAGAACAGCTGAAAAGGACTTTGCATGATATTGGATATGACACGCCATGCATGTGTTAGATGACAGGCCATGGGTAATTTCAAAACTTATTTATTGTAATTTTTAAGGAAAAGAGTTTAAGAGACCAAAAAAGCTCTAAAATGAAACTTGAAGGAAGTGTGCATGTCTACCTTCAGTGTAATGCAAAGACAAGCTAAAAAAAGATGCAACAATGCAGCAGGTGTGCCCACATCCTTGGCCAATGCAATTCTGCAGAAATCCCATTAAAGTATTGCTACTTTTTGTGTTTCATTCTTATATTTCTCCACGCATTAAATTTCACTAGACGTCCATTGTGTTTCTCTTGTTAAGACACTGATTTTTTTAGTAACGTGCAGAGATTGCACTGTGTACTAGTCGACTGCCAACGCCATCTATATTCACTTTGATTAGTGGGCGAGGAGCGCGACCGCGTACAGATTCTCATTTAGAGCAGCAACTCACCAAATGTCTCGCGCAACTAACCCAGCCTGTGGTCCTTAATACAAACTTGCTCGATATTGTACAAGGAATACAAAACCACCGGAATTAGGATATCACAATCTCTTTGCTGTGCAATCTGAAGCGGCGAACATAGAACTAAAACGTCACTTTAGTTTCCAGGGACTCTGAAGATTCAAGGGTCCCGAGCAGAGAGAGACAGGATATTGCACGAATTTCTTCAGTGATGAGTTACCTTGCACGAAGATTGCCTTCTCTTACAAAAACGTACAGTGGCAATATATAACATAATACAACATGCATTGTGACATGTAATAATAGACATTGTGCCTTGTAATAATAGGCTCCTCTGGCGCAGGTTGGTTGGTTTATTTGTAGGTCACGTGACCCCCTGTGTGCGCATGCTCATATGTCTGCTGTTGGCAAATAAGACGAACAATGCTTCAGTCAGCTGACAGCTCTGTCACGGAGCACATATCAACTTGGATGTTGCTGGAATACCCTCATCACACAAGTAATTGGCCCACAGCAACTAGACAATGTAAGTTAGCTTCATGATATGCGCAGTAGAGATGCGCTCTTATTAAAGTCGTGAGAATACTTCGGTTAATTTTCCCAGCCCTGGAAATGTCGGGATCATACATTTATTACACTGCACAGTGGCATTCTCATGATACTACTTATTATAGCAGTTGCATGATGGAGGTAATCTAGTTTTTAAGTACAGTTAACAGTTGTTATTGCTGAATGATATAGAGACGTCTGGCTGATACATGATGTCTGACTGACTTAGAAGTATTCTAGATATAACCTGAAAGAGAGTTGTATAAGTAGGAAAAGACCTCCCGACTTCAGTACTTTGAGGATGCTCTATGAAGAGGCTTGTCATCAAGGGCATATGGAGACAGTCAAAGGCGGAAGGATTGCCCAATGATTTCTCTGTCCCTTCTAATACGATAACATTTGGCATGCTTAAGGTCTCCATAAATCACAGGCTTAGGAGGATCTAGGGCCGTGGTCAAAGCCGTGGTCAAAGCCCTGGTCAAAGCTGACCTTTCATCCCGGGCTTTTGAGAGAAGAGCATTGGGTAGCTGAGGTCATGCTGTACAAGCATTGTGCCATCTTAGCCCATTTATCTGTAATACCACTGGTACACTGCAGGTATTATGCACTGGATTGGCCGGTACAATCAAGTGTGCGCTTTATTCATAGTCTGACATGGAGTGAAATACAGATATAGAGGTCTCCTAAGTGACCACCTAAGCTGCAGTGTAAACATATAAGCTGGTGCAGTATATATTGGAAATATGATCTCACCACTAGAAATCTTATTACTTCTAGACTAGGAATATTAAATTTTATACCTTGTTGCTGCGCTTAGATGCGTTCTATTTTGAGAGCTATTTTGAGAAGTTGAGCTTTTGATGTCTGAAATTCAAGTGCAAATTTACATTCGAGTGAAGGCAAAACTGAAATGTGTTTGTAGACGTGACTACCTGTATGGAGAGATATTGAGGCGCAGGTGGGAATTAGAGATGGGGGAGACGAAAGGAGACCTAAAAGAGACATGTGTCCAGTCTCTCAGTTCAATTGCTCTGGTCTCAGACAGCTATTTGGCCACTTTAGAGTCTCTCTCCAAAGTAGATGTTTGTGATTCGTGTTCAAAGCATCACTCAAAAGGATTCCGGTGGACCAGCTCAGCTAATGGCAGCAGTCCCGTTTGTGCGAGAATTAAATGGGGGTAATAAGCTCTGATTCCAGTCCCTTCCAAAGAGAACAGAAACTGCAGAAACTGTGCAGAATCTGTGCAGAATCTGCTGAGCTAGGCAACAGACGAACATAATTGGCCAAAATGTGTACAAAAAGGTCGGGATTGAATTGTTAACTTCTGAACAGAAAGGTGAATTTGTAGGAATCAGAGATGATTGCATTTTGAAAACAGACATGTTGTTGTCTGTTCATAGTTTGGTGTCTTTTACAATCATAAAGCTTTTAGGCAAAGATGAAAAAGTTCACCATTCACCAATCTGTAAGATGAGTGCAGTGCTCAGCAACCCACAATATTATTATTGATCAGCCCAGATCAATATCATTACTCCATCGCATTAATGTAATTACAATTATTACATGTTATTGAGCAGTTCGAATTTTGGGCTTAAATGCCTCCCAATAATAGTATTGTGTCTCATGGATAATTTGCATGACAGTGGTGGACTTCTGAGGCCACTTTGAGTTTAAGGGGTCGAGCGTTCAATTCGATTACGCAAGAGAACATTAGAGGGCACTGCAAGAGGTTTAAAGAGGTCATTGTCCTTTTGATGTCTTCATCTGAATTCAGTTGCAACAGACATCTGTCAGAAAAGGAATGGAAAACCATTCAAACTGAATCTTTGAGTGGAATCAACCTTTGGTAGTGTAACTACTAGTGTTGTGGTAGCAGTTAAAGGCCGGGGTCTAGGGGTAGCGATATCCCCTGGGTCGGCAATTAGTGCTGCATACCATATAAGGTAGTTGGGGTTCTAGAAACTACTGAGTACCCCTTTAGTCATTGGGTAATCAGCAATGGTCATTGCGTCAGACTGACCAATGACCAGCCTAGCTGTAACATGGAGATGATCACAATTCTACAGAACATTTTTTCTGTATTTTAAAGAACTAGCATATTACAAAATTGTATCATATTAGATAAGCATGAAACACAGATAGATAATTATCTATTGGGGGGGGGGGGCATAAAAGGGGTACAATAGGGAGTCAGCAATGAAACAATAATCAATCTATGTATCAAAATAATTATCTATATATCTATCCATCTAACTATCTATCTGTCTATCTACCTACCTACCTATATTTCTATCTATCTATCTAGCTCTATCTATATCTATCTGTCTATCTCTATATATATATATATATATATCTATCTCTCTCTATCTATATCTATCTATCTATATCTATCTATCTACCTACCTACCTACCTTTCTATCTATCTATCTCTATCTATCTATCTAGCTGTCTATCTAACCAACCTACCTACCTTCCTACCTACCTATCTATCTACCTATCTATCTATCTATCTATCTATCTATCTATCTATCTATCTATCTATCTATCTATCTATCTAAATAAAATATGTGTCATTTTACATTCTGTTTATGAATGCTGAGTGTTCAAAGAGAATAGTTGCTAGAATTTGAAAGTCTGTAATTAGCAGCAATATGATATGAAAATTTGACTCTTGTGAATATTCAAAATATTTACATTAATATATCAGTTATTAATTAACCCTGTGACTATGTCAAATTAATGGTGTACACTTCAAACATGAGATGCACAGACAGATACAAAGGTGTTACATAATGCCACATGAGGATGTAGAACCAACATCTGTTTGGGGGTTCTATTGTCTCACTGCTAACTTCCTATTGTACCCCTTTTATGCCCCCCCCCCTCCCAACTGTCTTGCTATTTTGCAATTTAGCATTCTAGAATTCAGTGAACTGGTGAAACATCATACTATTCATTCAGCAGGAAATTACCAGACTGTCAAACTTTGCTTGGATATATAGTTCCTATATTATAATTATATGACCTCCTTAGTGGAAATGTGGATTATTGCAATTTGCTGTGATTGGAATGATGCCTTTGCTTCGGAATTATTTATGATGTGACACTAAAAGATAATTTCCAGCTTGACTAGTTCATTGAGGATATATTTCAATGTCTTTAGGTGAGCTTTTTTTATCCTCCCATGCTATATCTCATGACATTAGGCAATCGCATATGACAGATACTGGTAGGTCTACAGTGTATATGATAACATAATGTTCAGCCTCTTTGTACAAAGAAATTACATAGAAAAGTCTGATAGCTATTCTGGATTATGCAATGTATACATGAGAGCTATAATATTCTTGAACATTCTACATATATCTATAGCTTGGATAAACTGGTTTATCATGTGATAGCATGGTGTTTGTAAACAACCAAGTGTTTGAGGAGGTGGAGCCATAAATGTCACATGACTTTCAGCCAATCACAACCAGTCCTGGTTTATCAATAACATTTGAATGCTTGCAACATTATTTATGCTTATAATGTTGGGAAATACAATTTTCTGAGACTAAACAGTTTTCACTTTGACTGAGATTGGTGCTCTGAAACGAATTATGCAAAAGTATGAACACTCGTGCTGTTTTTATTTAGATATTAATGTTTCTATGAAGAGGGTGGGAGTTGTTGACTGCTTCAAGGCCAAACCCAGAATGATGGGGTGCCGCGATAACGGCCTTATATACGGGACCCCCGGCCTTTAAGTGACCCATATTCAGGAGAAACATACATGAAATAAGAGCACAGCAGCAGCAGCAGCAGCAGCATCATCATCATCAGCAGCAGCAGTATGTCGTATGACCATTGATTGCATTGCGTGCTATATCACCATGAGTCCTTCCAGCAGTGATAGCAAGACGTTTATGCTACAGATAAGCTGGGGGCAGCTGGCTCTAATTGGGAGATTGCAGGGATGCTGGCATACTGCTTGAGATGCTGCAGTTGCTGCTGCTGCAGAGCCTGTCATTGATAGTGTGATGGATCTCTATTACGCTTAGTCTAATATAGTCTAAGGAATGATGCATATCCTCTCCAAGTGATGCTGAATCTATAGGTTGTCTCATGTACATTGAAGACTACTTTTGTTAATGATGTGTTTTGGCTCATTTACTTTAAATGCTGTCTCATAGTTGATGGATTGAATCATAGACTTCACTTTGCATTGAATGTACTCTTGAAATTGATGCATTACACAGCAGTGGCATCATCCAGACAATGTCAGAAGATGCCTGGTGCGTTTTTGATTGCAGAATACATCGATGTTGCACTTGGGCATGCAGTCTTTCCAATGTCTTCCACTTGAGGTGTCAGGATGCAGTCAGTCACCTGTATGACGATGCAGGTTGATGCATCGATCTTGCTTTTGCATGAATACATTTTGAGTTGAGGCTTTGGTTGCATTACAAAGGGATCAGAAGTCTTAAATATTGTTCAGTAACTTGATGATATTTGCTTTCATTTGCATCTGTCAATAGGAGTTATGAGCCTTAAACGCAATGCATAAAGTATTGATGCTATGAAATGCAGACCCGGTTGATGTGAGAGAAACTGGAGCCCACATAAGATGGCTGAATAAACCTCACCATGAATTATGCAGCACAGTCAGCTCCAGCAAATTTGCACCCGTTGCCTAGAAACGGATTCTGTCTCAGCAGTCTGACAGCAGATCAAAAGATTCCCGTATCTATTGTCTCAGGTGTGAACATATCTAAGGGGCGGGGAATTGCTATTGCTCTCTGCTGCTAAATGATATCACCAGACTGCGGGTGGTATGGGGAAATAACAGGTAGTTTGTATTGACAGACCAATCTGAGACAGGCTGTTAATTGCAAATGGTCTCTCGTAGTAATGATTCTGATACGTGTGGTGATGGGTAGGTGGTACATGCTAAGTAAAACAGATCTAGCTCTGTGCTTCCAACAAAATATATATGTCTCTAACTTATTCATTTTTGTATAGAGTTTCTTGGCAATGATCTTATTAGTATAGATTGGAAGGGGATCATCTGAAATCATGGATGGCACCTCAGTAGCGATATACATTTTTCTTGGAGGTGTCACCCCTTATACATGTATATGTCATGTGTGCAGTAACTGTGCACCTTGTGTGTCTTAATCAACAATGTGTGTCTAATTGATCCATGTACAATTATATGGATGTATATGTAATATGAATAAATTGATTCTGAGTGCTGAGTTCTTAAAAGAACAATGTTAGATACCATCAATGTGACCATTGTATATGCATTGGACGGTAGTGTTGATGGTCCTGGTGCTTGGGTGTATGCCACTGAAGCTCATATTTTGTTTTTGTATAGGACAGCATATGACTGACGAGCACTGTCTTTAACAAAACAAATACTTTGTTATCTGCTGTGGGCAAAATTAAGAGTTTCCTCCTTTTTCAAGGGGAGAGGAGTTACTGTCCTTCACAAAAGTGGCATTCATTTGAGGCGTAAATTGCCTAGAAAATGTATGGGAGGGAAAGAGTGGGTTAGGGGAAAAGTGGTGTATCTTGTGCACGATATATAATGGCTTATAGGATTGTGATATATTCCTTTGTTTTGTCATTGGTTTGCTTTGAATAATGCCACCATTAGTCTTGGTTCCACGTGGGCCATAATGATGCATCCATGTTGCTTTCAATTTATAGCCTTATTACATGAGACGCTTGCCAGTTTGTATGACCATGGTATGACACAGGTGGAAGATATATCTCATTGTAGTCCGGAGGTCATCAGTCAGACAGAGGGCGCTGTGACAAGGGCCTGGGGTGCCCGAGGGCCTGCTCCCTCATAAGCCACGAAGACTCCTGCCTATGACCTCCTGCCAGGGGCCTGGGACGCCCAACAAGGTCCTTTTCATGAAAGGTCCTTCTGTTTTGGAACGGGGCCTGGAGCACAAGGCTGACCGGGTCAGATGACTAGCCTCAGTGTCTTGCTAGACGTCTCCTATCTCATATGCATCTCTTTTGCTGCTATAATATGCAGCACTGGCAATATGCACTAACAATATGCGGTCATATGCTGCCTCTGTACACAGCCCTTTGTAATATCAGTCCCCACTAAGAACACTTTGTTCCTATTTAGATTGACACACTTCCAGAAGACTACCTCATTATAGAGAAATGATCAAGGACCTCAAAATGATACTTTATTACCAAAACGTATATCCTTTCTACAGAGAGCTACATTGTAACAGCCTGACATTAGAAAATACATTCTTAATGTATACTTCATAACCGAAAGTAAAAGCTGCCGAAATCATGGCGACAAAACGTGCATTGACTTACAAAAGCTGCTTTCCAACCACACAGTATAAATTAGTATATGCAATGCATGTATGGAATTTTTCATTGATATATAAAAAAAATGTGCACAATACTTGACATGGTTTACACAGTGTATTTTTAAGAATTTAATTTGTCTTTCAATAATGTCGCATAAAAAGTGCAATTTCTTGTGGCACTCCTGACACTGCAGCTGGTTTTTCCCAGAATATAGCTGTCCATTTTTCTCTTTTCTTGTTTTTGTGCATCCCTTTTTAATATTTTTCTTACGAGTAAAATCTCAGTAAATACCGCGTTATCTTGCGTTATCTTTTTCTATATTCGAGCAATCGTTTATTCAAAAGCTTCCATTTTAGTAAAGTGCTGTGAGAATAAGAGGTTTGTGGAGATGCATTGAACCTCTTAAAAGGTGACCACATAAAAAAAAGGTGAAGAGCAAAAGAAATTGACTCAAATAAAAAAAGTTTAGTGGTTATAATAATATCATGAGTAACACTCCCTCAAGTGTGGTAGGAAAGCCATTGGCATGGAAATGCACTAGCCCACTAGGCTTGCCTGGGGTCTGTCATTGTATGGATGTTTAAAAGGTTTTTTGTACATTTTAAATTGCTGAAAATAGTACTCAAGTATCCCAGCCTTTCTCATGTTTGAGTTCCATTATAAGCTAGTGTGTGATCCACCAGCAGAAAAATGACAAGTCTACATTGGAGGTGAACGTCACACATTGATATACACATAAAGTACACATTGTGATGTTGTGAGTGGGGGGCTGGTGCATTGCCAGTTGCTCACAGGCTTAGAGATCTGTTGATATATCATGTACATCATAGAAAAGTCGAGTTCGTTTGTTTGAGGGTGACACTCGGATGGTTGGAGAGCCCAGAGCAACACAAAACCATCTCATTCTCTCATTACATTTAAACCTTGTTTCACGACCACCTTACCAAAAGGTCCATTTATAAACTAAGTCAAGTATTGGACCAACCTTACAATCTGTACTTGTTATAATTTCTAATCCACTTTAGTATATGATCCACCTCAATGCTAGAATCACATTTACTAATTTTGATTATCAGACATAGTAACTGATTCCATAAATAAAATTTTGTGGGAAATAACAGAAATCAACTAAATGATAAGATGTCAAATATACATTAAAATGCACTAAACATACTGCTGCTAGGATGCATTTTGCTTCAGCCCATCAGAGTCAAGGGTGGGAACTTTTTCATGCAATAGAATTGCAGTATTCTGTCGTAGCCACCTGGTTGAAATACAGGGAACTTTCCGTGAAAATCCACTGTTTGATGTTTCTTTTCAAAGTGCCTTCTGTGTATTCATATAACCTATTGTTGTAACGTGTATGTAAAGCTGTACTGACTGTGCACTGGTGAAATAGCACATTGTGCTAAATTCAGTTCTTTGGGCTCACCATATGTGTAATCTTGGATAATGGAGCTGTGTGACATGTTATGGTGTATTATTGTTTTGGGGGATTGTTAGTCTTGGTTACCCACATTGTGGTGATATTTGTTTTTATCAGTTCATGACTAATTTCTTTTTTTAATGTTTTGAGTTGGCATTCTGTTGCTCTTTAATTCTATTTTAGGCAAAAATTGCAGTTTTACATGTTTGGTAGATCTGTTTGATTCGCAAACATAGTGTAGGTCTGGAAAATGTTTGAAAAATTTGCACGTCATTTCTTATTGTTTGCTGTGCTATGGATGTCAAGTGAACAGTGAAATGAATACAGCCCAGCGTCTGCCATTTCTGTCCAGTGGAATATGCACTATGTACTCTTTCTTTCCTCTTTGCATTTTAGAATACTATTAATTTTTTCTGGTTGGAACATCTTTGTGTTGTGGTTTTTAGAGCAACTTTGTATTTTAAATATTCGAAATACCTTTTAAATTCAAATGTAAGCGGGTCACTCTACTCCTTCGGTATTATTTTGAATCCTGTTGTAACTTGGCAATACATAACAACAGAAGGACTATTTCTGCAGAGTATTGTCATTGCCTCTGTAATGTTAGGCGTCAATATTTTGAGGTCAATGATAGTCTCTTTGGTACAATGACATAAGCATCCTTGGAACCGGTTTATAATTCATGCTGTATATGATGCAGTCCATCAGTCTTGGCATTGTTTTACTTCAGTATATGTGGCTAATTTGCCATATGACTGGCCATATAAGTTTGGGAGTGAGCTGTATCAATGTTTATGCATGATTGTAGGTATAATTGAGAGCGGCGCCTGAAGGGTAAGGAGCAGATCAGAGAGATAAGCTTAAAAAGGGAGAATGTAGCTCACTCATAAATATTACTTACTCATAAATGTTGCCTCACAGATGCTACATATTCACCATGAAGTAATAACACAATTACATCTTGCAGTGCTTCACTTTAGACAGGGTCTCTCCAGATGGGCCTCTCCAGCTCCCTGTATAGACAGGGTGTCTGGAGCCTGGGGCAGGGGCACACAACTTGGAGGTAGATGCTCCATGAGAGTTGTCAAGTATCCATGGAAACACAAAAGATGTGTAAGACAGTCTTACTAATCTGACACAGGCTAGACCTGTCACCCCAGGGTGTAATTAAGCCCCTTGCAATAATATTGTGATGATGGTGTCATAATTTGATCAATTGAAACCTCTGTGTAGTGTGACAGCTGTGTCACTTTTCATAATCATGAATACACTTGTTCCACTACAAAAAAAAGAAGAAGTAATAAACACTGTCAACAAATGTTTTTGCCAAATCAAATACAAGTGTATGCTTAGCATCAAGTTTACAGGCATCTGTGCAAGGCTACCATACCATATATAGCTTGCAGTCATGTAACTTTGTACATTATTGTAGAGACAGCTTGTCTAAACTTTAGAGTCATAATATGATACCTTTGCACTGATTTCTAAGGTTAGCCAAGACATACAAAGACCATGCCTTAGGGTATATGACACAATCTTTGTTGGTCTGCCAAGAATCCTTATTGTTACAAAACGGTGGAATTCCCCGTTCACTTATTGATACTAGTCTGACTGTCTTTGAAATTATAGTCCGATTGCCTTTGAAATGACATCAAGGGAATTGAGCTTATGTAACCAACCATGACACATGGAGAAATTCAGATTTTATGGCAAAATGAAGATAGACCTGCTCGGAGAAGTTTGCTTTCATGTGGGAGTGAAATAATGTGTTTTTGCTTAGTGTTTTTACATGCGAATCCAGACCACATCCACCTTTTAACGCAAAAACTCCGTCTTGCTAGGTTAATTAAGAGTTTCTGATAACCTAGGTCACTAAAATCGGTCTTAATTTTGCCAACTAAAAGGCTTTTGCTGACAGCTAAACGATGGGGTATCAACCACTTACTTAAACAATTTTCCCAACAACTTGCTAGGGAATTTACTTGGGTAAACAGCTGTGCAAAAAATACAGTGATGGTTGACAAAGTGGCTTTGTGCAGTCTATCACATTTTGTATTTTTTCTTTTTACTCGTTTTTACGAGACTGCCACCTAGCGTGTGAGCATTGTACAACTGGGACACGTGTCAACACCTTCCTAAATCTTCAATCTTCGTTTTTCACCCTGACACACATGGTATTATATCAAAGGCTGGCAATGTCAACATTTGTGTATGTTCTTTTTATGAAATAAAAAAAAAATTATTAAAGGGTAAGGAAATGTCCTGAGCTGTTTGATAGGATAAATGGCATGTATGATGGAATGACTGGGAGTCTTAATGCAAGGAAAGGAAAGCATGGACATTTGGAGGTATACTCCATTAGGCTTTTCTAATTTGATATGCCAAGTACTTTTAATGACGTAAGTTAATATCTTTCAGTTCGTGTAATTCGTTCATCGCTTTGTAGTGATCTTAATGCAGTTCTAATCTGGTATTATTTGAAAGGTTCTTTTTTGTGGGAATGTTGAGAGATAGGGAGTGCACCTAGTAGCTCCAATCAGCCTGCAATTTAGGAAACTGATGAGGTTCCTACATGAAGCCTGGTGCAGGTCACTTGGTGCGGCTTTATAAATCTGGCGAAATAGAGGAACATTTTTGAGTGTCTATTTCACTCTAATCCTATCAGCCTGTTGGTTATCTCGAACACACGTGTTATGGTGTGATTTAAGCGAAATAGAACCGGCTAAAAACCGAGGGTAACAATTGATATGAAAAATGTGGTACAGGCTCAAACCATTAACCTGTGATTTAGTTGGGTTAAATGAAAGCTGAGTTTGCTTAGCTTAGTTGTAGGGCAGTGTTTTTAATCAATAGAAAAAACTAAAAAAACTATCTTTTAGCAGCTGTCGGTAGCTTCCCTGACCAATGGTTAGTGGCTTGACCACATTGATGGATAACATCTCCAAGTGTCAGCATAAATGTCCAGACATCGTGCTTTATGATGATGGAGAACATCTCTGATCAACTGGACACGACTTCAAAGGAAGGGTCAAGAAAACTGATGTCTATGTTACGGATGGATGTGCTTCACATCTTAGGCCTGCAAATGTCTAATAGGTTGGGTGTCAGGGATGTCTTACCGCCCTCTGGCTATTAGAGAGTAAGAAACACGAAAGAAGTGGGTGGACTCTTCATACAGGTAGAAGGAGTCTTTTTAATGTAGTCAGACAC
This sequence comes from Alitta virens, assembly GCA_932294295.1. Taxonomy (NCBI): domain Eukaryota; kingdom Metazoa; phylum Annelida; class Polychaeta; order Phyllodocida; family Nereididae; genus Alitta; species Alitta virens. The sequence continues at coordinate 10,938,574 of OW028577.1, read as the reverse complement.
GCCAAAATCAACTGTAGGCCAATGCATTGTAGCAGTAGGCTTATATCATGATGGTAAGACCATGGTTGCTCCATGGTAAGACATGTTACCTTGTGTAATGCTAATGGGGGTGAAGTGTTTGCAGCACAACTGTAATTGCATTGACCCTTCACTTGTTGACAGCTTCTGAAAAGCCCCATTCACTCAAAATGGCAACGACCCATGCATTCGGGAAAGCAGTGAACTTGATCGTGACCCAAGGTCAAATGTGGTTGTCCTTCTAAATCGAACAATGACCTCTCCCCTTGAAGTGTTTTGGATGGTTAGATATCATTTGTCTCTTTGTAACTGACCGCTCTGACCTAAGTATTACAAATGACCAATAAACGAGTCATTGGTGGACAGCAGTGGACAGTGTCCAGTCAATCCATGGAGTCTCTAGTGACTCCATGGTCAATCTATCTTCCTATGTATATCTGATTAGCCAGGAAATGTCCGAGGAAATATCTTATTTCCTCATCTTAGTCAATTTTTCTTGTATAATGGGACAGATTGAGATGCGGAACCATATTTAAGAGGATTGAGGTACATAATTGCTTTAGATTTTAGTATGTACAGATTGAAGTGGAATAAATGTCATGCGCTGAAGATGATTGCAATTACTTTGGTCTGACAATCTTTTGACTGTTCTGCTTTTTATGACTGGTTAACGAAAAAATACTTGATTAAATGCTCATCTGGAAGTATAGAAGCTCTTCTGTCATTCTTGAGATTTATTCGTCCCTTTTGCTGCTCTTCTTGGGCAACTGCTTTAAGAAGTGGCCATCAAGCAACTCGAAGTAAAGAGGTCTTTGATTTGGCTTCCCCTCCACACAACCTTGTCCTTCCCCTCCTCCTGCTCCTGGAAGCCCCTCGAATAGACTGCAGACGACGGCGTCTGTTTCCATGACAACGGGGCCCCTGCCTCACTTCCGGGTGGCGATTGACTGTTAGGAGATAAACTGGGGACTTCTCAATGTCTTTTTGTTCGTTCAACCCATTATGTGGGACTATAAGACTCATGCTTCATTGGCGTTTTATTTTTGTTACTGAAACTACATTACAGGGGACGTTCATTGTCTTGTTTTAAAGGTCATTGTACAATCTGACCTTGTTGCGTATAACCATATAACTGACTTGTTTGTGCTGTGCACAATATCTCATTCAATCAAATTTGTTGATGTTTTTAAAAGCAATGGTATGTCTTACCAAAGCGAGTCAGTGCCCTATTGAATCTCCCTGCATGCCATTCAGGGTCTGCCAATGTCTGTGACCCGCATAGTCAATTAGCAAGATCCAAGTTATCCATGCAATTTAAAGCTGAACCCAGGTGGCTGAAAAGGTTCAATCTGCTCTTGATTAAGCAATGCTAATGAGCCATTGCCTGACAGTGCATGCTGCTCACTGTTAACTGCAGTGTGTAATAAGAATATACAAGGAAAGCCTAACTACAGGTGTAGGTTTATTTGCTGGAAAGTACATATGATGGCAAGGCCTTGGCATTATTGTATGTCGTGTTGAATTGGTTGAGGTAAATTGTATGAACAGGAAATCAAAATCTCTCTTACAGCTGAAGTTATAAATAGCGTTTTTTTAATCAACTTTTATTTCTCTTTTCAGAATTTGAATGAAATCCTACTCATCCTGCCATGACAACATAATCAGGTAAGTGAATTTACAAGAAATATATCTGATAAGTATCAACAAAAAGCAAAAACTATTAGCATTTTAATAGGAAATAGATCGCGTAAATGCTTTATTTTGAGAAATCATCTTAAACATAGAGGTGTTCCGTTGCGATTACATATTGTTTTTATTCCAAATTTGGAGATATCCAAGTACAGAAAAGACACGAATTATTTATCAGATATCTTTGTAATTATATTTATCAGGCATTTCCTATTCTGTGCTTGATCCTAATTTCATTTATGTGCAGTTCCTGCCAGAGCTTCCTGGTGTGTGTTATATACAGGTAATTACATTAAGGAATTGTGAAAGGATGAGATTACTCTGTCATTGGGGTATAAATGTGCTCATGGCAGAATGTTTCTGGGGCTGATGGCAGAAATATCCAATTTCAGTTTACTCTGTTAAGGCTTTTGAAGATGATGGCAGTTATGTCATCCAAATAATGGATGTCTTTGAAGACACTGTTATTGTAGTGGGGTTAATATCGACATTATTGCCTGCTCACTATCTGGAGAATAGAAGTGTCTTTATTTCCTCACCCTTTAACCCTAGCTCATGCAAAGTAAGAATAGACAGAGACAGATATGTCCCTCTTAGCACAAGACAGTCCCCCATTGAACATGAAACATATTAGTGGATCCCCAGGCCCTGCTTTGTGCTATGATCATATTATCAGGCTGTGCAAGGATTGTTACCCAGAGCTGCGATCAATACCTCTGTCTCCTGCTAAATACAGATCTGTGCTACACAAGAACTGTGTTTGATGGGACAGATTCTTAGATCCATGATATGTACAATTGTCTACCCATAGAGCTTGGGTTTACCTGATATTTCTGTATGTCAGTGCCTCGTAAGGGAATCTTATGACAGTAAGCTGCACTAAACCTACGAATATGATAAAATTGTCATTTGAAGCACTCCTTTTTCTAGTATTTTATTACAATCGTATTATTCTTTCACGATTTCATGCGAGTTTACCAAGAGGAAATGTGTAATTAGGCCAAATAAATGTGCATTAAAGCACAACAAAACTGTCACACGTAGCTTGCTCCACGACACATTAAGGATGGCAGTAGTGGACAAGTTGAGAAAAGGGGAGCAAGGACCCTTGAAGGATGGCTTCAGAAGACGCTGTTGTCCCAGTTTATCAATGTCCTCTGGATATTTGGCTGTACCCTAGGATAATTCATCAACTATAAACTGCATCCAGCGGCTTAATGTGGCACATCTCCCAATTCCCTGTGTTGGCATTGATCCTGCTGAAACAGGGTGGTGCCAGAGTTAGAACTCTCTTTTTTTTGTGATATATTGGTTTATGTAAAGGGTCAGGGGGTGATAGGCAATGATTGATGCTAATGGGGTAATGCCCCTATCATGTGTCGCAGTACACAATTTGTTTTTGATGTGGGTAGGACTATTTGAGGTGCGGACGTGTCGCATACATTGTTTCCAAAACCAATCTGCCATTATGGCAATTTTGTGCCATTGATACAGCCATTGATAGAGCCTAATGTACTTAGCATATTGCATTGTATGCATATGGAGTGCATTGCTGACCACTATAATTACCAGTCATTTATTATGTTGTGTGGGAAATTCTGACAGCTGTAATGGTCAGCCAGCTCATGTTGGCAAACCACTAACAGGGGCGAGTTGTATTTGGATTTTGAAAAAAAGCTGATATCATCAGATGCAAAACAGAAAAATATATTGGAATGTTCAGTATTGTTAGTTCCTTTGTAACATTATTCGTCTTTGATTTGATGAATCGACCAACAGCTGCACAACAACTGTATAGTGAACTGTAGTGAGCCAGGAATATAAGAGAAGCAATTTGCCTATCAGTAGCAGTTTCAGCTGCTACAGGGATGCTGTTGCCCGGCATCCTCATCAGGAAGATGGCATCTCCATGATCAGCAGCTGCATCCGATCATGTCGGAGGGGACCAGTGATGGTAGACACTATGTACATAAGAGATTCGCTGTATGGAGCCTGTGGTAGGCACACTAGGCTGGGGATGAGCTGCTCTGCTGTTATGGCAGATATGCATTGCAAGTGAGCACATTATATCCACAGTGGTCAGTCCCTGGTCACTCCATGGCTACTCCAGATGACCCTTGCATTACGCAGAGCTGCTGGTATAATTTTATGACTGCGCAGGGCATCAGGGAAGTCTCATCCAATATAGTTTGAATCTATAACATTGGATTGTGGTCATTAAAACTGAGTCGGTTATTTGCATCATGTATTAACCTCTGGACCACCAGTGTAGTAGATTTCATCAGTGAAGCCGGACTGAATGTTGGTGTATTCACTGTTTGGTTATTTTTGACGTGGCTGTTTCTTTTGCATTGGTGTTTCCAAACGTTCATTCACAGATTGTGGTATCATATGCATCCAGATTGTGAACTGTTTATTGAAAGCCTGGATGATATTTGTCTGCACGGCAAAAAGTGTCCAGTGCAGGTTACTCAGCATTATTGAGGGGACCTGTGAGCTGGGATTAGGTGGCGCCAGGGGGAGCTTTGAAATGCAACCGAGGCTCAACAAGGCACTGTTTGTAGTCATGGGATGGTGGCAGATGCACAGGTAAAGTCAGGTCAGGCAGGCTGGAAACAGATAAGTCCTGCCTGGAATGTGTATTGGCCAAGCTCAATCCCTGTCCTGGAGGTTTTTCAAGGCTTTGTGGCTTGTAGTGTGGGATTGCATTGGAAAGTGGCAGGTTAGGGCTGCTGGATACTTTCCCATTGGGACCTTCTCCAATATGAATAAAACATCAAGTGCAATGTGGTGTGATGGCAGAGTGGGAGCTATCAGACTGAAACTGGTAGAAACTGTAAAAGAACATTAGCTTAAATCTTTTAATTTGTACACATGTAAAGGGCATTGCTGAAAAACAGTTTGCACTGAGTAATTTAACCCTTTTATAATATATTAATAAATAAACTAAAAGCTGGACATTGGCGGCCGGGGGGGGGGGGGGATACATTGTATTTATTATAAGACAGATTTAAATGTATCTTTTCTTGGTTCTAATTTCACCAAGATATGTTACAGTGTTTTGAGCCAACACTTGAGTATCATTTTCTTTCCAAAGCTGGCTTTGTGATTATATCCATTGTGGCGTGAGTTATCCTTCTATCACCTTGACCTTAGCATGACTTCTACATGCACCATAACATGAATGCCATAAAGGGCCTCATTATATTACATGTAACCTCCGAAGCAATAAAGCTGTATTCATTTTTATTGCATGATTTGCGTGTTACGTCAAAAGTACATTAAGACAAGTTGTGATGCCAAGTCACACGGTTCATGGACAGGTTAATACAGGTCTGTCAGAAATGACACCAGCATTTTATAATCTGCTGTAACCTGTTTGCCTGAAGCACTCATTGGTGTCACGTGAATGCCTTCAAAGGTGGGGACCTGCTTTGTAATTTTGTGATATAACATCTTCTCGTATAAACAACAGTTACACCTAAACAAAAAGTTCATTCATTCTGTATATTCCATGGCATTGTTTCATATTGTATGAACAAGGTTTCATATTGCTGAGGTTCTGTCACAAATTGCATTCATCTGTTTTGTTCGTACCAACTTTTTTTCATGTCACGAAGCATTGAAACTTGAATTCCGTGTTTCTCATAAAAAGGAACCCATTTATATAGGATTCATGCTAAGTTAGTAACTCTTATGTTGCACTGTATGTTAATACGTTTGTAGCAAAGGTTGAGAGGGAGGGTTAAATGGCAAGCGTTTTTGAAAGTAGTTCATTCCAGGCTGCCTGAGGGTTTGTGATAGACAGAGAAGTGCACATCCTATTGAAAAGGTCACTAAAGGCTTCCAGCTATACAGACTCAAACACATACAGGTATTGGTTGTTGCAAGCGCCTCACTTCATTCTAGCCTCTTTCTAAATTCATTCGAGGGAGCTTAAAGTAGCCTACAGATCCCATTGAAAAGGAACTGAGAAACATTGCTTTGATCTGAAAGAGTACTTCTGTTCTCAGTTGTAGGAACTGCTCTTTTAGTAACTGAGAAGTGGTGTGTGTGTAAGCATGTTGCAGGTGGAGTAATGGAGTCCATAAGTACGAACATCTTATGCATTGTCTTGGCTTTCTGTTTAGATACAAAACCAAGAGTATTGTGTGTCAAGTAAGTATCTTTCCAGAGTTGTATAGAAGCCCAGCTGTTGCTTCCTAGCCTTAGCATGTTTCCATGCATCCACTCACAAACAGAATACCTGGGAGATAACAAGAAAGGCCTGTGGAATGGGCCGGAGAAGTCTGCTTGATTTCGTGTTTGTTTGTGGAACGCTGCGCTAGGAGGCTGAGGATATCCGCTAGATGACAGCACGAGTCTCTGCTGCTCAGAATGTCTGAAGAGCTTCTCTGAAGGAGATAGAAAATCTCAGCAGGGTTGAGGATGCAATTGTCTTGCTCGGTAACACATGACACATGGCTGGGGTCTTTGGTGGTAACAAGATGTCACAAGGTGTTAGACGCCCGCTGTGAGAATTTGGAGACAAGGGTTTGACACCAGCTGAGAAAACAATAGCAGGGAAACAACATGTCCTTGGGGAATTTTCTTCTGGTGTCTGAATTCACAACCTGCTCACAAAAATAGCTGGCTTGTTTGTTTCCCCAGTCGACTAATGGGTTCGGTTTGGTTCAGAAAAGCAAATGTTTTCGGTTTTGTCTTTTGTGAAAAGTCCTCAGGGTGTAATTCGCTGCATATGTTGTGGCCTCCATGCTGAGCCACTTAACTACTCGACTTTTTGCCCCTCTGTTTTTCCTGTGATTCTTTCCTTCTGTTTTTTTTAGTTAAGGACAAAGCTGACTGGTGTGGGGAAATTTACTCACCGAAGCTGCTAATAAATTGCTTCATTACAAGTTAATGAAGCACTAATGCTCCGTGCGTAGCGCCTATGAAATGCCCTGGTCTGTATAACATCGGAGATTAAACAAAATCATGATGATCAGCTTGCGATTGACTGTATTCCCAGGGATGCAGTAAGTCTCCTCATTTGGCCAAGCAACATTTGGATTTGGGTGGGCAATAGAGAGGTTATAAAACACGATGACTTGAGGGTTGTCTTCAATTCAATTGCTGTCTTGAATTCATTGACTTCCTATGTCATACACCAAATGCTACCTTGCATGATTTCGTGAATTTTCATCAATGTGAACGCTTCCTATCCCAAGTTAGATTAGCAGAGATTAGGACTGTGCTTTCTTTAGAAGTTGTTGTATATTTCATGAGGCTGAGTAAATGGTATTGCTCATGGAAGTCTGGTGCTATATTTCTTGCCATTCCTTACATGGCTGTGTAAAGCTGCAGGGCTCATGAACGAAAACTGCCCTAATTCCCTGAATGGTGGTTTATCGCGTGTGGCGGGGGTTTTTTCTAATCACCCCCTCAGCCAGGACTGGGCCCTTCGGCACTTGCTGGCCAGTGCTTGCGTTCAGCCTTCATTAGCTGAAAGGGCTCTGTTGTGATTTACACCTCGATCATCGGCGAATAAAACTCCTAATGAGCGTTTCTCATGAGGCCGTATTGATCCCAGGCCGTCTTGACTGATTGGGCGACTTGGCGAATGGGGTTGGGCGTGCCCAAAGCAGCAATAGCAGCAGCAGCAGCAGCAGTGGTCTAAGATGCCACGGGGCTCAACAGTCACAGCATTTGCTTATGTGTAATCAACCCCAAATTTGTCCTTTCACTATTCAACTACCATCCGTGTGTATCTCAGGTCATGCGTATATCTGTACGTCTGTCAGTCTGGGTTTAATTGTCTGATATGAGGACATCGATGCCCCCCCCCCCCTCTCACTCCGCCCCTTATGTGATGGCTTACTATGCGCTGGCTCTGCCTCAGCAGCCGACTGGAGATGCTGCAGGCATTGCTTGCTGCTGAGATGCTTCAGTGTGCAGGCAGCCAAGCCTCATGCAACACCAACCACTGTAAGCCCACTGCTTTTGACTTCAACCACTGCACACGGAGTTCTACAGGTGCCGCCAGCTAATTCGGCCACTGCTCACCAGGGGCGCTGTGCCAATACTTCCTGCATGCAATCACAAAGACTTGTTGATTGGCGCGTACTCAAGACACGTGCAGCATCAGCCTCAGCAGCTTCAGCAGCAGAGAAGCAGAGCAAGCATCTCTTGCCAGCAGATGCAGTTAAGCAGGACTGCAGCACCTTCCTGCAGGTAGGTCATGCAGCCAATATCACCTGAGTTGGCATGTATGTCAATGTCATTGCTTTAATGTGCATATATATAACTTGAGTGCTGTGAATAATTATGTAAAGCTCAGATCTATGCAGAATTTGTGAACTTGGAATATTTATTGATGCGATCATGAAGTTATATATTTTACTAACAACAACAACAACACGTTGTTGTCAATAGATAGAATGACACCTGATGAAACCTACTTTTTAAGCAGTGAGGTTAAAAGCATCGCTCGTGATCGGCATTTGACATTTCAATCCATTTTCTTAAATGTCAACGGTTTGTCGTTATGTGCCAAAAGGTAATGTGATATCAAAGAGAAATTTGATCGACCAGCGTGATGCTCGTAATATTGTCAATTAGCATTTATTGTTGTCGATTTTCTGTACTGTTAGTAACTGCATAATATTGCAAGCCATGTATTATATAGAATGTACACACGAATAGTTACGACGAAAAGATAGCATTGAACACGTTTATCAAGGCTTATTTCATCTGAGATGGTTCATGCTGATGAAAAGCCTGGCACCATGCTGTGTGCTAATATGACTTGTGAACCTGACACCCATATCACTGGGTTATCAGAAATGAGGTCTAGCTTAGCACATTGATTACATAACTGAGGTCTAGGAAGTGCATCTTGTGTTGGCACTTAGGCTTACTATTCAGTTCAGAGCAGCTCGTTAGCACTGTGTGGACATCCATAATAGACACACGTGGGTTTATTCAACAGCTTTGTTGATGAGAGAACAATATAAACATTCACCAGCCAGTGTGTACTTGCAATGTGTAGGCATACACAGGTGTGGAAAGGTAGGATGTAGATTTTAAAAGTGCACTGAGTTGGCTTTTGTCTTGGTTGTGTGTGAATTGTTGAGGTGGATAAGCCTGGGAATGAATGTGGGTTCCAGTTAATATCAACAATATTATACAGTGCAATATTACGCACCATGCAGTGCCAGAGGTGCAGGCTTGGTCTAGAGGCACTGCAGCTACGACAAAAGCCCTGCATCATTGGATCCGCATCATTCTGCAGGGGCAACTGCAGGCAGGTGCAGGGGATGGCGCTTGTTGCCGTGTCACTGCAGCCAGCATGTCGGATTTGACATTGTCTTTGAAGTTGCTCTTCACTATGATTAAAGGCAATTCGCGGGCAAATCACTGCAAACCGCCCAAAGGCCCGTTTTCACCAAGCCCTACTAGCAAGGTGTGATGCGGCTGCAGATGACGGCTTTTGAAGATGCTCGAGTGCATTACGTGAGCATCTGACTTGTTGATCCCATTATGACGTCATTAGCAGACCTGCAGTGCTATTTATAGACCTAAAACCATTTTAGATTTAGTTGAGTGAAACTCCACCAATTAGAGTTTGTGGTTGGTTCTTAGCGCAAGTTAGATGCCAAAATTGTCTCATAGCTATTGGGTGCAATCATGCAACAGTGATCAAAATTCCACACAGCCTAACAGAGAACAGGCAACCATGTGATAATTCACTTGTTTAATAACACCGACTAGCTGTCAGAATCTGCGTTTCTTTTGGCAAAGTTTAATTTTAGAGGAGAAAGTTATCGTGGAATGTTTGCCTAATAATCAGGTTAATAATTATTAGATTTGCAATGGTTGCCTAATCGACTTTTAACAAGCGACAATGTATTCATGCGCAGCCGAATAACGTCTTTTGGATGCGTTGTGGTTGCGCCACGAAATAATTCTGCAGTTGGGCTGGATATGCCTTAATCAGAGGAATTCTGCCTGCTGATCTCCAAATTAGTCTTGATTAAATTGTCTTAAACCTCATTACACAGCGGAAGAAGACCTGCCTGATTGTTCTTGCGGGTGCGCTGATCCAAGATTTACATTTCCACCAGTCCACATGACGGCGAAATCTCGTTGAGGCAATATTTGAATCTTGTTAATTGTTAGAATCTCCTTGACTGTTGACTTCTCTATCTTTGCATAAATGTTAGAGCAACGTTCGTCTGCTTTTTCAATCAGTTCCGTCCACATGACGTCTGGCTTTGCCATATGTGTGATGATGTAATCTTACATCGTTAAAAGATAGCATATCTTGTATGATGTCATCGCGTGTTATATTACGCAATGCGTATTGTTAGATTGCGGATAATAGACTTAAGGCAATTGCGAAAGGCAGACACTTAGACACATCTAGGTCAGACTAAATTGCTTATTATGCAACGAACCTGACCTCACTCTGCTATTATAGCCAGCTGCGAAAAGTCAACAAATTAATCGGTGACTTTAGGACTGGTTGGAAGTTCAGCTTACGTACATATTCGGCAGGTGATTAAGTTAAGAGACGGCATCTTCACGTCATTCATGTAAGTAGAGACACTGATGATAAAAATTGCTCTTTTACAATGAAAATGTGATTTTTAAAACGAAGTCTTCGGTGTGCTGTATCTGCAATGTGAAGAACTTGCAAATGGTAAACTGGTTCAACTCAATAATTAACTTATAAGGAAAAATATGTATAAAGTAGAGGGAAATGTTATGAAGGGAGCAGCAGTAAGCACATGATGTAGGAAATCATTACAGTGCACAGGGGTCAGTGAGGTCATGGCAAAGCCTCAATAGGGCCATGCTGTGGCCATACATGCTGTTGTGGGAGGCAGCATAGCCCTGTAGAATGGTGTTGACAAGGGGCCTGAGGCAGTGTTGATAGACATGTCAAGCAATTGTCACGCAGCGCTCTGTAGACACAACAGATATGATCGGTCATTCAATGTGGTCACTTCGCCTCACTGACCATTACTGCCCTCCCTCCTATATAGGCTTATACGAAGCATTATGTGCGTGCTACGAGGGGATGCGGGTTATTTCTTATACCCCAGCTGCTATGCTTGTAATATGAATGTTTGGTCAGGGTTGGGGCGGCTATGGTTTCCTGTTATATTCTATGCCATTTTCAATTAATTTTGGTGAAATACGTTGTGGCCAGGACAGATTAATTCGCTGCTTACCATATAGGATACAGGTGAATAGTTAATGAGTCCATAACTGGAAGATGAGGAAACAGTTGTCTCCAATTATTGTCGCAGAGATGCTCTTCTGCCTAATAACCATGGTGAGCTCATGTCTATGAATGTAGCACCAGTCATGGTCTCATCGTCCATGAATGCATTAATAACTATGGAGGCCTGCGGGTTCAGCTATTTTCCCTGACAGACAAGTTCGTTATAATCTACCATGCTCACTGCTCACTGCTTGTTGCTTTAATGAGCATCACACAATATCATCGTTGGCCCAGCATCCCTGCTCCTTTGCCATCTGTTGGCTTAGACTTGTGAATATTTGATGTACATGGCATTGCGAAGGAAGCTCAACCGATCACCTGCTCCAGCCGGATTGCTCGCTTGCTTTTCCTTCAGTTCTCTTCTATACTTGCCAGGACTACTATAGAAAATGACCCGTCTTGGCAACTAATGTGGAATTGTAGACTAGGTTGTTGGCTGGTTTACAAGATTTGGATATATTACATTGTAATATTTTTATTCTGGTGTCCTCATGGAGATCCCTTTCTGTCGTCTGCTTTTTGCTGCTGCATTTCTGGCGCTAAATCACAAACGAGGCTGGTACATATCGTATTCACCAGAAGGCACAAGGTGTCGTCTCCCACAGGGGGCGCTCTTTGCTCATTCACAAATTGCCAGTGGCGCGATTCAATTGGTAGGTTTTCCTGGAGTAACATGCCAATCTCTCGTGCTCTGAGTATGCCATGCACGACTGGCTGCTGCTGCTGCTGGTGATGGAAGGTGCTTGTTACTTTTCTGTATGATCTTAGCTGTATTGCGTCATGTATAGAAAATATGCCCCCTTTTCAGAGCCCCTCATTGCAGTCATTGAAAAGGTAAATGTCCAAGTGGGTCATGGCAGGAAGTCAGTAGCGCCCTTTTCGCACTGGAAGTGAGGTTAAACTCTGTTGCCATGACACCTTGGTCCAGCGGGTCCTGTCAAAACCATCTTATCAATGATGGTCTCTGTGGAATTGTGCCCACTGGCTGGCTGCTCTATTGCCCAAGCCCACAAATAATAAAAGCTTTAGGCGTTTGCTGCCATATTTCTCTGGCTTAGTTGTTGCTTTTGGTCCTCAGTCTTCTGACAGAGTCGGTATCAAATGAAAATATATATCCACGAATTCTATATAATATCGGTTTCATCATGCATATTTAGCTACTAGCTCGATCCAGACCTACTGTGATGTAGTTAGAATATAGTTCAGTTGTCACGATATGAGACAGACGCAGGACCAATTATTTGCTCAGTTGTCCAAATAATGGAGCATTTCAGGTATTGAAAGCAATATGCAGCAGCTACGATGTCTAGATTGGATCAGGGTTAGTTGTGTGGGCACAGTGTAGGTATGATGTGAATGATATGCAAGTGGCGATTACACCTGTGATATGGTGCATATTTTGACAGTGTATTGGGTTCAAGATCAAAGCTGGATGCACCTAATGTAGCTAATGTACCAAGGTATGTCTATTGTTGTTGGTTGCTTAGTTCTTGGTGCTTAATGGACATGCAGGCAAAAACGTCATCAGTGACATACTTGGAGCTCTTATTCACTCTACTCACTGAGTACTGGGTTTACAGTAAGATGCTGTGCCATTGTGTCGATAGGATGTGTCTTGACACGCAAATGACAGCCACAATGGCACATAGCATGACAGTTCCTTGTGACAGTACCTTGTGACAGTACCTTGTGACAGTGCCTTCAGACAGTGTCTTCTGACAGTATCTTCTCACAGTTACTTCTCACAGTATCTTCTGACAGTCTTGTCTTGCTTTCAATGGGTTGATGGCCTGCAACTTGTACCAGGCTGACTGCTAGGCCTTGGCCTGCCCAACACCTGAGCTCGTCATGATAGGATAATGGAGAGATAGCATCTTGCGCAAGGCTCGTGGGATGAGACCTTTGTTGCTTCTGCTGTTACTGCTGCAGAAGCCGGGGAAATGCTGGCTTGGAATTAAAGAGAAAGTAGCGAAGTAGCGAAGTAACGTAGTTGGCTCAGCGGTTAGTAAAGTTGCACAAAGTGGCGTGGGTGTGTAAAATTTTTTTCACCATATCGTAATTACTATTTGATAAAATGCACGATGTTGTGATTAGTAACTGACGAAATGTTAACTTCGTTGATAAAAAAAAACCTGGATTTTAAAATTAAATGACACATCATTTCCTTACAAGACGTAGGAGGAAATATTCAACCTATTTCTCAGCTCTGGATAATTTGAGGTTAGGATCATGAACCTCAATGCTGCTGTTCAGATGCGTTTTGCTTGCTGCTGAGGCTGGTGGTGGTGGGATGTTTGGCCAGCATCCCTGAGGGCCCTGCACTTGTTGACAGGCCTGAATCTGTCCCTCATCTGCAACAGTGGGTCCTGCCTTCTCACACCTCTCCTGCCATAATGAGAGCTGCATATTCCGGACATGGACCTTGCTAGGAGGATGGTGTTGACCTTTGGCCACTGGGATCCCAGGTCACGTGCTATGGTTTGCTGACCTGATGGGTCATACATGTCCCTCCTAGGATGTCTGCCTCATCCTCAAGTCACTTTCATTTCTCTCATTACATTTGAGATACATGTAAGTGTCCACCTGACTTATCATCTGTGTTGCCCCATGTTTTGACGATTGCTAAGGCTGCTGACTAAAGTATTTTTTGTCTATTTCAGTCTTTATTTATTAGGTCCATGTCTCAAGCGTTTGCTTTCGTAGAGGTCATATCTATTTGCACTGTATTGGATTCAGTATCTTTCAAGGTCATGACCTGTGCATCATCCGCTTGGTTGTCTTTGCAAGACACATGACGAGAGTGGCCAGCAGAAAATTGCCTTTTTGTACAGACACAAAACGTGATTGTTAAAGGAAGCTGACACATTTTTAAGACAACTTAAATGTGACATCACTTGATGAATTGTCGTGTCTGGTAGCCATGTTTGTTTTGCTTTGCACAACTTGTTTTGACTGTTGCTCTGTTTGTTTCTCACACCCTTCCGATTCATTCTGCATATGGTAATGAATGCAAAGCAGGTCCAGGGACCTTTTTTTGGCCTTTTCCTTCTCTTCTTTTTGCTTTGTTTTTTTTGTTGTTGCCCGGACCGTTGCTTAAGATGTTGAGGGGACTTGAGAGGGGACCATCGCGTTGCTTCTGCCTGATAAGCCTTTGCATACAGAATTGATCGGAGTGCGCATGTCCAATGACCTTTGCATCATAGGTCCTTAGAAGGTCCTTGGGGTGGCTCAAAGGTCGCATCCCATGACCTGCACATTCTGAGCGCTGGTCAGTGGTCCCTGCTGGACCTTATGTGTCCCCATCACTGTCCTCTGACGCACCAGATGACCTTCAGGTCCATCCAAGCCCATCAAAGGTCCTCATGATCAGCGCAGCGCATTTTGTGACTGGAATTTCCTTCATATGCAACATATTTACAGTGTATTCACAATGTCATTGCAACGATTCTTCCAGTTCACAAGCCATTCTTTTTCTTTCTATTTGTATGTTGTCTTTTGGCTGCACCTGATGTTTCTCATCATTCTGAAACCGCGACAGCTGCAGAGTTTGGCAGCTTAATTTGGTTTCATCTCCTAACATTCTACATCCCAGACTGAGACAGGCATTTTTAAATCCAGGTTTTCCTGTGGTTAATTCAGTTAGTCGCTTAATATAACAGTTTTTGTTCTCGTCCTATTTGTCATGTAATTTATTTAATGGCTGCTGATGTCTTTCGGTTTATCACCCAGCCATCATCCTCGAAGCAGGAGGACAATGCTATAAATCTGGGGAGACAGCCATATTTCAGAGCAGCTGTCCCATACAGCAAGCAGGCAGCCAGCCCCTGCAGGAACATTGGTGCGCAGCCTAGCATGCTGTGTAAGTCTGCAGGACATCAGTGTCAGAGCAGGATAGAAGTGGGATCTAGAGGGATCTGCAGGGATCAAGTGGATCCCAGGACACACTGATAAATCGGACTGGGACAAAAGGATGCCAGAAAGCCGATGCTGGGCCCTCTGTGCTGCAGTGATAAGTGGGTGGCCACACCTGCCTGCAGGCCCCGCAGCCCGCCACCCTCGAGCCAGCATGTCCTGCAGTCTTGCTGCTCTACTCACATGGGCCCTGCATGTCTCTCTATGGCCCTTCACCCATGCATGATATACTCATCTACATGGCTGTTGGGTGGTCCTGAGGGCTAGCTGCATGTATTGTTCACTGCGGCTGACATTCACCATATTGCACAAATATCATCTGATGTGTGAAAGGCACCAAATGTCTGCATAGTATAAGTGTTATGGTTTTAATTGGCACATCCTAGTTATAAGACATCATATATAATGGATGATAGTTCAGGGAAGTGTTCTTGAAATGTTGCAATGCACGGAGTTTGTGTACATGGATTAAGGTTTGCCACCAAAGAGACGCCAGAGTGAGCAGTGATCAGCTTGGAGTTATCAGAAGTCTTTAGAATGACCTCAAAGTGACCTTGAAGCTCGTCTTACAAAGAGATCAAAGGAGCCAATGTTATGAAGCAGGCCTTGCTCAGAAGCAGCACTGGTCCTTGTGGGGTGAAGGAGCACCTGTTTTGATGGGGGTCAATGGGGTCACCTGAGGGTGTTATTGCAAGTTATTGGCACACCTTTGATGTGAATACTCAGGTGAGGTCCATATCAAGTGCCAAGTGAACCCCCTGACCTTTTGGCCGATCTATCATATTGATGAGGTCCATGCCCTTCCGTATCTGGCTCCTTGAGCAGAACTCCTCTTTAATTGACTGCCTCACAAAGCCTCACAAAATTGGCATTTTACTTGGCAAGAGAAACGGATGAGTGAATAATAAGGGCAACTGAAATATTGTATCCTGCTTTATGACAGTAATTGTACGCATCCAAAAGATCTGTCTTGGGATCATTACATATTAATCAGTCTTTACCATGTCGAGTGTAGATATCCACAAAACCATGGACGTCTATGACAAAACACACGGACATATGCATAAGAGACAGGGACATGTAAATCATGTTTTCTCAGCCCATATCAGTCAGTGGCCACAGTGTCAGCCATGGACTGATCCCATGTGGCTGGCATTCGAATACCAGCTGGTTGTTGCCAGCTAGATGTTTGGCTGTCAGTGTCACCTGCTGGGTTCCTCGCCATTGTATGGGTCGGTGTCACTCGCATAGGTCAGCACTATTGACTAGCAGTCTCAGTGTCAGCGCAAGATTCATTGCTCTGCTCAACCTTGATGGATGTTGGCTTTGAAACTATACTGCTTTAGCTCTGGTTTCTGCACGGATCACATTGTGCCTGGCCAGGCTGGTGTTTGGTGTTAGAAAGTATTGCGTTGTATTTGTTTGCGGATGTCACTTCACACCAGCTACCGGTTATTGCATTTCAATGTTGATATAGGGGAGTTATGATAGTTGCAACAACAAAACTCTATTGTGTTCTGCAGCTGTATGTTGTGTTCTACAGCTGTATGTCAGTAGGCTTAAATGTCATTGCTGATATAGATCTGAATCTTTCGTCAGTTCTTTTGCCACAGATAGGATCCATACCTCAACAAAAACGTTTGTCTTTGTGGACGCCTTGCTTTCTTGTAACAAGGCTGGATGGATTGAAGATAAAAAGGCAGAAAAAAGAGGCCTCATGGATGTTATGATGCTGTGAGCCTGTCATCTTATCTTTGGTGTGACACCCTGTCATCCCCTGATTGCACTAACACGATAATCCTCTAAGCCTTGTTTACCTTCAGATTATAGGAGTTACATTTGGCAGGCAGGCCATGGCTCATGGGGAAGGCATTCTGGCCATCCTGCTTAGCTGTTCAGAGTTGTTCTATACCTCAAGTGAGCCTGATTTCTTCCAGCGTGCTGCTGTATATCTAGTCACGCTATGTTGTTGCTGCTGCTGCTGCTGCTGTTGCTGTTGTTGCTGCTGGTCCACCAGCATCTCCTGAGGCCATAACAAGGTAGATGGGTGATGTAGATGACAGCCTTCCATGGTAAAATACACTGGAGGTGGACTGTCTTGCATGCTCCCTCAGGCTTACTACTAAACAGTTCTGATGAAACAAAATATAACCTATATACTGATTAGAGCTCACAGCATCACTACTGCGGTTAGCTCGATTGTGGGTACATGACCTAGCTCCGATATTCTCTGCAAGGTCTTTTGAGTTGTGATATCGTCTCAACCTTCTTGTAACTCGTGATCTTTGTAGCTCATGATTGCATGACAGTGCTGATGAATTAGTAACATGGGAGGTTGACCACACATTCATAATACTTATCAGTAGGAAGGACCCTTCAGTTTAGAGGCCAGTTAGTGGCCATCTGCACAGAATGATGAGTGTTTGGGGAGCAATGAGCAGGTAGGCTATGTTGACAATCTGTGCCATGTTATCATAGGCCTAGAGCCATGTGGCCTAGCCAGACCCCCGACTCTTGAGGAAATATTTACCCTGCCTGGACGATCGGCTGACAAAAACTTGCTGAGTTATAATGGAGCCAGGCTGATGGTGGGGAAAATCACTGCCCTGCTTTTGATATATAGTGATGTGATGGGGAGGTGCACACAGTTTATGCACTTGCTGCTGATGTTTGATAAGCCCTGGCCAATACTTAAAAGTCTGTGGTGGAGGGTCAGGCTGGGGGACTGGTGTAGCCCAATGATTGATATTGGTATGGGCTCGCTATAGTCGCCAGTTTATGGGGTCGAAGTTAACTTCTTGTGCTAGAAGACTTTATAGCTTGCTTTGCAGGTTTTGTAGAGCCACTGATGAAATCTGAACACTGCAACCCAGGAACCCAACCGTGATTCGGACCAGAAATAGCAGATCTGCACGGTTTCAATGTTTTTGTTGACTGTGATCAAGGCTGATTAGGATGCATTAATGGGAATATCAAAGGGATAATAGGGGAGTATTAGGGGGTAATGGGGCAATATCAAAGGGTGGGCAACTGATGAGACGGTCTCTGGCCTCTCATAGTGGCCCACTCAGTCCCAACCTGCTGTAGAATTAAGGTCATTTATTCTCTGATCTCCGTGCAAGGGAATCCCTTTGACCTTAATGCGACCTTGACTTCGGACTGACCTTGACATATATGTATGTATGTTGGCTTCATTTTGTTTAAGGAAAGACCCACGGATGTTTTTAATCGTTTCAAATAATATGAGTTAATATTTATCATTTGATAAAGAGAGAGGTTTATCCTACCAAGGAGGAGGTTTAAGGCAAAATAACACCACGAGGCTCAACGGGATGTCCACTGTTGACCTTTTGCATATGGTCACCAACTGGTCCCTCAGTAGCAGATGGAACAACTGCTGTGGACCAACCTCATGGTCGTCCTTTCTTAATACTCAATGCTGCTTATATTCTGTGGTCTCAGTTAGTGTAATGTGAGCCTGGCTCCCCAGGCTTCCCCTGCAGCATATTGGGCCTTGCATGCTCTGGCCAAATGGCATGAATACACGCACTTGAATTGCTAAGTAAGCAGCATTCCATTGATAGCCAGCCACTCTTCACGAAACATTTCGATAGTGAAGAACATGAATGAGGCATGAGCGGCAGCTATCTAAGATGCCCTAATAGATTGCACAGATAGATTGGACCGAGAGATTGTGCTGTAATAGTTCCGGAGAAATGGGTGGTCAGGATAATCGGATTGCTGAACTTAGCAGGTGAGGGGGAATAGACAGGTAAGCGAAGCACTGCTTTAGAATATTTAATAGAAGTAGAACGTTTTGCTAAATATGGCTAACCTTGAGGAGAATGACTCAGTACTAACAAAAAGCGTCTTACATCTGAATGATGTGTGTTGTTTGGAATGCTTCATTTTTGGCAACAAGAGACTGGGAATGAGCCAGAAAAGAATTTCTTCACCATAAACCGTCTATTTCATTACCGATCGCAGATATCTGATTGGGCTGCCCCAGTGTTTCTTATGAATGCTTAATGCCTTACATTCTAATTGGGGAAGTGGTCTCATGCCATCTTAAACTGAGTGATCCAGCAGCTCTCCATCCCACGCTAGATAGATGTGGTGATGTTTTGATCCCTGGGTGACTCCGTCCTTCATTACACACAGACTGTTGTAATGAGGGTAGCATTAGCCACCGAAGCTGGTGCAGCTCTAATACCCATCATTGGGACTCTGTGAATTATTGGCTTGTCAAATGCTGCAGGATGATGAACGTGGGGAAATATTGGTTCTTTAATGAAGAGGAGCAAAGTGAACTTATCTGAGTATGATCAGACGCAGGCATGACAGACAGTGGGGACGGGGTATCAATTACTGTAGTCCCTTCATTAAGGAATCCGCATCCTTCCCTTCTGCTGCTGATGCTGCTATTGTGGATGCTCAGCTGCTGCTATTGCTTTTGATAATGGCTGTGCTGCAACATCGCTATACAAACAACATCAGAATATCCGGAATGATATAATAAAGAAGAATAGACAGTTTGGGTGCTCAGTCAAACTAGTTTAGTTAACTGAACTATCGTTGTGACAGTAGCATTGTAAATTTTAATATTTTGTAGAGATGATCTTATGGAGATGCATATTTGCAGACTTGTGGCATTGAGTTAAAAGATGGAGATATGTATTTTGTGAGGGCATCAGTGCTTGTGAAAGCATAACGGTTTATATATGGTTATTCTTGGTTGTTTACAAGCATCGTAGTGTGATGATTGAAGCATCTTAGAGAATCCATCAGTAGGCTGTTCTTCATCACTCTGCTGCTACTGCTACTGCTACATTTGCCCCCAATCTCTGAGCACTCCTCCCTTGGGCTTCCAGAAAATTAGCACCCTGATTAAGGCTCTCGCCCAGCTGCTCATAGTCCGATCTTAGCGCCTAATGTCCTGTGTCCTCACTCTCAGCGAAAAGGTATTAGAAGCAAGTACCTGATTCGCTGCCTAGTGCCATGGTTAAAGTAGGATAAGTGTAATCTTTACATAGAATTACCGGTCACTGAATAGTAAATTGAGGGTTCTTGCTGCCAGTGTTAGATTCTTCGTTTTGTGTGCTATTTGAAAACGTTTAGCATTGTATGACAAACAGCAGTGAAAATTGTACAGCGCTGCACAGATGTATTATAAATGCATTAAACATGCAATATCTAGAAGATATTATCTACCATAGGTATGCGAGTGAATATGACATCCCTGCACATAGCGAGGCTTCTGCACTTAGCTGCATTGTATTGGGCAAAGAAATAGGAAACCCGGCTAATACAGGTTTATAATAGGAAGATGCTGTGGGTATAGCACTGCGGATGGTGGCAGAATATAGTGCATCATGTTGCAGATTACTTCTTTGGCTACAGCTCCCATTTGTGATGCTCCAGTTTCTCCTCTGCTTCTGTCAGCCTGCATTTCCCTCAAAGAAGACAGCATTTGAAATATGAACAAGTGCAGTGGCAGTTGGCACGGCATTTGGATGCAGCAGGGCCTCAGCAGGGCCTCATCTTGTCTGGAATAGGGTGGAGCAATCGAACCCATGGATTTTGCGTTGCTTGCCAAAAGCAGCCAAGATGAAACCCAAAATATACTGTTTGACGTTTTGATAGTGTACACTTTATGACAGTCAGTCACAGATATTATGGATTTCTCGTGGTGTCTATTCCCTCTCTCTATATGACGAATAATATATTGAGTTCGCATAATATTTGAACATGCGCGCCCTATGCATGCCACCTGGAGCATATGGAATGAACTGCAATGACATCATTGTGATTCCATTCTAATTTCTGATTGCTTCTTGTATTTTTGTGTTTCAGTAATGACAATGAGAAGGCTGTTTAGCCCCAAGTAAGATGGACTCTAAGCCTCAACCCAGACCCCGGGGCCGGATGAGGAGGGGCAAGGAGTCCCAGTACAGTTCGTCAGATGATGGAGATGAGGACTGCCGATCATGTGACCGCCTCAATTGTGCACTTGATGACCCCACCCAGCAGTCTGCCAATGGCTTGGGTAAGTCCATTTCCACTCTAACCTTTTGATATATTAGACAGACTGAAAAAAATGTTTGAATGAAGCCTGGAGTGCAATCGAAACAAAGAAACTATTAGATGTATTGTACTCATATGCTAAAATATTGTGTACACGAATCAGTGCAGTAATTAAGACTCTTTTTAGGGTGGTACAGGACTAGACCGAAACGTTACTGTCATCTGCAAGCACGCCAATAGGCAGTTTGTCGTACTAGTACAGGACTATTCTGTATTGTAGAATGAATCTTTAGTAGGCTCAATCTGACAGTAACATGAAGCTGTTTACGTGAAGCATGTAGGTTGTTTGCGTGATTTGATGGGGCCCACTAGAAGTGGCAGTGGAGGAAAAAGACTAGCAAGGGCTGGTTGGGTTGCTCTGAGTAGCTGGAGGCATTTGATGGCAGCAGTGGTGTTGCTGCTGAGGCAGGCTGAAGCAGGCAATGGGGGGGGGGGGGGGCGGTGATGGACTGCGAGCATGACAGCAGCTCCGAATTGACGACGGCCACAGGGCTATGTGTGGAGACAGGCAAAACAGCCAACAAGTCCAACTGCTCGTTTGTGCAGCGCGCTCGTGTCACCCTAAATCACTTGATAAATACTATTTATTAGCGCAGTCAAAAACTGCTGATTTGATTTGGCCCAAAGTGCCTGGCTCTATTGGCTGCCACGCCTTCTGTATAACAAGGAGGTTGTGGCCGATTCGTGGAGGCCTATTTGTATTGAGGCCGAAACAGACATCAGGAAAACCTTGGCTTTGATAGGCAGCCTCTCATTAAGCCATTAATCAAGCGGAAAGGCCGGCTTGTCCTGATGTTTTATTCTCTTTTAATTCATCGCTTGCATCCTGCTTTGGTCTTGGACCATGTCTCAACTGGTGCTCACTTCAGTTTTCTGAATGTCCCTTCACAGGAATTGAACAAGCATAATTATGAACTATGTTAGTCATGATTGGTTGTGACTTACTATGTTGAAAATGACTCATATCCATGCTGTCCCATGCAGTTTATTAGTAGTATGTCAATAGGAGACTATTGAGAAAATAAGGGAGGATTTGAAGGTCACGTATCCCGTGCATCGAGGTTTGCATGTCACTCCAGCAATGATGTTACAAACAAGTATATTGGCTTGCATGGCATTCACCAAACAATAATTATTGCTTGGAGAAAGTTTCTGACTCGCATATGCGACCTATCTATACTTGCCAGGCCTTGAGAAGAACATCGTGTGGATTTACGAGTATACAACCCAGTGTAGATGTTAATGCATTCCTGGTTTATGCAGCAGCCGCGGCAAAGTATCAGAAGTGTATATGTACTGGCGTGGTACATAGGGATGCGTGAACAACGCTGCATTGTGTCAATGTATTCATATCTGATGCACTGGAAACTGGCATGGAGCTTTATATATTCACTTGCGTGTCTCAGTGACACTGACACGTACACTGAGATGCAAGAATACATCATCTGAGAAGACTATGCAAAGGATAACCTGATATTCAACCAAGTACTTTCTTTGCAGTATCCACTCAGCGACCAATAGATGTTTGGTTTTGTGCTCTTCGAAGTACATCTCACAACGAATTAAAAATCGTATTCCATGCTACTAAACGTAGTACCGTATTCCATGCTATTAAACGTAGTACCGCATTCCATGCTATTAAACGTAGTACCGTATTCCATGCTATTAAACGTAGTACCGTATTCCATGCTATTTAACGTAGTACCGTATTCCATGCTATTAAACGTAGTACCGTATTCCATGCTATTAAACGTAGTACCGTATTCCATGCTATTAAATGTAGTACCGTATTCCATGCTACTAAAAGTAATACCGTATTCCATGCTACTAAACGTAGTACTGTCCTTAGAGTCGTAGCAAAAATGAATGTTTTGCGTACTTTAAAATGATAGAAACATCATAATTTTCTTGCCCGCAGAAGGAGGTATAAGATATTGTAATTACAAAGCCGCGCCTCTCACTTCGAAGAACAAATGTTTTTCTTAGAACTGAAATGATTTCATAGAATTGGAGTTTATTTTTGGTCTTTCACCCACGTCCTCCCACATGAAGTTTAGAGGAAACAGGCATTTCTAGCTCCATCCAGATTTCGTAATGAGTTTTAATTGCACTTCCTGCAACAGTTTAGTCCCAATCTTGTTTATAGTTTCAGTCATTGCAATGCTTTAAGTATTTATTGCAAGACTGCAATTAGATCTTGCAGATAGGAGTCGATTGTGAGTAGGCGAGTGTACTATAGTTCAACATCAACGTCACTGGTTCTTTAAACTGAAGGAAACTACTTTGTTTTGAACTAGCCAGTCGTTTGTGCAATTTCTTTCATGTGTAGTTCTCTACCAAGAGAAAGTTCAACATTTTCTATGGTGTTTGTAGCGTCGAAGTTCTTTTATTTCAGTGCTTGCTCAAAGAAAGGAAATGCACATTGGTTTTACCTATGTATGTGCCAGTTTTTGTGGGGGTATAGGGAGGGCCAGCATTACCTCAGACAAAAATATTTATGAGTAAGAGAATTTATGAGGAGGAACAATTGGCCGTGTGTCTGCAGTGGGGAATGGATGCATTTTCTCTTGGTGTAGAAGAAGAGAAAGAGAGTTTGGTCAGAGAAAGGGCTTTGCTACTGACAGGAGGCGACTTGTCTGTAAGTGGCTATAAGTCACCTGGCCCACTGTCAGCTTGGCTCAGCTGCTCTATGAATATAGAGGTTATCTCTCCCTCTGGCCCACTCCTGCAATGACAAGTGGTAAATGGGCCAGCGGTGTCCCTGCAATTGTCCCCAAACCTGATTACTGCCTGATTACTGTTTCGCACAAAAAAGCCAGCCAGGTCACCCCGGAATGTCCCTTTGCCCTCAGCCAAACTTATGCTCTGCAGATGAGACTGCTGTTGTAATAGACCTGCCCATAGTAAAAAGATGTTATTAACTTCGGTATATATATATAGATACTTTATTTTAATGGAAATGGTACAACAATTATTATACAGTAAGACATTTACATGATGTCAACTATGAATTGTAATCTATTGTTACAGTAAATATAAGCCCATCAGGAAACCACCTGAGCATTAGGTGCGCTTGATCTGATCGGTCATTAGTGAAATTGAAGATTACTGAACCCATAAAAGGCTGCATCTTTTTTCAAAGGGCTGTTAGGAGTTAATCAGGGCAGTGAAAAGTTGATTTTTAAGCAAGAGCAATGACCTGCCAAGCAGAGTGCAGCCAGTCCATGTAAGCTGCCATTTTGCTCAATTAAGGCATGTTGCAAGGGCACCAATCACCCTGGCCCCTGACCTCCTCGGGGTTTGATTTCCCCGAGGCTCTGTTCGCCTTCACACCTTCAATCACCCCCGGAAAAGGCTGCAATTGGGCGGGAATGGGGGTGATTGTCATGTCAGGATATGGTGAGCCCTTGTTTTTTTTGTGGGTGGCTATCTGAAGATTATAAAGTAATGTTTTGATGAAAGTTTCAGTGGCTGTCATGGCTTTAGAGATTGTCAGTTTAAAGACAACATCGTGTGTCTGTTGTTAATTAGTAGCTATAAGCATTGTGAAAAACAAGCTGTTATATATTCAATGCCATGTAGAAGGCTATATGTCTTCATCTTTTTCTAAGTCCATACGAGCCCTTAGTAATGGCTTGCCAGGCTCTGCAGACTTGGCAGCATGTCTTGGTGCAGCAGTCATTAGAAAACCACGTATGCCTTTCTTCCTCATTAGAACAAGACAGGTTCTTGTTCAGAGGATTACAGATAATTGAAACGTGTGTGAAACCATGTATGGGTTATCAGCCTGCTCTGTGATTGGCACATGTCATATGCCAGACCAGGATGCGCTGCTACATGAAAGATATCTGCAACTCTCATTACTGCTGTCTGCCTGGTCTTATTCTCTTATTACCCGATCTTAAAATATCTGCTACAGAATGAAAAGAAAACCAGGAAGTCGTACCTTGTTTCAGAAACAGTGCGTGTTTATGATGAAGATGTATGGCTGCTTTTTTCTGTCATCTAGACATAAAGAGAAATAGTGATTTTGGATTGCATGTGTAAATGATAGGCCATCTAATGTAAGATAACGAGAAGAACATCCTCGTTGTTGTGGCACAATGAGGGGATGGGGGGACCAGGGCCCCCAGATGCATAAATAAGTTGTGGGAGACAGTTTGTGGGGATTGAGCCTCACTTGTCTGGTGGTAATCATTGTGTATGTGGCTGGGAGGCAGGAGGCGCCTTTGAAACCAAGCCCAAGACATCTTTCTCTTCTGCTTGGTAGCAAACACATGTCTTTGGGCAGGGCTCTTTGACTGCGCCTATTATGGCAAGTAATTAGAAGAGGGTTGAGCAGCTGCAGCAGTCCATGGTCTGGGGCATCCTTTGGTCCCTGCTCCAGATTGTGCAGCTTTTCTCTTGCTTTGCTTTTGCTCAAGAAAGGCCAGTGGCCAACTCAACTTGCTTACTAATAGAAGATGTGCTAGAATGGTCAGGTCCAAATGATCAACTGATTGCTCTCATCTATTGTTTGGTTTCAAGCACACACTGATTTCAGCTTGTTAAATGCAATTGCCAGTCGCACGTTGTGTGGCACCTCATGCAACAGATGCGGTCGCTTGCATCTGCAATTGCTTAAACTGTACAATGGACCTCAGTGCTTTTACCTCCAAAGATGTTTGCTCCAGAATTTGCCTTCCATTTCTTGGAGGTAGCCACGTATTTCACTATTTCCTCCACATTTGAATACAGTAATCGACTGAGATTCGCTGCACAAAAGGAAACTCTAGCGAAGCTTTCGAAGGCCTGCGGCATCCAATCTGTCCTGCGGCCGGATAAGTCTTGCTTTTCTCTGGAAAGGAAGCAACATTATTGTGTCTCACGTTTTTGCTACTGCTCTGCTAATATGACATGCGCTGGGCATTGTTGCTAATGCTCTGTAATCAGGAGCTTTCGGGCGATTTCTCTATAGAAGATCAGAAGACAGCGCCCTCTGGCAACTAGCAGGCTTCTCCAATTCACAAACGACAGGGGAAGCTGACCTCTTTGCTTCCTGTCTGGCTAATTCCCTTTCTTGCCTTACGTTATAAGATCATGGATTACCCTTTGTGTCACAGACTGTAATACTACCTCTGCAGAAATTGGCAAAATATGGATGCTATATTAGAACATGTGGGATGAAGGAGGGATTTCAGAATGTTGTGTAAGTGTGGCATTCAGAGGTTTTACACTTGTGGGGTGTAAGTCTTCTTTTATGGCCTTTTGTTGCTGCTGGCTGATACATTTCCACCACGTTTTGTGGTTGCTTTCCTCAATACAGACAGGCTCATACTGCAAAGTCTTTGGATGCCTGTGACTTGGGCCTGTGACTTGGCCCTATGACTAGGGCCTAATTGTTGTCGTTGTTGTCGTATGAAGTCTTCAAAGGGAAATTGTCAGTCAGGTTGGGACTTGTGGGACCCTCATTGTGTAGGTGTGTTGCTGGCTCATTTCCTCCCTTGCAAGTTCTGGTGATAGATTATGGAGCAACAGGTGCCCCTGGCCTCACTCCCTTCACACACATCAGCGCCGACATACAACCAATTACAATGCTGTCGTTGGCATACATTCTGGGGCCAGGCCCTTCCGGTGCTACTGCTGCTGCTACTGCTACTGCTGCTGCTACTGCTGCTGCTGCTACTGCTGAATGGATGCGGAGAATGAATCCATCACTGTGTGGACACACCATGGCCACTGCACATGCAACACTGCTTATTAACTGCCCAAAATTGCAACTCACTTCCTCTCAAACTTTCTCTACTTTTTTTGTTCGACAGGAGGTTGCAAACTTGTCTCAATAGCAATATAGGTTTCATATTTTTGTTGTACCAAATTTTTTTGGTCCTACCTCCGTGGTAGCGTGCTTGGCTTCCAACCGCTGGGTCCCGTGTTCGATTCCCGTTTGAGCCTAAGTTGGATGGCCGTTTCATCCTTCATCTCATTGCCATGGTCCCTGCCTGTCCTAATTAGCCCATCAGGTGTTAAAATACAGGACATAAAACCCTAATTCACCCACCACTTAACTTGTACCTTCATTTGGAATGCCTCTTTGTGTTAAATCAAGTATGGATGACCTTTAAGTGTATTTTCTAGTAACATTTTGCTGTTTTTCATGTGGGGCGCAGGTTGCAGTGAAAGTTTCCCTAACTTAATCAAACTTTTGTCATTGGCAGTAACATCTGATTACCCCTCTGTCATTTCATAATCTTGGTCTTTTTCTTCACATATACATTGTAGTTCTTGGCAGATACCCCTGGCATATCTTGAGACTAGCCAGAACTACATAAACACCTTTCCTTGGCAGGGGCTGGTGGTCCTTTAATGGCAGCATTGAGAGGTGCATTTGAGGAATGGTGGGGCCACCTATTCTTTTGTTATGCATCAAAAGATTTTGGCATGGTTGCAAGAAGAAGGCTTGCTTGCCAGCCAGCCAGCACTATGCATCTACAACTTCTGGCTCTACTCTACAACCATGTGCCTTATTTGTTTCTGTATTAATGCACTAATGTATTTATATATACGATTGAGTCAGCTGAATACTTTGTGAAAGTTTAGTGATTAAAGCCTACCGTTCCAGTTTATCTACTTATATATAATGAGATAGAGGTGCTTTGTGGGAATCGGAGGTGATGCAATGTCTCCTTGTGCAAGAAATTGCAGTTGAGCTGGATGCAGATGTTTTTCCAGACCATGACAGACATTGGCAAGCATCTACTGAAAGCAAAGGTTCCACTTTATTTATGTCGTGTACGAGTTATCAAATATGTATGTGAGTCACCAGTCAATGCGAGATTACAATTCAGGACGAATTCTCTTCTTGTACAAGGAGTGATGTATTTAATGTCTGATTAATTTTGAGACTGCGTATTTATTTTAATTAAGTCTCGATGCAGACTGGCATAATAAACAATCGATTGCCTCTACCCACATGCTCATTTGCCTCAGGAGCAGATGCCAACATTCGTCTCCATGTTTTTAAATGAGGAGAGCTATATTCATCGCTTCCACCCCATTCACCTCAATTAAATTTCCCAACTCTCTCTGAGCTTTTTTCCTTTTAGTTGTTCTAAATATGTGCCCTGGTTGTAAGTTTGCAGTTATTGGGATCAATTGGTTATGTGTAGTTGGATCCCTGGATAAATAGAAATGGGAATATTGGAGTGAATTGAGCCTTTTTTGTGAATGGTATTGGAATATACCACGTAATTCTGTGTTTGCTTGTGAAAACGAAAAAGAATTGCCGGCAATACAATTGTGTTGATACGATGATCGGAGCAGCCATTAACCCCCCGTGGGATCAAACGTTTTACCCAAACAGGAAGGAAGCAGTTGCCACCATTTCCGGTGCAGCGACGTGACCAAGAACAATAGAGACAATGGGTCACATGATTCTTGAGACACCCAGGACGGTTCTAGTGACACAATCGCATGTGTGGAGACAATAAGACTGTGTTTTGATATGTGCCTTTTGCAGCGTCTGCCCGCTTTCCAGTCCTTTTTGGCGCTGAGACCACTAACTGTTCAGTGCTCACCACTAACTGTTCATTGTATCATGTGTGTGTGAATTATTGAGGGCAATTCATCCCAGCCTTTGCAGCCTAAGTGAATTTATGCGTCAATTACTGCTGGCTTTATTGCGACTTGTCACACAAGGGGAGAAATTGCGAGTTTGAAGCAACTGCCGCTGCTTTGGGCTGTGGTCTCTGGAAGCAGTAGTCAGGCGAGGCAATTTGAAGACATTCTGCGTTTGATGGCGATTGGGTCTAATGATGTGAGCCGGACACAGCTTCAGAAAGCCTTAAGCCAGGGCAATATCACAATATACGTTGTTTTTAGAAATGAGCTGTTTCAGAAAATTGGAAATATTGATAAAAATTTTATTGGGCAATATCACAATATACGTTGTTTTTAGAAATGAGCTGTTTCAGAAAATTAGAAATATTGATAAAAAAATATGGTATGGATAATTTTGATAAATTTGTATGTATTTGTAATCACTTTCAGAAGTTTCTTGGTCCGTTCTTGGTGAAAGCAATCCAGATGAGAAAAAAATCAATTGTATGCATAATAATGTTAGCTCTTTAAGAATAGGTGACATATAGGCCCGGGTGGCCGGGTGGTTGTGCTTTTGTTTATTGTTTGTTTACGTACAAATGAATGTAATTTACCACATGTCACTAAAAAAAAAGATTTTCCTATATTCCTATACCTATCACTGTGCTATAGGTCCATCGCTACGCATGCAGCGGATTTGAGAAGCAGATTTTTGAAACCATTTTGAGTCAGTCTGATGACAGCCAACAAACTATGTCCTTCGTGAATTGTTTTAAATAAAATACAAAACATTGTTGTGTATTGTGTAGTAGAAAGTAATGCACAAATGCCTATGCAATTCAATGCATCTGTATGCCAGATTGCCTTTATTTGCACAGCCCTTTGTTTTCGCATGTTAATAATGTAATGATCCCTGGCTTTGCACAGCAGAGTTGTGAACGGGCTGCCATGGCAACCCAAAATATTGTGACTAGATAACTGCAGAGCAAAGTGAAGATCTAATGCCTGATTGGCGTGCACTGATTGGTTATTGATCTCTCAGGATCGAAAATAATGGCGAAGAAGAAAAGGCAGAAACTTGCTGAATGAAACTGTTACTAAAAAAGTTTGGAGTAATATTTCTCATGAAAAGTTTAGTTCAGCTTTTTTGGAAGTTATAAGCTCAATAAAAGCTCAACAAGAAAGCTACTGAAAGAAAGTAGTAATAGTTAGATAACTGATAGCTGAATTAGTTGTGCTGAGATAACTATTTCTAGTTAAATTGGATGGAACGCAATAAAATAAAGTCATGCAGAAGCAGGTCTTTCCAGAGTCTGATATTTTCTTTAGTCGCCCACTCGTGGAAATGTCGAGGTCGTCATTTGATGCTTTTGTATCATTTCTTCTCCTCGCTTTTGTTATGAAATCGTGATGGGAGTTAAGAGCTGCTGGGCTAGTTATTCCTCTGTTTAGTTTACAGTGCTTAGAGCTGAGGGCTCAGATGAAAGATGTAGCCTGACTCCAAGAGATCTGTTGGCCCTATGATATTTTTTTCTGGCAAATATGCGAGACGGTGTTTGTCTTTTTTCACCCCAGCATGAGGCTCATGGGGTGTGGGGTTGCAGAGAGAGAGTGGAGGGGGGGGGGAGGTGTTTTAGTAGATCCTTGTTGTGGACCTGCAGCTGCTCATGCAGGGTTGCAGTTGCAGGAGAAGTGTGAGGGGGTGGTCCTACCCCCGGTCATCACCGCATCATTCCTGTTGGATGACTTAAAAGAAAGAGGGGGGTTAAATGAGCAGCCATGGGGGGGGGGGAGGGGGGGGGGGCAGGTGGGCTGGGGGCGCTGATTCGTTTTACCCCTCTTGATCCTTCCCTACCCTCTCAGTTAGCTACAGGACACTGCCCCGTTAGCATCACCCTCAGTTACTCAGCCAAGAGTGCATTTACCAGTGTGGAACTCTTGCAATTCACAGAAATACATCTTGTACCAAAGCCTAAGAGCTTGAATTGACCGGATCTGCCGTTCTCATTATCTATAAGGTACAGTAATTACTAGTTATTAGATCATGGACATACTAGAGATCTTGTAGGATTGGTTTTGTCTAGCCGGACAAGGGAGGTATTAGTTCTAAAGCTAGCACGTGTGTTGGAAGTTCTCCTGGAAAACCACTGGAATTTCCAGAACCAGACTGACTGCATGGTCTCTAGCTGAGATGAGACGCCTCTCTTTTACCATGGACGTTTACCAAGGACCATAAAGGGTCCTTGCTTTTACTTTCTGCAAAGACCTAGATATCAGGTCTTTGCTTTCTGTAAACTGTTTTGCAACCTATATCATGGGTTATTACTTAGATTACAAATTGAATTGAATCACATGTCACAATCTTAGCCTGACACTGATTTGTGTACATGTTCCTGGTAACTTTGTGGTAAGCATTAAGAAAATAGCAGACTCCATGTGATAATTAATTCAGCTCAATATTCAGTCAAAAGGACCAAAATATTATGCAGAGCTGGGGGCCCTTGGTCCTTGTTTGCAGGGACAGTGTCAATCATTGCAAGCAGATGGGAATCGGGGCATTAATTCATATTCACTGACAGCGGAGGAAACTATTAGTTATCATTATCAGATAATAGATGTCGTAGCCAACAGGTGAAAAGCCATGATGGATGCCATTCCAGCTTCTCTTTTTCTTTAGCCTCATCAATCTTGCCATATTAACAGACTGCTGTTCCTTAAATGTTGCCTTCTTGAGTTTGATCAAAACAGATTGCCAATTATGGTTGTGATGATGTATTTGCTTAAAGTTAAGACTTTCAAAGCAGAATGGCTTCTTCTGCCAGTTGAGTGGGACAGGTGGAGCTAAATGATGTCATTTTCAAATGGAAGCTGTAATTAAATAATCAAAACGAAGTAACCTAATTATCCTGCCTTTCAAATGAAAACAGAATGTTATTTAACAAAACTGAAGTCAATGCGCTCCAAGAAAAAAGAAAAAGAATTGGGGGGAGCAATTGCAAATGAACAAAACAGGAAAACAAAGAGCAATTGGCCGACCAGTTACATGTAGCGGAGGAGGACTGGATCAGTGAATCATGGCAGAGGTGTGGGGCCCAGGTGGGGACAGCGGATGAGGTCCAAGGTCTCCTGAGTCCTCGAGAAAATTAGTTGCTCTGTGTCACTCAGTGATGGAAACTGCCATTTAGTCTTAATATCCCTGGCTTTGTTCAAAGGAGACTAGTCCATAAGGAATTGAACTTTAAAGAGGCAATTGTCGGACGTACTGTATGCAGCATAAGGCTTTTTAGCCAGCAGTTATTAGTTATGCGAGTAGCGGGTAAAACCCTTAGGGGTCAGTGATATGCCATAAGCTAAAGGAAACCAGGGAGTGGGCAACTTATAGGGAGTGTCAAATCTGAGTGTTGCATTACAAGGAAAGGAAACTGGTGTCATTGTCCCCGGCATCTCTCAAAACACTATTCTTGTCATATCCTGCGTGTTGTAGAGCAGCAGAGAGTGGGGCATTCATCTTGTTGTGTTATTAAGACTGCTGTAGTGACAGGCAATATCAGAGCCTCTAAGCCTAATGGGAAGTAGGTTGTCTTTGCTGCTCAGGCCTCGGCCCCAGTTACATCACTTTGCAGAGCCGCTAGGGGAAATTGCTCGTAGAAGATTTGGGGAGAAAATTGACCCCTGGCTTACTCCGCAGCAGCCTGCACCACCATCATGAGACTCTAACATTGTGCATTTCTCCCTCTCCTAATAAACCCCCGAATTCACTCTCTGGGCTGGGCTTTGTGGATGATATGCAGACCTAGAAACTGTCAGCTTGCAAGGGACTGTTATTGTGCACCTCAGCACTCAGCCCTCCTGACACTGTAGGTTGTGCCATCAAATACACCCAGCATATCCTTTATTTATCAAGACCCGTTTCCTTCACTTGCCGGAAACACAATGATTGAATGGGGTATTTGCAGATGACTGCTGGAAAGGGAAAGGAGTTGTTATTTTTCAGGTGATGATTTATGTACTTCTACATATGAGCCGGGACTTCTTTTTGTCTGAAGAGAAAGTATCTGTAGAATGTAAGCATTTAGTTTAGCATCTCTTGGGATGCGGATACTGCAGCTGCTGCTTCTCACAAGTAGACTTAAGAAGTCAGGTTTCAACGTCCACATAACGACAGTTTAAACAGTCTGGGCAACTTCAGTGATTCCATGTAACTGCCTAAGAAGCCTATTTAAGGCAGACCCCTGACCTTCAGTAAATTGCCTGTGATATATGACCCGGTATCTTGTGTGTTGCTTTTAATCTATACTAATGCACTGGTATGTGCCTGGTTTGTTTTCTTTGTGAAAATACTTCAAAATTAGGATATCTTACTTGCCTATAAAAGTTATAGGGATCCCTGACCTCAGATGTTTGTCACATGATCTTTAAAGGCATCTGGTGACCTTTTTGCTTGAAGCACACTGCCCTTGGCCTGTATTTTGGCGTTTGGCTTTTGTCACTCCTGTTTTGTTTATGCCTGAGTCAGGCCTTTAAGGAGCGATTAACACCCTTGGGTGTCCTTAAGATGACCTGATTGACCTTGGCCCTGCAAGGTCATCCCTCTATTTAGGTCATTACCGGAGAGCATTATGGGAAGCCATCCCTCTTAGCCGTGCATTGGCAGTGCATGGGCAGTGTATAGGCAGAGACAGGCATGGGAAAGATTAGGTGGGGTTCACCCAAGGTTATTCCAGGTCAAAGTAGCGGGGGCTGTACCTGTGACAGCTTCACAAACACATCTCTCAGAAGATGATGGAGTCATGACACTGCAGCTGCATCATCAAACATCACCTGGCCAAGACATGGTGAGCCTCTGCTTCCCTCTAACTACTGTTTGGTCTTGGTTTACTGTAAACATGAGCTTCTGATGGTATCAAAGAGAGGGTTGAATTCCTGGGGTGGTGGTTCAGGCCTCTAGATGAGGGGTTTCCAGCTTAGGGTTGGAGATGAGGGCTGTGTCATAACAAAGTCATATATCAATGGTGCATATTTAAGAAGATGCAAAGTCAGACATTCAGTCCATAAAATCCTTTGCAATTCCACTAAGACTACTAAGATGCTAAACACACCCTAGATATTGACAAAGCTGGGTGTGTGGTATACCTTTCAGTTCCTTTTTCATGTTAAACCTGGCAAGCAGAACGCACAGCATCCCTACTACTTGTTCTCATATTAAGAGAGTGTCTTATCAGCAAAATGCTCTCCTTGAAGGTCGGCCAGATAAGAGGCCTGATTTGTGGGGCTCTTGACAGATCTGGAGGATCATTGCATCAAGTTATCGTCTG
The DNA here is from genome assembly GCA_932294295.1 of Alitta virens. NCBI lineage: Eukaryota > Metazoa > Annelida > Polychaeta > Phyllodocida > Nereididae > Alitta > Alitta virens. The sequence continues at coordinate 10,904,710 of OW028577.1, read as the reverse complement.
TGTTGTTGCTACGTTGCATGCGTGGTTTGCGATATCTTCATAAAATCAGCTGCAGGTGGAATAGGGTTTGACTTTTGATCCCGTTTGACCTTCAAGACGAGATCATGACCTTGATGTTGGGTCACAGTTTGGTTATTTGTTAGGATTCCCAGCATTATATCTGTTGTGGTGCTTTTGCAGTTCTGGCGAATACATCAGATGTACGATGAAATATTGTGACTGCTTGATATGCTGGTGGCACACAATAGAATTGATGTGAATGGTGACCCACATTTCCTAATGCATTAGGGTCAATATAAGCCAATAACTATATGTTTGTCAAATGGACCAAGTTAAGAAAGGCATTGCTTGTTAATGCTCCTGCTTCTTCTGGATGTGAGGAGAAATGCAGGCGTTTATGGAGGCATTAGAGCGACGGGGCGAGGGATTATTGTGAAGGGTTTTTGTGCTTAGAATTCCAGCACATTGCTAGGTCAGGGAAAGCCGTGAGATGCTAGCCCCTAGACTATCAGAACACAATAACTGGGTGTCAAGAGCTATTGACTGCAAACTGCTGGCAACATGTGTCCACGAGAAATGGATCCTTATTAAGTGACTGGGGGAAAGGGTGGCCCCCTGCTCTACACCATTCTCTCATCATCACTCTCATTATGTTGTGACAGTGCTCATTAACCGTAGGCTGCTGCGATAATCCTCTCCATGTAAAAATGATACTCTAATACGATTATGATGAGCGTTTTAGCGGCTTCTACATGGCGTCTGTGTTTTTTTTTGTTCAGAGCTTTGAGATTTCGTTTTTTTTTTCTAATGGGCGTTTTCAACTTAACACGATCCATTCTCTGGAATCCTCACACAATCCTTACACAAGATGTTTATATACACTTGTCATTCTTATGAAGACACAATGATTGCTGCTTTACTTTTGAGTATCAACATGTCTCCTTCGAGGGTTTCTCCATCTTCTAAATGCAGCCATTTGAGAAGAGGGTGTTACAAACAAATGCTCTGTTTCCTCGGTGCTCCTTCTAGAATTATGCGTCTAGAATTATGCCTCCAGTTGTTGCAATGTTTCCTTAGAACATCTCTCTTTCACCCTTCTTCCCCTCTGAGGGTGCTTAGCTTGCTGAAGCCCCGTCAAGGGGTGAAGGGGTGTCTACCCCTGCTGAAGCCACTATTCCTCACTTCCTTGGGGGTAAATTCCATAAAACCTTCAGATATGGTTTCCTGATGTCTGTGTGCAAAAACAGTTTCATGTTGGATTGTTTATCACAATTAGGATGATATAATAAACTAATATGGTCTGTGACAGCTCCATGTGTCATTTTTATGGAGGTTATATAAACAAGCAATGCCCTCCATTTCTTCCCATGATAGTGCAATGTGTTTTTCTGGTTTAGCTTTTATTGAGCAACTGATTTCTTTGAATTTCTCTCAAAGGCACATTATATAAACGTATGCGCAGTGTATTTTTACATGAGCATGACTAAGATTTTTGCATACACACTCTTGTTATTCTTGCCAAGTTCTTACTTAGTGGGTTTTTCCTTCGGGGGCTGGAGTGACTCTTTTGATCAGTCTGAGAGGTGCTGCACGGTTGCTGTGGCATAGGAGGTATAGCATCATTACAAACCAAGCATTGCAGCAGGGAGGCTGCCTAGCATCTCATCACTAATGGAACCGTGAGATGTGGAGAACGAAAGTGATGATCAATGATCAGAAGATGGCACAAGGTTCACTGGAATCTGTCAAAGGGTCACTGACTCCAGACTTCAAACCTCAAACTGTTATTACGGTTAATGCTTGTGATCTTCAAGTGAATCTTCTTCCCAGCATGTGCTCTTTTAGTGTACTGCTATACTTGTGCCAGAAATGCTGGCATGTATGTGCTGTGTAATAGGTTACATTGGTATCTGTCTTCATGCGTAACATTCACGATAACTACATATGTATATTCTATTATTCAGTTGCGATACATAATGCCATGTACAGCGACAAGATGAAAGGTGAAATTGTGGATATATAACGCAATTAAGTCTTGTTGTAAATATAGACAAGGAGAAAGGAAAGTTTCATAGATATTTCTGTCACATCGCTGATAATGGGTTTTCACGTTTGTCTTTCACCCCACAGCTAAAATGAAACAAATTACATACAGAGAATGTGTAGGTGTTTGAACAAGAAAGAGCATCTGGTTTTCTCCTCTTAATTCTGTTTGACAGTCGTCTCTGTGAGTTTGCTCCTCTTTTGTGCCTCAGATGCCTAACTACAGTCACACACCAGAGTAGACTTAATGGCAGGCATTGATTTTAACAAAGTTGAGCTGCTAGAAGTCACTTTTTAGTTTCTCTTGAGTGCATGTCTCCAAGCTAGAGCAGCTAATGTAGCAGCAGCAGTAATTAAGTCGGTGACAGCAAAGTACAAAGTTGCAGTATTTCTAAGTATGATGCACGGGTATATATGTCAGTTAATGGACCAATTGTCTGGAAAAGTCACCGGGTCACTGGGTGTCATTTGCTTGGTTAATTGTCCATCTCTGATGTCCACCACTGGTGTCCACCTACCTTGTGGCCAGTTCTACATTGAAGTCTTAGCTCTCCTGCAGGAGACCACCTCCGGCAAAGCTCCATGTCTTGTGGGCGACAGGTTGACAGACTTGCTGCAGAACCAGGTGCAGGTTGATGGCCACCAGCTGCAGGTCACCTGCCGGTCAGTTACTGTAGTGGCCACTCAGCCACTGGACACCCACATAAAATATTGACATACTCAAGTGGGATTTGATATTCGCCTCCTTACGTCCAACCAGGGGCCATTTGTCTGCCTCAGCTCAGCCTAATCTCTTGTAGTGCTTGACCAAAGACACGGCCATAAATACGTAATTGCTGTCCTGCTGGGTAGGACTGTTGTATGCCATCGAGATAATGGATGAATAGCATTATTCATACAATAACAGGCTACTGGGGTAGTAGAGATATTAATTCCATGATCTACCTATTTCCTATGACATGACTCGAAGCACTATCTCGAATCGTTAATATACCAGTAATATTAATACACCAATTAATGATGATGTCATTATAACTTTCTTTGATATTTAATATACTAAGATTGATGGTTTACATGAACTGTGATGATGACACACCTGCCCAATACACATTCACATACTGCCAGGGACGAGGTCTGGATTCATTGTCTCAGAGCAGTTGCCGGAACACCTGGAAAGTACACAGAGAAGCGGAATGTAATGATACGAGGATTGAGTATGTGCATTAATGTGTCATGGCGTTCAAATAGACACAGGAGCCATGGGTGCGCCCATGCATACTCCTATCTCTATTGTTTGGCGTGCTTTTCTTGTGCAACAGAAGTAGATTGGTCGTTCAGAACTACAACAATATTTGTTGTGCATGAGTGGGATCATGGTAAAGTAGACTATATTTTCCATTAGGCTTTCACTCGGTGATGCTTTAAATTGATCCTGTAATAACTTGTTGTAGAATGCATCACCTACAAATATATGTATACTCCCAGCGCATAGCAATGTAACGGGCCTGTAAAAGGATGGGTCCCATAATTAAAGCGTTAATATAATTTTTTAAAAGAGAGGTTTTTATGAAGATGGCCTGTTATAGCAGGTGCCCAGGTCTGCTGCATCTGCAATCGATGTGGTGTTTGAAAGGCCAAAGCTTTGCTTAGCCTCGAATTACAGCACATCCTATTGTCATAGCCTGGCTGTACATTGATCCTGGTTTATCATGGTCTGTGTCAGCATCTCTGCTGCTGAGCCCGCATCCCCCATCCTCTTGTTTCCATCCTACTGTTTGCCCCCTGCCCCATAAAACACTTGCCCCCCGAAATCATCATTTCTTCAAATATCAACAGGTAAAACGTATGCCGTGTTAGGACGTTGTCATGGTTACCAGATGCTGGCAAGACGCGCTTCCTGTGATGGAGTTTTTGCTGAAACTTGTGATGTTTGATCAATAATGATTGTTGCACAGATATAATGGAGGCTGTTTGCCATTGTCCGCATAGCTGCGCCTTCTTGTTTGGTCTGTCCTATGGAGATGGTCTGGGTAGACACATAGACGTCTGGCTGGCTCTTTCATTCATCCTGCCATAAACTTAGTTGTCTATGCCTTTGTCAACCTCTGCATCAAGCATTGCATCAAGCTATGCATCGTATGGTGTAGTAAAAGTTGTTTCATTTCTGCATCGCTTTGGGCTTTGCGAGTTGGTTGCAAGACTTATGCCATTTAATAGCTCCAGTCCCAATTATCCCGTGCACATCGTGCGCAAATAATAATACCTTGAGGGTTTTCCACATCCGCCAGTAAACCAGCTGTGCGTAATTGGAAGTCTTGATAGATTTTTTTATAGGCTAAGGTTGGTGTTCAACTTGATGAAACCAATCGGAGATGGGTGAAGCTGAAGACAAAGCCTGTTGCATGAATTGACAACATGATATGGCAGCAAAAGCACCCTCCTCTTTGAGGCTCATTTCACTTGTTGAAATGTGAGAATACAATTTTGCGCATGGCTGCTGAGAGAAGCACTCATGTGCACGTGATCATGGAACACAGGATAATTACCCTGCAGAGTTGAGCATCAACATTTTTTGTGTGCTTCATGCAATGTCTTGCGGGCATCTATGCTGTTGTTTTTTTTGGTGTTTTTTTTTTTCGTAGGATATCTGTGTGTGTGCTCTACAGTATTGTCAATAATACAGCTCTGTTTCATTCGCAACAAAGATGTGGAAAAGTAAGAGTTGCAATGAGCGCAGGTCCTAGATGTGACGTGTGTCAGCTGCCTGTGCATTAGTTTGGCCGAACCCTGGTCTCCTTCTGATTGAGACTTGGGCGTGGATGCTCAACATGCAAAGGCAATTGGCCCTGATCTCTTGTTCCCCCTCTTCTGAATGTTGTGCTTCTGATGCCTTGGCTCACTGCACCAAAGATGCTTTCCCGCTGAGCTCCAGTTATCTCTGTCCTTTTGATGTTTGCCTGGCCTATTATTGGCCATGCTTCGGGAACTTAGCAACAGGCCTCAGATGAAGTGCATGCAAATTTGAGCAGACTATGCTGGCCTGCGATCCTTGTGGTCTTCTCATGCAACTCGTTGTCATGATGATGCCCACCATCCTCCTTATTATGACTCAGGCTCCATCAGAATTGGAGATGCTCAACGTTTGACTAGCAAGCTAGAGTCACGCAGCTTTGAAATGGTGTATATTTCAATTTTCAAAAGGTTCTCCGCAACACAAGATCTATCAAGCATATCTCGTAAGCCACTGATGTATTCTCGGAGCGTTCGTGACAATACGATATTCCGCGGGATCCCATGTAAGGGCCAATTCCCTCCACGAACATGTTTTCGTGTCATGCCATTGTTTCGTGGCTTTAATTGAGGAGCTGTGTATTTTGGCCGTAAAATATGGTCTACATGCTCTATAGTAATGCTTAGCCAAACACGACAGGAAACATGATGTATAAATGAGGCGATTACCTAGTGCTCTGCAATTTGAAGGTCACTGCGACAACTGCTAAACCTGGTTCTCTGGGACTGTTACGATTTACGAATATGTTGCATGAAGAGAAGCTTTCACAGCAAACAGGGAATTTCCCCTAAACATGTTGTTTTGTGCTTAGCTGAGTGATCTTCAGAAATCCTGGCTTGTTTTCCTCTAAGTAGGCACCTGGGAGCTCGTGCCCAGCGCGTGCTGCACGTGCTGTGTTGTTAATGACGTAACAGGTCGCGCACGCGCATAATGTTGAAGATTGTTTAAAGAAGATGGGAGATGCGGATGCTGATGAGGTGAAGGCGTGCTGCTGCATGTTAAGAAGTTGGGGAAAGATGCAGCTGAAGATAGGGCTCAGAGAACCTCAGAGGGTTTGGGGTGGTGCATACCTATGTCATTGCAGCAGGTCGTCATTCTCCCGAGTCTGACTGTTTGTTATTGCAACACTTCCTCTCAGGATCTCAGGTGACCTCGTGAACAGAAGTGCTTCCAATGACTTCAAATACTACATATGCCATCAATGGGTATAAATGCCCCAATTTGTCATTTTATGATTCACCTAGATTAGGACAATTGCCATGGCAGCAATGGCCTGGACAGGTGGAAAAGCAGGCTCAATCTGTCCGCTGACCACTAATGCCGTCCTATTAGGAGAAGCGAGACAAAGAGAGCTGAGCCAATGTAATAACCTGATTAAGACCATGCTTTCCGGGAACACAATCGAATTAGAGTGATTTAGTTTACAGATCTGCTGTACTGGGGTCAGGCTGCTAATGGGGCCAAGGGCAGTGAGTTTGACCTCTGGGAGGCCACCCAGTCAGAGAGGGCTATAAAGTGTCACCCACACGTCCTAACTGTGTAGAGTCTGTAGACTGAGGATTGGTTGGTAGGCTTGTGCAGGAGCGCCGCAGGGGGACCTTTACTGCCCATGTTTATTTACTATACAGCACTCGTGGAGCCTTTGATTGACAAGGGACTCATATTTCATGCGATATAAGATGTTGCTCGGCGCAGGACAGCGGCATATTGTTGTGGCTGTGGTCAGCCCATCGACCACAATGCTGATCAAACTGCCTGCAGGGTGTGATCCTGTCTGCAGGGTCCTGCAGGGCCATTGATCGCTATTGTGGCAGGGGATATGCTCTGGTCCCCGGTTGGCAGCGGACGTCTGCTTGGAGCCTGTGAGGTCTTCTGCCTGTCTGCTCACTTGCCATTGCTGGGCACTGCTGGCCATAGAGGTCATTGCAATATGCCACTAGTGCTATTAATGCAGTGGTTCCATTGGTGCACCGCTGGTTGGTTAGCCTAGTACCCCTTTTCTAAAAGAGCACCCCACTGTTCCCACACAATGCTCACATCTCTTCAGCTGATGTAAACTATCTTCCTCGCTTTTCTCGTTGCTTCTAAAGAAGACGTCAGGCGTGGTCAGTGCTCATTGTCCATCCCCGCAAGGCCACAACAGTCTGTCTGGATGTTGAGATAGAACTGCTCCTAGAGGACATTTTACATTGCTAAAAGATGACGGTGTGTGCATCAGTAACAACGCATGCTGTCCCTTTAAAGTTGCACTCCTCTACTAGGAAGCCTTCTAATGCAGGTCTGTCTACATAACACGATTGCTGGAAGCAGGGCTCTGTCCCCTCTTGTTGCTCTGGGGCCATGCTGTGTTTAGCAAAGCAGTGTTTTTGATTGCGGAGCTGCAGACAGATTATGGGATGCAACTTGGCCCTAGGTAAGTCAGGACAAATCGGCTAATAGGCTTAGGTATAATCAAAGCCGGCGGTCATATGAGCAGCTATGCTTTTCCCATGTATAACATGACCAGCCAACTCGCCCTTGGTTCACTCTCCTGTCTAGATGACATCCAGAAGATGCACAGATGCCTTCAAAAGATGCACCACTGTTGCTGATGAAAGCCCAGTACATTTGTATATTAATTTACATTCGTGTTGGCCTCTCTCCATGATGAACTAAACTAATTTCCTGTCATCCCATTAAAAAAGTACTTCTTGGGAATATGTTTTATTTTTTTGTCTTTTGATTAGGAAAAGATATGTCTGATATGAAATTACAGGTGTACTACTAAAAGGCTTTTTTTTTTTATTTGATGTGAAATGTGATCGGTTGCTTAGAACACTCCGTTGATTGGTTAACTGCATAATGCAGTGAAGCACTGAAGATATTGTTGCAAGGAGTGACATGTAATGAGTGTTCGGTGACTGGGGGACATTAAGAAAGTCTTAAATGAAGAGACATGCTTTTTCAATTACCGGCATGAGGAGGGCTGAATTGACCAGTGGTCATCTCTTGTGAATGACCATTGAAGCACCAGTGTCCACTCGGATGGCTACTTGCAAGCAGTTCAGTTCAATGAAGACTCTCCCCACTGATTCGCTGAATAAACTAGAGGAAATGATCCCGGATCGAATTGCTGCAGTGACTGTCAATTGCTGCAGAGACTGCAAGGGATGAAGATGAAGATGCTCTTCTGCAGCAGCAGCTGTTTTGGATGCAGCATTGTCTTCAAGTGGAAGTCTGCAAACCTCGTATCAACCTCTGTGTGGTCGTGTTTATCAATATACTTGAATAGCAAGGGACTGTTAATGGATGAGGTATTTGTCATAACCTTGGGAGCAAATCGTTTGATATTTAGAAATCTTGTGGATCATCAGATCTTGTGAGGTCCGCTAGCAACATTTCAATAGCATTTAGAGAACATTACTCAATACTAATACATGGCGAAGGTCATTTATAAGTAATGCGTTTCCTTGCTCCATTGATTTGCTTGTTCTGTTAATATTTGTTTCTATGAATCGTACTTAGCATTCATTTTGCTGTCTATTCATGTATTTGTTTGTGTATCGATTGCATAGAGTTGCCCCAACTTCAGCACTGTTTCTTGCTTGGCACCAGATGTTTGCATTGAATGCGGTGTCCCTGATCCATTGTCTGCTCTAATAAAGCGTATGTCCCGATGCCTGTGAAAAGGTGCTCTTTTAGTATGGGTCGATGTTTACGATTTTAGTCGGGCAGAGTGGTATTGCACAGAGAATGGTATGGCATTTAGGATTATAGTGTTTGAGCGAGATTTAGTAAAAATATAGTTGGTGTCCTTTCCATCAGAGATTCTCGCAGGTGGCTGTGTTGACAATTCCCCTCCGTCTCTGGGTCCCCAATGGTTCCTTGTGGTCCCCCAATGGTTCCTTGTGGTCCCCCAATGGTTCCTTGTGGTCCCTGGTGTCCCGGCATCTTCCTTTCTCATCAGTCCTTGTGCCCTCCATAAGCATTAGTGGCCAAAGTGGTGTCCAGTGTATTCATTCAGCCACTGTGTAATGTAGCATACATGGAGGCAGGACAAGGGGCATTGGCTAGCATCATTGATGAGCAAGGAGATGCGGAGTGGCAGCATCCGGGCTGCAGCAGCTAATGCCCGTCCTCTCATCACCACTCTGGCTCATCGCAGCTAGCTGGACACGAGATTTCATTACTGTGAGCGGCTGTAATGAAGATTGATGCGGGTCCAGCAGCCTCCGCAGCCCCAGCAGCCGCTCACTGACACGCTTGGCACAAGGCGTCCACTCTGATTTACACCTCAAGCAGACCATCATTTTGTCATCATTTGCTTCCCACTGACATCATTTGCCCTTTTGTAATGACCATCAATTGTCAGTGAAGCTGCTCCTCCACAACAATGCCTGCTAAACTCTTATGTTCACCAAGCCCTCTGTAGTTGAACATTCACACTAGGGACTGCACCTGCTGCAAATGTATTAATCTCCACTGCTTCGTGCAATTACATGATCAAGGACAGCTGCAGGACTGTGCAGGTCATTGGGGGGACTTACTCAGTGCTAAGCCATCCGCAGTCATGATCTAAGCCCGCTGCAGTCTTGACCTGACTACTGTGCAGTGCAGTTCTCCTGCAGCAAATTGCCTTGTCGCTGACACTAGGCACTAGTACTCAGTTCATGTAGCAATCGTAGCGCAGATTAAACACGATCTTGCAGGTTGCCAAGATGCTGCTTCATCTGACTCAGGTGAGTCAGGTCCTTCACTAGCATCTAAGTCGAGCTTCTTCTTGTAGCTGCAACCACCCCACAGCTAGCACCTGCCTGCAGGACCTGGGCTATTCTGATAGGCCAGGTGACCGCAGGCCATGCCAGGTCAATGTCTCGTCAAGGTGGCTTGTTATTAATGGCAGGCTGTGGTAATTTTCTTGTCTCGTATCTTGTGCTGTCTTCTGCTGATCAATGTCTGGATGCTGTGAATCCATGCCACCTGATGCTCAGTTCAACATCAGCCTCTTTTAAGTTTAACTCTAACTTGTCACACTTACATCCACACATTTTGGCGTCTTGCACCTGTTAATTGCGATCTTAATTACTGGTGAATAGGGAGATTGATATTAATTGCCTAGAGAACTAGTTTATTCTGTTTCCTAACGCCTGTCCACCGAGGGTAGTTACTTGTTACTGCCATTTCATTTCAAGTGGCACTTTTCTTCGAAGTAATCGTGGCCTAGCAGTGCACGGTTGGAGCAGTCTGGGTCCTCAGTGGCTCATTTAAAGCAAAGCAGTGGAGTGCTGAGCTCTAGGCAGCTGGCTCATCTACTATTGATGAGGAGGAGGACAGGGCCAGGGTGGCTGTGATTTACATGGTTGTGGTCAGCAGAGGCTGTGCTCAGAACAGGGAGGGACAGGCTCTGCTAATCTGGCTGGACGCAGGACTGAAACGAAGGAGCACTTTGATGTTACGACCTCGTTGAAGGAGCCCATGAAACTTGCAGCATCTGTAGCAGGCCAAGGATGAGGAAGGTGAACGCTGAAGCAGGGCTGCTGCAGCTGCTGCTAATAAAGACTGAGATGACCAGGCTGACGAATGGTCTGCAGGACGTGCTTTAGACGTTTTGCCAACCTTGCCGAGCCAATGTTCAGCAGTTAGTTGGAGCGGTGTAGAACTTGTCTTTTAACTATTCCCACAAATGAGCTGCAGCCCACTGGCAGGCATCATATATTTTTAACCATTTGACGTCGATGCATAGAGGACATTTCTGTACACATCGTTTTGTTTTAAAAATCACTATAGTTCGAATAGCATAGTTTGTGGCTGCTCCAATGTAACAGGAGGACCTCCTGTTGCGTTCAATGGGAGATTCAGCATAGTGTCCTTGGCGGTCACTTGGGGCTGCTGTTTGCAAAAGAGTGCCATGCTTGCCTTGCATGCGGTGTCCTTAGTGTCCTGCATGCTGTGCACTAGACAGACTGGCTGGTGATCCCAGGTGCTGCCTCAGGGGACAGATGGCACTGCAGCCGCAGTAGCAGGTGGCAAACCAAGCGGACTAGGCAGACCTGTGGGCAGACCAGCAATGGACCAGCCACAATGCATAATGGCACATTGAGATATCCCAGGGGTGGACATGTCCATGATGAGATGCTGAGATTGCAGGTAGGGATGCTGACAGCTTGGAATGGATGACCCGCTGCACCATCCAGATTATACTTGTAGTGATGCCCACCCACCCTGCTCTGGCTGAAGCTCTGCATCCCTGCTCAGTTACATGACTAATGAATAAATAATAGATGGATGTACCCATCCTAAGATAAGTCTGTGGTCATACTTAGTGCTGCAGTGCTGCAGTGCTGCAGTGCTGTTAACATTGCGGTCCTGCAGTTATTGAATGCAGTATTACAATAACTATATGGAGTTGGTTAAGACTTAGTCTCTTGTGCTTTTGATGAATTCTCATTCTGTCAAGAAGTGTCACAGGAGGTGCTGCTTCCTATCTTTCAATGTCACTAACATGTCACAGTGATCTCCTTGCAGAAGACCAGGGTAAATGGATGTCATTTTCTTAGCGGTTTGTTTTGAGCAAATTTCCTCCTTTTGGAGTGCCCAGGGATGACATCTTGGGTGAAAAAGGACCAAAGCAATTTGATGTTTTTGCCGGATGTCAATTGGCATCAGCCTCTGCTTCTTTTGGTCAATGGGAATGTTAGGCCAAGCAATAAGTTGTACTGACCCAAGGGAGACCGCTTGTTCTTTTGTCCAGATGAATTCTGCCTGAGTCTGCTTGGGTCTGTCTGACTTTAGCTCCACTTGAAGCCACTGCAAACTCTACATGGAAATGATTAGATCGGCTGTTTTACTGCAGAGTTATGACAGTCGGGTGGATGCGCAGCTGAGCTTGGCTCCGAAGCAAATTGCCAAAGATCCTGCAAGGGTTTGTGCACAGATAAGGGGAATTGAAACATTGATGTTTACAAATCGACCAGGAGCCATTCCACCCTTTGTCTCTGTGCTATGCGTTTTGGTTATCTGCAGCACACTTCTCGTCGGTCAACATTCTTAAGTTTCTGATGAGGCTGACGTATCTGGGTGGGAAAACCCTGCATAACTCTTATGTTTAGGCATAAGCCTTGAGATGAGTGATGGTCCTGATGGATGCAAAGTTTAATGTGTTGCACAGACACTTCCGTAGTCTTTTAAAGCTCTTTAAAGGGATGGGAAGTAGGATGCATCGATTGTACTACATCATCTGTTTAGGCTGGAGGGAATCTAACATCTATTTGAGCAATTCATCGACTATTCTGCTTAAGGTTGTTCAGCAAAAGCTTGTAGCAACATCTTAATATATTAAGTGTCTTTTATGTTTATATTATATGAGTTATTACGAGTGCTCCTTTTGCCTCAATGCTCCACAATGAGTCACAGATTACAAGTTCCCCAGTGAGAAAGGAGTAGTCGTGCCAACATATTCGCACTTGATTAAACCTATGACAGGGATGTGAAACTTTGAAAAAGCTCGCTTTTATGAAGAGAAACAGAAGCAGTTGTGTGGGTTTTGGCACGAATTCAGTTTCACCGCGCACATATGTTGACATAACGGATGGATGGATGTGATGCAAGCGAGATCATTTTGTCTTGCTCGTTTAACTGTAGTTAAGTGGTTTAAAATGGTATAAAAAGAGTGGAAGATGATACTCACTTTGGGTTCGGTCTGATGGTAGGACTCATGTTTTGGCGACAGGCTTTACTAAGATTGTGATGTTTTTGGAGCCACTTAAAAAAGCACCTTTTTAATAGATCCGCATACTAATGTAATGTTACGTTTCATGATTGCAGGTCTGACCCCTGATGAGAGCCACATTTCTCCCATAGACAACCTAGACGGGGGAGGCAGACTCTACAGCTACCTGAGCGGCTCTGAGGGCGACGTGGAGACGGACCAGGCAGCCACCCCTCCCCAGAGACCGGGCGGCCAGGGGGAGCATGTTGGTACGTACCCCCGCGCCAGTCACCCCCAGCATCACCACCATTCTCACCGGGCCAGCAGTAGACACCGGCGCCGATCGAGGAGCCCCCACTCGCTGCCCTCCAGTCGCTCTTCATCGTGCTCCATGTCAGACAGGGACATGCACACCACAAACACTATGGACAGCTCGGGCACGGGAGAGAACGTCTACTCCAGGATAAACGAAACTGGTGAGTCCTCTATAACTCTTGTTGTATCACTGTTTGACATACCTTAGGTTGTTTATCACACCTTCTTTTAGAACTCGTGTACTTGGAAATTACTTTAAAAGTTAGTTTGCTTAATAACCATACTTGATGGTGAAGGTGGTTGCTATATGATAAGATTAATGTTTTATAAAAGAAACTTTTCAAAACTATTATATGTACAGTACTGGTGATGAGCATCATCCATTTGATTTATGTGTGATAAACAATCGAAGTTGCCTAAAATTACAATGAATTGTTTATACTTATATCATTAGTAAGTTTGTCATATCATGATAATATGGCCACTACAAAGATGAAAAACACCATAGTTGGTTAGTGACAATTGCTTGTTGTATATGAATGCAAATGAACTACCATCCACAGTGGGATAGCATCTGACCCCTAATTGCATCCTTGGGTGTGACAAATTGAATCTGTGACAATTTGATCGAATGTCCCCAGCATGGATTATGTGTTGTGGTCTGGAAAACACACACACGAGTCGTGATACATGGATATTCTATGGACTCGACTGACTTAATAGTTCATCAATTTATTCCTATGCTCTGTGGCCACAGGCAGATTGGCACCGTTTCATATTCTCTGATATGTAAATTGCAAGCACTCATCCATCAGGACCATCCCAGTGGGGAAAATTGTAAACGATGTTATTGATTGCCTAGCTGCAATGGGTATATTCTCACAATATCCTCATATTCACATTTGAAAGAGTATATTATTAACACGCATATTAAACTGAGACATTCCGAATGGAAGGACAAGTGAATTCTCTGTAGTGAAATTGGTTTTTTTTTGCAGAATATTTATAAATTTCTGTTGGTCTGGTAGGCAGTGAATAGCAGCAGTAATTTGAAGAGGACAGTGTAGTAGGCTACTAGTAGCAGGAGCCTAAGCCGGTGTTCAGGAGACGACAAGCCTAATCTTAGGAGAAGTTGCCTCAACTTAGCTGTAGGTGCTGCTGACATGTTTGCTCTGCTTGATCCTGTCCTGGGAATTGTAATCCTGCTCAAGTGATGTTGTCATCAGGGCCAACACCTGGCAATAACAACTGCAGCTATTTCTGGCTGCTGGTGCTCATCATCCTTTGCCACCAACCCGTTTTGTGTTGTCCTCTTTTTTGGTTGTGTGCCATGTAAACACTGCATCATATGAGGTTATGCTTTCATTATTATGGTCTTGATATTTCCATCGTTGTCTTAGTTCTATAACTGAATCTGTTCATCTTTTCGTGTTACACCAGAATGTAAAATCACTGTTGCAGATGAAGGTGTTCGTGTTTTTTCAGTCTTGTATATACAGAAGTATTGGTTTCTTTAGTTACTTATTTATGGTTTACCACGAAATTTAAGTCAAGAGTTTTGGTTTGCAAGTGTAATACAAAAAGCTTGTTAAACTCTTCTGAAATGCACTTGGGAGCAGCTAGCTAGCTCCCTGCACCATTGGAGGGTGTGAGCTGCCCGGGCATCTGTCATCGCTGGGGTATCCCTGCTCAGTAGCAGAGCATCCTGGAGCCGTCAGCATCTTCTCTGCCTCCCCATCAAAGAGGCTGCTGTCGCCCCGACACCCTCTAAAATTCTTTTAATGGCCTGGGTGTGTCTGGACTGTGCTGGGGCCAAATGTCAAGACGCTAACCATGCCCAGTGAGGCAACATGCAAATGACTGTTTACGCTGAAGAAGGAATTGAGTTTGAGCGAGTCTGTTGCTCTGAAATGTTTCTATGGCACTTGTGACTACATGGTACATGGGTGTACCATGAGCTAAAAGCACATAAGCTTGGTCCTTCGATAAATTCTTTTCCAAGTTTAAAATGGACTTTTTGTATGGTATTGGAATGATCCACTGGGGCAGATTTGATCTCCAGTGATGCCTGATTCCCAGTACTCATCAGGAGTAGAAGCTGAAAATGTTTGACACAGCCTTCCATCATTGTCCAGTCATCGCTGTCCCAAGAACTGTGAGTGACCAGCGTGGATTGCAGATTACTCGTAAGGCACATTCCTTAAGCCACCCACGATGGCCTCGCATCCAGGCTGTTGCCCCTCTGAGGGTGACACAAGGGGGGTGACAGGGGGTTGAGGTAGCCCAACAAAACCTGCAGCATGTCAAATCCAATCCGTGCAGACAACTTAGCCTGTCAGCTGACAGCCCGAATTGCCCACTATCTGTCAAATTAGCTGTAATACCCCACTGGGGTCAGACAGTCTAACCTGTGTAGTTGTTCTTAAAACAAAGTGAACAAAAAGTTGTGATCTATGAGCACATAGCTGCGGGCTAGAAGTGTACACTGTGGATTGAAGGATTGCTTGTTTTCGTTGTGTTCCTCAATCCTCAGCCTCCTCCTATGTGAAAGGTTTCTTGAGTTGAGATATCATGGTCCTCCCCTTGGTCCTCCCCATGGTCCTCCCAAGCACTGACCTAGACCTTGAACAGCTTCAACCAGGAGAACGTATCTCGAGCTACCGTGGTCTTGCCCAAAGCTGAGCTTAGAGCATGCAATGTCCTTGATTTAAACGCATGAGGACAGATCGAAACTCAAAGCTGGAGCTCTCCGGCAAAAAGTCACAGAGGTGCATTGTGACGTATTGACAGAAACGCGGTGTCATTGTCTCAAATGAGAACATTTGGCAACATTTTGCTTCTCTTCTGTGCATTGTCACACAAACCTCAAGTTAAAAAACCATAGCATTGTCAGGAATTTGCTCGGCTAGGGGAATGTGATTGCGTTTTAAGGACATAATGTCTGTAATTGTCACAACTTCTGGAAAATGGGCTACGCCTAACTTGCCAGGCCTTTGAACAATTTTGCCACTTGAGGTGCCACTGACGCCAGGTAGGACCAGATCAAAATGTTGTAGGCTCCGGTTTTTCGTGAAGCAAAATTGAAATGGATAAATATGGAACCCTTTCCCATTTTGTCATTAGAATTTCAAAGGTGCAGTTAGTAGATCTTGTGGTCTGAAAACTGCCACTCATTTGTGCATGCTTTTTCTTGGCTGTATTTCAAGGAAAGATCGATTCCTGGTGAAATCTGTCCACTAATAGATGAACAAAGCATTCGGTACTTCAATTAGGTGTGCTTGGGTGATTGTAATGCTGGAATGTTGGAAGTTCCGGGAACTTTGAAGGAAACAGTTGAGCCAGGCATTAAATAACTGAAAATTGGCGAAGTACTTCTTTATCATTTATATTTTATAGGATTGGATAAATCTTGTTATCAGAAACCATATCTTAAATGTGTGTAAATAGGCAGTAAAAAGTTAGCTTTTGAATAATCTTCACAGTTAGAACATTGCTCAATCCTAGGCTGTAAAAACCAACACTGGCCCCACGCCAAGGACCATTGAGCTGAAAACGAGTGAAAATTATTCATTAAACTGACTGGAAATGATTTTGAACAGAAAAGAGCCCCACCCATGCTGCTGATGCTGCAAAGTGCTTTTGTTGATGATGTTTTGCCTTGTTGACTGAGAGATCACTGTTGGGTTTGGTTGAATGAGGTTGGTGGGTGTCACCTGACAGAGAACTGACATAACAAAGGAGCTGCTAATGACAAAAATGGCTCCCTTTAACGGTGAAATGTCACTTTTATTCTTGCTGGTGACTTCGGTGGTGCACTTGGTGTGCACGATCTCTCACTAACTGAAAATCTCGGATTCCTTTTTTTTGAGGGGGGGGGGGAAGGGGGGTTGAGATGTAAACTCCTGTGAAGAATATGCACCCCCAGGGCATGGATTAAGCAGACCTTATAATGCACCAAACGAGGTTGTATAAGATAACGACTGTCACCACTTCGCTTGGAAAATGTGCACGTCATGCACCTGTGGCATCAGACACAAGACAGAATCACTTTCACGAAACCCCTCACTCCATGATATGACTCATACTACCCTCATCTCAACCCCCTATCAAACCAAAGGTAGAAACTTCCCCGGATTCCTCGGCATCGATCCCATATCCTTGGCTGAGACCCAGGGATCAGCGTCAAGTTTCAACCGAAAAAAGATAGAAAGCAAATGAGAAATTAAAAAGGCTGCCAACCACCCAAAGGGTTCTTTCTCCGAGATATCAGCCCTGAGCATTTTTGCCATTGTTTTATGCTTTAAAATTGTTGTGGAAAGTTGCCAAGTGTATGAGGGAAGCAAGCTGAATGTTGAAAGCATATGTTACTTCAAGCAATTTCTCCAGTCTGCCGAGGTGTAATGTTGAATAAATGAATGGCGCTACATGTCAAATAAATTAGCTGCCTCATCTCTGCGGAATCACTGTTTTCAATATTATAAAGCAGCAGCAGCTGCAAGAGAGCCAAGGAAGAAGAGGAGAGCAAGTCATCAACTGCTTGGACATGTTCCTCATCCTGGCTCAGCAGCCCACATGAGGAATGGCATCATTAAATGCGGGGAGACATGGTGCTCTGGTAGGCAGCCAAGCTAATGATTCATGATCCTTGTGTATCATGCTACTGAGTGCTGCTGATTCTGCTGCTGATGCTGCTGCTGTTGATGCTCAAAAGTTGTGTCTGCAAGGCAGGAAAAGTAGAGGGCAGCAGCAAAGTAGCTGCTGAAAGAAGCAGGGATGCTGGCTGGATGCTGGCTGGGATGGTGCTGGATTGATGGAGGGGGATGCAAGAAGATGTCTCCGCCTGGCATCAAGTTTATGCAAGTTTGCTTGTATCCACACACATAGTTAAAATGTGCATGAGTCACTGCCTGCAACTTTGTGCTCTTTTATTCTCCTAGCATTCCTTTGCTGAGCAGTTAGCACAAGACAGAAATACAGACAGGCTGAGACAGGGACGTTGTTGACAGACTGAGAACTAGCCCCATGCGTGGACATTGTGTAATTGCTGGCTGGGGGCTGTATGCACAAAGGTGGCCCCCCTTCTTCCCCCTTTTGCCAACAATTGATGTAAAGGAGCAAATCTAAACATCCTTTTCTGACTCACCAGCCTTGAATAGCGCTATTTAATATTTGATCCCATTGGAGCAGTTTGAATGTAAGGGAACCCAGCTTCTCATTCTTGGTCACACGCCCAGCACTCCATGCAAGATGCTGGCTGCTGCTGGCTGCTGCTGTTGCTGCTGCAGGCCTGTCCTTTGCATACTGTGTGGAATGCTATAGTACAGACTTGTATAAGTTGTATAACCCTTCCCAGGAAAGTGAGGAATACGTTGTTTTCGTTCTCGAATGCCCTGGCATCATTTGTCCTCTTTTAGTGTTTTTATGGACCTTTCTTTTTTCGAACGTTCCTTAGCGAATGTTTGGGTTGAAAACTCAAGTTCTGCTCATTATCGAGTCTAAGCAGGCTGTTGTTGCTCATTAATGCTTACAATCAAGTCCGAGCTGACTCTGTTGTCCCCCACTAAAAGTCAAGTTAAAGCACAGATGAAGGAGTGCAGCTTTGATTGGCTGCAGGACAGGTGATGGGGCTGCTGCTGCTACTGTTGCTACTGTTGCTACTGCTGCTGCTACTGCTGATGGCCGTGTTGGATGTCCTTCCTTGACTTATGTGTCCCCAGGGACCATTGCTCAAGTCTGGCCACTGTCTTGTCTATTCCTCATTAAAGCATTCCGATTCAAGGCAATCTCTCTCATTTGGCAAGCATTGCCCACCTTGAAGCTTTGATGACCCCTGCCTCTCAATGACCCCCGTGAATCTCTGCGACTTTGCTCTGTGACTCTCAGTGACTCAGCCTGTCCTCTGTTTAGTGCGCAGTTCATCTAAGACATTTTGGAGAATGATGTGTGACGCGTCATGTGGCCGACTCTCTTTATTGTCTATGACTCTCGGGGATTGCAGCCATTTGAGCTCAGTGGCTGTCTGCTCTTGATCCCCTGACTTCGATTTGTGGCCAAGTCTAATTGTAATATATCAGAAGTCGGGAGTTATGTTGTAGTTCGGGGCTTAGTGTCTGATGATACAAAACATGACGAAAACAACTGCTGTACTAAAGTTAGTTTCATTAAAAACAACCGTCTGGCTATAGCTGGCTACTCAAAGCCGGATCTAAAAGTACATATTTATGATATATTAGATAAATTTCTTACATTTGCCAAGGTTTATCTTTTTTCTTTAGTAAACCAACTATAAGCTAGGAGTAGACAGAAGCGGCTGGCTTTAGCCAGTCATAGCTACAGCCGGGAATAGGTTGCTACAGCTGTCTAGAGTCGACCATATTTTATGAAACTAACTATGTTTGGTCACTTCTTGTGATATACAGTAAATGTTTATCACTTAAACTTTCTGTTGTTTCTCACAACCCTGTCCCCAAAAGATATGATGATTTTGATATCTTTCTGAGCCTTTCTGTCCGTCCTTTCTGGACGTATTAGCCATTTGGGTTGCAGTGATTTGGGGAAGTGAGGACAGCCAGGCGATTAGCAGGCAGGTCTTGAGTGGGGCTGGGTGATTGCCGACCATCATCAATTCTCTATCAGTGCTGCAGGAAGGCCTATGCTGATCAATACTTTGTGTTTGTCTAATGTCTGTGAAATGAGATTCACAGTTCCCTCTGCAACTGCCTTTGCAACTGCCTTTCTCTCATTGTTCCTGGCTGCATATGGCTTTTCTGTTCAGTCTTTTGCTCATTTTGCTGGCATTAATGATGGAGCAAAGAAGCCGGGTGAATAAAATGATGATGCTGAAGAGTTCTGGTGATTGGATTACAATTTGTTTGGTTTTCTGAGGTTTCTTTTAGATATAAATGGTATTTTTCTGCTCTGCTGTCATGCATGCCATCCTACAAAGATCACAGAACTGCACCAGACCTAGAGCTATAATGATGTACAAATGTCATTCTCACCCACTTGCGATATGTTTGCTTTGGCAATTTTTTGCATGCATAAACGCAGTGGTGGTTTTTGCTGATTTATGCCCTGGTGAAATTGGCCCAAACTAGCTCAGCTGGGGCTCGACCACATTCCCCGGGAGTGCGACGGGGCGTGGTGGCCCACGAGCCCCCGGTCCCATCATCCTGGGCCCCCCTGACCCCCGTCGACCCCGCCCTATCAGCAGCCTCCCGCATGCCTTTGCCCCCTTCACCCCGTGTGTACCTTGGTGTCTGGGACATGCGTTTCCTGGCCATGCTTCGACGCCTTCAACTTCTGCCTCTGATGAAATTACCCCAGCAGCTGGGCTTCTGCAGGCTGGGATCTGTATTTTGGTGAACCTTGGATCATTGATGTCTCTACCACATCCCACGCTTGGATCAAGGAAGAACTAGTTTATCCAAAAGGGAACTGCTGTAAACTCGTGGTTCTTAGAATAATGCATTTCCTCTTGGTGTCACAAGTCTAATAAGTCTAAAGTAGCTTAAATTTCAAGTTAGGCAAGCCAATAAAAGCTAAATTTCAAGTTAGGCAAGCCAATAAAAGCTCAATTTCAAGTTAAGTTAGGCAATGAAAGCTCAATTTGAAGTTAGGCAAGCCAATAAAAGCTCAATTTCAAGTTAAGTTAGGCAATGAAAGCTAAATTTCAAGTTAGGCAAGGCAGTAAAAGCTAAATTTCAAGTTAAACATGTCAATTAAGGCTAAATTTCAAGTTAGGCAAGTAAATGAAAGCTAATAAAAGCAGAAGCAGAAAAAGGGAGATTTAATTATGAGCAGTAGGTCTACTCTTTGACCCATCCATTCAGTCTTGCCCATATTTCAATCCCCTTAATGGAGAGCACCTGGAGTCACGTCATGTTTGGATTGGAAGGAGCAATAAAGGTTGTCTCGAATTGCGTGAAAAGGGTCAACTTTCCCTCCTTACCCTTGCCCTGGTTGCCCTTGGCCAGGGTGTGCCAAATGGTGACACAGGTTTGATAAAAGTGACGTCACAAGGCTATGGAACGGTTGCCAGGCAACAAAGCAGAAGCATAAAACAACAGCCGATCAAAGATGGCTGCCCTGGCCTCTTGGCACAGATGCGCTGACAGGTGAACTCAGAAATCAGAGGCCTCGTAAAACAATGGTAGTTCGCATGCAGCCAACAAGTCCCAGGTCACAGATGCCTAGGAAGGCCACGGACAGCCACAAAAGGCGTTGGCTGGGTAATTATCAAAATGGGTCACTTGAGAATATATTGGCAAAAGACAAGGAGCGGAAGCCACAGGTGACTAAATTGGCCCTTGACCAAATAATTAATTCAAGGCTGGGGCAACTACAAAGGGGCGAGGACATTGTTCTCAACACATCATAAATGTATCGTGCCCTGATTGTAACAAATTGACGGTGCATCATGGCACATTGAGCTTAAGAGTGTGCATGACAAGTTAGTTTTCAATTAAAATCCCCTGCCGCTACTTTGATTTTTTTTTGCGTTTTGAGGTACTTTAATATTAATATTTGGTTTTTAATTGACATTTCAAAAGTTAAAAACGAGCATTGCAATGTGTCAGAAAGCATGGGCGACCTTTGTCGATTGATTAATATTTAGAGGGGCTGGTTGGGATAGCACCCTGTGTGGAGGGGGCAGCTGTTGCATGCTTTGTCCGCCTTTTCATGTTATCTTGTTGCCATAAATCACATTCGCACGAATTCAATAAGAGGCAAAATCAATTGGGACCGAGTGGTGACACTGGCAGCACACGGGCAAAATAGGCTGACAATGCAGCATTGGCCTGTTGCACGAGGCAGCAGTGATCAGTGAAATATTAACTGTTGATTCTGTTGAATGGCTCAATGTCCATTGGACCATTTGCCATCTGACCACTGGTCAATCCAAGTGGTCAGCAGACTGACCCTCCTGCTGTCCAGGCGCCATGGATGCTATCTGACCCTCCAGGAGCCTGATTTGCGCCAATGCTTTTTACCCTCCAGCCATTCCGTGCATAGGGCCTAATGATAACCAAATTCCTTGGATGGGATCATGTGTCACTCCTGGGACTGTTATTGCTGCTTCTGCTATTCCGTTCTGCCTTAATTCGTTATTGGCCACACCTGTGTATCATTCCCAGCATCGCCCAATCTGTTGGTGCTAAGATTATTGGGCTTGCTACGCCTATTTGATAAAATACGATCATATCTTGGCAAATATTTTGATTTAATCCCGCGAGATAAACATGATCAACAACCAACAGGAAATCCAGGGCATTGCAAATCACAAGTAATTAATTGCACAAGTTCTCGTTTGTGCTGTATTACAGCTTTCCATCTAGCAGGTCAAGTTGCATTTCAGCAAATGAAAGTACCAATTCGATTCCGCGAATTAATTCGTTCGTTTAATTACCACGTTAGGGTAGTTTTTGGGTTGTTATTTAATCTGGGATCTGTGCATAGAAAATACAATTCGTTGGTGCACTGGGTGGTATTTCAAAATGAAAACCAAACTGCCGTGGCCAGGTTTAATGTAAGAACCTTCAGATTTGATTAATCATTGCTTAATTGCTTAATTATAAACATGCTTGGTGATTAGGATGATACTCCTGAATGATGTTTCAATCCTTACATTGTGCATAATGAATATCTGAAATGAGGAATTCTTGCATGGTGAGTGTCTGGTTTCGTGACAGTTGTGATCTGAGTATTTGTGCCACCTTTTTATAATTTATCTTCATAGTATGAATGATTGAAGACGAGTTGTCCTGGAAATAGATCAGGAAGATCATTTTAGGGGAAGGAAATGTTTAGATGGTTGCTCTTCTGGACTCAGGAGGAGAGGCTGATGTTCATTGCAAATGCAGATAAATGGGCATGCAGGCAACACCCCTGAGCCCAAGAGATACCATAGAAGTATGACTGACAAAAAAAGATAGGAAATGTTTCAGCAAAGTGTCTGTGAGCTTGCAGAATTGGTGCTTTGGGGATGCCATTATCAATATGGCTGGCTTCATATCTGCTGCTGTGAGTAAACCAGGCGGCCAAGATGCTTGGAAATGTCTGTCAAAATGGAGACAGTGTCATTTTTACTTGTCAGGAGGAGTAAGTCCAAGTCTAATGGCTGTCTGCCACTTAAGACCTCCCATAACTAGGTGGAAGCAGGGTTGAAGCCAGGGAGTAGTTGATGAGGACAATTTGAGATGACGGTGATGATGAGCAGGATGAGGCTGCTGCAGCAGCAGCCAGAGCATCTCTAGGACTTGGCTCATCAGCGAATCCCTCCAAGATGCGTATGGTATTAATGCAGGGGAATGGGACTGTCAAGGGTGCAGAGACAATGCCCTGGCAAAGCATCCTCATAGTGCATCCTAAACCCCTTGTGCCATATCTGGGGCCACAGGGCTAATTGCTTGGTGAGCTTACAACTATGAAGATGTTGCTGCAGCCAGAGATACTGGGGCACCTGGTCAAATGATAGCATCCTCTTCTGCCTCAGCAGCTGGGGCGTCTTAAGCATCTTCCTCAACTCTCTTCTTAATTAACCTCTTGATCCCGTTTCGATTGAGCCCTGTTGATTTACGACCACTCCTCACCCGGGAGCCATTGTCTGCGCGTGCGCAGGTCCTCCTCAAACAACGTAATCGCCCTACTGTGATTTGATTGGCTCAGGCAGGTCACATTTGTCCCCGGTTGTTTTGTGATTAAAACTGCATCAAGTGGGGATTGCACCGTCACAGAACTGTGTAAGCCCTTGGAGACGCTCTCGGAGACGTGGCGTAAAACATGGGGACATCAACATGATTAACATAGGACTGTGTTGCAACAGACGTCCCAGTGGGGCAACAATGTCCCAAAGACCCAGAACCCCAATATGTTTTCTCATTTGATGTATTGCAGGTCATCTGACATGTTCTCTGGCAAGTACAGGCCAATGAAAGTGTTTGCCAAAAGTTGTTGATCCCACCTTGTCAGATTTGTCACATGTTTGAAAGTTTGTCACACCCAAGCCGCCCTTTCTTATTATTGTATGACTATATGATTTCAATGCTTGCATTATTACAATTTTCATCAAATCTGTACTGATTTTTGTGTTTTCTTTCTTTCAGCAACTCTCCCGCTTCCTCCCATACCTCCTCCACCAATCGAGGACTTCCATGGACCTGCCATTCCACCACGTCACAATCTACGCAAGATGAGAGCGAATGTACGAACGCCTCAATCTGGAGGAGATGTATCCCAAAGGACTGCTTATACGGAAGTGGAAAGTGACTTTGAGCCCCACTATTTGGTGCAGACTGCCTCGGGCAACGTGTTCTTTTCACATGCACAACCTTGTGAGTCTTTGAAACTGATACATTATGGTCAGGGCAGTGGTAGTGACATTATGACTAAGCCATGTAATTAAATATGAATGTAAATGTCCCAGGTTCCCCTCGAGTACTGATTTCAAAGTGGTCCTTGGTGACAGTTGGTGTATGGTGACTCATAACTCTTTTTATGTGTCTTTTTCAGCATTACACTCACCGACCCACAGTAGCAGTCCACCGCCGATCATCGCTCCTTTTCCGAGGACTGTGCCAAGGACCAACAGTTTACCACATGGTCAACCTGTCGCCCAACAGATCCTGGCGGCCCTGCAGCCCCCTCCTCCCCCTGCAGGGATGTACAACAGCCTTCCTCCTCAGCAGCAGCAACAGAATATGATGACTGTACAACCTTTAGGTCAGCAACAAGCGGGCATCATTGGAAACGAATATGCCTCGACTAATGTCACCAACTTGCAGGCCAACATCCCCCAAAGCAGTAGTACAGACAGGTATGCTACTCGGTTTACTGTTGTGGCAGTCATTGTGATGTTGCAAGTAATTGTTTACCCTTCTCCATATTTAGTCTGCTTACTCCTATCTTAATTCCTAGTTTACTGCATAGGACATTTTTTATTAGAAGTGCATGTTGTAGTAGCACCCACTCACTCTGATGTTAACGATTTTGCCAAAGTAGTATAGAAGCATTTCTAGGTACATTTTCTGGAACTTTTCTAGCATTCTTTTCATGTATCTTTGATCTCTGTTAGGATATGACTCAATGAAGTAATTTGCTACTTTTTAAATGAAAAAAAAAAACCTGTACATGAATGTAGCTGGATTACTTCCACCTTTTGGTTTGTTCATTCAGAAATGCTATTTTTTCACTGACACTTTGTTGTCGCTTGTATAGCATTATCTAGCGGACGACCACTGATTTATCTCCACCATTTATTGGATTCTTTTCAAAGTTATTGGACTGTGGTCGTGAATTGTATTGTTTTGGAGCAAAGGAACAAGAAATCTGTCAAAGTTTGATGGCTTGATATAATGGAACAGCGCTGTGTCTTTCATATTCCCTTATGAATAATTTAACAACTTATGCTGTGAGCAATAGTGAAGCGAGCCATAAATTGTCAGACACAATGTATAAATTATTTACTTGGTTTGATTTCAATCAATTGTGCAAACAAAGCATAAGACCAAGAACAGGTTGATACATCACAGACTGTGTCATTGATCCAGAGGATTTAATTGATGGCTTAGATGTCGGCTGTGGTAGAATTAATGAATTGGAAATAAGAAGGGATGGCTCTGATTTTCTAAAATGCGGATTAGGGAAGAAAGATCATGATGTGATACTGAAATAGATTTATAAAGCTGTGACAGTCATGCCTCGAAGCTATAAATGTATGTTTCACCGCAGTTCCCTTGGAACTTCCCTATTTGGTGGAACAGGTGCAATGTCGTAATGTTATTAGTCACTTTGAGGGAAACATACATCAATCGCAATCATCTCAGATTGTGTGTGTGCAATGGCCTTCAGACTGCATGTAATTTAATTTCGACCATTCACTCTCAGAATGAAGAAAATACATAAAACTATCTGGAGGCCAGCATGCAACCACACCCTTAGAAGTGAATAACATGTGCGATTGGAAACAAGATCTTACGTGTGCATGCTTGGTTTGCATGTTGCCGTCGGAGGCTCCCGAGCTGTCAGCATCTCTTTCAATGAAGTGTGATTGATTGGTCTGATCAAGTATCGACAGCTTCATTCACCAGCCAAGTCCAGCCCACCCCTCAAGCTGTTCTGTGGCAAGCCATGGAGGAAGCTTATCATTAGTGTCATCTCTGCAGAATAACCCTTTGCTTCTCTATGAATAATGAACACTGTTTAGACAATCGTCTGGAAGAGGTGAAGCACTGAAGGCGACCTGCCAGGTGCCTATGACCGAAAAGCTTAATGCTGCGGAATTCTCATGCATTTTTCCAGAGGATTGCATGCCGCTTTGGTTGGGGGGAAAACTGAAGTAATTCACCTGTTGAAGCTTTCTGTTTGTGTAAAAATGGAACTGGGCAGTTGGTCCGCCAGGTTAGTCCTTTGCATCAGTTCACATTCCTTACTCATAGGGATGTTATTGTTATACAAATCTCCTAGTTTCATTTCATTTGAATGTTACCAATATGATCTGATATTGTGCATGACAAAATGGTGATGCTTCTGGCAGTTTGTAACTATTGGGTAATTTATTTGTGTACCCCTGTATGCCCTATTAGCCGTTAAAGGCGCACAGACAACTTAGGGAGTTATTTTTCAAGTTTAACAGCTAGGGAATTTTAATGGCCATTTTGTTTGTGTTTTGTGACATTTTGTTAGTTCCTTCCACTTTTCTGCAATGCTTGTTGAAATGTCTCTGTTTTCGTTGCCTTAAAGAAGAGATTGACCTTCAATGGAAATGACAATAGGTTTGAGGATCATGGGATATGTTTTTCTTTGCAACAAATTCTAGTAAAGGATGCTTAAAAATGTCATTGGGTTGTAAGGTTAGCAATACATTTATCTGAATGAATCTGTGGCGTGAACAGCTTCAGTTGTTATCATAAAAAATAGATGATGCGAGTAATACAAGTGAAAGCCGCAGACAGCCAGAGTGAACTCCATTTACAACTGAATTGTGATTTGTGGGTTTGTCGGTACAGCCAAGTCTCCTTGACTTAATTTAATGCAGGTCACCAGAAATGAAATTTTTCGCAGTTGAACATGGCTGCTGCGGCTGCACAGATTGTCCTGGCATTGATGGAGAGACAACTAAAGGAGATGCCACAGGTGTCCATGGCGGACATTTGCCTAATTGATGAAGGTTGTGATGAAAAGGAAAGCCAGGAACAACAAAGCCATGCTGCTTGATTTTTGTGTAAAAAAGGTCTTGATGCTTGGAGGGAGCAAAATCGATACTGTAAACGATAGCTCCCTTCAATTTCCTGCTGTCATTTCGGCTGAAATTTTAATGCAAAATATTGGATTCAAAGGTATTAGCATAACATTCAGGTTTCATGGAAGTGGAGCTTTTAGGGGGGGGGGGGACCCTGGCCCAGGATCTTGTCTCGGTGTCTCGGAGATGGACCCCGCCTTTCCCTCTGCACTTGTGTTTACTTTGTCCTACCTGTAACATGTTTCCGAGCATCAAGATGTTTGCTCGGTGGCACACCTGCATGAAACTACACGGAGCTTCATCAGCTTTTACGTCCTGCTCTTTTCATTCTATTTGCTCATTTTCCTTCTGCTCATGCCTTGTCATGTCTGCATATTCCTCCTTGTTTAACATTCAAGAAACTATCTTCAGGATGCTCGTTTTACATGTCTGGTACTGTGCTATAAAGCTTTCGCCGCTTAAAGACTTCAAGCATAGATACATGCCTTTTTCAAAGTATTTCTTTTCCTGTAACATGCTAATATCATGCATCTCTTCCTCTATTGTGTACATTCTCTTCACTGTACATGTAGATCTGTATGTAGGTTGCATGCTCAGATATGATGGCTTTGATTCGAGTAGATCAAACCTCGCATGATTTGTCATATTTTGCAAATTAATCCGTAACCAATGAGATACTAACCATGATTTTTGTGTTGTTTGTTAATGCTTCTCAAGGATCAAACTTCAGTTGAAAGAGATGGAAGAATCATGGGCAAGGTAATTGACCGAATTTGTGTGCCGTTTCGACGTTGTGTGGTGATGGTCACTTAGGATCATTCAGACTTCATTCATCTTCAGTATATTGCTGTAATATACTGCAAGTCATGATCTTTCTACTTTACTTTTGTACTAAGAGTTCTGAGATGATCTGGTTACTTAATTCTTAAATCTTCAGAGATGTGATTGACGGGAAGAGGGACTACATTTTGTACTAATATTATAGCAAGCTTTACTAAATCCTCTTTGCTGTATGTTTTGTTACTGCTTGCAAAATTTGGTTTCTTGAAATTCGAACTCTTTTAATTAAGGTTCTTTTTGGTTGCATTTAGGGCTTTGCTTCTGTTGCTTATATAAATTCTTATCATTTGCATTATTTCTATGCAGACTACTTATAAAACTGTTATTTAACATTTCTCACTTTTTACTTGATCATGTTTCTAGACAAATCTTTGATCTAGCCACATGTTATTTCCAATCATGTGATTATTCTGTCACATGATCTTTTTTTTCATGTTCATTAAGGCCAAACAAGCCATTTCTAATTTTAAGAATGCTTCAGTTTTTCTTTGTCAAACATGTATTAATCAATATGATGAGGTGTCCGAAGACAAAGGAACTCTTTAAAAACTTAGGTTATTTATTTCTGTAAAATAGACATTTGGAACTATATGTTGTAAGAAATGTACGCAGTGGTATATTCTGTGTACACACGAGATGAAAATGGATATGAAACAATCTCACGGATGATGGTAATAAGAGAAATGCATCTGGGATATACCAGGTCACAGTCGGCAAAGGAGGCATGTTCGGAATATGAATAATTTCCCAGAACTGTCTGAATATGTCAGCTAGTCATCTTCTCTCCATATGCCACGGTTCCATTAATGGACTGGGAAATAAGAAAAACAGAAAGAAAACCTCTCAAGCTTCCATATTCCGAATTACGTGACATCTTTTTTTTTCTTTTTGCGAAGGAGATCTTTAAATGGAATATTGCATTAGGATGGAGATATTAATCAGATTTTTGCTTTGATTTTGCTGTTTGTTGCATTTTACGCACTGTACATTCTGAAACAATATGAGAGATTAAGTGACGCTAACGTCATGAATATTTGAAAAATCGGTCCCTCATGAACAGTTTGAATTGAAATTGTAGTAAAACCATAAAAAACATCAACTGTCATTCTTATTGTGTGTATATCTGAATACAGCTGTATTGAAATGTGATAAATGCTATGGTTGTTTGTGTCATTTCAGGCAAAATGCTGGTAATTACAACACGACAGTGAACCCCACCTTGAATATACCCCCTCTGCCCACCTACCCTTCAATTCAGAACGACTTCAGGGACTATTCGCGATTCAGCACGGCCAGTTACAGAGTCAAGAAACAGTTAAAAAGAAAGTGCAGTTGGAGATGCACTGCTCTCATCTTCATGTTCTTAACTGTTGGATTTGCAGCTTGTGTAGCCTATTTTGTTGGTAAGTGCTCAGAGATATTAATATTTGTAGCACCTTCAGTTTCTGTCTTTACAATAGTTTACCATTACGATTATACTATTTGCCATTATTTTATTAGCTCTCTTTTATCTATTTAAATTTGTATAATTTCAAATTTTGGCATGATTTCCAAATGTAGTTTATTATCATTATCAATTTCACTTATTTCATTTTCCGTAGTATAAATGTAACGATATTTTCTTTAAATATTCCGGCTTTGGGGTAGATGATTAAGGCTAACTTTCAGTTGATATGCTAGAAAACTTGTCCTTTTCTGTACTTTGCTTGCTTCTTTTTAACATGTATTATAGACAGAGTAGGGAGAAAGTTGGATTATGTTCTGTTTTATTATGAGGTGTAAATTTGAGTTGGTCCTTTTTGAATTTCCCGCCATACAGCTGTTGAGGTGATGCACAAGTTGGACAAACCAATAGATGGCGCTGGCAACTGGGACGCCACTCACGGCAACAAGACGAACCAACCCACGAAAGGTGCCACCTTGTGTCGTTTGTTGAATGATTCCCATCCTCAATGTTATGATTCTCAGGATTAAATCTTGCACAGTTTACCCCACCCAGCCCGAAGAAAATGATAACTAACCACACGTAATGTAGATCTGAGTGATATTCACGAAGTATTTAGTTACAGTTCACGTTATAGTAGTTTAACAACACTAACCATGGATATTTGGAATAGTATTAGTATGTAGTTTATTGCACTTAACTGCTAAGGACTAGTAAGGTTGGTTCTTGATATTGGGAAATTTAGTTAGGATGAAACTTAGTCTGAAGACTAATGGCAGCTTTCTTCCGGCATGAATCAACCTGACATTTTCGATTATCATAATCATGGCAAAGCGACAAATTTTTTGAATGCTATTAGAAGAAAGATGAAACTGTCTAGACTCTGGTGATTGTATCATATTATGGCAAATGACAAGGTTTTTGGCCCATGCTTAATGCAAGCTGCAACAGATACCAGTGAAGACGTCTTGACATGTGAAAAGGTCTGCGTCTTGTCAAGACTAATGCAACTGGAGAGCTGGAAAGTTTACGGCTATTGCCTTTAGTCAGGAATATTTCTCTTCTTTCGGTTTTTGTGAAAAGACTATAGTATGTGAAATGAAGAACAATATGGTTTCAATTAACAAGTTTATAGAAAGCATTGAACTGAAAAAAGTACCATGGATGTACACAATGTCACCATCCATACAGCTGGGGAGTATTGGAAAAGCTGAATGTGTTTCTTTTAAGCATTAAATATGAGAGTTAATGCAATAAAATATAAGACAGCAATTTATTTATAGCTTCACCGAGGAGCGACAAACATTATAGTAGTTTGGCTGTCTATAGTAATAGATTTGAGTCTGTCAATGCACTCGAATGATCCAGACAAGGGTTTCCAGGAGATGATGAACGGATTGCATGAGGAATTAAGTCAGGATTATCCTTGGCTGAAGTTTTCCAAAGGGAAAGGAGGGGTGGACATCACTTCGTATTGATGACTGTCACTTGAATATGACGGACGAGCAATTCGCATGCTTATATTTTTACCAACCATATATGAAAGAATCGTTTAACTGACTGTTTTATTTATTTATTGACAGCTTTGATAATGAAGGCGCTATTTCTGGTTTAGTTATCCTATTTAGCACAATGGAGTTAACTATGTATTCATTCTTCAAGACTTTTAGTTAGCATTTGCATTAAGATGACCCATTAGCCCACAAAATTAGAAGTCCAGAACTATGCTGACCAATTGACCAGTCTCATTGACCACCACAATTTGTAGTTTGTTCATTTGTAGTATTTGGTTCATTGTTGCCGTTTATTTTCATCGCCTGTTATTCTGTAGATTTTGGATTGTGCATGCCTGTAGTTTGTAGATTTGTCTGCAATATCCATGTTTCAGTTTTTGTGTAGAATCTCGAATGGAAAGGACATCTTGCAAAGTAAAAACGAATTAACAAGTTTTAACAAGGAATTAGACGTGGGCTTTTTCGCAATTTGAGAATTACAAACTGCAATTTCTGCTTCTATCTTTGATGTTTTTATTGTCATTTCAATTCTTTGACAAATTAAATCCAATTAAATGTGAAAAGATGTGGAAATGAGATTGTGAAGACATTCAGAATAAGGGCCATTAGGGCTGACTGCTTGTGGTGTTCTTGTGTAAATAGCATTGTTAAGTGTTTGCTCAATATCCATTGAACTGGCTGCTGTCTGAGTATTCAATGTGATGTTGATGTCTTGCCAATAAGTGAGCAATAATATAAAAGGTAGCATCTTTGTCATTTGCTTCATTAATGTTGATCAATGTAGTTATACTTATTATATTATCATTCTAGGTACATTATTAAAACCGACAAGTCCCTCATTGGTGATAGTGCAGTACCCACTAGGCCGATCTCTTTCACAAGAAATACCACCGAGAGAGTTTTGGCGGACTCAGTTCTACATGCCGCAATCACAGTTTGTCAAATTCAATTTCTCTGTGCCAAGCTCTGCTGTGATCGCTGTATATGGTCGCAAAAATGTTCAGCCTTCGCACGCTCAGTACGACTTCATGCAGGTCATTGATGGTCCTAGGATTCACCAGCGTCCTCGAAGAGCAGTCGCTTCACAGGTAAAACTAGATCTAAATTGTTCTCATTAATGATGTTTTTATACTCATTATTGGTGAATACTATACAGAAATTAATTTGTGATATTGGCACGAAGCTGGTTTTTTTAAGTGAATGCTTACCGTATTTCATAGGATAATGAAGGCAAAAAAGACTCCGCCTTCATCCAGTACATGGAAGGTGGCCTCTGGTATGTGTTCCTCTACAACGATGCTGACAAGTCAAACACGGTGTCCTTCATCGGGACTCAGTACAGTAAGTCACAGTGTACGTTGTGGTCTGCACCTCTTTATTTTCCTTTCCTTATTTTTCTATATCTTTGTGATAATTTTGTTAAATGAATTAGTTTATGTTAAAACATGGTGGTGGTGATATTGATGGTGGTATTGTGATATTTGGAACACACATTGACTCCTTTTTGCACAGTTGTTGTACACTGTTTACCTAATATATATACACATATTGCTGTATTTTTCTTTTGCTGTTTTGTAATTTATTTACTGTTGGCATCATAATATGGATTGTGTTTCTTTTCTTAGTGGATGATTCTGTTAATGACTGCCCAAATGGCTGTCACGGTCGAGGAGAATGCGTTAAAGGCCAGTGTCGATGTTTCTCTGGTTATACTGGATGGGATTGTGGTGATAGTAAGTATGAATTTAATATTATTTTCTTATGACTCGTGTATGAATATTATGGTTTAATATGAACATAATATCAGTGAAGGAATGACTTACATTACCGGTCACTTGTATGCGACTGACGTGATGGTTAACACTTCTTGCTAAAGCTTTTATATGGTGACTAATGCTGATTATGGTACTATTCTTTCTCCAAATATCACACATAACAGATTAAGCATCATGGTCACAGCTCATGAAACATTGCTGAATAATAAATTGATTTACTTTGCAGCTGTCTGCCCTCTGCTCTGCGAAGGCAATGGTATCTACGTCCATGGGGATTGTCAGTGCTACCCTGGATGGAAAGGGAAAGAGTGCAACGTTCCGGAGGACGAGTGTGAAGTTCCCAACTGCAATGGAAATGGAAAATGTGTGGATGGGAGATGTATCTGTTCTCCTGGATATGCTGGGAAGGATTGTCAGATTGGTAAGTGTATCATAATTTCATGTTGAAGCAGTTGTAGTTTGTACTTGAGATAGTATTTTTCATTCACAACATGTTTATATATACAGCTTCTAGGTGGTTTTTAATGTATATATGTAACATGGTGCAATGAGCTGTGATGTGGTGAGGGGATAATGTGCTTAATGTCAGTAAAGTTTTCGTTTATTAACTCAATGTAAATTTATGTAGATATAATTTGTAGCCCCATCATTGTTGTACTGTTGCTTTTGTGTTCTATTATTTCTGTTGCTTGCACTTTCTGTATTTATATGGAAAGTCTGTCATTGCTTCTGTGTTCTGATTTGGGCACGTCTCTTTGGTTTGGAATTAGAAAATAAGTGATTTTCTATGGTGTGTAAGTGCCATGTATGCATCAATGTTACGTGGGGTGAATGATCATTAGCTGATGATTTGGACAGAACTGGAAGGATGCTAAATATGGAGAATCGTAACTTCCAAGACCTGTGTTATAAAGACATGCAAAGACCCGAAACAGAAATCTACTCGTAGTTCTAGAGAATCTCAAATGAGCAGAATTGACGTGCTTGCTTTCAGTTGACTGTCTGGTGTCGGATTGCTCTGGCAATGGCGTCTGTGTGTCCGGCCAATGTCTCTGTTATAAAGGCTGGGCTGGCTCAGACTGCAGTCTGGAGGCTGGCAATGCCACAGTGCCTTGTACTCAATACTGTTCGGAGCATGGAGTTTACGATGCTCGCAGCGAACTGTGTTTATGTCAACCCTCTTGGTCCGGTCCATACTGTGAGAAGGGTGAGTCTGGACACCCTAGGTTTAAGCCCTCCTTGACCTTCAACCCATCTCATAAGACAATATTACTTAACAACATTAAATCTCATTAGGAGATTGACATCACATGATTCTAACTCCCCATCGTAGGTTAAACTGCATGATAGTTTCGGATAAGTTTATCAATTTAAGAACAAACCAGTTATCTTCTGATGCATGTTAGTAAAAATTACTGGCACTTAATATGCTCCACTTTCATTCTCTAAAGCTAATGCCCTCTTGATTAAATCTGCTGTAACTAAATGCAGGCATTTTCGTACTAGATTCTTGGTGAAAAATATATATATATCTATAAGAATGCACGTCATGCAAAGCAAGAGTCTATCTAATTAACAGTGATCCATGGACCAGTGGTGCATGTGGGAATTTAAAAAAGGGGTCATCCAGTATGTCTGTTCTGCCTTGCATGCATGTTATCTAACAATTTATGCTGAACTTATTTTCTGTGTTGTTGGTGTGTATTAACTTTTAGTTTTGGTGGAGGTTTGTTTGAATGCCTTGTATTCTAAGCTGAAATTGTATTATTTTCTTAATTTTGAAATACCTTGCTCTGTCATAGAAATAAGATGTTGGTGTTATGTAGATTTGTTAAGCCGTATACGCTGTATACATGTTAATTGATAGTATGGTTAAGTCATTCTATTACAGGACTTGAATGATGTATTTCCATTAATGTATTTCAGGAACCATTATAATAAGCGTTAACTGCATGTAGACACACAGTTAAATTATTTGAGAAATTAATGCATTTTTTCTTGCCTTAACAGAGGTGTGTGACCTCCAATGCGTCCATGGCTTGTGTGAAGCACAGCGATGTTCCTGTGAGCCCGGATGGAGTGGAGCTTTGTGCGACCAACTGGAGTGTGACAAAAGGTGTTCGGCTCATGGCTATTGTAACAATGGCTCTTGCATCTGTAAACCAGGATGGAATGGGCGTCATTGTTCTCTCAGTATGTACTCTTTGAATTTTGAGTTTTTTGGAAATGTCCATTAATGTGCGAGGAAAAAGGACATTTTCATCTCTTTCTGAAATAAGCGCCTGCATGCGATTAATCCTCTGAGGCTCTGATGGTTTTATCCTCATTTTATAATGATAGCAGGCTTCGGCATATGATCACTGGTGATTTTGTTTGATCAATCTTTAAATTATCTGTCTACAGGCGGATGTCCAGATGCATGTAACAACAACGGAGCATGTCAGCTCTTCCAGGATGGGTGGCGCTGCAGTTGCCGCGATGGTTGGAAGGGTCCTTCCTGTGCTGTTGCCATGGAAATACAGTGCGAAGACAATATAGATGAAGATAAAGGTAGACAATTAGATGCCATCAAATTCTTACATTGCAGTTTTGAATCTATCGTTAACATGTTTAGTGAGATTTCTGTTCATTCACTAGACAATGGTGTAATATTAACGTCATCTAAGTTTCATGGTAAAATATGTTTGGTAAAAGTGAGGAGACAACAGGGATTATAATTAACTAGTATAAATAGTTTGAAGGAATCGAAGAGCAGGTGCACCACCGTAATAAAGCATCATGGATCAATATGGTCTGTCTGAAGCTCTTCAATGTAATAATGTGTCAGCCATTAATGGCAGATTTCTAATTGGCTAGGAGGCCTGTTTCCTCCCACCATGAATGAGTTTCAAATAGATCCATTCAGTTTGTTATTTAAAGCTTCCCTTGCCCTAATAGATCATTGTTCAGGAAGACGAAACAATTTAATGAAATGTTTGCAACATCATTTAGAAGATAAATTACTTTTTAAATTTAGTTTCCTTCATCAGCATGTTGCCTAATTGATTCTTTAAGGATGACAGCAGCCGTGGGGCTCATACATTAGTGGCTGCTTTAAATTTATGACTAATGTATGGATTTCACTGTTGAAATAAATGTCTCATTTCACAAGATTACTACTCATTTGCTGCAAATGTGTTTGTGAAACCAGTTTGAATGTAATTATTTTTCTCCCTTCATTTGGTACTTGAGTGCATGTTGTATATCAGTTTTAGTCTGAATCTTGTTTCTTAATTTGTTTTTCAGATGGCCTGCTTGACTGCCAAGATCCAGACTGCTGCATGAGCATCTCCTGTAAAGACAGCGTACATTGCCTAGCATCTCCAGACCCAATGGAGATTCTGTTACGGAAACAACCACCCTCAACAACTGCCTCTTTCTACGACCGCATGAGGTTCCTTGTGGAAGACAACAGTGTTCAGAGCTATGCCACTTTAAGCTCCTTCAACACCAGGTGGAGTGCATGTCCAACTCGGTCTTTTCCTCTAGGTGGTAGCACTGCATGAATTTGCTTCCCCGTGTTTCTGTCCATGGTTGATCTTAGTCAGTTACCCGTGTTTATTGATTTTCTTGTTGTTAAAGTTTCCTGTTTTTATGGAAACATATCAATTTTGTTAACGGTTGCTCGTGCAGATATTTTGTTTATTGTCTTCTCGAATATTTTGTGATTTCTGTTGGCTGTTTCTTCAATTCACTTTGTTACAGTTGTCGCTTTGGTTTATTCGTTTTGTGTCCCACCTGGGGTCTTAAACTGCTCAGATCTATGATTGACTTTTCTGATCATTTCCAAATTATTTCTTTGAGCTCCCTAGGACTTTATCCGTTGATTTATGCAAAACATTATTTGTAGCCTCCAGCTACAGCATGTGATATGTATAACTGAAACTTTAGTTGCCATGAATATTTTATTATGGCCATATTTGGTTGAGAAATTGTTCATTTCCTTGATTGTCTATTTCCTCATATGGTTAGCAATTTAGAAGTATATAGGAGAAAGAGAATGAGGTAGAAATTGGCAGCTGCATGTCTAGGGTGTCACTATTTTTGGCAGTGCTAGTGAGCTGCATCTTTTCTTTATAAATTTTGCATGATCTGTCCGTGTCTGTGGATTTGTTGTACATTACATTTTACCTACAATTTATAAATCTAATTGTCTTATCAGACAATAATTCAAAATGATGAAGTAACAAACTATGTACATAATTGTGGTAAACTTGTTGAAGTGGTAATTGTTTGCACTCGAATCACGATGATTAAATATGGCTTCTTCTTCGCACAACTGCCTGGCACTAAAAATGTGATGTACTTGAGTTCTGCTCCACGATAAGTAACGTCTCTGTGTGTCTGTTTGGAGTATAAGGCTATAATTGTTCATTATATTATAGATCTTTTGCTGTGTGAGTAACATTTGAGGGCCTAGGCAGATCTAGATTCCAAATTAAGTTGTGCATTTGTTTTTTGCTTTGGAATATTAACTTGAGGCTGTCATATTAAATTTCTAGATCAAGCAGTTATGATATCCTAGGCTCGTTTGGCCCCAGGTATAGTGTCCCTCTATATTCCCATAGAATCTGTGTGTTGTCTGCTACTAGTATCTTGTATTGTTCACTACTAATTAAGTCTGTAACATTCAAAATCTCGCTATTTTTCTATAACCCTGTCTGTTTAAATAAGTGTGGTTCTCTATTAATCTTGCTACTAGTAAATCAAATTTACTTTTCTACTCTGATATTATGGATAGTAAAGGAAATTTTCTATATTTATTTATTCAATATTGCATGATATTTGCCTGCACAGGACATTAGAACTAATGGTATATCTTTCTTTTACAGCCAAGTTTCTGTAATTAGAGGAAAAGTTATTGCAACTGATGGAAGTCCACTCATTGGCGTCAGAGTGAGTGTTGTGACACAGCCGCTATATGGGTTCACCCTCACTAGAGAACTGGGAATGTGAGTATAAAATATGCAGAGAAAACCTCATCAAGTTGCAATATCATGGCATGAAGTTATGTGCAAAACTTTTTTAAAATTAAAAGCAGCTACCATAAACTACATGTTTATATTACATACTTTTTCTCACAGGTTTGACATCTTGGTAAACGGAGGTGGCTCAGTGACTCTGCAGTTCCAAAGACAACCATTCAAAATCCAACAAACAACTGTCATGGTACCATGGAACAAAATGATCACCATGGAGACAGTGACCTTGACCTTGGAAGGTGAAGAGGAGCCCCAGGAGATTCAATGTGACATTGCTCATGACCATTACACCATGAAGCCAGTCGTCCTGTCAACATGGCAACATACACAGCTCGGAGCTTGCCCTGCTAAATCTACTGTCATTCCTGAGTCACAGGTAAAGAATGAGGATATGTCTTATTCCTATCTGAGACATGTACATTGTACAAGTACTGCCATTTCAAATTGTGAACACATTTAACAGAATTTGGCAGAAATGATTTAATGTTCTAGTAAATGTATTTGATGGACTGGTTGAAGTCTATTTGAATTTTGAAGATTTCAATTAAGTTCTGTTACTTCACCTTTTTCAGACTTTGCAAGAGAGTCTTCAGATTCCAGGTACTGGAGTGTACCTTGTCTACCACAGTAGTGAGACTCCAGGGTACATGTCCACCATTATGATTCAGCTCACTCCAGACGCCATTCCTGACGACCTCTCTGTTGTGTATCTGCGGGTCTCTGTAGAAGGACTTGTCTTCAACAAAGTATTTGAAGCCGATGCTGGGTTGAAGTACAAGTTTGCATGGGATCGACGCAATGCTTACAACCAGAAAGTTTATGGAATTGTCACTGCCATGGGTAAGATATTTATTTTATTATCATAATTTGTAAGCCATATGATGCAACAAAATTGTGTAACTGCACAGGTGATTTTAACTTCATTGAACTTGTGTCTTTTCAGTTGGTGTTGGTTATCAATACGAAGGATGCGAGCGTGTCTTTTGGGAGATGCAGAGTGCTACCATGAGTGGATATGACATTACCTCCTCTGAAATTGGTGGATGGAACTTACATATTCATCACACATACAACTATCAAGAAGGTGGGTCTTTGGTACAAGAACTTTACATATCAAGAAGCTTTCATAGTTCACTGAGCAAAGAACTGACAAACTGTTTATTTTTTCAGGAATCCTCCATAAAGGAGATGGAACTAATATTTACCTGAAGGAAAGACCGAGAAAGGTGATAACTGTATTGGGTAATGGAAAGAAGCGTCGTATGGACTGCAGAGGCTGTGATGGCACTGCTGAAAACAGCAAGTTGATGGCCCCTGTTGCTCTTGCTAGTGGGCGGGACGGAAGTTTGTACGTGGGTGACTACAATCACATCCGTAAACTGAGTGCTAACCGAGAGGATATCACGAGCATCTTGGAGCTGAATATGACAGGGGTATGTGTTTTGATTTATTGGCATCCCTTACAATGATGAGGTTTAAGAATTCCCAGTGATAGGATTTTCATTTGAGTGATCTAATTGCATCATATTGTACAATTTCAGGTGTCCCACAAGTACTTCATGACTGTGAGCCCCCTAGATGGAAAGCTGTACATCTCAGATTATCAGAGCAAGAGAATCATCAGAGTTAAAACAATGGGTGCAGTGAGAGATCTGCAGAATAACTTTGAGGTTATTGCTGGAACTGGTGACCAGTGTGTACCTGGAGATGAAAGAAAGTGTGGTGATGGTGGCAGGGCTACTGAGGCTGATCTGTTCTATCCTAAAGGTACGATCAATTTGATCTTATCAAATGTGGTAAACAGTTTCATTTACAATGATGGAAATTGTCAACTTATGTTTGTTGTGGTACTATTTCAGGAATTGCAATCACAAAGGATGGCATCATCTACTTCGCTGATGGGTCAAACATCAGGACGATCGACAAGAATAATATGATCAGGACTGTCATAGGTAGTCAGGGACAGCCGATGCAGTTTGAACCTTTACCATGTGGTCGAGTTATTTCAACTGATGAGGTATGGCAGAATAGGTGATAACTGATTGCTTCAGAATGGTCGTTGCGTTTGATCAAGTTGTATAGAAAAGAAATGATTTTTTTGTTCCAGGTGACGCTCAAATGGCCAACGGCATTAGCAGTCAATCCCTTGGATGACACCTTGCATATTCTGGACAACAATGTTGTGTTGAAAGTGACCAAAGACAACAAAGTGACAGTGGTCGCTGGTCATCCCCTACACTGCCCACCGAAAGATCCCAACATCAACCCACTGCTGACGGAAGACCAGGCCGGACCACGTCTGGCAAATGAAGTTATCTTGGAAGCCCCACAGCATGTCACATTTGCCCAAAATGGCTACTTGTATATCACAGAAAGTGATGAAAAGTTCATTAATCGTATTCGTGAAGTGAGCACAGATGGGACTATCAGTCATTATGCTGGAGATAAACCAAAGTGCAGCTGCCAAGATTCAGCATGTAAATGCTATGAACCAAAGGAAGCTCTTGCAACCAAAATGCTTCTACATTCACCCACAGCC
Source organism: Alitta virens (assembly GCA_932294295.1). Lineage (NCBI taxonomy): Eukaryota > Metazoa > Annelida > Polychaeta > Phyllodocida > Nereididae > Alitta > Alitta virens. The sequence goes on along the minus strand of OW028577.1, from coordinate 10,864,502 downwards.
ATTACAGTCACTCCTGACAACGTACTTCATGTATCTGACATGGGCAATCTTCGAATCCACTCCATTGTTGCGACATTGCCCGAGAGGACCCAGTTTGGCATGTTTGAAGTGCTGTACCCTCAAACGCAGGAATTGTATGTCTTCAATAGGTTTGGTCAGCACATTTCCACCAAGAATATTATCACTGACCAGTACATGTACAACTTCACTTACAATGTAAACACCTATTATGGAAAGCTTGTGAAAGTCACAGACAGTGAAGGGAATGCTCTCACAATAAGGAGAGACTACACCACCCAAGCCAAAGAGATCATCCCTCCTGGGGAACAGAAGTGCAAGTTCATCATGGACAACATGGGCCAGTTGCATATCTTCATAGCTGCGGACAATTCCACCACAAGATTCACATACCTGACCAACACCGGTTTGCTGGAGACTAAGGAAACAAGTGAGGGACACACTTACTTGTACGAATACGATGAAAATGGACGCTTGGCTTGGATCGTGGAGCCAACAGGAGAACGTACTCGACTTAGTACTGATGTGGATCCTCAAGGTGCAATCGCTCGTCTAAGTACTGACCACAAACATCAAGTTGCAATGGCAACTAACGGGAACATGCTTTCTGTCCTGCATGGCAAGTTGCTTTTTATGTGCTATGCTCACATTCTCTTTGATTTCTCTTATTCTTCTCTTCTCTTCTTTACTTGCGGGGTTAGCTATATAGGGCAAGAGTTGAACACAGCACTAGACTTGTTGTGCGGTACCAGTGGCATCCTTTTTAACCACACGCCACACCACGCCTCTAGTACAAACAAACGCTGCAAATCTATTATTTGTCTTGTGGTGCTGGATACTTGATGATTCTCTATAATATCACACACCTTGTTTGTGGTTGTGGCCCATTGATTTTGTGCAGACATTTTAGAGCAAAAAAGTTCGTTGACAAACTGGCGTGAAGTCGTAGTTTTTGGAATGGTTTAACGTCGTAAAGACTGAGGGGCATTGTGAAGCTCTCTTAGCTGTCGTGGCATTACAGGTTAGTTTGTAGTGAACACCCATTGCACCATTACCATGGCAATAACCTTTGACCTTGCATGGAGTGATGGCCACTGTATTGTCACTCGGCTAAGTTGTGTTTGTGAGAAGAAAATGGAGAGTGGGTTAAGAAAACTGTAAAATCTGAAACTTCAGTCATGTTTGAATTGAAATAAAGCTAACCCTTCAAAGTAAAAGAATTATTAGATGAAATTAATAAAAATAGAAAAGCATGACCTCTATCTTTCCAATGCAGTAAACTAAACAAAAATCTATGCAATTACTAATAACAGCATTTTAATTGGCTGTGGCGGACCATGCAAATATGATAATTGCACCATTAAGTTTTCATATTTGTGTGATCCATTGGCACGGCATTTGGTCATGCACATTGGTGGTATTGAGACCTTTGCATGGTAAATTATTAACTCATGTACAGATTTTCGAAATATCTTTTTAATCTATTTTTATTATTATTAAGGTGTATGTGAAATTGTGCTTTTTACTCATGAGTTTCTATTTTATGAGCAGGAAGGGCACGAACTAAGGTATCCTACCTACATGACGGAGCGCTCATTGTGGAGTATCCATTCAACATGGCGATTACCATGGAAACCAATCCCCATCCATTATTGAGCACCGAACACCAGTTGCACGTGAAGCGCAAGATCATCCTGCCTGACAACCTGGTCCATCGTCTGGAATGGCGCTACTACTTGCGCAAAGACAGGCTTCCAGGACAGCGCAAGAAGTTATCTCGTATCGGAAGGCGCACAAGGGTAGGAACGACTGCCAGGCATGTTGGCATGTCCTCCTCGCTGGTGCATGAAGCCTACGAGGGCCCTGCCTCTTCCTCTGTCCCTGCCGGATATCAAGGCAAAGCCCTATGGGTAGGTCCTCCCCTTGCACTCCACAACACATACACACCAGACGTGCATCTCATGCCCATAAACTTCAGCGTGACACACTCGATACTCGCATACAAATGAAGCATTTTAAAAACATGGTTTTGATTCAACATTGAAGAAGTGGTTAGCTCTTGGTAGTCCTGGCAGAGTACAGTGTCATAAGACCAACAATCTGACAGCCCTAATATAGTATTACACAGACAGTTCATTGTAGTAGCCCTCTGGAAATTGGTTCATACAGTAAAAGTACACGTATTAGGCTTCAAAACTGCCAGTTTGCAAGTTCCCTGGAGGAGGGGTCCTCAGCTTTTTATGTACGCCCATAATTTCATACCAATTTTGCGTAGACTTTCATACTTTATATGCAATTAAATCCCTTTTTGGCTCATCTGTGGTTGTCTGTAACTGTCTTTGCAAAAGTTATGTTTACTTTAATTAATACAGTTTACTCATTGTTTATTCATAATTTTGTTGCCAGTTTAATTCAAGTTGCGATATATTTCAATAGTTTTACATTCTAATAACCGGTTACTAACATTTTTCTCTTTTATTAATTACATGTATAACAAAATGGGCATTTTATAGGGGCACAGTGTGTTATGGGTTGTGGTCTTTGTGCAGCATTTTCTTCCATTTTAATATAATTTCTCAATATATTAATTATTACATGTATGAATAATATTTGCATGACATTTCTTTCAATATACTTTATCTTTATATTTCTATATTGAACTGTTAAAGTTTATATCATAATGTTCTTTCAACTATATTGTAAGGTTTCCCATTTACAACAGATTTAAGTCATTTCCCAATGAGACACCCCTGTAAATCTGATTACTTTTAAGTGGTGTAAGATAAGAATTGTTATGAGTATGAAATGCTTGAATATATTGATATTAACCCAACTTATACTGTGGTCAGAGTGATGTATAGAAAGTTAAGATAACAGTGAATGACAAACGTATACAATTACTAATTAATAATTAACAACACAGATGTGTCATGTATCAAAAAAAGGATTCATAATAAAGTATAAATAATTTTTTCACAAAATTCTGTCAATTGCACAATTTCTTGATGTATTCTAGGTGAATGGAGAAAACCTCATGACAATGGAGTATGATCGAGACACCCACAGTGAAACCATCTTCAGCCGAGATGAAGAAGAGATCTTGACTGTACTCTACAACGACGCTGGACAGCCAACAAACTTCCTTCCAGATGGACCTTTCGTTCCAGTTAACATCACTTACAATAACAATGGAAGGCCTCTTCTCTGGTCCCAGGGCCTACTGGCTGTGAACAATGTCTTTGATTCCAAAACAGGTTACTTGACGGAAAAGAAAGTTGGTGCCAAAACCGTGTATCGCTTCATTTACAAGTCCGGAACAAGGGTAGGTTTGCCTGATTGCAGTTATTCAGCCGTTGCTAAATACTCTAGTGAAAGACAATACTGAAGAAGTGTCCGAAACATAAATTGTTGTAATTGTAACTTTATTTAAATGGGCACACAGATATAGGTGTTTCACAACAGGCAATGCATTGTCTCTTACAATTTATGCCAAATTAAATTATTTTGTAAAGTGACTTGTAAATTCATTGAACATGCAAACCTGATCAGTAGTGCATGTGTTAGAAATTGATAACTTAAATGATAACGTTTTTGTTTTTTCACAGCCCACAGACGTGATCCTGCCAAGTGGTAAACAGTATGTGCTGCGTTACGACCAATATGGCAACTTGGAAGAAATAGTCATGCCAGGCTTGACCAAGCACAACTTCCACACACTGACAACCCTGAAATACCGACGCTACATGTACCATCCCCCCGGGGTACACCATCCTTTCATTCAAGACTACGACAGTGCTGGCCGCAAACTACAGGTCCTCTATCCATCCAACAGAAGGCGGATTACATATATTTATGATAATTACTCGAAACTCAAGCATGTGTTTGCCGACTGGACTGATTTGGATTATAGTTATTATGAAGATCAAGGCATATTGCGCAGTGCAACTTTACGAAACAGAGTTGCTTTTAATTATACCTGCAAGATGCTCTATGAACCACCTGGTGCAGTAGTTAAACGCCTCACTGTCTCATTCAACAGGACAGCTTTTAATTTACTGGAAGGAAAGTACAACTACCATTATGACCAGCACTTCAGAATTGGTTCAATCGAGGTTCAGCTTGGCCACATGATTTTCAAGCCAACCAATTTCACCTACAGCGCTGACACTGGTAAATTGGTCCACATGAAAACTTTCGACTTCCAATACCCTACAAGAACAAAGACTGTGATCAAAGATGGCAACATTGAAATCACCCGAAACCACGATGCCTACAACAGAATCACTGACGTGTGGTACAAGTTCAACAACTACATCGTGTTCACCCTTGAAATCAAGTACGATGAAATAAACAGGATTTATCAATGGAGACGCAAAGTAGGCAGCAGTGACCTTAAGGCTTATGACTATATCTATGACATTGACAGCAACATTGTTGAGGTTAGTTTGAGTGGCCAGCCTACTTGGAAATATGAACATGATGCCAACAACAATATCATTAAGATCACCCATCACGATGATGCTAAACAAGCTCAGATCAACATCCGCAACCAGCTTGAGGTGTTCGATGGAGAATCGTACTTGTTTGACGATGATGGGTTCCTTATCAAGCGAGACCAGGAATATTTTGAATACAATTCTTTTGGTCAGTTAGTGAGAGCGTTTGAAGTTGGAAAATATGATGTCCACTACTTCTACGACATGCAAGGCCGATTGGTTGCCAGACGAGACATCCTGGGTGGCTATCTAACGCAATTCTTCTATTCTGATATTCAGCATCCAGAGAGGATTACCCACATCTATGACCACTCCACCAGAGTTGCGACAGTTCTGTACTATGACAAGAAGGGACAGTTGTTTGCCATGGAACAAGACTCTCGTTTCTTCTATGTGGCATTAGATCCTGTGGGTTCACCGATAGTCATCTTCAACGCTGTTGGTGGAGTCGTCAAACAGATGACTTACGATCCACTTGGAAAACGGTTGACAGACTCTGCCCCTGACTTTGTCTTCATTTTTGGGTACAAGTGTGGTGTCATGGACCATATTACTAAGTTAATCCACCTTGGTGACCGAATCTATGACCCCAAGACAGGACGTTACACGATGGCCAATTATCCTGACATCATGCAGAAGGTGAACGATATGATAGACGACCCTGGTGTGATGAACCTGTATCAGCATCAACATTTGGTGAACAACGAGTTTCTCTCAGTCAATCGCATGACAGGTTTGTAACATTTCTTCTTGATCAATTTATGTGGTTTTAAAAGTTTGGAAATGTTCATCAGTATCATTACACGCAAATTTTGATAGGATGATTCGATCGCTTATTGCATTATTATCTAATGCTCTTTTGAGCAAAAGACTAAATATGTATCCCTTTGATAATTTCAGGTATATCCAGTTGGCTTGATGCTTTGGGATACGACATGGACAGCTTGATTCCGAGAGTATCCTTCGCTGGTCAGATCCGACCGCAACCAGATCAGACTGGCGTGGACCGATTTTTGCCCATAACTTCTGCCTTCGAGTGTGCCTTCCAGCGTGATATGCAGAACTTCATTGACTTGTCGACTGTTCCACATTCCAAAGTCATCACTCCTGATCCTAGTGAAACAAAGATCAAAACGTATGCTCCTCACAAGTACTTGTTTGGCGAGGGGGTGCTCGTCAACTCACTTGATGGAGGCGTTCGTGTGGAGCAGCTGGAGTCTGCCAATGAGATTCTTGGACTGTTAGGAGTGACCTTGTTGAATAACTCAGCGCTAGTAGGCATGCATTTCTCCATCCATGGAAGAGATGCTCACTACTTTGTGAAACCCACACTTAACGAAGCAGTAGAAGATGTCCGAGACCTTTCCCTGCGAACAGAAGACGTCATAGGTGGCGTCAATGTCAGTGTGCATCGTTTCCACGAAACGAGTGAAATTATGAAATATGTTGATATCCGTCTCCATGGTAACCACACTGTCATGAACTTGCGCTATGGCACGACGTTGGCCCATGAGAAGGAGCGCATCATGAGACATGCTCAAGAGCGAGCGGTTGATCTTGCTTGGCGAATAGAAAGAGAACGCCTGGACAATAAGCAAGAAAGCTTGCACTTGTGGACTAAGCAACAGCGTGATGAGCTTAGCAAGAAGGGGGCCATTACTGGCTTCCAAGCTGTGTATGTCCGTGATGTTGACCTTTATCCAGAACTAGTAGATGATCCCCACAATATTCGCTTCATGCCCGCCTTCAGATGATAGGCTGCTGTGCCACTGCTGCTGTCCAGGACAGCACCAAATACCTTTGTATTAAACTCTAGTGTTCCATGACCTTGAAGGTCAATGACCTTTTGATCTCACATCAGCAGCAGCAACATCACCTCATCATCATCCTCAAGGATGTCTGCCTGTGATCTGGATCATCATCAAATTAGTCTGGACTAAAGAATTGAACCTGGCATACAGGTTTATGCCAGGTCATTGTAATCGTAGTCATTCATCAAACTCATCGTCTTCATTATCATACAAGTCATCAAATGTGTCATTGTTATTGTGTATATATATATAATGTTATATATGAAAAAGCATTGCAGTCAAGTAAAGTATAGATTTGTGTTCCAATATAATTGTAGCTGGCAGATCTGTAAATAGCTCTTAATTTATATAAACTTGGGTTGCATATGATGAAGAATGTGTTAGACTTTGAGCCATATCAAAGCAGTTCGAGTCACGAGAGGCATTTGTAATTTTTGCAAGTCAACTGCTCACCCGGAATGGACAGACAAGTTCAAACAGACCAATGCTACAGTTATATATGCGCAAGCATAGGATGTTAAGAGTAACGTAAACCTCTTAAACCTGTACATTAGCAAGAAGCAAATCTAGTCTACTGTTTTTAGGTTGTCCATTTTATCAATTCGCTGCATAGGCATTTTAAATTTTGTATGGTAAGCGTGAGAACTGATAGAAATGACCTGCCAAAAATCTACATTCCCTAAGAATATAGGTATGGGTGATCAGTAATACATATTGTATTGGAAAACATCTCATTCCATTTCATGTGCATGTAATATATGTAACTTTCCTGAAAGCTATGACATGTTAGTTACTATTTAATACAGGCCAATTTTAAAAGGAAACTCTTCCTAATGGCATGACAGTTTGTTTTCGACAATCTTGTAATAGTTTCAGAACAATTTCACCCTTAATGATAATGGTGCTTTTTCTCGGTTCATTATGGAAGTATCATCCAAATGATTAAGTTCAGACTTCTGTGTCCCATATGAGGTTATTCTCAGGGGTTTTATGTTTTTGTGTAGATTTAAGCAAGTCAGTTACTCAAAAGATGAAGTATTAATATGTGTACTTATCTTATTAAACGATGTGTTGTTTCATGTTTGTTCCTGTTAGACACCTGCACCTAATCATGGTGGTTGGTGTTGTGCATCGACTATGAGAATTAATTATCTGAAAAGTTTGTAAATAAATGTTTTTATATATATGTAAATGAGCACTCCATGTGGTCATATAAATATAGACATTGACTCATCAATATTCATGACAATTAGTCTCTATGAAGATATTAAGTTCAAGTGGATTTGTAGATCAAACTATATTATGTTCCAGTACTTTTGTACTGAATGTACATATTAATGGGTAAATTTAAATAATGAACGAGCAAAAGAAATTGTACCAGATGATTATGGAAAGAAAGGATTTGGTTCGTCGTAATATTTGATTTAAAACGAAGAATTGCATACTGTGTTTTATTGGGCACATGTGTCAGCTTACTGGACGAGACTTTTAACCAATAAATGTTGATGATGGTCGTCCTTGTAAATATTGTAATCATGAACTGTGAATTACGCCCCACAAAGCACCACAAAATGAATGAATGAAGCTTGAGTGTGGCATTTTCTCACTGATAACAAGGTGCTAGTATTGTCTATAAACTATTGTTGTGAGTTCCATGTCCCCTAAGTAAGCGAGTGTCATTGTGTGAAAATGGAAGGATGATCGTATTAAGAAATAACACCATCGATGGTAATCATTGAAATCTAGTCGACAAGATTCATATGCTTCAAAATGTTGTACAGGTTTCTTGATTTATGTACAGTTCTCTTGCCTTGTTTTGTTGGGTAAAGAAAACTACTATAGATGTAATGATTGTCATGACTGTGTGATAACAAAGTACCAACCATCACGATTGCTACAAATGTGTGTGAGAATGGTATAAATCATTTGATGAACTGTATCTCATTTTGTTATGTACAAATTGTCATGAAATTTATGTTTTTAAGATTGTGCCTTTTGTGCTGAACAAATCATTTATATTTCACATTGTAACAATGCATGAAGGTATCCATCATAGAGATAGTACATTTTATTGTAAAAAATGGTAATGAAAATAAAACTGTCATTGAAGATCAATTGTGTGGCTTCTGTTCCAAATCACGAAATAATGAATGCAGCTTAACTGTCCATTTAAATGTAGTGGCTCTGACAACCATGAAACACTTGAAGTGTGTCACTATAGTTTTCAATGTTTTTAATTTTCCATGACATTAAAATGGCATGACTCATAACATATTGCATAAGGAAGTTCTTGAGTTCTGAGCAATGAGGACTTCAATAGTAATAAGTTATTATCATCATTAACTTTCTTATTAGTCATTTGTTATTAAACTTCCTATTCTTGAAAGGGATGTTATTCTAACCGTCACTGTTATGTGATTAAACAGATCCCCAGGAGATTGGCCTAACCGCTCCAATTACTTCGTTCAACTCAAATGGGAATACTTCTACTTAGGTTAAAGGAGCTGAGTATTTCATTTTTAATCTGAGTGAAGATGATAAGACTGATCTGTTCAGTGAAATTGGTGAGCCAGCATGAAAATCAGGTATACCCACTACCCGTACCCATCCATGGCTTATGGGGTTCCAGGGTTGACAAATAACTAATACAAAAACAATAGTCTTCACCTATGGTAATAGGTGAAGCCTAAAAAAAAAAATAATACCCTTTAAAAAATTACATTTTATTACTTTCTCATTCAGTTGACAAAATCTAAAATGGATAATTATATATTTTTTATTTTCTGTTCTGAGAACAATACTAACGATACACTAAGCCAGCACTGTGAAGCTTGCTGTGCTCCACTCCAAATGGATCAAAAATAAAGAGAAAGGACTTCTGTGAACCCCAGCTAGCCAGAACTCCGTTTATAAGAAATCCCCCCTATTTCTATGTAATAAATTTTCGACCAACAGCTAGCCCTTCCTTTAAAGCTGCCATCAATCAAAGAATTTTCCAATTGCACACAGCTTATGATTGATGAGTTACTAATTTTTCCTTTTTTGTTCTACGCACATGGAATGTCACAATTCAGAATATAAAAAAGCTTATTCGACAAAAGGAATTTATGAAACGTATTTGCTGTATAGTTTCAAAAGCGCTTTAAAAAAAAAGCATTGAATACAACATCCACAAAACACAGCTAAACATGAATGACACGATTAATATCAAATGCCTCAAGTGGAGCATGGAGGCGTACAAAATGCATTAAATGCCACATGGTCCTTCGAAATGTGGGTCACTTTTCTATGGTCCAGCCAAGTAAATATTTATAGAGCATTACCCATTCTAAATTTATCAGAGCGTGTCTTTTTAACATGTGGGCTACTAACATCATATACTGTGATCACTATCCTGAAACAGTTATTTCGTTAATATAATATCACCCTGGGGAAGTACTCAGGTGCAAGACTTTGGCTCTCACTTCCTGATCATCTAGAATGGCGAATGATCAGCAACCAATAAATTCAGCAGTTTCAGATGCCTCATCATCATCCTCATCCTCTTCATCAGGTGATTATGCCAGTAGATAACGATAATTACAGATAGATAGATAGATAGTGCATCCCTCTAAGGCAAGTTCTTGCCACTATTGGGGGCTGATTGATTAGGTGAAAGAGAGTGAAGTCCACCCCACCCACCTTACACATTAACGTTGTGATTAGCATTACTTAATAAGATTTATTTTATTTTTTTTATTATTATTAATTATGTATGAACAACCGCCTCCTCATCATGACCCATGTTAATGCATAATTTTGTCTCTAATGGTTTTAATAACACTGTATTGGAGTTTTTACTTTGATGTAGCCTATTAAATATGAAGGTGAAAAGTGAATACATATCAGGCCCAATTAAGGGTGTCTTAATTGTGAGGTGATCTTAATGGTTTGTCTCACATGCATTACAATGATATTTATATTCATATAATCAATATACACATTTTACTTCTAACCAGTTCTCCATATAATTACACTCAATTCCAGAATATATTAACTTTTAGATGACCGTAATATTTTAAACTGGATTGGTGACCACTCATCCATTTCCAACACTTGGTTCGAAGTGACTCAAATGAAGCGCGTCCGTCTTCCTGATGGAACTTATCCAGTCTGGTTCCATGGAGTTATGCCACCAGGGTAGGTGATTTTTAATAAAATTATCCAATGGTATACACTTCCCTGTTTACACTGCTTGAATAAATATACATGTATGCATCTAGCCTCTTCATAATGGTCAATATGTTCCTTGTTACCTTTTTAGGGAAGCTGAAAGGCTTTTACAAGATCAAGCAAAGGGCTGTTTTCTTCTTAGAGTGAGTGATCAAGATCCACACTTTTCATTATCAATAAAGTAAGCATTTATATTTTATGATCAGATATGGTTCTAAGCACTATTGTGTGTATATTTCCTTAAAAGATAAGATATAGCATAGCATGCAATGGGTTTATAAGGTTGATGTGTTTTCCAGGGCAAAAGTTCCTCCAGACAAAGAAGTCAAACACTACAGATTAAGACAGACGAGGAATGGTAACTACCTAATCATAGGAGAGGGTCAGGCTCACATTACCATAGTTGATTTGATCCAGTATTATCACCATGTAAGTTAACAGTTCTTGGCTAGCTAGCAATGCAGCTGTTTGCCCCTTTGCCTGCAATTGCAATTGCATTGCTGGCATTAGTAAACATGACATTGGTTGCTATTGTTAGTAGGTTTAAGCAGTAAAAGACCATTGAGTATCACCAGCCAACCTTGACTGCAGAATAGACAGGGCCACCTGGATTACTTGTGGTGGTATTCATTGCAACAGTATATAGGTAACAGTTATTATGAAGAAAAATATTGAAAATGAAGCAATGATCAAATTCACTGCCTCATAAAAGCTCAGTATACCCATGCTTATGTGATTTCTGGTTATATATTTAGAGATGGGATCTGCAGCACTTGAAATTACTTGAGTGTACCAGCCAGGGGATGTCCATATTATATTTATTGTATCATGTGCTGAGCTGGTACACTCCAGGGAATCAGCAGTAAGCAATATGTACACCATGTTGGTGGTGTTGCACAATCATTACATCCAATTCTTTTTCTCTTTCATATCTTATGCCTTGATTCAGGCTATATATTTGTTGTGCATGATAATTAAAGTGTTGTCTGACTTATCCTAGCTCCAAGAAGTTAAAATTAAAGGGGAAAGTTTTTCAGATGATTTGTATAATAATTTATGTAATATGAAAGTAAAACTACAATGTGCGTTATTTAATTTCAGAACCAGATTTCTAATTGGGATGGCTTTTTAACGGAGCCCCTTTCAGTGGTAAGTTATTATGCTAGGCCTTATATTGTATTTGGTCAAAGAATTGTGATAGTTCCAGTATTTTTAACAGTGTCATTAAGCCAGGACAAGCGATTTCTCGATTTCATTTGTCATATTACTTTTTCTCTACTCTTTATTGTAATTTCTGTATTTATATGTTCTTCTGTTTTATTTTTCCAATGCTTATGTCTTATCCTCATTTTGTTCTTGCCATCTAATTAATATGTATACAACTTACAGCATATACACTAATAGTGTCAGCTGAATGAATGATATTGAAATGACCTGAGGCCTTGGGTTAGATTATGCTTAGTGTGTTAAAAATAATCCAATTTTATAGTCTCGCCAGACCTTTATATTACGGTGACTTTACCGCTTCAAATTCACTGGAAATGGGGCGCTGCAAGCAAAAAATACCTCAAGCGGGTTACAGTGAACTCGTCATCAAGTCAAATCGTCATCTGGCGAAATCGTCATCAAAAAAGTCAAATAGTCATCGGAGCGGGGAAAGTCGTCAACGGAGCTGGTAAAGTCGTCAACGATTGATTAACTCGTCATCAAAGTCGCAATTGTACTTCTTAATTGAAATTAAGCTCGATGCTTGACACTTCACAACTCATCTGGCCTGATTGTATACACAAAACTTGCTTGATTGTAAATACACAAAACTTATTATCACCCTTTTAAACCCCGATTCTATTGTATTTCCTCTTACACAATAAAAGCAAGCTAGAAACAATTGTATTTTCTTTTGTTTCTAATTACAATTCCCTGCAGCCATAGGAAAATATAAAAACTGGAGCTGGAAAGGCTCATCATCACATGTTGTGATTCTGTTCTGAATACATGCATAAGATAATATGGCATTCAAACGCAAAGTTTCGCATTTACCTTTTGGACTCACCTCTTTGTTACAGACAACACAGTCACATGCTAAGTACATGATCACAATGCCCTGTGTTGTGACAAGTGTAATGGCTGGCAACATAGAGAATGTAATATTCTGGTAACTTTAACATTTAATTAAATGGTATTGATTGTAATGTTACATAATGTGTAATTATATTATATATATATGCATTACACTAAAGAAATGTATGCATTATGATAAACCTTTGAATAATTAGTATCTGGCAGATTCTGCTAGTTTTTTTTTATGGATGTGTGTGTATAGATATATAAATGATATGTTTGCATTTATATTGGATAATTATGATAATATATTATGATAATGTAGAAAAGAAGACGCCAACAATATGTGAAAATCCGAGATTAGGAACTGCTGAACGCCTGGTATGAATACGATGAAGGAGAACTAAATGTTAAACAATTATTGAAACGCATATCTAAAGTGGGAAATTGAAAGGATCTAGGACTGTAATTTGTGCATTTTAACTTGCTGTGCACCACAATAATTTCAATAAACTTCTGAAAGTTTACTTTTTGTGTTGTGAATTTGTTATAGCCTGAGAATACTAATATAAATGGTAGCAGCACTGCACTGCATTGCAGTGTGCAGTGGCGTCCTCATGTATGTAAGATATAATTATTTTAATGACGACTTCACTAGTTTCGTTGACGATTTTAACTATGATGACGAGTTCACTAGCCCTAATGACGGCATTGTCACAAGTGGTAGCGAGTTTGCTTTTTTGTTGACGAGTTGGCCATGTGGCGATAATGGGTGATGACGACATGACCAACACTCCCTCAAGCGCCATCTGGGAAAGTTGATGTTAGTTACAATTGACCAATGAGAGCGCAAGAAGAGGTAGTGGGCGCCATATTTGGAATTTACAAGCGGTATTCAGGTGTGCATTGTTTTGAACATGATCATCACTTTTACTGCACAATGGACATTCGGAAGAGGTTCCTATCCAGTCAGCTGTTTAGCTCAATATTAGAAGATGAATTAGGGTAAGTTTAAGTGGTATCTCGGTCGTTTCTGGAGCGATCGAGGTGTTTGGGAGGCGTGACGCTGATCACAGTTCAACTGTTTCTGGCCAGATGACAGATCCAGTGACACTGATAGTGACAGCTGTGGTACTGGTAGATTGGAGGATCCTTGACAGTGTTCCAACAAGAGGATCTATGCAATACTAGTTATGGGGTACTGGATCTGCCCTAGCGTGTAGAGATCGACGTTCAGTACATAATTTATTATCTAATTTTTGTTATTTGATCTATAATTTTGTTTACAATGTATTATATATATATACATTAACAATATTATACAATTATTGCACAGTGGTGAGTGCAATACGTGTTTTTATGGAACCTCAACAACTGGTATATCAGTTGTTGAGGTTCCATAAAACATAAATATTGCATGAGACACTGCAGTTATTGTTATATTATATGGCCTTTCTTATTACAGTTATTTAAGAAAATAGGGCTGGTTTTGTGCAATAGTGAAAAGACCTTTGCAACCTTGATCTAATAATGTGAACCTGAAACAGTAATCTTTTTTCTTTTTCATTTATTTTTCAAAATACATGTTTTTACAAATGTAGCGCACTATTTCTGCATTTATTTTTTTTAAATTGAAGAGTTATTGAAAAAAATTGCAACTGACATAAAGTTCACACAGCAACCACAATAATAAATTATATCAACAGAAAGGGCCTATTTTATTCAATGATTTCATCCATGCATTATTTTCTTTAATATTTTAATCATAACTTTCACATTTACATAGTTATAATGGCAACTCACAACAAAATTTAATTTTCATTTTTTAAACTCAAAAAAGATATCAACTTTTATTTACAACAAAACATAACTTGTTTAATGAAAGAGGTTGTAATATACCTATTAGACACCCAATCCCAATTGCCTTTTACGCAAAATGCAGCAAATGTTATGTAATTGTCTTTTATTCACTTAAGTACGAAGGTATAATGATTTGTTTATATTTTACACCAATAATGTACCATGCAATATAGTCTTGCAATATATGAAAATATTGCACGGCTGTAAGCCAATCAGAAGCAAGGATTTTACTGTGGTTTGGTCTTTAGAGTGTACGTTAATTTGTAATTATGACAACTTGGTCTGCTTCCTATGTAGTCTGTTCCAGTGATTCTTAGACAATCAATTCAGTAATTATTGATCATAAATTGAAGTACCAGTATATTCTACTAAAGTGAATATGAAGTGTAATTGTTAATAAAAGTTACAAATGTACAAAATTTAATGAACCTTTTTTTACCATATGATCACAGCCGTCACTGGTTCTTATAGATCGGTAGTTAGGGTCCAGACCTAGATTTAATAAATTAGGTATATTTTTATCGTTTAAAGTTGCCTATTAAATTCCTAGTCCAGTAGAATATTTTTATGGAGTTTCGACAATAGCTTTAAAAATTGCCGCATATTCAGCCAAATTATTAATCTTTCATTATTTAATAATTTGAGCTTGTTTTCATTTTTTAGGTTAGCGGAACACCTTTTAAAAATTGGAGCTGATCCAAATCTGCTCCTGGAGAAATTTGGGATGATGCCATTTCATGTGGCTGTTGGAGAGATCAATCAACCAGAAGTGTTCACTCTGCTTCTGTTGAACTATTCTGCAGATCCCAATGTCAGGTACAGCTGTATTTTACATTTGATCATTCCTTCCCGATATAAGGTACAGTTAGTTTCATCAAATATGGTCGACTCTAGGCAGCTGTAGCGACATATTCCTGGCTATAGCTATAACTTCTATTTACTCCTAGCTTATAGTCGGTTAACACCCGCCACCACTGAAAATATAAATCAGCTGTAGCGACATATTCCTGGCTATAGCTATAACTTCTATTTACTCCTAGCTTATAGTCGGTTAACACCCGCCACCACTGAAAATATAAATCTTGGTAAATATAGGGAAATTTATTAAGATACCATGAATATGTATGTGTAATTGACATGCATCTTTCAATAAAAAATTACAAATATATGCAATTCTCAACCTATGCACCAAATGGTGCTGCATGCACTCTTAGAACTGGCTTTGAGTAGCCAGCTATAGCCAGACAGTTCTGGTTAGTAGTAGGTAGCATTGTACAGCAGAAGTTGTCTAGTATTGTCTGGGCTTAATTTGACAGGCTGTTTATCGTGAAACTAACTGTAAATCTAATCGTCTTTTTATATAATTTTTTTCGATAACAACTAAATCCAGAAATCTTGGCGAACCTTTCAGTTGTGTTTTTCATTGTTGCAGGTCAACAGAAGGCCTCACTCCGCTTCATGTGGCTTGCATTTACAACAATTGCGAATGTGTAGAACTGTTGATGCAATATGGTGGGGATCCTCTTCTTACTGATCAGGTATGTAAATTATGATGTTTTATGTTAATACACGTTAACCTCGATAGCGGCAACTAGCCTTAGAGAAGTCTCCCTACAATAGAGATATTGTCTTTTTTTTAAACATCAATTTGGTACTATATGTGTTATATGCATGTGTCTCTATTGTTAAACTAAACTGCCTGAGTCTTATTTCATCATCATGAGAAAGTTAATTGGGGTGTATGTAATAAAATTGATATATAATAAGTGGTTATAAACCTCAGTTGGTCTTCACTTGGTTTGGCAAAGCGAAAATTTGCAGCACTTGTGTAATTTTATGTGGTGGGCCTTATGGTACATTGATTCATCACAACGCACACTAAGTAGCGCCTTATAAGCTAAACTGGAGATACTTCTGCCCTTTTTTTTCATCCTAAGTTGCGGAGCTTAATATTACCATAGCATTGGGCCTGGATCAGCTGTAATTTCATTGATAATTGATATTTTTCATTTTAGGAAGGGAAAAATGCATTCTGGTGTGTTGGTCAAACTCGGTGTCGGAGGTGTGTGTGGAATTTGAAGAAATATTCTGGCTTCCATGAGGTATGCGTATCATCTTTAACAATGTACTGCACATATCGTCAGTCTCATGGAAGACTCAGCTCTACGGATTTTGGCAAGCTTGTGTTGAGCTGATTTTCTCATGAAAAGATAAACTGAAAAAAAACCTCGAGTTTTTCACAACAGATATATGTGCAAATTGATATCAATGTAATCAGTACATTAAGATATAAATGCATATGGCAAAATTTTCTTCAAAAATTAAAAATGAAGGGATTAAATTTAAGTTGACTTAATAAGTGAATGCAAAAACTAGATATTGTTACTTCTAAAGTAAGCCCTCCAGCTTTGTCTTAGTTTAACAAGAAGCCATATGGACTTTAAAACATTCTTTTCTAATGAATGCATGAAGACAAATCAATTTCACTTTTTCTGCTATTCAAGAAAAGCTCAGAAAGTTCCAGATAAATAAAGGAAAAATTCAACCATAAAGCTTTGAAGGAATATTATAGAAGTTGTTGATTAAAATTGTTTAACACATTATAGAGGGTGTTTTCAACTACACTGTTTTGACTGAATCTTGCACTGGAAAGATCTGTATTCCTGTGGATAGAGCAATTCAGCCAATATGCTTTGACTGAATCTTGCACTGGAAAGAGCTGTATTCCTGTGAAGAGAGCATTTCAGCCAAAATGTTTTGACTGAATTTTGCACTGGAATCTGTATTCCTATGGAGAAAGCAATTCAGCCACTATGCTTTGACTGAATCCTGCACTGAAAATAAAATACTAATAAAACTTGTTTAAGATGCGTGCCTAAATCTTGTGCATAGGCTGTATACTAAAAACAAATAATTTAATAATGTAGATGTGAGAACAGTAAGTCCTCCCCCACCCCTTTCCGTTTGTGAGATCGTATACCTGCATATATATATAATATATATATTTTTTCAGAACAAGAGCAAAGTTGTGGGAGATGGAATAAGTCTTATTAGATTTATTTAAGTAAGACTTAAATTATAAATTAAGTGTAAACCATCGTACACAAGCAATCAATCTTTTTGACCGACATAATATTATATATATATTTGCATTCCTGAGAAATATGTCCACAGCTTCCTTACATCTAAAAAACCGACTATCCTATCTAGGATGTAAGAATAAAGAAATTACTGGCTTTGACTGTTTAAAACAACTTTATTATCATAACAAAGCTCAATTACGAGCAAACATTTATACCTAAAAGGTCTTATAAATTACATTATATAAGCAGTTTTTCACAACAGAAACTGTATCATGCACAAAACAATGAAGTAATTGTGATAAATATCCAGCAGTAGTCATAATCAACATCATAAAATTACCAACAATCATATATTATAAAATAAAGACTGTGGCACCAGTCTACACTTGAGTGCGAAAATTTCACTATAGACCTGTGAACTTATTTAACCGTCTGTTTCAGGAGCATTTTGTCCAATTTTTGGCTGATTGGATATCTGGCCTTCCATCCTGTGTGAGCTAAGAGAATGTTCTTGTGGTTTGCTGCAATGTGAGACTGTAGATCAAGTGTAGGAAGAATCTCTTGGACATTCATTTTGCTTGAAAATACAATGATTTTTTTCTGGAGTAAATTTGCCAATACTAGGAGTATTATGTCATTTAAATCAGTGTTCAAGTTGCCTCTTTGAGCCATTTGCTTAATATCTTCCTCCGAGTCCAACAAGTTATTGCAGAAGGGCTTGTAGTGCCACCAATATGAGAACAAATGATTTGAACACTGCTGCCTGATTTCAGACACAGAGATGTGTGTATACTGTGAGATGACTGTGTAAAGGCAGTCTCCATCTTGAGGAACGCATAAACGTCTTAGCAAATTTGCTTTCAGAAGTTTATCAAGTTTGCTTGTTTGGATCCTAAGTATGTTTTGTCTTTCTTCCTCTTCTTGCTGACTAATTATCCGAACTTTGGCCAATGGGATGTCATCATCGCTATCACTAGCTGATTGCCTCCAGGGGTTTGATCTGCAAATAATGAATGGTAGAATAATATTCTTATTATGTCAATGAAAATAACAGTTTAAAGTGTGCATGTAAATAGCTTTGAGACTTATTTTAATGTATGTAGTCTTGATACTCAAGCAATTTCTTTGCTATCACCACTTATAAACAGTTATTATAAGGGGTTAATGAGACGCTCTTAAATTGGCACACTGAGCTTCTTGGCGACTCATCACGCTCATGATACCTCTGATAAGAGTTTGCTTCATGGTGTGGTGTCATCTGTTATTAGTCTTAAATTGTCATATCACATATATCTGACTAAAGAATAACAATGTTTCACATAATTTCGTTATTCATTTCTTCATAGCCCCTTGTAGGATCCTGAATTTCTATACGTTTCTTATGAAATAACTGACAGGGACATCTAACAGTCATGCTTTCAGACCCCCCCCCCCCCCCCCCCCCCCCAACTGTTATGGTTATGCTCAATAGCAATTATGAGTGTATCTAGTTAATTGCCATTTATCATTTGCAATCAAGCAAGACCACTACACTAACTAGCTGAGGATTTTTTTTTTGTATATCTGAGGAGTTTTATGTACATGTGTGCATTTTTGTTAAGAAGTACGGGGGTTACGAATTGACCAGGAGAGTTTCATGTTTCTTTCTTAAATGGATTATGGGTGTGACGAATTGACAAATAGAGTGTTGACAACCTGACCATGCAACCTGCCCAGGATGTTAATTGGGACCAAGCAAGGTTGACTAGTACTACGAGTATGCATTTCTACAAAATTAAGACAGAGGATAAATCATGGCGTATGTTTTTGAATAAATTCACCATCCCTTGTCTGGGCTCAGCTTTGCTTCGTCCACATGCATTGATGCAACTTCAATATTTACAACTGTCCGAGCGGTTAAGAGATGACAATCTCAACTCGTCATCAACCTGACATCCTGGATCTAAAATTTGACGGCCTCAGAGATCACGTTAAGCTGAGTCCACGAAATTGTCGGTAAAAAAACGATGTAAACAAGTTGCGTTTACTCAAGTCGTAGTCATCCTAGAAATATGATATACAAATTTTGTGAGTTCTTATAATCATGGGAACATACTATTATTCTACGCCACTTCTTCACTGAGATACACGTGAAAACGTGAAGCAAAGTCAGATCGCTAAATCAGTAAATAAATGATTCGGCAATAAACATGCATCTCATGTTGCCTACTGACACTGTGGTGACTAATAACCTACGTTTTAGTTAAATGCATTCTTACCTTTTTTCGTGGGGTTTCTCATTTCTGTGGTCTCAGCTCTGCTCAGTCAACTTGACTTTCTTCTGCCGGGCCAGTGTTCGATGTTGCTATGGCAACCAGGCTGTGTCCTAGTCTACCACTACATAGCGGAGCTAATTTCAGTGACAGATTCAGTCAAAACTGTGTATCCTAATTGAGTTAAATTTTATGCAACATATTTTTGGCGTTTTTATTGTAGGAAGATGCAGCTAAACCACGTTGCATCAATTTAATGACTACAAAGAAGCACAATGTGAGCCAATAACTCTTAGGCATATTCAGATAAAGGCATTCATACCAGTTAAGCATGAGATAAATCGACTTTACTGCAAACAAAAAATAGTCAGATTAGGTTACCTTAGTATACCTGTCTTTGTTAACAATAATACAAACAATTTTTGTTCTGTTTGATAAACGCAAAAGAAAGTCAAATGAGTAGAGCTGTAAATGATTATGGTGAATGATGAACATTTTTCAGTAGAAAAGTAGGACAAACCCTATTGGAAAAAGCACAACAATTCATTAAAAACCTAGTTTTTAACATCACATTTTATCATACTATAGAGGTTTTTTAAACATATTTTAGCTCTCATCTATTGGTAAATAACTTAAAGTTTTAAAATTTGAATTCTTTCTTAATTCAATCAAACTGGTTTGTCTGAGTCTTCCATGAGACTGACGATATATATATATCTATATATCATGCATTCTGTTGTATTATTATTTCTTACATTAATTTTGTGTTTCACTTAGCCTGAACAGAAAGATGTGGATGAGGATGCACATGAATTGAGACCTGCTTTAAATGGCTCTGCATTTTTAAAACCAGATTCTTTTCTAGGTGAGATATTCATATAACGAATTAGAACTAAATTTTTCTTGCATTATATCACTTATTTAAAGTTGCATACATGGTTCCAAATTTATTTTCAGGATATGAAGAAGAACCAAGTATGTCAAGTCACGATGACAGTGGGGTGCACCCACAGGTACCAGCTATGTTTTTATATCGCATACAATAAACTGTATGAAAAACATTATTCTAAAAAATAGCTGTGTTACGTTAGTATTACATTTTTTACTTACACGCTCTTTATTAACCCAGGTGGACAGTGATTCATCTGAAATATCTCAAGGAGCCAACCCCAATGATTGGACGTATGATAGGCTTAGTACTGTGCCTGAAGAGGACGAAGAGGCATCTGCATATTCTGATAGCAAAAACAGAAACAATTCAAAAGTGAAACAACCGTCAAACTCGCTCAAACGAGACAGTGATCCTGCAACTCAGCCATACTCATCACCTTCTCTTCTATATGCAGGAAACTTGTTCCCCTCAGTTTACGACAACAAAACTCCATCCACTGAATCTTCACCAACTGATAGGTTGTCTCCCACTTCCTCTCCCGATCAGCCCGATTCATCTTTAGCATCTCTCGAAAAATCTGACAATGATACTTTCTGCGACAAATGCAATTGTTTATGTCACAATAGATCTGACCAGAGATCTGGTCACTCAAGCACTGATAAACTGTATCTTGATGAAAAGAGTACAACGATGCTTTCATCTACCAGCATATTATCTGTAGATGAAAAGAGCACCATGGTTGTACAAGCTTGTGATCCTGATGAAGTTGCCAATGAAGGCTTAGATTCGTTCAATACTTGTAATTCGGATAACAATGAAAATGATCAAAAGAAGCCGTGCTGTTTTGGAAATTTCTGTCAGTCGTTTACTACCCTTACGCCAGAGAACTTTCTCTTGTACGAATCCAGTGACTGTTCAATTCAAAGTTACATACCGTCCAACGTTGCTCCAGAAGATCTTTCATTAAGCTCGTCAAACTCCTGTCCCTCTGCTTATACATGGACATTATCTCAGTTTTTTAAGAATCTCTCTCTTGCTAAAGATATGGTTAATGATGGAAAATCTGAGGGTCATAATGATGATGAAAAGCAATCTGACCAACGACATGAAATCCCAGAGATTACAGATGACGAAAGTGTCTGCCATGGAGACTTTTATGAAATTCATGACTATGCTATCAGAAAAAGTGCATCTTCAGGAAAGATCAACTCCAGTGCAAAGTCAGATTCCAGCTATATTTTTATCAACGATTCTGGTTTTACATCATTTGTGCAACCGAAATCCAGTTCTCGTAACTGCACTGCAAATTCAATGCTCTTTGATGCCTCATGCAGCACGATCAAGGACACTTCTCATATGGGTAATACTCCATCACATGTCAAAAGATCTAGTACTAAGACCTCTCAGCTACAAGATCGAGAGAACGAAGCAGAAAATAAACCTGTCGCCACCAGCCCTCTTACTGAGGCAGCTCTTAAAGTACACCAGTCTAGACTGAGCAAAGTCAAGGAACCATTCTTAAACAAGAAACCTTATGGATCAGTTCGAAGTGCTGCAGGCTCAGCACGCACTGCAGACAGTCAGTGCTCCTGTCAATCTACAGCAACAATACGTTATGTTGTCTCTGATGATGATACGGACTCCGTGATGCTTTTGGAGACTCATTTCCCTGTCAACAATCTTCCCTGTGATGCTCACAATGCCCTGTTAGACTCCTCCATGGCATCTTGGCAAGATGTTCCGCAGAACACAAGTCAAAATGCAAGGTGTGCGTCTGATGCTGCAATGGAAATTATCCGGACATACAGCACGCAGAAGTTGAGGGATGAACTCGAAAAATTTGGCGATCGTCCTGGTCCTATCACCATCTCAACAAGACAAGTGTATGAACGAAGGTTGCATCAGCTTCGACTTGATCCTAGTCTTGCACGAGTAACTCCTACCACAACAGGTTAGTACCCAGTGTACCGATGATAGTTGTACATTTCGTAGATTTGTCTTTATAGTACTTGCAAAATGACGCCTTCAGTAATATACTTCTTTTCACATGACAGCGTATACAACAGAACTAGAACAGGCGTTGTCTTTGAAACTCAACATATCAGAATTGCAAGAACTTGAAGACAAGATGAGCGAGCCTTTCCATAAGCCAGACCCCATCCGTCAATGGCGTGAAGGAAACTTGAAGTCGTCGTTCATCTACCTGCTCCTAGATCCTCGCATAACCAAGAACCTTCCTAATAGGGCTAAACAACTAGGTGGGTCAAATTTTTTTTTAGCATAGCATTACCCCAGTCTCCTACGCAGACCCTTTGACATTGAGGGGATGTTTGGCAAAAGGTGAATGCCCTGAGGGTCTGCCAGATTTCGGACGGAGCAACAATCGTGGTAGGG
Organism: Alitta virens; assembly: GCA_932294295.1. Classification (NCBI taxonomy): domain Eukaryota; kingdom Metazoa; phylum Annelida; class Polychaeta; order Phyllodocida; family Nereididae; genus Alitta; species Alitta virens. Next base: position 10,841,423 of record OW028577.1, on the reverse strand, counting down.
GAGCAAGGAATTTAACTGTACATCAGTTTCTATCAACCATTAGAGTCCAAAATGGTGGCAATCCAAGCTTAACAGCATGAATAACACCAGATTCTGCAATATTTAAAGAACTATTTTGTTTGCCGCATTGAATTCAACGAGCGCAGTTATTGACCTACTTTCATTGGCCTATCGAGCAATGTTGCAAAATCATTTAGTCTGGCATTACCCTAGATAAAGATGTTGTACAAGCAATGACATATACAACATCTGCAGCAGAACATTTTGAACGATTTGTTTTTATAAAATAAAAATTTAAATTCTCTGACCATGCACAATATAACAATTATGTCCGCTGTAATGCCAAAATGTTCTTCTGTCGGTGTATTGTGTATTACATTGTAAGGCAGTTACAATATACTAAACTGTGTAATTAATTTACTTTCAGGTGATGAGGAAAGTTTCAAAACATTTGTCAAATCAATATTTTATGTTGGGAAAGGAAAAAGAGCTCGACCCTATGCTCATTTCAAAGAAGCAATCAAGCACGATCCAAATAAGGTAGCTATGTTGATGTGATGTTGTGGTGTTATGGATATTAATAAGTCCTTTTCCTTTTTAATTGCGTTAATAAATGATGCTTGAATAATTATATTTTTGGTCAAATCATTCAGACTCCAGGGAAGAAAGTTGGTCACATTTTGTCCATCTGGAATGACGGGGAAGGAGTGGTGTCGCTGCACATATTCCAAAGCATCATGGCTGTCGAGGCGTACACCAGAGAGGCTGCCATAATTGATGCAATAGGTAATGCCATTGTAATAAAAAAAATTAGCCACAACAGAAAAATGTGATTTCTTTGAGTTTATGCATGCTTAATTTGATATTTTCACAGAGCATAACACTTTTTTGGACTGTATGGCGAAACAAAATAAATTTATTTTTAATTCCACTTTGCTTATTCCGTATGTCTATTATCAATCATTGTTCTTTCCTGCTGATTTACAGGAATTAGACGACTGACAAACGCCAAACTAGGAGACTATTATGGACCGGCTTGCACCTGGCCAGCTAAAAAGAAGAGACTGCTAGGAGTACGACTTTTGAAAAAGGCATTCAGGATATTTTTATCGGAAGGAGAGAGACAAATTCGGCCTTCTGATTTGAAGCTTTAAAAAGACATTTTTTCTGAAATATTACATGCTGAAATTATGTATACAGGTCTCTGGCTTCACCAACTAGGGAAGATGTAAGAACCACAAATATCAGTTTATATACTACATCTCTGTTAGCTTAAAATCAGCTTTCCTGTGTACTTTTCAATAAACCTGCCATTTGTTACTCGAAAGCTTTTTTTTTTGGCAATCTCTGGCACATACTGTTGATAAATGGCACACAATCTAGTGAAAAAGGGACAAAGAAATGGATTAGATCCAGAGTTAATTTTTTCAGAATATATCATGTTAAAATTTTAAGTGAGAATTACTGCACCAGTGTTAAGAATGTCTGTTAATTAATGTATGGGTTTATGTATGAGTTACTATAATGCTGCTTCCTGATGATGGCATGACTTTATAATTATGGGCAAGTGTAATCAAAGTTATTTCATGTTTATTTATACTCGTGTAATTAGGAAATTGCTTTTTTTCTACATTTATACTATTTTTTAGTGCATTTGAAAATAATTTAAATTATACTTCGTTATTTTCTCTTGTATGTTTGCATGTGCCATGGCCTTTTGGTTAGTTGCTATCAAAGATCTTATTACTCTTTGATGCTGTTTTGCAAATGCTGTTTGTAAACATTCCATAATAAATGTTTCTCAATTTCCATTACATCTTAGGTTATTTTTTTATCATACACTTAAGGTGTGTCATTTAGTTCAGCAAGTAATAGATAATGGAGTTTGACACCAATGAAGTAATAGATAATGGAGTTTGACACCAGTGAATATAGCCCTCGAAGGTCCTGGGCCTCCACGCGGGCGAGGGTGGAAACACTTGGGGTGAAGTCGTCTATCCCCAGTGGCTAAAACAGGACAGTGCGCATTGCACAAGCTGCTCCAGCTATCCAACGCAGACAATTATTGATTTTTTACATGCTTCTGGTTTCTACTACCAACTATAGATAATCTTACCCTAGAGAGCCTCTACATAGCCCACTCAGGTGCTGATGAGGCGTTAAACAATAACACTAACTAACTAACTAACTAACACCAATGAATATAAGCACAAGTGTTTGAATTTACAAATTAATCAAAATATATTCCAAGTGCTCCTGTATGTAAGTGACATGCTGCCACCTTTTATTATTGACGGAAATAATATCAATGTCAATGAGCCAGTAGCATCGCTGCAAAACCTACAAGCAACCTGCATTGCTGACCTCAGCACTAATCGAGATGCCATGGTCTAACTAGAGCGGGCTTGAGCCTTCCGCCGAACTGACCCCATTGGATTAACATGTAAGTTCAAATTTACCGCCAGAGAAATGGCAAACAGGAAGCATTACGCGAAAACGCTTTCAATCCAAATCTAATATGGTGCGTAATGCTAACGCACCATAATAAGGGCTTTCATGCAAACTGCAAGGTTTTGGTTATTCGGTTTGCATCAAGTTCCCAGCCATGGCAGAGGAAGTCGAGAAACTTAGCAGATACTCTTGACACTGCTCCATTCCACAGAGTAATTCTGTGTAACAGGCTATGCTCATATGCTTGAACTAATCTGCTGGCAGGTTCAATGTAGTTTTTCAGACAATAGCATGAACACCACCTTTGTTTGACACCTTCAAATATCAATAGACTACCGAGTGTGGGATTCTAGCTATGATTCATATTCTGGCATATTGATAATTAATGCCCATGGTCTTGGATGACAATGGCAAAAATGCAGCATTTTAAATGCTTGGATTTTGATGGAAAATTACTTTTTCAAAAAACACCATAATATTTGACATGCATTTATTTGGTACAAATTACCATGTAATTAAGCCAGTAATTACTGTCACAACTATACATTAGCCAAAATGTACAATTATTTACATAAAATTCCATAAGTTTTTTAAAAAAGATGATTCAAATGTAATTTTAATAAAATACTGATAATTTCATGATCACATCTAAATGCAACAGGCATTGTGAACATCATGTGGATTTGCTATACAATTTCTTGTAAATTTATGTTCATTATAAAAAATATAATCATGCAGTGGTAAAAATTCAGCAATGAAAATACAGAATAAAAAGAAACCTATCCAGAAAGTAATACTTTCCACACAATTATAACAAAGACAGAATTGAATTTGATTCAATATCAACATTGACAAGTTGATTAAAATATCTCCTTGCAAAATGAAAGAGATGTATATCTTGGTTGAATATAAGAGCATAAAAGATTAGTCCTTTTAAAACACATTTAGCACTGATATGCTGCTAGTCAGACCTCTGGAACAAATCACACAAATAACAAATAGATTTGGAGTTTCAATGGAAACTAAAACTATGACCCAACTCATGGCACTACATACATTTTGCATCAGCAATTAGTCAACAATCTCATATTACATTACACATTGCAATACATGTAGTTTAAAATAGCCTAATAGATTTTTGAAATGCAGAAAATAAGTACATGTACTTTAAAAGCTCATAGAACAACTAAAACTTCTCAGATTAGCTCAAAAGTCATGCACTAATTACAGCTAATGGGTGGTCCACATGTGCTAATGGCTGCCTAATATGACATCGAACATTTCCTCGATGTTGACTCAATTAAATTCTATAAACCATTCTCAAAATAGTCCATCGGAGAGTAGGTTTAAAGGGATTTCTCAGGAGGTTCATAGTCAAACATGTATCTGGGGTGCCCCTCGGTTGAGACAATACCGCCTGAAATCAAGCACTGGATGACCCACTCTGATGATACAATTGACACCCCAAAACTGTTCAATTTGGCGATGAGTGATGGAGCCGTGTCGCTGTCTACTACTGCAACCAGTAAATCTAAAAGACAATAGATTACTTTTACATATAGGTTTATATTCAATAATATTATTGCACATTTATGTTTGATTGCATTTTTATTTACTCCAAAAATAAAAAATGTCCAAATGTCAACCACTATAAATCAAGCCATGATGTTTACACCTTGGATTTATTTATTTATAAATCAGATCATTAAAAATTGAACAATTCACTCTGGTGTATTTTCAATTTAATTGTATCACTGTCTTAATTTTAGTTTTTAGGCATTGTATCCTCGTGAGAAATATTTTAATGTTTTCCCAAAATGAGAGATAAATAATTAATGCCTCCATACTGTTCACATGTATCAAAGTCTAAAGTCTGAATGATTTGTGAGAAAAAAAAGAAGTTTAGTATTAATAGCTTTTCTTACCCTTAGCAACAGCCCTGGAGGGAGGGGTATGAAGGACTTTACAGTTTGCACTTATCAACACATCGGTCCACATCGTCTGAAATTTCTCATTCGTACTTGAGATCAGCACAGTTTTTCGGGCAAACGGCTTCTTTCTGACATTTCTACATCGAAAGCAAAAGCATTGATATATATCTATTTTAATTCAAAGAGATTCAAAAAATTAAAAATGCACATGTATACTATTAAAAAAAAACTTACTGTTCAACAACAACTCTTCTTTGTATACTAAATCCTGCAGGAAGTACATAGGCCTTGAAGTCTAAGATACGATTCTGAAATTTAAAAGCGTTTATTTGACAATTACTCCATACCTGAATGTGCACATAAAGCATCAGAAAAATATTCCACCATCTCATTTTTAGCAAATTATCAGAGAGAATCAAGATGTAAACAAAAAAAGGGCCAAACTAGAAATAATGTTTTGCTTATTCTCAACATTTTGACCATTACGAGCACTTCCTACTTACAGCTGAACAGCAGTTGTGTACCCAGACATGTGAAACACATGGAATATTTGCAGCCAGACAGTTCAGGTATTTTAGCGTACGTTGGTAGGAATCCGACAGACAATAGCAATTTTCATTTACCTGAAACAAAAATAACAGCATTAATTTCTAAAACTTACTTCATCAAATTAATGAAATCAAGCGAGAGTACGCCATAATTGCTTACATTGTCGATGTCGAATTTATCCATAATGGTCCCTCCCCCACCCTCGATTTGGGCAGTAAGGTAATTTTTGTCGAACATGATCTCATTGCCTTCTGAAAATTATCAAGAAAAGTATCATGAGCATATAATACTATTATGTTTTTATAAGACTTGAGTACATCACTCAAGCTGTCATGTTTGACAAAAATAGACTTCACACCGTTCTCGTAAAATGGAAATTTAAAGGCCTTGCTGAATGAAATCATCCAATTGACAACGAACAGCCAAATCATCAATTTCTCACCATCTTGAATGGACTCGTCAGTATTAGAATCTGAAGGTCGTCCTTTGGCTGGTCTTCGGTCATCCATTTTCTCAACAGATGTGAGCAAGAATTTCATATTTACGAACAACTGACTTTCTATAGGTGGTATTGGTCCCTTTACTGCATCACCAGAGAATCCTAATAAATTGAAATATACAAAAATAAATACAAAATAGACAACAAAGGACTCTTTTGCTCATGATTTTATGTCTGTTGTGTGTTTTCTCAAATACTGACTCATTCTGGATTTCCTGGGAGATCTGTCGGCACCACCTGGTGGAGTAGTTCCTGTGACCTCTAAAGGACTCAATGGTTCAGCAAGCTCCTCTGCGTAATAAATATTTTGAGGTTAAAACAAACCAAAACCATTTTTACTACCTCAAAACCATGTTGTTTAGAAATTGTCACGTTATTGTTACATAAATAAAATAGAAATTCGATGTTCATTGGTAGATGGCACATATAGTTGCATATTGTGTGAGCAAGCCTCAGTTATCTACATGTTTCATTTTCTGACATTCGTGTTTGGGAAAGAAATAAACTGTTTCTTTTGGACTCCCTTATTCAAATGTCCCAGTTCACCTAGTCCGAAGTGAACCCAGTGAAGTGATGTTTTCGTTATGCAACTTATCATACTTCAATATATGTGAACAGCAATTGATAATGGTGACTTTGATTCAAATGCACATACTTATAATCAAAACATTCATAATGTTTCAATTAAATGTCATATATTGTTGATATGAACAGTTATCTGAATGTGTCCCTATAAACAAGACTTTAAAACGCAGGTGTTTGCTAAAATGACACATGACCGAAAGTAGCTAAATTATCAAATGAGTTCACAATTTTAAGGCTTTTGCTTAGTTCAATTAAAATCGAAAGCAATACGCACTTATGAATCAAACAGCCACCCAATATCACTATTTCATGTGCGTTCATGAATATCCTGATTTGAAACTAACCATGGGAGGTAATACGAGCTCTTCTTTTTTGGGGAGTGGGGGTACTCGTTGCTTTCGGCTCGACGACTAATTTTCGTTTCGTTCTTTTCCTTGGTTGGCCGCAGTCTTCACTGGAGATGTCACCTAAAAAGCACAAACACCAGATGTTAGCCGCCAAGCAGAAGCATCTAGCTGAAGCGTAACTTTAAATCAGTGATGGTTGTGAGCTCCACTTAACCGCAACAATCCTATGATAACATATGTATACAAGAAGATTCTGATTTACAGTTTACATATTTACAGGTGTGTTTAAGTGAAGTTCCACAACAGAAAAATGTTCACATGTATAAATATTTAGTGTCAATGGTTGCATATGAATATGGGAATACCAGGCCACATTGCGCTGACCCTGGCATTTGACTCATCTAATTTGTGTTGACAGTCAGTTGTAATGGGGTAGTCATGTCAAGGAAGTGGCATGTCAGAGAAGCCCAGTGGAAATTAAAGTCTACATTACTTTATTTTAGCCCCATGGGACTGGCTTGCATTGTGCGTGCCTTGCGTGGCAGTCTGTTCTGGCTACTTTATTAAGGAAATTACCAAGGGCATATATAATTTCAGGTTCTTATTCTGACATCAGTGCTTTAAATTGTTGTGTTTTATCTAAGTTATGGAAATTTGATTTGTTGCTTTTAGGATTAACACTCAAATATTTTCAGATCCCCCTCATCAAAACTGAGACACGTCCCCCTACCAAATATTTTAGATACCTTAAAAAGAGAGAAACTGCTTAATTAACTATCAAGAAATGACAATATATCTTTCCCTCCCTACAGAACTCCTGCAACATCCTGAGCAATCTGCAATTCCATATGATAGAATTTCAATGTCTTTTTAGGAAATCCCATTGCTAGTCATTTTACTAAACTTTCATCACTGTTAAATATAACACATAAACTTGAGCAATCCCATTACCAATTCACAAACAGAATGGACACAACGACAAGCATTAGAAAAACTTAAAAATTAAACTTATAGGCTATATAAAGCACCTATATGATTTCATGAGTCTGCAATGTATACTGAAAAATGATTAATTATGAGAAAATTAAGTGCTTACTAATGTGCGAGAGTTCTGGCAATTTGTCTTCGGTGTCCTCTAGTTTAAATTCTTGCTCCATGGCTTCATCTTTGGCAATGATTTTTCGGGCTGGGCTTTTACCCCTCGGCCTGCCTCTGCCTTTGCCTTTTTTGGCCGCACTACCTTTATGACACATAAAGACACTCAATTTATGAAGTGTTTTTGAAGCATTTTGTATTCAATAACTCGGTTCATGCAAATCCTTTTAGACATTTTTGGAGTCTGATTTCGGTTACAACCTCATTTCACAGTTTTACACGATTGTCACATCTGAACATTGTACTGGATAACATTAAATTTCAGTTTATAAAGCAATTATATATAAATACTCTTTACTCAAGTCATCAGTAGCGACACGAAACACAAAATTTACTATTGAAGATAATAAGAAGTGGCGATCACTAATATCATAGTTATTGCCTGATCGTGACTTCATTGATCAACCACTGAGTTCTAGTGCTAAAATGTGCGAACGGCTTGTCATATAGAATTATAAGTAGGGAATACAAAGTATGTGTGTTACCAAAACCACAAGTAAACCAAAACCCACAATGTGCAAAACATGAAACTAAATCTTGATAGCAATTCCTATCTTAGCAAAGCAAGCAAACCTTTCTTGGTGGAGCTAGACGTTGCAGATGATGAACTTTCACTCGCAGATTTAGCTGATCGGCCAGGTGTCGATCCTCTCGTCGCACGACTGCCCGTATCTTTACTTGTCGAGGCCCTAACGGGTGTGCCTATGGAGCCGCTGCCACGTTTCCTTTTGCCCATTACCAAATTGTCTGCAGGTTATATTTTTATGTTCAAAGTAAATATTGAGAAGTTTACCTTGCACAGAAGCTGATGATTTGTGGAGTTGTATGTTGCTCATTTAAATAATGACTGAGCCAAAAACTACATGCAATGAATGTTTATTCTGTATAGCTCAAGCTAATTCTTAACACATCACACAAGGTACAACACATAACAAGAAATATATAAACTTATAAACATTCTGATTAGAAAATATATGTCTGGGTGAGTTGTGGCATGCATGGATGAAATAATCTTCTAAGTTTGTCTTCATGACGTCAGATGAATTCTTAACAAATTGAAATTGACTATACAGATTGTGAAATCTTATAAGCGAGCAAACATCATGAACGTCAAGGGACGTAATTTAAAGACAAACTCACCTAGGCTCACATCCGCGACATCCTGTTGAGGGGTACCAGGTTTGGCATGTGATAGACGGACAAACTCCCTAGCTTGATCTGGACTCATGATAACCAATGATCTTTCCAGCCTACAAAAAAAATAAAACAACAACTAACATAATCTTCAAAATTAAGTTGCAATCGTCATGCACATTTTAATTAAAAAAGGGGAAGTGGGCAAGTGGAGATTTTGCCCAACTGTGACTTTATATGCACAATTTTGAATTAAGTGCATGGACAAATTTCTATAGAGTAAGAGCATAATTCAATTTATCATAGATTATATCTGAGGCACAACCTTTTGCAATCTTGTAAAATTGGTGCAAGTTTTGTCTGCACCCTTTAGTTCTACGCAGCGGGGAGACAAAACTGCGATAGAAATTCTAGCTCCACAAACTTTAAAATAAAACTAAGAATGCAAATGTTTTACCGTGTTTCAGAATCATCAGTAAATTTCACAAGGTAGCCATTAGCGCCTTCAACATCAACGTGATCCAAAACTTCAGCTGATTCATATGTCTCATTTTTCTCTGCAAAGACATCTTGGCCGACTGGAAGGAGCTCGACTAAAATGATGTCCGTCTCTTTCACCTGAAGTAAAGAATAAACATCTCTAGCACAAGCTGAAATAAAATAACTGGAGTACTTTTAAAGCAAATTCGTTTTTATCGTCAATAGAGCTGAACTAATACCATGCTTTAATTACAAAATCTATTTTAAAGCATGTATTATGCTGAGTTTGCAACTTTTTCAAAAGTCTACAGACTTGAAAGAAATTTTATCAATTTAATGAAATCACACCTGTAAATAGTTGCCATCTTCAAAGTGCACCTTGTAACGACCTCCCCTCTCTTCTCCAACAATATGGCCGGGATAAAAATATTTATCTTGCCATTGGGCATATACTGGATAACCTAAAAGAGAATTTCCCTTAAAATTACCTGACTTAGCAAAATATGTAAATATATCGCCAGATAAGATGATCACATTGTCAACTAGGCAAGTATCACCAATTCTGGCAATACACAAAGCAATAAAAATATAAAATGTGCAAAGTAACATTCCAACAATACTGACCTTTACTTTCTTCGCCACTCTTTTTTGGTTTAGCAGGGGCACTCTCAGCTGCCTGAGGAGGTTCAGATGTCGCAGCACTACAACAGCAGATGATCTAGTTAAAATCACAATTGCCTACATTGTCTGTGGAATTTATGCGAGTCTATCAGACCCGTAGCCAAGGGGGAGTCAAGGGGGTCATTCAACCCACCCAACTTGTCCATTTCCACACATTGGTCCACATCAGGGAATGCTATTTAAAAAAATTTGTATCGAAGGTCCCCAATTTCACGAAAAAGACCCACCCTGTCTATAATGACATAATTTTAATTTGGCTTACCTGGAAGGCTTATCCTCTCTCAACTTCTTTGCACGACCTACAAGTAACCACAACGTTAATGGCATTTCTAGATAATTTTACCGAACATAATATTTATTTAACTATAGTTGTGACATCACTAATAGATTAAACAATGACAATACCTTTGCTGGCTGATCCTTGGGTGACTGCACGGACAGACCTGCCTTTTGTTTGCGCTGACTGAGCATGCACATACTCCTCGGTTTCTTCCGGGTCATCTGCTTTAGCTACGTCTTCTTGAACACCAGTTGGGTGAGCGGTTCCTTCTGTAGGTCGAGGGGTAACTGCCCCAGCTTGAGGGGTCAGAGACTCTTCCTCCTCCTCTTCCATAATTGTGTCATCACCTTCTACTTTAGCTTCTGGTTGCCCCACAGTCTTCGTTTCTGACGGAGACTTTTTTCCCTGCAAACGAAATTGTCTTGATTGAAAATAGCACTGCAAGCGGTGATGACGCTCGTCTGTTGTATGCCTGTTACTTGCTTTACATTGTCCAGGGTTGTTGATCTTTCATGGTCTGTGGGGTTATTACTGACAAGTAAACATACAAAGTAAATTCATAACATTTTACCTGTTCATGGGTACCCAAAGACAACCATACCATCATAGGGTAATTACCCCACCGCAACCATAAAAGTGTTATAACCTTATGTTAACATAATATAGAGTATACAAACCAAATTCGGAGCAAATCCGATCACCGCAACAGAAGTTATAGCATTTTACCCCTCATGGGGTAATTACCCTTTGACAACCCAAAAAGTATTAGAACATGATTCTAATACTCTGTAGAGTACACACACCATATCTGAAGCAAATCTGATCACCCAAACAGATGTTATACCATTTTACAATAATAGGGTAATTACCCCAAGACAACCATATAAGTTTCAGCACCCCAACCCTGAATAATTCCCATGCACTGTGTCCTTCACTCATAGAAGTAAGCATGCTCCCTTCAAGACCTTAACTAGAAGGTGCTAACGCTGCCAACAACAACAAAGCCGACTAAGTGACAACAATAACGCGTCCGTTAAACAGATGAGCTATAATACAGGGTGCCACCAAAAAATTTGTACCAGGCATGTTCTCTTTCAGGATATCCCTAGGTTACTTAAATGCTTATGAGGTCTTTCAGATTTAGTCAGGGGTATAAGCAATTGATCATTGAGATATTTTTGATCTTATAATGTCAGACAATATCAGTATCTGAATAATTGAGATGGTGCATGCAGCAGGGCTTGTTCTGAGTGACGCATATCACAGAAGTCAGATTTCTGTCTTCTTGCATGGTGTCTCTAGTTGCTGAAAAGTTTACAAATCATATATTTCCTAGGTACTGCACTTCTGAAGCCACAGAAAATATAATATTTGGGCAGAATCCTCCTTCAGTGTTTTCTATACATGCATATATATATTATAATTGGTTATGGTATTAGATGATGAGAAAGTTGGTTCAGTTTTGATCCAGCAGGGTAATGAAATTGAAACAGAGAAATATAATGGCTTTCCAGAGGGACTATTTGAATCTCCCATGAACCGGGAAATCATTGCTTGATATTCAGGAGGATGGGCCTGTTAATTCGACAGAAAAGAAAGAAAATTGACCTGAACCCAATGGCACCCTCCGTCTCAAAGGTGTCAATGCACTACCTTCTCATTAAACATGAATCTATTTGCCCTATTTGTGGTGGCAAAGGTCAAGACAGGTTTTTTTTTAACATATCTGAATGATCAATGACATAATCTAATGCTTTAAGATAAAAAAAATATAAAATAAGATAAAACGATGGCAAAACAAGATCTACGACAAATATTTACAAATGAAATGAGGAATGAAATTTAATGTTCTTAGTAAAGTTATAGGTTGTTTCGTATACATAAAATACAAGCTCCACATTGACAGTTATTTCAGTAGTTATACTGTTTCAATTGCCTAAAGTTTGCATATTCATTGACTTCCTTAATTTAGACAGGTAAATCATTTCAAACTAAAGCACCTTGATATGCTATTCATTTCATACCATATTTTATGATATTGTAATGTGGCTTTACTAATTTTGACTTGTCTCTCATATTGTACTGTGTAATTTGTCGCATGAAAAAACTTTCAACTAGTGGTGACAAATTGTGAAGAGTCTTGTAAACAAATTCTCCGAAATTGTTTATCCTAATAACATAAAGCATTCTTTTTCCTGTTTTACTTAAAAGATCACTATACAAACTTTCATAGTCATTACAGTATTATATACAATTGCGCAATATACAAAATTTGATGATACAAAAGATTCATATATCCTAAGTTTGCTGGTATGGTCCATATATTTGCATAACCTTTGAAGTGCATTTATTTGTCTGGCTGCTTTTTTACAGATAACTGAAACATGGTAATTTAAGTTCAGCTTGTTGTCTATATTGATACCTAAAAGTTTAACGTTTTGTCTCATATTTGATCAATTGTCCTCCAATATCAAAGTCAATGTTAATATTATCTCTGCTTATACATATTGCCTGAAACTTGGATGGGTTAGCCTTCATAAGATTAACCTGGAACCATTTAACTGCTTGCGTTTTTCTTTGATTATTCTAGGGTTACTGTGTGAGAATGACAAAGTATTATCGTCTGCATAATTGTATACATTGCATGAGGTTTGAAGGTCGAGCAAAAAGTAATTTTATAAAGATATTGAAGAGGAGCGGGCCTAAAAGAGATCCTTGGGGAATGCCAGTTTTGAGCTGTGACCATTCGTTTCTTAAATTACCTAATTTAACAGTTTGAAGCCGCAGGTATAGGCTGCCAAAAATCAGGATTTTGCGCTTTAAAAGACATTTGTGCCACAGTCAATAATTATGTTAAACTGTTAAAATCTTTTCTTTTCAATGTGTAAGACACAAAAAAATTCACAATTGTGTTTAAATGTGACAATAAAGCTTGCGTTATGTTATGATTGCAGCTGCATGTGATGACTGTCAATTGAGAAAATAACAAAAGAGGTTGCAATAGCTGCTAGTGCAAGTTTTTTGGCCGCATCCTGTAAATACGAGCACTTCTATATTAGCCGTTTTATCCTTTTGTTTATTATGACAAACTAAGCCAATTTTATGTGGACTTCATTATGAATCTCATTTAGTACCATGTAGATAAATTGTATTTGTGAACATCCGGCCTTGAAAAAGAATTCTATATTTAAATATGTGGTTGTTTGTCCCAGCACAACTGGCGTAAGGGAGCCAGGTACATAGAATATTTAGAAATCGAAGTGAGCCACGATCTGACACTCATGCTAATAATACTAGAACATAATATGGAGCAATGAGTAATAAGTTACCTTGTCACTTTGAATCGGGACGGATGGAACTCTGAAAATACCATCATCTGATCTCCGTGAGGTTTCTGATGAGTGGTGTGATGAGTACGTGTCCGAGAAGAGAGGAATACTCTTACCCCCACTAGATGATCTGGATCTAGAGGATTCAAAGGACTCCTGCTTTGTCTGTCGATCTTTGTGGGTGACAGCTACCGCATCGGCATCGGATGGACTAAAAGAGACACGATTGGGGGAAAGAACCAAGGATTGGGTACTGGTTGCTGTGGCAACGCTACTGTCACTAGTTCGAGATTTAGGTGGTGGTTGAGCACACTGAAACGAGGATCCACTGGTGCTGGTTGTTTTGTTAACAGAACTGTCAGTCTTGTTTGAAGGTGGAGTGCTAAACAAAGCCTCAGATTGTGCAACACTAGAATGATCTGCTTGTGCCGATGTAGACGGTACAGCAGCAGGGACATTTTCCTCCTCACTGACGGTTCGCCTCCGATGCAGAGGCACATCATCCCCAGTCTGATTAATTGTGCTAACAGTACTAAAAGTACTCAGTCTTTTCATGTTCATATAATCGTCAATAGATTGACGTGTAGGATCATATGACGAAGATGAACTGGGTGATTTTTTCTTCACAGTTGGTATAGATGGTTTCGTAAAACTACCTGAACTGTGATCACCACTTGACCGGGAGAGGGAACTGATGTCTGCTAATTCCCCAGATGCAATCGAGGGGTGAGATGACTTTGAAGACACTGGGCTAGTTTCCGCTTCATCACTGATGAAGGATGTACCCACTACCTCTGAGTTCTGCAAAGAGAAAGAACAAGATACTGTACATTAAACTCTTATTAATTTCACAGGATTTAGCTTAACATATAATTAGATATTGTGTTTTATCTATTTGAAATCAATATTTCCCTATTTTATCATTATGAAATAGCAGTGCATAACCCAGTGTCCAGCTTAACCCTACTCTATTTTTAGCTGCATCACATAACTGGTCACTTCCGGTCAGTAGGCTCATTTCTGATTTTGTTGAAGAACTCCTTCATTACCCAGCCCTTTTCTGATTTATATATAGCAGCTGCACTGCTGATCTGCATCTTCTTTAATTCATGATTTAACTAAAGTAATTCATGTTAATGAAAGCCTGGATTACTCACCATGTTCATAATATCCATTTTTCCTGATGAAAAAACTTTGTAGGTCGTGAAATAATTAACTGTGTGCTTCACTGTTATTTGCCGGACTTCCTCACCCTGTTGTAAAGTAAAAATGAAAAATAAGTTAAAGCTGCATTATGTTCCTTTTTTCTCTGACACCACACAATATGACACCTTGAGCACAGCAGAAATGTAATCAAAATATCATAATGCTGCATATAAAAATGACACAGCCACAGTTACGCTATCATACCAAGGGAGTTTTTTTTTTAAATATTGAGTATGCATTCTCAAATTATTAATTCATTGATAAAAGTAATTTCTTTCGCAACTGACCTGTGGATGATGCTGCTCAGTCTGACTTGCCAGATACCTCTCCATTTGAGGAGACTGCACCAGTGTCTAAAATGTGAGTGAATGTGCTTAATAAAACAGGCAGCCAAGTAAAATTAACCGAGCTGAGCATTATTCCAAAATGTTTAAGAAACAAGTGTTGTCATCGCCAGTTGGAATTTTTGATATTTATCATTCTGTTCAATATTTCAATAATTTGTAAGCTGCAATTCATAATAAATGCCCCCTACCTACTACATGTACCTACAATTTACAAACATGATCAAAACCACCAACGGCACAACTACAAACCCATGTTTGTTGTAGCCTGTGACGTTTCACAATTTTGCAACATAATATATGTACATGGACTCAAGTATTTAAAGCTGGATTGTCACACAATATGACAGTGACAAAAAATCGGTTGCATTAATTTCATTGTCTTCTAAAAAATGTCTTCTAAAAAATTTATTGAATGTCATCAGGGTTTTGCTATTCACTATTTCCCTACAAAATAATTATACTTCCCCATGCACTTAATTTTTAATTCCACAAAAAATTCTGGTTTGTTTACATAACATTATGCATTATATGGCCAATGGGTTGAAAACGAGGCACAAACGAATGTCATGAGCTTCATTAGCATCATTGCTTCTACTACATTTTATACACAAAACCTTCAAAAATTCAATGTTCATTATACACAAAAGTGTGTTGGTATTTCGATTATGACATGGATTAAAACAATTCTGAATTGAAATTTTACTAAAATGACTTTGAAATCGCGAATCAGCGACGCTCTCCAGTACTTGCCAAGGCATAATTAGCCTAAATGTAAACAAAGTTGATGCAGTAAATTCCTCCAATATTTATACATTTAGTACAATCTAGACAATGGGGGTTCTTTATTCCTCAGTTAGAAGCATTTTCTTTGATTTGGATAGCTTTTTTAGTGGTACAAAAACCGTTTGACAATCCAGCTTTAAGAAAAGCTTGAAATGAGAATGTAAATGTTTACCTGCGTAGACGAGGCCTGCAAATCCTGGTATCTCCTCCTTGTTTTTTCACGGATTGCCCTCATTGTATTCAGCCTGGTTATTCCACCGGAGCCTTCACCAGCGCTGTGTGGAAAGGTTGGCCTAATCGGATTTGTTGATCTCATCCTACCACCAGCTTCAGGCGCTGAATTACTGAAATACCTGGGCTTTTCCTCAGCTGACTTAACCTCTGGTTCTTTTGGAGTTTCTCCTGAGCTTCCAGTATCCATGACAAGTGACCTCATGGCTTCCTGTGGTGTTGACGCTTCACCAGGGGTCTGAATACCCAAATATTGATGACAATTTAAGAAACAGCGCAACTTGACTGAATGTGTCTCACCCAAATATCACCCAAGCACCCATAACATGTAAATATTTACAGAGGTCAATCATCTAGATTACATAAATTTTTTATGAATTTTGTCAATCAACAACCAGGCAAACACTACCTGTTCAGGTGATGAATGATAAGTATTTCAATGTCCATTTTATCATAGCATCTTTTGTAATCATTACCTGAGATGAAAACCAATATGTACTAAAGTCAACAATCCACAAGTATCCCCTTCATAATTCATATCGTTTACTACCCTCAGGTAGAAGGTTGCGATATGAAAGGGCACGCACAGCCAGCTACTCCATACCATACAGTATTAAACTTATGAACGGTCGTTTCAAAACCAAATTTCATATAATTTATGATGAATAAGTTTCTGTTATCTGTTAATAATCTACCTTTGAACGATTGACGGAATCTGCCTCAGCTTGCCTCAGTCCTGTGTATTCATACTCCTGAGTGACGGACTGATCATGATCATCAATCAATGTCGGGGGGCCCAGGTCAATCTTTTCAGATTTCTCCTTTTCCTCTGGAGATTCAGCATGGAGCCTTTTACTTGGTTTTTCTTCCTCGTTGTCTAGTTTTCTTTTACGAGGTCTACTTGGTTCAGAGACACCAGGTTGGCTCTCAAAACCAAACGGATCATCTCCGCTGTTAAGGAGAATGAAACTATTGTATTTGTATCATAAGCCCAATGTTATATTACTATACTTGAAGATAAGATACCTTTTTTGGAGAAAAAGGTATCTTATCTTAAACTCTACTGAGGTGACGTACAGAAGTTAAAAACCACAGCGACGTAGTTCTGTTGAATGAAGTTTTCCATTACAATAACAGATAAATTGGGCAGAGGTGTTGCCACCTACTATCAAATAGTCAGCTATGCGCGCTAGGAAAGGTGCAATTTTATGGTTAGATTAATAAAATCACAATACACATGAAGAACTAACACCAATGATTGCAATCATTATATGACATCATACATTGCCATTATGACATCATAGCTGGTGAACTTGGATCTACTTTTCCCATGATTCCTTGCAATTAGTATCCATTTAAAAGGGGAGACTTCTCTAATTAGGTTCTCTGTGAGGTTACCTCGAGGAGTCTGGAGCAAGTTTCTTTGCCTCGGCTTCTCTTCTTTGTCGTACAGCTTTCTTGAAGACCGAATAGTTCTTCTCCGAGCCTTCAGGAACTTCTTCTAATGTCGGCCCTGTTGTATTGAAGTACATAAAATTGATGAAAAAGTGAAGGTCACGGTGTCACATCCTGACCTTTAATACAGGCTAGAAACAGCAGATAGCAGCCACTCATTTACTTCCACTATTTGTACAACAGGAATTTGAAAAATGGTGACGTTAATTCAGTCATGCACGTAACACAAGGAAACCACAATTACCTACACTGGCATTACATTCATCTGGGGCATTTTACGCCGAGTGAACAAACAACTTTTTAGGAAAGCATTAATTGTTGCTTCTTGTAAACAAGACTGCCTTTTATTTAGGCCAAAAACACAGCACTAGCTCTAGTAAAATTAAGTTAAAGAATGTTTTGCACATTCATCTATACTAGGGAGAGAACAAAAACTAATCTTAAATATGCCTGAATTTCTGATTCTTTTAGCAAGATTGCCACAATTTCATTAGCAAGGTTGCCACATTTATTTAGACCTTAAGTATAATCAAGGTATTGTATAACATTTTACTAGGTTGAAGAATGAAGCAGATACACATATTCAATACACAAATTTCAATAAAATAAATCCCACTTACGGTCAAAAGTAAACCTGGGTTGAGATGGACTCTCTGTCTCCCGTTCGTATGTTGCTCTGCAAGACATACAAAATGAAGCTATTCATACTGATAAAATCACATTTTACAATTTCACCACAGTGGCATTTGGATCTATGCACAAGGTGGCCTAATTAAAGACAAATACAATAGAGTCGGGTCAGCAAATTGAATTAAATTGAAAAGAGGTTTATTCAGTAACTTTCAAAATAACATGAAGCATACAGTAGACATATATAAGTTTCAGTTAAGCCAAACATGATACATTTACAATCAATTTCCAATTTGCTCGAAGACGCAATTAACCCGTCCAGATATCTGGAGATGCTTTTCCCCAATCACAGATATCACGTCCACCATAGAGACAGACAGACAAACTAACAGATTTATATCTATTCTAGACTGTATTAATGACAAACAAGAAACTCACTCATCTATTGAGGACGTCTGTGGCCGTGATTCTTGACTGGGAGTCACTGGGCAGGCACTAGTGCTTGCTACAGGTTCAGGTTGTGCCTCTGGTTCTTTTTCTGTTGGCTCATCAGGGTTCTGAGTATCACTCGCCAGCGTCTTTTGGGGTGCACCAGATACTGTAGATGATGGTAACCAACTTTGCGACTGTGACAATTGCAAAACCAAGTTCTGTGAATCAACACTCTCTGAAATTAAATTTAGTACACAAAATGAATAAGCTATTTCCATTAGCTATTTAGAGAGAGCATTTTGACTTGTTAATAAGTCACAGGTGATAACACAATACACATGTATTTGCGCATAACAGTTTATTTCTATTGTTTCTTTGGTTCGTAACATTGTGAAATATGGACTTATCATCTTCACCATTCACAATAGTCGTGATATGGATAACTAGCAAATTAAATGAAATTGTTCCAGTCGCTGAGACAACTGTGGAATTTTGACAGATAATGTGAACTTCATAAAGCAAGGCCACTTCTCTGCACAGCTATGCTGGGCGGCCTTGCCTGATTCAACCAGGGTTGGGAATTTTTTTTATTTTAATCAGATTTAAAAAAAATTCAAATCAGATTAATTTTTTTTAATGACAAAGGAATAGTACTCTGAGATAATATAATATTGCTGAAAGAGTCATAAAATATTTTGAAAACCTGTTACAACTACATCAAGCTAGTTTTTAACATTGAAAATGCCTACAAAAAGCTAAAATCATAATAATCATAACACACTCAAAAGATAAAAGGTTGCACAATAACAATAACATAATTCTTTTCATACTGTCATATAGTACAAGATACCTCACCTACTAGCGAGAAATTCCCTTCAGCTCATTTGGTTAGAGCGTTGGTTTTTAGGTTGCAATATAACAATACATTTACACAGTTATCGCTGTGTACAAGTTGACCGCTGGCGCCATCTATAGTGATTTTAATTAGTGTATAAAATCTCATTTGAGCGTTAAAAACGCTCAACCGCCACCGCTGACAAACTTTGCTGTGCTAAAAATGGCTACATTTTGTAAACAATATCGCTGATTTGGCAATCCACAGATCTTTGCGACCAATCAGACTGATATGCATAAACTAGGTGATTAAGCCCATTTCTAGCAAGGCCACCCGGCAAATGCTTTGCTTTAGGAAGATGCCTCAATGTACAAGCAATAACATCGCAACTTAGTTAACCTAATGATTATCCACACAGGGGTAATGACTAAATGAAGCAAACTACAAATAAATATAACCTTCTTTGACTCCATGAATTGGGCACACCAAAGCAATGGACGCCTGTGTCACGGGCGTTTCTTCGTCAGTCTTCTCTTCATCTGCTTTCTCTTCTTCTTCAGCTTTCCCCTCTTCTTCTTTGTCTGCAGGTATAGTCTGAAATCAGTGAGAAAATATTCTGGTTCACAACAGACAACCACCTTTAATCACTCAGATATCATGACACCATTTTCACATTCCAGATATTCTCTAAATTAATGGCAGACGATCTGCCTGTTATCCCATATTATTTTGAGAATAAAGACTATCATGCCTCACTCAGTCTGCAGCTTTTACAGTATCATAACTTTAAGGGATGATACTACTTCTACTTCAAAACTTGTCATGTAGTGAAACTAGTGATAGTGACATGAGAAAATCCCGGCGCGCTAAAACTTCACTTTATCTAGTGGTAGAGGCATTGGCTAGTTTGCAATACATTACCTGGTATTCTCATTGAAAACAAAGCAAACAGTCTTTTTATATTAAGCAAAAACAAGTGCATTTAACAAAGTACATCTTCGTAGTTTTTTTGTTGTACATAGAACAGAATTTACCGAAGAAGGGGCAACAATACGGTCTCCATCATTGGATTCAGATGATTCTCCCTGTTGTCCAATACTCCCAGTTATGCTTAATGATGCTGAGGGTGCCCACTGTTGAGGCTGAAAAAGAGAGGATGTCTTAGAATCTTAGTCATCACAGACCTAGTGCAAAATTAATGAAACCTTTGATATCATATTTAGTCTTACGTTAAATACAAGAGCTCTATACTAAAAATTATAATTTTTTAATTAATATTCATCTTGTATTTGGCAGATGTTGTGAGCATTCTCTGAAAATTTGAGGCAAATCATTTTGATTTTATAACCAATGAACATCCAAACAAAGGCATCTTTTACTCCATTTTTAGTGCAAAATTTAGAAGTTGCTCCATTCATTCGTTGCAAATTTATTGATCTATTAGAAAAAGATAGTAGCATAAAATCATGATATTATATGTTCTTAATATAATTTCAGACTATTGTGATAGCCAAACAAGAACAGAAAATGGGTGTCCCAAGTGTTATGCCCAAATGTCGATGTTCTAAAATTCTCTGCCCCAGCCTATAAAGTAAACAATCCTTTGTACTAGCAAGACATTAAATGATTGTTGAATTGTGTTAATTTTCTTAAGATTCATGAGCAAACAGTAAAAATAAGAAATTATGATACTACAATATTAAGGATTAACTTACGAAAACCATAAAATATAACGCTTGGGACATGTCACACTTCATTATTTTTGCACTAGGCCATAATCGTCATGGTACCCACATAAAATTAGCAATGTGAATGAAGATTTCTGTATCAGAAGTTAGTAAAAGACAGATACAGTCAATAACACTAAAATTACCTGCGTTGCACCTGTGCCGGCTGAGTTACTAGAAGAATCATTTTTGGGATTAGTTTCATTTGGATTACCATCACTTTTGCCCTGATTGCCATTCCCATGTTGCCTGATACTAGCGCCACCAATTAACTGCTGAAAATATAGTAAATGCGCATCATATATTAAAAGTATACTTAACAAATAAAATAAAATAGCAAGTATTTTTTTCATTCGTTCTATACCTTTTGTCTCCTTGGAGACATAGTAGGAAATTTAAGATGACGCCTGCTCCGAGGACTGCGATACGACACTGTAAGAACATGAAAAGCAAATTAATCTTAAATTAATTCTCTGTTGTTGTAACCTAATTTAAGTAGTGTTTCAAAACCATGAAGATGTATGGGATTTAGTTGGTAATCATACCTGAAGGTCCTTCAGTAGCTGTGGGTGAAGTTGGCACCATCATTGGGATTTCATAATCCTGTGACGGCGGAACGACATCACTGTAACAACAAAGTAATTAGGTTTTTAATCATAATAATAATCTTCATTTGTCAAGAGCAAAATTATTACACAAAAATCTCAAATGCGCAGTAAAAACAATTATAAAAAAAAACTATTTAAAAATCGCCATAAAAATTATAAAAGAATTGAAAAATTAAAAAATATATGATCACAATATAGGAT
This sequence comes from Alitta virens, assembly GCA_932294295.1. Lineage (NCBI taxonomy): Eukaryota > Metazoa > Annelida > Polychaeta > Phyllodocida > Nereididae > Alitta > Alitta virens. The sequence continues at coordinate 10,819,547 of OW028577.1, read as the reverse complement.
TGACAAAAAATTGAAAAGAATAAGGTGAATATTGAAAATTACAATTAAATAATCAAGAGTCTGCAAATGCAATTCTAAAAAGATAAGTTTTCAGACTAGATTTAAAACTGGTAACTGTCTCATGTAAAGTGGAAGCTGGTTCCAGAGTTTGGGGTCCACTTACAGCAGTCTCACATCAGACGTTACAAAACTAGACAATTGATGTACTAAAGTTAAACAACTTACGAGTCATCAACAGATTCCATTACATATGATGTTTGGCCCGAGAAATGTAGAGTTCCAAGATGTTCTGCAGGCGTCAAAACAAACCGATCCTCAGCATCATCTATAACATCATTAAATATTGTCCACAGGTCAAAACAACCATTATTCTCAGTCCCAAGTTGTTTAATGAATTTCTATCTGACCTACCCAATTATCTAAAGGAATCAAATGGTGTAGCACTTAGTAATCTCATGCTCACACATATTTCATATGCTGACGACATTATTCTACTTGCACATTCTGCAACATCACTCCAAAGCAGCATAATTTCTCTCCATGAATTTTGCAAAAAGTGGCATCTAATTGTGAATGTAGGAAAAACTAAAATAACGAAATTTGGCAATAATACACAAAATCAATTTTACTATGATACCCAAGAAATTCTAATGAGCTAGAATCCATTGCTAAAACATTCAAATCTAAAATCTATGAGAAATGTCAGGAAACTATACTAGCTGAAATCAATGACTCTACACTACAGCCAAAACTTGGTCTTATAAACTCATCAAGACTAATTACAGGCTAGAACCCTACCTTCTACTACACCTTAGCAGAAAGATGTCTAATAAAATAGCCAGATTTAGAGTAAGCTCACATAATTTACGACTTGAAATAGGTAGACATGAAAACCCTATATTGCCTAAAATGCCATATACATGAAAGAGAAGATGAAAAACATTGTCTCATAGTATGCCCACATAACACACTTAGCCGTGAGGACCACTTTAAAATAGCTAATTATCACATGGAAAATTTTGAGCAACTAAACAAAGAAGACAAATTTAAGACCAACATGAAGTCAAAAGAACCTGAGTTGTTAAAATCCCTTGAAAAAGTTCTTGTAAATATTGATGCCTAATGAATGTTTGGGTCATCATCTATCATCGAGCATTAACCATCACCCCCCAAACTAGCAGTTTCTGCACTATAAGTATTGTGATCTATGTGCTTTTACATTCATGTATATAACTGTTGACTATGCCTTGTTGTATATACTCCTAAATTCAAATTTTGTACTTGAATTAACATTGTGATAATGAACAGTATTAACTGCAGTAATATATGTATTTAGGGTTACTGTATACATGTGATATATCATATATGTCTATATATATTTAATAGGGCTGTACACCGGTTCTTGATATACCGTTTATACCGGTATCAGGATAATGATAACCGTTATGTAATAATAACGGTACACTAAACAATATGCAGATCGGCCTTTTGGACAAAAGACACCTGTGATGCCTAGATGTTTTGGGTGCTTTTAAAGAAAATTGTGCTCTGAGTCTAATTACATGAGGACTTAACTCAAGTGACTAAAGTTAAAATAATGACTTGTTCATTAAATTCAATATTCTCTTATCATTATATTAGCTTATCATAGGTTTTATAATACATTTTTTATTTTGTTCTGACTGACATAGTTTAATGATACGAATCATGATACGTATCGTATCGGTTTTACTGTATCGTGATACGTATCGTATCGTTTTGAAGATAAAGGTGTACAGCCCTAATATTTAACAAATTTATGTACACAAAAATTAATGTTTATATTACCGTGCTATTGTTCAGCAACTGGGACCATGGATATGTAGATAATCTATTGATAATGTATACCTTTAACTTTTATACCAGGCAGATATATATTGAATATGGAAATAGTGAGTAGAAGTAGACGTAGTACATGTTTTTTGTTTTTTTTTCGGTTATTTTTGACAAATGTATCATGTATGATATTACTGTGTCAATAAAAGCATATATATATTAATTTTCAAGTAATGTCAGAGAATGAGATTTATCAAAAACCTAGGCTCATACCTTCAGCAAATTCCTCTGCTTCATTATTCTCTCTTTCAGCCATTTCCTGGGTAGAAAGTATTTGCAATCGTCTGGGTTGTTGTTTCATTCTAGCACTGCTGTAATTTATCAAATCAGAGAAAACAATTTTCAGCAAAAAAATACAGAAATTGTACAGTTACAGAAATAATGTTGAATTATTACATAGATATAGAGTTTTAACAAGCCAGAGTTTTATATAATTGTATTCACCTTGATCTGAGTTTCACTGTTGTGTTGAGGTCACCCTCAGACGATGAAGCTGTGTTGCTCATCGAGCTAGTTTCACTGCTCAGCAGTTTGGCATTCCTGCCTATTGAACCTGAAATAGTTTCCAATGATATCAGAGCAAGGATAGGTTTAAAATTATGAAGTAAAATGCCTATGTGAGTTTCAACATTTTTTCACCAAAAATAAATACATGCAGCGTTATGAAAATAAAACAAACCAAAATAAAACCAGCCAAGGAACACGCTTGTGAAAGAGGAATACATTTACGAATGGATAGAGTTGATTACTAATTCCAGAAAAGTGAAGAGAGTACACATGATAGGTGTGATTTGGTAAACTCAGAAAACAGAACCACAGCCTCTTCAATTAATGCAAAATCTGTATCAGGTATAATTTCCATGTTAAACTGAATTCAGTTTCAGTCAATGAGACATTAATTTTAAATGCTGTTCCTCTTCTCAAGACAAGAGTGCCCCTTTGGATCTATCTACCTTTAGGTCCATTAACACCCTCTCCATCAGTGCTGTCACTGACGACAGCAGTAGGAGCATCACTCATCCCTGTTTCGCTTTCTGAACTTTGGTACTGGTTCAGATCTACAAGATCCATGACACCAAATTTTAAGATTATTATCAACCAAAAGGACCACCAAATGGAATTTTTAATTTTTTTTTTTGCACTACAAACACAAAGTTAACCATGCTAGAAAATCCAGTAATGATGCAGAAATTACCAAGTTAATAAAAAGAAAATATCAGAATACTAAATAAACTGCAAATCTAAGACTGCATAATGTATCAAAATTGTGATATATATAGTGCTTACTATTGATTTTAAAATTTTACAGTTAGGACTACATAAAAAAGAGACAGCTACTGCCAAAACACATGGTGGTGTAGAGAAAATAACATGCAATAACACAGAAAATAAGTTAGAAAAAAAACACAAAAAAAAACCCCAAGACTTTCTACCTATTGTGGGGTAAATACTGCTTTGCTGACCATCCTGCCTGGGAGTCCTTGAAGAGCTCACTTCCCCAACTTTCATAAGAGTCGGTACGCTGTTATCCGATGATGTGGTCTCCTCTGCATTTTCCTCCTCCGAGTCCTCGTTGAAATCAGGGAGTTCACCTGGACCATCAGGGTCATTGCCACCAGGTCCATCCCCACCACCGGCGCCACTGCTCATGCCGCCCTCCCCTGGCTGAGGAACACCACCTTGTGACATTCCAACTCCACCACCTCCTCCAGATGTCACTACTGAACTGGTGCCGCCACCTGTAATTTAAAACAGTTCAACACTCAACCATGAGCAATTCATAAGTTTTGCAAAACAGACAATAGGGCATGTAAGTGACGACGAAGGTATGATTGAGTTCAGACTGCAAATCTAATAATGTTTGAGCATCACCTTTTTGGGCCCCACCACTGCCATATCTGAATAAGGCAAGAAAATGGACAAGACGAAATCCGAACGGTGGGATATTTATCAATGGAAGTGCACATGTAATCATCATCAGGAGAATCAGGAATAGCATTTTCTTGACATATCCATCACTCACAGGCCAATAATAGTCAAAATCGAACATAAAAAGATGGGTTTAGTAATGCCAAATCCTCGCCTAACTCTGGTCCATTACTCAACTGCTATGTACATGTGCAAATGGTCTAAACTGTCATTTTGGGTTTAAAGCTTACTTTAGATTTAGAAGATGCTCTTCCTCAGATAAAAATTATACGTTGTCAAGCAGTGATTTTGTAGCTATCCATACTCAAACGCAGGAGAAAAAAAAATCAATCTACTTGCCCTAATAAACTCACGATCAAATACCAATCATATCAAATCTGTGGTACTCTGATAATAAAATTGTATAATTACCATTATTCTGATTATTTGAAGTTTGATCATCTCCAGCAGCTGTTCGGTATGATTGCCCATTCCTGTTACGTCTCAACCTGGATCCATGTCCAGCATTTACCTGATTAAATATAAATAATATAGAAATTAAATTATGGAAAATGTCATACTACTAAAATTAAATCCAAATAAATAAACAGACTTAATTACCATTTTATCATTGTTATCGTTATTGTTGCTTAAAGCATGAAGTTGTTGATATAACTCTGTTGGATTAACTAATTCAGATTCTTGTGTCTGGGATCCAAGAACTATGAATGATGTATCATCACCTTCAGAGGTTTCCATCCAGACTGAAGTATGAAAAAAATATATAAAAAAATAAAATAAGTAAAAAGTCTCTGTTGACAATAACTATATATATCTACAGAAGATATGTATATCAATCCCCTCCACACTAACAACTTGATATTTGTCATATATATTTTTAATAATTTAAATTATAAATGAATATATCGCAAACCTTCAGATATCTAAATAAATCACCGACATTAAGTATTCAAACGACTGTCGTGACCAAGTTCTGAGCTGGCAGTCTCTGGAGAGCGTTTATATATACACCGGTTAGCCGGCAAACTGAACTTGTCCAGGCTTGTTATTATAAAAAAAACTAGTTACCCAAATATCGCCCTAGAACACTGTGACTGGCTTGATTTGGGAGTTCATTTAAGCTTCATACGCATAATGATGCTTTATTTAATGAATGGTTACGATGGATCTTCTCAACCTAAAGCCGTATACGGCTAAGTATTTTGATTTATTCGCTGTTAGCTGCTGTTACCGGGTTAGGACAATACATACAATTTCGCGCCCCAGTTCCTGCGCTAAATGGTAATCTCGCTCTTTCTCGTCAGCTCCGAGGAATCTCGCCGGAAGTCGGCCTTTTTCTAGCCCGTTGTGGATGGTGCTCATAAGGCACTGAAATGAAGGTAAACAATGTCAATTAATTTGCGTTATAGTGACTTGTCATCAAAAATATGACATGGAATTTGAAGTAAACAATGTCCTTTACCTTTGTAAGGCAATCTTAACACCCAAAAGCGCTTATTTACCAATGGATGGACTTCGATAAAAGATTAGTCCCCTGCCGCTGGCGGCCACTCACGTTGACAGTTGCAGTCGACCCAACAGTGCAGTGTGTATTGGCCAGTTGTGTGACAGAGTATAGGGTTGTGTTGGTGATAAAACCATTCTCGGGAAATGCTGATACGTGCCAAAACTGAAACCGTCGGAGTTTACTGTATTTTGTTAATTTGAGGGAGGTAAATTGCGTGATCAGGAATGACATGTCAGAGTCAGACTTGTGATAATACTGAGGCTCATTTCACATTTACAGTTGAACATCTCATACCCGGCCACAGGGTGCCAAAAGCTCCTTGAAGTTGATGATGAACGTAAACTTAGGACATTCTATGACAAAAGGATCTCTGCTGAAGTTGCTGCGGACTGTCTTGGAGATGAATGGAAGGTAAGGCATATTTTCAGTGATTAATCTATTGTAAGCAAACCTGTGGCAGTGTAACATTGTTACAGTTAAACTGAATTGATCAACTGACTAATGGCTTATTTTGCATAGGGCTATGTTGTCCGTATCGGAGGTGGCAATGACAAACAGGGCTTCCCCATGAAGCAAGGTGTTCTCACCACTGGCCGTGTCCGTTTGTTGTTGGGCAAGGGCCACAGTTGCTACAGACCACGTCGTACCGGAGAGCGCAAACGTAGATCTGTCCGTGGATGCATCGTTGATGGAAACTTGTCTGTTCTCAGCTTGATCATTATCAAGAAGGGTAAGTAATTTTATGTATGCCATTTGAGTAATTGTTTTTCAGTGTGTTCTTTCAAGGTGTTTTCTATGATTTTATTGTGTTTATTTGTACAACAGGTGAACAGGAGATTCCCGGTTTAACCGACAGCACTGTCCCTCGTCGTCTTGGTCCTAAGAGAGCAAGCAAGATCAGGAAACTGTTCAACTTGGGCAAAGAGGATGATGTCAGACAATACGTTGTCCGACGACCACTGCAGCCCAGGGAAGGTGAGTTAACCTGTAGTAAAGAAACCCATATATGAATGAGAATGACTAGACTTGCAGTTGTTAAAAATGTATGGACAAATTGCCTGCTGTTGCATGCTTCTTCCATGGAATGACAGTATTGGGGTGGGGGGGGGGGGGGGGGGGTCAGCTGATTATAATGGTATAGATTCTGTCCGTAGAGAGGCAGAGATATAATTATTAAGTTTTTGTCATTCAATTTTAATCATTTCCAAATTATAGTTAAATAATGCCAAATTTCTCTCTTCCTGAAGTCATTCTTTCACCTGTCTAAAAAATTGGCCTTTACTACAAAAAAAGAATTGTTGCATTCTGATTTGAGGTGCCCTCCTAGCCCTTTGCCAGGGATCTCGCCCAACTTTGAAAATGATTAGCCACGGTTAGATAGATTGTACAGTACAAGTAAGTCCAACAAGGTGTTGGTCTGTTCACATTGTTACTGGTCCATAACTAAGCGCAATCCCTATTTTGATGAAAATTACAATTCCTGGTATAAGATTTTTCTACCTGCCTAATGATAGTTAACAAAATAACAGACCAAATTTCAAGGAACTATTTAATAGAAATTTAGGATTTAAGTTTTAAGCTTACCATTATGAGGAAGAAACACATTTTTCAAAGAATTCTTGTTTCGCCACACGTGATTGGTTAATTAACACCGGCGTTCAGTGAATCAGAGAAGAGCTTACATATGCCTGACCTTGACCTATCCGGCATGTCGGACTGCAATCAACTTGACAGAATTTAACTTAAAAAACCAAAAATGTATGTTGTGAGTCGCACAGCTAAGTGTTAAAAGTCATGTGGGCGAGCGGGCGAGTGCCAAGTACGAACACTGAATTAGCCACAAATGATAAAGAACAAAATTAGGTTAGCTACATGGCTATTGGATTAGCATAATGCTACGTGGCTAATGCTAGAGAGAACCCTGCTTTGGACCCTTTGATACCTGTAGAGGTAGTCCTGTGGCCTGCCATTTCTAAAGAAGACCCTGTCCAATCAGAGCATGGTTATCCTTTGCTTATTAGCCTAGCATGGATAACCGGAAACCCGTTATTTCAAACACCGGTATCAGGGTTATCAGATGCAGTCAAAAGCTATTGTGTTAAGGCATGGATGACAATACACCAGCAATATATATGCTGTGTGGCATACTTCAGTTTTGCTGTCAGTTATCATGAAAGGCAACATTTTATGAAGCTAATTTAATTTTGAGAAAGTAGACAGTATATACTGTGTTTATACATACTTTTATTATATATACTACTATGCTTCGTTGATATTCATCCTGTGATATATGGATGCTTGTCATATTAAATATTTACTTGCTTTTTTTTTATGACCTTCATCAAACTTTTTTTAACTTCAGGTAAGAAGCCACGCTCGAAGGCACCCAAGATCCAGCGTCTTGTTACTCCTGTTGTCTTGCAGCGCAAGAGGCACCGTATGGCTCTGAAGAAGAAGAGGGCTGCCAAGAAGCGTGAGGACGCCGCCGATTATGCCAAGCTGTTGGCCCAGAGGATGAAGGAAGCCAAGGAACGTAAAATGGAGCGCAGGAGATCTGCCTCTCAGTCCAAAAGCCGGGGAGACTCTTTGAGAGAATCTATAAGCAAGAAGTGAATATGACCACTGCTTAGTCAAAAAATAAATATTTCAAGGGAATTTCAGTCTTTGTGAATACTAAGGTATGAAACAGTTCGCTCCTACAACTTGTGAATTTCATCAAATGAATCAACTCTACAGAATTAAAACTGCTTTTGCCGTGGGAAGTTTATGCAGTGGGAAGTTGAGATAAGATCTGTGCCATTATGTCAAGATTTATGAGACCCAAAAATCTCAGAATTTATGCTTTATTAACGCTATCAATCAAATCCCATTTCACCCTTGTCCTGAAAATTTTACAAATCGATTAGCTGGAAAATGTCTGGACCCACCAGTGTTATGTGCATCAGATTTCAACCTATTTAGCAGGTTCAGATTTATTTTTAGGCCAGTAGTTCAGCTTTACCTGAAAATGCAATGGTTCGATTGCGATTAAATTCTAGCAGCGGAAGATTACATTCAAGTGGCAATTTAGGTTATGTTGCCTGTATGTTGCCTGTTCCTTGCAAACGGATGTCATTCAGTTGTCAAATCTGGTTGCCCTCCACCATGGCCTAGAGTACTGCGACCACCTGCATGCATCTTTCCATCACTCTTGTAGAAGCGGTGACTTAAATTATATTTATCATGAAAATACTTGGCCCAGAGAGTATGTGAATTTTATCAAAATTGGACTGTGAAGAAAATGCTAGCCCATAGAGTATACGAATTTCATCATAAGGCTATGCCAATACCTATTGGCATACACTTGTTTTTGTAAATGTAATTACAAATCCTCAAGGTCACAGAAACTTGCAAAGTTTAAACTTTTTCGGATTCAAATAATTCCTAATAAAATAATGGCTTATCCCATTGACTTGAAAAAATTACCAAAAATGTAAAGGTTAAACGAACTTACCTGTAAGTGACGTTTGACCTGAATTCTCTTGATCTTCTTGTAGTCCAGGGGAGTTCACACGAGAGAGCAGCGCGAGCGTCAGGCATTTTTGGAAGCAAATATAGGCAGCCAGGTTTGACCCCAGCAGGGATGGGAGAGGTGGGCGTGTGAATCCCCTGGACTACAAGAAGATCAAGAGAATTCAGGTCAAACGTCACTTATACCCAAAGTAGTCCCTTTTCTATTGTTCTTTGCCGGGATATAACTGGCCAGTTTGGCATGTTATCTCCTGGCTTTGGAGCAGTAATATCATTCATGAACAACTGCTAATATAGGGATTAGCAAAAAAACACAAACAATGAATGCAGAATTAATCCCTTAAGGTCTGCTTAGTTTTAAAAGCACAACAAAGAGTAAATCCTCTTTAGGATTGTTTGCCTTAGCATTTGTTATTTCTTGTTTGCTGTTGTTGTTGCATAGTTTCATCCATATCACAATCTTCGCAAAATCAAATCATCCATGAAAATAATCCCACAATTACAGCTAAAATATGGCATTATAAATTGCGAAAAAGCCACTATTGAATGCGCATTGGGTATAAGTCAGTTACTTACAGGTAAGTCCGTTTAACCTTAACATTCTCTATCACTTCCCGTAGTCCAGGGAAGTCCCCACGAGAAATTTAAAGCTGTCAAATCTGGCTGGACTAAGGAAAAAAGAACAACAATGAGGAACTAGTTGAAAAATTTTTTTATCCCTTAAACCCGAATACTGGAACTATTTCAAACAGTAGTGTCACCGTGAACAGCTGGTGCACTCAACACAGCTACATCAAAACTAACGGAATCTTTAGAGCTAGTTGACAAAGGTTTGTCGTAAAACCAGGCAAAGACATTGTCCCCGGTCCAACCCGCAGTGTCCAGGATCTCCTTCAGAGGTGCCCCCCCCCCCCCCCTCTTTTTGCTGCAGAAGTACTGGCACTGTGTGTTGAATGCGGAGAGTACAGTGTTGTGTCGATGCCTGCGGCAGATAATACTACTTTAGCCCAGCGGGACAAAGTGTCCTTGCTGGCTGAACCATAGGGTTTCTTGAAACAAATGAATAAGGAGCGTGCATCCTTGCGGACAGGGGCAGTCCTCTGGATGTAGGCTTGCAACAATGAAAAAATACATAAACGTTCATCGGATGGAAAAGCCCGTAATACTACAGTAGGGTTCTTGTAATCCGGACGGGTTTGTTTGAGCAAATCATTAATAACAAAGGAATAACAATTTCTACTAACATGCATGTTATCTAGTGACCTTAATGATAAAGTTTGTAGACGTTGGCCTGACACCAGCAGAGTCAACATTACAAGTTTCAATGTCAGTTTTTTGAGATCCAGTTTATTTGGAGGATGCCATTGGCTTAGGAGTGTTAGCACCACACTGGGGTCCCATGTGTCTGTATAGCGGGGGGGGGGGGCAGGTGGACGGATGTTGAAGGCCCCACGCATATAAGTTTTCACCAAGTGGTGTTTGCCAAAAGGCACACTGTCAATGGGAACGAGTATTGAAGACAGCGCAGACCGAGCTGTGTTCAAGGCATTGTAGCCTAACTGTCTGTCTATGCGCAAGGTCTCTAAGAATTCTATGGCAGTTGTATAATTGCACTGGAAGGGATGTTTGTTATGCACAGCACAATATTGGTGCCAGGCTTTCAGATATGAATCATACTGCTTGTGAGTTGATGGACACTTGGCTTGGAGCATCACTTCTGCTACCTGTCGTGAAATCCCTTATTGCTCATAGAATTGTCTGAGACCATGCACACAAGTAAAGTCCGTTTGTCTGCTAGCGGTTGGGTCTGCTCGAGGGCATGATGGAGGACGAGGGTTTGAGGCCTGGTACGTATGCGGAGGGGAGTCTGTAGAAGCATCTGATGGAGGCGAGAGAACCAGGGTTGCGTTGGCCACTCGGGTAGAACGACGATGGCCAGTGCTTGGTCGAAGGTGATTTTCTGTAAAACTCTGCCGACAATGCTGAAGGGTGGAAAAGCATACACCATGTTAAAGGAAGACCAGTTTAGCGTAAACGCATCTATGGCTAAAGCCCCAGGGTCTGGTTGCCAGGCGCAGTAAGGTTGCACCTGAGGGTTAAGCCTGGATGCAAATAAGTCAATGGATGGTGTTGAGTAGTGCTGGCAGATAGTGCGGAACCACCTGTTGTTGAGGGCCCATTCTGTTGTGTCATTGAATATCCTTGATGCTAAGTCGGCCTCTACATTGAGCACCCCAGGACAGTGAGCAGCCGATAGCCAGTTGTCTGTTTGCATGGCCCATAACCAAATCTGTCGTATAATAGTGTTGCAGTTTTGTGAGTGGGTGGAACCTTGGCGATTTATGCCAACAACCGTTGTTGTATTGTCACTCTGCACAAGTATGTGAGTCTTTGTCAGTGATTGACAGCATGATTTGAGCGACAAAAGAACTGCTTTGAGTTCTAAGCTGTTTATGTCCAACTCCTGTTCGGCTGGGGTCCATCGACCACCCGTATGTGTACCCCATGTGGGGACATGACAGCCCCAGCCCTGGAAGCTGGCGTCCCGTGTATAGTGTCAAGTCTGGGTTGGGACAGCTTACCGGTCTGGAGACTTGTTCAATGTTTTGGAGCCACCAGTACCAGTCCTGTCTAATGTCATTGTTGAGTGTGATATTGCCCTCATACGAGAAATTGGAATGTTTCAGAGCTGCGGCCTTTGCTGTTTCGAGTATTTTTAGGTATACCTGACCAAATTTGTTAGCAGGTAGAGTAGCTGCAAGTTTTCCTAGAACTTGGGCAAATTGTCGTATGTTTGTTTTAGAGTTTCTCAGAGTCGTGGTAATGAGTCGTTTTAATGTCGGGGGCCTTGCCTTGACAGAGTGACTGTCATGGTTTGGGAGTTAATCATGAAGCCAAGGTACTGAATGATCTGACTTGGGCAGACTGCACTTTTTTTGGGGCTGATGGTGAAGCCCAAAGAGGTTAGCAGTGCCTGAGTAATGTCCAGGTCTTGTAAAAGTCTCTTTGGGTTGTCTGCTATAAGTAGCAAATCGTCAAGGTAGGCCGTGATTAAAATGTGTTTATGTCGTAGATGGGAAAGTGGAATTTTGACTAATTTTGTGAATGTCCTGGGAGCTGATGATATACCATTTGCCAGGCATGTAAAGCGGTACACTTTACCTTCAAAAGGCCCTCGAAGGTCCTGGGCCTCCACGTGGCGAGGGTGGAAACACTTGGGGTGAAGTCCTCTATCCCCAGTGGCTAAAACAGGACAGTGCGCATTGCACCAGCTGCTCCAGCTTTACAGGAGGGTGTGTCCTCTACCATACAGAGGAAACAAAAATGGAAATGTCTTCAGAGAATAGTCCAAACCGGCTCGCAAGTCGCCCGGGTGAACAAGGTGCGCGTCCCTCAGCGGTAAACCAGGCTGAGGTCGAAAAATTGGCTTCTGGTTCCAGACACAGTAAACGGTTGCGCTCATCATCAGATGATGCCATTCAAAGTTCAAATAATGAAGCTATATCTAAGCCTTGGCCCAAGTTTCTTGTTGTTACTGGCAGTGATGCTGGGTTTTCCCGACTTTCAGCCATAACAATATGCAGAACAATTAAGGAAAGCATTGGTTTTGTTGAAAACACAAGACGTTTAAGCAATTCGTCCTTGCTGGTGCAGGTTGCCCACAGGGACCAGTCACTGAAATTGCTGGGGTTGGAGGCCTTTGCGGGTGCCCCTGTTAAGGTGGAGCCCCATCGGTTTTTCAACTCCTGCAAGGGAGTTGTAACATCGCATGAGAGCAGTCTCTGCTCCGATGACGAACTGAGGGACTGGCTGGATGACTACAATGTCATCCACATTTATCGCCAGCCCCAAAGATATTCATGACAGCTACTCACTCTGACCTTTGATGGCACAGTGTTGCCTGACAAGGTCAGCATTGGGTTCGAGTGGTGTAGGGTACGTCCCTACATCCCGAACCCAAAACGATGTTACAACTGCCAAAGATTTGGCCATTTCAGTGGCTCCTGCCGTGCCAAACCAACCTGTGCCAATTGTGGATCACGGGTACACACCCATTCCCGTGACTCACCATGTACGAATACATCGTATTGTGTTAATTGTGGAGGTGATGGGCCAGCCTATCACCGTGGCTGTCCCAAATGGCAGCTAGAGAAAGAGATCCTGAAGTTAAAGACCACCAAGGATATCTCCTTTCCCCAAGCTCGCCGTATAGCTGAACAGGCTGCTGGGACAAGCTATGTCTAGGTGCAGAAATACAGGACGTAAAGCCCTAATCACCCACCCCCCACCCCACCATCTAAGCATGGTGGGGCCCCCAAAAAGACCTTAACACCAAAAGAGGCAGCGACTTGGAAGAAAAAGTAAATATATATACTAATTCATACCATGCATTATAGATTTTACTATGATAGTATTAAACTCTTTTAAGTAACTCATGGACAGTATCATCCAGTGGAACTGTCGTGGTTTCAGAGCCAACTTTGACGAAGTAGGTTGCATGGTCCTAGACTTAAACCCTAGTGTTTTCTGTCTACAGGAAACTTTTCTGAAACCCCTGAATAGTTTGAAACTGAGAAACTATCATATGTATCACACATATGGCAATATTGACCATGATAGAGCCACTGGTGGCTCATCAATTTTAGTTAAAAATGGAATCATTCATTCTCATATTCCTCTTAACACAAACCTTCAGGCTACAGCAGTTCGTCTGAACCTGAATAAAACATTCACTATATGTTCCTTATATATTCCTCCACCCTTTCAACTTACAGCCAGTGATTTGCATAACCTTTACAATCAACTTCCTGAACCGCGTCTTATCCTAGGAGATTTTCTAGCTCAGTGGTAGCGCTCTGGGCTTCCAACCGCTGGGTCCCGGGTTCGATTCCCGGTCGAGCCTAAGTTGGATGGCTGTTTCATCCTTCGTCTCATTGCCATGGTCTCTGCCTGTCCTAATTAGCCCAACTGGTGCAGAAATACAGGACGTAAAGCCCTAACCCCACCACCACCATGCAATACCTACTTAAAGTAGCTTCAACTCCAACAAATCCTACATATGATGTAATATTTCATCCAAAATACATGCATCATTATGAATCTCGTTCAAACGCCATTCGACCACTGGGATTACGCATGAAATTCTATCTTGAGGCTGCAAAAATTGATACTACAATCATTGCCGAGACGGAAGTACCACCCATTCCGCCATGGATTCTCCCAGTCCCGAAAGTTATACTGGAGCTTCAGAAAAGCAAAACCAATCCGGTAGACTATCAAAACCTATTTTATAGTATAAGGTTTAAATACGAATACAAAGACATAGTATTCTGCTGGATTCCTGGACACGCTGGCATTGAAGGGAATGAAAAAGCAGACCTGGCAGCAAAAAGGGCTCTTACAAAAGAGATATCTGATTTTACCATTCCATACACTGATTTTAAAATGACTATAAAATCTTTTATCATGTCTTGCTGGCAAAGACAATGGAATGAATGTAATAACAAGTTGCATTCAATCTTACCTTGCATTCAAAATAAAATACCTAGTAGGTTCAATACTCGCAAAGATCAAGGAATATATCACAGATGCCTCATAGGACATTCAAGACTTACACATTTACACCTTTTAGTCAATGAACCGGCACCGGTATGCCAGAGTTGTCGGTGCCCCTTAACAATCAAACGTATTTTATTAGATTGCACCCACTTACAACGCATTAGAAGACCTCTGTTTCAAGCTACTACCTTACAACATCTCTTTACTAGATATCCAACCCAGACAATTATTGATTTTTTATATGCTTCTGGTTTCTACTACCAAATATAGATAATCAATCTTAACCTAGAGAGCCTCTACATAGCCCACTCAGGTGCTGATGAGGCGTTAAACAATAACTCACACACACACACACACATACCTTACAACATCTCTTTACTAGATATCCAACCCAGACAATTATTGATTTTTTCTGGTTTCTGCTACCAAATATAGATAACCTATCTTAACCTAGAGAGCCTCACACACACCAGAAATAATAGAAACAGAAGATAAAATAATGGTATGTGGTTTCTCGAAAAGTGTCCAACTATGGTGCAATGGGCAAGACGTACCAATGCACGTGGACACCCACAGAGCCGCCATAATAGAGAAAAACTCATGTAACTGCATCTTAGTTGACCATGACTTCCACGTAAAAGGACCATTTTGCAACAAAACATCAAGGGACGTAATCATCAAAGTAATTAATAACCCATTGACTAAACTTATAACACATAATATCAAAAACATGTTAAACAATAGTGATGACTCACCCCTGACGTGGTCAGGAAATGAGTTGGATAGCATGGTCAAAAACGTGCTGTCAAATGCTTGAGACAAAGGAAATATCAGCTACCCTAGGACTTGACCTCACGGACCACCATTCATTTGACAACATAGATAAATTAGTTGTGACAAAATCATGGCCACTTGCCCTGTCTTTTACTGTCAGTCATAGGAACTTTGGGATGTGCATAAGCACACCAGAACATCAAATCTGGTGACGGCGGGCATCTTAGCCGGCCAATTTGAACCCTCATTTGCATTACCAAGCCAAGTGTGTAGAAGTCAAAATAGTGATTTATTGTGGCAAGCCCAAGGGACCTTTGTAATCGCCGCGACAGCCATGGTGACATCAGATCGCCAAGAGACTCTGGTGCACATTAACAGGCCCCAGAATCCCACTCCCGGTCAAGCATAAGTTGGATGGCTGTTTCATCCTTCGTTTCGCCCTCGAAGGTCCTGGGCTCGCCACGTGGAAACACTTGGGGTGAAGTCCTCTATCCCCAGTGGCTAAAACAGGACAGTGCGCATTGCACAAGCTGCTCCAGCTATCCAACACAGACAATTATTGATTTTTTACATGCTTCTGGTTTCTACTACCAACTATAGATAATCAATCTTACCCTAGAGAGCCTCTACATAGCCCACTCAGGTGCTGATGAGGCGTTAAACAATAACACTAACTAACTAACTATCATCCTTCGTCTCATTGCCATGGTCTCTGCCTGTCCTAATTAGCCCAACTGGTGCAGAAATACAGGATGTAAAGCCCTAATCACCCACCCACCCACCCAGAATCCCACTAGTTACACAAAGAAACAAAATTGGGCACCCGAAAATATCGATTTTGCTAGTAATTAACTCAGGGAGAGAAAGAATAGCCCTAAGTGTGGCGACACTGAATGCACTGATCCACGAGGTATATTTCGTGGGTGAACTGATGCCCTCAGTGATTAATATAAGAGGCACCATATTATCGGGAGTATTGACCTTTTCATTTACCCCAAACGGATTTGCTTCATTACAATGTGGAAGTATTAGGCTACCACTCCCTGAAACTGTGGCTATTAAATGGCGTGACGTAGCAAAACTTAGACGTATTACTAAACAGCAGCCCAGAGTATCTACAATGCTACTAGACGACTATGGGATATGCTACCCACTACCAAGCAGAGCAAACATGGGTGACATTCAAAGCTTGAAAGATTTTGAAATTTAGGTAGGAAAGAAAAAAGCAAATAAATAAAAACCGAGTTTTTAGAAAAAGGCCATGAAGTATAGCCAACCAACTTTTATTAAAAATGCCAAAAATGGGCAAACAGTTTTAAGCAGGGTGATAGAGCAGAAATAAGTTTTACACACATAAAATCCATGATATGACACTTTTATAAATATAGGGTGGGGGCCTAGCTCAGAGGTAGCGCTCTGGGCTTCCAACCGCTGGGTCCCGGGTTCGATTCCCAGTCTAAGTTGGATGGCTGTTTCCTCCTTCGTCCTGGGCCTCCATGCGGCGAGGGTGGAAACACTTGGGGTGAAGTCCTCTATCCCCAGTGGCTAAAACAGGACAGTGCGCACAACGCAGACACTTATTGATTTTTTGCATGCTTCTGGTTTCTACTACCAACTATGGATGATCAATCTTACCCTAGAGAGCCTCTACATAGCCCACTCAGGTGCTGATGAGGCGTTAAACAATAACACTACTACTACTACTACTTCCTCCTTCGTCTCATTGCCATGGTCTCTGCCTGTCCTAATTAGCCCAACTGGTGCAAAAATACAGGACGTAAAGCCCTAATCACAAAAAAGCAACAAACACTTTATAAATATAAGTCATGTGGGGCAGATCCCTGAGTAAAACATTTAGAGCTGACCAGGTAGGTGACCCAAAATACAAATAAGAATTGAATTAATGTAACATTTAGTAGCTGACAATGTTGTGAAAATGATAAAATAATGGTGTTATGAGACTGACAAAGGCACCCACAGGATACAATAGAACCATAACGGACCCCTGGGGTGTAAACACAGACACAAAACAAAGCGGGTGTCATACTAAAATAGGCAAGTACAATGTGCCCCTATAAAGTTGACTATATCTAGCTAGCAAAAAGACGTCAAAAATGACACAGGTATATATGGTAGTACATAAGTGATACATTAAACAATCTTAAAAAACGAAATATGAAATGACATGGCAGATGAAATATGATAAAGATGACTTGAGAGTGGAGGTTAGCAGATGATGGTCGAGGTCGATGACAAACAAATCTTGGATAAATATAGTCCTTGAGGCTAAATCAGCGCTAGACAAACGCAGTTCATTGTTATAACCAAACACAATAGTCCGTGATCAATTGGAAAAGTCATTTGGGCAGTGCAGATCATTATCGATTTAATCCTCCATAAGGGGGCGAGCAAGCCGAAATCGGTTGGCGGAGCCTGGTCAAATCTAATATGCAAATAAGGGTGGAAATAAAAACTTTCCACTAACAGCTTTCTTCTTCAAACCTGATGAAATCAAGTCAAACTTTGAATAACTAACAGAACGATTTGGTATAGAATAACAGGTAAGAATGGAGTGCAAAACAACAAAAATATGAAAGAGTAAGCTAATAAAACTTAATAAAGAGAGCATAAATAAATGAAACTCACCAAACGACATCTCGAGCGTCCTGAAATGCTTGTCTAGGAAGCTGGACACGCACCACATGGAACTTTTTAAAAAAGTGCAGAACTAAGTCGGACCTATAGTACGGCAGAGCCCAGACGATGAATCCGAGGAAGGCTGCTAGCAAAGGCTAAGCAAAGCATCGCACCAATAACGATCATTCCTGGCATCTTGAGAGGGCCAGGTAGCGCTCTGGGCTTCCAACCGCTGGGTCCCGGGTTCGATTCCCGGTCGAGCCTAAGTTGGATGGCTGTTTTATCCTTCGTCTCATTGCCATGGTCTCTGCCTGTCCTAATTAGCCCAACTGGTGCAGAAATACAGGACGTAAAGCCCTAATCACCCACCCCACGAAACCTTCGTCTCATTGCCATGGTCCCTGCCTGTCCTAATTAGCCCATCAGGTGCAGAAATACAGGACGTAAAGCCCTAATCACCCACCCACCCACCTCGGCCACCATACCTTGTCGGTTCTGTATTATTTCCTGTGTATGCTCAATGATCTTGTGTACATAATTTGGCAAGTCTGCATACAAAAGCTGAACCAAGAGAATCCGCCCAGAATCCACAGCAACTTCTTGGTACTGTGGTACATCCTCTGGATATGTTGCCTTTGTTGTGTTTGCACAGTATATTTTGTGCATGAACCTGAACTTTCCACATAAGAGCTTTAAAAGGTTCATATCTGTCTGAAGGGATACACCTACTGTTGCTCTTAAATGGCGACCAAATCTTCTTCTGCATTGCGAACCAGCTCTGTAATGTCCTTTGTTAAGAGTCCTGCTTGTGACTTGGGAAATTACATGACTGTTATTTTTCAGGACATGGCCAATATTGATATCAGCATGTGTCACATCAAATGCAATCTTGGCTGCATCTGATTTTATAATTGGCACCTGTTTGACATCCAGAGCACTCTGCAAAAGTTTGTCTGGGTTTGTCGGAACAAATTCCACAATCTGCTTGGTTCCTTCATATTTTCGAATGATGTTGAATGATCCCAATTCGCTTCTGCAGGTTTTTGAGTAGCAAAGCGCAATGTGCACCCTGTAAACCACCTTTCTCTCGGTGGAGATTCTCATCAACCATGGAATTGTAAAAGTTGATTTGAAACCTTTTTGGACCTGATTCTGTCTCGACTTTCATGATATTTTTTCTTGAATAAATTCCCTTCCCTGTTCGATGGGATATAAACAAACATAAGATGATGGCTTATCATTTTCATCCGCAATGGCTTCCAAGGTAGGTTGATTGGTTCGGATTGAATTTGGCTCATTTTCTTCAAAAACAGTTACAGCAGGAAGGTCTTCTTAAATTTATTCAATCTTAAACACGCAGAAGGACGCCCCAAATGGTTTGTCGGGCAGAAGACAATCACTGGCCTGTCTGTAAATTGATACATCGCCAAGGCCATCAGCACCATCCTTAATGTACGTTTTGTTTAGCATGTCTCACTTACTTTGTGTAATCCACTTTTCTAAAGGTTGGAGTCAGAGTTCAGTTCAGCCAACGGTTGCAATGGCACCAGAAACATTTGGCGATAAAAATTCTGGTACTTGGAGGACAGTGTTCCATAATATTGATTGGCTCGGTGAATGTGTGGATTTTCCCAGGTGGGGGAGGCTTTTCGCAGGCGTATGGTAAAAGGAACCATCATGCTGCTACCCTTCTATTGCATATCGAACACAACCTGGCATATATTTCTGTTCACTTTAGGTAACAAAAGGAGTTTAAAAGGATTCTGGTCTTTTAACTGTGTCTGAAGAAATTCAATGTTTCTTGTATGGTGCTTTTGACTGCAAATGGTCAACTCTGATGTTTTCCAGACTTGAATGGGTCCTGCACACTCTCTAAATAATTGACAAGCAAAGCAAAGGGAACATCGGTCTTCATATGTGTAAAGTTTTTTAATGATGTCATTGGCTGCTTCAATTTCTTTTGGCAACCTTTAATGGCGTATGTAGGGGGTGGGGCCCTAGCTCAGTGGTAGCGCGCTGGGCTTCCAACCACTGGGTCCCGGGTTCAATTCCCGGTGGATCCTATGTTGGATGGCTGTTTCATCCTTCGTCTCATTGCCATGGTCCCTACCTGTCCTAATTAGCCCATCTGGTGCAGAAATACAGGACGTAAAGCCCTAATCCACCACCACCACAAATGGCGTATGTAGGATAAATTGTTCTCTAACGACAGTCCCAAAATCGCACCAAGAAATTCCAATTTTGTGCCATGAAAGTTACCTATTTTTGCCCTAGAAAAGTACCAAATTTTGCCCCACGATGCAGTATTAATTGAGTAAATGTGGTGCGAAACCTACAACGTCGGAGAGCTGTATTATTTTTGTGGTACGACTGGTGTGTGGCGGGGGCCTAGCTCAGAGGTAGCGCTCTGGGCTTCCAACCGCTGGGTCCCGGGTTCGATTCCCAGTCGAGCCGAAGTTGGATGGCTGTTTCATCCTTCGTCTCATTGCCATGGTCTCTGCCTGTCCTAATTAGCCCAACTGGTGCAGAAATACAGGACGTAAAGCCCAAATCAACCAACCAACCAACGACAGTGGTGTGAGGGCGGGGGCCTAGCTCAGAGGTAGCACTCTGGGCTTCCAACCGCTAGGTCCCGGGTGCGATTCCCGGTCGAGCCTAAGTTGGATGGCTGTTTCATCCTTCGTCTCATTGCCATGGTCTCTGCCTGTCCTAATTAGCCCAACTGGTGCAGAAATACAGGACGTAAAGCCCTAATCACCCACCCCACCCACGACAGTGGTGTGAAGCTGTCATGGTGTGAAGGTGTTTCCTGATACGAAAGTACCCATTTTCGGGGGGCGAAACCTTCGCACCAGAAAATGTATATTGACATATGCTGAGGTGTTCTGGCTAAGAAGTGACTTTCAAGTTCACCCTTGTTCGTCTGATGTTTCCCTGAGTTGTCATCGGATGTTCTTCATTTTCTTGCTGCAAATGTTACAGGAGGAATTCATGCAGGTTTTCAGTGGGGGAGAACAGACAACACTATATGAGACTTGTAAGATCAGCTTACTTGAGAAGCCTGGCTTTGTTAAGTTTGCTTGCTTTTTAGCTCCATATTGGTGTGCATTTTGCACTGTGTTTCTTCGGTCAGCAGACGCGTGAATGATTTCTAAAAAAAAAAAAAAATTTGGTATACGGGTATTCGAAATTGAATATCTGAAACAGGTTTTTTTTTCAGTTTTTGTTGTAGAATTTCCTGTCTTCAAGCTTCCTGTAGCATTTTCTGTCTTAAGCCTGACATTTTTCCTTCCTGCTTTTGTCTGCGAGCTGTGGCCAGGTTGGGGTTCTAATGACACAGGGCTGTACTTTCTCTTAATCAATTGAGGGTGAAAAATGGTTTTGATAGATGTTTAGTTATCTTATCATGATTTAGGTTAAGCTTTGTAATGCGCAGGAATGTCATGAATGATGTAGGGTCTAATACTAATAAATAAGAAACGAGTCAATCATAGGATTGGAAATGTGCCATTTATTGGCTATGAGACTAACAACCTTACACTAGATAAATCATCAAACATGAATTATACACATATATATATAAAAAAAAACAGGCTCTTGTGGTCGTCCAAACATTCCCAAGAGCCCGTTGTGTGATCATATTAAAAGATTCGCGTGCGAGTGTGAGGTGTGATAGAGGATACGTGCCATGACGCTAAGCATCCACTCAGGGTTGCTTGTGTAGTAAATATATATATACATAAGAAAAAGAAAAATAGAACACGTCCGTTCACTTACACTGTCTGGCAATCGAGAGCGATCAGCCGGGCGGAAACGCGTCACCGCGCAGGTGTCATAGGAGCTCCCGGAGACGGCCGAGGATCCACGGAGATCCACGGAGATCCACGGAGATGGACGAATTAACAACACTCTCCCCCTCCATATTTTGGTTGGCGACCATGGTGAAAATAAAGACCTTGGAGCCCACAACTCTACCACTGCCAAGATACTCCTGGGAGTACGAGGGGGCCTCCATCTGTAGGGGGGTGGGGTACACCATACCGCAGTCCATCAGGGCTCTGGAGCATGTGGAGGGCAGACTTGCAATGATAGCCTCTTCTTTACATCTACCGAGGATAGGTCTTTTCCTGTAGTAACACATCAAGGATAGCCTCTTCCTGCAGCAACGAGTCGAGGATAGCCTCTTCTCATAGTAACACTTCGAGGATAGCCTCTTCTTCTAGTAACACTTTGAGGATAGCCTCCAAACGAGGAGGGCACGCAAGCCCAGAGGAGCCACCGACTTGGCCACCCCGTGGATCGGGTGGCCCAAGGGAACATCCCCAGGCTTGCTGCTGGGTACCAACAGACATCAGCAATGACTGTTTAAGTCATTGTGGTCCCTGGAAGGAACCAGAAATAATCACACTTAAAAGCCTGGCAATGAAAACGCTCTATGAGCATTTAACCTTGCTGCCTCAAGGATAATGGAGGGGCATAGGCGTTTCAGCTGACCTAGCCATCGGCCGACCAGGAAAAGATCCATCCGGGGGGACTCAGGCCCAATAGTTTGGTTGGTCACCCGGGGTGATCGAGTCAGGTACGGAGCATCCGACTCGATCAGGATCTGTTCCAAGCACAGACCTCTAGCTGCCCGTCCATGTTCCTCGGCAGCAGCTCCTGTCAGCGCCAAAACCGGTGCCCAAAACTAAACAAACAATTTGGAAACAGGTCACACCACTGGTCCACATCTGAACGTGTGCCCAGGAAACGGTGGACCTGCACTATTACGGTCCCAGGACCCCGGCAATGAATAACAATGGGCATGGATCCTGGACGCATACCGAGCTGTTCCTCGAAACCGGTCTTTTGTCGATCTTTTTGACGGAGTCAAATACCGGGCCGTATCGATTCCTATTTCCCCCAACGCGACGCATTTGGGTGACAAAAGTCGTCTTCGGAGGGATTGGCTGTGGTCTGGGACCACGAGCTCCCGAGCGCACACGTTGGGATGAATACCAAACGTGGCATACAGTGAGGTCTGGGAACTTACCTCGACCCACATCGACCAATATTTGGGAAACACGTAATTGCAGATCAGGTACTCGTACCTGACGCTGCAATCGTCGACAGTCCTCAAATGTTGGCCGAATTGGCAGCCCAAGCGGTCAAGGTGGATATGTGCATCCACAACACGCTGGACATGCCGAGGACGAGGTGGCCTCTCCTCGGTGAATCGCTCATTGAGACTGCCAATAGCCCTGTTGGTGGCGGGCTGCAAATGGCACATTATACAAGCCAGAACCTTTGGATGAAATAGACAAGCCACCGTGCTCGGTGGGTTTACGGAAAATATCTCTATCGGGGTCACCTGATTATGGCCACTACGTCTCTCCCATAGCCGGAACAGGAGAGATGAAATGGAGAGGGGTCATGGGGATAATATCCCCTGCTAGTGACCAGGCCAAGCAGCTCTGCATTGGACTGGCAGCCCAGATCCAAATGGATCAGGCGTAGCAGACCATTGCAGAGATGCGCCCAGGTCCCAGCATCCCCCTCTGTCATTGCTGCAGGATCACAGGTTTCCCCATGCCGAATCTTAAGGTTGCTGACCGTAGATTCCTGGACTTTACAACGCCAGCAGGCTCCCTCAGGAGTCAGCTACCAAGGCAGATGGCGGGCCTCAATATGGCGGCGAAGCTTCTTGTCGCCGATACGGCTACGGCACAGGGGGCAATAGGGATACTCCTCTGGCTCTCCCGCCTGTTGTAAGTTGTCAGTAAGATCCTCTGTCGGGATCTTGGCCCCCGGAAAGTCGTCGACGGAGGGCACGACATAAACAGTGGCCTCTCCGAAGGAAACTCGCCTACAGGCTCATCAATAACATGTCTTGCTGGCAAAGACAATGGAATGAATGTAATAACAACAAGTTGCATTCAATCTTACCTTGCATTCAAAATAAAATACCTAGTAGGTTCAATACTCGCAAAGATCAAGGAATATATCACAGATGCCTTCTAGGACATTCAAGACTTACACATTTACACCTTTTAGTCAATGAACCGGCACCGGTATGCCAGAGTTGTCGGTGCCCCCTAACAATCAAACATATTTTATTAGATTGCACCCACTTACAACGATTTAGAAGACCTCTGTTTCAAAGGGGTAGGGGCTTAGCTCAGTGGTAGCGTGCTGGGCTTCCAACCGCTGGGTCCCGGGTTCGATTCCCGGTCGAGCCTAAGTTGGATGGCTGTTTCCTCATTCGTCTCATTGCCATGGTCCCTACCTGTCCTAATTAGCCCATCAGGTGTAGAAATACAGGATGTAAAGCCCTAATCCACCCACCACCTCTGTTTCAAGCTACTACCTTACAACATCTCTTTACTAGATATCCAACCCAGACAATTATTGATTTTTTATATGCTTCTGGTTTCTACTACCAAATATAGATAATCAATCTTAACCTAGAGAGCCTCTACATAGCCCACTCAGGTGCTGATGAGGCGTTAAACAATAACTCACACACACACACACACATCCTCATCTTCTTCATCATCCGGTGCTGGCCCGGGCCTCCAGCCAAAGGGTTTACACCAGGGCTCCCAGTTAGAACAACCCAGCTGTGGCTCCGGGTCAGCATTTTCGGGGAGGAGGGGGGCTGACATCCTCCTGTTGGGATGGTCTAGTAGCAGTCCCCGCCCGCAGATGTTGGCGAAGCCGTTTCCTTCGCTCACGGCGCATGTAATTGCGCCGTTTGCGATGGAAAACGGCTTCCAGGGCCTCTTGGGATCCTGGGGACCCGCACTGGCCACATGCAACCGGAGGAGTGACAGTGGACCCAATGGGAGCAGCGGCTGAGGTTACTGCCGAGGCAAACGAGGCCCAGGAGAACACATCAGGTGCCGCCAACATGGTCTCACCATCCGGGACAATGGTCTTTGAGTCAGATTCGTCCTCTGACTCCTCATCGACAACAGTCTCCGAGTCAGAGGGGTCCTCTTCTAGGTGAAGCAGCAGCTCCACATTGTCCCCCGGGCACATCTCCAATTCATCTGAGTCCCGGTCATGAGAAGGGACAACCCCCTCCTCCAAGTCACACTGGCCTATCTCCTCAATGTCGTCATCGCCTAAGTCCATGAGGAGTTCAGACACCACCTCCTCATCACTAGGCGCCTCCTCCGCGCCAGTTACAGTGGGGTCGGGCCGAGGGGCGAACCCAGGAGGCGGGTTCCTCCGGCATATCCAGTTGGATATGCGGGCCCAGCCTCCTCGCCCAGACCACCACGGACCTGGACGGTTAGTGGGACGTCGGTAACATCGACGACCTCTTGGGCGTCCTTCCCGGAGGCCCCAAAGTCAAAGAAGTTGGGCGGGAACCCGGCTTCTACAAGATCTTGTGGAGTACACCTCCGGTACTCTTTCTGGGTCACTAGCTCTCCCCCCGCCCAAAACTGGCGTATCATGGTACAGTAACCATATTTATCAATACTCTTCTGCTCAAGGAACGACATGCTTGGCAGAAATCGAACTTTTACTTTTACGTAACTGGGTAACTAGGTAACTCACTCAACTGGAAAATCTGAAATTAGATAAGAGTTTTGGTCAATGCCGAGTAAGCGTTGGATTAATCAGGGGGCCGATATGAGATGATTCCGTGTTCCTGAATGTAATCACGGAGCCATCCCGGTTGTCGTCGCTTACGACCACTTATTTGACTTGGGGGTAAGGGAGGGGAGGCCTCCGCAACTTGGGGCGTTTCAAGCTGATCAAGTTCTGCTGTGGTCTCCTCCACCCCCTCATTTGGGGGAATTTCCTCTCTAAAGAGGACTGATAAATTTACATCTGGATCAGCCTCGACCGCATCTTCCCCATCTGGGGCCTCGTACAGGTTTTGTCTTTCTCTCGGAGCCCACAGAGGGATGTTGCGGTCAGAGCACCGCCGTAGCCTATCATGATGGACCACTTGACGGCGTCCTCGGGGTCCAACAGGGCGGGGGCCTAGCTCAGAGGTAGCGCTCCGGGCTTCCAACCTCTGGGTCCAGGGTTCGATTCCCGGTCGAGCCTAAGTTGGATGGCTGTTTCATCCTTCGTCTCATTGCCATGGTCTCTGCCTGTCCTAATTAGCCCAACTGGTGCAGAAACACAGGACGTAAAGCCCTAATCACCCACCCACCCACCTTTGGGGTCCAACAATAACATACAAATTGTTGGAAATCTTATGTATTACAAGGAAGGGCCCCAGATATATGGGCAGCAGTTTACGAGACTGGCCTTTCTTTGATACCGCATTTAAGAGGTACACCAAGTCGCCCATCTTGTACATCTGCTCGTGCGTTCGCAGGTCATATATGCCCTTTCGTTCTTGTAGAACGGCACCTAACTTCTCGCGAGCACATGTGTGCACTTCTTGAATAGTCTCTTTGAGTCGTTGGACATAGGTTCCTGCTTTCAAGGGTTCTTTGCAGGCATCTGGGATGTTGGCCAGCAGGTCTACAGGTAAGGTAACCTCGCGGCCCAACATCATCATATTGGGAGTAAACCCCGTTGATCGATTTACAGTAGCCCGCATGGCCATGCCCTATGAAAGGAACAAATTGGTCCCACACAGTCTGTTTGCCCTGAATATGTATCCGTAGTTTGGCCAGAATCTCGCGGTTCATGCGCTCTACCTGTCCATTGGCACTTGGTCGGTATGGTGTCGTTCTCGATTTGGCCATTTGTAACAAGGCACAAACGTCATGGAACAGCCGGCCCTCAAAGTTTCTACCTTGATCGCTGACATCCTTCGTCTCATTGCCATGGTCTCTGCCTGTTCTAATTAGCCCAACTGGTGCAGAAATACAGGACGTAAAACCATAATCACACACACATACCTTGATCGCTGAACACATGTAGAGCACAACCCATTCGGCACATAACCCCTTCGATAAATGTCCGGGCCACTGTTTTTGCAGTCTGATCAGATAGGGCTTTGAGCTCTATCCACTTGGCGAATTGATCCATTACCAAGATGTATTTATTCCGGTGGATCGTCTCAGCCAGTGGCCCTAGGATATCAAGATGGATCCTCTCCATGGGCTCACCGGCATGGTATTTCACCATTGCCGATCTAGGTGCTTGTCGCGCTTTCTTACGACTACATTGGTCACAGTTGCGCACATACAGTTGAATATCCCCACGCATGCCTGGCTAGAAATAACGCCGCTGAATAAGATGGTGCATCTTATCTGGTCCGGCGTGACCTGCACAGACGTTCTCATGAGCTTCCTTCATGATCAGCTGGAGTATTTGTCGAGGCACCACCAGAAGGCGTTGCTTATTCCTAGGGGTTGGGTTGATCCAACTGTAATACATAACCCCTTCCTGCATTGTCAATTGTGTTTTTAGTCTCCACAGGTGCTTGACTGTCGAACTCTGGAGGTATTGGACACCTGCTACAGGTTCTTCAGTATCCTTGAGCCACCGAATGACAATGGCTAAATCAGGGTCGTTGGCTTGTTCGACTACCCAGTCTATAATAGCCGTCCTATCCGGCTTAACCAGTGGGTTATCCGTGTCCGGATCCTCATCCTCAACTGCAGCGGCACTAACTTTGACCGTCAAGGGAATGACATCCACAAAGGTTTCAAACCTCGCCCACTGTTCA
The DNA here is from genome assembly GCA_932294295.1 of Alitta virens. NCBI lineage: Eukaryota > Metazoa > Annelida > Polychaeta > Phyllodocida > Nereididae > Alitta > Alitta virens. The sequence goes on along the minus strand of OW028577.1, from coordinate 10,792,131 downwards.
TGCATGCGCTGACAATAAGTACACCCTCCACAGGGAAGCTATGCCTCAGTCCTGTCTCAGATGGCTGGACCTAGATCTCCTTCACCCAGATCACCGTCCAGGCGAAGGATTGACCTAGATCCTAATTATAATTATTCCAAGGCAGGGCAAAGCTTGCAGAAAGATAAACCAGAATCGAAGACTTTACAGTCAGACGATCTCCTGGCAAGAATAAAGCAGTATGCTACAGATGTCGGTAAAGGACATCTCGTAGCTCCATTAGTTGCTGCTTCACAGCTTAGTGTACCCTCACAAGGTGCACCTTCCGGTGATGAGTCGGAAGAGATACACCAGCCGATGGAAGAGGAGGCAGGGACTACCACCATCCCTAGGCCTCAACGGGAGGGGGCAATTGATAAAAGATCAATTGTTCCCAAAAGACCCCCCCTCATCAGAAAAACACTAGAAAAATCTAGTGCACTGGGCGCTGTTAGGCGTTAAACAATAACTCATAACTCACAGTGCACTGGGCATCATAAGATCACCATCTAAGCATGGTGGGGCCCCCAAAAAGATCTTAACACCAAAAGAGGCAGCGACTTTGAAGAAAAAGTAAATATTCATACTAATTCATACCATGCACTATAGATTTTACTATGATAATATTAAACTCTTTTAAGTAACTCATGGACAGTATCATTCAGTGGAACTGTCGAGGTTTCAGAGCCAACTTTGATGAAATAGGTTGCATGGTCCAAGACTTAAACCCTAGTGTTTTCTGCCTGCAGGAAACATTTCTGAAACCTCCAAATAGTTTTAAACTGAGAAACTACCATATGTATAATACATATGGCAATATTGCCCACGATAGAGCCACTGGTGGCTCATCAATTTTAGTTAAAAATGGAATCATTCATACACATATTGCTCTTAACACAAACCTCCAGGCTACAGCAGTTCGTCTGAACCTGAATAAAACATTCACTATATGTTCCTTATATATCCCTCCACCCTTTCACCTTACAGCCAGTGATTTGCATAACCTTTACAATCAACTTCCTGAACCGCGTCTTATCCTAGATTTTAACAGCCATAACCAATTGTGGGGAAGCACTTCCCACAACAACAAAGGAAAAACCATTGAAGATTTTCTCAATGACCACACCCTTTGCTTGTTCAATGATGGTTCACCTACATATCTTCACCCAGGTCATGGAACATTTTCAGCGATAGACCTTAGTATATGTGATCCAGCGTTATTTCTGGAATTTGAATGGAGAGTATTAGAGGACACTCACGGCAGTGATCACTTTCCTATTGTCCTACAAAACGTAGAAGGTACAAGAGAAGTGGGTCAACTCCGATGGAAGTTGCATAAAGCGGATTGGACCTCCTTCGAAAAGCACTGCTTAGAAACAATTACTATGTCTCATTATAGGAATTGTAATAATCTCGTTGAAGATTTTACTGATGATATTACTGATATAGCCAATAAAACAATACCGATGACAAAAAATAATTCTAAACGAAGTGCAAGACCCTGGTTTGACGACGAAGTAAGAGAAGCTATTAAAAACCGTAAGAAAGCCCTCAGAATTTTTAAATCACAGCCGACCATCAACAATCTGAATAATTTTAAGTGCCTGAAAGCCAAAGCGCGTAGAATTGTCAGGCAAAAAAAACGTAGTTGTTGGAGAGACTATGTCTCCAGACTCACTGAAAGAACTCCTAGCAATAAAGTCTGGAAAATGATTATGAAGATTGAAGGAAAGAACCTAGCTTCGCATGTAAGCATTCTAGAAGTGAATGGAGAACATCTCTCCTCACCAGAACAAATATCAAACGGGTTAGGAGAACAGTTTGCGTACAACTCCTCATCGGAGAACTATACGAGAGAATTTCAATGTTATAAGGCTCAAGCTGAGAGATTAACCCTAAATATACAGTCTGATAACAGCGAAGATTATAACTCCTACATCACCTTAGAAGAACTTCAGAAGGCCATCTTAAAAGCGACTGACTCTGCAACAGGCCCTGATAATATACATTATCAAATCTTAAAACACCTACCTCAATCCTCTTTAAAAACATTACTGTATATCTTTAATCAAATTTGGGAGAAGGGATGTCTTCCATCCCTGTGGAAACAAGCCACGGTCATCCCAATTCCCAAGCCGGGGAAGGATCATAGTGATCCTATGAATTATCGACCAATAGCCTTAACCAGTTGTCTATGTAAGACAATGGAGCGAATTATTACTGATAGACTGGTTTGGTTCCTGGAGTCGAACCAGCTTATTACAGAGTTCCAATCTGGATTTCGCCGTCACAGGAGCACATTAGATCATTTAGTCAGACTGGAAACTTATGTTAGAGATGCTTTCATTAACAGAGAACACGTAGTAGCCATATTCTTTGACCTAGAAAAAGCTTATGACACTACATGGAAATATGGAATAATGAAAGATCTCCACGACTTAGGGCTTCGAGGTCGCCTTCCAGTTTTCATCGGATCCTTCCTACAGGATCGCTTCTTTAAGGTCCGAGTGGGATCAACGATGTCAAGCCCCTACTCTCAGGAGAATGGAGTCCCTCAGGGTAGTATTCTCTCGCCCACCCTCTTTAACGTCAAAATCAACAGTTTAGTAAATTCCATCTCAGAAAATCTCATGTCGTCCCTATATGTTGACGATTTCCTCATTGCATATCGTTCCAGATATATGCCAACCATAGAACGACAACTGCAATTAAATTTGAATAGGATTCACAAATGGTCACTCGAAAATGGCTTCAAGTTCTCTAAACAGAAGACAGTTTGTCTGCCTTTCTATTACTTACGATCAAACCATCCAGATCCATCACTAATAATTGACAACTGTCAAATAAAAGTGGTGAATGAAACAAAATTTTTGGGTGTACTCTTTGACTCCAAATTGTCTTTCATTCCGCATATCAAAGCACTGAAAGCAAAGTGCCTGAAATCAATGAACCTCCTTAAAGTAGTGAGCAAATATAATTGGGGTGGGGACACAACGGTCCTCCTTCGTCTCTATCGAGCAATTACTCGTTCTCGACTTGATTATGGTTCTGTGGTATATGGCTCCGCCAGACCATCTTATCTAAAATGCCTGAATTCTGTACATCATCAAGGGTTGCGACTAAGCTTAAGAGCTTTTCGTACATCTCCTGTAGAGAGCTTATATGTACTGGCAGGGGAACCTCCACTTTCCCTTCGTCGTATCAAGTTATCCATGCAATACATACTAAAAGTAGCTTCAACTCCAACAAATCCAACATATGATGTTATATTTCATCCAAAATACATGCATCATTATGAATCTCGTTCAAACGCCATTCGACCACTGGGATTACGCATGAAATTCTATCTTGAGGCTGCAAAAATTGATACTACAATCATTGCCGAGACGGAAGTACCACCCATTCCGCCATGGATTCTCCCAGTCCCGAAAGTTATACTGGATTTGGCAGAGCTTAAGAAAAGCGAAACCAATCCGGTAGACTATCAAAACCTATTTTATAGTATAAGGTTTAAATACGAATCGTACAAATTTCTATACACAGATGGCTCAAAAATGGAAAGACGAGTAGGCTGTGCAGTCACTTCTTATAAAACCGTTATAGCTGAATGTCGTCTTCCAGACCACTGCTCAATATACACTGCAGAATTAACAGCTATTTACCTTGCCTTAAAGAACATCGAGGACTCAGAATCAGATCGTTATGTTATCTGTTCTGATTCCAAATCTGCTCTTCAAGCAATCCAAAATAAACAACTTGATAACCCTGGGATCTTAGATGTTCTGATTAAGTATTTCTATCTTCACGAATACAAAGACATAGTATTCTGCTGGATTCCTGGACACGCTGGCATTGAAGGGAATGAAAAAGCAGACCTGGCAGCAAAAAGGGCTCTTACAAAAGAGATAACTGATTTTACCATTCCATACACTGATTTTAAAATGACTATAAAATCTTTTATCATGTCTTGCTGGCAAAGACAATGGAATGAATGTAATAACAACAAGTTGCATTCAATCTTACCTTGCATTCAAAATAAAATACCGAGTAGGTTCAATACTCGCAAAGATCAAGGAATATATCACAGATGCCTCATAGGACATTCAAGACTTACACATTTACACCTTTTAGTCAATGAACCGGCACCGGTATGCCAGAGTTGTCGGTGCCCCCTAACAATCAAACATATTTTATTAGATTGCAGCCACTTACAACGCTTTAGAAGACCTTTGTTTCAAGCTACTACCTTACAACATCTCTTTACTAGATATCCAACCCAGACAATTATTGATTTTTTATATGCTTCTGGTTTCTACTACCAAATATAGATAATCAATCTTAACCTAGAGAGCCTCTACATAGCCCACTCAGGTGCTGATGAGGCGTTAAACAATAACTCACACACACACACACCCAGTCTATAATAGCCGTCCTATCCGGCTTAACCAGTGGGTTATCCGTGTCCGGATCCTCATCCTCAACTGCAGCGGCACTAACTTTGACCGTCAAGGGAATGACATCCACAAAGGTTTCAAACCTCGCCCACTGTTCATGCATGCGCTGACAATAAGTACACCCTCCACAGGGAAGCTATGCCTCAGTCCTGTCTCAGATGGCTGGACCTAGATCTCCTTCACCCAGATCACCGTCCAGGCGAAGGATTGACCTAGATCCTAATTATAATTATTCCAAGGCAGGGCAAAGCTTGCAGAAAGATAAACCAGAATCGAAGACTTTACAGTCAGACGATCTCCTGGCAAGAATAAAGCAGTATGCTACAGATGTCGGTAAAGGACATCTCGTAGCTCCATTAGTTGCTGCTTCACAGCTTAGTGTACCCTCACAAGGTGCACCTTCCGGTGATGAGTCGGAAGAGATACACCAGCCGATGGAAGAGGAGGCAGGGACTACCACCATCCCTAGGCCTCAACGGGAGGGGGCAATTGATAAAAGATCAATTGTTCCCAAAAGACCCCCCCTCATCAGAAAAACACTAGAAAAATCTAGTGCACTGGGCGCTGTTAGGCGTTAAACAATAACTCATAACTCACAGTGCACTGGGCATCATAAGATCACCATCTAAGCATGGTGGGGCCCCCAAAAAGATCTTAACACCAAAAGAGGCAGCGACTTTGAAGAAAAAGTAAATATTCATACTAATTCATACCATGCACTATAGATTTTACTATGATAATATTAAACTCTTTTAAGTAACTCATGGACAGTATCATTCAGTGGAACTGTCGAGGTTTCAGAGCCAACTTTGATGAAATAGGTTGCATGGTCCAAGACTTAAACCCTAGTGTTTTCTGCCTGCAGGAAACATTTCTGAAACCTCCAAATAGTTTTAAACTGAGAAACTACCATATGTATAATACATATGGCAATATTGCCCACGATAGAGCCACTGGTGGCTCATCAATTTTAGTTAAAAATGGAATCATTCATACACATATTGCTCTTAACACAAACCTCCAGGCTACAGCAGTTCGTCTGAACCTGAATAAAACATTCACTATATGTTCCTTATATATCCCTCCACCCTTTCACCTTACAGCCAGTGATTTGCATAACCTTTACAATCAACTTCCTGAACCGCGTCTTATCCTAGGAGATTTTAACAGCTATAACCAATTGTGGGGAAGCACTTCCCACAACAACAAAGGAAAAACCATTGAAGATTTTCTCAATGACCACACCCTTTGTTTGTTCAATAATGGTTCACCCACATGTCTTCACCCAGGTCATGGAACATTTTCATCAATTGACCTTAGTATATGTGATCCAGCGCTATTTCTGGAATTTGAATGGAGAGTATTAGAGGACACTCACGGCAGTGATCACTTTCCCATTGTCCTACAAAACATAGAAGGTACAAGAGAAGTGGGTCAACTCCTTTGGAAGTTGCATAAAACGGATTGGACCTCCTTCGAAAAGCACTGCTTAGAAACAATTACTATGTCTCATTTTAGGAATTGTAATAGTCTCGTTGAAGATTTTACTGATGATATTACTGATATGGCCAATAAAACAATACCGATGACTAAAAAAAATTCTAAACGAAGTGCAAGACCCTGGTTTGACGACGAAGTAAGAGAAGTTATTAAAACCGCAAGAGAGCCCTCAGAATTTTTAAATCACAGCCGACCATCAACAATCTGAATAATTTTAAGTGCCTGAAAGCCAAAGCGCGTAGAATTGTCAGGCAAAAAAAATGTAGTTGCTGGAGAGACTATGTCTCCAGACTCACTGAAAGAACTCCTAGCAATAAAGTCTGGAAAATTATTAAGAAGATTGAAGGAAAGAACATAGCTTCACATGTAAGCATTCTAGAAGTGAATGGAGAACATCTCTCCTCACCAGAACAAATATCAAACGGGTTAGGAGTACAGTTTGCGTACAACTCCTCGTCAGAGAACTATACGAGAGAATTTCAATGTTATAAGGCTCAAGTTGAGAGATTAACCCTAAATATACAGTCTGATAACAGCGAAGATTATAACTCCTACATCACCTTAGAAGAACTTCAGAAGGCCATCTTAAAAGTGACTGACTCTGCAACAGGCCCTGATAATATACATTATCAAATCTTAAAACACCTACCTCAATCCTCTTTAAAAACATTTCTGTATATCTTTAATCAAATTTGGGAGAAGGGATGTCTTCCATCCCTGTGGAAACAAGCCACGGTCATCCCAATTCCCAAGCCGGGGAAGGATCATAGTGATCCTATGAATTATCGACCAATAGCTTTAACCAGTTGTCTATGTAAGACAATGGAACGAATTGTTACTGATAGACTGGTTTGGTTCCTGGAGTCGAACCAGCTTATTACAGAGTTCCAATCTGGATTTCGCCGTCACAGGAGCACATTAGATCATTTAGTCAGACTGGAAACTTATGTTAGAGATGCTTTCATTAACAGAGAACACGTAGTAGCCATATTCTTTGACCTAGAAAAAGCTTATGACACTACATCGAAATATGGAATAATGAAAGATCTCCACGACTTAGGGCTTCGAGGTCGCCTTCCAGTTTCCATCGGATCCTTCCTACAGGATCGCTTCTTTAAGGTCCGAGTGGGATCAACGATGTCAAGCCCCTACTCTCAGGAGAATGGAGTCCCTCAGGGTAGTATTCTCTCGCCTACCCTCTTTAACGTCAAAATCAACAGTATAGTAAATTCCATCTCAGAAAATCTCATGTCGTCCCTATATGTTGACGATTTCCTCATTGCATACCGTTCCAGATATATGCCAACCATAGAACGACAACTGCAATTAAATTTGAATAGGATTCACAAATGGTCACTTGAAAATGGCTTCAAGTTCTCTAAACAGAAGACAGTTTGTATGCCTTTCTATTATTTACGATCAAACCATCCAGATCCATCACTAATAATTGACAACTGTCAAATAAAAGTGGTGAATGAAACAAAATTTTTGGGTGTACTCCTTGACTCCAAATTGTCTTTCATTCCGCATATCAAAGCACTGAAAGCAAAGTGCCTGAAATCAATGAACCTCCTTAAAGTAGTGAGCAAATATAATTGGGGTGGGGACACAACGGTCCTCCTTCGTCTCTATCGAGCAATTCCACGCGGCGAGGGTGGAAACACTTGGGGTGAAGTCATCTATCCCCAGTGGCTAATACAGGACAGTGCGCATTGCACAAGCTGCTCCAGCTTTACAGGAGGGTGTGTCCCCTACCATACAGGGGAAACAAAAATGAATATGTCCGAATCGACAATTTCAGACCGGCTCGCACGTCCCCTGGGTGAACAAGGTGCGCGTCCCTCAGCGGTAAACCAGGCTGGGATCGAAAAATTGGCTACTGGTTCCAGACTTGGTAAACGTTTGCGTCCATCATTAGATGACGCAAATAAAAGTTCAAATAATGAAGATATATCTAAGCCTTGGCCCAAGTTTCTTGTTGTTACTGGCAGTGATGCTGGGTTTTCCCGACTTTCAGCCATAACAATATGCAGAACAATTAAGGAAAGCATTCGTTTTGTTGAAAATACAAGACGTTTAAGCAATTTGTCCTTGCTGGTGCAGGTTGCCCACAGGGACCAGTCGCTGAAAATGCTGGGGTTGGAGGCCTTTGCGGGTGCCCCTGTTAAGGTGGAGCCCCATCGGTTTTTCAACTCCTGCAAGGGAGTTGTAACATCACATGAGAGCAGTCTCTGCTCCGATGACGAACTGAGGGACTGGCTGGATGACTTCAATGTCATCCACATTCATCGCCAGCCCCCTAGATATTCTCGACAGCTACTCACTCTGACCTTTGATGGCAGTGTTGCCTGACAAGGTCAGCATTGGGTTCGAGTGGTGTAGGGTACGTCCCTACATCCCGAACCCAAAACGATGTTACAACTGCCAAAGATTTGGCCATTTCAGCGGCTCCTGCCGTGCCAAACCAACCTGTGCCAATTGTGGATCACGGGAACACACCCATTCCTGTGACTCACCATGTATGAATACATCGTATTGTGTTAATTGTGGAGGTGATGGGCCAGCCTATCACCGTGGCTGTCCCAAATGGCAGCTAGAGAAAGAGATCCTGAAGTTAAAGACCACCAAGGATATCTCCTTTCCCCAAGCGCGCCGTATAGCTGAACAGGCTGCTGGGGCAAGCTATGCCTCAGTCCTGTCTCAGATGGCTGGACCTAGATCTCCTTCACCCAGATCATCGCCCAGGCGAAGGATTGACCTAGATCCTAATTATAATTATTCCAAGGCAGGGCAAAGCTTGCATAAAGATAACCAGAATCGAAGACTTCACAGTCAGATGATCACCTGGCAAGAATGAAGCAGCATGCTACAGATGTCGGTAAAGGACATCTCGTAGCTCCATTAGTTGCTGCTTCACAACTTAGTGTACCCTCACAGGGTGCACCTTCCGGCGATGAGTCGGAAGAGATACACCAGCCGATGGAAGAGGAGGCAGGGACTACCACCATCCCTAGGCCTCAACGGGAGGGGGAAATTGATAAAAGATCAATTGTTCCCAAAAGACCCCCCCCCCCCTCATCAGAAAAACCCCAGAAAAATCTAGTGCAATGGGCACCATAAAACCACCATCTAAGCATGGTGGGGCCCCCAAAAAGATCTTAACACCAAAAGAGGCAGCGACTTTGAAGAAAAAGTAAATATTCATACAAATTCATACCATGCACTATAGATTTTACTATGATAATATTAAACTCTTTTAACTAATTCATGGACAGTATCATTCAGTGGAACTGTCGAGGTTTCAGAGCCAACTTTGATGAAATAGGTTGCATGGTCCAAGACTTAAACCCTAGTGTTTTCTGCCTGCAGGAAACATTTCTGAAACCTCCAAATAGTTTTAAACTGAGAAACTACCATATGTATAATACATATGGCAATATTGCCCACGATAGAGCCACTGGTGGCTCATCAATTTTAGTTAAAAATGGAATCATTCATTCTCATATTCCACTGAACACAAACCTTCAGGCTGCAGCAGTTCGTCTGAACCTGAATTAAACATTCACTATATGTTCCTTATATAACCCTCCACCCTTTCACCTTACAGCCAGTGATTTGCATAACCTTTACAATCAACTTCCTGAACCACGTCTTATCCTAGGAGATTTTAACAGCCATAACCAATTATGGGGAAGCACTTCCCACAACAACAAAGGAAAAACCATTGAAGACTTTCTCAATGACCACACCCTTTGTTTGTTCAATGATGGTTCATCCACATATCTTCACCTAGGTCATGGAACATTTTCATCAATTGACCTTAGTATATGTGATCCAGCGTTATTTCTTGAATTTGAATGGAGAGTATTAGAGGACACTCACGGCAGTGATCACTTTCCCATTGTCCTACAAAACATAGAAGGTACAAGAGAAGTGGGTCAACTCCTTTGGAAGTTGCATAAAGCGGATTGGACCTCCTTCGAAAAGCACTGCTTAGAAACAATTACTATGTCTCATTATAGGAATTGTAATAGTCTCGTTAAAGATTTTACTGATGATATTACTGATATAGCCAATAAAACAATACCGATGACTAAAAATAATTCTAAACGAAGTGCAAGACCCTGGTTTGACGACGAAGTAAGAGAAGCTATTAAAAACCGTAAGAGAGCCCTCAGAATCTTTAAATCACAGCCGACCATCAACAATCTTAATAATTTTAAGTGCCTGAAAGCCAAAGCGCGTAGAATTGTCAGGCAAAAAAACGTAGTTGCTGGAGAGACTATGTCTCCAGACTCACTGAAAGAACTCCCAGCAATAAAGTCTGGAAAATGATTAAGAAGATTGAAGGAAAGAACCTAGCTTCACATGTAAGCATTCTAGAAGTGAATGGAGAACATCTCTCCTCACCAGAACAAATATCAAACGGGTTAGGAGAACAGTTTGCGTTCAACTCCTCGTCAGAGAACTATACGACAGAATTTCAATGTTATAAGGCTCAAGCTGAGAGATTAACCCTAAATATACAGTCTGATAACAGCGAAGATTATAACTCCTACATCACCTTAGAAGAACTTCAGAAGGCCATCTTAAAAGCGACTGACTCTGCAACAGGCCCTGATAATATACATTATCAAATCTTAAAACACCTACCTCAATCCTCTTTAAAAACATTACTGTATATCTTTAATCAAATTTGGGAGAAGGGATGTCTTCCATCCCTCTGGAAACAAGCCACGGTCATTCCAATTCCCAAGCCGGGGAAGGATCATAGTGATCCTATGAATTATCGACCAATAGCCTTAACCAGTTGTCTATGTAAGACAATGGAGCGAATTGTTACTGATAGACTGGTTTGGTTCCTGGAGTCGAACCAGCTTATTACAGAGTTCCAATCTGGATTTCGCCGTCACAGGAGCACATTAGATCATTTAGTCAGACTGGAAACTTATGTTAGAGATGCTTTCATTAACAGAGAACACGTAGTAGCCATATTCTTTGACCTAGAAAAAGCTTATGACACTACATGGAAAAGGGGCGGGGGCCTAGCTCAGAGGTAGCGCTCTGGGCTTCCAACCGCTGGGTCCCGGGTTCGATTCCCGGTCGAGCCTAAGTTGGATGGCTGTTTCATCCTTCGTCTCATTGCCATGGTCCCTGCCTGTCCTAATTAGCCCAACTGGTGCAGAAACACAGGACGTAAAGCCCTAATCCCACCCACCACCACTACATGGAAATATGGAATAATGAAAGATCTCCACGACTTAGGGCTTCGAGGTCGCCTTCCAGTTTTCATCGGATCCTTCCTACAGGATCGCTTCTTTAAGGTCTGAGTGGGATCAACGATGTCAAGCCCCGACTCTCAGGAGAATGGAGTCCCTCAGGGTAGTATTCTCTCGCCCACCCTCTTTAACGTCAAAATCAACAGTATAGTAAATTCCATCTCAGAAAATCTCATGTCGTCCCTATATGTTGACGATTTCCTCATTGCATACCGTTCCAGATATATGCCAACCATAGAACGACAACTGCAATTAAATTTGAATAGGATTCACAAATGGTCACTTGAAAATGGCTTCAAGTTCTCTAAACAGAAGACAGTTTGTATGCCTTTCTATTATTTACGATCAAACCATCCAGATCCATCACTAATAATTGACAACTGTCAAATAAAAGTGGTGGATGAAACAAAATTTTTGGGTGTACTCTTCGACTCCAAATTGTCTTTCATTCCGCATATCAAAGCACTGAAAGCAAAGTGCCTGAAATCAATGAACCTCCTTAAAGTAGTGAGCAAATATAATTGGGGTGGGGACACAACGGTCCTCCTTCATCTCTATCGAGCAATTACTCGTTCTCGACTTGATTATGGTTCTGTGGTATATGGCTCCGCCAGACCATCTTATCTAAAATGCCTGAATTCTGTACATCATCAAGGGTTGCGACTAAGCTTAAGAGCTTTTCGTACATCTCCTGTAGAGAGCTTATATGTACTGGCAGGGGAACCTCCACTTTCCCTTCGTCGTATCAAGTTATCCATGCAATACATACTAAAAGTAGCTTCAACTCCAACAAATCCAACATATGATGTAATATTTCATCCAAAGTACATGCATCATTATGAATCTCGTTCAAACGCCATTCGACCACTGGGATTACGCATGAAATTCTATCTTGAGGCTGCAAAAATTGATACTACAATCATTGCCGAGACGGAAGCACCACCCATTCCGCCATGGATTTTCCCAGTCCCGAAAGTTATACTAGATTTGGCAGAGCTTAAGAAAAGCGAAAGCAATCCGGTAGACTATCAAAACCTATTTTATAGCATAAGGTTTAAATATGATTCGTACAAATTTCTATTCACAGATGGCTCAAAAATGGAAAGACGAGTAGGCTGTGCAGTCACTTCTTATAAAACCGTTATAGCTGAATGTCGTCTTCCAGACCACTGCTCAATATACACTGCAGAATTAACAGCTATTTACCTTGCCTTAAAGAACATCGAGGACTCAGAATCAGATCGTTATGTTATCTATTCTGATTCCAAATCTGCTCTTCAAGCAATCCAAAATAAACAACTTGATAACCCTGGGATCTTAGATGTTCTTATTAAGTATTTCTATCTTCACGAATACAAAGACATAGTATTCTGCTGGATTCCTGGACACGCTGGCATTGAAGGGAATGAAAAAGCAGACCTGGCAGCAAAAAGGGCTCTTACAAAAGAGATAACTGATTTTACCATTCCATACACTGATTTTAAAATGACTATAAAATCTTTTATCATGTCTTGCTGGCAAAGACAATGGAATGAATGTAATAACAAGTTGCATTCAATCTTACCTTGCATTCAAAATAAAATACCTAGTAGGTTCAATACTGCAAAGATCAAGAAATATATCACAGATGCCTCATAGGACATTCAAGACTTACACATTTACACCTTTGAGTCAATGAACCGGCACCGGTATGCCAGAGTTGTCGGTGCCCCCTAACAATCAAACATATTTTATTAGATTGCAGCCTTTTACAACGCTTTAGAAGACCTTTGTTTCAAGCTAATACCTTACAACATCTCTTTACCAGATATCCAACCCAGACAATTATTGATTTTTTATATGCTTCTGGTTTCTACTACCAAATGTAGTTAATCAATCTTAACCTAGAGAGCCTCTACATAGCCCACTCAGGTGCTGATGAGGCGTTAAACAATAACTCACACACACACAGTGTGACACTTCCCAAGCGTAAGCCGCACGTGACTGCCTGAGCTCACATGCACACAATAATTGGACTATCAAAAATGTGACAAACTGCCCAAGCAAATATACTGTCAATATATAATTAATCACAACAGGCCTCTACCCAAATGAAAAAAAATGGGAAAGTGACAAAAAAAAAACCAACAAAAAGTTATCAAAAAAAAATTGACAACTAGCTGACAAATAATAACACCACAGAATGACATACCCCAAGCGTGAGACGCACGTGTCAGCCTGAAATCACGTGCACAAAAGTGGAAATTTAGCCCGAAAAGTCAGAAAAGTTACAAAAGTAACAAAAAACACGGAAGGGCCAAATGACAACCCTACCCAAAGCTACTACGAAAATATACAAACAATATTCAATCAAAATAAATGACAGAATACGAAGCAGCGAGGAGAAAATACTCCTCAAAAATAATGCCCAAGCAAACCTAAGCGCCAGACGAGACAAGCACGTGCGAATTAACCGCAAGTGGCAAAGTTGCACAGAACACACTAAAAAGCGCGTGACAATGCACAAAAAGTATAAGAAATAATAAAATATAATTTATACCAACGAATGCTACGCAAATATGGTCAGCCACGCAGGTCGTAACGCGGCCAAACCGCGAAAAGCACGCCAAAATTTCAGCGCGACAAAATGGCGTCGTGCGCTAAGATTACGAATCCCAAATCTCAGGAAGAAATCACAATTTTCCGCTAAGGAAAAGCATGACAACGCCTACAACATTCATACAAACGTTGGAGGCAATAATACGGATGGTATCCAAGACCCGTTAACTTCTGACACCACTGTAGTAAATATATACATAAGAAGAAAAATAGAACACGTCCGTTCACTTACACTGTCTGGCAATCGAGAGCGATCAGCCAGGCGGAAACGCATCACCGCGCAGGCGTCATAGGAGCCCCCGGAGACGGCCGAGGATCCACGGAGATCCACGGAGATGGACGAATTTACCACACTTGCTGTAAGGTGGTCGGTCGTACATACACCTTGTATGCCTCAGATATCAATCTGCCTAAACGCTTAATGATTGATTCTGGGAGCTTGCTATGCGGCAGCATCCGTGGCTACTCCAGAACGGAGTGAATGCGGTGAAATCCGGTCTGCTGGCATGCCTGCTTGATGAAACATAAGCTTCATCCATTTTGCGAGACTAATGCGACAGCAGGGTGCCATCCCTAAAGATGAACAATGGGTAATAAGGAGGCCACCTTCTGATACGCAAGTACTTCTGCATGCTGCAAAGGGCACAGACTTCCGCCCTGGAACCGCCAACTGTAACCAAAAAACCTATAAGAGTTTTAGAGGATGGGACCTGGAGAACCATAAATGGAATATCGAAGTAATGGAATGAGGGAGAGGAAGGGGTCTTAGGAGTCGAGACAGTGGGGTTAAAACAGTATTCAGCTGCTCTCAGGCAGGCAAAATATGCAAGACTTATTGCTGAAAAGAGCATGATTGTATCATCGCTATACAGTATATTAGCCTGCAAACGCGCAAGCATCAAATATGAAACGAGTGGCCTGAACTGGAACTGGAGCAGTGCGTTCCACGGATTTCAGGGCCCACTTAACTCGAACAGTATATATCTTCTCTAATGGAGATTAGCCAAGCTCTCACTCCCCAGAGGTAGACTCTAATCCTGGAGAGAGCAAGGTGTGCAGCAGTGAGATACGCGAGAACATAAGAGCAGACAGCTCTGTGAACCGAAGTGGATGGAGACTATGTGGAAGTAAATTTCAGATACCTGGAGACTGCCGCTGAGTAATCTCATCGTGAATTGATGGCGAGACCCGAGCCGACTTATCCCAGGACTTGTAGATCAAGATCTGAAAAGAGATTTAGATCGCATGAACAAAATACGGAACACCTGAGGGCCAGACACGAGCTGGTATACAATGTCCTATACGGGCTGTAAACTCGTCTATTTCGACTCAAGAGGTCGGCCTCGACGTTATCCAAAGTGGATGTATTCACCACTGTCACTAATATGTTAGACTTTTCGACTGTTAGACACCATTGTCAAACTAACCGGCCAGATTGTGAGCCCATGTGATGAAAGCTTTAATTGCTGCGTGCATCTCTCTTCAGTTTATGGACTGAAGAGCTTGCTCTCTACTCTCACCTGAGTGCGTGGTGGCAAACCGCTGACAACCAAATACCGCACCAAAACCAAAGTTACTCCCGTTTGTGTACACATGGTGTACAATGCCTGTGGACCAGTCTTTTTTGAACATATAAACACCATTATGAGTGTTTATGCATTGTTCCCACCATGCTACATCAGCCCTTACAGTAAAACATATTTTATTAGAATGTAACAATTAACAGCAAAGACGAAGATCATTATACCAGTCAAATTCCCTGAAACACCTTTTTACATCATATCCTCCTAATAGTATTTTAAAATTTTTACGTGAAACCAATGTATATTGCGTATTGTAATATTAAAAATGTCAACCAAGTTTGAATATCCTTAAACGTTCAAGCCTCTACATAGCCCAACAGGTGCTGATGAGGCGTTAAACACACACACACCATGCTACATCAGCAATTGCCTCTGCAGGCAACCTGACCTTGTGGAGCAGTTGATTTGGTCTCTTGGCTAGCCCTATCAGGCGACCTAAAAAAGCACAACCTGTGCTAGCTGCAAAGGCTAACTTGCCTATTAAACTCTGAATTTCCCTCTTTGTACCTGTGCGTTTAGAGCACCAGCTGGCGAGGATCAACTTGATCTCGCTTGTGCGCTCCTCGGAGATGCAAAGTTTGAATTTTTCAGCATCCACTACAATGCCCAGGAACTCCACTATTGTAGCTGGCTGGGAGACCTTGTCAGGCTGAACTGTGAAGCCAGCTGCCTGGCAAACCCTCAGCATCAGGTCTAAATTAGCTTTACATTCAGACGAAGTGGGAGCCACGACGAGAAAGTCATCGTCGTATTGGACTGTGTCCTCACTCGCCCTCTCATGCAGCATAAACTCCCTGAGTGCACCTGCAAAAATATCAAACAGCTGGCACCGAATGCAAGCCAAAACTCAATACCTTAGAAAAGTAATAGGCTGCTGGCTGTCCTGAGTCTGACCACTCCAGTCCCAAGAGATGCCAGTCTTCGGGATGTACGCCTGCATGTTTGTATGCATCCTTCAGATCTAACTTAGCTAAAAATGGAGAATCAAATTTTATGCAGCATTCCACAGCATTATCTACTGTGCATTTTGACAATTATCTTATCATAATTTAAATTAAGTGTTAAACTGATGCGCAGCAATGTCATTAATGCATAAAATAGTGTGTTATAGCAATATATCACTCTGATTAAGATAACTACAAACATACATACATGGACATCATGCTGATACAATAATGAATAGTTTACCTTCCAAACTAGGGGTTTCTAAGTTTTTACATTCCTTACAGCAGCAGTTTTTCCGTGTGCATATGCAAATTGTTAATTCTTTGATATGTTATGAATAAACCTATCATTAAACAGGAGAGAGTAACGCAGGTCATTGTACCTGCAGCCATTGATGTCATGGTCACTCCAACAAAATACTTCACGACTCCTTTTGCGGATGTCCTTGGGCAAGTCGTTATCTGCATTCTCTTCATGGGGGATTTCCGTATTTTTTCCAGAAGTCATTCAAATGAGCAATGGAAGTCAGGTCACGTCTTCCGCAGACATCAGTTCCGTAAATCTCGATGAAGCTGTATCCATCAAAATCTCTTACTAGATCTTTCAATCTCAAGGAAAGATCAAACTTTGAAATTAAAAGAATCTTCCCATTCTTTGCTTCTGCAGGCACTCCTGCGATGTATCCTTTGCATAATACGTATTTATCACATTTGCATTGGTTTCCATAACCACAAACCAAAAACCCAAGGTTATTTTGACCCACGTGACATTGTCTCCAAGCACCCCATTCCATTGCAATTGTACACCCCGTATATACAAAGAGACACTATGCCGCCTTGAGGCAACGCATATCAATTAATTAAACCCCTATAAACTAACGGTGTGCTTGCTTAAGTAGACATCACTCTTGTCAAAATACAATGAAACTTTTGTATTGTATTGTACTGCACTCCAGGTGCTTTGCTGGTCATAGACTTTGAAAAGTCAACTGTTAGTTTTGAGTTGATCGTTTAATAAGAAACATGTTCAGTGAATTAAAACCATGAAAATATATGGTAGGGAATGACCACTTTGTACAATGCAGGTTTTGATAAGTCACGTCTTTAACCTAAAATGGCAGGGCGGGGGCCTAGCTCAGAGGTAGCGCTCTGGGCTTCCAACCGCTGGGTCCTGGGTTGGATTCCCGGTCGAGCCTAAGTTGGATGGCTGTTTCATCCTTCGTCTCATTGCCGTGGTCTCTGCCTGTCCTAATTATCCCAACTGGTGCAGAAATACAGGACGTAAAACCCAAGTCACACACACACACACATGTAGATATGTAGATACAGTGCGGGGGCCTAGCTCAGAGGTAGCGCTCTGGGCTTCCAACCACTGGGTCCCGGGTTCGATTCCCGGTCGAGTCTAAGTTGGATGGTTGTTTCATCCTTCATCTCATTGCCACAGTCCCTCCCTGTCCTAATTAGCCCATCAGGTGCAGAAATACAGGACGTAAAGCCCTAATCACCCACCATACAGTGCCTCAAAAAAGTGATGGGACAGACAAGAATGGGGGTTATTTTTACTTTCTCTGTAGAAATGGACATTCAAAAATTATGATTTACTCTTTCATGGTGTTTTGTTGAATGCTGTGAGAATATCTGTTGTTTGTGTTATCTTTCCATGCATGATTAAGCACACAGTTACACAAAAAGCGTTGAACCATGTCACAGAGGACCCAAAAAAGTCTTGGGACACCTTAAGATTTAAGCCTTAATTGATTGCTAGACACTAATCTGCTATTATGCTTGAAGTTAAACAATTAATTTTAAGTTCAGACTATCACTCCAAGTGACACTGAGTGAGGAGAGACTGTTTTTGGCAGTCTAGTGTCAATATATTAGAATTATCAGACCTCAAGTCATTTCTGAAAGGATGCCAAGGAAACAATTGTGTTCAAAAATTAAAGACACAATAATATATCTGGAAAATGATGGCCTCAGCATTCGCAGCATCTCTAAATTGTTGAAAGTTGCTAAAACCACTGTGCACAATGTGCTACCGAAGTTCAAGCAAACTGGCAGCACAGCCAACCTTCCAGGATCAGGGCATCCAAGGGCAACTTCAGCTGCTGATGACCATGCCATATAGGCGGGGGCCTAGCTCAGAGGTAGCGCTCTGGGTTTCCAACCGCTGGGTCCCGGGTTCGATTCCCGGTCGAGCCTTAGTTGGATGGCTGTTTCCTCCTTCGTCTCATTGCCATGGTCTCTGCCTGTCCTAATTAGCCCAACTGGTGCAGAAATACAGGACGTAAAGCCCTAATCATACACACATGACCATGCCATAAGGCGGATGGTGAAGAAAAACCCCAAACTAACTGCCCCTGAGATCAACCAAGTATTGAAGGATGCAGGAAAAACATCAGTGACCAAACCATTAGGAATAGGCTACATGCTGCAGGGTTCATGGGACGTCGGGCACGCTGCAAACCCCTGATTAGTGCCAAGAACAGAAGAGCAAGGCTGGAATTTGCAAGAGCACGTGTTGATAAACCATATCTTACTGGGAAAAGGTCCTGTGGACAGATGAAACTAAAATAAACATGTTTCAGTCTGATGGCAAGTGCACAATGTGGAGACCAAAGAACAAAGCTGATGATCCAAGGTATACCTCTGCATCTGTGAAGCATGGAGGAGGTAGTGTGATGGCCTGGGCATGTATTTCTGCCAAAGGACCTGGTGACCTGGTCTTCATGGATGACATAACCGAAGATGGATCCAGCATAATGGATGGCAGTGCCTACAGGAAGATATTAAGCAAGTACATTGAGCCAAATGGGAAAAAACTTGCTGGCAGGGGCTTCATTGTTCAGTCTGACAACGACCCGAAACATACTGCAAAGGGTACCCAAGAGTTCATTGCCAAGAAAAAGTGGAAAGTGCTAAACTGGCCGAGTCAATCGCCTGATCTGAACCCAATTGAGCACATCTTCCATCTCCTAAAGAGGCAAATGTGTTCAGAAAATCCAAAAAATAAGGGTGAACTGAAAAATAAAGTTTAGAAGGCTTGGAACGACATTAAGCCGTCCATTTTCAAGACGATTGTCCACTCTATGCCACAGCGTCTTGAAGCAGTCATTGCAAGTAAAGGTTATGCTACAAAATATTGACTGACATTGATTTTGCATATAATGATCATGTGTGTCCCGACACTTCTTTGAAGTGTTTGTCACACTGTTGCAGATCTATTGATTACATAATTGTCATTGTTGCTTTAAAACTGTATTCTACTATGTTAATTTAATTATTTAAAATTAGGGACGGATAACTCGCCGACTTCCACGGGTAATCCGCTGACTTTTTGGACACCCGGGAGTTAGCCACGGGTGTGCCATGCAAGCATGGCATACCCAGCTACCAGGCCCGAGTTTCCTGGCTTGGCCACGAGTCCCAGGTGTTACTCGACGGGTATCGCCGGGTATCCACGGGTAGCCGTTGGGTTGGAGCTGGGAAGCGTGTTACATCACGGTTATGTAATACTACGGGTTCACTACAGAAAAAACCGGCTGTGTGACGGGCTTAAGTCATAATTTTGTACAGTTATTCCACTGCTTTTGGTTTTTTGTTTTTGGAGGGTATTTAATATTATATATTTTTATTTGTTTTATATTTTATAAACTCTCATTGATATGATGGAATACATTTATTTATTATATTGAGTATAGTAGGGAGTAATTTATTCGAAACAATAAACACAGCTTTGATCATCTTTTTCATGTTCACATGATTTAGTTTGGTTCAATGGAACTGTTTCCATCAGTTCATGCCATTCTGAAAAGAGTCGTTCAAACTCTTCTATAATAATTGACCAAGAGGTAGAAAGTATGAATCTTCAAATCACAAATTGTGCGTCGTATTTCGTCAAAGTTTTGATCAATAACCTTGGTAACTCACATTCATAGCAATTGACTTTGGTTTTAGTTTGCCTCCAGGTTGAGGGTGGAATTGTGTAAGAGAGAACCCATTGGTTGTAACAGAAGCTACTGTACTCCTCTTATCTCCTATCTCCAGCGGGGGCCTAGCCGCTGGGTCCCGGGTTCAATTCCCGGTCGTGCCAAAGTTGGATGGCTGTTTCCTCCTTCGTCTCATTGCCATGGTCCCTGCCTGTCCTAATTAGCCCAACTGGTGCAAAAATACAGGACGTAAAGCCCTAATCACAAACACAAACAAAAAATTGGTTTTATCAATTGACCCCAAAAGCAATTAGTGAAAAAGCAATTCGCGAATGTTTACATTTTCGCCACCCACCATATAATTTTTTTCTTTTCCAAAAGCAGCAGACTTCCCATACTACACTACTTATAATCTCCAAGGAATTTATTGTATTGTGACGTTTCTTGCTGAATCAGTTGTGAGAACTGATTTAAATTTTCCATACAGTATTGCTGTATTCGATTTTGTAAGTGTTTTTGCTAAATCTTAATTCAAGCTTCGTTTCACCTGTGCGAGCTGTGGGAATGAAGTCTTTTCCCTCATTATTTGTTAAATCAAATACGAAAATTGAATATCCTCTGAAATTCTTCAAAAGTTATATTAATATTAGGGTTAATCTCTAATAATCGCTGCCAAGCTTCCATATAGTGAGATCGGAATGTGTTGTCCTCAAATTTTAATTGAAGTGGTGTATTAGGAAATGACGAATTGTTTATGTTAAATTAAATCACAAACATTAAAGTGTTGGAAAAAATATGGATTTTGATGAAAGGTTCCATTTATATCTTCTGAATAACCAAACATACAAAAGGTTTATCGGGACATTTACTGGAAAACATAATTTATTATGGGTACTGTATAGGTATTAAATTAAGTCCATCGCTAATAGCAACACTCACGGCTCGGTCCAAAACAACATGACACAACTTCAACTTTGCATCTAATATTCTTATTTAAATAGATGAAAGTCTTGTCAACTCTGAGCCCAGGTAGAGTGCAATGTGTCAATATCTAATAAATAATACAATAAACCCATTTCCTCGTGAAACTATCACGAGTGAACTCGAAACATCGTGAGGGAACGCGAATGTTGCAAGGGAATGTAATCATCGTGAGGGAACGCGTTATTTTCATGAAGGAGAAATTCAAATTTTATTTTCTATGTCCGCTTAGGGGCTCAGTACATAACAATATTGTTCAGTGAGAAATCACTTAATTGACAGTTAAGCTTAATTGTTAAGTCTTGCATAACAATATGGTTCAGTGAGAAATCACCTAGCTGTGAAACAAAGACTGACTTGTGATCAACTTTGGCTACAATAAAAATGGTCAAAGTAAAATGGGAAACCAGCAGAAGCTGTCTTTAACTTTTAGAAAACGCTTTGTCACATGTTTGCCTGTGAAGATACTAAAGCAATTTCTTAGCTTTCTGCCAGCAGCCTTATTTCCTGTAGGCTTAAAGATGGTACATTTCTTTTTAGTGGGATATGATAATATCAACAAAACCTCTGTGGACAGGAACTGGCCACTTTGAGTTAATTCACGTTCCTGAGTCTCTTACCCTTCTTTTGGTAAAGTTGTACATGATGAAATGACTCCCTTGATAATTACCAAAAAATTAGTTTGTCAAAACATTTTTGCGTTTTTTTTGTAGGTGAGTGTATTAGCAGGGGAGAGACTTCTGGGCTTTTACCTCCTCCTTTGTACAAATGCCCTTTTGCTAGTGCATAGATGTCCCAACGAGCAAAGTCCTGAGCTTCCTTGTGGTAAGCAGTAACACTGTCGATAAACACCTCAATTCTCAGTGACCAACACAGGGCTCTGCACGATTCACACATGAGTTGCTTGTCTAGCCCTCCTCACCTAGAATGACCTTTCAGGTGAACATGTCATCAATCAAAAATAGCAATCAATTGTTTAAAGTATACATACAATGTGAAATAACGACACATCATGCAAAAAAAGTTGAATAACTATGCTTTAGGCCAGATGACCCTCTATGATACTTTAAGCATCGCTACTGAGAGTACCTAGATATTTATGACTCTTCAAATATGGCACTCACCCCCAACCAGGAAGCTCTTATAAATGATAAGATTATGTATCTAGTCGGGCACTACTCAATAAATTAGAAACCAACTTCCTTCCAATCCACCAGATGGCATGTCAACCTCGAAAATGTCGTTGGCCATGCAGTGTAAATAACAATTTTCAACTGGTGACTGGTGTTAGCAAGATGTTATGCATTTACATTTTTTATAATTACAATGGGGTTAAAAAATTTACCCCTCAGTATTTTGCTGTTGCATTAAGGAAAAATTGTAAGACTAATGGTAGCATCAAAATCTGTCATATCAAATAAAACGAGCTATTATGGCTTATTTGTTATGCCTGCTACTAGGGACAGCCAATTTGTCCAGATGTAGTTCAATTTACATAGGGGTCATAAATATATCAAAAGCTTTCATACACCATCTCTCATTGGAATAGCATTGTGTAGTAAATGGTAATATGGTAAGGCAAATTAGCATCAAAATACCACATGACTGATAATAAATATGCCATAAGCATTACTTAAAAGTCTATTTCTTATTTATTTTTGCTGAATGCAATCATTTGAGCACCACTGTATTTTGATGTCGTGCATCATAAAAATTACTGGTATCAAGCATGACATGGGTGTTGTGATTAGAGAAGGTTAGTCAAATCCCCAGGTCTCAGAGACACCTGAAATATGTCTGGATGGTACTTCACATTTTTGTTTCACATTTTTGTTTCACATTTTTGTTTCACATTTTTGTTTCACTTCTCAGACATGCCGAGTTCAGGTAATAAAAGAAACACAAGGATTGGTATATTGGTATTTTGATAACTTTATTTTCATCTTTAAATCAACATGTGAACTAACAGACGAATACTGGCTACTGATCAACAACTTGTGATCACATGGCAGTTGATAAGTGTGAACGTTCAACATAAGCAAATAGTGGTGAAATATGTAAGCATACCATTTCTCTAACATTTATATCATAAATATTAACTAGATCTCTGTGATGTACATCTTTAACAAATAACTGGTCTCATTACTTCGTGAAGAGCAACAACTACTAGTGATGTACATAATTGTACATAGTCAAAATGTCCCCTATAACTCTTCAAAGCTACCATGACACGAATAACAGCCACCTCAAGCCAGAGGGCCTCTTCATTTATCATTCAACATCAACATCCATCTTGGCTCCTCAAGTGACTCTCAGTTGCTTTCATGACTGTCTGCAGTGAACATATTAACATTGCTGGGATTCTGACCACAGTTTTGCAATAATTGATCATTACTTTGGCAAGAGTACAGTTGTACCAATAATTTGTCTTTTGAAGGTATATCCTGTTGGTTATCTGCAGAAATATGGTGCCATAAATAAGTGTGATCATAGTTTTTTTCCCATTTATTTGGGTTACTAGAAATTTGATTAATTCATATAACTAGTCATTTTCCCGCGGCAAAGATTTCCGTGGAGCTGGCACAGGGAACTTTGCCATGAATGGCCTTATTTCTGAGGATTGCAACTGTCGCAATCTATAATTACAGCTGGCAATAGTCATTGCTGGGCCAATGGAAGGCCTTCCAGGTGCTGTCCGCAAAAACAATAAAATGTATGGGCCAATCAGACATCAGCTTACACCGAGACGCTATGACGCCATTTCCAAGTATGGCAAGGCCTTCTCCGATTGTGCAATAAGTTTCTGTTGCAACCAATAAGAAAGGAGTGAATAACCACACAAATTACGGCCATTCAAGGCAAAGGTCGCTGTGCCAGCTCCATGTACGGTGATCTTTGCCGACATGAAAATGGTGACTGGTAGTGTTTTTTTTAAATGAATTTAAGGGTGACTGTTACGTTATATTGCAAGTTGTCTCGGATTTCCCTTGTTTACGGATAAAGCAGGCCATGAAATGTATTCATTTGTATGGCTAATATTTTCAAGATGATTAACTGAACATCAGTCATGGAAATCCCAGCACTAGCTACCACTTCAGTTTACTTTCTTTAGGAACACAATCCTCACCAATAACCATCTTTCAAGTGTCATCTAGAGTTGACTGATAACCATTGAACGCCTATAGTTCATGTAATAAATATATCTAAATATTTACACCTATTCCTAACAAGCATCACATTCATTGAGAACAGATTACATTAAACATAACAAAAGAGCATATTCTGTGACCTTGGTAACTGACTAGCACTGGTGCTACTGCTGCTGCTGCTGCTACATCCAATTCAGGTACACGTGATTGTTATAGCGAGTAGCTGAAGTTTACGTTACATCTACAGCGTTTCCACAAACAACGATCAACGCATTTTTGACACCGATATATTAATAAGTGTTATATACATTTAAATACAAAAAGTTAAGGATACATCGAAGAAGTTGAACATATACACATTTTTCTATAGGTCCCATTTTTATCACAGTGAGCATACAGGCCAGACATGACAATGTCTAGAACCTCTTCCATTCTCTCTGTTACTCATGCTTGTCACGTATATCAAATCTATTGAAATGCCACTTGTATAGAAAATACACAGGAGAAAGATGCATTGCATTATCAACACCGAAGCATTTCTGGTTACTGCTAATATAACTACCTCAATAGCTATGAAGAAGGAGTAAAATCATTGTGCGTTCATGTCAAAGTTAATGCAAGATACCGAATCAATACACTCATTCAATTATCAGTCACATTGAATTAACATTAAGTACAAACCTTTCCTAATTCATTTTAAGAGTTAACAAGTGAAGTGTTGATCTAAGCTATGTGCACAAGTGTCAGAGCCATTTAAAGGGGGATGACTAGTGTATTCGATGAGTTCGAGGGCATAAGGGGTAAATTGTGTTACTGTAGTATTCGTATAATTTAATATCTCCAATGAATTTATGCTACTTCGTACTACTGTAATCCAGCACTATTTACAATTCAGGCAAGCTATTTCTACAAGAAGGATGATTAATATGGTACTATTGACAATGCACTGGCTCTGAATGTGACCGCTATTTTAACAATTTGTGCCTATCTTGTGTTTACCACATGCCCAATAAGTGGGGCGTTACAAGCACCAGTGAAACTAGGTCTCTCTATGATACAATTAACTAGCATTCCTTGTAGAACTTTCAACATGTACAGCGAACACATCTAGTGTTTATCTCTGCAGTTGCATTAATTAATCAATTAACTTGACCTGCGAGGTAATTAGAATACCGGCATGAGGAACTCTTTGTTGCTTTTCTGCAAAGTATAAATATGGAATGACTATATCTACAATGTCTGTCACTAGCAGTCGGCACTAAAGCAGTAACAAACACTTGCATAATAATTATAGAGAGTCTGAATAATTGTTGCATATACGCTGCATAAGTACAAGAACTGCAGAAAGAGTCTAGCTGTAGCCGACATTCCGTCTGTATGGTAAACTCCAGTAATGGCCATTTTGATGAATTTGTTTGGGTCTCTTTTTCGGGCAGAAGCCACTTCGGACATTGTCCTGTTCAAAAATCCCATACTGGCATTTAGGTGGGTGACACTGGCCCTCTTTAATACATCTGAAAGCAGGAAAGATGCACAGTGTTATAATCCAACATCTACTTGAAATACATGAAACTATTCATGTATCAAATGATCTGACCTATTGCTATGTTAGTTTCGATTGCTTAGGGAACTCTGCATTGCCACCCCTCCCACTTCCCAAAGACTTACGTTTATTTGAAGCAATACCTCTAGAATTTCATGGTCAGTGATACCACTAGTTCGATTCAAACCAAGAATTGCACTTTCAGTTTGAAGATTAGATACAGCCAATTTCAAAGACTTGGAAATCAATCTCATAGACTTGGAAGCTAAACTCCAGAGGACGTCATGTAAAACCTGAACTCCCATTGGTTAAGGCAGTCCCTCAACCAGTAAGAGTCCTGGACTCCCATGACGTCATCTGAGGTTTAGTTTCCAAGTCTATGGGACTGGTTTATGAAATTGGCTGTAATATGTGATTGCAAGAGGGCACACTGACCTGAGCTGGTCCTCGGTGAGTGGCTTCCTGCCTTTTTTGATGCGCAGACATGTTCGGTCCTTGTCGAAACAGTCGCATGAGCACTCCGTCTTGTTTTCACGTCTTAGATAGAATGGATGTGGACATTCCAGGCATCTGAAGAAGATGCAATAAAATGGTACATGCACCAAACAAATAAGTCATGGAGGGACACTTGGTCAATAATGGGTTGGCACAAGAAGGATAGGTTCAACCAAGATAGAAACCATTCAAGGAATGGTGATGTTGATTCCAAATAGCAGAGGAAACAACTGGTGTTAGGGTCAATGTAATTGTTACATAGACGGTCATATTCTAATAAATTTTTAAAGACTCTTTGTGGTAACAAAGAGCATACGATGGTCTTCATTAGTTAAGTTTTTATTTTATCCAGTAAAAACTCATAGAAACCTATAAGGAGGAGATGCACAGATTTTAGTGGACATTTTGTCTGTTAACTCAACATGAGGAATTATGAGATGGCCTATGGCCTATATGATTACCATGTTCTTATCTAATAGTTGATTTAGTATCGTGTACCAGTAACCATTGCAATAGCTGAATCTATGTACAGTTGGATGTGTGGTACTTACTTTGGTATGAGTTGTATTGGCGTGCATTCGCATTCTGTGTGGTTTTCAAATGTTAAGGACTCTACAAATCTGTTATGAGCGGGTTGAACATTGGCGTCTTTATATTCAAGTGCCTGCAATATAAAAACCACAGTTGTAGATGTAAATGACATATTTCGTATGTACAATAATCCATAAAGGTATGCAAATAGATAGGGCATCTGCTTCCTATATTCCAATAGATTAGTAGAAAATTAACTGAACCAATTTTAAAGCTAAAAACCAGACCTAGCACGGAAGCCAAGAATTTGGATGATATCAGTAGAAAAGGTTGAACCGATTGTGGGCATTTTGTTTTTATAGGTTTTGGTATGATAATTGTAGAATTAAAGCCTGCAGACGAGCTAGAACGAACACTGACATTGTGACAGGTTGACGAGTTCCATACATTGTATTGAGGTTGGTTGTAAGACCAGTCTAGTATTAGTGCTGTATTTGGTTCAGTAGTTATATAGCCTAGGTGCGTCATTACAGAATAAACCAAGAAAGAATTGGTCAGGCTATGACATTATAAGAAGGTGGATTAAATGGGAAACAGTCTTTAATACAATGAATGGCCTGGCAATAAACTAAATAAAATAATATTTTCTATGCAATTACACAATAAGTTATTTCATCTCAGTTCGAACAGATAGAGCATATGGGAATTCTGTAACCTAGGAAGTAAGCTGTCTCGAAATGTATGTACATCGTGATTAGATGGACTTAACAAAGATCTTTCAAAAAGCAAAGGGCCATTGAAAGTACTTGGCCTCCTTGTGGTGGGGCATATACTAGGTTGGACAACTTTAAGCTAGGGCACTGTGCAATGCACACTCTGGTAGAATAATCATTAACGTCTGTACTTTGTCATAGGAGAAGTGAACAGGCAATATAGTTATACTGACAAAAATACTGAAACTTACTTTACAAGTAGGGGAAAGTGCTGTGTGTTGTGTAAAATGTTTCAAACAAGCTTTGGAAAGGGAAGGTCTACACCACTGCAGTGGCTGTACTGTTTCAGTGCACTAATCCCAAAGGAACCATAAAGCTTTGGCTTGGAATGCTTCCCAATGAAGTACTCCTCTTTGGCTTAGCACCCCATTGTTACAACAGGTGCAGCTGTTAATTACAGTCTGCCGAGCACCGCAGACTCTTCCTGCTATGTAATTGAGGGAAATCCTAATGGCTTTTGCATGGACAAGCACATTGCTCGCTAATGGAGCTTAATTGGAACATAATGGAACTACAGACTTAATTGGTGTTTTAGGCGAACAAGCAAAAGCACGTGCTCATTTTGGAGTTGGGATTTGCTACTGTAAGTGGTTTGCAGTGTATTTGCAGACCACAAGAGCCATATGGTCCTTCTATGTACTCGTGTATCACAATAATTAAAAAAAGATTGTATTCTTTCCTTCACTGAGTGCTGTGCACATTTCAATTTGCTTCCTCCAGTTTTTGTTTGCAGTTGCTTTTAGCATTGTTTGCCTCACTGAAGTCTTCTCACACCAGAAGGACCCTTGAACGCTACCAGAGGGCTCTCTTTTTTGTCTGGTCGAGGCGCCACCTTCTGGATCTTTTTCACTTACACATAACGTCTGCTTGTAACATTGCAAAGACAGCAAGAGACAAAAAATACTTACAAGGAAGTACTTGGAGATAGTTGTATTAGATTTTGGTGCGCAAACGGATGTTTCGCCACAACAACCGGAATCTTTGCGACACCTGTGAACAATGGTGCACTGGGGAAAGTATTCACGATTGGGTGAAGAAGAAATGTCTCTTATGCGAAGCACCACTGGAACTGGGTCTCTACATGACTTCTTCTCCATCTCCTTAAAATGTTTTGTAGCTTCTTCCAGCCCTGCAGTGAAAAGAAAGGCAAAGAATGTCAGTTTTAAAAAGCCATGTTTGCGAGTGCTGCTGGGCAAGTCTTTACTCTGCCTCATCCTCATATGATTTTACGTTACCCTAATTAATACTCTTACGTCAAGTTAATTCACTGATACTTCAATGAAAAGTTTTGGCCAACCAATTTAACAAAATGTGACAAACAATATGATTCTCATTTGCAAAAAATAAATAAATAAATTACTAGACATTGTTTTATGCATCTGTCAACCTTTCAAAACAACCACTTAATGTGTTAAACCACAGATCTATCAGCGTCAACAAGGTACTGGACAGTGGTCAGTCATGTTAACCAGAGGATGTCTATCGTATGCAGTAGTCTTGCAATCAGTTTATATTAATGATGATAATATATTATAACAATGATGAGTATAGCAGTATAGTATATGGCAATTTTGTATGAAACATTCCATAACTAATGCAGCAATCTTTTGCTGAACTAATTTGACAAACTGGAAACAATTCACGCATGACCTAGCAAGCCACATTAACTCTAGGTGGGTTGTTCAAGATTTTGGTTACATTACTCGGATAATCACACAACCATATCAAATAAAATTGACAGTTTTTTATTTTTCATTTTACCAATCAGGTGGTATAGATCAAGCAATACATTGATTGATTTAACAAAACCTTGGTTGGTCAAATGTTGACCGTAAGATTTACTAAAACAATCCATCTATTTTAAAGTGTTCTTTGGGTAAAGTGAAACGTGGAAGACTAGGTAAATACGTGATGAGGGACGTCTTTACGATGTATGAATCTTAGATACAAGTTTGGAACTTTGCGTGTAGGTTAACCACAGTCATTTGTTTACGTGCCAATCTGATGACTTGGATAGGATGGGAGTTCAAATCACGTCATTTTACTCATCGTATCACCATACTTATATTTCGTCTCATTGCCATGGTTTCTGCCTGTCCTAATTAGCCCATCAGGTGCAGAAATACAGGACGTAAAGCCCTAATCACACACACACACACCATACTTATATAGTTGTCTTAATATTTTTGTGAGCATGGACTGGCCACTGACCTACAGTGATTTGGCAACGCTGGATTGCTGCCCAGACATAAATGCACAAAGCTAAACCAAATACCTACCAGCATGCAATCTGAAACCTTTAAAAGGAAGTCCATCCACTATGCTGGGAATACCCATACATAGGGACAAAAATATGCGAACTATGTTCACCAATACATCAACAATACAACCAACTTTGTGTTGATACATTGCATCTGCATTATGTATAGAGGCATTGAATCAACACAGACTGCACTATAGGTATATTGGACAGTAAAGTCATCGTTGTGCAGTGTACTAAAGGCTTTGTTGCAGAATGCCTGTCTTCCCAGCTGGTCATCTTTTAACAAATGCCATCGAAATAGTTCTGATGAAAAGGTTAGATGCTTTTTATGGAGACTAATGCTATTTCAGCTCATGATCGCTGGTCAACCAACGTCTCCACCTTATATTAGTTTACCATAGTTTATCCCTGATTAAGGATATACCTATAGGTATTAAGGAGGCATTCACGTCCTGAAATATATATTAATACCATCAAACACACCCAAAATAACGGCAGTGCTCTTAAACCTAATATCACAGAAAAAATATCCAGGCAAAAAATCGACGTAAGATGGAGAAAACATCACAGGAATAAATGGTAGATTCGGCAGACGAGCAGACTTTTGGAGGAGGAAGTATCAGGTCTACCAGGTTTACCACCCTGATACCAGAAAAGAGCTGGTGAGATGTATGTTGGCGTTTGCACTTTTTTTCTTAGTTCTCACTTGGCTTTTCAGAGAACTTGCTTTTCCCGTGACTAGATGTAGTTTATTTTTCTGTGTCCATAGATTAAAATCAAGAGGTAGTTAGCTACCACTTCAGTGAAGGGGATCTGCCCACACAGACTAGTAATAAAACATTTTACAATCCTTTAGATCGTTATAACTTATAGTCTTGAGTGAATGTTTGTGATGTTAGTGGATGTAAAGTTTACTTAAGATTAGAAGTTATCTATGCGCTAACACATCTAATAGCAAGGAGAAAAACAGCATTTCCAGAATGACTGACTCGCTAGGATTGTGAGACATCCAATATAGAAGCGCATACCATTCAGGTTGAAATGTTTTCAACTGCAAAACCTTTGAGAAGTACGTTGTATGACAGATCAATACCCAAGGCAATACCGAGGTAGAAGCAACTGCGTAATAAAAAACGTTTCATTTTTGTTTCTCCTGGAAGATCTAGTTACTAAACTCAGAAATGAATTTTGATAACATTTCAGTCACTGACAAGGGCCTATGACACGTTTCCGTAGAAATAATTTCTTCGAGATTCCTTGTTATTGGCTAAGGAGTGAAGAAAAAACTGCCTCGAATTGATTTATACTGAAATATCAATATCCAGGACCTAATATTGTAAACATCTAATTTGTCATTTACCACCAAAATGTAGCATGAAATAACTACAATTTAAATTGAATAACACTTAAAGAATTTGAACTAAAACATCCCTCAGTGCTGACCCTTGTAACTTGTTTATCCATGTAAACAATGGCAAAAATTTAAAGGAAGAATTTCAGAAACTTGGTCACAACAAAAAGAGGACGAAGTGACTGGTTGAATCGCCCCCAACAGTGTTCGTGTTCATCTCAGTGCAGTGCTGTTCGTGGGATGAGTCGTGATAAACAGTCCTCTCAGAATAGTTAATTCGCAAGCTCCTCGTGTCTGTGGGCCGTGGCAGATGTCATTCACTGGTTCACTGTGCTCCACTTGAGAACAGGCGTTTAACCAGCGCCGAGATGTGTTAGTGTTTTTCTCACTTGTTAAAATACCTCGATCTCTCAAGGTACCTCTCCTCCGCTGTTATGATAGCTGTGGTGGCCAGGGATGCTTATCTTCCAGAACTGTAATGATGACTCACTGATTCACACACAGTCTAGGATGTTCAGGGCAACTTTGTTTGGATAATGGTCTTACAGAAGGCAGACTAGTTGATGAAAGACGTGAGCCCTAGTCCTTCAAATATTTGCTAGACAAAGCAAAACCAAAGGTGTAAAACAATGTCGTGTTTCAACTTCCCAGTCATCTCAGCTTGCAAGTTGTGGGCCTCGTAACTTTGGTCATGCAAAGGAATCTTCTGACTCCTTTCTCTTCTTCAGGGATAGTGCTTGTACTCAAGGGTTTTTATAAAAGGATTCATTTCGGTCAATTGCCTCAATATACACACCCCTCCAAGCGGCATTGCAATTCATTGGTTAGTGGATGGTTAATGCCACAAGTATACAAATTATTATAGTTGTAATAATTACGTAGAATTGCTTTTCAATTTCCATTTGATTCTGAGAACATGATGTCACAGTTGTGTTTGCATAAATTTCATGCTTCATTTGCTAAAGAAACCCAACAATAGTCAAGCCAAACACATAGCATTGTAAATGCCTATCTGACATAATGAAGCTTAATCAAAACAGTTTAACAGTTAATAGCTCGTTTGACTAATCCAGTGTAAATTTTGCTGTTTTGATTGCAACAGTGTTACAGATTACAGAATTGACCAAACAGTGGCTATAAAACCAACCATCATGATGTCACGGATGAAGAAGAAAAGTTTAAAAGACGATTTCACATTATTATGACGATAATTATACTACTAATTATGCTACTGAGGTTTCGCATAACATCTGTGGCAAACATAATGATGAGCATCTACGCCAAACAGTGTGTTTGGATCAGAGTCAGCAGTTTCAGCATGGCTGGTCTGCTGCAATCACAAGTGGCACGATGTGTGTGGGTTTTAGCCTGGCTCTGTTTATGAGTGCTTACTACTACTATATACCTACACACATAAAGTACTCCTCATAAAAATGCTAAACTACAGCTACCCTGAGCTAGCTAAAACCACCTGAAGCTGCAAGGGTTGGGGGCCTAGCTCAGAGGTAGCGCTCTGGGCTTCCAACCGCTGGGTCCCGGGTTCAATTCCTGGTCGAGCCTAAGTTGGATGGCTGTTTCATCCTTCGTCTCATTGCCATGGTCCCTCCCTGTCCTAATTAGTCCATCAGGTGCAGAAATACAGGACATAAAGCCCTAATCACCCACCCACCCTCCCTGTCCTAATTAGCCCATCAGGTGCAGAAATACAGGACGTAAAGTCCTAATAACCCACCCCCCACCACCTGATGCTGCATATCGTTAATCTCAACCTACTGCTGCTGAAGCTTCAAGGAAAACTTCGCCACACATGTCTGCTATTATCTGGAGATTCCTGGTGATAACCACTAAGTAATGTGATTTGTATTTGTAACGTATGCATATGACCTGCAATCAAATACAAGTGGCTTCAGAATTTACAAAAATGTACTATATATTAATTATTATGGAGCATTTTAGTTATTTTTAGCTTGCAGTAAACAGCAGGTTTGTGAAAGTCTGTGAGTTGGCATGTCTTATCTTATGTCTCAAAATCCAAACAGATATTACTTTAAAATGTAAACACTCATTATCTTTAGAGCTCTTTAGTTATCTTTACCACCCTGCCATTTCTGATTATAATTTTAATTCCCATTTTATTTTTAATCTCTTAAAATATAAACTGCACGGTTCGTATCTATTAATAACTTGTTGAGTGTACTTCATGACAGAAAGTTAAACACTGCAGTTTGTTGTTGCATAGGCCTACATGTATTTTTGGTATGTTAAGTGTGTATCATATATTATTCCATATAAAATGTAGGTAACACATGCCTTAAGGTGTAATACACTTTAATGGACCTGCTGATCAATGAGACTTTTTATCAATAACACTGATTCACATTGGACCATTCTTTCTGGTACAGTCTCTTATTGACACAATGAATTTTTTATGCTTTATTCAAGCATGCCCCAGGTAGTTCAATGCCCTGGGGGTCACACACGCCTGATCAACACAATATGTTTCTATTGAAAACACAACAGCATACATCTCAGCATTGATTACGGCAATGGAAGCAGCAGACTGGGCTTGCGAATGAATTGAGTTGTTGTTCCTGTAATACCATTAAATAAGCAAACCCAATGAAATGGGGCAAGGGTATAGTGCTCTGGAGTGCTTGGTATAGCCCGAAGTTGTAGGTTGAATACCAGACGCCCAGCAGACAGGTAGATAAAGGTGTGCCATATAATGTTACCCAAAGTCGCTACTATTGTATTATAATTTATAGGGTGTGACCGAGTTGCATACTAAAAGAGTGCAGAAACTATGGCAATGGATTGCATATACAGAATACATTAAAAGCAAACTGTGTCCATATATTGCTGATGCTACAGTTAGTTTCATAAAATATGGTCGACTATAGACATCTGTAGTGACCTATTCCTGGCTGTAGCTTTAACTGACTAAAGCCAGCTGCTTCTCTCTACTCCTAACTTAATAGTTAGCTTACACCTACCACCACTGACAAAAATACAAACCTTGGGAATATAAGAAATTTGTCTAATGTGTCATAAATATTTACTTTTAGATCGGGCTTTAAGTAGCCAGCTACAGCCAGACAGTTCAGTGGCTAGCTTTTTCTAGGTTCAATTTGACCGACCGTTTTAAATGAAACTAACTGTAAGCCAAATAAAAGTGCACAGGTGAGACGAATTTGATTCAAACATGGCCAAATGTGCCACGTTCGTTTTCCATGAGAAGGATAAACGCATGGAAAACGCATGGTTTTTAGCTAATCATAATGAAGGAAAACGCACGTGGCACAATTGGCCATGTAGAAACAGTATGACTAAAGTGACACATATAGAAAGGACCGATTTGATAACTTTATAAGGACTATAACAGTAGAAGAGCAACATGTGATATGCCTGGATGACAAAGAGGCTGCGTAGGCCTAATATTGTATGATGACTTGCCCTTCAGAAGCCACTGCAATCCGGCTGTTGACGCT
Organism: Alitta virens; assembly: GCA_932294295.1. NCBI lineage: Eukaryota > Metazoa > Annelida > Polychaeta > Phyllodocida > Nereididae > Alitta > Alitta virens. The sequence continues at coordinate 10,757,252 of OW028577.1, read as the reverse complement.
GATTCTGAAGTTTAAATTGTCTGAAGAGCTGCCCATTCTTGATCATTGCTTACTTCAAATCCTGATTTAACCCAACGACAGATCTGGATTACAATTTAGTGCCTCATTTTCATTGTGTAAAATCAAACAAATGCTATTTATTTTATTGATATCACTGGGAACAGACGTTGAGTTAGTGACTGGCTGTTTGTAAAATTTCCCATAGATTATCAACTTGAAAACAACTATTAGTAACAACATCAGTGGATGCAGTTTGATATAATGAAATGTTTGGAAGAAGCGATGACAGGAAATCGGCAAACATCAGTGAATGGACGAGATAGGAGAATAAAGCATCCCTGGGGAGGCAGCTCTTCCTCGTCCCATGATCTGTAGACCTGAAGCGATAAACTACTTTGCCTGGGTGATTGGAAGAAAGAAGGAGACAGGCTGACTCTCTGCAGCTCCACAACCTATTGTGGTTTGCCTTCCATAACAGAGAAAGAAAAAAAAAGAAAGAGGCGAAACTGTACAAACAGGACCATGGATCACCAGAATGAAATGCTGCGGTTGAGCCGAAAGCAAATGGGGAAACTGATGAATATAATATGAAGCATTTCAGGGACGTAATGCAATGAATTATTACCCCCTTTCCATCCTAATCTGGTCAACAAAAAGTTACTTCTGTTGAGCTTGTCTATAACAGCTTCCTAGTTATTAAAGCCTAGTTATTAAAGAAATAAATGTATTTGAATATGGAATATTTTATGCAAATTAAGCATTGGAAGTGACGAGGTATTTTTTTGACGCCATTCATTTTGTTTTATGATAATTGTGCGAGGGAAACTCAACTGCAAAGTCGATGCAAAAAATGTAACCAAAGTGTGCACATAACATTGTGCTCGTAAGCAAAACATTTTCGGAATAATTTCACTGGGTGCATGCAGACCCTTCAAGCTGCAAATTCAGAGCTAACAGGCACAACAATGGATGGAAGATAACCCTCATGCCAACAGAAGGTCTTGATTAAAAGTCTGGCAGGAATTAAATCCGTTAATGAATATTGGATGATGTGCACTTAGACTCCTTTCAGACAGAGCTGCTGGATCTGGATTCTGGGCACGGTGATGCGGGAATCTGATGCACGTTAAAAGACCACCAGAAAAGCTTGTCATGGGCTCAGTTCAAAACAAACAATCAATTGATTTGGTCCATCAGAGTGGTTCATATTACCGTGGTAGAATTGTGCAATATTTAAAAAAAATTTTGACCACTGTTTCAGCATTGGTTTACAACATTGATGAGAGCTGTTGTGGCTCTAAAGGCTAACAGACGATCACCTGGCAGGTAGGAAATACAAAGCACTTCTTCATCATCTCCAAAGGATGCCCAATTTCGAGGTGACATATTTCTTGCATTAAGGCTATCTATCTGGCTATCTATCTATCTCTATCTATCTGTCTATCTATCTATCTATCTGTCTGTCTATCTTCCTATCTATCTATCTATCTATCTTCCTATCTATCTATCTATCTGTCTGTCTGTCTAGCTGTCTTTCTAGCTGTCTATCTGTCTATATATCTATCTATCTAGGCCTATCTCCAATGGAGTCTGGTTGTCTGTCCACCTTAATCTCTTAGCGCAAGGTTTAACACAATTGTGTCGATAAATCTGTCAGCCTTGACAACATTTAAGGCATTATTTAGCTCGTGGAGCAAGAATTATGCTGTTAATCTGTGGTTCGGCCCGTGAAATACCCATAAACGTGGTTCTGGGGGTTGACGAAGCAGCATCATCGTGTTTTTCTATTAGTGGGTGCGGCGAAGACACTGCTTTTAGTCTTGCGTTACATGAACAACTTGGGCAAGTGGCGATTCAGCAGCATCAGCAGCAGCAGCAGCAGCAGCACCAGGAAGTCTATTGGAGGCAGAGCAAATGATGCGGAAGAGATGGGCCTGTCAGAGCCAGTCGATTATGTCATTCTAATCAGGAGGAGAAGAGCAATGGCCTCTAGCCTATGAGCGTCCTCTGCATGGCTTTATGCACACCAAGCCTCCTCCTAATCTTCCTTGTTGCAGCCATTGCGTGAGCCTTTTTCCATGACCTCAATGACGCCGCTCACAATTCCTCTTTTGCATCCGCTCTAAATGACTCTAAACCGGAAGTGAAACGGAGGCCTCCATTCACTTCCGCTTTGATGCTGTGTTAATCGCCAGCTTCAGCTACAGCCTGGCTGGGCCAAACTAATAGCTACCAATGGAATCCGCATCAAATCACCAGCATGGATTCAACCGAGTTAAAATGAAAAGCATCCAATAGGTTTTCTTCATGTAGGATTGGAAATGGGAGAAGCCTAAACTCGTTTATAGCTATAACAGGTTACACATTTTTCAACAAAATAGCCCAGAACCATGCATGCATCTATTTTCCTCTGAAGTCCTATCAGTCCCGGTTAGGCTAGGCTTTGGAATCATGAGCTTTGGCTTTTAATGTTCAGTTTCTCTCCTTAAGGCCATGCATTTTGTTGATCCAAAAGGAAATGCCTTTTTAGTCTGACTCTTAGGATATAGTCAAATGACCAACGGCCATAAATAAATTTCCTTTGGACCAACACGCAACATTCATAGTTTCGTCTTGGACGTTGTTCCAAGGTTTCACACAACGTGTAGACTTATTTCAATGACCTAGAAGCAAAAGCAGCTCACCATCAAGACCAGTCAATGATGTATCTACCACTTGTGTGAGGCTGATAGCCTATACCCAGATAGCATGTCACATCGGATTGGCCCAACATCGAGCCAACACCGAGCCAACATCGGACCAACGTCAAGTCAACATCAGACCAACGTCAAGTCAACATCGGACCAAAATCGAGTCAACATCGGACCAACGTCAAGTCAACATCGGACCAACATCGAGCCAACAACGAGCCAACATCAGACCAACGTCAAGTCAACATCAGACCAACGTCAAGTCAACATCGGACCAAAATCGAGTCAACATCGGACCAACGTCAAGTCAACATCAGACCAACGTCAAGTCAACATCGGACCAAAATCGAGTCAACATCGGACCAACGTCAAGTCAACATCGGACCAACATCGAGCCAACAACGAGCCAACATCGGACCAACGTCAAGTCAACATCAGACCAACGTCAAGTCAACATCGAGCCAACACCGAGCCAACATCGGACCAACATCCAGCCAACAAAGGACCAACATCCAGCCAACATAGGGCCGACGTAGCATGTTATCAGGGTAGGCCTCTGTGTTACTTTTTACGTATCATATATTGCTGCAAGTGCCGTTTTCATCATTATTGTACATTATAGAGTATGATAAGCTAAAAAATGACTCACCGTGTTTGAGGTCGTCGTGTCGGTGCCTCCGCCGATGGTCCTTTCGACGCCGCGGCCGATGTTCCCGCCGACGGCCGCGTTCTGAGCGTCCGGCGTCATGGGAGGGGAGGTAGTGATCGTTCTGAGATGTGTCTTGCATGTAAGATGCTGCCATACCACCTTCTTCGCTTCTTCGGCGTTGAAGTAAGAATGACGTAGTGTCTGTGAGACCCCCAATCCGGGGTCTGCCAAGGTAATAGTTATACAGGTTATTAGGAGATTGTGACGTCACTAACGTATCTATGACGGCATTAGTCAATATGTCTTTTCGACCATAAAATATCCGCAAGATGTCGTGGTATGTCTTTGCCTTGGAAGCTTGTTGCATGAAATACTCCACGGAAACCGGGTGCATGGGGAACTCCTGAAAAGAGAAGCGAGGAGAGGGTAGTGGAAGTTTATGAGAAAAATATGCATGATTTATGATGCATCTGCAATGGAAAACACTGTCGTGGGGAATGCCATTGTCACTACAAAGGACTGGAGGATCCTGGGAGTCTGAGCGCTGTAGCCTGCTCCATGCATTTGTAAAGCCCTCTGTAAACTGGGCTTTTGTATTCCAGACATTTATTACGCATGCGTATCAGTGCCGGATCAGGAATGTGCTGAGTGTACTGTGGTGCAGGGACCTTCACAAAAGGGGGGATTTTTGGGATTAGAACAGCCCCCCTCCCCTCCTCCAACCCATTGGCCACAAATTTTAACACAAAGTTAAATAAGATGTAGGGAGTGATAGAATATTGGATAATACTCTATATATTCGTTATAATTGATGTGTAATTAGTAAATTTAATCTGAAATTTTTTGAAATTTGCTTGCTAAGTGTTTTGTAGCATTATGAAGTATGTCCTATATATGTATGTCCTATATAGCATATGTATGTCCTATATAACTATATATGTCCTATAGCATATATATGTCCTATATAGCATATGTATGTCCTATATAGCATATGTATGTCCTATAGCACATGTATGTCCTATAGTCCACAATGATGCTTGTAGCCCAGTTGAAATAAAACTTCTGTTTTACATATGAACCAAGTAAGTGTATATAGATAGATTTAATTGGCTGGGATTTATTATTGACTATAGTCACTGACTCCGTGGACCTGTGTTACATACGCGATAAGCTGTACTATGCATAAACCTCCGATCTGTAGAAATTGGATATGATAAATTGCGATCACAACAACAGCTCTCAAAAATTAATCATTTTAGTAATTTATTGGTTGAGTGTTTGCCTCTCTCCAACCTAATGGGGTAGAGTACCGATGGAGTAACAGTAAACGGCTTAAACCTGGAGGAGGATAACTGAAAGATTAGGCCATAGGGACTGTGAACAGATCACCTAACTAGAATCCAATGCCTTTCATGGAGTCATATAGCCAAGGGCTCTTGGGTTTTATATTTAAATACCAATTTTCCTGTCGTTTCGTAATAACACGGTGTCATCAGGTGCAGCACCCCATTTAATATATCGATTGATTCTCAACTTCTTAAAAATTCCCATGCACGTCATAAGGAAAGACTAAGCTATTGAAAGCTGTGGAATTCGATACCGTAATAGCAGGCATAGATTCCCTCCAACGCAGAACTGAGCAACTGAAGATTGCTATTATCAAGCAGGACCCACCAGGCTAATGGTGTTTTGCTGTTGTACACATTACCTTTCATTTCTTCAAAAATGGCCCACATACTTAGCATGCTAAAGATTTTAAAGTGGCTAATGGATGACATGTGTAACACATTAGTAAGTGTCTGACTATCAGGAAACACCTTCCGCTATGATTATTTGTATCATTTATCAACTAAGAATATTTTACCAATTTTTCAAGTAGCCCTCAGTGTCAAGATTGTGAGCTCGAGATATTTGAAATTATTAATTTATTGCATACATTTTTGATTGATGTGTTGGACGATGTTTGGCAATGACGATCATATGAGTGAGCTCAATTTTAAGAGTCGAAAGCAAGGCTTTTTGCTAAGGGCTGTGGGAAAAAAAATCATTTAGGCCTACCCCCATGTACTTTTGACTAGCCCTATAAGTTAGGCTATAACTCGCTAAATATTAGATGTAAGATATTCACTTCAGATGCTGAGCAAACTGGTATCATTGCAACAAAAGCCATACATGGGTGGCAGTCAAAACTCTTTAAAAGACAGGTGTAATGCAGTTATGATCTATTTTCTCTATTGGAATAACATTAGCGTCCATGGCCTTATGCAGTTGTTTCCCAGAGACAGAAAGACATAGGGGCTACGTAGTGAGTCACTAGTGACCCTGTTCATTATGACGCAATACATCAAGTGAATAAATTAACATGCTATAAATATGAGCTTCTCAAACGGAAGGCTGATGCAAGTAACACTAGATGGGCCCCCTGATGGCAGCAGCCTTCAATGGACAGCCTTGCCCATCAGAGGAGTTGATCCCCGTGATGGCATTCGCATGATGAAGAACTAACTGGGAGTACGGATGCAGATGCTGACAGAGCGTGGCATGGTGGAGCTAGCATGATGATGGAGCTAGCATGATGGAGCTAGCATGATGGAGCTGGCGAGAGTAATCAAGATTCTCCTTAGTGTCTGGCAGCACATCTGATCCACAGGGAGCCACCTCTTAAAGTATTAAAGTGTGCACGTTCAAAGAACTGATATTAAATTCGCCCCTGGCTGCTGCTGTTTGTATGAGCAGCATCTAGGTTCTGCAAGGAAGCAGACACTAAAAGAGCATCCCTATCGGGTTCCTTAAAGTTGCATAGATAAATCTCTTAAAGTAATTGCTTTACTCCAAGTTAATCAAATGCAGTTTGGTGGCATTTACTTATACGCGGTACTTCATGCAATAGGAAGACTGTCTAGGCTGTAGTTTTTATGTTAAAGTGATATTAAGTGCGGCAGAGTCTCAGATTTCTTCCGGAACAATTGGCTTTTCAAACGACGCAGAAAAGAGCAATGGCTTCAGGAGAAAGGGCCCGGGGGACAGACAGTGGGACAAACAGCGGAGTGGTTGGTAGAAAGTATCAGGAGATAGGATTCGTTCAATAAAGACAATGATCAAAACGAGCAAGCAGTTTAGATCAAGGTCATTGCCAATGCAAAGTGCGTCTCGTGGCCAGCAGCCTGGTCAGTTGAATGGGTCCATCCAAGGGGGGCAGTGCAGGGGTCAGTCCCTGTGGGTCCATTGCAATAAACATGATAGACATGGCCCAAGAACTGGCAGGTAGTCTTTGTCATCCTAATCAAATGGGATGGCTAAGCGATGGGACAATTGCAAAACGACAAGTTAGATGTGGGCGACCTTGCTGCTGATGCAGAGGGACATGAGATGAGGGAGATGAGGGAGATGAGGCGGCGATGCCATCAGAGAGTAGATGAAGCTGGGGGCAGACAGTGCTGGACCTACAGCAGCACAGGCCTGCCAGTGCACGGTCACTGATCCCCCAGATAGAGCTAGCAGGCTGACCAAGGACCGTTGCCGTTCTTTTTCAATTACGAGTGTAGAGTTTCAATTTGCCATAGGTTGCAGTGGCCTGCTGGCCGTCCATAAGAATGATTAACTGGGGTGGAAGGAGAGGGGAGGGGAAGGCTGAATGCAGTAGATGCTGCTAGCAATGGGCACTGGCTGCTGCCGCAGGTGGCTGGACCAGCCATCACTTTCCTCCAACATCATTTCTGCATTATAGTGTGGCCAGAAGCCGTGCAGAGTCCGTCCTCTCAGTGACACTACCTACCCCTGGGTCCATTAATCAAAAGTGCGAGGACCACACCAGAGGGTTACGAGCCGCTTATTTATGACCAAGCAACTGGCTCCGTTCAACTGCATTGTTCACTGGGCAGACAACTGCTATGTTTTTTACCATGGTCACTGGTGGTTGGATTCCATTGCTATACCATAGTTAAGTTCATCGTCATTTTTCGGTATATTAACAAAAGGTCTGACGAAATGTGTGTAGACTGTAGAATGACGAGTCATACAGTAGGTTCATGTCTCAGAGCACCTCCCTGCGTGAGTCTGATAACTCGTTTAATAGAAATTATAAACATGAGTAGTATTATTTGTAAGAGTCATGATCAGCTACACAATAAAAGAATCTCGAGTCTGGCCACATGAGACCATCACATGAGTCACATGACTATACATACGATTAGGTGATGTTGTCGACTCAATTTTTAGTGAAGTCAACTTGTGTTAAAGGAACACTCAAGGCAGTTGAAAAACTAGTTCGTTTAATACAGGTGACCTTTTGATAGAGGGATTGGAAGCGGTCGTTTAAGACAGCTTGTTGACTGTAGGTTTGCCTCAGGAAGTATAAGCAATACTCTATGTCATTACTGTATACATCAAAGGGGTGATTCCTGCAAAGCTTGGCATCAATGAAAATTGGAAAGCATTGGGAAAAGGCAGGAACAAAGATACTGCTCAGTGTACGAAGATTTTCATGGAAATGACGGAAAAATGAAAATGCAATGACAGCCCTATTCTCAAGAGCCTGCTCTGAGAAATTTAGTGTTTCGTTATCAAATTACTTTTTGTGCCTGGAAGATGCATGGCTCTCTCAATGGTTTAATTGAACGTTTGTATGCAGTCTATTGTCTCAATCTTAAAATATTCAATGTTGGCGAAGTGTGTTGTGGCGTCTTGCATTTTGTGGTCAACCAGGGATGTGTATGAGAAAGTCTGGGAATAAGAAATGATATAAGATAAATATTAGATGATATTTAGAGAGAGAGAATGAAGATATAATATCCCTATTCTAGATAAATATTAGATGATATTTAGAGAGAGAGAATGAAGATCTAATATCCCTTTTCTATTTGAGTTCTAGAATCTGCTTTTCAGTGGCATTGATAAATCTGCTTCAGCTGACTGCATAATGCGTTGTGTCTGTAAAGAGTTTTATGGCTAATAAAGTTTGAAAGGCAAACAGTCGGGGATCAACAATATATGCAGCTGAATGGCAGTGTGGTGCAGTGCTTGGCATGTCACGATATCTGTTTCCAGACGACATTTCACAGAAGCCGCCACGCCCATCAGCCATGCATATTTTTTATGCCTCAATAGCTGTACATTCATTTTCTCCTGCTGTTTTATGGCTGCATATGTACGAGAGCATTCGGGCCGCTTTATCCGAACCAGCAGTTGTGTTTGTGCATTGCATACGAAAGACTCAGGTCGTCAATACTTCGCCATCCATTGGCCCGCTTATAAAGTCCTTCCGTCATCCCATTCACTCTCTGCTCCTCGATTCGTATTGCAATGTATTGCATTGTATATTCTAATGCGCGTTTTTTGTCGCTTGACTACCAAGTACATACCAAGTACCACTGCGGCACAGAAAACCTTGGCAAACGGAGAAGTGTTGTTTATGCCATCGTCGTAAAAACTTTGCATCCACTGGTATTGTTAGTGTCTGCAAAACTCATCAACTGACAGTGTTATAAAAATGTGTATAAATGAAACATGTTTTGGTGCTTCATATAGTACATGTAAGAGAGTTGTGGTGAGTGGTCACATGGTATACATTTATGATGGTTCATGAGTCCAAACCTCACTCACTCTCTTCCATGTTAACAAACCATAACCCCATTCTACATTGTATGTGTTCAATGACTCGGGAATTGGACCTTAACGTACGTGTGTCAGAACTCTAATATTTTAAATAAGCCACCCCTCTTGACCCATTAAAGACTTCAAGACAAAAAACGGGGCGACATTAGAATTGTTGCTGTCAACAGAACTGTTGATTACAAGGATAAAAAAAACTACTTGGCAAGTACAAACTTAGTCGAAGTGTTCACAAAAGACTAATTTGTGCACAGTTGATTTCATGGGGACCATCACTCCTTTTGCAGCCAGGACCGAGTTTTGTGCTTGTGTCTTTCATCTTGCTTCCCTGCCTCAGCAGCCAAAGCCTTGTTTGTCACACTCTGCGTTTGATGATGCTCAGGGATCAGCGAGTTATTCCTCTCCCTTGCAGAATGACATTCATCAAGTCTGTTGAGACCTTCATCCATTACTTGGCATTGGCATTCGGTGACCGAATTGTTTTTATCGTGTTGGTATTGACTCAGTAACCTCCTATAGCAAGGTGGGCCTTACTATTCCATGTGGAATTCAACTTCGCGGTGAAAAGGCCACTTCCCTTGTGTTAGTATGGCTAGCCTCTATGGCAATGACTCGAGTGAATCCCTGCAACCTTTCTTAATTGTAAGCCACATATTCCATACACTTATTTTTTGCGAAACACTTATCATTTCATCGTCTAATGCTACATGGCCAAATGTGCTACGTGCGTTTTCCATGCGTTTGGATAAACGCATGGAAAATGCATGGTTTTCACCTTATTTTAATTTGGCAAAAACCATGCGTTTTCCATGCGTTTATCCTTCTCATGGAAAACCAAGTGGCACACATGGCCATGTTTACCTGAGGTTAATGTAGGGACTATACATTGTTGTATTAATTTTCTGAACTAATTTCCAATAACATATATACTCTCTTTGTAAATATAATATTCTGATTGTAATTTGTTCAGTTTTGTTGTAAACTTTCTTTTCAAAGACCCAAAAACTACAAGAATGACATGCAGAGATCACGGAAAACTTTAATCACGAACTGGAGACTATCAACCGAACTACGTTGACATGACGATTTTCTCTTAGTCATGCATGTTGGAGAACAGAACTAAACATTTGCGTTCCACATCATGAAATCCAGGTAAGTCTATGACATTCATTAATTGCAATTTAGTATTGCACGTTTTCATTCACTTAGTAAGTATATCCGATAAAAATGTTGTTCTATAACGTATATATACAGTATAAGACTCGCTGCAATTGGAACAAGGTACACAGGTTAAATTAAGCTTTCCTGCAATGAGAATTGCAAACAAGAGTTATATTTTCAAGCAGGGAGGGATGTTTTCTTGCCAGTGTGGAGTGGAGTCAGTAGGCATGTTTGGGTTGTTTATTAAAGGTCATAAAATGGTGGATGGAGAAGGTCTTAAGGACGATTTGTGTGAGAGGATGAATGGCAGGCTGCAAGTGAGCAGGGTTGGTCAGTACTCGGCTGAGCTGGCAGCAGAGCTGGCAGCAGAGTTGGCAGGCAATCAGAGCTTATCACTGGCAGCCTCTTGGCCTTCTCAGACAGTTACCGGCCAGCTAAGCATTCAACACACTGCTGTCAAACTCATATCGCCTGGCCTGGGCCTGTCAACCTCAGCCCATATCTGAAGGCCCTCAAAGGCACCAATGGCCCATTATGAGATGCTCAGCTTCCTGCTGCTGCTGCTGCTGCTGCTGCTGATGCAACTACTTGGATGCTCCACTGCCGTTTGCAAAGCCATCCACAGATGATGTTTGATGGTCTCATGTGGCCAGAAATTATGTTGGCTATCATATGTTCTCGTTTTTCAGAAGAATAAAAATCACACAACCCTCATTCGTCATCTGCTAAATAAATGCAAATATGGACCCCATTGGTTCGCAGTTATTATTCGCTGTTATTTGATTTACAGAGAACAATGTGGCTTGGAAAAGGCACAATAAATTAACTAAATGCTCTAGACATTTCCTTAATTTAGATTTGACTAACAATTACTAACCTTGTGCAAGATCTTACTTCGCTACAAAATAGCATATCTCGATATATTTATTTAGTTTGTAGATTGGTGTGTAATCAGTCAAATTTTCTATTGCAATGGAACTGCAAATGTAACCTCGTTTGAAAGCATACTACAGTTAGTTTCATTAAAAATTTAATTAAGACAAAGCTAGTCAACTTCGGCTTTACGGCTAAGGCTGGCTATTCAAAGCCAGATCTAAAAGTACATATTTATAATATATTAGATACATTTTACATTTGCCAAGGTTTATACTTTTTCCAGTAAACAGACTATATGCTAGGAGTAGACAGAAGCGGCTGGCTTTAGCCAGTTAAAGCTACAGCCAAGAATAGGTAGCTACAGCTGTCTTGAGTCGACCATATTTTATGAAACTAACTGTACAACCGTTGTCATGAAATGACTAATTTGTAATGCACCAGAACGACTGGTTGCACCGGGATCTTTCAAAGGATGGCAGTGACCAGAATTTTTTTTTTTGCACCAGTGCCTGTGGTTCGAGTGCATAAAAAATGCACTCAGTCATCATTTGTTCCGAGAGTCATTGTTTGCATTCAGCCTTGTTTAGCATCCAATTCAGCATTCCAAAGAAACCATACATTATTATTCAGCAATCTTGTGTAAGGATAGGATTGAACCTGTAGTTCAACACATGGCACACTGCAGTGCACACTGCAGCTATGCATATCAAGCTCTTAAAGACGTTTATAAGATTACCATTTGAATTGTTATAATTATATTACACTAACATTCCACATTGGCCAGCTCTGCTGATGGTCCCGGGACCTGGGTTCAATCCCTGGCCATGACACTCTTCATGAGATACATCCCAGCTGGATGTCGCTCGGATGAGACGTTAAATTGGCGGTCCCTTGTCCTCGGTGTCTGTGCTGAGGCAAGTAAAAGACCCACCCATGGGGTAAATGTGTAACATGGTGTGGACTCCAAGCTTATAATCTCATCATTACGTCTACCTCTGGCAGCTTGTCACATAAGCTGGCAGCTGGCCATATAATCTGACTTTGTTTCAGACCCAGTAGCACTGAGACATCAGACATAAATCTCATGGTTCATTTACGAATTTGCTAAGTGGAAACTTTAAATTTCTTTCATGTCATGTAAATTTATTTGTTAAAAAAAAAACACGGAAAAGTGAACTGTTTAGGGGCATCTGCACTTTAGTGCATCCGTAGTACTTATCAATATAATGTACAGAAATACTGATGCAAAATGTTGCCAGAGGTCCTTCGTTTTTACTGTCTGTATGAGAAGAGAAATTGATGATTACATCGCAATATTGCAGACCCAAAATACATCTTTGAACCACACTAATCCCACTCATTAAGTCATAAATTAAAACCATTACATAACCTAGTAACTTCTATAAACCATCTACTCATTACAATTGTTTACATGACTCAAAGTGCAGCATAATATTGTAACTGCTCAATATGACCATAGCTTGGTTCAGCCTATCCCTTAATTGTATCCTTATCTTGGCTGGGAATGTTATCACATCATAACAAGTCTCTTCCATTACAGTTGCTTCATTCTGCGTTCCTGAGAGACCAGGCAGACCTGGCAGGATAGTAATAAAGCTCTACCTGCAGGGTGGAATAGATCACTGTTTGTTCGTGATTAAATTTCGTTTATTTTCTGGGAAGTTTCTAGGAAGTTGTAAGTTCATGTGTAGCCAGAGGTTTTACGAAGTAAGGAACTGGTTTCATGTTTAGTAGGGTGTCTCACAACAAGGTTGTGAATATATAGATAGTCACAAAGACAAATGTTGATATACACCCTGTAGTTCGATTAAGCAGGAATCTGATGTCACTTTCAGTGTGAATAACGAGACTTGATAACCTAAGTTCAAAACTGAAACTCTTAGGATTTTTAGTAGCCTGCTGAGTTCTGAAAATAACGTGCTACTAGTACTTGACCGACCCACTGACCAACGAACCAAAAAAACACCTACCAACCAACCAAACACCAATAGTGGATTTTCACGCAAGGTTCTATATATTTCCACCAGGTGGATATGACAGAATACTGCATTTCTATTGGCTGAAAAAATTCCCGCCCTTGGCTGTGATTGGCTGAAGCAAATTGGATCCTTGCAGCAGTATTTCCCTGAGAAAATTACATTAATGGAACCAGTTAGTTATGATCTATTCTGTCTGAAAAGCAAAATTATTAATATGAGGGGAAGAAAAACTTATGCTGAATTCTGGGCTGCTCAGTGAAAAGACTCTATTAACCAACACATCAATTAACCCCACCACCAACCAACCAAATTCTAAACTTGAGAATTGCTGCTGTTCTTGGTTCTTTAACATAGTAAAAATAGTCGAGCAGCGCCTGATAGTGGATATAAACATCTTAAGAGTAAGGACATTGACTTCTTGAGCCTATCGTGTGATTACTGCATGGGCAACCTGCTTGCTTATTCCCATATCCATAACGCACGATCGTTTTCGGAATAAATGATGTATAAGGATAGCACACACCTTCTAAGCATCAGAGCCATGGCCCTGATTTATGCTATATTAATGGTAATCGATAGGCGGAATGTTGCTGATGCTGAGATGATGGGTCTATATCACACTTGTGCGCATCATCTTGGCACCTAGCCCCCGACCTTTACGGCCCACTTGCCAAATGGAATCTGCGAAGCCAAATGCCATTTTAAGGAGAGTTGCACTGGTTGTGCCAGGAGAAGGGTATGCTCAGAAATAGCATAGATCTGAAGACGAGATCTGAAGACAAGCTTCAGGCAAAAACAATAACTACAGGTAACTCGCAGTCGATGTAAACACTCCCATTAGTCTGCTGCTGACTGCAAATATGTTATGCATACCTTTACAAAACATATAGCGTATCATGCAAAATGGCGTGCAGACTAGTTTGACAGACATACCCAGGGTTGCCTTAATGTCCTTATTAGTGTGGGGTGGGGGCTTAGCTCAGTGGTAGCGCGCTGGGCTTCCAACCGCTGGGTCCTGGGTTCAACTCCCAGTCGAGCCTATGTTGGATGGCTGTTTCATCTTTCGTCTCATTGCCATGGTCCCTGCCTGTCCTAATTAGCCCATCAGGTGCAGAAATACAGGACGTAAAGCCCTAATCACCCACCTTATTAGTGTACTCATTGCTTGACAAAAATTATTGTAGTTCAGTCTTGTTTGTCACACTCAACATACTGTTATGGTTTATAATCACCTGTTTAAGAACCTAACCTTAAACCTTAATACCGAATTGACTCAGTTAACGTACTTACATGATTGACCTGTTTATCATGTATGCTGCAATTGATTGACCCGTTTATCATAATTTGACTTAATGATTGACTTAACATTGACTACAATTTAATCTGTAGAATGTTTATCACACCGAAGAAGTCTATGGTCTATATTGTGTTTGTCACACTTTTAGCATGGTCTACTACTTCCATGCTTTAAGTTACACGTTTCATATGTTGACCACCTTACACATGTTGCCATGGTCTGTTTCACGTTGTTGTGACATGACATACAACCAACATTGACCTATTCATCAAACTTGGGTGTGTTTTGCTCTTTAGCCTCTAAGCCTCATTGAAAAGTTAACATGTTCAAGAGCTCGATTACCAGTATCGGAGTGTATCAGATTATACTTGTGGCAATGACCAGAGTTGTCACATGTAGAACTATGTAGGCCTGATAAAGCAGCTGCTTGCTAGTTTCAGACTTTCAGTTTAACCTGGTCGCCACTTCTTTGTGCCTCCTCAAGCACTTCTTAACATGTTCACTTTGAACATTCCAGACTTATAGTTAGTTTCATTAAAAACAACCCGTCGAATTGAAACTAGACAAAGCTGTTATAGCTGGCTGCTCATAACCAGATCTAAAAGTACATATTTATGATATATTAGATTAATATCTTACATTTACCAAGGTTTATATTTATCTGGTGATAGATGTAAGCCGATTATTAGCTATAGCAGTGGACAGAAGCAGCTGGCTTTCTTTAGCATGTTTAGACCACAGCCAGGTTGCTACGGACAGCTAGAGTCGACCGTATTTTATGAAACTAACTGTACAAGGTAAAAGTCATGATAGGAACTTTTATCGAATTGAACATGCAGATGGTGTGATGAAAGACGACAAGTGATGTAGATCTACCTAATCTACAAAGAGTGGTGACAGTTCTTTCTCAACTACCATCCTGACAGTAATTTGTCCGGCCATTTACTATATCTAAACTCCAGAGAATGTCGTATTACTGTAATCCAGGACTCCCATATTAGCCCTAACTAAGGCAGTTCCTCAGTCTCTATAGTTCTGCTAAGCTGTAATTTATTTTGTGTTAACTTATCCCTCACTTTCTCAAAAAAAGATAAAAGCACATCTTTCATGCCATCTGCGTTAAAGAATACCTTAGTCTAATGTAAAGCAACCAGCATACAATTACGTAGTTTCATTAAAAGAGGCCTGTCAAATTGAACCTCGACAAAAGTAGACCACTTCTGCTATACGATGCTACCTGCCACTAAACGGAACCGTCTGGCTATAGCTGGCTACTCAAAGACAGATTTAAAAGTGCATGCAGCACCATTTGGTGATGAGTTGAGAGTTACCTGTATTTGTAATTTTTCATTGAAAAGATGCATGTCTATTGTAAATACTAAATACATACTTATGATATATCAGATAAATTTCTTAAATTTACCAAGGTTTATATTTTTTCAGTGGTGTTAGGTGTAAACTGACTTTAAGAGCTCTATAAGTAGACCAACGTGGCTAGCGTTAGCCAGTTAAAGCTACAGCCAGGAATAGGTTAATACAGCTGTCTAGAGTCGACCATATTTTATGAAACTAACTGCATAAAACCCCTGCAGTCAAATGTGAAACATAATTTCGAGCCTACGGATACATGAAGCTATACTTATCCCATATAAAGCACGCGTTTCATGCTACCTACATACACAATACCCATAATTTGTCTATTGCGAAGCGTGCTTTCATGCACCTACATACACTATATAAATCCCTACAGTCTTATGTGAAGCATGCGTTCCAACCACATAACTTAGTCTCATGTGAAGCATAAGTTCTTTGCAACCTACATGCATAAAACCCTGTACTTATTGAAATGTGAAGCACGTGTTTAATGCAACCCACACATTCCGTGTTGATTTTCTACATGCTCTGTGACATTGCAGGATATATCGACTAGTTGGATTAGCAGCGATTCATTCATAGTCCTAACGAGGCATGTAAGCCAGGGCAATCAGATGAGGAGGTTGCCATGGATGTTGTGTAACGTTTCCTACGATTATTGGCTCAGGGCTGTTGGGCTATAATTAGCGGGTGATCAGACCTAATCCATTAGCCAATCGCGTTACTTGTGCATTTCATCACATGGTGGTACAACATTTGCAATTTGCCTGGGTTGGATGCCTTTGATCTGCCTAGGTGCTGAGGAAGTGTGGGACACCTGGTCCATTTCGTATGAGTCAAATAGTGGATTTTCAAGGAAGGTTCTCTGTATTTCCACCAGGTGGCTTAAACAGAATACTGCAATTCTATTGGCTGAAAAAGGTTCCTGCCCTTGGCTGTGATTGGCTGAAGCGAAGTGCATCCTAGCAGCAGTATTTTTTAGTGCATTTTAATGTATATTTGTCACTTTATCATTTAGTTAATGTTTGTTATTTTTCTGAGAAAGTTATATTTATGGAATCAGTTAGTTTTTACCTACTGTGTCTGAAAAGCAAAATGAGTAATAAGAGGAAAGGAAAGACTTATGAGTTTTGTTGTTAAGGTGCGAGTATTGAAACAAGATGTGTGAGTAACCCACTGAGATGACACCTTTAATACAGATGCATGACCATTGGATCTTTTCCAGAGAAAATATGAGATGTCAGGTTATTGCAATTATTTTTACTTTAAGAAATGTTATGGTAAAATCTTGTCTTCGGGTGGTAATGACCTAAAACCCAAGTGGACAACACAGGGCTATGGGCTGTACACACCCAGTTATGCTAGATCCCAAACTCAGCAAAAATCTGAATGTCTTTGCAGGTTAACATGTTAAATATGACAGTTATCATGAACTATAGATGTTACTCACAAAATAATTGCTATAATTCATAGAATTTCAAAAATATTATGGTTAAATGTATTGATGTTGATTTATTTAATTATATATATTGTGGTGAAAATGAAAAAAATATTAATAAAAAAAGTAAGGATTTCGATAAACCCAATGTGAATGTGTCCAGTAGCATCAACAGATTTATATAATCTGTGACGATTCTTGTGGGTTACAATACCACATAAGCAGTAGTGCATTGAGCGGAGTGTACTCATGTGTTTTAATGTGTGCTCATATATATGCTATTGGTTCAGTTGAATAGCTAAGTGCGTAGCAAATCGATACTGCACTGAAATGTGAACAGGTGCATGACTGTCAGTCTGAGTGGGATCATTTATGAAGTAAATTTTGTATCAATTATTTGGCTATCAACTAAAACTAAACTATGTAGATATTGATGGTGCAGCAAGAAGTTTCACCCTAAAACTTTTTCAATGAGTAAAAAAAGTGATTCTACTTTAACAATTAGGTCTTTTAAACAATGTAAAAATGGGAAGTAAGAAAAAGAAATTGAGGAAGTAGGGCTCAGGAAGAAGTCGTACAATGCAATTAAGTTTCTTCCAAATGAAGAGGGAGTGCTGCTTTTTGAAAAAGCAAAGCTATTTTTTTGTCTTTCCTAAACATTATTTCCGCAAGACCAGGGCAGCAAAAAGGCTTGGAGCAGGAAGTGAAAGAAAACGGGCCTGTCATTGATTAAAAAGACGTTATTGCTTTTATTTCAGAGAACACACAATATCCCCGCTAGTCGACAGATAACTCTCCAACACTACAGACAATCAAACTAGGTTTTATCAGTCTTTGCCAGATTTGGACAATTACATAAAGTTTTATATTATCACTAGTAGCTGGAATCTTACCTCTTTTTTTTTGCATGCTGATATTGTCACTGTCATTTGCATTGTTTACATCGTGACACATATGTCATGAATGCCATCAACTTGTCGAATAAAAGTATACATATATAACTTGCTTTTAGAAAGGATTTTCGAGTAATAATACTCTGAATTTGGGAACACCTTAAGTTCTTCTTTGGTCCTTGGTATCGATGTATCAAATGACCTTGCCATCCTCCATCCCTGTCAGCCTCAGGACCAGAGAAGCCTTTCATGTTGTGCAACGTTTTTCAATTGCCTTTGACTTGCACCAAAACTTCGCCTGACACACGACTCCCCCCTGCAACCGACCTGGCCCTTTGATCTTAAGCCGAACAAATAAACGTGGAGTTTAAATGAACACAAATAAAGACTAAAGGGCAGAAACAAGGGGCTGAAAAAGGAGTAAGCTGGATTGGAAGAAAGGCTATGACAAGGAAAGGCAAGTCTGCATGCCTGGACCACCTCTTGCAGCAGCAGCAACAGCATCAGCATCAGCAGCAGCATCCAGGCGATCTTTCACGGACATTCAACTACCATTAGAGACATTCATCTCCATCGCTGGCCTAATGCACCAGAGCAAGACGCCAAGTCTCTTTGAATTAAATCTCCGAGCCACTGCAGACCATCCCCCCCCCCCTCCCAAACACTTTTTTTCACTGACCCCGTACAATGAGTGACTGTAGCGAGCTGGCTGAAACAGCCCACAGACTGACCAGAGGTTGCATGAATGGACACTGCAACTGAATGGAATGGACTGCAACAGGAATGGGTGGTGGAGCTGAATAGAATGGACTACCATCCCACCGACTAGTCTAGTCTATAGCCTAAGACTAGTCAGTGTATATGCAGTCTATACATAACAAATAGGTTGTCATTTATGGAGGAGCACTCTGCCGTGCTACTCAATCGAACTTTTTTTAATACTCCTCGTCTGGTCCGACCAACTCAAGGATGAAATGAACTACAAGCCTATCAAGCTACTGCAGCTCTTCCAGGCCCATCAAGACTTTCAGTGCATGACGTCGCCTATGAGCCGTTATTCCATATCAATAATACGGCAGTTCTGAACCGAAAACAATACACTGAACCGAAAACAATACATGTCAGTCGGTGCAGTTCAAGAGCATGGAAAATGTACACATAATGGAAGTTGTCGTAAATATCGGCAAGATGTCGGCGATGTCGGGGGGTGGGGGCCTAGCTCAGTGGTAGCGCGCTGGGCTTCCAACCACTGGGTCCCGGGTTCAACTCCCGGTCGAGCCTCTGTTGGATGGCTGTTTCATCCTTCGTCTCATTGCCATGGTCCCTACCTGTCCTAATTAGCCCATCAGGTGCAGAAATACAGGACGTAAAGCCCTAATCCACCACCACCACCATGTCGGCGATGTCAAAACGATGTTGTAACGACGGCGGCCGATATAGAAACTATTTAGAATGATATCCGGGCAGTTTCCTCTTTTGTTGCAAATATAACCATCGTTGTTGAATGAATCGCACGATGTTACAATGTACCTTGATCATCAAACTCTCGTTCACAAAGAAAGGCAATCTGCTTTATTTTGTACTGATTTGTACATCACATATTTGACGGACTCTTTGATTTAAAGATTTTTCTTACTTTTTTATTTATTTATTTATTTAATTTTTTTTTTTTTTTTTATAATTTTTTTTTTGTCGTACAGAAGTTTGTAACTTTGATTACCATGTAATCTGACCATATACGACTTTAAATAAATTATACATTATAACATTATACATACTATTCGGTTAGAGTCGCCAGATGCTGCCAAATCACCATCAACGAAAGTGATGCAATTGTGACCTCAGAAATATTCTGTTTTCCTGTGAACCAGTTGTCTCGTACATTCAGAGAGGAAAACTGGAGACTGGTGCACAAATATTCTTGACTACATTAGAGGTGGGCACAGGGCAGCCAACACAACAGAGAGCACCCAGCAGAGGGTTGCGAGCATAATGGGCTGGGAGGTATGTATATTATAGTGGTGGAGCAGAGCTCACAACCTCGGGGGCCAGCATGGCAGATGACTGAGAGGAGGTGTGCAGCTTTAGGCGGCTCTGAAGTGATCGCCGGTTGGCATGACAAGTCTGCCTTGCGTTATACTATTACAGGTAGTGCAAGGAACGGGCCCGTGTCCCCAGTGACATCCCGAGGCCGTATATATTGATTGCCCAGCCGCAGCTGACTTCAACAAGTCTGCAGGCACTGCCAGCCTGCCACCAGTCCTCTTGGTATACGGCAACAAGCGCCTGCCCTGGCCGCCCTGCTTATTGCCCTGCTCTGCACTGCCCAGGTCTCAAGACACCATAGGTCCTAGGAGCATCTTCACTCGAGCAAACACGTCAAGTACATGATTCCTCTCTCAGGCCTGTCAGCAACTATCATGCAATATGCACATATACAGTGGACGTCCTTGTGGTGCACTGCCTTCAATCTTTAATGTATCAATCCATATATTTCTTGATCTGTATACAGTGGTCGGGTAATGTGTCCAAAAGTTATAGGCTTAGTCTTTCGTGTGATGCAAAGCAAATGTTAAAAACACTCTGAAAGTTATTGTTGACGAATCTATATAATGTTGGAGTTCTAAGAGATCCCAGCTTCAAAGTGGCTGCATCCAAGTACTCGAAATTCCTCTCATTTCTTCAGTTTGAATTGCTGTTGATAGGCGCACAATAGCATACCCTCTGAGACTGATGAAAACCTTTTCTTTTCTTTTTTGTCTAGGTAGCCCTGCTACTTTAGCAGCCCCTGCTTGTGTGTATGGTAGCCAGGGTCTCGATTGAAGTGGCCTATCAGCAACGTGCCTTGATCACTGATCCCATACACTTGGTCCAGTCATAGACCAGCCACGTTGTGTGTGATCGTTGCCTCAGCCATAGCATCTCCCAAGGCGTTTCTAAGGCTGTTTACCAAGCTGGAGGCTGTGGTAGCCAAAGACAGTAATTCAATCACTGTATTTGGGATATTGATTTGGTTAGCATGCTCTGATAACTACTGATTGTTTAATTAATCCTGCCATTTAATGCCATTGTGATCCGTGGCGTGATTGATGGGTGCTGTGATTGAGGCCATTGCTCTCTCCTTAGGAGCTCTTTGGCAGCAAGGCAGCCATCTCACTTCCTCCTCCCTTGCCCCAATGCTGTGTAGGGGCTGCATGCTCCTTATATCTGACCGCTGGTGAAAGCCAGTCACTGATTAATGAGGGGAGACCACTCTAACTAGGCTTAGCTCGCATGTTTGGAACCAGACCATATGACCACTGCTTAATGGAATAAGGAGTTCGATGATCCAGTTTAAACTGACAGGTCTCTTGGTGCAAAAGCTGGGCTATGGACTATGGTTAAGGACGACTAATCTGTCTCTGCCTGTCCTAATTAGCCCACCTGGTGCAGAAATACAGGACGTAAAGCCCTAATCACACACACACAAGGATGACTAACCTAGAGAAACTTATCCAAGACCAAACCTAGGCCAGACGCCCAACTACAAGCAGTACACATGCACCAGAGCTTTGGAGACAATGTCAAAGATGCCACAACATAGCCATGGTGACAACCTGCTGCCAGACTGCCCCAAGGTGAGGCCGTTGGGACATCTGAACAGAGCAGATAACAACATGCAAGTTGCCTGCCGTCCTGATTCCTCAGATAGTTTAACAACTTCCGGGATGGGATGGCAGACGACTTTTTGTTCCAATATTTCCTTCATTATAAAAAGGCACTACAGTATATCAAAGTAAATATCAAGGAGAATAAGATAAAAACAGACAAACAGTTTACTCTTTTAATGAGTAGCATTTGTATAACATATACATCAAAGTAGCCCTCTTCGCAAAAACAGCAACAGATTCAGATTCTTTTTATTTTGCCAAAGTAAACAGACCCTTAAAATTAAAGGGGGATCTAACCCCGGATGTTCCAGCTGAGTGTGGGGGGTCAGCACCGAATTATGTGAAAACCCTCCCATCCCATCTATACCATTCATAGAGAAGTTGTGTGGAATTTCACCTAGCTGCATTTACTAGTTAATTTGTTATCAAATTAAAAATGTAGAAATTGTTGCATTTTGAAATTTCAAAGTGGTTACAGTAATTAAAGGTGCAATGGAGCAAAAATGTCCCTCCCTCAACACACTTTCCCAAATATGTATTCTGCCTCTAATGTCCTCAATAGGGGTTTTTAAGACTTAAGCTTGGGTGTTTCAGCCATTAATTCCCAGATGTTGACCACAATTCTGATAACATCAGAAAACAACATATACAATAAATAATAGGCCATTATGACCTTGAAAATACTGAAAATTAAATCTCTTTAATTTCTCAGAAACCATTTAGGATTCTAATTTTATTTGGTCATTGCCGAATTCATGCAGTAGCCTAAGTATGACAATGTGGCAAAATTACAATGGATTTCAAAACGGGGCAGTTTAAAGGGAAAATTCCCTGTAAGTATCTGTGCAATAAACATAATACACCAGTGAATATTGACTAAAGTACGAAATAGCACAAGCTTTAAGAGGTCACTGACTAAACTGGAGCTACAGCCAAAAGTCGAACATATACACGTGGTTTTGGAGACTGTTCAGCTAAGATATTGCAAATTTTTACGCATGGTTTGCTCAGAGAGTGAATATGTGGGTCCAAAGTTAATTTTCACAGTAACTGACAACGACTGAAATATAACCTGGCTTGAATTACTTACAGATGTCTAATGCTACAAAAAGTTGCTGCAGAAATATCATGTGTTTGTTTGTTCACTGTATGAAATAATATTTTGTCGGAAATATGTTGCAGTCACAGAAGAGTGTATAGTGTAAACTGCAGCTTATACTGGAATCTCTCAGTAACCAATTCATAAAAATTTTATCATTTCAGAGCTACAAAGACTGATCCAATGTATACAACAAAACCTAGAACCAGTGGTGGTCTCTTTATGAATGTTTTGAAGAAGATCGATCATCATTGAGGTGCAAGTAGCTCAGACAATAAACACCTAATCAATTAGCAGAACACGTGTTATTGCTAAAGTAGCCTTGGGATTTCCCATACAATATTTACAATGAGCTAATCCTCAAAGCTTGCAGAAGCTGACAGGGTGAGTGAGTGACTGGTACCTTGACCCTTGTTGTAGCATCAATTCCAGGACTGCAACTTTGCCCCCGCGACCTCCCACTGCAGCAGCACCCCCCCCCCCCCCCACTCATGTTGCTCGGATCCATGTCATGGCAGACAAAACATGCATCTCTTTAGTCTGTTGCAGTAATGCAGCAGTATCAAGGTCCGTTTCGTGACCTTTCTAGTGCATTACTTGAACTACGCATTGGCTGCAGAGTGCAGCTCTAAAAGGGCTAACAGTGACCGAGGAAGAGTTCTTAAGAGTCACGCAATGCATGCACTCAAAAGGTCACGACAAGGCAGCATAAATAAGTGCAAGTAAAGGTATTTGAGGCTGCAATGCATTAAGGTGACCGGCCTCATGTCCAGACCATCAGGTAGCAGCATATAGCCAGGGCACGCACAGACCACCCCAGACCCCAGCTTGGCCAGACCATAACAAATGCAGTCAGTCTGTGTCAGACAATATGCTAGCAAAGGTGAATGAGGTCGTGTCAGGGCAAGGGGCACGAAAAAAAACCCTGGTGTGTTTTGCAAGGCTGGGGGCAGTGGGGATTATGTAAGCTGATGACTGGGCAGCAGACCCTTCTCATTGGGCAGTGAGTGATCTTGAGATGTCATTTGCCAAGCGCTGGACCAGGATGCTGGCTGGCTGGGCAGCATCGGGTGCACCAAATGAATAGACGCTCTGCATTATGGAGTGGACGGTGGCCAGCATTATGTCCAGCGGCCATCAGAGCCTGCATCATTCATTCCAGCCATGCTCTCAGCACAGTCCTGCTCCATCCAGGCCCATTCCCTCCTCATTTTCTGCGCATAAACGTGACCGTCTAATGTTCACCATTTCGCCTTCTATGGCAATCACTTTTTGTCACCTCTTTTTCCTCTTTTCTGATATAACTGACAGTTGGGTCTTTCCTACCATTCTTCTTATGCATTTTCTAACGGGTTTTTAATGCCATCAATAATTGAGATATGTCCACCCCGTACATTGTGAAGGACCTCCTCATATGGTTGTCATTTCAGAAGAAGTATACTAGACTATGCACTGATTACTCCATGACACTGCAATCTACAAAAAGGAATGACATGCTGGGAGTGGGCATAGTGGGCCAAGGTGCTCCAAGGGTGGTAGGTTTGCATTGGTTTTTTCAAAGAAGTGTTTATCTTGGAAAACCCCTTTCATTGCATTTTGTGCATGGCCTCCCAAGGAGCTTTTCCTTTTTTTGTGCAAAGATGAAGAGGCAGATTTTTTTTAATGTCCCATTTCTGCTTCTGTGGAAAGTGTCACAAGGAGACTGAAGTGTGGAGATGTTGATATCTTGTTTACATGAGCGATTTATAATTACATTGCAATGTGGATAAGGACCCATCTCACTGTATTTGTGCAGGAGGACAATGTGGGGGGGGGGGGGGCAAGTATTAACTGCGTCATACTGAACCCCTAGATTTCTACATTATTCCACTCGTGTGCCCCTAAACAGAATTTATTCTAATTCAACACATACATTAATTGCTTTAATATTATATTAATTATACAATACATACACTGAATTATGTCATTGGGAGATGGATTTGCAATTGAAGCCAGCTATAGCCTGCAAGGAAAATTACTTATATTGCATGTGACCTATAAAATAAGAAATATTGATCCTGATTACATAATGTAAGTCAAAGTCATAACCAAGCATTTATGATCAGCTACTAGATAAGAAGATGATCATGCAAACAAGACATCCTTAACTCTAAAACTTTATTGCAAAAAAGGTCATCTTGCACAATATACTTCTAAGGGTTCCAGCATTCAACAGTAAGTGGTTTGGCAAGTTTATTACCTCCTTTGTCTGTTTTATGCATGCATTTTTTGTTTTTCGGTTTTGTTACCTCTCTGATGGCTAAAGAGGTTACAAATGATGGTCGTATTCATGGTGACCCTGCATGAGCTTGGTGCTCTTCTGCAGTGGCCTAGACCCATAAGCAGCAGCATTCAGCAGCAAAAGTTAGTGATATTTTGTTCAAGTCACGCCACCACATTTATTATGATTATTTATTTATTTAACAACATATTTTATAAGGGTGAATCACTCAGCATAAATCAAGTAGAAAAGGCTGAAATAAATGTATTTTCTGGATCAGCCACCTCACTTAATGTGATGAACAGGACTGTAGTTTGCAAATAGACAATGACAGATTACCCTACCCTGGTCATAATTCCACATTCCACATATTGATGAACAGAAATTTGTACGAAATCAGATCAGGTACATTTTCACACCCATAGGTTATCATTTTTTTAAAACTCGTTTGTGTGTCTTTCATAAAACTGTAAAACATTTATTCAGCTTCTGGCTCAGAAGCAGCATAATTTGTAACAAGCAGCAGTTAGTCATGAATTTATGACTTAGTGAAGTTAGCAGTGCTCAAACTTTTGGCCGAGTCAGTCAGAATTTGAAATGCAACTGACAGGTCTATGCAGTGCAGCTTCTGCAAGAAGACAGGCATGGTTGGAAGGTTTTGTTCATAATCATTATAATGCAGTAAAAACGTGGTTTTTGTCTGCCTCAGAGTTAATGATGCACTCTGAAGTATAGCACTAATAAGCAGAGGATCAGGTGTATTTTGGTCGATAGACCATTATCAATAATCAAGGCAGTATGTCACATTGGCAGCCATAAGCCCATGGGTGTAATAATAGTATGGGCTACAGAGATTGGAGTCGTTGCAGAGTTATGGGTTTGGTAGTGAGACAGTGGAGTTATTGGTCTGTTGGTTCTGGGCAAATCTGAATGTAAGTGGTGCTTAATGCTTGGGCTTATCAACAGCATTTTGTCATGCAGCAGCTTGGCCGCTGATGGTCTGCCCATGTGGTGTGTGTTTACAAGCAGGGCGCGGTCCTCCCTTGGTCTACCTCCTCAGCCTTTCTATTCCGCCTGCTGCTAGCTCAGGTTGTGGGTGCCAAACCTCGTCCCCCCAGAGACCCCAGCAACACCGAGCCATGCAGCATCTCCAACCTACTGCTTCCTGCACCCTTTTTTATTCCCTACCAGCAAATTGCTCAGGTTGATTACTTATGTGCATTTGAAGTGCAGCGTGCTAGGCAATTCCTCTGGAAAATGACTGGTGAATTAGTCGCATAACTCCCGGTTCTGCTGGTCTGCTTAAAATCAATAGGGAGGGAGAAATGCTACAGACTATCTGCCTCACTTGAGCTCTTTTTTTCTGCTGAACGTGTGCCAAGTGGCATGTGGTGCAGGCTCGCGCAAACGTCATTGGTTTTTGATCTTTGCTCTTGTGAACAGCTTTTGTAGATTAATGTACTTTGTGGCACATGTAACCTGCAGATTGGACCTATAATTAGCCATAATTAATGAGCTGTGGACTGACCACAGTTGTCAACAGTCATCGATTAGCTGTTTCTGCCTCCAACTTTGACAGGGGATTTGTGAATGTGGTCGCCAAATCCCACTTCATTTCCTGGTGTTCTCATTATGAACCATGAAATGCATCACCCTGGATTCATCTAGGGGTGATTAATGAGTTTGAATAATGGACGGACTGTAGCAAAGAGACTCGTATTGCTCTCCAATGTGCTATGTATATTAATCCACACTGCCAAGGCCGTCCTTCTCCCTGCAATAATCTCCACACAAAAAGCAGATTTAGTGCAGGTGCATTGTTGACGTGGCTAAAATTAACCTCCCTCTCTTCATGGATGGTTAATGCCTCATTACTATCCCACTCTCTTCGAGTGAAAGTTTTATGTCCAAAAAACACGCGCGTTATTTCAGCTAGTGAAATTTGTCACCCAACCATTACATGCAACAGCCGGAATCGGTGGGGGCAAATTTATGACCCAAGGTTTCATCCCTGTCTGGATAAGCATCAGAAGTCAGCATAATGAACATGCGACTTATTTACGACTACAATTCAAATGCAAATTAACGTCGATTTATTGCAAGGCTTGTAGGAGTCCTTGTCGAAAGCAAAATATAGGTGTATTCAGGTATATATACCTAATGACTCGGTGTGTTGAGTGTGGTGAGATGTTAAACTATACACCAGTGCATAGTTTTTTTAATCATCCGCACATACTTTCTCTGCTTTGTATATGATACCTCTCTACACCAGGATGATACACATACAGCCTTCCAACAGTCTTTCTACTTGATTAATAAATAAAGCATTGCAGAATGGACCCTTCAGCTCTAGAGTAGAGATAATGTAGTTCTCAGGTGACTGTCAGTGCACTAAGGGTTCTTATGGGACTGGCATGACTGGCCGACCACCCTGCACGCATTGCTAAGTACCCTAATATGACTATGGGCTTCCTTGGGGTATAATGCTATTGCCTTGGTAATAACCTAAATAACCTATCAATTTTCCCAGATGGTAATCGTCTGGGCAAGAGAAATGGAATATTCCAAGGTGGCCTTTGAAGCTGTGGGCTTTTTAGCTCAGTCTAATGTGGGCCAGATGATAGATGTTACAGGGCCTAGTCATGAAACAGCACCGAGGTGTTGTTGTAGCTAATTTTATTAATATATTACATAGTTTATGCGATGATTTTAAACCAAATCTATCCGCTTAGACATAGACATAGAGATGCAAGAGAAAAGAAAAAGCATTTACGAGTATGATTTACTTTTAGAGAAACCGTATCAACTATCAGTTGACGAAGCTAATTTGTCATCTTGACCAATCAGAGCTATCGATCTGATCACGTGACCTTGTGATTGGACAAATCAACCTTCGTTTCCTGGGTCGATCCGGTGCTTTGGGACTTAAGATATATTGCCAAGGTCACGTAACGATTTCACTAGATCACCATGACATTCGAATGCATCTGAATGAAACACCAGGAGAGACACCTCAGCCCCTGGTGGCTTTTAAATTATAAGACAAGTTTACCTTCGGGGAGATTTGGATATGTATGAATCAAACAGAGTGGCCATATATATCAATGAGGGGTGACACTGGTATGGCCATGATATCATTGATATATTGAAAGTGTGGTGTGTACAATAATGTATACTGATGCACTATAGATGGGGTACTACTTCATATGCAATCATTGCTAAATCCATATCGCCATAAAGCCATCTGATATATGTAATGCACAGCAAGGACAGTGGGATGCTACTGAATGATGATATCGATGATCACCAATAGTAAGTTGGCTCACACCTATGGGAACTATGGATTACAACCATAGATTACAAAGTCATTGTTGGTTGTGTAACCACATAAAGTGTATTTTTGATTTACACAGCATATCTGGTATAACCGTGATGTGATTTTTGGGGCAAAGCAACAATATATATACATATATGATATAATTTATAATCGCTCTCTATGTAATTGAATAATATCCTGTAATATTTATAGGTTTTAGCAACTATTTGCACTTACCATGACGGGATCAGCCTGGTATGAGGACTGGTCATCCGAATGGTCATCTCGCCCAGGCTCGTAATGTGCCCAGTGGTCAGTGGACTGAGGCCGGACAGCCAGCCCCCGGCTCTGGCATCCCTGCTCCAAGAAAACCAACAAAATACAGACGTCCAGCCAACCAAGCATCATGTCTGCAGTCTGTTAAGAGATCAATCCATAATGCACACTGACACGTGTTCACAGGGCTTTGAACTCAGGTCCCCACTACATGTCCATACACTGTTGCAGTTGTGTCACCTGCGTCTGCAACTATAGAAGCAGTCCCGTAGTAATCCTACTATGATGGTGTGCTCTACATGTGCGATACACCTGTATCTAGGGCAATTAAACTATCCTGTAATGTCTTAAGCACGTGCGTTTGAGGTCAGTCACCCTGTCTCCAGGGACAGGACCACTGCTGTGCGGACATGAAGAACACGAGCGAGTTGAAGCCTGGCTTGGTGGAAGGGCGCCATGTCCTAATGCCGTCAGACGATTTGGTGGTTGCTCCAGCTAGGCTCTGCAGCCGACTGATGCCTCAACGCCACAGCGCGGCCCTGGCGCCATACAGTGCTGCTGCCTTCATGCTAACCTTTTGCTTTGCTTCCAAGTGAGAGAGAGAAGGAGAGAGCAGTGGCAGCGTCCACCTTAGCTTTGGGCCAACTGATCACTGCCACCAGATGGCGGGGCCCCTGTCTCTCACATATCCCTTCAACCGGTGTCTGGCTGGTCCTTTTCCTTGCAATTTACCCCCCAACTTGTCCAGTTCTCTTTCTAGCTCCTTCCAGCCTTTCTCTGCACTAGACTGTGGATGCCAGTTGATCCATAGAATGTGTGTGGCCACTGGCTGTTCTGCAATATTGCAACAGGTCACGACATCAATGCAAAACACTTTTTCTGTAATGTTCCCAATATATCTAGCTTTATTGCTGGTTCAATCACGCAAAGCCTAAATATAAGAAAACTTTGTAGACCGTATATATTATAGGCTTCATTATTATACAAAAATCTCAAAAGAATTTTCTATATACAGTTCACGGATATGTTCACTGTGCAAAATCATTCAAGTGTTATGGTCCAGTTGCTAGCCAAGATTGTGTGCACTATTTGCCGTATTAAAAGTGCAGGCATATTTAGTAGGCCATATACTATTCCCACAAGGTGTGCTATTACTCAAAATAATGAAGGATGTACCTTTTAATAACATCTATGCATTTTTGTATCTTGTAGCGTATCATCGTAGATTGCAGCTTCCCAGATGATGAGAACGACGTCCTGGACAGCGGCGTGCGTCAGTTGACGGACGTATTGCCAACGTTATTGCGTAATAAGGTATGACGCAGAAGCGACGTGATCAGACCTCAGAGACTTCGCGTGTAAACTAGTTTGGTTGTGTCAGGCAGTAAAAAGGCTGGTTGAAAGGACCCTGCGGCCTCTGTTCATTCCCCACCCTTGACCTTCACAGTACGCTGTTCCGCAGCTATCTATCAATTTGTACGTTTGAGGTGTGATCAACAAAACACCAGGTGATCGATAATGATGGACAGCGATCCTGTGTCATCCCCACCATGCTATTTCATTATTTATTGAAACCTAGTTTCATCTTTCAGCCTTTACATAATTTTTTTTTATAACTGTGACACAAAATGTTGAAGACATTACTCATAGGTAATTTAGTGTGTCAGTGTACCCTATATTTATTGTTCTACACAGTAATAAAACTTATCAGTAGTCCTGTTACATGTGGTGCATATGCACTCCTAGTTAGTCTAATAGGATGTAACTCCAGTTCTTGTACAGTTTTAATGTCACAGCATGATTTACTCAATTAAATTTTTGGCATACACGATTTCATTAAAGTACTCCACTGCGGTTAGTTTTGATTGCGTGGAACGTTGTGATATTTTGATATTGTATACCAAGTTTCCCACAATACTGTCCAGGAAGCTATTATGTAGACATTGCGTTGGGAGTGAATAAATCAATTTGATGTCGCATTAGATCGTGCCTGTCAACTCGCTTCCATTTATATCTCAAAACTACTAAATATAGCAATAAGCCGTGTATCGTTATATGTAATAGTATCTTTCTTAACTTGTAATTTTTATATAATCGTTATAATAAATGATGGAAATAATGTGGTGCAACAGTTTTCCTTTGGTGTTGTGATGTGAACATATAAAATGTATTTGTTTATCACACCTACCCACACACAGAGCTCAGTCGATGGCAATTGACTGATGCGCAGGTCGATCCCAGTGCACACTATTAATCTATCGGTTGTTGCTGCTGCAAATCATCTCGTTTGCTTTACGCCATCACTGAGCCATCTTTCTGTGTTTATTGCCACTCAGCATCAGCAGTATATGGACGATGCTTCGGCAGCAAAATGTTGCAGTGGGCAAGAGAAATGGGATGATGATGATATGGCATAATGCTGAGATATGGAAATTCATGGATTGCACCATCATCACAGTGATGTCATATCTGCAGGACATTTATAGGACAGGAAAAGTTGCAAAACGTGTTCCTGCATGAGTGACATTGCTTGACCTTGTAAATAGAGGGAAGTCAAAATGCAATACTTACCATTATAAAGAGATTAAAAGTTAAGTTAATTCAGATTAATTGTGTCCAGGAACCTTTCTTTTTTTTTGCAGTTGCCTTATTTCCTAGCTGTCCCAGAGAAGTGAAAATAAATTATTCTATATTGATCAAAACGGCTGGGTCCGTTTTTTATGCTAATCAATTCATTTGAGATATATAGGTGGGACACACAATTGCATTGTATATGTAGTTGTAACACACGACTGTTGTATACTAGGAGCGAACTGCCAACAAATACATATACCATGCATACATGGGGCTGAAATGTCCAGAAGCCAGGTCCTGGGGGTCTAAGGTATCTTAAGTGTGTTCAGGAAACCATTTAAAAGAGGCGGCACCATTTTCAATGAGTTCAGTGATTACGAAAGAGCAACACCAGACCATGAACAAGAGAATGTTACAGGTGAACGAGGTGTATGCAGTTCCAGTACACTGTGCAATAGAGGGGTCAATTAATATAAAGATATATAATATAAAGTCATGTTCCTTTGACCAGATGATACTTGTTAACTTGTCATGGTGGTCTGTAGATGCACGAATTATACAGTTAGTTTCACAAAAAACAGTTGATTCTAGACGGCTGTAGTGACCTTTACCTGGCTGTGGTCTAAACATGCTAAAGAAAGCCAGCTGCTTCTGTCCACTTCTATAGCTAATAATCGGCTTACATCTGTCACCAGATAAATATAAACCTTGGTAAATGTAAGAAATTAATCGAATATATCATAAATTTGTACTTTTAGATCCGGTTTTGAGTAGCCAGCAATGACAGCTTTAGCTAGGCTCAATTTGACATGATGAGCCTTAAAGGTCACTCACGATGCTTCGCTCTTACAGTTTCATTTGCCTCGAGACTCCAAGGTACTTGTAATTGAATTGGCATTGTAATTTTCTCAGCATTACACTGGGAAGTAGCTGTTAATTTCGAAGAACATTGATCTACACATGTCCGACAGGTTCTTAGCAGCAGCGAACCTTGGACCCATGATTTATTTAAAGCCATGACACGTAACTAATCCCAATTAAATCCCGAACAACTCTTTCCGTAAAAACCACAGCCATGATTTATGCAGCCGGTCCCTTTGGCAAGATAATCATAAAAATATTTGAGTTGAGTGATGAGTGAGATTATTAGATTTCATTCAGTTTGTCCGATTCTTTTGAGGATTTCTGATTCAGATGGAGATGGTGGGGAAGGCAGGAGGGAGGTCTAACAGGGTCTAATGGCTCATCCCTTATCAATATGCTAACGTGTACCCATCAGCCTGCCAGGCCCTGCCTCCTGCCTCGTCCTCTATTGTCATTTTTTGTCTTGGCTTTTCAAACGTGAGGGCCTGGCTCCGTGACAATCATGGCAGATGGCATAGAAAGGCTAGGAAGAGAGCTGCCCCGGTCTCCAGTCAGAGGGGAGGGGAGCCATAAATACCGTTATATTTGATTATCTTAATTGTAGGAAGAGTTTCAAATGAGAACTGTCATTGCTAAAATGATATGATGCATGGTAAAGGAAAAGGCATGTAGTGTACTCAAATGTTACCCGAAAGAATATAAATAAGCACACTCTTTTTAATGTTAAAAGCCATGAGCCCATGGTTTCTGATCGAGCAACTACGACCAGGAAGTATTTTGTAAGGATGCCGGCTTCGGCATCTCGTTGCTTCGTGGCCTCTTTCCAGAATGTTAGTGAGAATAACGAGATCATCTCATCATGACATCTGCCTAAGGTCTGTGTGCTTGGTATCATTCCTGCTTGAGAAGTAACATTTATTGTTACTTCCTATAGGAATTACTTATTATATTCATATGATTGGATTCAAATTACATGACATTTACTATGTACAAACTACAAAATATTTTACATACCAACCTTTCACTGAAAAAAATTACCATCAAGCATTAAGTTAAAAAGTCTACATTCACCTCTCATCTTGTTTGTTTGCCTTCTGCCATAATGATAGACATAGTCATTGCATGGCCAAGGCGTTAGACAGGTGAATGAAGGGATCATAGAATGCATGGCAAGCACGTTGCACTACTTGCTGAATATTAGACAGAGCTTTCCCAGTAATCAAGAATAATAGTAGGGTAGAAAACCCCTCCCTGCTGGGAAATAATGCCTTATGGTCTCTCTGAAGAAGTCTGGCTTCGTGGACTGCATCACAACTAAGCCAGCCTTTCTCCTTGTCAAGCATTGTTATTGAAAACTCATCAATGGGAAGATAATCAATGGGGCCATTAATATCAGGCTTCCAGGCAGATGCCAGGGTTATAAGCCATCTAAGCCGGTTAGACAGCCCATGGAGGACAATAACACATTTAGCACTGCAGCCTTTAGTGGCTAAATAGATTTATGAAACTGGTAGTTGAAATCCATCACATGCTGTTGCTTGTGGAGAAGTCGACAAATTGCAGTAAAATCTCTGTCATTCACCAAAATAAAAAGTCGTGCAATTTGAATTAAATCACTTTTGAAATTAGGTATGGTCGAATTGCTTCCTTATCGCCATACTTCTGTTTGTTTTGCACATTTTGCACTGAACCTGAATCAATGGAAATCTGCCATAGTGAATAGTGACAATAAAAATTGTATTTTGTGTTATATTAGTTGCTTCATAATCAATGGACGCATATTACTCCTTGTGTATAAACTAACATATACTGCTCTCCATTATTTGTAAAACGGCTAGGATAAAACTTTATGTGGATTGTAAAGTACTATCTAAAATATTTCATAATATAAAAGAACAGAAGGCCACAGACCGCTCGATGGTTGGGTGGTCTTAAGAATTGACGAACAATGCTGTAACCTTGTGGATATTGGCTGACAGTGCCAGACACTCACTCCTCTATAGAATAATTCCCACTTGTCTGTGTATTATTGTTTCCACGCTGCAATATAAAGTGTGTTCATGTTTGTCACACTATTGTCTCTCCAAATGTGTTTATCACACTGTGTGACGTATGTTGACTGAAAGTCATTCTATTGGGTGCAGTCCTTTTAATGCAATGTTCAATCACTGTCACTTTCCGAATATTAATATAGATTTTTAACTGCCATTTTCATAGATCTATTTTGTCAGTAAGGCTGAAGTGCTGAATGTGCCATTGTCGTTCACAGACTGTCTAGGCACTAGACATTTAATTTAAGACCAGTTATGCTGAAGCAGTTGTCTCTGAACCCATTGCACAAGTCTTAGTTTCTTTTTTTTTCCAGAAAATAATTTGGTGCTTGTAATTTGTTAACCTCATTGTTACCTGTAGTTCATGATTTATTGTGACACAAAAGCAGAAACGTGATCCAACAGAAAGGAGAAAATGGCAGGGGGCAGAGTGGAATACTCTACAGTAGTATCTGAATAATCTGTGCCGATTTGCAGGGAATGGAAGGCCATTAAGATGAAAAGTAAATACCCTCTGGTTATCTTGCTCGCTTCGTCGGTTCCTGTAAAAAACCAGCTCTGTTTGATACAGACATGTAAGTGGCGCAGATACTGAAGCTACACGCCACATATATTCTCAGAAATTCCCCAGAATTATGGCCACATGGCCAGAGATAAGGGCAGTTTGGAACCCTGAGAGACTGGTATTATTTATTTCCATACTTCATTGGCTTTTGCAGTGCAAGACTGTGTCGTTGATTGCTGCACCAGATCCAAAAAAACAACAACATAAAATTGCATGACTAATGAGAAGATATCACACCTATTACAATTCTATATTTAATATTATTTACAAGAGTGAAGCCATGTCCACAGATGCATATATTATCTCCACACTCATTTCAATAGCAAAACTACAAATTGCTTTCGCTTTATGGTATCATTAGTGCTATTTTTAAAAATAAATATGTTGATTTTCTCAAAATGTGGAGTTATTATTGGAAAGGCATTGTGTGGTGTTGTAGCAAGACCAATGTTCGCATTTTTTTTTGCAGAAAGAAATGATGACTCACTATTGTCTGGTGGAACTCTGCCACCTGATCTCCTGTTTGGATGAAGGAAAATGACATCTCATCAAAAGGACATCTACAATATTTTCTTGATAAAACAGATTGTGAGTGTTTTGTTTTAAACAACTAAGATTTTGGTTTAAATATGTTTAAGATAACAACTGGCCTATCTTTAATCAATGAATTTACCTTCAAGGGAATTTTCAAATATCAATGCCATAATTTTCGGCGACATCTCATCGTCTTCTTAACTACATGGCCTGATGTGCCACGTGCGTTTTCCATGAGAAGGATAAACGCATGGAAACGCATGGTTTTAAGCTAAATATAATGAGGCAAAAACCATGCGTTTCCCATGCGCTTATCCAAATGCATGGGAAATGCACGTGGCAAAATTGGCCATATATAGTTCAACTGAGCATATTCTGTTTGAAAGATGTAGCTTTAGATGGACCTGTAAACTGTGGCCTGACTCAGCTTCCTCAAGTGGATCCCGGAAAAGAAGTTCCAATCTCAAACATCAGTTACATCACATTCTTACAATCCCTCATACTGGCAGTCTTTGGTCCTAAGCTTCCATTACTTCAATGATATTTCTGTGAACCATGGTGTACGCTGCTAGCTCCTTGTTTTACTCCAAGGCGAACAACTTTTCTTGAGGGATGACCTTATGCCAATCCAGAATGTGTCTTCCCTATTCTAGCACATATCAACCGGTGTGTACGGAAAGGTTCACATAGGGTGGTTCCCAGTAGTTTAATCAGGGTTACCAACTGCCTCCAAAGTAAAACCTGGAATTTTAGTTGTTACCCCTTTATTTACGTTCAGTCATTAAAAACTAGTGAAAACCGACCCAAAAGTATAAATAAAAATGATGACAATATACAAGGAAACTGAACTTGCTGTTTGTTGCATTAGCTTTTCATTAGTTACTGTTGGCTCTTTTGCGATGTATTTGCTCATGCAACAGACCTAAGTTGGGTAGTTTGTGTTTTGTAATAATGCCTTCATATAATTGGAACATCAACATAAATTTATCTCTCTTATTTTTGCATTTGGATGATTCACACTGAAATATATTTCAAGACTTGGTAACTTAAACCTACAATTAAACAATAGTTTGCTCATTAGGTCACATTTGACTACTTTGAGATAATTATAGCTGCAAAATTACCCAAATGAACCATATTCTAAAGAATTATGATTGGGACTTGAGCAAATGCTGTGTTCAGACACTCTGAAGACTCCAAAAGAGTACACTGAAACAGTGTGATGCCCTGCCTCAAATCTCCATGTACCTAATAGTGATTAGGGGCGAATGGGATGCTGTAGTCTGGTGTGAGACAACCAAAGGTTGTATATAAGGAGGGAGATGCCTGTAACAGGCCTAGCTGGCAGAATGACTATGAATGACCATCGGAGGTTGTGAACATTGGTACTTCTCAGCTTATCTAAGGCTTTGTCCCACAGACTTAGAGTCTTTTAGAAAAGCTTGTAAGTCTTCTCTTATAAAGTATAGTAGATGACTCATGAGCACCACAGCTTGCTTTAAGGATTATAGTACCTCTGCAGGTCACATTCGGGCAAACCAGCCGTTACACGTTCATGACCAAATGCAATCAAGCTTTGCCCAGAGAGCACATAATGTCAGCTGTTGACCATAAATAGACCTAAGCATCCCGTCTAGTTGTTGGGATTTGTCCAAACTGTTTGGTTTGGGGCAATCCTCCCTAAGATTACGAATCTCCTCCAGTGAGAATTTAGTCATGTGAGCCTGCTGATCCTCGTTCAGGCTCCATGATGAGTCAGACTTCACCACTGGTGGTTCCAGTTCTTCAGTTGTCCAAATGCCTCACTGGCCTCTACTACCTCATCTACAACGGGAATCTCTGGACTACTGCATACTCAAAAGGATGTAGTCATTGTAGAAAGTTGAAATGACTCCGGTCTTTGGGTCATAATGAACTTCATGGCCCTTCATATAAGAATGCTCCTGTTTAACTTAAGGAAATTTTGGCTAAGTGGAAGGCAGCCACAAAATAAGTGACTTGAACTTCCATTGCATTCACTGTGAAAAAGCGAGGAAACACTCCAAGCGAAAAATAAAAGCAACAGCAAAAAACAAAACAAAAAAACATGTGAAACAAGCAACAGATAGTGGGAAACTTCTTTACTTTCAAAAGCTCCATTGAGCTGTCAAACTTGTCAAAGCAAGTTAAAGGCAGAAATGGCTCTGAACAGATGTCCTTGCCTAACAAAAAGTACAGCGTCCCCTTGAACAAGGTGGACAAGTAAACACAATAATCTCTCATAAACAGAAGAAGAAAAGGTGAAAATAAAGCTCACCAAAAAAAATATACAACACACAGCCAGCCACAAAATGCGAAGGACGTTCCTTGGTAACATCACATCTTCGGCACTTTCGTGTTTTCTGATTGGCTGTAAAAAGGCTAGGTTCGGCTACGCTTGTGCGAATTCAATTATTTTGTCAACTTCAGTTTGAAAGATGAAATTATGATTCTTCATGACTGCTGCTCTGTTGTTCAGTTTCAGGAGGACTGCCAAATCCTACGCATGTTGCATGATTTAGCAGCAGGAAATCCTTTAATGTGAACAAAAGTGAGAATACTGATGTGGTCGAGGGTCCGTGACTCCGCCACAATCCCTGGGCTGACTTTCCCTGGCAGGTCACTTCCAAACCAATCTCAGAGCTATCTAATAATTCCGTTTATTACTTGAATCCTCCACGGATGGCCTCACGATAGCGATAGCTTGACTAT
Source organism: Alitta virens (assembly GCA_932294295.1). Taxonomy (NCBI): domain Eukaryota; kingdom Metazoa; phylum Annelida; class Polychaeta; order Phyllodocida; family Nereididae; genus Alitta; species Alitta virens. The sequence continues at coordinate 10,719,345 of OW028577.1, read as the reverse complement.
CTTAGGGAGGTCTCCTGACAACACAGTTGTCTGTATTGAAATTCACTTGATTTAATAATTGTGTATATTTTGTTATGTGAATAAATAGATCTGAATCTGAATCTATGGTGATGAGCAGATAAGGCGTCGCTGTTGCCTTGATACAACACAAACCGCAGTGTGGACCCATAACTGATTGTTCCTGAGCAAGGCCTGACCCCTTACCCGTTTCCAATGGTAATGCTGTGGGTAAAGACCTCGAACCCCAGTGGCCAACACGTACAGGACTCAATGCACACTGCCTGGCTCCTCCTAACTCTCCCTACACCTAACTCTCCCTACACCTAATTCTCCCTACACCAAGCTTTGTACTCTCTAAACCTAGTGCTCCCTACCCAGTTCTCCATAACTTGAATGACCTCTCAAGTTAACAGCTGTCTTGCGACACAAGGTCTTGGATGTCTGCCTCTTAGTCCAGTGGGAGACACTTGCATGGCCATCGAGTCAATTTAAACCCCATGGACATGATGGGGCTGACAACGGACTTGTCCCAGTTGATCAAATACCCCAATTGCTCCAAGAGCCAAGTCATCAGAACTATTTAGTTGCATTATATCACTAACTAGATCCTGGCTCATTAGAGTAATGCAACTACCGGCTTTACCAAATTGGTCAGAAGGGACACACAAACTGATATGGGATCACACTCTATGGGACCCCCACGTACTACCTGAAAGGACACCCACGTACTACCTGAAAGATCCACGGACTCCCAAGTGATTCGTTCCCAATTGCCCAAATGTCAGGCCAAACTGCCTCCTTCTGGGATTGATTCCAGAAGCACTCCCCTCCCCCAACAAACTTGGCTTGAATTATGTCTTACACCTAACTGAGGAAATGGGGGGGGGGGGGGGAGGGGTGGCATGCGCACGTGGTAGTGTTGGCTTCAGGTGGGCTGAGATGTTCCTTTAGCAGGTTCTAAAGCCTGAACCTCCAAGCATTTACAGTGGGCTTCTAGGTACCCTGTCTGTACCCACAGCCCCTAGCTGATGAACCATCACTCGAGAATTCCTTTACTATTGCCTTAGGATATTGTTTAGGAGTCTCTGGCATGCCAAGATAAAGCTTCATGAAATACAGCACCAAAGAAGCTGCTTTCTTATAGCTTCATGCACCTGGCTAGCTGAGGCCGACTGGAGTCTGCTGGATGGATGGTTTTACTCACAAGAGCACGATCCATGCAGTCCCTGATTTCCTTGGCTGCCTCTCTGCCCTCTGTCCACAGCTCCAGCATAGTGAATGCAGCAGTACTCAGATAAGACGCCACAGACAAAAGGTTCTTGTTTTTTTTCCATAGCTGATGCTGCCACTTAGGCAAAGAATCTTGGTACAATGTACAGCAGAATTCTTATAAACCCCCTGGAATTTGAACTATAATTCTGGACACACATGACACATGCCATCATAAATTTTTTCTTGGAAACGAAAATTCATGATATTTTGCAAATTTTAAAGCGTTTTTTCATTTTTTATGCAAAACTACATGACAAATGCACGGACAAAGTCTTATACATTCATAGTTTAGGGTAGAGTTGTGATATTGTTAATATTTTTTTCATTGTGCAAGATTTTCAGCAGATTTTCACTGAATTTCCTGAAATTTTCATAACATTCGGTGAAATACATCAAAATTACATATTATTCTTAAAAGGTAAAAACTTCGGTTCTTGTACTTCATAATATTTTTGCTAATTGCTTTGTCCATAAAAAATTAATAAATTAATTAAAGTTTCCAAACATAAACTTAAGATATGACAGTCTAATCAGAAGCGGCAAAAATGGCCCATTTTCATAAATCATATACTGTTTTAGTGGCTTGAATTGTAAAAGCGCCAATATGATATTGCAATATTTTCATCATAAAAAACCAGGTGACGACTAGAAAAGATTGTCTGGATGAAAATAAAGCTTTGATCAACAACATCAATGGCCCCACATACCATAGCAACCCAATACCCCAAAAATGGTAGGTGGAGTTCATATGTGCATAGGTTAATATGTAACATTACATACATGTTGCAAAACAGCAGTCAAATTAGCAAAACATGACACCTTCTCAAAATTGTGATGATTTCATTTGTCATTTACATCCTGTGCAATGTTATAGTTGGCACATTTTCATGCAAATTCCACGGGGGTTGAATATGATTCCAACTGTACATTGCATGGCTAGTGAGATGATGCATTGGGCGAGAAACTCTTCATTTGTGAGAAATTCATCCTGTTTGCTAGCATCACTATGCTTTAGCGAACTCGGTCCACCAAGGGACTTACGTGGATGACCGATGGTTGTCATCCTTATCATCAGAGGTCTCCCTGATGGATAATCTAGTGTGTCAAATCCAGTGATTGAAGTGGGGGTAGATACAGTATAGCAACAGTTTGGCTAATGGTATGTACAATATGATGCTGCATATGGCTACAAATAATTTTGGCTGTTGACACTGGATGAAAAGGCAACTTTGCTGACGGGATGGGGCCATCATTTGATGAAGGGGGGGGGGGGGGCCTTGTTGACCAGGACCAACCTTTCTTGGTGCAGATACACCCTTCCTTCCTCAACCTGGTGAAGGGGCCAACTTCCTAACTGAGGCCAACCTTCCAGGTGATTCAGAAGGTGCTAACCTCTCGTGGGCTGGTGCTTCCAGAAAGGGACCAGTCTTCCTGGTTTGGTTTGGAGCCAAACTTGTCCATGAAAGGGCCAGCCCTCCAGGGTTGGGGCCATGTGTAGGTGAATGGCCTGCCAACCCATGGCCCTGCCATCGAATGATGGCCTTTTATCCGAGTACTTTGACTTCATGCAAAGGCTTTATGCAGTGTCAATATCCAAAATTGTATCTAGCAACTGTCAATAACCGTAATCATCTATGAGTTTCAGAATACTCTAATCCAACTTGACTGATGGGTGCCATCTTCATGAACTTGACGAGCGGCAACAACTTCCGTTAAGAGATACACTTTCCACATCTATCACCTACCTTGAATCCATCGGATTTTCATTCCAATGTCTTCCATTACTCCTTCCCAATCATGACGACTTCAATTCTGAGAAGCCTTCCATTGCCTGTCGTCAAATCGACAGTGTGCAAATTGGCCAAAGAGGCTGCCTCCGAAAAAGATGATGCATTACGTGCCACCATCACAAGAAGACAGCAGTCAGTCAGGGATCACAGATGGATACATGTACACAGTCCTGTGCTTACATTTTTGAACAGCCAACATGGGGGTCGATTTTAAACTTTTTATTGTCAGCCATGACCTTCGACAACTGTTCAAATTTCCATCTGCTCCTCCTTGAAAAGTTGAGCATAATGTGAAGCTCGGATGTGGTGCCAATATTTTCAATCAATTAAGATGGGGTAAAATGCTATAATTTCTGCTTGGGTGATCGGATCTTATCGAATTAGGTATATATGAAACTTTTGTTGTTGCTATGTGGTAATCATTGGGGTAATTACCCAAATGAGGGTAATTGGTTGATCGGATCCTCACCGAATTTGGTTTGTAGCATACACTCTATGGGGTGTTAGCATCATGTTAATACACTTTCATGGTTCATCCTTATACACTTTTACGGTTCATCCTTGTATGACTCAAATGTTCAATATTAAAAACTACTTTGCTCCAAGCTACTTATCCCAAAAATTTACTTTTATTAGTCATTCATACTCAACTCGAGGTTCTAAAAAACAACTTTGTTGTTCCGAGGCCTGTTGGTGTCAACTTTTCTGACAACGGTACAAAATTGTGGAATGAATTACCTCATTGGGCACTATGTAGGGGAGCTTGACCATGTACATCTCTTAGTATTTTATATAACTTAAATATCAAATTGTTTATGCACTTTAACGACTCAATTAAATCAGTTTTTATCATAGGTCCTTCATTTATTACTTATATTGAGGGAACTACGTAAGTACCAGAATAGCGCCAAAGGAATACCGGCGCCTCAGGCTATGAGATCAAAGGATCCCTGCAGGTGCCGCAGGCTACCAGCCTCTGATCCTGCAGTGCCCTCCGGCTATAAGCGTTTATGTCCAAACGCTGACAGGTGTTAAGGCCCTCAGGCGTTAGTGGTTGAGATGACGTTCAGTATACGTCCAGCATCTCCCAGAAAACCCCCAGGCCCAATGTAATGATGTACAAATATATATTTAAAGATGGGTTGTTAAGAGTGAATTGCTTTTTCATTCAATTCAATTCAATTCAATTCAATTCAGTTCAATTCAATTATGATAACCAAATACTGTTATTAAACAATGACGACACGCTTGTGGCAGGGTATTTTTCATTGTTTAAATGGAAAAGTTGTCCAAAGCTCACTTGTAAGGTGCATTTGTTTTTTTTTTTTTTTTTCGACTTGTGTGTCTTTATAATTTCTTATTTATTTATTTATTTATTCTCAAGCACACACACACACACACACACACACACACACACACACACACACACGCGTACAGGCTATATTAACCAGTAGTGCCGAGTTAGCAATGACATTCACTGCAAAGCTCAGAGGAATGGTATTAGTGTTTTGTAAGCATAATTCTTTGTGTGCTATATGGTCCAGTTTGTGTTGAGTCAGCAGCAGCCTTCATCAGAATGAATACTGGCTCCTGCCTGTCAAACACCTCAGGCACTCAGTGATGACCAGTTACCATTGGCTGACTTTTAGCGTATGCCTCAGAGCACTATACACTGCCAATTGTCCACCTGGTGGTCAACAGCCTCATTGTTTTATTTTTTTCATTGTCTTAGTCCAGCACTGATATACTAAAAGCATATTTAATAAAGGCAATTAAGGGTAGTCATGAAAACTTTTGGACACCTGGGTTTTTTTTTTTTTTTTTTTTTTTGACAGCACCCTCATTGTCTGGTACTCATTGTCATAGTTTATCTAAGTATACTAAAAAAAAAATACAGAGCTACTCATTGTCTTAGTTTAATCAATGTCCCACTAAAATTAAAAAGTTTAATAAATACTCCAAAAAAGTCGCTTATGAAAGATTTATTTCTAATATCAGAACATGCACTTTTTCAAGCAGTTAATACACAATAAATAAAAAACCAAAAAATAAACTATCATTTCATGCAGTTAATCAATAAAAATTATTATGTAATAGTAAATTAAAAAAGCAATATTAGATAACATAGCGAAGCAACTAAGCATAAACTACTACACATGCAACTCATATTACCAAAAAAAAAAAAAAAAAGTTATCTTATATCAGAACATGCACACTTTCAAGCAGTTAATACACAATAAATAAAAAAACCCCAAAAACTATCATTTCATGCTGTTAATTGATAAAATTATTGTTCAATAGTAAAATAAAAAAGCAATATTAGATAACATAGCAAAGCCATTAGCCATAAACTACTATACATGCAACTCAGATCATCTAAAAAACTTATCAATTATAATATGCTACACATGTAGGTACATTCATTCTGTTTTAAAAACTTTCACACGGTTAATTTAATACAACATTCTACTCCATATGCTTTCCTAACTTTAATTACTAAAATATTAAATAAAGACAATAAAAAAAAAAAAAAACACATAAAATAGCATGCACCAAATCAAAATAATTATATCTAAACAGCCATAAAGCAATAAAAAGAAACCGCAAATCAATTATTAAAAAAATACAGCCAATAAACCAATCACACAGCACCAATCACAGCCTCAGCAACACTCACATGTACTCACACTTCCATGCAGATAAAAATAATGAAATAGTGAAATAATGAAATAAGCACGAAATCTCCAAATGGATAACTAAAAAACAAAAAAAAAAAAAACAAAAAAAAAAAAAAAAAACACATAAATCATAAAATGCTTAAACAGCAATCCAAAAAAAAAAGCAAAAAAAAAAAATAAATAAAACCCCAGGAACATATGAACTAGCTGTAAATTAAAATAAAAGCAAATCAATTAACATTATTACGGTTTCTTAACCTCTGGTTTAGTACATTGTTCAAGTCCAGACCCGCCATACCCCGAGGGCGGAGGGGGCGGAGGGGGCGGACGCGTGCGCGATGGTCAGGTCTGGCTTGTTCAGCATCGGGCATACGTCGGGGTAGGGGTGCAGCCCCTGGCCTGTCATTGTTTATGACATTGTTGTTGTTGGCGTCACCGTCATTGTTGTTGTTGTTGGCGGGGTTGAAGCGGTTGTTGATGATGTCACGGTTACGTGCTTCAATCGAGTTAATCATCCAGCGGGCCATGCGGAGGAGCATAACCAAAAACAAATTGCGCTCATCGGCGTTTTCAAATGCCAGTACAAGGTCCACATTCCAGATATAAATCAAAATAACCCGCGCAAGCACACGTAGCGCCAAGGTTATAATAAAATCTTTCGTCTGAAGAGAAAAGAACAATCAATCAGTCACTGAACATTATTTAAAGTCATACAAAAGACAAAATTAAATAGCCACTGATGGGCTGGATGAATGTTTTTTTTTTTTTTTTTTTTGGTTTTGGTTTTTCAGGTACATTGAGTTACAGCACCAAGAAGTGACACATGAGTGAAACATTAAAGAAACTACCTGTCAGGCACAGCATAACATGGCATAACCAGAAAAAAAAAAAAAAAAAAAGGTGATTCATAGAGCATTCATAATCAAAATGACAGCCTTGAATCATGCAGGCCATTGAAGATATAAGAATGTGCAATACAGTAAAAGTACAAGTAGGCTAGTTTAACACCCAGCCATCATGTGGGTTATTGACAGCTAAATTATACTTTATACTGTTTTGGGGGTGTATAACTTGTCTATAGGTACAGAAATCAAGTGACTAACCTAGTTTAGGCTCTGAAAGATGGTGAAGTGCCTCTCACAGTCTGATCAAGTGTAAACAAGCAGCATGTAGTGCATTTGAAGCACCTCGCACACAGATGGAGGGGGAATAGCAGTACTGCCAGGCACTTCAGACAGCAGCTCACTGCGAACATTGGCGGATCATTGCAGCGTGCATGAGTGTTAATGCGAGCATGAAGATTAACAAGACTCACCAGAATGCACGCCGTCAATATCGCCCCGATGGCACCCGATATGGCCGTCCATATAATCACCGCGTCCAGCGCATCCAATGACCCAGCCGGCGACTGCTGCACCTGATCTGTGTTTCCTCCTTGAGGCTCCGCTGTAGTCGGCTCACTCGTCTGGAAACCGCGTCCAGCATTCATCACAGGATGAGCATATATTGTGGTCGTCGTAATGCACATGATCGAAGGGAAAGAAGCAGAGACACTTGAACATTGCTCACGGGAAAGTCCAATCACCATCACCCGGTCAAACCCTATTGTGTCGCTAAGACTGGCAACTCTGAAGCCTGGATCCGTCTTGATTGTCAGCCTCTTTCCGCTTCTGTAGACATCAATGAAAAAGGGTGCAACTCCATCTGCAGTGCACATAACTTCCCCCGAAGATGTACACCTGCACTGGCCCTCGTTTCCACAAATCCATGCATCTGTTGAGCATATACTCAATCCAAAAAGCAGCAAGATCCAAATCATTTTGTTTTCACTCATGTAGCTATCAATCCAAACGTCTTGTCTCTTCAGTATCTCAAGGAGCTATGGTCACATGCAGTGCCAAAACACCCCAAATCACAGAGGGGGGTGGGGGGTAAAACCTGCCATTATATAACACAACAAAAGACCTGACCCTCATGCCCAGTCCCTAGACAATAGAGAGTGTATAATCTAATTGAAATGTAAGTTATATTCACATATATCACTGCTGTTGCTACTACTGCTGATGTATGTCAAACCAGAAAATATTACAAGTCCTATTAATAATAGGTCTATTGCTTTATCTGTATATACTACAATAAATGCTATTTTCCTAGGTAAAAAGTGACTCAGGTTAATCTATACATATATATATATATATTAAATATGGAACATACTAAAAGTGACTTAGAAACAATGTGTACATATTGAATATAGAGTAGGTTAAATTATTTAATTACACTGTCAGTAATGCTTTATGTGCTGCTATTGAAATTCATTTTGATTTCACAAACACATCACTAGTACAATTCATTTTCGGCTTACATTTTTACAAATTCTGTATGCAAACCATATTTATATCACTAATAGAAGCTATTGCACTTGAATCTGTTAATACAGATAGATTAAACCATGTGGAACATGTGTTAAACTCAAGTAAAAAGAGTCTAGTTAATTAAAGATACTCATGTGTAGCTAGATGAAGAGAAATTGATACATAACCTATGTACCAGCAAAATTTACACCTTTTGGTAAGTAAAACAGAAATTAACAATGACATTAATATATATATATATATATACCTATTAATTTTTATTTTTTTTTTTTATTTTGCTGTACTTTAAAGTTAAATTCTCTGAAAGTAGCTTAATTGAGTTGACAATGGGTTCATTGTAGGTATGGTGGCCTGAGGCTCTCAGTTAAAATGCTGAGTTCAGCTCGCGAGCGAGTCATTTGACCCTCAATTATTGAAATTAAGCACATGCATTTACTGATGGCTGATAAGATCAGGCCAATGATTGTATTACTATGAGCCCCCCGCAGTCAATGTCAACAACTAGAACCCACAGACATGGATGATACATTGACTGTGACCTTGTAGGTCAAGCATATGGGCAGGGCAGGTGACCATCTGAGCAAAAGTGGTCTTTTAAGACACCATGCAGACCCCCCGGTGTTTGCCCCAGGGCAAAAATACCATATAAAAAGCCTGCCCATCATGACAGCAGCATCACTTCCAGTTTTTTGTTCTTTGAAAGAAGAAAAAAACTCTGCACATCACATCTCCAGGAGCTCTTCTTAGGACTCTTCTCTATGCTGCAGCAACACCAGGAATTGTTTTGAACTCTAGACCTCTAATCGCTCACCGAAAGGTCTACACTTTTTAAAAAAAAAAAGGTAAGTGACTTACACACACACACACAATGATAACTATAGGTAAATTCGCTTATTGTATTTATCGTTCATTACCATGTCATTAAGATGCCGGCACGCCGACACGCTGTCAGTGGGCTAAGAACTATTGTAATATTGCATACATGCTGTTGAGTATTGCGATTTTATCATAATCGCTTATGCTGAAGGCATGCGGAGAACTATTGTAATATTGCGTGTATGCAGTGGAGTATTGCGATTTTATCAATATCGCATTAATGACTCAGCACCAATCCAATTGAGATTACTATGCAGTAGAAAGTCATATCTTAAATGCTAAATACCACTTGTCCAGTGGCAGAGAACTATACTAATTTAAGTAAATTGCAATTAGTGTGCATTACTACGCAACCAATGTCATGCGAAATCAGCTTAGTTGAGAGTAATATTAATAATAACTGCAACAATAATATTAATATATATAATTTTATTACCATTGTATTATCTCAATCGTTACATTTTTTTTTTTTTTTTTTTGACTAAAATTTACAAATAACATATAAGAATAAAATAATGATAATAATAACAATAATAATAATAATAATAATAACATTAAAAGTATTAAGCTAGTCATATATCTATATGTCTATATGACTATATGTCTATATTTCTATATTTCTATATATCTATATATCTATTTACAGTAAATAATAATAATAATACAAATGTATTATACTGTGTCTCTGTATAGAGCCAGACAGTGTTCTTTCACATCCCGTATGTCTTTAAGTATATTTATAACACATTCGGGCTTAAAATTCCTACACCTATAATACAAGTAAGCTAGAGTGTAAAAACCACAATTAGCATCGGAAATGTGTACTCTACTGGTTGAACATGACACGAATTGTCTCATAAACATGTTGATTTCTTCATTATAGCACTTCGCGCCCTGAGCATCGAAAACTTCAAGTCTTTGTCTCACATCACTGACATCAACATCAACAGCATTAGCATCCTCATCACGTCTACCACAGCTATGAATCCTCAGGAAAATCCAATGCCCGATGTCTCCACGTAAGTACGAGTTTTCATTACAATTCACGATGTAGCATCCTTTCGTGTGCCTATTGACTGAAATGTATTTCAGAGCATTGCACGGTATGACAGCCATCACGCGTGACGATACCGTGACGTCATTCCACAGTATTTTATATATTTGATCAGTGTTCATGTCAGGTAGATGTTGCGAGCGTAGTCAATCTGGAATAAGCCCGGGTATGTCACTTTTGTTATCATGACAGCTGATTCTGGTAAGGGCGACTTAAATCTGAGTTCTATTCTCACACAGCCATCTCGTGTGACAGGGTAGAAGTCACGGTAGTTCTGAGGTGCCAAGTCTATGACAAACAGACTGTAGCCTCCTTTGTATTCCTCTCTGGTGATCCGGGCTTCGCCGCTGAAGTTGGCCTTCCCCCTGTAAAGTTCCGAATAGCAGTGTATGTACTTGCCTTCGTCGAAGTCTATACTTAGAGGACCCGATGGCGTTGGCATGCCCGACAGACTCACATTGACGTAAGTGACGTCATAGTGCCTGAAATTGTATGGATTTTTCCCCAGGCTGCCACTCATAGATTCACCTGACACAAAGCCCATCACTATCTTGCTAGGTATTCGTCCATTGTACGCATCCTCGATGTAATATGAGGAGGTGTCCTTGGCCAAATTAAATTTCCTTAATTCTTCTCTGGTGTAGAAATATTTTGCCTGAGAGATCTCCTCTTCCATGACTTTTTGATGCCCCAGTAGTACTAGATTTGAAGGTGTAACATGCTTGAGAATAAGCGTAATGTCCTTAATCTCAAGCTTGTAGTCTCTCCTAACCAGGCTCGATGACAGCAGCCTGAAGCTGTTCGAAGTCGGTGTAAGAGTCATGTCCATGGCCACTCCATTTAAAAGCAACTTGTTGACTTTAAAGACATCGACGTCTACTTTGCACAATAGCTCCACCGTTTTGCTGCCACTCATGAGAGCTGCCCTTTTTCGAAATCCCAGATTGCCGCCATACATCAGACTCACATCGTCCATACATCGTGCTGTGTCCTTCTCGAACAAGGAGCATTCTAGCTCGGAGTCATTGAGATCGCCCTCTCCCAGCAGTGTGTTTATTAATGCCTTGTAGCTGTAGCCAGTCTGTCCACCCGTGACCACCCTGTCGTTAAGTCGCACCTCTACCTGGTCCCAGAGAGCGTGTGCCAGGTTATTGACCACACCCACACTCCAAGACCCTTCAGTCTCAGTCTCTGCTTCCTCGGCAGCTGCAGCTGCATCTACAGGTGTTGATGTTTTTTTCTTTTTGCTGGTCCTTTCGGGGAGGGGGGATCCATCTTCTGTGACTATTCTCACCCTTGTTTTTATGTAAACACTAGACAGGTCTATGTAGGCTGTTCCTGCACCGGGGACATGGAATTTCACATCGCCCTCGGACGAAAATTGATTGATGGGCTTATGCGTTAAATATTTAATGTCCGTCACTCCTAGGTTGCTGAGAGGTAAACTGAACAGATTAAGAGTGTCATCGTATGCCAGGTCTATTGATTCCAGTACTTTTTCACCGGCCGCCATGTTAACCGAAAATGTCCTTGATCCTAGTGATTTTTGCCTTCTTATTCTTTGGAGCACCGCTAGTCACTCTGCTCTGAGGAGTGTGAGGAGGTTGCTTTCTCTTCCTGGATCGCTGTGTCCCTGACGTAGCTGAGCTGCCGACTGAGCCAGCTGAGCCAGCTCCTACCCTTTTATCGCTTTCCATGCGTAAATCAGCCTCGGCCATTTCGTTAGACTGACCTACCGGAGACACAATGGTAAGGGGTAAACTGACATTGGCTTTCTCTCCATGGGCGTCGCTGCTGCTACGAGGCTTTTTGATCACTACAGGCCTCGGCTGCGACGACAGTATGCTCGTGTGGCCAGCAGTTTTTTTAAAATGCTCTATCCAGGGTGCTGCATCCATTGCTGCTAGGGATTTGTATCTCGCCTCCATATTAGTTCCAGAGTGCACTTGGTGGAATGTCTAGTTTCTTCGGCGAGCTCTGGTAGCAGGTTCCAGCTCGAGTCTCTCAGTTCAATGGAAATATGTCTCACGTCCTTCACTCTCAGGGGCGTGTAGAGTACTGAAGTGAAACGTGTGTAGTTGTGCCGTCTTATTTCTCCCAGAGCTATGGACCTGAGCACCGGCCTGTATGTGACACCCATCGCAACTCCCTCTACATGAGGGCATGTTACATAGACGACATCCCATTTGTTGGCACCTGCACCCACTGGCGGCATGGCTATCTCGATCAGCCCCATGTACCACCGCCCCCTCGGTTCAGCACTTGAGGGTCTCGTAAATGACTCTGGCAGCTGTACAGTAAACTTCCCCGCTGTGTTACTAGGGTTTATTTCTGGTGTCAAGTCACTAGCCAGATAAATATACATTTTGGTTCCTTTCTAGTTAAGATCCCCCTCCAAAGGCCTTTGCTTTGTTTTCATTTATTTATTTATTTTATTTTTTATGTTTTCTCTGTCTCTTCGCCTTCAGTGTCTTGATGTTAGAGCTAAGTAGCCACTGGTTATATTTACTAGGCCATGATTGGTATTTAACCAGGCTTTCTTCAGCACCGTCACTCCTCATGCGTTTCTTGATCACTTTTTCTATCTTAAAGAAAGCGTCAGGGTCAAATTTCACAGGTGTCAGCTCGTTTGCGTAAAAAGGGCCATCAACATCATCACCCTGGTAGTCTAGGAGGTAGTAAATGGCTACTCCGTCTGAGAATTTCCTAGCTCTGATGGTGAATACTTCGCCTGTAAACTGCTCGTCGTAGGAGCGAAAAAAATTCGCTTTGCGATGGTATGACGCTCTGACCCTCTGTCCTAGTGTGAATTTGTATGGATTTCTTCTCTTGTTCCTGGCTGTGGAAATGGCACTCTTGAAGGCACGAGCTAAGTCCTTCGTATTTTGCTGAGTGATGTATTGGTAGTCCCAAATTCCCTGTTCATTTTCCTCATTGACACTGTCAGGACTCACTCCAATACTCGAATGAATAGTTCTGTTGTACGAGTCTACTATATCCTGGAGTTCATCCAGATAGCTGTAGCTGTTGGTGTATTGGAAGTACTGGAACAGTCTCTTTTTAAGTCCTTTAATCGCCGCTTCGGCGTAGTTCGCTTTGGTTTCTGTATTAGTGAAGATGTGACTCACTCCCCTTGCTTTAAGTAAATCGCCGACACGAGAGTTTGTGAATTCTGTCCCCCTATCAGTGCGTATGAACTTTGGCATTCCTGTGGCTTCTGCGTCTGATGCAGGCACTGACACTGTGGCTGCACCTGTACCTGCAGCTGTAGTAGCAGTAGCAGCGGCAGTAGTAGTAGTAGTAGTAGTAGTAGTAGTAGTAGTAGTAGTAGTGTTAAATATTTCCTGGAAGGCTTGTTCCATGTGTTTGGCACTTTTGCTTTTGACCGCTCGGGCCCTGCAGTATCTGGAGAAGACATCTATAGTTACCATGATGTAAGCGAACCCTTCATTAGCTCTCTTGAACCTTTCACCTGTCAGCACAAGTAGATCGCAGTCCCACAAGTGGTTCATACCAGGGGCTATGACTCGTCTATACTTTCGAGGCTTTTCTCGAGCTGACTTGTGCAAAGTGACAATGTCCTGCGACTGAGCCCAGTCTTCAATTCTACTCAGACTTATGTCATAGCGTCCTTCGCTCTTTATGACAGAGTGCAACTTTGATGCACTGGTGAAGCTACCAGGGGTCCTGTGATTGTAAAATCTACGTGATAAATAGGCGTCTATATCTCGGGGGAGCCCCATCCTTATTTAGCGCTGACCTTGGTCCACGATTTCCTGCTCCTCTTATTCGTTCCCCTGGCCACTCTTTTCACTCCGGTGTCTCCACCAAGTGCAGTGCCAGTGGTAGTGGTAGTGGCAGTGGCAGCAGTAGGCTCAGCCTCCTCAGACTCCAGGCTTAACCTCTTCCTCTTCCCCCTCTTCCCTCTCTTCACCTCTATGTATTCTTCTTCTTGTTCTTCTTGTTCTTCTTCGTCTACTGGGTATTTGTTCTTCATATAATGTAATATTCTACGTAATTTAACGTTTGAAATTAAATTCAGAGGCACACCGCGTCGCAACATGAGCCAGTACAGTTTGTGATGGCCAGCTGGTACTGCGAAAGCACTCGACTGAGTGTGCAGAACCAGATCGACGTAATAGCTTTCTCTCTTTGGCTCTCTTTGCCTCTCTCGCTCCGTTGACAGTAGATGCAGTACGCTCCTGGCCTTGTCACGCAGGGTTTCATTTCTCAACTGAGCGTCAATTTTGCGAGTAATGCTATCAGTAGCACTCGAACTCGCACTCTCAGTCACGGGGGCAGGACCAGTGACTGAAGGAGCCGAAGGAGCTGAGGGAGCTGAGGGAGCAGAGGGAGCCGAGGGAAGAGAGGATGCGGTCTCAGTGGCCATAGCCATCGAAGCGGACTGACTCAGATCTCTAGCTCGATGTCGCTCTCTATCTTGTCGAGTGGGCCAGCCGCTGGTCATTGTATTTCCATGGCGAACCGGCGGCCCCCCTTCCTCGAGGTGGCCTCCTCCTGCACTAGAAGCCGGCACTGTCCGTACCTCCCCCGACATTCGAAAGGAGGGCGACTGGCCCGCACCGCTGCCCCTGGCAGCGGCTGCGGCCAGTCGCCCGGCGTCATCCTGAGGGATTTGTTTGTTACTCGCCATCATGATGTCGTATTTTTCCTGAGGAATCACGTAAACCTTCCTGTTAAATTTCATGGTAGCCATCATTGTCGACGTCATGTTCCTCCTCCTCCTCCTCCTCCTCCTCCTCCTCCTCCTTCTCCTCCTCTTCTTCCTCTTCCTTCTCTTTCTTATCTTTCTTATCTTTCTTATCTTCCTCCACCTCTTTCTTGCCTTCTTCTTCTTCTTCTTCTTCTTCTTCTTCTTCTTCTTCTTCTTCTTCTTCTTCTTCTTCTTCCTCCTCCTCATCAAGCAGACTTTTCAGGTGAGGAATGCAGTGTTCCAGGAACTCAGCAAGAGGTCTGTAGTGTGCCACGTAGAGCTCTTTCAGTGCCTTTCTAGAAGCAACAGTTGTCTTAGAGTTGTATGACTTTCTTGTGCTAGCTGACAAAGTTGAACCCGAGACTATTTTAGCCACTTTCCTCAGCAGCCCCTTGAATCTCGCCAACTCTAGATGGGGAGTACTGGAGATGACCAGATTGCCCTCTAGTGTATTGATGATCACTTCTGTTATGCAGAGAAGTTGATCCCTGGAAGCCTCAGCCAGTAATGAACGAGTAGAACGAGGAGCTAGTTTGTATGCTCGCGTCAGAAGCTCCAGAAAACCCATGCATCCATTTACTCTACTCGACATTATTTCTTAGTGTACAGAACTAGGGTCTCCCCTGGCAGAATGGAAGTGCTAAGTCGCACGTCCTCGTCACCTGAACTAGTCAAGTTGTTCACAACTAGGTAGCCTCGAGGTAGACGAGTTGCGTCTTCGTGTGCTTCGACTAGTCGCTTGGGAGTGCCGGGGAACATCTGTCGTGAGAGGAAGTGTATCTGCTGTAAGTCTCTGCATGTCTTCATCAATATCAAGTAGCTCGTATTGAGACTAATTGTGCGAGAGTAGCGCGACTGGTGGTAGACATTCTGAGATATCATTATGACCGAGATACGGCCGTGATGAACTTCTCTCGTAAAAAGAGAGCACATTTCGCTAGATTTACATATCTCATCCATTAGATCGTCCAGAATCACTAGATTGTTGCCCTCATCACTTTTCAACTCTTCTATCAGCTCCCTAGTGGGTAAGCCGTGATGAAGAGTAAGATTAGGTACTTGAGCTTCGAGATCATGGAACTTTTTCTGGTAAACGCCGTAAGCGTACAGTATCTTCTCCGGTGGTATAGTGTACATCAGCTTCGAGTTCCTCACTATAGATAGGGCCAGAACCGTTTTTCCAACCATCGATGGACCAACGATTACTGTGGAGGAGGGTGATTCAAATTTAAAAAGAGATTCTTCTTCATTTCCTTTTTCATTTTTTTCTCGTTCTTCTTCATGACAATTGATACCTTCGTTGCCCTCGGTCTCAGCCTCAGCCTCAGCCTCAGCCTCAGCCTCAGCCTCAGCCTCTATCTCAGCCTCAAAGTCCTCTTCCTCCTCCTCCTCCTCCTCCTCCTCCTCCTCCTCCTCCTCCTCACAATAGTGCCCATACATGTTTGTTTTTAATCCTTTTTTGATAATATATATTTTTTTTTTGATCTAAGAACACTTGCCTCCTGAGTGTGACAGTGCTAACAGTAGTAGTAGTAGTAGTACACAGGGTCTGGTGCTGGCCGAGTGCCAGAGCGACAGAGTGACAGTGCTGGTGTGTGCGTGCGTGTGTGTCCGTGTGTTTTACGATTGTAACAGCCGATATAACTCGTTCTTCTTTTATATATATATATATATATATAATTTTTTTTTTCTTTACAGCCTCGCTTTACAGACTATGAGGGAACTACGCAAGCTCCAGCTACTGGCCAATGGTCAAGGAGGAGCTACCTCAGCTCAGAGTGATCGGCATGAGGAGTCTATGGAAGTTGAAGGACGTGCTGACTCAACCAATCAGCCACCTACATGTATGCCCGAGGCTAAGGTTAAGGTCAATGTCAATGCCGAGGCCAAGGACAGTGTGGGCGTCAAGGACATGGATAAGCAGCCTATGCGAGTCCCTGGTCCTGTGATGACTTCCACTCCTAAAAAGTCTGCCGCTGTAGAGGGGAGTGATGGAGGTGTTATTGGTGGTTGTGGGGGAGTCTTTCACAACCTAAATGAATCTAATAAAACAACACCACCTCCAACTCCTCCTCCTCCTGCCCAGCCTCTGGCTATGTCACCTCTCTGGCTTCGTCCAATGCCACCATCACCCCCTCCTCCCCCACCACCGAGTCCTGCAACACCTCATACAACACCTCACCAGGCCACTCACACTACTCCTGTTACTCCTCCTCCTCCTCCTCCTACTCCTAAACAGCTCCAGGAAGAAGAGGAAGAAGAAGAAGAAGAGCGAGAAGAAATGGAGTGGAGAGACTCGGATGCTGCTATCCTTGCTGCGGAGGCATGTATGCTGAAGGTGTGTATATCTATCTATCTATCTATCTATCTATCTACCTATCTATCTATCTATCTATCTGTCTAGCTATCTGCCTAGCTATACTCATATATATATATATATATATATATATATATATATATATATATTATTAGTATTATTGCTATTATTATTATTATTATTATTATTATTATTATTATTTCATTTTTTCAGAGATACAGCCAGCAGCTCACATACCATCGGAAACGCGTCATGAAGCTTGAAAGTTTCATGTCGTGTTTTGGTAAAACAAAACCGAATGATGGAGAGCCACCAATCAAAAAAGCGAAATTCACCCTGGCATCGACTGACAAGAAGGAGGCAACTGCTGTACTGACAGGGTAGGCCTGATTATTTAGACTGTTTACACACGGCGTATTATGTGTGTGTGTGTGTGTGTGTGTGTGTGTGTGTGTGTGTGTGTGTGTGTGTGTGAGTGTGTGTGTGTGTGTGCTTTATTATTTAAGTAATTTTTTATTTTTAAAATTTTTTTTATTTTGTTTCCTTAACAGAAATACATTGAAAGCTGTGCCTACACCACGAGTGTTTAGGCGATCCAGGAGGGCACTAAATTTCGACAACGTACCCACTGATAACCTCCCTCTGTCTCGAGGTTCCGGTGCTGGTGACAGTGCCAGTGACGGTGTTAGTGCCTGTGTGACAGCTCGGGTGTACCCAGTTGTGAACGGGTGAGTTAACATAATTACTACTGCTCTCCATCTTTGGCATGTTATTACCATTATTATTATTATTTTTTATAATTTTTTAATATACTGCGCTCACTCTTAATTTAATTTAGTTTAATTTAATTTAACTCATTTGATTAATTTATAGAGTTGTTGAAGATGGTGAGGTGGCGGGACCATCAGGAGCCTCAGCAGGGCCAGCCCTACAGCCACCCTGTATGTCAGACTCCTATCGGTACAGGTAAGCACAGCAATTTAATCAAAATGGAGTCAAAATCAGCATGAAATTTGCTCTCAATAAATAGGTGGAAAAAAACTTTACATTTACTAATTAGTGTTTTGATTGTTATTCCAGTGACATCAGTGATGCAGATGATACCAGTGGCCTGAGCTTAGTTGCAATAGCACCCACTGAGGCTGCTGCTGCAGAGGTTGAGCCTGTAGTTTTGACTTGGGGTGAAGCTGAGGGGCAGGAGGAGGAGGAGGATGATGATGAAGATGAGTGCTCATGCTGCTCGGACAACCTTTCATGGTTGAAGGACCTCACCCTCCATGATTGGTCTGGCGAATAGTCAGTATTTTTTTATTTTTATTTTTTTTTTATCTGTATATAATTTTTTAATATTTCTGTCTGTATGTGTGTGTGTGTGTGTGTGTGTGTGGCTGCTGAGCTTTTTTTAATAAATGATATCAATATAAGCAATGACTTTAATTTCTGTATAAACATTTCGCAATACGGGCTACACGAGTATGAGCTAAACAAAAAGCATGAGTAAAAGAAAATAAATAAAGAAAAAAGGTGGGAGTTACACCTCTAGACAAACCAAAAAAAAAAAAGAAGAAGATGTATAACTCATGAAAAAAAAAAAAACTTTTTCTGCCTCTCCATCTTTTATTATTTATTTATTTTATTTTGTATTTTATTTTTTATTTTTTATAGTTTAAATGAAATACCAGCCATGGAGCAGGGGCTTGAAGGTCTACCACTATATGAAAAGCAAGGAGAGATGCTATTTTTAGATATGCTCTATGAGCGGAATATTATTGGTGGAGGCGATATATCTATGGAGATCAATGTTGAGCAGGGGGCTGTAGAGGGGGCTGAAGGACTGGTACTTGATGAAAAACAGAGAGAGATGCTATTTTTAGACATGCTCTATGAGCAGAATATTATCGGCGAAGGTGATATATCCAGGGGTGTCAATGTTGAGCAGGAGGCTGAAGAGGGGGTTGAAGGTGACATAGAACCTCACATGATTTTTGATGGCCCCGATTATGTGGTGAATTTCCACAGGCATATTGAAGTAAGGAATGTTAAAGACATAGAGTTTGATGGGGGCATTGCTCGTGAGACGGTGTACAGGGTTCATTTTAATGTTAACTGGGCCGGTGTAAATCTTCGTGATATCATGGGTGGACTCGAGGAGGTGCTAGAAGCAATTATTGCAAGGCTCCATGAGAGCTATAGCAGTCATGACCTTGTCAGATTTTTCATACAGAATGAGGCATTTTATAGCCCCCACACCACAGGCTTAATACCCCTCCATCAGCTCACCATTTTCAAGATCATTGAGCTCATGGAAAGTCTACTGCAGTCAGATGAAGACCTGTATTTAGATGAACCACTGGAAATTCATGTAGGCATCATCAGAAACCCCCTGGCAGCCGGTGTGAGCACTGGCGTTAATTACATAGAAGACCTACGTAGGCTGAAAAGCATATGCGAAATAAAAAACAGGGACAACCTATGCTTAGCCAGGGCTATAGTTGTTGGAGTGGCAAAGGCCAATGTTGATGCAACCCCAAAGACTGACAAACAATTGTATGAGAGTGCCCTGAATGAGTACAAAAGGGTTCAGCATGGTCAGAAAAAAGCTCAAACCATTGAAGCTCAGAGGCTACACACTGCTGCAGGATTTGACCTGAAATATGTACCATCTTTTACAGACATACCATCTTTCGAGAGAGTGGCTAACACGCGTGTGGTAGTTTTTGGTCGTGGTTCAAGTGCTAGGCCTCTCTATGTTGGTGATGATCACAGACAGAGAACTGTTTATTTACTGTACGAATGTGAGCCTCTAGATAAGAAGGCAGTAGGCCACTTCCACACCATAACTAAGGTGAACTGTATCTTCGCCAAGTCTTCCTTTTGTGAGAAATGTCTGAAGGCCTATGATGCGAGATATGGTCACACTGGTTGTGACCAGTGCCCCTCGTGTAAAGGCGAGTCATGTGTGGTAATCAGCGCAGAGAAGCACAGCTGTCCAACTTGCAATCGCTTTATGCGCTCTGACGCCTGCAGCAGGCGCCATCATGAAAATGGTACCTGCTCCAGCTCCCACAGATGCAGAGGTTGCGGTGTGTTCCACAAGTCCGGCGATGATCATAAATGCGGTACTCGTGAATGCAGCATTTGTAAAAAGCTGGTGACTGGAGTGCATTTCTGTTACATCAGACAACAAAAACCAAAGGCTGTGTCTTGTAAGTACATCTTCGCAGACTTCGAAGCTGACCCCACGGGAAAATTTCATTTACCCAACCTGCTTGTAGCACACTGGGAGTGCTCACACTGCATCGAGCTGAGTTACCGTGACAACCCTCGATGCTCGCACTGCGGCACTGCATGTTCCAAATGCTCACCCAGTGTATCTGGTAATACACCCAGAGGACATGATGAGCGTGAGCTGTGCATGAAAGGGCGTGACTGTGGTAGGCGAGGGGTGTCCTTTTTTGGAGATGATGCAGCCACAGACTTCTGTCAGTTCCTGTTTAGACGCGAATTTGAGGGCTACACACTCATTTTCCACAATGGCCAGGCGTACGACGCCTACTTTATGGCGAAATACATATTCAGCACAATGAGGAAGCTGCCGAGAGTCATCTACAGAGGCAGTAAAATTGTAGCTATTGATGCAGGGAAATTCCGTGTTATTGACTCCTTAAACTTCTTGACATTTCCTCTTGCTCAGATGCCCAAAGTCTTTGGTCTGAAGGGTGTTAAAAAGGGGACATTTCCAGTCTTTTTCAACCAGAAGGAAATGTGGGACTTTGTGGGCCCCATACCTCACCCATACTGCTACAGAGTGAACAGAATGAAATCAAATGCAAGGGAAGAGTTCATGGCCTGGTATAAGCAGCAGAGGGGCAAGGTCTTTGATTTCAAGAAGGAAATAATGGCTTATTGCGAAGATGATGTCAACATTCTGCAGGAGAGCTGCAATGCATTCAGAAGCTGGCTCATAAGCATAACATCTAGAGAGGAAGTGGTAGATGTGGGTGAAGGAGGAGAGACATTGTCTCAGCTAGTTGGCATAGACCCCTTCCAGTATAACACGCTGGCCAGTGTATGCATGGCAACTTATCGCCACATGTTCCTGACTGAAAAGTACTCGATCACCCTGGAAGACGACACCAAGGTTGTAGGGCACTTGCAAAATGCCCAGCTGAGTCTTGTAGGGCAGGATGGAAGAGCGGTGAACCCGAGTACAGCAGAGATAAAGAGCATGGAATTTGTTTCAACTCCCTTCGCTAGAATGCCCTCTTGTGGCTTCGGTGGACTTGACGCTCACAGCCGTGTATCAATCATCTGGCTTGAGTATGAAGCACTGACACGTGACTTGACCATTCTCCATGCACGCAATGGCGGTGAGCATAAGGTTATAAATCAGACACGTGATGGATGGTTGAAGCTTGATGGCTATCACGTTGATCAGGTGACAGGCAAAGAGACTGCCTGGGAATTTCACGGCTGCGTGTACCACGGGTGCAGGAGGTGTTTCGGTGGTCCAAACACACCTGCCAATGTCAGACACCCTCACACTGGTGAAAGCCTGAAATCACTCTATAGGAGAACTGAGGCCCGACTTGTGTACCTGAGAAGTGAGCTGAACATAGAGGTCCACGTCATGTGGGAATGTGAATTTAAACAGCTACTAGAGACGAGTGAGGCACTGAGGGAGGTTGAGCAAAACTGTGAACTGCTACCGCGACTGGATCCGAGGGCAGCTTTTTACGGCGGCCGAGTGAATGCTGTGAAGCTCTACCACGAGGCTCAGGAAGGAAAGAGGATAGGTTATGTGGACATTTGCTCCTTATATCCCATGGTCTTGAAAAATGATGTTTTCCCTGTTGGTATTCCAGAGGTGATCATTGACCCCCCTCCTCAGGATATTGGCAAGTACTTTGGCATAGTACAGGCACGCGTAAGACCTCCTAGAGGCCTCTACCACCCCTGCTTGCCACTGCGTGTTGGTGGGAAGCTCCTGTTCCCTCTCTGTAGTAGGTGTGCACGTAACTCATCACAGGAGCCCTGCAGGTGTCCGGACACAGAGCGTGACCTGGTAGGCACTTGGACTTCCATTGATCTGCGTGATGCCCTCAGCGTTGGTTACACTATTGTTAAAGTATTTGAGATATACCACTTTGAGGAAACAGCCAAATTCGACAAGACCCAGGCCACACCGGGTCTGTTTTCTGATTACGTGAACTTGTTCCTGAAAGGGAAGCAGGAAGCATCTGGGTGGCCTTCCGATGACATGACTGACGCCGAGAAAACAGAGTATATAGACCAGTATGAGTCTGTTGAGGGCATTCGACTTGACACACAGAACATTTCTTACAACCCCGGGAAAAGGGCCACAAATAAGCTTCTCTTGAACAGCTTCTGGGGGAAATTCGGGGAAAATAATAATCACAGAACACACAAACTAGCTGAGACTGGGGCTGACATTTTCAAACTACTGGTCAACCCGTCTATCTCTCTCAAGGGCATGCACGTGCTGGATAGCAATCGTTGTATGCTCGAGTATACGCACACTGAAGGCTTCCTCCCTGAAATGCCTCATGTGAATGTTTTTATAGCTGCTTTCACAACGGCTAATGCAAGGAGTAGACTTTTCAATGTCCTGCATAACTTAGGTCGTAGGGTTCTCTATTTCGACACTGACAGTGTTGTGTATGAATACACTGAGGGAGATACCACCCAATATACACCAGACATGGGGGATCATATGCGTACTTGACTAATGACGACGACCGGACCACTAAGCTCAAAGGGTTCACCTTAAATCACGAAGTATGCAAACTTCTCAACTTCGACAGTATTTGCAGACTAGTGTTGTTTTGGGCTGATCCAGACAACAATTCACTACCTGACGAAGAACAGCCGCGTGTGGAGGTACCATACAGTAAAATACGTAGAGACAAGTATGCTTTCAAGCTTTTTAATAGAGATGAGATTAAGAAATTCAGAGTAACCTACTCGAAGAGATGTTTAGTGCTAGGTACATATGACACCCTGCCTTTTGGTTTTTAGATGAAATTAGCTCAATTATCCTTAGCTTTACTCCCTCAAATCATCATTTTTCAAGCTCATAGATATAGTCAACACTGTAATTGCATGAATCCACAACTGCGTATTAGCAGCACACTCCTTGCTTGGGGGTGTATATTGGTGTATTTTTTTTTAGTATGCTCGTTTAATGTATTATTGATTGATTGAGTGATTGATTGATTGATTGATTGATTGACTGACTGACTGACTGATTGCGGCTCATTATGTAAAATAGCTCAGTCTGTGAGATACTTACAAGTAGACTAGAAATATTCTGGTGGAGTGTTTTTTTTTTTTTTTTTTGTTTTTTTTTTAGTAGCATGTGAAAATTAACTCGTATGCAGGTAGAACAAAATAGATTTCATTGTATGTGTACATCTGAGAATGAATTATACAATTACGGTTATTATTATTATTATTATATATCATCGGTAATTGTTATTATTATTATTACTATTATAATGTCAATACTGCAGAAATATTACAATTGACTATCAGTACTCAAATGTACTGTCATTAACGTGCTTCGGGTTAATAAATTACTGATTTTAAACATATTCACTTGGTTGTATTGTGTTGATTGATTGTTTGATTACCATTCACTCAGTAGGCGGAAATGCTCCTGACCTCTGAATTGTAACTAAGGGTAACATGCTTCAGGTTAATAAATTACTTATTTTAAACATATTCACATAGTTGTATTGTGTTGATTGATTTATTGATTGATTGATTGATTGATTGATTACCAGTCACTCAGTAGCCGGAAATGCTCATGGCCTCTGCATTGTAGCTAAGAGTGTGGAAATGCTCATGTCCTCTACATTGTAACTAAGAGTGAAATCATGAGCTAATAATTACACTGCTGATTGAGATGCAAGAGTGTCACGGTGAAGCACCACCACAACCGCTTTACATACGAATCACCTGAGTGTTCCTAGAGTTGACCACAGTGAATATGAGGTGAAAGTTAAGTGCCTCCTATGCTTTTGGACAGCAGAAAATATTCCATGCTTTTTTTTTTTTGGATAGTACAAACATTTCTTTTCAAGAGTGAAATAAATCACATTTCCATAAAACCTAATGAGATGTGATAGCCTTTTCATAATGAAATTCACAGGCACCCTTCTATTTTCTCTAGTGTAAAAAAATGGCACAAGGAGATAGATTCAAAGTTCAAATTTTTATTTTATTTCGTAAAAAAAAAAAAAACACAGTGAAGACAAAATGATACAGCGGTGTCTCAGTTGTACATTGACTAAATACATACTAGCTCGACATAGGTTGAGGAGCACTATTGGTAATTTTTGACTTCTTTACAATCTTTTGGTAGCAAAAATCGAGCAACCGAAAGGTCAATTCAGTAGGTGGTGACACAGTACATTGAGCAAGAGTTTCCTTGGATCTCTCAATTCCACCGATATACACAAATATGTCATATACGTCGCTCATAAAATACAGTCTTTTATGGTTCAGGGATACAGCGATTCGCTCAGCAATCCTCAAGATATCATTTTTGGTCACTTTCAGTAGAGCATCCTCGATCTCATCACGAGTAGGGCACTGAAGCATCAAGTCGGACCATGAATGACCGGTTTTATCTAACACCTGATTGCAGAATACGTGCTCCAGAATTTCCATTTTACTCGCTCGATGTACGTCCAATTCGATTATGACGTATTCGTACTTCTGGCCATCAGTGGGGAGCCCGGCGAGGTAGCCCTTGACACTGTCGTCGCAATCTTTACGAGTGGGGAATAAAGTGTGTGACTTCATTCCACGCATTTCGACACTCCACTGGTATGCCTTGACTGTAACTGCCTCTTCTGGATTAGCTGCATCTCCCTTTCCATCCTTTGGTGGAGTAATGATAACTTGGTAAATATTGTCCATAGCTCCGTGGAATTTTTCGTATTCTTCTTTGCGGAGATTAATAGTTTTGCTGTGGTGACATTCACGAACGTCTGTGAGTGTTTCCTGCTCAGTTTTTGGATGTAGAAAGGAGATATAGTGCACTGGTTCCTTGTCACTCCTCTCGAACTTAGTGATCATCACGAATTGTCTCTTGGTTAGACTCAGCTGCTTTGCTTCACCCTTAACCAGGGCATTTTGAAATTCAGTAGAGGCCTCCTTCAGTTTCTCAAAGGACTTCTTTGCGATGTGTACATTCCTCCATTTGGATGTGTCACAGCTGTAGCGCGACACAGTGACATAACCTGACTTGTATTGCTGAGCAGCATGAGCGATTACTCGAGTGTGTTCTGACAAACAGAGAGTAAGTCCATTGGATCCCTGAGGAGTTTGAGTGTTCAGTTGACTGGCTGCCATGATGTACTTGTGTGTGTGTGTGTGTGCGTGTATCTTTTCAAGTGCTGAAGTGAATGCTTGAAGGTTGCTAGAGCTGAGGCATTTATACTCACTGTAGAGCATTCGTCGGAAGGACGTCTATGCTGTAGGGTATGTCTCATTGATATATTCACGGCATCATGAGCTTTGACCAATCATAGTGCATGAATGAAAAAACAAATAGCCTCAAGGGTGCAGACACTAGCGCCGCCTCTTGGACAGCGTCGGAGCCGGCAGCATTATTCCCATGGATGAGGACAAGAGAGCAGTCCACAAATTACTATCTCCATTACCAAGAGACAGATTGACTATGCATGTAAGGATGACAATGTAGAGAATTACAACTTGACAAATAAAAATCACTTCATTTTTGGGTATGATGCGTCCGAATATCTCCCACTGACTATAGCTCCTGGTAGAGTTCATGTCCACATTGCTTGAAATTAGTGCGTCATGAAAATGTTCAGTATTTTCATGTTTAACCTCTGTAGGTACAGCAGCAGAGAGGTATTTTTCTGTTACGTCCTCACCCTCCATGGTTGTAAGATAAACTGAACAGCAATACTCACTACAACCATTCTTATTCAAGTTCTTATTATTTTCATTATTATTATTATTATTACTGATAATTTTCTGTAAAGGTTAACTAAATGTAACCACCTCAGGGCGTCAACACACCTGTGCTTAACAGCCTACGGCTGCAGTGAGACCTGCTCGTATAGCCCCAGGGCACCCGCATGATCAGAGGCTGATGCCCCAGGCCCTAGCAGGAGTCCTTTGATCTCATAGCCTACGGCGCCGGCATTCCTTTGGCGCTATTCTGGTACTTACGTAGTGAGGGATGATTCTATAATTTCCAAATGAAAGATATAAATAAAATCAATCAATATATATATATATATATATAGAATTTTATTGACCATCAGGGCAATTAGCAGGAATCAATGCACCATAGAAGATTAATAATAGTAAAGATAAGCAGCAGGAGTGGGTATTTACATATGTACAGATTGTATATCCAGTTATATGGTCTATTTTAGGAACTATATATAATAATAATAACAGTAAAAACAATTACATAAGGATATATGTACAAATCCTTATTTGGAGCAACAATAAATGAAATAAACAAGCATATCAACAACCAAATATATTTACAAACAAACAATCAAGCATGCACCAGGCAACCACAAATCAAATCATGTGAGTCCGCATGTCCAGTGTCTATAGCTACCCATGACCATGTGGTGAACTTTATGAATGAAAATGTAAATTAAACGATATTATCAGTTTTTAGGACTATGTTTAAGAATTTACCTAATGCATAAATCATTTCTGAGTTTTTATTAATCATTATTTTTAAAAGTTGTTCTTTGGGGTGAAAGATAGTGAAGTCTTCAATATGTTTATAAGCTGCTTGGTAGAGATCCATTCTAGCCAATTCCCAATTTCTACAAATTATCAAACAATGAAACTCATCTTCAGTGTCATTTTGTCGCATCTTTTACAAATGCGCTCTTCAGCTACTACATAAGGTCTCTTGTGTCTACCTAATTCTATATGGAGATTATGAGAACTCAGTCTAAATCTGGCTATACTACGATAAAGATACTTAGGTAGGTTGTAATTTAAATAAGATTCTAGACACAGTTCCTTCTTAAAGAGTTTGTAAGTTCTAAGCTTAGGATTTTTTACATTGTCATTAATATCCGTTAACATCTTGCTTTGTGCATGTTCATAAAACTTAGTGATAATGAAGCTGGGATTTCATCATCATTAATGTTTAAGCTATCTGTAACCTGATGTATCCTAGTTAGCCAGCATGGCTGATTGTTCCGATAAAGGGATACTTGAATGTCATAGCATTTGCGTAATAATAAGGGGCAATTTTCAGATTTTAACCTATTCTGGTATTTAATAGCAGAAGCTTGCTGTCTATATATCAATGGGAATCTGCCTGTGTCTGCTAGTACAGCAACAGATGATGTTTGGTTTCTCACACCTAATAGGTTCTTAAGGAATTTGAGCTGTATTCTTCTATCTCTTTATTTGGAAACCAGATTTCACTATTATAGTCCAAAATTCACAAAATGTTTGTATCAAACATTTTAAGGCTTATTTTAGGTGGAAGGTAGCCTTCAGTTCATTTAATTCTTTCTTTAAGAGCATGCATGGCTCTTTGCGATTGTGTTAATTAGTAAGTGCCATTTTTTACAAGTCTGCAAGGTTGTCTAAAAGTACCTGCATACCAGTGGCACATTCAGAGACAAGGACTAAGTCATCTGCATAGAGAAGATGTGTAAAATTATTCTCATTTATAGTGACTCCATGTCTTTGATCAAAGTATTCATTCATATCTGAAAGATATAAATTAAACAATTTAGGACTTAATTCCACCTTGGAGGACGCCATGTGTGCTATCAAGACTTGAACCTAACTGTCCTTGCCATCTAACTTTGGCACAAGATTTGGAGAACATACTATGTATTATTTTTAATAATCTACCACCATATCCCCTTTTAATGAGTTTATAGTAGAGAAAAGTACGATTTACAAAGTCAAAAGCTTTTGAAAAGTCTACAAAAGTGATATACAGGTTCTTTCTCTTTGATTTGTGATAGGAAATTAGTGTGTCTATAATGAAACATTATCACTTGTTCTACACCCTTTGCAGAACCAAAACTGATTCTGATCTATTGAGTTGGTAGCCTCGCCCTGAAAGACTAACCTTTTGTTAATTACAGATTTGAACACCTTACCCATACAAGCCATTAAAGTGAGTTTACGATAGTTATCCGGTTCAATGAGACTGCCTTTTTTGTGAAGTGGTTGTATTATTCCTTCCGCCCACTTTTCTGGGAAAATGCCCCTTTCCCAGTGTAATTAAATAATATAGTTAAAGGTTCAGATAGATAGTCTGATAAATATCTATAAAAGCCATTGCTAATGCCGTCTATACCTGGAGTTTTGCCTGATTTTAGGGTTTTCAGTTCTCTTTGTTGTTATATATAACCATATATTCCTCTATTTCTTTGAGAAAATGCATATTGAACTTGGCAAGGGCACTACTTGGCGGGGATTGAACACTAGCAAAGTATGTTTCATCCTCCATCTCTTTGCCATGGTCAGGACGTAACCCTAATTCATAATGCTTTGCCATGTGATAACTTGCATTTGGGAGATCGGATCTTCATGGTATTCGTATTTACCCCATGATGGGGTAAATATAAATTATATTTGGAACATCAGATCACCGTATTTGGTTTGTACATTCTGCAGGGTGTTAAGGCCCCTTCACACTTAGCCAGATCAGACGCCGGAGTGTCCAGGAGTAAAATATTATTCACTCCGGGGGGTTCCTGGATCAAAGAGCTGGTAATGTCAACAAGAAATGTGTACACGATGGCAATACGGTCTCAACAAGGAGGTTACATGACTGTCCCGGAAGAGTGCAGAGTGAACCGGATTTTACACGGTGCCTTCAAGGATATAATCGGTCTTTACACCGTGTTTATTGTGGAACCGTGTTGGTCCTTGTACTCTCCGGCGTTAATGGCGGCGAATTATTCATGCCCGGTTGACGCCGGATGTAGCCGGAGATACCACGAAGTATGCCTGAGTCAATACGGAGATTCCCGGAAATCGGCAGAGTCTACTGGGAGTCTACACGGATCAACATGGATAAAATACTCCGGGACCTCCGGCATGAAAAATTGAACATGTTTAATTTTTTCCCCCGGAGTCCCAAGGTGGTCCCGGATCGCCCCGGACAATGAGGGACAATGCCAGAAATAAACACGAGGTCTACACGCTATTACCGGAGATTGCCGGAGCTATACTCCTAGACAATCCGGCGTCTGATCCGGCTAAGTGTGAAGGGGCCTTCACCATGCAGGTATAACACAGAGGCGCCGGAAGGTGACAAAACTGTATGGCAGGGGGGGGGGGAGCTCAAATCAGGAGGGCACCCTCTCCCAAGACATAGAAACTAGGGGGGGGGGGGCGGCCCCTGATCAAACACAGATAGAGGACTCAATTCGTTACCATCTCATTAAATATTATTTTCGCGGGATTTTCCAGCGTAATTGTGGTGTCGCCACATGCATAGACGTACCTCTGGCGCCATCTGTCGTATAGTAAATTTGACAAAGCGAGCAAGGAAGCGTTTCTGTTTGACGTTGGGATTAGTTTGTAAGTCATTTGTGGGAGTAGCCGTAGTTAATTTCGTCTGAACAACTCACATAAAAAGTTTTGTCATATTTTATACATTTAAGGGCATTGCGATTTGTTGGTAGAGGAAAGAAACGGTAAATTTCTGATTATCGCCCAGACCATGGTCTACAGTTCTTGTTGTTGGATCTGGATCTTTGACTTCGTATACAAGCGTTTGATGAGATATTCATGATATCTGTAAATACTTTTCTTTATTAACAAACTATCGAGCTATGTCAGCTATTTATATTCAGATTTAATCACGATCAATGTCCTTGAATCATGATTTATCCTGAAATACTATACATGATTATCATTAAGTCAGTGATTCACTGCCACTGATTGTGTACTGGAATTGCTGCTAATCATGAAATGAGTCATCAGATCTAAGGACTGTTATTCTGATCTAAACTAAATTTATATATTTTTGGGAAATCAATGCACATGTCTAATGACCACATTCAACTGTCACTGACTAGTAAACATTTCATTAACACCGCAATATGTAAATTATTCATAGAGATCAAAAGAGAGAAATGAAAATAGGTTACAAAATATTTTGTGGGGTATACTGGGCTAATGGTACATAATAAACTGATTTATGGTCGCCCTTGTGTTAGATTAAAATATTCTAAAAGAGTGTAAGAGCTTTGAAAGTTTCACAGAATGTAGACCTGATATAATTATATTACATATAGGTTGATCTAAAAGTGCGGAAGGGTGTTTCCAACTTTTTTTTTTAGGTTTAAATGGTATCATGGGTATCATTCGCCACTGAATTGATATTCATTAAATAAAATATTTAAAATCTGATATACTTCTTGCCCAATTACTTCACAATTGCATGTTCCAAATTCTGCTTTACCAATCCCCCACATTATAAGTGTGACATAAGAAAAAAATCTTGGGAGGGCAGCTGTCGGTATTTGTTAAAGACCATTAATGGCCACAAAATATATGGTTTTCACATACAATCTAACTCTTGTAGCCTGTATTGATTGATTAATTGCCATAATAAAAAAATATACAATTCTATGTATGATTTATAATAATAATAAAATAAAAAAAACACACAATTGAAGGCTGACACTAATAGGCATGTTTGCCTTTACATGACTACAGAAAAAAATATTAACAAATGAATAAAAGAAGCATATAATTAAAAAAATTATAAAAATTGCTATAACAGAAAAAAAATCCTTTAAACAAATAAACAAGTGTTAGAATGCCATCTTTAGTTATCTTATATTTATTATTACATGTATTGAACTCAATTACATCATGATATAATGAGGGCACTTTCAAATGGGGTCTGGTCAAAACGGCCAAATATAAAACGGCCAACATACCAGGACGGCCAATCGCAAAAACTGCCACCATACCAAGACGGCCAAAGGATAAAACGGCCACCTACCAAAACGGCCAATTGTTTATTTGCAGCATTTTTTGAAAGCTTATGGCAGTGAGATTAGAAAAACCAATGTTTCCGAATTTTCCTATGCTGTTATGGCATTGGATGGCCGCCCTGAAAAAGCATAAACTGTGATATCTAAGCTTGTAATTGAGATCGTAAGTCATGTAAATACTCTAATCCTATGTTTTCTGGTCAGGGAATCCAATTTTAACACTTTCAGAGAGATAAAATTAAGTCTTATTGTAAGAACAAGAAATGATCAAAATTCCATAGAATCGCCCAGAAGCACGATGCTTGGGAAAGGTATGAAAAACGTCTTTTTTTATAGTCCAGGGGCCTGCAGGACCCACCTTGAAACCCACAGGACTCTATAATTGCCTACATAGAAGAATTGGTGTG
Source organism: Alitta virens (assembly GCA_932294295.1). Taxonomy (NCBI): domain Eukaryota; kingdom Metazoa; phylum Annelida; class Polychaeta; order Phyllodocida; family Nereididae; genus Alitta; species Alitta virens. The sequence continues at coordinate 10,687,847 of OW028577.1, read as the reverse complement.
TGTTTGTTATGCTGATCATGAAAGTGGCCTTGTATTGTAATTACAAAAAAAAAATTGAATTGGCCGTCCTGGTAATTGGCCGTTTTGGTCGATTGGCCGTTATGGGGGTGGCCGTTTTGGCTAGTTGGCCGTCATGGGGAGTGGCCGTTATGGTCGTTGGCCGTTTTAACTCTACTCCTTTCAAACGTATCCACTCCTGATCAGTGCTTGCTTGCATAACCTGAAAGTTATAGTGCAAATGTTGCTAAATATTATCATATTATCTTACCTCAATTGTATTTCTTTTAGGTGATTCCACCCTGTATGTTCAGTTATGTGGTTGCTTGAATTAGTCTCTGCCTTCTACTTCACATTCCTCCATCACATGTATAAATGGGTCCTACACAAACTTACTGGAAAGTGTGAACTTCTTCGTATTGTGTACAGTTTCGCCCCTCAAGCTGCAAGGACTTATGGAGTTGGTAAGTAGGATATAATATATTAATAAATAATATATTTTGACAGTTTTATTGAGAACTTCTCTAAACTTGAACATTGTTTTCATTGCAAGTTGTTCTGTGTTTTTAAACTTTGTTTTAGGCCTACTCAGTACATATATTATATCAGTAGGGTACTGTTTTTTTTAAAATTTGTATTACAACATTTTATAGAATCATCTCTCAGCCGCTCAAGGAGTTTGACATTACGACAACTTATGATACATGATATAATAAACCCAGAGGATGTGATTAAAAGAATGATGGAAATAAAACAGATTGCCCATGGGGAACATCCAAGGTAACAGGTTATATATATAAATGTATTATTCATAAATATATTTGTATTATATATATATACATTTGTCTATAAGTCGACCCCTTGCGCCATCTATAGTCACCTGCAGTGAGGGTCTACAGGATCTCGTTGTGAGCAACTCATCAAATATCCCGCACAACTAACCCAGCCACTTTTGACCTATGGTCCTTGATTCAAACTTGCTCAATTATGTTCAAGGAAGGCAAAATTTGGGTATTATACGCTCTTTGCAAAGCAATCTGGGGAAGTGAACATTGAACTAATTTGGAAGATTCAAGGGTCCCGAGAAGAGACAGTAAATAAATAGATCATACATTCAAATGCAAGTTTTGAGGAATAAAATACTAATATAAAGAGAGACGGAGAGCTTAAACCCACACAAATAAGGCCATTCAAGGCAAAGGTCGCTGTGGTAGCTCCAGGCACAGCAATCTTTGCCAACGGGAAAATTTTAATGATCACTTATTAAAATTACACTTATTAAATTTGTGATGTTTATTGTATTTTCAATTGTTAATGCTTATTTGATTTTATTTTTAATGAGGATTTAATTTTTCTTTTTTGGATTTTTGTGTTCAGGTTTAAGCCAGCCATGAGGCTTTGCCTGTACCAAATATCAGGATACAAACAGTTAATAGCTGAAGTTGATGCCTTGCGAAAGATACCATATTCTTCAGATAATGAAGAACACGAGCGAGACTTGTTAAAGGTGAATTAAATTTCAAAGATATATCAAAGCTTTAACAATATTTTAAGATAATGTGTTGATATAAAAGTACTATATAAATACATTAACATTTCCTCATAATACTTTAGATATGGGACCATCTGCAGCCAGACATTCCATTGGAATCCAGAATCAGCAAGAAGTGGACAAATATTGGTTTCCAAGGAGATGATCCCATGACAGATTTCCGTGGCATGGGCATATTGGGCTTGAGAAATCTATTGTAAGCATTAATTGTGAGGAAATTGCTGAAAATTTTTTGAAATTTCAGATATTTAGCGCAATCATTATATAGTATCATATTATGTTCCAGGTATTTTGTGGTAAACTACAATGAACAAGCAAAAAAACTTCTTTCACATTCACATCATCCACAATATGGGTGTGTAGACTCATTTTTATCTTTTTAACCATATTTCAGTATTTGTGTGTCGTATTTTTTATATTCACCAATCGTCACTGTATGGATGTTATGTGTTTCCAGGTATTCCATGGCAATTGTTGGCATTAATATCACTCATCTGACTCTGGAGTTACTTCGGGCAGGACACCTGAAAACCCACTTTTACAATTTCTTTCATCAACGTCCCACGCTCGACAGTTTTCATGAGGCCTACTGTAAGTGTGATGTCTGAAAATATCCACAATTTTATGGAAAAAAAGTTAATCTTTTTTACTGAATAAATATATTCTAGTTAGCAATAGTTGTATTGTCATCTGAATAAGTATATTTTATATCTATAAAAAATAAATAAAATAAAATTCCAATCAGATTCTTAGATAATTAATTTCTGTTTTGTGTACTTCTTTCCACAGGTCGGTTATTTGTGGGCTTTGACAGCTTCTGGTTGGATGAGAAACCCAAAGATATTATGGAATTTAATCGTGTCAGGGAAGCATATCGTTGTAAGGTGGTCACGAAACTCCAGGACATCTCTGCTGTCCTGTCAGCAATCTAACTTTCTGAATGGCTCAATTTGCTGGCCTAAGGACATTTATTAAATACAACAGGCATTTGACTTTGGGCCTTAAACTGTTGTGATAAAATGCCTAGCACCTACAGATTTGCAAACTGGACATAAATTTAGGCTTGATGTACACCAGTGATTGTGAGCTGTGATCATTCCAGTTGCTGTTTGTATGTGTGTATGTGTGTATGTGTGTATGTGTGCCTGCTATCTGTGCTATTATTTTGTATTTTGTTGAGGTTATAAGGCATGACCACTAATGAATGAATCACTTCAGGTTTTTGTTTACACTTTTATTTTAGCTTTACTAATATTCATGTGGAAGCTGTATCTAATATTGTCTACTTAATAATGCAGACTTGTTGAACACAATGTTGGAATTAAGTGCAATGTCTATTTACACAGATATACATTTTTACACTGTCAGTGTAAGTGCATGATGAGTTCTATTTTGTTATGTTTGTTTTTTATACACAAGTTGTACATGCTAAATATGATCAAAATGAACTTTGCACTGGAGATTCTATATACAGTGCCCGACGTCGAAGTTGTGGCCGACACCGGATTTGTGGACTTCAATAGTGACGTCCAGGGGCGGATTCAGAATATTTTGACAGAAAGATTTAAAAATAAAAGCGATATCTATCACCCTGTTTATTCAGAATGTTTGGATCGGCCCCAGGACGTCTCTATTGAAGTCCACAACTTCGACGTCGGGCACTGTATATATATATATATAGCTAAGATCTTGGACTACATACGTGTATATTATGTATCATATCATTAAATGTAAGTCAATTATTCGATCTCGTTTGAATAAAAATTAACTAGTCAGAAAATGTGACTTGTGTGTTTGTGTTGTATTTCCTCCAGCCAGAGCTAGTGCATTAAAAATGTATGAAAACCTCGTGCGGCCTCTTGTAATGTATGCACACGTCACGTCCTCGGCCAATCAGCGCACGGGGGTCTGTTTCCAGCATAGCCTCTAACAAGAACCACAAAATTAATGGATTTAATAAAATAAGGCCTTGTTGGTACAGAAAGGCATGATAATTAATGTTTTGTCGTACTGAACTGAAAGGGCACTATTATTTGTTCGTTGACGAGAAATAGATTCTGGTAGTTGTAATCACAAATCTCCAAGAAGTATGGCGGGCCACAGAAGCAGTAGGAAGGCCTTGGACATTATTCACATATTTACAGTTTTGAACACGTTTAACATCTTACCAAATTGTGTAGCAGCTCTTGAAAGTCATGGGCAAGGTACTGTCACATTAATTTGTCGATCTGATGGTTTTAAAATGATGAAAACAGTGGATTATTGTTGGCCTGTTTTCGTTTGTCACTGACGGCCAAGACCAAAATCATTGTTGTGATAATGTTCCAAATTAAAACCTGATTTTCTCGTATTTTCATTGCAGCATTTATCCAAACTGACAATGAGCTACGATATATGGGAGATCATGAAGGAATACCATCAAATGTAAGTGATTTTGAATGGATCATAGTTGAAGATTTTTTAGTCTGAAATGGAATGTTGGCACGATGACATTGACAGTGCATGGTTTAAAACGTCAAAACAAACACTAGAAAGGTATGAAATCGACCCTTGTTGACTGATCAGGCGATTGTAAATAACCACCAATCATATGATAACAATTTGATGCTTTTGAAAGTGCTGTATTTATGGTCAATTATGGCTTATTGAATATGATGTGTTTTTGTGAATCAGGTAGAAAAGGTAAATTCAGTCACAGTGGTCAGTGCCATGTGCTCATCAAAAAACGTGGGTTCACAATGTGGAATCTCATAATGGGGGTGTTTCAAGACTTCAAGTCATGTGCATGATGTCCAAGTTATAACCATGTGCTTATGGCTTTGAGTGTGCAATATCAAGATTGATTCTTGTATTTGCTCAGAACAGTGTGTTAGCGCCTGGTAGTGTTTGATGTGTTTTTATACAAAAAGACACTAACAAAGAAACTTCAACCATGTGTGATTCAGATTGTGTCATCACTGGCATTTTGTACCCCATTCACATGAGTTGAATATATTAAAATCAAATCAATGCATTAATGTAGGTTCAAGGCACACTCATGCACAGTGTTTTGAATAAATGAAATGAACAAGGTTAATTCAGTTAGAAATGTACAATTTGTGCAGATAGATTTCATCGATAAGTTTTCTCCCCAATTATCATGATTATGCTGATGTAATTTTCAATCTAAGTGTTGTATATATCACTCAATGTGGTTTTGTTGAGAATCTACCCTACTTAAATTCTTTTGGATTTGTGCTATGACATGTAGACTTATTTTTAATCTTACTGAACATATTTTTAATCTTGCTGAACTCATTCCAACATAATCGCATGTCCATGTAAATTTCTGACAGACCTGTGGATTATCTGTGGCTCATATTGGCTGGATGACCGAATTATTGTTAATTACTTGGTTTGGATAGAGACTGCAGTATAGAGACTGCAGTGACATTACCAATACCAAGAGGATGTTTCAAATTAGCTTATATTAGTGATTAATGGATTAATTTCATGCGCTTAATTCTTGGGTCGTTGATCATGTCTAATTTCTAGTTTCCTGTGATCATTGAATACAGAGCTTTTCTTTATGAGAACATGTCGGTTATCTTGATAGACTTTGTTCGCCTGTCATGGCCATCAGTTGATACACATCTTATGTATTGATACCAAAATTATATAAACAGAGATTGCTGCAATGTCAAAAGTCCTGGAAAGTGGTTGTAATCTTTGAATAACAGGCATTTCAGGAATCAGGATATTCAGGGTATTAAAGTGAATGGGAGAACATTTACTGCACTTGATTTTGTTATCTGGGTCAGAAATATTTGTTGAGTGTAGTAATTACCATACCCTAAGTGCTTGGACAGAGGCATTATGCATAAAAAGCAAAGAGATATTCCCATTGTGCAAACATGTAAACAATAATTGTGGTTGTGTCTGTGGAGGCTCTGTTTTATTTTTATTATACTTGAACGTTTGCAACATAGAGATGAAAGCATTGTAGGGTGGACACGATAAACTCCTGCGATCATTTTAATGGCCCAGAATAATTGCAACTGTGCATATATAGTTCATTGTAATCCAAATATGTTCTGAACTTTGCATTGTTTTGGTTTTAACATGAGCATTGTTGGCATTCAATGCAGTCTATTGCAATTTCCTAGCATAATACAATGACAGGATTGCCTTAATTTAATCATAGGGACAGGTTGCATGATGTATACATTTGGTCATGGTGCTATTTCATCATATTGTGCAGCATTTTGTTGTGAAGTACATAAGGTAATATTGATTTGGGAGATAATAAAGCCTGGACAGACTTGCCCCTGGCCTGTAAGGATATGAGCAAGCTGATAGCTTTGACTATTGAATATTGAATCATGGCTTAGTAACATGTGTGGTAGCCCTGATAATGTTATACTTCCTCGATAGACTACAACAGTTTCACATATACGCTTAATTATTGTCTAAACTTCCTTACAAACTCTATTTTCTGCATATTTTCAGGAAGTGAAATGCATGTAATCTGTAAATGTAAAAATTACAGTGATTGTTCAAGTTGAGTTGTGCTTGTGAAACATATATACTCTAATTTCCTGAACTGAATTTAAGACCTTTTAATTTGATAATGCACTGTGTAGTACATTATGCATTGTTTGTTAATTTGATGCAACAGTGATAACACTTGATAATGGAGAACAACAAATATATTTCTTTATCGTTAGACAGAACACAGCCTTGTTCAATATTGTATTTTATCGTACATCATGTACATGCAGAGTTTTTGTGCCTTGACTTTTTATAAGCTCCCCTTTTGCATATTATACAGATATATCCCATACAGTGCATGCTAACTATAATAGACAGAAATTAAGTAGTATCAAGTATATTTTACTATGACTGGTTGTAACTGTCACGCACTAATGACTTTGTTTACATTGCAGGTCATGCCAGGTCACAGTTTACAAGACATGGCGTAAGTATAATTATACATGAAGTCGGTATTAACATTAAGTCAAGTAGTGCTAGTACTGTAGCTTATTATTACAAGTTCCTGTACTACAAAATATGTACAATAAATAGGTTATCAGTTATTGCTGAACAATTTTATATGTACATACGTACTGTATATCTCATATTGTTAATGGCGTTTTTGTACAAGCAGCCATGTATTGTATCAAAAATATAGAGCAGTAATTAAGTTATCAATTATTATGTGTTAGCATAAATGGCATTTTATGCATTGAATTATTGACTGATCTATTATCATGATTACAAGATGTGACCTTATTGCAAGCGTAATGTTAGTGCCTCTAGGTTGATGAATGTGTTGCTATGTGGTAAATAGAGCATACGGGACGTCGGGTTGTTTAGAAAGTTTTTGGCAAGGGGGATTTCTTTTTGCCTTAATAAATGCCTTACACTATGTATAGTAATCACTTAATATTTTATGAAATATTATATATTGAGCAGAGTCTGAGTAGTGATCCGTAAGTTATTCAAAGACACTCATAGAGGTGTACAGATTTTGTATTGATCATGTTAATATGTGAAATTAAGCAATAGAAATTGATTTTTCTTTTGTTACTTTCTTACCAGTATGCAAGATATGAATTCACAACAACCTCCTATACGATTTGAACCACCTATGTTGGATTTTAAAGAACAGTAAGTCTGAAAAATGAATGATTTCTGTATGTCAATGTTTGTGATATTCTGTGCTCTCATACAAACAGTATTTGCGATCATTTGCAAAAATTAACATATGTCGCTCTTTTTTCTTCTTCCAGACCATTGGGCATGCCCCACATGGAGCAGGTTACAGTTCACAACCCTGATCCGCAAAATAGCTTACATTTACTGTCAATATCAGGCAGCACGCTACATTTCCACTGCTCATTTTTCCAAGATAAAGTAAGTCACAAGAATATTTATTTTTAGTAATTTCTATTTCTAATGGTGGATATCAGGGTTCTCACAGATTCACAAATTCTTTGAGAAACTTGAATTCAGAAAATACCGCAATGCCATCCTGAAATTATTATTTTATATATTTTGAACTGCGTATCACCCACATTCCGTGATAGTAATTGGAATCTAATAATACAGAAATTCAGAGGGAAATTGAGACCAATTATTTCATGCAGAATATTGTAATTGCATATATGCCTATCAGTGTTCCATCTAGGATTTTAATTGGGCATGGCGCACAAGGGTAAATAGACCCATATAGGGCGCCCAACTGGTTGTGTAAAGTATTATTTCTGGCATGGCGCTCACAAGATCAGGCAAGGGATGCCATGCCCAAATGGCCTAGCTGGAACACTGCCTATGTCTGAAGTTAAAACGATTTGTTTTGAACTGGAATATTACGATAATCTAGAGTGAAATCTAATTTGTAGATATAAGCGAACAAAAACTGCTCCTGTATGATGCATCATGTAATCATGTGTTAGGTGTAGGCCTGTGATGTAATTTGGTAAAGCAGTGTATATTTCATATGAACCTTTTAAATACAAATTGATATAGTTCCATTTTGGATACCAGTGCTTGCATTTGTATTTAATTAATTTAGTCTATTTTCATTTACAGATGGTGCCCCCTAGTGGAAATACAACATTCGATGTTGTGTTCCTGGCGAGGCAGCTTGGAATTGTAGAAAATACATTATATATACACACCTCACAAGGCTCCTTTAAGTACCAAGTGAGTGTATTTTAAGTAATGAAATGTCATTTGTAGCTGCTCTTACAAGATTTTGTTTAACTTGAAATAATTCCTTGTTTCAGGTATTTGGTGTAGGGTTACCTAATCCTTACAGAATACGGCCGCTTATAGGAGCCAAAGTCCCAGTCAATAGTAGTTTTAACCCTTTAATCCTTATGCACAACCCTCACAGTTCAACATTACAGGTTAGTAAGCTACAGAAAGTGCTCAATTATTCATATACATTGTATAGTTAGATTAATGGTGTTTTTATACCGCTGACCAATTATTTTTGATTTCAGGTGGTTGAGATGTATAGTAGCGGGGGAGACCTGCATTTAGAATTACCAACAGGAGAAAAGGAAGCTCCTCAAAAATTATGGGTAAGTTTCGGTTTAAAATAACGAAATACTGAGAAAATGCTAATGAGAGTTGTGATCACCAAATTCTGCTTTTTAAATATGCTTCCCAAATTATTGTCATATGATGTATTAGACTATTAGGTGTCACCTTTGGACTTAAGAATGCATTTCTGTGTCATCCATACAGGAAATACCACCCTTCGAAACAAAACCTGTCATGCGAGCAAGTTTTGTTGGAAGAGTGGAGAACAACCATACAGCGTTTATTCGGATCAAAACAAACCGTGAGAAGAAGGATGAAATACTTGTTCTTCCGGTTGAAGTTGAGGTTACGTCTTGTGAGTACAAAATGTTTTATCAACATTTTAATGAAAGAGTTTTTAAAAAAACACTCAGGTTATCTTATTGTATGGTCCTTGTTAGTGTTTGCAAGCATTCGGGCAAATAAATGGGATGACATACGGTGTCCCTGGGCTTGATATGCCTTGATTCGGTTGATCTTAATTCTAATGGCAAATCTGAAACCCCATAAGTTCCTCTTGTTTGTGGTGCAAAGAATTCTGGAATTACTTGAAGTTCTGTTATAACTAACTTTTTCTTTTACAGCTCCTGGTATATTCTCTCCGTTAGAGATGCTGGATTTCGGCATTTTGAGGACTATAGACAGTCCCAAAATGCTGAGATTAAATCTTCTGAATTCTGGTTCAAAAGCTGTTCATATATCCGTAAGTGTGACATTTTAGGCATCGATCACCAATGTATTATTATGATTGTGTTTTTGGAGAAGTTATATGACAAATTTCATGTTTTCAGGGCATAACTGTGTCTCCCCCGAATAGTGCCATCACTATAGACTTTCGGCAAGTCAAACTACAGCCAGACATTATACAGACAACGCCTGTGGCCCTTATTTATTACAACGGTAAGGTTATACTGCATGCAAAAGCACTTCTATAATGAATTGCTTCATTGGTTTGTTGAAGGACAGCTGTAATTTCCGTGAAATTTGTTTTATTTTCTAGCCTCGAAAGCTGTGAATCAGAAGCAGCTGAGCGGCAAAATCATAGTGAAATCCAAAACAGGACAATACAAAGTCTCAATTCCCTACCAAGCCACTGTTTTATATGGGTAAGTAAATACTCAACTGATATCAATTAATTTGTGCTTGTAAAATATATGTTAATATCTGGATCTGTGGACACTGAGCTTACGACGGTAACTTTTTGTTTTGTAATTTCAGGTCTTTGAATTACGACACCAATAAAACGCGGTTTTTTACGGGTCGACAATCTGAACCCCTCAATATCACCAGATCTATCCCCTTCACCAACGCTTTTAATTTCACCTGTGTCATTTACAATGCCTCGCTGGCACCCGAGGCAAGACCTTATTTTAGTGTAAGTATCTCAACAGGTTGTTTTAGGTTTTCAGATTATTAAAAGCTCTTATTTTTAGAGCTTATAATGTACAATTTGGATTCTTTTGCATTAAATGGTGTTAGTGGAAAATGCATTCTTAAAACTTACTACATTACAGATTGAAAACACTAGCTGGCCTGTGGAACTAAAGCCGCAGCAGACTTTGTCACCTTTCAAACTGAAATTTCACCCAAATACTCCTGAACTACATCTTACAACTCAACTGGTTCTCTACACAAATGCATCTACCTTCTACATACCATTAGTTGTTTACAATGGGAAATTAAAGGTGTGTATTTACTCTTTCAGTTTAACCCCATTATTAATTGATGTCAACAGTTTGATATGGTTGAACATAGAAATTATAATCAACACTGGCTAATGATTAATTTAATATATTACAGGTTGTACATCATAGACCAGAAATATACAAAGGTCAGTTGGACTTTGGTACGATGGGGATAGGAGAGCGTCGTAGCATGACCTTCACCTTGCAAAACGACAATCCTGTTGATGTAAGTCTGCTTATGATTTGCAAATTACACAAACATTTTGCCTTAAATATTGGAAATTCTGCAAAACTTGCCTAAATTATGGAAATTATACAAAGATTTTGCCTTAAATTTTGGAAATTCTGTAAATATTTGCCTAATATTTGGAAATTATACAAAGATTTTGCCTTAAATTATTGCATTTATTTTAGTTCATCATAGTCAGGGTATTATAGTATTCTTCGTGGGGTTGTATAACACTTAATAATTAGCTCATTTATGTCCAAATGGAGTGGTGCTAAGTTGCTAACCATAGTGTTCTTTTTCAGATTGTACTTAGTGAATTTGGTGCTAATATGGCGAACACACAAGTGGAGTTGTTGGGAGTGGAGCGAGGCAATAGTACCACCCTCACTCGGCCTCACGACACTTCCCTTATAGACACAAATCCAGTATGTATTATGTCAAATCAATTAAAGGGAAACTAACCCCTTTTGCACTTTACCTCTCACGTGTTAGCTTGGGTCTATATAAACAATTACATGCTTTTCATAACTTGTTTATGTTCACTGGTAATGAAATATCCTGCATTTATTAGCTCCGTTTTGTGAACTACGGAGGCCGCCATTTTTGGCTTTCCCGGTGTTTTGCACTGACCAGAAATACGTCACTGTTGTCTTATAGATCTCAGCCATTGAGAGCCAAGTATTCTGGAGGCTCGGCATTGCAATCCAACTGGTGAGAACAACTGTCAACAAGTTTTAGACATAGGTGTTAATTGCACTTTCAGAGCATTTGTAAAGGGCATGTCACAGTTCTTACTGAGTGTCAAGTAATTGCCATTGAACTATTTTAGACAAATCAATTATCCTGTGATGTGCAGTACACATGGATTAATTGATTTATCATTAAGTGTGGATTAAGAGAATGCCATGTTTTTTTTTCTTAAATTGCCAACTGCCCCTGAATCATAGCAAAGCAGTATTCCAACTCGGTTCCCAACCATAATATGTTCAGAAATATAGCAATACCAAATATGAGCTTAATTTAATCATAAAGTGATAACATCTAGCAAATTATGCCTATCGTGATATTAAATAACTTTTATTTTGCTTTGGACAAAATAAAATGTCAAATATGGGTACTATTAGATAGGAGGCTTCAGATAATATAGAATCAGGGTTATTTGCCCATGCAGGGAGCAAATATGCATATACTCATGATTACGAACTGGTAATTGCAATGCCAATCATGCTGTATCCCAAATTACAATTAACACCTTGTGTATGCTATCTGTTCTTGTCATTGATTACAATTGCAATGAACAGTGAAACGGATTGCAATCTGTGCAGGATGATAAATTGATTTGTATGTCTGATATGTATTCAGTACTTAGGACATAAGTGACGTCACTAGCCTTGGTGCCGTGTGCAATAATGGCGGCCCCCAGCGTTTCGGCAGATCGTGAAAATTGTACTTTTAATTGGCTGAAAACCATACCAAACCTGACTTTAAGACATTTTCTTTCACTGCAATATGTTTTTTTTATATCTAATTGAACTTTTAAAATAAACATATCTCCTTTTAAAATTAACATATCTCCTTTTAAAATTAACAATCTCCTTAAGTTCCCCTTTAAGTATTTTGGAGGTAATTGCTGTGTAACAGACAAAAGACTTGTATAGTAAACCATTATGATAAAAAATATTGTAAATGATAAACAAAACAAATACCTTTGTATGACAACTAAAAGTGTTTCTGTGCGTATAATTTATGAAATCTTCATGCTTGCCTCCATTTGTTGTGTGGAAAAATAAATATAAGTCGCATTTTTATATTCTATATTTGCAGCTTGTGTTGAAACCATACCATTATGCAGTGTTCAGTGTGAACCTGATCGCTCCCAAGACAGAGGGATCATTTGCAGCAGAGGTTATTATAGTCACTCAACATGAGGTGAAGATCTGTTCTGTTTTTTTAATGTTTTGTCACTCATGCATGATTCAGTTTCTGTATACATTGCAATTTATTACACATTTAATTGTACGTAAATATAATTGACCTTTTCCAACTTTTTTTTTCGTCTTCAGTATGTGTATATCCCGATCACTTTACGAACCGCAGATGGGAGCCTCTTCGCTATACCTGACAAAATACACTTCGAAAACTGCTTCCCTGTAAGTAGTGGTGCGATAGATTCAAAGCATTAATATCATTAATGTGAAAATTATGATTATTCATTTCAATTGACTCTGTGCTATGTATTAAAATTTTGTGATTATTGATTGAAATAAATTTTGTTATGTCAATAATGAAATATTGCGGTCTTGATTTTTGCAGAGCAAGATTTGTAGCCAAGAGCTTATGATAAACAGCACATTTGACCAACCCATGGATGTGCAGCGCATCACATTCCAGCCCAATGATAGTCGTTTTTACTACCTCCCGGCGCAGAAGGAGAGAGTCACTCTCCAACCTCTTAGTGTAACAAGTGTGAGTTGTATAATGTAATAAATGTGTATAGTATTATGAGAAGTGCAAGAATATGGATGTATTGTATTAACATTAACTAATGTGGAATGACCCAGAGGAGTAACTGAATTTATTGTGCGTCCTTTTATTCTGCTTTCTTTTGCAGCATGCATTATTAATTAATTACAAAATTTATGTGATTGTCATTTTCAGATTGGAAAATTAAATTTTGAAGTCAGCAGAGAATGCAAGGAAGAATGTTTTTTAGGACTGCCTACTTCTGTACCAGGTAATTGCGTTCAGCATTGGTGATTTATTGATTTATTGATTGAGGCATAACAGTTGTGCATGTGCAAGCATTTTCGATATGATCATTTTAAAGTAATTGTGCTGCGTCGCATCAATAACGTATGGCAACTGTTGCAGCTGGACACCAATGGTTGCTAGGCGCCAGGCTCGATAAGGAGGTGGCAGACACAGATCAATACCTGTACACACGCTTCCGACAGCAGTGGGAAAATATTATCAACCAACATAAAACTACGTAAGATTCTCATTAATCAGACCATCTGTGTCCTTGTTCCTCATACCTTCTTGCGATATTTTACACTTCATTACTCCTGATACGTCAGAAATCCTTTATTAATTACTGATGTGCACAGGATGAGTTATTTCTTAGCAACAATTAGAATAAAGATTGACTTGTAAATTGTCCTGTTTATGTTGCATCTGTTTATTTTACGTGTCATCTAAATTTAACTAATGACATAAACTTAATGCAATGGGAACTCTTGGGTTAGTTCATTTAATTTAAATTCAGTTTATTGGACCTTCTTCAGTTTGTACAGATTCAGACATACTATAATGTGTAAAAAAGCTGGCAGATGCCTACTGGCGTATTGGCCATTTACCCAAAATATAATTTTTTTTAATAAAATACAAATGTTAATTACATCAAAATACAAAAAAGCTAGTTTTAATAAATAGAACACACACATAAAAAAAAAAAAGGATTACAAAATATATAAAAATAAGAAGAAAATAGGATTATGAAATATCAATAAGCAGAAAAAAAAAATGCAATCAATTTAAATACAGAAAGAAGGGGAAAAAAAGAGTATTATAGACAACAGAGGGAGCTGTATACCAGTCCTCAACACCTTTGTGACATCACCAACGCACTCAATGACCTGATTGTATGATTACGCCATCAAACAAGGGTTGTAAGAACCAGCATGGAGCGCCCCCCGTTGGCTCTAAAGTCCCCCATTGCCTTCTGTAACTTACTGAACTATGATATTGATAAGATGTGATTTTACATAAATATATTTCATATTTCAGAGTTAATGTCACGATTCAGCTAGACACTAACCAAGTTCGAGGTTTTTTATTCCCTGCTCAAGCTCATCTAGGATGGCCGTCTGTTGTCAATACAACTGTTGTCAAATTTCCCCTCACACAAATTGGCAACTTGTCTGTAAGTAAAGATAATTGTATTCTTTCTTGTTGGCTTACTTAAAATTTCTATTTTGGTGTTGATTACTACACAGATGGATGGTGCAGGTGCTGTAAAATATCATTCCATATAATTCTGGTTTTGTTTTTAAATATTTGTTCTAAAAGTAGCTTTTGAGGCATGGATGCCAGTAACCTTTTTTCAGTGGTGATGTTTTGGGAATTTATTGATTTGGGAATTATTTATGTACACATAATGCTATATTGGATATGGCGGACTGGCATGGGGATATTTGGCATTCCACACAATTACCCTTTCAGAAAATCTCGTTATCCTAAATTCTAATTCGGTGTTTTAATACATGCATCAACAGCTAAATTCATCCTATTTAAATGTGCATCATACTTTGGTTTTGGTTTATAACGAAGTTCGCCTTAATTTCAGGTTGAATACGTGATGATAGAAAACCCTTCGGATGTGCCCCTGCTGATACAAGTCCTCCCGCTCTCACTTTACCCGAGTCCTCAGACGTTGGTGGATCTTCTGTCTCCGTCTTTGGCTCCGGACCGTTCGGAATACATCGAGATGGATGACACAGATGTATTCACACTGCAAGATCTTGAAAAATATTCCGTAAGTCCGCATTATAGTGTGATGTTGTAGGTCAGATTACCATACTTATACACTGCCATGCAAAAGTTTGGAAACTCTGAATAATTTGATTATGACTGAAATTTATTGTGACTGAAATTGATAAACTCATCCGCCTGTGTAGCACAAACATTTCTAACAGCATTATCACAGTAACTGATTGCTGGTATTGTTTTGCTGTTATTATCAAAATTGTGAAATTTTAAATGTGTTCCTAGCTTTTGCATGGCAGTGTATAAATACTGAATGATGCAGTGCAATTGGTATAGGATTCAATGCAATTGGTGCAGGATTAACGTGACAATAAATCATGCAGTGGAGGCCTTGTTCGAAGAAAACAGTATTACAAGTTCATAATTTTGCTTATTTCTAGCATAATTGATTGAGATTACTTGACCTGTATTTGCTGTTTAATATGGTTCTCTTATTTCAAATGTTGCCCTGCATCTTAATTACAGCCAAACCCTATCAATCCCATTGGCGGGCTCCGGAGAAGTGTAGAAAACACATTAGGAGTACGACCTCATCCGGACACGATTGCCATGTTCGTGGGACCAGGCTCTCAAGTCCGAGCTCGCTTGGGGTTTCTTCCAAAAGATGATTTATCTAGGTCTTCTCTTATTATCATTAGGTGAGTTTCGAATCTTTGTCTTCTGTTATTGTTAAGTCAGAATGTTATCTTTAAGAAGTGGTAGGAATTCTGTTGTTGAACAGATCTGTCAAAGTAATGAAATAAGAATACACTCAGGTAATAACCATTGAACTGAATTTGTGAAATAAAGATCACAGGGGCAAAGGAGTATATATCAAACTTATGAAACTAGATTTGAATTGTGCAATTGTGACAACCATTCAAAACACTTAAGCCATTCAGTCGGTTACAATAAAATACACTGAATTCTTAAAACTGACACACCACATGGCTCTAGTTCATGCATGATACCAGTAATCTATGACCTATGAAGACTGTCATCTTTTAAATTAATTAGTGCTAACTGTACAAGTTTTCATGATTGCAATTCATTATTTTCAGAAACAATTTGACGATAGTGAGTGGAATTCTAGTGCAGGGAAAGGGAGGTCGAGGAGAGTTGAGATTCAGTAACAGGAAACCAGGGTCCCATTCTCCGTTACAGTTCGAAATGACTGCTGAAAAACAATTGAAAGGATGTGACAGTAAGTTGGTAGCAAATGATATATGATTGCCTTTCTTGTACGACAGTGATAATAGGTACCAATGGGGATGAATTGTTACAGATTTTGTATCAATGATCTGAAGTTGGCAGGGTGTTCATTACATCTTTTGTTTGCAGGGAAAAAACCCACCAAGTCCTCCAATCCAAGTTTTACAATGAAAAGAACATTCACAATTCGCAATACTGGGCAACTTTCATTTTACGTTCATGGTTTTACTATTAACCAAGTGTCATGTGAAGGTTATGGTTTTAAAGTTCTTGATTGTCAAGGCTTTGATCTTGCTCCGAATGCTAGCAAGAAGGTAGACATTGCGTAAGTATCTGTAGAATCAAAGACAAAGATTTTGTTTTCGTTTTTATGTCATATTGTATAGAGCAAATTCAACGTTTGACATTACTTTTTCGTTTTTCAGATTTACTCCAGATTTTACCATGTCCAGAATGCGACGAACATTATCAGTTCTTACAAGTTTAGGACCTGCAATAAATTACACACTACAAGCCACGATTCCTGGTCACATGTTAACGAAGTGTGCAGCAGCATTACCTCGACCCCCATGGGAGCCCATTCTGTATTACTCCACTATCTGTATCATGGCATTTTTGCTCTTCTGCATTCTGGTTGCCTCTTATTTTGAGGCAGACAGGATCTTCACTGCAGATATCCTCAGGCGGAGAGCTAAGATCAATTCATCCCAGCTTTTTGATAAGTCCAGGGTGTTTGATCTTAAGACTATTGCAGGTATAAAACAAACTCCGTCTGTTGATAAACAGCAGCAGCAGCAGCAGAGTGGAGGTAAGACGCCTCCGACTGTCCCACCTATGGAAATGAGCAACGGCCATGTGGAATTCCCTAAGAAGAAATCCTCGTCTTGGTCTGTGTCGGAATTCTTCAAACGTATTTTTGGACGCAGCAGTACTACGGAAACTTACAATAACTCTAGCAGTAATGATATGAGCAGGGCAAAGACCTCATACTTACCCGTGCATAACAACAGCAGCAGCAGCAATAATCGCTCCGTTAAAACAGGAACACCTCCCTCAACAGAAAATATCGAAGTGGCAGCAGCTGTGTCATGCAACGTGCCTCCAGACAAGAATTATTACAAGAACAACAAAAAAGCAAGAGCTACCAAAAGGCAACACTCTGATCTCCTCATTGAAGTCGGTGCACCTGATGGCACCCGCAAACTCGACACGACCCTAACCAATGCAGTCAACAGTGGAAAGGATGAAAAACTGACCTACCACAACAAGACTCTGGAAAACTCAAACAAGACTACCCGAACTAAGGACACACAGGATGACGAACTTGTTAAAAACAGTAAGTGTGCTGTTTTATTGCTGATTTCCTCAATGCTATTGATCTGAAATGTAGTCAACTTACAGGATGTAGACATAGTGACTGAATGACAAGGCCTTACCATGTTTACTTGGTACTGATTAACCTCATGGCTGGGGTCTTTAACTTACTTGCCCCAGTATAGATACCTGAGCACAAGAACCACCAATTTAAAGTTTCATGCAAATGACCGCCTGCAGAGACAGAGCTCATAAATGATGTCCATCAACGTATTATTTCATCTGTCCTATATTGTATTTGGGTCAGTGAAGCTTAGGTGACCTGTTCTTAGTATAAAGATTGGTAGTTAGACAGCTCTCATTAATATGCATTTACGCATCGCTTGCAGATCGTCGTGCTAAACGAACCAAATCACCAAACAATCCCGAACAAGACAATTCCACCAAGGACAAGTTACGTCACAACGAACTCTTCCATGATGAGAAAGACGATACCTCGTCCACTACCACAGACTCCAGTATGCCTGACCCTGAGGTATGTATAAATTTTGCTTTAGGAAAGTGCATGAATGATACCTTCGTGGGAGATTTGAATTAGGCATGGAAGATTAAAATTATGTAGAGCAGAGTTTTTAACCAAACCTCACTTCCTGCGTTGTAGTTCTGAATAATTAGATGATTCCCTAAAGATGATACTAAGTGTCAATTTGATTAAGGTTATTACGAAGAAAAAAAAAGAACTGCCTCTTTACTTTTAGAGAAATTGGTGAAATTTAGAGAAGTATTTAGAGATTTACAATGGCAATGACAGTCAATGATTACATTGCAGACATCCAGTGCACGCGAGTCAACCCCAGAGCCCCAACCGTTGTCAAAGAAGGCGAAAACGAAGAAAGAGAAGAAGAAGATGGACCAAGGAATTGAAATTGATGATGGGGAAGAAGACGACTTTGTCATCACGTCCAAGTCTAAGGCTCACAAGAAAATCAGGGTTGATCGCAAGTCTGCTTATGGTGGAAACATTCATTGCCCAAGGTGGGTTGCAATTTTTTTTGGGATGACGTTGTTAGTGATTTGTTGGGATTTGTTTTGACGTCTCTGATTTGAGTACACACTGAAGTGGTTTGTTTCATGAGATGGTCTCTTGCTCTTGAGGTTACATTTATTATAACGAGCGAATGCATCAAGTAAATAGGAATAAACGTTCGTTTACAGTGCTCAGAGTTCACAGAATTTAATAATTAAACAGAGACCTACCTGATGTTTAATCGGAATTTTACTCAGCCTATTTTTGGATGCGTAGAGTCGCCTAGGAGCTCGCAGAACCAAAAATAGATGCGAAGTAAAATTTGAAACTTACCTCAATGACATCATGTGAATCCAGGACTTGCACTGGCTGTAGGACTGCCTGAGCCAAGTCACATGACGTCTTCTTGAGTTACTTTCTGTGAAATCGGCTGTTTGATAGGTTTTATTTGGAGAAAGTTCAAGTACGTGTGGAAATGCCGCTTGCTGACTAGATATTCTAATACCATGTATGAAGACATTCTTATTAGGGTCCTTTGAAGGTCTTATTTAATGTATTTACTAACAGATTTACTGACTGTTTATTGAATCTTTAACTTTTCACAGCTCTCTAGAATTGCCCTACAAGACGAAACTGGAAGTCCAGAAGGAAAGCGAGAGAAACAATGCTGTGAATGCCGGACAGGACAAGATCAGGAAAGTGCTCAAGAACCGTGCAAGCAAAGCTAAGACAAGTAAGTGCGGTCAAGTTGCATCCAGTTATTAGTTGCTCTGCTTATTAACTAACTAGCACATGAGAAGGACCACGGGAAGATGCTGAATTTTTCTGGGAGGAAATATTGTACAGATGTAAAAATTACATTGTGCATAATTTATATATTGATATAACAAAGGAAGTTATTCACAGGTTTTTGATTTTTTTTATCTTTGTATTAACCTGATTCGGGATTATAGAAGCCACATGATGCATTTCTTTGAACTATACAATAGCTCTGATAAATATTTATCAAACTGGTATTAATTATGGGGTCTTACTTCCTGATGTTATGCACTTGTTTACATCTAAATATTGAGGAATCTTAGATTTATAAAGTACATATATGGGCATGTTCTCTATTGCAACCCTAAAATTCAATTTGTATCAATGTGAATAAAAAGTTAAAATCAGGATCATTGCTAATTTTAGGCATATATATCTGTTGACCTCAGTTTATACGCATGTTTTTTTATCTCCTTGTATGTACTGAAGAGTTTTGTATGTATCTCATAGGGCAGAAATGCTTGATGCATTTGTGTCACTTTCGTGTAATAATTGTTTAAATGTGTATACGCTAGGTGACATGCGCAGTCGGACCAATTCAGAGGCGAGTGATCGTAGCACGGAGTCTCCACCACCTTTGTGGGACATGCCAGTGAGCCAGGGTAGCCAGTCTTGTTTAATTATGTCCAGTACTTCTTGGTGTAGGTTAAGGAATGGTCACTGGTCTCTGACGCTGCTACCGCTGCTGCTTATGCACTGCATGCTTCCTTTCCTGTTCTCATCGGAAAACTTTTAAAGTTAAAAAAATATCCGGTAAAAGTGTTCTAGGATTGTTAAGTTAGAAATAAATCAGTTAGGAACTGAAGTAATAATCTTTATTGAAATTGCTAATTACGCATTTAAGCAGGTTATCAAGAATATGATAGAACTGAAGTAATAGCATAAAAGGTAAAGTTTTCTTTAATGATACTTTAATGATAAGTGTTAGGATTAATTTAAATGGTGTTGGTTGCATGTACCCTTGTCTTGAAGTGAAGGGTCGTTGTGGATTTAAAAGGAACAGGGATGTGTAATTTCTATAGCTAGGTTATTAAGGAGAAGTCTCTATACAAGCTAGGACCCCAAATATGGTTCCTTATCATTGGCGTGTTTATACTAATGTTTTAAATTAAGGTGAATGGTAAAAAAAAGCTTTGAAAAAAATGCATGGGTTATCTTCTGCTGGAATCTTCTAACCCATTACTTCTCCAAATGTAAGCGACATTTAATTACTAAGAAAGCAGTGATCACCTATGCATTTTGACAACAAATAAATGGTGCTGGTTTCTCAGTGTCTTGAGGCAGATTAACAGATCTCCTTCACCATCTAAGCCTTTTTGAGTAACTAAAATGTCTTTGGGATGGATTTCGTCTCATGCAGACTGCTTTTGTACTTCTGTTCATAATCAAATCCTAACTGAATTTCTGTAACACTGGTGTCGATGGTTACCTCACAGAAATTATTGTCTTGTGTCAGCCGCATATTATCATGCTTCCAGAATGTGTAAAATGTATATTTCACTCTATATGTGGTGAAGGATGTTGTTTCTAATACATATTGCATTTAATCATAAGCTACATCTTTTAAATTTCATTGCATATGTGAGTTTTGATTGGTATTCAGGTGACCTCTCGGACTTATCTAACCAAACGGAGCAGTTTGCGTCAAGGTTGACCAACAGCAAAGTCGCGAGCGGAGCTCTTCGTGGACCATCCCCGGATTCTGTCAGTTCTGGGTCGAGCTACAGCAGTGTAGTGAGCAATGGATCCACTCAACAGACTACCGATCTCAACAGAGGCAAATTCATGGGACTTGAGGACTCAAAGAAGACGGCAAACTCGCAACTGAACATGGCCGATAAACATCCTGGTAGGTTGACCTTGAGCTATCTTGGGTCATAGTATCGAGCATATAGGAGTGTGTGGTTGTAATTTATGTTTTGTTCATATTCTGATGTAATCGTTATTTCTGATTTTCGGAGATGTTACATAAGTTACATTTCTCTTATTACCATCACAGACCAAACAGATATCTTTCTATGCTGTTCTATTCACCTTTGGGGCTCAAATGTAAAAGTTTATGGCTAATTATATACTTATATAATTGTCAAGAAAACACGACCAGTCTATTTATTTTTGCTCAAATGCATACACTTAAATTTCAAATGAATATTACAACTCAATTACATCAGAATAAAGATCAACCTTCTTAAGAGAACTGATCCCAGGTCTTTCCTAAGTAGCCTTTGGATATTTTTTAGAAGAACCTTAAAACATTACCCCAATTTATAACTTTCCCTTGACCTTACCATGTAGTAATTTTTTAAATGAAAGATCAGGCTTTCTGATTTGAAATTTGACTGCAGTACTAAATGATACTTGATTAATTGTCCCTGACGTACAGGTGCCATTGGATCCAAAGCTTGGGTAGCAACAAGTGGCATCTCCAGCAATTGGCTTGGCTCAAATGGAAAGGACACTTTGGCCTCAGGATACGGACTCCACAGCATGCCAGAAAACCACATGACTCCCCTGACACCAGAGACACCCACTTCATTTGGAAACATCGGACCGACCGCAGACAACATGATGCCCTACATATACAGTGGACTGGCTGCAGCTCAGCCGCCCACCATCATGCAGAAACTGCAAGCGGACAGAAGGAAGAGGTTGATGGATTATCAGCAGAAAGTCATCAATGGTATGTGGCCATTTTCCTTTCATTACTTGAAAATCACATGAAACTTATGCCACATTGGCAATTTTTTTAAGATAAGTCATGATATCAAGGAAATTTTGTTTTTATAAATGTGAGGTGCTGCCAGAACCTAAGGTAGTTAGTTCCCTGATAGATCATATTATGTATGTCATAATAGCTTATTGTAATGGTATATTACCCAGATATTGTTACAAGTCGACTAGATCAATCAAAACAAGTTCTCTCTACGGTTTTTGTGAGATAATAGTGTAGCTAAAATTATCCTGTCTCTCCCAGGTGAGGAATGGCCTGGATTTGGTCTCAGCATGCAGCCTGACAGCTTGTGGAGTCAGACGATGAACAGTGATGCCGCTACTGCTTGGCCACCACGCTCCGAATCCCCACCTAAGCCAGATGTAAGTGGTGTTGTTTATGACACTATTCAAACTTTGTTTTTGTATTCTCGTTGTAGTGGTGCATTGAAGTAGTCAATATAATTTGATCTTATTGGCAATTGCAGGTTTCCAAGGGTCTATGGGACATACCGAACCTGCGAACTAGCGTACCCAACTGGCAGACTGGTGGCTCCATCTGGAGTACAGCACCCTCGGCAGCCCCTGCACCTGTTGCGGAAGACCTTGGATGCACTGATGCCGGACCAAGTACCATCCCTGACATCACGGGGTCACCTACTAGCGCTGCGAATATGCCTGCGTTTGACCCATTCAGCACTCTGGGCAGTATCTGGCAACCTGGAACACAGGTAGAGGGTGGTATAAACCGCTGGCCCTTCAACCCGTCTGGCCTTGATGAAGACAATATGTAATGGACTTGTCATTAGTGCATGCTGAATGAGGAAAATTATATGATATCTGAAATTTAAATGCCACCCCTGGCTATTAGTAATGGTGGACTATCGGCTGTTTGAAGGTTCAGCTGAATACTTAATAAATCTTAATTTGGCTGAATTTTTTACTAGAGTGAATATAAGTTATTTCGATGGGGGATGTCACAAATTCATCACATTTAAATATTTGGCAAACATGGGAAAATTGAATTCTACCTGCAAAAATGGGTTAATTATCCATCACTGATTTTGGTTGTAATATTTCCTTATTTCTCCTCATTCAGCATAATCTGTATGACAGTTCAAACAAATGGAATAACGGACTTGCTTGAAGAAACGACTTTGAAATACTTAACTAATACTTAATATTGTAAGGTTGAGATTCAGTAAAAGAAGCATAATTGGAGCAATTTGCAATCTGTGTCTGCACAGGTTGCTTTGCTCTTATGTTATTCTTTACTTTTGAGTCTCCCGGAATTAATGACTCGATAAAGACTATAATGTGACCAGAATTGTGAACAAATAGAAACTATCATTGACCGTTTGGTACATCTGTAATGAACTTATTGTATGCTCAGCCAACTTTACCAGGACCCTAAATGTATTGTTTGAAGCTCTTTGCACCTTGTCATTCCCTGCTAGTCGGTTTTTCAATTGGCTTCATTTGGACTGAC
Organism: Alitta virens; assembly: GCA_932294295.1. Taxonomy (NCBI): domain Eukaryota; kingdom Metazoa; phylum Annelida; class Polychaeta; order Phyllodocida; family Nereididae; genus Alitta; species Alitta virens. The sequence goes on along the minus strand of OW028577.1, from coordinate 10,664,219 downwards.
AATTGTGGCAGTGGTTGTGATTTTTAAACACATTTGAATTCCTCCTTTGAAAGTTTGGCTTTTCATAGATGTGGTGTGGTGTATGAATTGCAGTTAGATTGAGCTATTGAGGGATTTCAATGCTTTTAAGGTCCTATAAAAGTTGGCTTTGTTGGATCGACTCAACTAAAAACGACCTACCAAGTCTAAATTGTTTGAAAATATTTCACAACTAGCTGTTTATAGGTTTAAAATTTTTTTACCTGTAATTTTTGCTTGTACCCCATTTTCATGACATGTTCAACTGAAATTGGTGGCATTTGATATTTAGGCAGTTCTCGTTAAACTTACAGACCCATGTAAGAGATATTTATATATTTATTAACCAGGATAATGGAAAGTATATATTATTGTTCAAGCATGTTACTTTTTAATTTGACTGGTTTTATTGCGCTTTTAGAACAAATTTAAGAAGTATAGATTTAATTGTTGTACTTGTGGTAATTATTACTTTAAGGTCAAGAGATTGTTACAGATTGTTTTAGCTGGTAAATTTCTTCTTGAATTTATAATTCATGGTTAGTGTGTAAAATATTTAAATGCTTGATAAGAACATGCACACAAGATGAACTGAAATGGTCAAGAAAATGATGTATTCATTGAACCTGTACTATGGACAGGTTGTCCCTGAACATTTTATTGTACCAATCTTTTATTATAATTAATAATTCAAGATACAATGGAAGAATAACAAAGCCTGTGAGGGGGCTTTGTTTTGACTTCCTCTGACAATATTTGGTATTCTGCCTGGAGGTGGCATGTATATGAGTAACCAGCTGCGTGGTTGGCAAATGGTTGCAACTGTTTTAAGCTCATGGCTACTAAGTATCATTTGAATAAACTATTCTGCTGCAAATTATCTCAGAGTCTGTTGTTGCATTTGGTTTATGGTGGACAATTGCAAGCTTTTACTAAATTTTGCTATAGCAATATTTATATGGACTTCAAATATAATTGTGCAGCGCCTAATTTACCCATTACAATCGGGGGTGGATCCAAAAATGTTTTTCGCGCGTTCAGCTCGGGCAACGAAGAAAATAATAATTTGTAGAACATAACAGATATGCAATGTGACTAAATATTTTACCACACAAATATATGTTAGAATAAGTGCATCAGTGTGCATGTTCTGCTCCAGAAACAAGTTTCAACTTAATTTGCTGAGTGCCAAATTCCAGCATTTATTTGTGACTCCCCTTTTTACTTTTTCCATTTTTTTGGAATGCTAAGGGATTAACGTTATGGGAGGGATAATTGTTCTTGTGCATTATATACTACGTACAGTAGCTAGTAATCTAACTGTAACCAGAGCTTTCCCATTACTAGGCATTAGCCATGGTTATTTAGATTATCACGAGGTGGCGCCCTTGGCTGATTCAAAAGGCAGTCTCTGTTGTGAGGTATCAGCACTGCAGTGCCCTCCAACAAGGTCAAGGACGGGTGTCTTGACAGAAGGCTGCAAAGCAGCCAGAAACTGCAATCATGGACACAAATTCGCTGCCTACGTTGACGTCCCTGTCATATCCGAAAGTGGGAGGTGCAGTTCTCGGTCTGATGACAGGAATGATGGCTAATATCGCGGCAAAGAAGCCTCTGCGAGCCAGTGAGTACATGTTAATGATGTATACTATACAGCCGCACGCATGCTGCACCATTGCATTGGCGTTGGCATTAGTGATCAGATCAATGCATGGCTCATCACAAGCATTTGTATAGGCCTAGATATACACTACAGCAATATGATAGTCAATAGTCCGACTTAAGGATCCAGGCTGGTATTGCTAATGCAGTGCACACAATGTTATGGGTGCATTGCCCGTCAACAAAGTTAAACTTGAGCCTCTTTCAAAGTGACGTCCAGGGGCAGATCCAAAAGGAGGTGGTAATAGTATATATGAATGTTTTGATCTGTCCCTTGCCCTTGGTAACCGGTCACTGTAATACAGTCTGAACATCTAGCCCTTTTGCCGTTGTCCCCAATAAGCATATAATCATTGAATCCTTGCTTTAATGCTTATCCAGGAAGAGTTGCCAATAATAGGCAATATCCAATTGTCATTTCACTAAAACAGCAGGTTTTTGTGAAGTTTGACTCTTATTAAGCAAATAAGTAAGTGCAATAAAACCCCTTTCATGTACAATCAGCGTCGTGCGGCTGGGAGGAGGCAGTGGCTTGCAAGAGTTTAATCGCCTACTCATTAAAAGGAACTCTCCTCAGCAGAAATGGTTCTATATAGTTATTTACACAATTAATCATATATTTTAATTCCACAGAAAAGCCACCTTTGTGGTATACAATTAGATGAAAGTGAAAATTCTGGCTTTCTGTGGCATATCTACTAAATATAAAGATAAACACCACATACTGTAATTGGCTTTAACACAGCTATTACTTAACAACTATGCATCTAAATGAAATCAAATGTTTTAGAACAGTATTATCCATAAGGTGGGTTCCACCAAATATTATACTCAGTATGTGTTGTTTCTAAAGTGCTTTGGCCCGGTGCTCAGAATAACCAAATAATGTATACATATCGTTCAATACAAATGAATGTGCTTGAAAACTGATGAATATGTAATATTTCATGCTTATTGTTGCACAATTGCCCCCAATTAGGGGCGGCCCGGGTGGGTTATTTGGTCATTAAGCTTTTAGCAACAGATGATTCTACCTTTGATGTACCCCAGTGTCCTCTCTTGGTCTAATTTCTCCAAGGTCATACATTATCGAGACGTGATAGTATTAATTAATACCATGTTAATAGTACCTGTGAAAAAAGGTATTTTAACTGGGAGTAGACGTCTATATTAATTAATCTTTATTCCTGTGACTTCTGTACATTCCATTCCAAGATCCACAAAAATCCACAACCAGTGTTTGTTATTAATCCATATTGTGTTTATCCAAATTAATGTTGGGGTCAATATTTTTTTCTTTATTCTTGACCATCTCTTGAAAGCAATAATGCGACACCTTTGGTTGTATACTGAGTATATATGACAACCATGAACATAAAAACGCAAGAGGGGCTAAAACGGTCTTATAAAGTAGCTTACCCAGCACCTCTACCATTCAAGCTAATACGAAATAGGGATCCCTCCTAGCTCCTAGATCCAAGTGCCAGAGATGACGTTGCTGCTACCTGGGTTTGCTCTCAGCAGAGTAAACACTCTACTATATAGAGGAACTAATGCTTAATCATGTTTTAATTAATGCACTCCTGATAGGGTAATTCAACTGATGGAGCAATAACAGCAAATCGGCTAATTGTTAATGACAGTCTGCAACTCTGCTGACATTAACGCCTTGGCACTATGATCGATTGATCATTCCTTATTCTTAGTGACTTCGCAAATTTGTTATCTATTTTAATTGAGCTTGATTCAAGTCTTGAATGGTATTATTTGATCTTATATTATATTAGTAGAGGACGCCTTCATCGCAAATATATAGGCCATACAACATACATTTTACTGACAAGGTCAAGAGAAGTGGGTTTTAAAAATCACAAGATAGGCAAATATCAAGCACTCAAAACATATAAATCTACAATATCTGTCAGACAGGGTTGGCCAATTTAACCCACCCACCAGGATTAACCCAGTTTAAACCCGTATTAAACCAGGGTTGGGGCGTTGGGCTAAATAGACAAAACAAACCTGGGTTATAACTCATAATTTAACTTACAAATAATCAGTAGTAAGCATGCAAATAGTAAGCAGGAAAGACAATACAATATTTAACACGATTGTTTCTGAAACACTAAACTTTGCATAGATGATGCTACATGGTGTTAGGACATAACCAAGATCAATGGTTGTTACCCCCAATTTGCAAATGTTGTGAAAACACAAAATTACTTGATGGTATAGCAGTTTTTTCGCTTTAAAATTGTAACTCCCATGCAGTAAGTTTGTAAGAGGGTTTTTGCCAGGTTTAACCCACTTTTGCCCGGGTTATACCCAGGTTTTACCCGCTAGGCTGGGCAAAATTAATTTAACCCGGGTTAAAGTCCAACCCTGATATCTGATAGTAGTTACTGATATACATCTCTGAGGATTCACTTGATTTCATTTTTTCCAGGGATGCCACTTTACGCTGCTCTGATGGTAGGCGGATATGGCTTGGGCGCCTATTTCCAACACCATTCGGAGGAGAGAATATTGCAGAGAGAAGTTTATGTCCAGGATTATATTAGGAGGCATCCAGAGGATTTTCCTCCGGAAGGTACTATTTAATAACACTGCAATTGCTATTTTGTTCCTCTGAGTGTGCTAAATACTTATGAATACCTAAACATCACCATTTCAATTTCAGAGAAAAAGAAATTTTCTGATGTTTTCGTAGGATGGACACCAATCCGATGATTTTGAAGATTACAATGTCAACCGATTGTGAATTTGCTTGTATGATTTAACTGAAATATAATTTGTTACACTCGAAAAAGCTTCATTTTTTTTCATAAAATTGTAATCCGTTAATTAAGGAGTGTCAAAATGAATTGACCTTTTTGTGTCAAGAAATTCCATAGTCTGGCTGCTGCATAAGGCCGTCTTGTTAAAACTTAAAAGATGTCATAATTTGCAAAAAACAAACAGAGGGTCACCAAATGTCCCCTTTGGAAGGAGGGGAACTTGCCTCTAAGCCACCCTGTGATAAGCTACGTCAGCTTCTCTCCCAGACCATGACAATGGTACTAGAGATCCTACTGTATTTGCAAAATCTTTGATGGTATATCTAGACCGGTTGAGAGATAAATGTGGAGGATACTGTAGTATTACAGTATGTGTTGCATTGCAGAGGTCACAATAGGTCAATAGGTCATAACAGACCTAAATATATGCCTAAAAAATATCTTGCAAGACTGGAAATTGCATCAGGACTTAGAAGAAACACTAACGCATTTGGGATCCATACTGCCTAAATGCGCGGTTTGTATCAGACAGTTCTGATTGATATAAACAGATTGTTTAAGCGTTGTCAGGTCATACAAAAGGATTGGTCTTGTTTTTTTATGGCAGAAATCCCAAAAAAGACCCAAGCACAGGTGAACCACCATACCGCAATGGTGAACAAGGAAAATAACTCCCTTCCCTGAGAATCACCAGGAATCACCAGTCCATTATATATTTTGTGTATCGCAGGATATATCTAGGCATAACCACACGAAACTTCATTGTAAGTAGTTTATTGTTATAGATTTGCAATTTGTAAACAATTTTGCAAATTCACTGCATTCAACTGATGAACATAATATATAGTCCAAAAAAATTCTCAAACATAATGTAAGTGAATTCCAGTATATAGTATGTACATTTACAATCAGCACAATTTCAGTGAACTGTAACTGAGTGTAACTGGATTAAAGCAAGACCATACACGAAATACTGTAATATGCAATGTCACAACATAAAGGCAAGTTCTGCATCACTGTCCTGCTCAAATGGTGGAGGAGAACGTTCATAAGGTTCAGGAGATAGCTCTGAGCGGACAGGAGATGAGACCACTGGCCTTTGTTCCTCAGATATCCGGACGGTTGCTTCGTGTTCTTCCTTCTCATCTTCTAACGTCTTGCGCACAACTTTTCTGATCAGAAATACGAGGAGCAGGAACAGAACTATCGAAAGAAAGATGCACCATATGACTAGGACCATCATTTGTTCACAGTTCATCTGCAAGGCGCAATCTGAAGTTGCATTTGCTGACATTGCCATAGCACCTGAAACAAAAGCAGTTAACCAATGTTTTGCACATACAGTGTAAGCAGCTGGTAAGGTACCATATATATATATATACAATACTACATTTTGATAATCAGGGTTCTATTTATGGATGTTATGACCGAAAGAATTTGGTCCAACAATTTGAACTGAATTGTATTAAATAATAGTTAAGTAAATTGGTATAGCACTGTTCAGAAAATTATGAAGTTGTTTAAATTTTCCAAAAATTGAAAGCATATTATATAGCAAATGGATAACTTATAACCAATAGAAACACAAGGGAAACTGACGCTAAGCTACTGCTTCACGCAACATAATATTATTGTTACATAGCAACCTGGTGATGGAGATATTTATGAGACAGAAATTCAATTTTTACCTGTGCAGGATGGAGTTTGCATCACTTCATTGCCAACACAGTATGCCCGTCTGTATCCTTGTAAACATTTTTCATCAGGACCACATTGCATGTTCTCGCACGATGCTTGCAAATCTAGACCAAAAATTAGCAAATGCCAATGAACAATGATGAATGCTGTGCATTTATTCAGTACAAACCTAGTTTGCTGTCCATGACATGCCCAATTAAGTTTAATTACAACCTTACCAATGTCAGTTTTAACTTGCAGGGGAAAACATGCACTGAATCCCACATAGACTAGCTAGATGTGTATGCCCAGCTTAAAGGCACCTACAAACAATGAGAAAGGGAACTCAAGGCGAAGAACGCCAACGGAAAGAAGAAATCGACACTTTAGCCCCTCGGTCACCGCAGCTTACAGTGCCATCCCAAGGGGAGCATTCAATTTACTTGACACATGCGTCATTTTGTGAGAACTCCCTGGCCTACAGAAAGTGAAATAGAATTAACTATTTTAATATATTTACACCACATCAACTGCATGGTTAGAATTAATTCTGGATTGATATTTACAAACAAGTCTGGGGTTTAAGTGATCAGGGCTAGTAAAAACTAATTGTCAATAAAAAATTGTCTTACATATGCAAGAATGATGGTTTGAAGAAAGCTGAAATCCTCCGGGGCAACTGCACCTGTAGCCTCCAATGGTGTTTGTGCAGTTAAATTCACATTTTCCATTTTCTGCTTCACATTCATCAATATCTGAAAATATTCAAATGACTTAAGTATGGTGTTCAGGAATGAGAGATAATTAAAATAATTAAGTTAATTGCCATTGTATTGTTTACACTGCTTTGTACACAAAAGGCTGCAGTTCGGTCAATATAGCAAGTAAAGGTAAAGGTAGGTGGTCTACAGCCTTGCCGTCACTAAACTAAATAACTCTTATAATAATGAATCTACCAATTAACAGACTTGTTCAAGCTCGAGTCTTGCTAAACTCATCGAGAATTTAAAATTAACACTTAATGCACCACCTTTACCACAACTGGCCATACTTCCAAGACTTGAGACTTCAATTGTAAACCTACACAACATTTATAGTACGTACACAGTGATACACTACCAGGGCCAGATTAACACTGAAGAAGGCCATATGAAATGGCAGAAAGCTTTGGTTAGCTAAAACATGAGTCTTGAGAAAAACTATTTTATACACTATGGATTAACCAGAGTCAGAATCTAATCCACACTTGTTCAGTGTACTACACTATTACCAAGAATTTAGAGTAACTTTCCTGACAGCTCTAAAGGGGCATTCAGTCACGGATGGGCATGACGAGTGAGCACGGATGATTAACATTTTTTAATCTTGCTCATCCTTGTCCATACGTTATTCACTCGCCGAGCGATGTATGGATACTCATGCTGACCGTAGAACACTCCTGGTAGCGCTAAATCATCCATGGAGAGAGCAAAATTTTTTTAAACATGTTTGAAAATTTGTCGGACGTTTCTTCGTGTGAATTATCATTATTTACGGTAATTGCTCGGGAGTCACTCGGCGAGTTCTACGTACGTTGTAGAACGTTCTAGGTACATCCGTAGCCACTCGTGCTCACTCGCAGGTATGCAGGGTAAGCTGTCCAACCGTGTATACTCACCATCCACTCATGGTCAGTCTTGGACTGCTTGCGATCTACAAGTGCTTCACGGATACCTCACGGATACCTCACGGATACCTCACGGATGCCTCACGACGGATGTTCACCGAGCCGTCTACGGACGTTCGGCGAGCGGTTGACGGATGTTCGATGAGCCCAAATAAACAGAACCACGAGTGAGCATGTATAGCCCATTTTTGACGTCCGTGGTCACTCATAGGTCTTATATCCATAGTAGTGTGAACTACGCTTTAGTCCGTAAAATGTGTTGGGTTTACTTGATTCACAAGCAAAGGATTGAATAGAAGTTCTAAGAAATACCTGAGCAAGTTCTTTGGTCTTCATTAAGTAAAAATCCAGGTGAGCAACCACATATGTACTTGTCATCGATTGCATCGATTGCCCGACATATTTGTTCACATTCATGACTCATATCACCACAGTCGGTCAAAACTGAAAGCAAATGAGTTATGTCAGCTTGATGTTCTTTATAATATTTAAATTACATCAAAGATTCGCTTTAAAGAAATCATGTCTAGGTTACAACTATTGCAAAGATACTAGGCATCAGTACCTTTATAAATAGGAAAGGCAGTGCCATTGTACAATTTATTTAGGCACTGCCTTTCCTATGCCAAAATTGAGACTTGAAGAGCATAGGCACCGACTGTCCAGCTCTGGGCAGTGCGAAGTCAAGACAGATATCTCCGTCTGGACATGCTGGTGCACAGCAGAGGTAAGGCCTTGCCACTGAGGGCTGCACTATGCTAATTGTCTTACTTGACTTGGGACCTAATCAATATTAGCACATGAAGAGACTGAGCTGAAACTGTAATTTTATTGGATAGGTTGAAGTACCACTGACTCATTCAGCAGTTAAATATTGGTAATAATTGTGTAACATTAATTTCCTCAATACTTTGATTCTCCTGGGATGCTGTAACAACACAATTAATTGCAACATGTTAGGGCTGTAGCATCTAAAAGTGTAGGGGGAGGGGATGGACAGGAAAATTTTCCGACCCCCCCCCCCTTTTTTTAAATTAAGTGAAAATACTGGTCATCCACCCCCCCCCCCCCCCCATTTATTTTTCTCTTTTGGAGAAACCCGGTTTTTTTTCAAAAAGTTTCCTGTCCGCCCCCACCCCCCATCCCCCACTTTTAATGTAACAGCCTTTACTCAATCACGAGGTTTAAACTTTTTAAATACCCGTTCATACTTTTTTTAAGATTAAAAAGTTCACCTACCTTCTGCTCTTTCATACAAGTGAACCACTGAGAGATTATAGAAACCTGCAAAGGATTGAACTGAATAAGTTGATTTCTTACAAAAAATGCATTGGCCCATCAAAAGAGATCATGCATGCTGTTTTTTTGTTTTTTTTACAGAGCTCACAACAAAAGGACAGCTGACAGAAGACCGACAGCTTGATAAATTTTTTTTTTAAACTGCAACTAAAAAATGTGCACAAACAGAGGTGACACACTGCATCAGATGATTACAGGAAATTACTGTATTGATTAATAATAATTATTATCGGACCACACCTGTGGACCAAATTCCTTTTTTTTCCCCATCCACTCATTGATTTTATTTGAACAATCCATTGCTTAAGTCGCAGCACATTGCAATGAAGAAGACAATTGCAGCAAAACTTGGGTAGCAAGGAAATAGGTGTTGGGTGTAAACCGCAATTAGCAAGCATGGTATCAAAAAAGAAAAAAACCCGTTAATTTAATCATCGCCTTCACTCTATATCAAAATTCAGGTATTGTTCAAATTTCTAGATACACATACGCTCCACATGCACCGTGAACTAACGCTTCGGGTAATTAAGTTCTAAAACCAACAAAATGAGGTTGTGGCTCCCTTAAGGCATACAAATATATAGAAGGTCATGGCCAAGCGGGAAGGATAGAGAAGGAATATCAAGGTAGGAGATCGTGTTTGGGGTTTTGAATAGGGAAAAAAGCACCCACATGGCGGAGTACAATAATATTAAGGATGAACACTTAATATTAAGCGATAAATAACTTTAAAAAAAAAAAAACATCGCCAAGAACACCCCACCCCTTATTGTCTGTCCTCCATGCAGAAAAAAAATTACTAACCTGGTATAACAGCAACACCATAAGAAAATCTGTATGGCATATCAAGAGTTTCAAAAGTAATTGTATCCCCAGGTTGGGGTAGATCACCATCTGTTCCTAAAATAGCCCTCAAGTGGTAAATGTTAGGATCCTTTGTGAAATGAGTGGAAATTGGACAAATAGCACCATCTACAGTGAAACCAAGCATATCCCCATCTTCTACTAAGAATCTTTCTTCTGGTGTGAGCATTATCTGAATGGTAAATAGGAAAATCATGACTTTTTAATTACAGGGGGGAAAAATGCAGTGAACAAATGAGAGAATTAAGACTCAAGACATTTTTACTTACAGTAACAAAGTTACAATAAGTGGGGCGGCATCAGAAAGCCAAATTATGTCGCTTGCATGATGCCACCTCAGGAGTTGCAGAGAGACCCATGCAAGCTCCATTCATCTTTCATTCAAACACGAAAAACTTTACAGTAAAGAATAATTGGTTGTTAAGTTTGTTATATTCTTTTCTCAAAACCTTATTAATTACCATTTTCTTACATGTTTATAGTATGAGCCAATCAATGAGTATTGATTTCCCGGGTTTTTTTTTTAACCAATCACGGAGCTCGCAACAGGTACAAGCCATAAATACAGTAATAAATATCTAAAGAAATGCCTGCGTCACAATCTAACAAATAATAATAAAGTTACAAAACCATTAAAAAAAAAAAATACTTCAGAGAAATTATCAAAGAAATGAACATACCGAGTAATTACCAGTATGAGTGCCAGGGAGCAACTTTTGGCCAACTAGACTCAAATTAAAGGTACCAGAAATTTTTTCCAGAACTCTTGGCCGCCATATTTGAAGATACGTGTCTGTAGAAGACTCAATGTAGACGTACATCTCCACGACAACACCCTGTGAAACTCCATTGTGGGGCGAGATGTACATAGATCGCCCTGAGGAGAAGAGCTTCTCATTTCGAAGGAGTTCATTTCCATAGAACTCTGAAAATCAAGTCTGACAGTTATATCAACTAAGAACAATACATACTGGCTGGCAGCAGCCCCATAAAATCTCATTCCCAGTTTTATTATTACATCATGTAAACATGTTTAAATTGTCTTTTTAATCAATTATTCTCTAGCATTGATGTGCAGTGCATATAGAGTTCCACAGCTGTACATTGTTAAAACCACAATATCAAATATGGAAATGTTTAAATTTTCGAGTTTTAACCATGTAAAAGTGGAAAAGTAATGATTTTATAGTCTTAATTACATTACAGCATTATAAGAAAGGAGTACAAAAGAGACATTACCTGCTTCAAATTTCCTGTTAATTCTGAAGTCATATGAAGTGACCTCTGTGGTAAGATCCAATAATATTATACAATATATAGTCACAGCAGTCAATGAATGAACGGTCTTCAAATACCTTGACTGCTGCAAGGTAAGTGCCATAGTCCACCAAAAAACTAAAACTAATGCTGGTGATACTGCAGGAGTTTAATCCCAAAGATTATGACAGCATAACACTTCATACGTTTGTCATCTTGAAAGCTGTAATGAAGTTCACAGCCAATGTGGGTGCAATAACCTGACAACTGTGAAGCAAATTAGGTGATTAAAAACAACACATCACATGACTTCCTCAACCAATTGTGGTCAAGATTGACACAAACATTTAGAAACAATTGGGAGGCTGCTTTTGTGACGTTTACCTTGCACCTCACAGGTCTGTGCAATGCAACTGCCAACCCCATTGTTCAGAAACCCATCGTTACAAGGACTTTCTGAGTATATGATTTACTCAAAATATAAACATTCAATAAGAAACAACGTGCCCTTTTTTCCGTTGTCAGCTACTGTCATGAAGATCCAAAGGCAATAAAGCCATTAAACAAGCTATGTCCTTCAGATCAGGTTCATTGATAAATGATACCAGCATATTGTTTCATTAGATGGTAAACTTACGTACCCTCATATCTGTTTAACAAACATTCTTTGCTTAGAAAAAAAAAAAAATTGAAATCCGCCTGCATCTACGATCTACGCAGTGTAACGTTATCCCTATATGCATGCAAAAACCATCACATTAAACAGATCATGTGACTAGCTGCTAGAGGCAGACATAATGATGAGATAACAAGGCTTGGGATCTGCACCATGTTACACGTTTACCCCTTGACATGGGTGGGGTTTTGACTGTCCCAGCATAGACACCAGGTACAAGGCACCACCAATTTAATGCCTCATGCATTCAACATCAAGCTGAGATATAGCACTGACCAAATCTATAAATATGTTTATAGATTACTGTAATTCCCCGTTGTTCACCACAGTAGCTATCTTGCACGAAAGCCAGGTATAGTTAACTTCTGGAATCTTGAGAATTTGTAAATACAACAAATACACTATGCACTTCCAGATATATATATATACATATATTCTTGTGACGTAAGTACATTGTATGAGAAATAATCAATACAAAGAAATACATAATTCATCACAGTTTTGACAAGAATGTCCATTTAAATGCAAGTGAGGGCAATAAAAAACGAAATACATCGTCTTTGCTACATTCGAGATCCATTCAGATCTCCCTCCCAACAAAAATTTAGAATATAACACAACAAAAAAGGTGGTAAAATTAAAAAAATACCAAACCATAATATTGCCAGGTGGTAAAATTAAAAAAATACCAAACCAAAATATTGCCATGGCAAACACAGCACTCAAAAACAGCAGTCAAGTTAAAGTCCTGCACCTTCCCCCCCCCCCCCCTCTTTTTTTCTTTTTTTTTTTTAGTCCAAGGACTGGGTGGATTTTATTTTAAGAAGTTGCCCATAACAGTGGCTTGATAGGACATTAGGCCATACATGAAATACATTTTTTGAAAATGTTGTATACTGCACTGGCACAATCAACACATCCCAACCATGAAAATACCAAATGAAATAACACATACGTAAAAGACACTAATCAATTTAATCATTAGCCATTATTTCATTGTAATTCAGTTGCTTAATCACCTTTGATTTGTCTTTTCTGGCTCATCATAACACAATTTCTATCCCACATCCAATAAAATCAATGACATTAATCCACTACAATACATAAAATATCTAAACAATAGCTTCTATCAAAGAGTAGGTATAACCTTCGGATAACTATCTGATTTAACAAAACAATGATTACTAAATTGTGGAGTTTAAATTAAATCACATATTTAGCTTGCTGACATGATAATTTGTTACAGAACAGATACTGTTTTGCCAAACAGGAAGAAACAGCATTGCCAATATCCCGAATACCATAACATAATATATGACAACAAAAATTTACGCAAACCAGAGGCAAGATGAATTCCCCCAGTTTCTGTATCTAAAACACACAGCAGTTAGCCAATCAGTGCCGAATGCAAGCCTTTTTCAGGGTAGAAAAGTCATGGACTTATCAACTATGTTTACACAGATGTTATATAAATTATCAAAATGATAGACTAATCCTATTTGCTTAATTTGTTGTGGTCAAACTGTATAATATCAAAGTCACATGATGAAAAGTCTTAAAGTTTCAAGCATTCATAATGAAACAAATATTTTAACAACAACCTTATCAAATCAACATAATTAATCAACTGCTCATGTATTTAGGTGATTGGTCCTTAACACACATATTTGATGGGTATACAACAGGGTGTCCTGGAGGCTTCTACAATCGGTGGGGAGTGAAAGATGTCTGACGACAAACCTTCCAATTCAAACTATGTAATATTCCTTCTAGACTTTTTTTATTAATTTTTTTTTGAAAGGAGTGAATTAGGTTATTATTTATTATTATTTTTAGGGAGGGGTGGAATCTCCAAGAAACCCTGATACAGTTTGCCTTATTTGGCATGACTGAAGTGACATGATAGTATTCAAGTTTCAGTTGCAAAGAATGTGATCACATAGAGCAGAGATTTTAAAGCATATCACAATACATCTCCTCCTCCTCCTCCTCCTCCTCCACTGAAACAGTCATATATATGCATTTAACCTCCTCAGCACATATATTTAATTGTGTTTTGGATTTTGTTTTCTACATTTAACATGCGTTGGGTAAAATGCCAACAAAATTCAACATATACATATTTTAAGTCCACTTAACAGTGTGTCATATTTCACGTGACTTCCTATTGGGTTTAATTCCATTGATATGCAGTCCAAATCCAAAATTTAATCTGAAATTTACAAATGAAATTGTTAGGTTATGTATACCACAGTTCAAAGCAGTTTACTTGATTTACCAGGTTTTCAACTTTGTATCATATATTATTTCTGTTAGTTCATGAACAGGGCTGGTCAGTTCACACAGACTATGTGATTTCGCAATGTTGCTTTGTAGCGCTAAAAGTAGGTCAATTACTGCGCTCTTTGATTTCAACGTAGTGGCAAAGGACGTAGTTCTTTAAATATCACAGAATATGGCATCATATTTGGTTGTTACGGATGGATTATCGCGGTTTTGCACTCTTAATGATTGATAGGAACTGATAGACACTATTAAAATCCTTACTCCCCCACCAGGATTGTCGCTCCGTCCGAAATCTGGCAGACCCTCAGGGCTATTGCCCTTCGCTAATGCCCCCTAGTGGTGGAGGGTCTGCGTAGGAGACAGCAGTTCACATGTGACCTATGACCTGGAAATAATACCACAATGCATGACGTCACCAATACAAAATAACAGATGACGTCATCAATAATGCAGCTGTAGCGACGTCACTCATTCTGGGTCGTAGATCACACGTGAACTAACCATCCCTATAAAATGTATAGCTGTGTTTTTTTTCACCTTAAAATTAATTCTAAGACAATTAATAATAACCATAAAAGCATGTAAATATTTACCTTAACCAAAATTCAAATTGTCTGAAAGCTGACTGCCCTCTTGATCTCCTTTGCATATCGTTCTTCTTCCGTGTTGATGTTGGAGTCACCAACTTGGCCATCTTCATACCTGTGAAATAAAATATAATAAGTTCATTAATATTTACTTAATAGGATTATAAGCAGTTTCTCAAGACATTGCTCCATACAGATCCTCAAATACTATTTTATTTAGAAAACAAAAACACTTACACAAAGAAAAATCGGGTGCACACAAAATCTTGATTTGGCATCACCCAAATCGGTCCAGATTTTTTCAAATCACCGGTCTTGACCACTGAATTAAAAAATAAAAAAGTGTATTATGCACACCGTGACAACTTCAAAGTAGAACTTATAAGCACTATCAATTTTGTACATATACACTTATTTTAAAAAAAATTCATTTTGAAATTATTTACCTTCACAAAGTGCAATACAAGTGAGTTTGTTGCTCTTCATAAAACGAGTGCTGGTTGGTGCTTTTGAACCTGGTGCATACTGCAAAAAAATGTTTTTTTAAATATCGGAACAACTTAAGATAAAACTGCAGGATTTTAACTGATCCATAACCACTGTTACAATTTTTCTGTTACACAATTATTGTTTCATCAGAACAAGTTAAACTGCAGGCTGAGGGCCGCACATTACTATTGTTACAATGGCCTACTTTTCAGCCAACAGGAGGAGCCACATACCAGCCCTCACAACCAAAGAAGACCAAGAACATGCACTCTTGTAAGTAGGACGCGCTATGCCTACAGGGAAAAGGAGGCGCATTGTTAACCAAGCTGATTACATCATGAAGAGAGAACAATCGGTACAATTGTGAGACATCATACTGGTCAATTATGACGTCATTGGAAATCGATCCAACATTCACATTGATCAGCTTTTGTTCGCACACTAGGACATGAGCTGACAGTGAAATAATGTGGAAATGACCTTTTAATGTGTTGTTCACGTGAAATTGGCAAATCTACGCACTTGACTCAAAATTTCTAAAAATGAATTTTATTATCCACCAGGGGCGTTAAAGAACTCAGGCGCGATGCATGCTGGGAAAAAGAGGTGCAGCATTTACAATGTGAAGTATAGGGAGTCGCGCTTCTTGGTACATATTCTTTGCCACAACCTTTGTTTGATGAGGTAATCATTCAATCATGCTGTTGAGTACATAGAAAATCAATATAAATATAGTACAAAGGTTGCGAGGATTGGCACGCAGCTCCCCCTGCTGACCTGAGAGTCTCCCATAGTTGCTGTTAAAAATCAAGAGATGTAAGTTTATTAGTTTGAAATCACTGAATGACGAACTATTACATACCTGTGAGGAGAAGTGTTGGCCAAATCCCATTGCAGAATATCCAAAAGACAAACTGGCCTGTGGACTTAGATATACTCCTTTTCCGTAGGCTGCCCCATTCATCTCCAATTGTGTTCCAGATGCATTGATTAACCCCGCTCTCATTATTGAATGCCAGTTTTCTATATGTGAGCCACTAGAAATGGTAAAAACAGAATATTTTGCAATGCCATAAGAACATCTGATGCAATAAATTGTACAGACATAAACACCGTATTGTGATTGGTTGCGTTTGTGACCATGGAAATATGTTTGTTGTAATAGGGTTTTGGTACATGCCCGTTTTAACGAATAATGAATAATCTGAACTGACTTCTTTGTTACGTAAAGGCTTTTTCTGATGAATTTCCAATAACAACAAACCACATTAAGTAGTTCCAACAAGATAAACAAGATTTGTTGAGTGGTTCAATGTCTTACTTTTTAAGCGAATGGGACTAATAGGACGACTGATAAGGTCCAAACTTACTGAAAGGCAAACACAGATCCATGCTGCTCCTTCGCATCACGGAATATTGCTTCTTTGGCAGGAGGGCTACTCATCAGCAGAAACTGGTGTTGTGTGTGCATGAAGGTAATTTGCTGAAATTAGATACAACTCATTTACAAATTACACTGAATATAAGACTAGTATTTGATGAAATCCAGCCGCAATTGCACACTAGGCGATAAATTGCAATGATTTGAGACTGATATTAGATGAAAGCCCACAGAAAACATACACAACATAAACTAAAACTTCTCTATAAGGTCACTAATTGCAACAAGGCTCAATTAATACCACACAATGCCAACTCTACATTTTCACTACAAACTAGTGCTGGCTAAACCTTAAGCCACCTTCTTCTCGAACTGATATTATTCTCAACAAGGTTTTTGCACATCTGTTCTAGAAAGATTTACAATCAATCCTCGATAGCGGCAAGAACTTGCCTTAGAGGGCTGCACTATCCACATCTATCTATCCATCATCTATCTCTTTCTAAAATTAAGAGGCTTATGAGGTCCTGAAAGAATGAAACAGTACTTAAGACATGATCTCATACCTTTTCTGGAGGGAGCTTGACAATATGAGAACGGTTACTTGTGATGATCCTGAAATGGAAAATAAAGCAACTTGAGTTTTTCCATTAGAAATACTTAATAAATAAGTAATGCAGAGATATAGCAATGTTTTTCATTATAATATATGTCTAGTAGAAGTTAAAATTCTGTTATTTCAATGTTAATTTTAAATTTTGATGAATTAATTCTTATTTATTATTCCACAAATTATCTGTTTGCACAAACGAGTTCTGCGAGCAGTAGCTCACACAAATCTGTACAAGTCGATTTTGCGTGAGCGACTCGTCACTCATTGAGGCCCATTCAAATTGCAATCTCTGTAATAGCATTGTCATATCTCAACAAACAGACATTAAAGAGGAGATATATGTACCACTGCAGCAGAGGATATGCAAGTATGTTTCGACGGTCCATCTCTTTCTTCAATTCTGTTCCTATGAGTTGTGTCATTTCCTGCATTGAAGGAAAGGCGTCCAGGACCTTGGTGACTTTTTGAAAGTCCTTTTTCTATAAAAAGAGGAGTAAATCAAGTCATAGCGACAATATTCTGTCATATGTTGGTTTTATCAACATTCCTTGATGGTCACTCCAAAAGCTCTATGTGATTTATATTGATTTTCTATATATGTCCATTTAAATTTTCAGTGCTTGCTATTCTAGATTTTCAGTGACTTGATTTTTATTTTCTATTTTATCTACATTCATTTTAACACTCATGCCCTTTATTTACCTGTACTTTACTAGTATTTTAAAATGTTTACACTTTAAATGTATTTCTTCTCAATATTTTGAAATCAATCATAAAATCAATTAATTACATCTACTGTACTACTACTACAATTACTGATATATAATGTATATACAATAAATCCGTGTTACAAGAAACACATTTCCAGTCCTAAACATTTGTCAAAACCTTTCGACAATAAAATATCAGCTACCTTTGGTGAAAGAGCAAGTTCTTTGGAGTTAAGAGGATCAACAACGGTTGGGTACGGGTCAAAGATTAGGTTGTTACGTCTCGATCTGCATGCGGCAGAAGCCATGGCAATTAGGAGATCAACAACCTGAAAATAAGAAATAACATCAAATCTGTTCTATTATTCTTACACTCTTACAGGGATATAACCAATGAATATGTAAGTACAAAGATTATTTTTCTTGCATGATAAGCAGTTGAACAAAAACAATCAAATAAATTAGTAAATAGGCCTAATGGAGCCTTTCGGCATTGAGATTGAACCAAAAAATATTGTTCACTCCCTCCTGCTTGGAATATATATATAATTTTTATTGACCGCAGAGCATCAAAAAGATACATGTGTCATAAATAAAATAAAATACAAGATAAAAAATAAAAATATACATATATATAATGATAAAGTAAAATAAAAGAACAATCTACATGAACATAATTTAGTTACATATTAAAAACATCGATAATTATGTACAACTATAAGCACATAATAAAACAAGGCACCATCAGGGCAATTAGCAGGAATCAATGCACCATAGAAGATTAATAATAGTAAAGATAAGCAGCAGGAGTGGGTATTTACATATGTACAGATTGTATATCCAGTTATATGGTCTATTTTAGGAACTATATATAATAATAATAACAGTAAAAACAATTACATAAGGATATATGTACAAATCCTTCTTTGGAGCGACAATAAATGAAATAGACAAGCATATCAACAACCAAATATAATATGTACAAACAAACAATCAAGCGTGCACCAGGCAACCACAAATCAAATCATGTGAGTCCGCATGTCCAGTGCCTATAGCTACCCATGACCATGTGGTGAACTTTATGAATGAAATCTACATTAAACAATATTATCAGTTTTTAGGACTATGTTCAGGAATTTACCTAACGCATAAATAATTTCTGAGTTTTTATTAATCATTACTTTTACACAATTAATTCTATATGGAGATTATGAGAACTCTGTCTAAATCTGGCTATACTACGATCGATATAGATACTTAGGTAGGTTGTAATTTAAATAAGATACTAGACACAGTTCGTTCTTAAAGAGTTTGTAAGTTCAAAGCTTAGGGTTTTTAACATTGTCATTAATATCTGTTAACATCTTGCTTTGTGCCTGTTCATACAACTTAGTGATAATTGAAGCTGGGATTTCATCATCATTAATGTTTAAGCTATCTGTAACCTGATGTATCCTAGTTAGCAGCATGGATGATTGTTGCAATAAAGGGATACTTGAACGTCATAGCATTTGCGTAATAATAAGGGACAATTTTCAGATTTTAACCTATTCCGGTATTTAATAGCAGAAGCTTGCTGTCCATATATCAATGGGAATCTGCCTGTGTCTGCTAGTACAGCAACAGATGATGTTTGGTTTCTCACACCTAATAGGTTCTTAAGGAATTTGAGCTGTATTCTTTCCAATACGTCTATCTCTTTATTTGGAAACCAGATTTCACTATTATAGTCCAAAATTGGCAAAATGTGTGTATCAAACATTTTAAGGCTTATTTTAGGAGGAAGGTAGCCTACAGTTGATTTAATTATTTCTTTAAGAGCATGCATGGCTCTTTGCGATTGTGTGGCCAGATGATTGTACATCGTATTATGTGTCTTCAAAGAGTTACTAATGACGTGCCCCAGATATTTATATGAGTCAAGTATCTCTAAATTCTCACCATCAATAGAGAATTGTTGGTTGTTTACATTTAGTCTACTCCTACGATTTGGATGAACTATCATTACTTGGCTCTTCTGTGAGTTAATTAGTAAGTGCCATTTTTTTACAATAGTCTGCAAGGTTGTCTATAAGTACCTGCATACCAGTTGCACTTTCAGAGACAAGGACTAAGTCATCTGCATAGAGAAGATGTGTAAAATTATTCTCATTTATAGTGACTCCATGTCTTTGATCAAAGTATTCATTCATATCTGAAAGATATAAATTAAACAATTTAGGACTTAATTCCACCTTGGAGGACGCCATGTGTGCTATCAAGACTTGAACCTAACTGTCCTTGCCATCTAACTTTGGCACAAGATTTGGAGAACATACTATGTATTATTTTTAATAATCTACCACCATATCCCCTTTTAATGAGTTTATAGTAGAGAAAAGTACGATTTACAAAGTCAAAAGCTTTTGAAAAGTCTACAAAAGTGATATACATGTTCTTTCTCTTTGATTTGTGATAGGAAATTAGTGTGTCTATAATGAAACATTATCACTTGTTCTACACCCTTTGCAGAACCAAAACTGATTCTGATCTATTGAGTTGGTAGCCTCGCCCTGAAAGACTAACCTTTTGTTAATTATAGATTCGAACACCTTACCCATACAAGCCATTAAAGTGAGTTTACGATAGTTATCCGGCTCAATGAGATTGCCTTTTTTTGTGGAGCATTATTCCTTCAGCCCACTTTTCTGGGAAAATGCCCCTCTCCCAGGTGTAATTAAATAATATAGTTAAAGGTCCAGATAGATAGTTTGATAAATATCATTGCTAATGCCGTCTATACCTGGAGCTTTGCCTGATTTTAGGGTTTTCAGTTCTCTTTCTACCTTATGTAATGTAATTGGGGCATCAGTCATGGTGGGAGCATAGCTGGGATTGTTGTTATATATAACCATGTATTCCTCTATTTCTTTGAGAAAATGCATAGTGAACTTGGCAAGGGCACTACTTGGCGGGGATTGAACACTAGCAAAGTATGTTTCAAAAGCACTTAGAGAGATATCACTGGCTACTGTAATTGAATTGTTTTTATTTAAGCTATCCCAATACTTCCAGTACTCCTGGGGGTCATTGCTTTCCATTGTGCTAAGTTCTTCCTTAAGTTTATTTTGATACTCTCTTTTCTTTCTTTGGGTTGTAGCACGATCATTTTTCTTTAGTAAATTGTATTCTTGTAAGGAGGCTGTACTGTTTAAGTCATTATTTTTTGAGAAGCCATTCAATGCATGTTTGAGTGTTTTGCACTCTTCAGCAAACCATTTGTTTTGTGGGAAGTTACTTAGAGAAGTTGTCTGAAAGAGCCGTATCAAGAAGAACATATAGGCCCTTGACTGCTTCATCAACTCCCATGTCTGTTACTACAGTTTATGAATGAATCATAGAGTGATACACACTAATCACTTACAACGGTCTGATTGTATCTACCAAACTTCTCATTTGCTACCTGTTCTGTTTGATTTGCATTTAGCTGGTTAAAAGAATTATGAGTATTTCTTGTCTTTAGGTATAGAAAATATGAGGGGTCTATGGTTAGAGTCAGAAACTAAAGGATCAACTCTAAAACTACTTAAAGCCTGACAGAATTTGGAATGACAGATCAAATAGTCAATTAAACTTTTACCATTCGCAGTATAACATGTGAATGTACCAGTTGTAGCATCATTATAATATCCATTCATAATCCTCATATTACTGGACTTGCACAATTCCAACAGATCTTTCCCGTATCTGTTAACTTTAACATCATCAGAATGGCGGTTATGCTGTGAGAAGCTGTACATATTGTATTGCTGGAAACTAGTTAGAATGTTGTGATTATCAGGATCTACAAACAATGTAAAATCAGGAAGTCTACCTGTTCGCACATTAAAGTCTCCACTTATTGCCACAGTGCCTTTCTGACTAAAATGTTTAATATCTTCTTGCAACAGGTGGAATGCATTATTATCTTGGAAACTAGATATAGTTGATGATGAACCAAGGGGGGGGGGGGAATATATACTACTCCAAAATATAAGTCTGGATAAGCCCTCAATTTAATTTTCAGCCATACAGCAAAGTCTGTGTTTTTAACTACGGTTACTGTACCATTCTCAGACGACAGTGTGTTGATTAATACCCCTATCCCACCTGCAGGTTTCCTCGCTCGGGGATGCTGAAATTTCCACTATTTATATCATGAATGTTCCACTATTTATATCATTGTTGCTATTTTTGTTCATAAGACTTAAATCATCATTTGTTAGTGTGATCCTGTTTAAAGAGCTATACTGACTAGGGCTATTGTTATTTATCTCAAAAGTGTTAATATCTGGGTTTGTTGAGTAATTCTGATTATTGCAATTCATGCTGTTTTAACTTTCACTACTTACATTCTCTAAATTAGCACTAAGTACATTAATTAAGTTATTTGAGATACATTTAGTGGTGATAGTCTCAACATTAAACTCATCAATTGTAACCATTATGTCAATAACATTCATCACACAAGGATCACAGGCAGCAGGCAGCACATTAAACACACTTCTTCACATAGCAGGCAGTGGTGCAAGCGATCAAGTCTCTAGACAGCGGAGTCAAGTGGATCTTGTCCCGCTGCAGTTTTGCTCTCTTGTTGCAAAGGTACGAATGCCCAGTCAAGTCCTGACACATCTTGGCGAAGACAGTGTTCAAATGGGCAATGCGTCCATTGAGTGGCTTATTCCCTGGCATGAACAGAAGGCCACTCAGAATGATGCGAGTGCCAGGTAATCTTCGCTGCAGGTCCATGGTGAGTTCCTGCATGGCACTGGTGATTGATGACACTGAGGTAGAGTCGTCGTGAGCCTCAATGTCACCAGCATGTACGAGTATGGCATCAGGGTGACAATCCTGTGACGCCTTGGCGATGGATTCAGTCCTATCCTTCAAATGTCTGACAGTCTGTCCAGGGTAGATGAACCCAGTGGCATCGATGCCACGTTCGCAGAGTCCTTGCGAAATCCCACGCACGTTGGAATTTCCAAGTACTAGGACTCTGCGTTTTGGAGATTCATGTTGGCGAGGTTGTGGTGTAGAGATGGATGCATCACGAGTCGTTGGAGGGTCAGGGTACTCTGGCTGATAATCAACGTCTCTTTTGCGAATATCCATCAAGATTTGACCCATCATGTTCA
Organism: Alitta virens; assembly: GCA_932294295.1. Lineage (NCBI taxonomy): Eukaryota > Metazoa > Annelida > Polychaeta > Phyllodocida > Nereididae > Alitta > Alitta virens. The sequence continues at coordinate 10,641,104 of OW028577.1, read as the reverse complement.
GCCCTCTGAAGTCGGGTTGACCCCACAACCCCAGGTGGAGTCATATATAACGATCACTTTCTAACAACTTACAATGATCAAACTAGAGCCTATCGGCACTGAATCCAGGTAGTGTTACTTTTGAGAGAACGACCACTGGGATCCAAATAGCGTTATTTCCCGCCACTTTTGCAGGCGGGCTGCATGTAGAGGCAAGAACAGCATATGTAAGCTTGCCAAGGCAAACAACGTGATAAGCGAAAAAGGCTCATTTGTACAATAATGAAGCGATATAAGATAATAAAATACCGATTAAGATCATTTCATGAATACTACAGAATTTATAAAATAGGGAGAGAGAGAAAAGCGGAATTGACTGCGAATTTGCAATTGTGTGCAGACCTGTTGTTTACTTTCTCAGTTTCTATATCCCTCGTGCCAAAATGAAAAGCTGTCTGCAAAAGCTCATCAGTGCTTATTTTTTTAGCTTATTTTGGCAATTACCTCATCGCTGTTGACAACTCGAGCCAAACTTTTTTGTACAATTGATCTAAAGGTCTCCTGAGCTCTACTATGTACTGCTGAGCTCAATCCCTGATAAGTTATATCATTTGAGAAATTCTGAAAAAAATAAGCTTTTCTGAATTTCTCTCCTCTGACAATATCCTGAATGATGATAAATCCTTCTGGATAAAAATAACAGCAAAAGTTTTTGAACGTATTTATGCAAACCCCAAGCCCTAAGACATGTAAAAGTTGATCATGACTATACATTGTACAAGTTACTCATGGCCATAATGAATTCTCATACCTCAGCTCCAGTTGCGATGTCCTCTGCGGCATCAGACATAACACCAAGAGTTTGAAAAGAAAAGACACAGAGTTCCCTGGCACACACAGCCGGCTGAAAGAAACATGAGCCGTTCAATCACAAAAATTCAGTAACACTAATGGTTAAACTGAAATGCTAAAATAGATACAAGACTCAACGTATTGCAATTACCTTGAGCATAGCACCATTTTGAAAGACGTGTGGTTCATCACATATCACACAAAATTCATTAAGGGTTAGTAAACGTTGACGGGCATATCTCATCACCTGAAGAATAAAAAGTAAATATATTCTAAGCAACCACTTTTATCATACAAAGTTATTACACATTGCAAAGCTTATCTCATTGTAATGTAACAAACTGATTCAAACTCCTTATCTACCTGTACTAAGAAACCATAATCCAGTCCAGGCTTTTGTTTTGCATTTCTTCCAGATTTTGTGGACGATGCGAGAAGATTAAGGTCATCTACGTAGACAGCTCCATCACTGGTCCCATTGCCAGCACTCAACTGTTTTTGAAGTTGTCTCATTCTCGACTTGTCCTTCAACCCTTTTGGGTGACTGCTTTGCCTCAAGAGTCTGAACTTGCCTTTACCTTCTGATAAACTGTAATAAAGGAAACATCAATATTGCATCAGTTATATTTAATTTATGCAAGGATCAGTGTTAAATGCATTCGTTAGCCTAAGTCTTCGACAAACACCTACAATTCTACATGTAATCACAAAAGCATAACAAATCATTATCTCATACATTTGAATTATAAAACCAGACAGCGACAAGACCTTGCACAAGCAAAGGTATTATTACATTGCACAAAGCAAAGGTATTATTAAAGTTCTAGACATCACTGTTACACTTAATTACATCTAACTTGATTGATATCAACAACTTGGTGGCCTGATGGGATGCCTGAGTGGAGCATAACATTTTTTATGCACATTCTGTCAACAAAGAATCTTTGCAACTTTAAAAAAATACTAGAACCAATCATACACCAAGTAAACTTACTCATCAGCATTGCAAATTAACAAATTGACAGCTTCATCCAAGTTGTTGCGAGTGATAATTAGGGCATTGCGAGCCATGTCACAACTGTAGCCCATGTCCATCAGTTTTGCAAGTAAAGAGTCATCCACAACTTGCACTCCTTCCTCAGAATTTGATCTGTGCGGCATATCCCTACAATAAGCAATTAAAGTTATTATGTCTCCACATTTAGCACATTCAAATAATTATATAAACCAATACTCCCTTCTTCTCTCATGATGTTTTTCACCATTACATGCCCACTTGTGCACGACAATTTCATTTTAAGTCACAATAAATTATTTAAATATGAGTTTTTCATGCCATCAAAAATCCAATATGTAAACAAACCAAGTGGTGACGTCACAATTCTCAACAATGGGTGATGATGCCATTTCCATTGTATTTCCAATATTTTAGTTTTGATTTCGTCAATGTATCATTTGTTTGTGTGTTATTAATGCCTGATAGATTCATTAGCTTATAATTATACATATTTGGTGTGCCTTGATCAAATAAGGTGATTTTCAATTATTTTATGAAGTTTTAGAAAATAGTAATTTTGACAGACAGTGCAGCTTTTAGTGGCATTAAAGCAAGATCAATGCCAGAAATAATGCTGAAAAGGAAATTAAATTACCAAATCAAGCGATAATTGCTAATAAATATGATAAAAGAATGAAGTATAACTTACACGGACTTCTTCTTAGTTTGAAATAAATTAGTGAATTTCTTGAATCTGCTATTTTTGCAATAGCCTGCAGACACCGACTCATTACTCATCACTTTCCAATTGTCGGAGATGAATTTCTGAAGAACCCTGGGGGAAAAAAAAAAAATTTTAAGTGTTATGAGATTATCAGTGTTGTGTAACATAATGATACGTTATGATTACTCTTTTGATATTATTTTCAGGAAAATGACATATCATAGACATTACAGTCATCTTTACATTAAATATAGAATAAATACATTATGGCAATATTTGTTTTGCACTGACCCTTGTATTTACCCTGCCAGCCTACATTTTCCTAACAGCCTTTGGGAAATAAAGGCTGACAGGGTGAATACTCTGGTCAATACAAAACAAATATTGCAATAAGATATATTGTTGAACCACTGTTTGATGACATCATTGAAATGTGACATCATCAACATTACTTAATGACCTGATTGAATGATTACATCATAAAAACAACAGTTGGACCAACTGATCAGTATTAATTGTACATGGTCAACTGAAGACTAACAATAAAACGAGCAAACAAATGCTGAAGTTTTGATTACTCAGTAAATACTTACTTCCTCAGTTGACTTCCTATTCCAAAATTTTCTTTCTGAGAAGGTTGAAAAACTTCCACTCTTGGCTCTGAAATTCAATCGAAGGCTCTGTATTATCATATGTTCACATCTGCTCTGGAGCCTTTCTTCTCTATGGTAATTATCATATTTCAAACCTGGCATTTACAATGAAAGGTTTCAATATTTCTTGAAACACCTGTATAACATTGGTGCCAAACGAACTGACTGGCTAATTAACATAACTCATTTTACCTATTCCATCCAGGTAAGATGATAATGATAAATTCAATCTAATCACAATAGGTTCTTCTTTTATGACTCTCCATGCCTTTGCAATCTCTCTCTGGAAAATAAAGCCAAACAATTATAAGAAAACTGATAGCGCCATCTTGTGTAATGTACATCCATAATATCCTCTGACCCTTTAACCCTTACATCAAGGAATGATAAACTTTGATGAAGTTCTACATCCAACCCATCAATGCTGCCAAACACTCTGAAAAAGAGAAATAGAATATGATAATCTTGTAATTAGCCTATATAGTGATCTTAAGGCCAGACTTTAAAATCATAATTACTGCACCAAAATGATAATCATTCCAAAAATGTCATATCTCTGACATCATCAAAACTCTTACAATTAAACAGAAGTAACCGGACGTAGCCAGCTCCCGATTCCATTCCTCCATGTAATGGTCATGGCCATGCATGAATGGAATAAGTTATCAGTAATCTTTTACACATAACTTGTTCTTTGTGGAATTTCCTCCTCTGGTTAGGAGCACCCCTATGGAGATAGGGTCATTTCTTCAGATTATTTCTGGTGCAGCTTTTACTATTTATTTATTATTATTATTTATTTATTATTATGTGACACTTATATAGCACCCAACCAGTAAAAACTGCTCTCAGGTGCTGTACATGTAAAATTTGTAAAAAGTCAAATAGACACAAGATTAACATAAAATCGAGTTTGATAAAAAGTCCATAGAAGAGAAATCGATAAAATGTTTAAAGTCAGTAAAAGAGAATTGTATAAAACTAAAAGTCACATTATATGGCTATAAGCATCAGTAAACAGAATGGTTTTCAGTCCCTTTTTAAAAGTCGTCAGACACGAAACAGTTCTCAGCTCATCCGGTAAAGTTTCAAATTGTTGGGGCAACATGTACAAAAGATCTGCCACCATATCTCTTCAACTTAAACGATTTAACAGCGAGAAGATTTCTATTTGCTGAGCGCAGTACTACTACTACTTGAACTACTTAGAACTACATGGTGATCTACTGCAGCTTCTAAGCATACTGTGTCTAATGGTGTGTAATTAGTCACAGTATGCTTAGAAGCTGCCGTAGATCACATAAATGCACTCTTAGAATAATTGGGGTGAAATTCAGATTTGCTAGGATAACCAAATACAGCTTTTATTTTGGGCCTTGTTTGACCTAGTAACCTCTAGCAAATCTAAAGTCGATCATGCTCAGCTGTCAAGATGGCCACCCTCAGCAACTTTACATGTTACCTGTTTGTTACATTAGGAATTTGTAAGAAACAACTCCTCAGTTCAGGTTACACGAAGTCAGGGCTAGGGCTAGTTAACCCTAAACAAAGCCTTACAAATATCTGGGGAATTCTGATATCTAGTGTTGAATGTTATGAAAGCTTATGATCAAAGTAACACCCCAGTTAAGGAAGGAGGTCATGGTGCCAAATGTCTTCACATAACAACAAGCATGGCCAACTGACTCGAATGTATTTAATGATTAACTAGCGCTCCTTTTTTTTCACTTTTCTTATTGAACCAAGAGGAAGTTTAGTGTTAATTCCTGTAGTGATACAAACAATTAAGAGACTGAACACATTACTTACTTATCAGATAAAACTTTCCTTAAGATTAGATAACTTTGGTATCAAATACTCCATTCTACTACACATAACATACTAACAAGCTACTCATAATAATTGTGTATGCCCACGATTCAATAGTCATTAAATTCAGGACGTAAAAACACATATCTTCAGATTTCCCCCACTCACTGCAGATCAACAAGCAAAATTTGCAAACCAGGCTTGCAAGAAAATTCATTACCTGCTTTCCAGTGAGTTCTCTCCATAAATAGCCTTGACCATTTCCATATCTTGGTGCAGTAACTGATGCATGGTGAAGTCCTCTCCTATAAGCTGTGTAAATAAATAAGATATTTGACAGTCATAACAATACGTCATTGAAAAATAACAAGTAAAGACCATCTCATTTAGGTTACACTGAGAGTAATTTCCTACGAGTATTTTGTAATTCACAATTGTAAATGTCAACATATTTAGTGCCCTTTTTCGTAGATACATTAATCTCTCACCATTTCATTCTTGGTACACCACTTACATGTTCAGGTCAGTGAGACACGAGTACCATAAGTAATTCTTCTTTAATAGTTCAAACCTCTAACCATTAAAGGCAATGTGATAGTATTTCAACTTCATTTTTAAATCCAGCATTAATCAGATGTTCTTGCAAACTTATTGTCCTATTTAGTTGAGAGCAATTGAATCACAGGACTCACCCCATCACGGTTGTCATAGAAATCCTCATCACAGTCTGAATTTGAACAGTATTCATCGGACTCATATGAACCAGAGCTGCCATCCTCCTCATCCATCACCTCTTGGACAGACTCCTCTTTCTGATTAAGTTTTACAGGCACATCCATTTCTTTGTAGAGTTCTGAATGAAGGTTAAATTTCACTTTAAATAACAACTAAAATTACAGTAAAATGCCATGGCTGCCAATTCCAAACATTTGCTCAGAAATCTTGTTTAAAGTAGTGTTAATTTTTAAAAACATTAAATAATGCAATAAGGTTTAATAGTTCTAACCTCGAGCTAATTTGTTGAACACCACAGGGATTCTCTCATGGACTGTTTCTGCTTCTTCAACAGGTGCATCAGGTTGGCTAATCATAGTATGCTCTGAAAATATGTCATCGTACGTCAATATTCGAGTCTCATCACATTTCAATTATTGCTTGTTGATACATTAGCAAGAATAGTTTTACCTGGATAATCTTCAGAGAGATTGAGCACAAACTGCTGACGTCGCCCATTACCAATGAATACAAAGCTGAAACAATTCTCAGTGAAGTCAAATTCTGAAACACATCAAAAGCATACCTCTCTGTAGAACCTGTTTAAGCTTGAGTAACACGACATTATTTAAGTCTCACTGTCTAGATGACTTTCATGTGAGCCATTTGCCAAAACTAAAAATCTGTTGAATAGTCCCTGAAACAACTATTATTCCACACATTAAAGTATGTTACAAGTGCTGATTGAACAAATAGTTTCATCATTACGAATGGTGTGGTTTCATTACAGGGGCTATTTTAGCTTCATGATTTCTGGCCACATTTAACTATTTGAATGCAACAAAATATGAATATTGGTCAACAGTGCCTGGGTGTGATACATGCACTTTCATGTGAGCCATTTGCTCTAACTGAAAATCAGTTGAATAGTCCTGAATTGTCACAAATAGATACCACCAGGTGAACAAGAAGCAGTCGAATTGCAAACTGATTTCCTCTTGTATTATAAGTATACACTCTAGTGTTAGTCATATTTACTAATATCACAATGATCACATTGAATGTCATTGATACAAACAATTAGACACTGAAGACATTAATGATTAATGACTTATCACATAAAAATTCCTTAGATTACATAACTGAGGTTCTTCTACTTTGGATAATAATTGTGATCGAGTTGGGTAATGACCTCATGGTCTCCTTGGAGTAGGTCCATGACTTTTTTTCCCTCTTTTCCCTCCTTACACAGACTCAATATGATAAGATACAAATAATTCTGTCCAACATACCAAAGGTTGACAGTGGTTAACATAAGATTGAAACTGCCCCTAAATTATCTGTCAGGTGGTGCAGAGACTTTCACGATGTGATTGATGTCACCATCGAACATATAATTTATTGACAAATTTCAGATTGTCTGCATTAATTTTGTTTATCATGAAAACTTGTCAATGCTGGACAGAGGTTGTATATTTAAAAACCAATTTTTCTGACTCATTTCAAATACACAAGAGGACTTGTCGAGCCTCTGCCTCTTAAAATCAATGTTACTGTCTTCACCTTCAGGCCAAGACTATAAGAATAAGTTCAGCCTGGGATTAACTAGGAGGGGGGGGGGGGGGGATTCAAGCTTCTGACTGTAGGCATATCAAAGCCGTCAGGACAGTCAGTTTGGGGGGACGGGTCACGTAAACCCCACCTTTTGGGTAATTTGGATAGGCTGTCTCTTACCATGGATGCATAGCTCTTATGTTAATAAAATTTGAAGTGCCCCCTCAAAGTTAAGATGCAATATATATATAGAGCCTATATATATATATTACCGTAAAGGAGGGTATTATCGATAGGGTGGGTACAATCACATTAAAATGTTAACAATTTTTTTTTTCTTAAACTAATTTAAGTGTCAACCCGCCTGGTTGATAATACCCTCCTTTACGGTATATGAATTTTTACTTGTTTCACATTCAATGAATATATACACATACATTTGCACATAACTGTCTGACAAGATTTGTCAACAGTCTCCTAGACTGATTGAACTCTGAACAGTGTGGAAATGACTGAGGTGAGATGTTAAAGTAGGCCTACACCAATGAAAATTAACGTCGCAATAACGAATTTAGAAATCTCGCCCAAAAAATGCACACCATTAGTATGGTAAAGGTAATTGAGGCAGTCTGCATCTATTTTTCACACCCTTGATTTCTGGGAATTGCCAACAAAGGGCCATTGGAATGGTGCAATTTCCAACAGTTCGTGATGATGTACCTGTAAATGGACACTGCTCGTCGGCTTTACATGCTGTTATGACAGCCTGTATATCCTCGTGCATCCGATTCACTCTCTCCGACATGTTGTACAATTATTTCAGAAGCTGTCCCACGGATTTTGGATCATCTTCCGGGACTTCCCGCGTTTCTCCCTGTGATTTGTTTTGGTCCGAAGATCACTAACGTGAAACAACCACTGTGCAACATATCCTGTAGTGCACAAGTTGTCCGCAAGAGGACTCTCCGGCTCGGTGTAAAATGTAGACCATGCGGACCATCCGGACTCGCGGTAAATCAACGCCTAAGCGACGCTCTGTTACTGTTAGACGATTGACAGCTGACAAATCAATGCATTCAAGTCAAAAACAACCATACCGTTAAGTAAGACTCAAGATTGAATTATATCAACAACATATGATATAATACATGGGGGCCAGTCAACTTGCCCAAATATCTCGCCCAAGCCAAGGTAACTCGATCACCCAAAAACCAACACGCCCAAGGGCAAAACAAAAACTCGCCAAATGCTTTTTCATAATATACTTTTTACGTCATACTTTTATTTGTTCTTACCGTTTGACTTTTGTTAAATATGAATTGATTTATTTTTTGGTACATGATACATACATATCAAACAAATTAAAGTAAAAATACAAATAAATACCCAAATTGCTGTAATAACTCATCTACAGCATTATGCAGACCTAACACACATAATTTGTTAAGCAAAATCATATGATTGAAAATGCTTGAAGACTCAAGATTGCCTCTATTATATCAACATATAATAACATTTTTTGATTATACCACACCTATCCAGCAATTCAATCTGAACAAGGATGTCCCCTACCCAATGGAGAACTTAATTAGCAAGTCCGCAAGAAGTCAGACAAACTAAATTCATCAAAATCTTCGGACCTGAGAGAACTAAAGGATGAAAAATGCAACCTCCTGGCTCAAATCATGAACAATCTACAAGGGGGCAAACTACCAGGCAGACCTCGAAAATCGTGGAGAGATACCATCGGTGACAACCTTCGAACCTGTGAACTCACCAATGATGGCAGAAAACACGGAGGGATGGAGAGAGAGAAATACTTAGCAGTAGACTGAGGAGGTGAGGAGACTCAATGGGTCCGTATTGAATGGGATACCTTTTAGCTGATGAGTAGCTAAAGTGACCTAATAGAACCCCAGAGATACCCACTGATAGTCAGGTGGTGAGGTTATCAATTGGGATACAGCTAAGCTAGTCCAGTGAGAGTCTCTGAGACCCCTCTTATAGATTGCAGAGGTGAGGAGACCCAGTGGGACACTTTTCAGCCAGAGAGAAGATGTAGCAAACTAGTGGGACCCTTGTTATAAAGTGATGAAGTAAGGAGACCTAATAGGATACCCATAAAATAGGGAGAGTCTGAGGTGACCCCTATGGGATACCCCATAGAAACTGAGGAAGTGAGGGGCCTAGCATAAGTATAGCCCATTAGAGAATGAAGAGGTGAGGAACCTATAGTAGATTACTTTTTTAGTCAGAGAGAAGCTAAAGTACCTAGTGAGACCCCTCTTATACAGTGAGGAGGACCGGAGACTGAGTATACCCTTGAGCTAGTGAGCTGCTGAAGAGACCTAGAAGGTCTGAGGTTACCTAATGGGACACCTCAACAACAGCGAGGAAGTGAGGAGACCTAATGAGATACAAAAACAGAGAGGATGGGAGGCAATCCAGTGGATATCAATAAGGTAGGATGTGAGGAAACCCAGAAGAGAACTTTACATTTGGATTTGCGGGGCAGCGCGGGTGCAGGTAGAGTTCCTGAAGTGCGGGGTGGGTTCTGGTCAAACACAAAGGTGAACATTGCAGGGCAGTACGGGTGCTGGTAACACTGTAAATAAGTTGTTGGTCCATTATTTAATACCCTTTTTTGTATGTTTCAAACTTTCAGTCAGTTGTATTAGCCTGCATCCTTGCATCTCTGTGCTTGATCAAGGGGTGCCATAGTCTTCCATTAGTTTAAATAACAATTAACATGACACATTTAATTCAAAAGCATTGAATAAGTTTAAAACACAGCAGGTATAAGTATCCTAATGACAATAAATATATATAGGTATAGGGTTAATGCGGGCCTACATTAGTAAGATTGCAGCGCGGGGCAGGTCGCGGGCTAAGGCCTTCTGATGTGGGGCAGTCGCAGTCATCAATTCTCAGCCCCCGCTCATTTCTACCGGAAACCCATTGGTAAGTGAAGAGACCCAGTGGTAAATGATGCTTAGTAAGCGAGGACACCCAATGAGATATTCCTGTACAGTGAGAAAGTAGTGGGGTAATTTCAAGGCTGAGAGGGAAGGGATACCCTTATGCTTAAACTAGAGAGAAGCTGAAGAGGCCTATAGTGGCACCCTGGTTATATGGTGAGGATTTGAGTGTGATATCCAATTGGATACCTCAGTGACAGTGAGGAGGTCCCACTGTGTCTCACTTTCTTAGCATCATTAGGGGTATTGCACTGGGTCTCCTCAGACCCCCTAAATTGTATGGGTATATCCCACTGGGTCTCCCTCACTGCCTCAGTCTAATGCATAAGGGGGAGGGACTATCCCACTGAATCGCCTCAGGCCTTGTATCTTAAGGGTATCCCACTGGGTCTCCTCACTTTCTCAGAACCATTTGGGTCTCCTACTGAGACTCTTCAGGCCCTCTCTATCTTAAGAGTATCCTCTCTAACAAGGGTCCCACTAGGTTACCTTCTGGCTAAAAGTTATCCCACTGGGTTTCCTCACCTCCTTACTATAAGAGGGGTCCCATAATGTTTCTTAAGGTGAGGAGGAGACCAACCCAATGGGATACCCTTAAGATTTAGAGGGCCTGAGGTTACCCTTAGGAAGTGAGGAGACCCAGTGGGATACCCACAAGATGGAAAGGAGGCCCACAAGATCTAGAGGGTCAGGGGAGACACAGTGGGATACCCCAATGATAATGAGGAGACCCCATGGGATACCAATACGATTTAGAGGGTCTGAGGTAGACTGATCCATCAGTCTCTATATCAGTCTGAGGTGACCATAGGGATAACCCAATGATGCTGAGGAAATGACCCAATGGGATACCCACAAGATAGAAGGAGCCTGAGGACTGAGGCCTGAGGTGACCCAGTGGGATACCCCAGTGACACTGAGGAATTGAGGAGACCCAGTGAGAGACCCATAGTATATGATAAGGAGACTCAGTGGGATACCCATAAGATACACATAAGATAAGGGAGGGCCAGAGGCAATCCATGCCCAAATGATAATGAGGACTGACCACTGACCAATGTTGGTCTCTATACCGTTGATGCCAGACTAATGTTAGCCAATGTGACATATTTTCTAAGTGCTACCACTAACTATCACTACTGTATCCCACTGGGTCTCTTAAATTCACCTCATCACTGTCACTGAAATAACGGCTAGTGAAATTTAAGGGTATATATCCCACTAGGTCTCTTCACTTCCTCAGTATTATCAGATATCTCTAAATGTTATGGGTATCCACTGTGTCTCCTCACCTCCTCACTCTGCAAAAGTCGTCCCATATGAGGTCTCTTTAGCTGATTATTAGCTTAGGGGTATCCAACTGGGTCTCCTCACTCTTAAACAGGGGTTCCACTAGTTTATATAGCTTTTGACGAGCTTAAACATATATCTCATTGGGTCTCCTCACCTCCTCACTCTATCACGGGTCCCATCAGGCTCTTTCTACTGGTGAGGTTTACACTGGTGGCCTTCTACCGTCGCCCATACCTGGGCTATTAGTACAGAGTGGAGTAGGCCACGAGGCCAGGTGAAGGGGCCAGCCTTCTCTGCACTGGAGTTCTCTTGGTGAAGGGCCAGCCTTTCTGCCATGGTGCCAAACTTCTCTGCGAAGGGGCTGTGTTGGGGCTAAACGTCCACGTGAAGGGCCAGCCCAATGTTGGGCCCTTCCCAGGAAGATGCTTCCCTCATCCACAGCACCCAGGTTCACTGCCGCTACACACAAAGTGCCAACAGCCAAAAATCATCTATGGACACTGATTCCCCAGATAGAGTCAATAGCTAAAATTGTCAGAAGCCACTGCATCTACAGTGTCTATAGGAATGCCCTTCCCATAGCACGACCTGCAGGTAGGCATGATGTTGGTTTGACAATGGGCTGAACATTATATGACTCAAGACGAATTTATGTGCCTTCATACAATAATATAATAATAAGTAGAAACAATCAATATACTCTATTTACAGTGTACACCGCGTTCCATGCTATTATGCAAGCCTTGATTTTTTCAATTACATAAGCACCGTTGAACCTAGAGCAGTCAAATTAAACATAAACTTAGCTAATTGTTGTTTGAAACAATAACAGTTAACCTAATTGACTTAAGTTTGATGAGTCTTCGAATACCTAGCAAACCTTAATTGTTGACTGTTCCACACTATTATGCAGCACAAAATAGTGTCCTTAAATTCTACTCAAGAGGTAGCAATGGGCAAAAAGAAAGACCTCTCTATCTCAGAGCAAGCTAGAATCATCAAATTATTGGGCAAAGGGCACACAGCAAACTCTGTAGCTAAACTTATTGGCCGTGATGTGCGCACCATCAGAAAGTTTGTCACCAAGGGAAAACAGGAAAGAAAAAAACGTAAAGAGGCCAAGGTAAAGAAGGTCACCAGGAAGGAAATGGTAATCCTGAAGAGGGAAATGGCATGCAACCCCCTCAGTTCAAGTTCAGCACTGTTTAAGGCAGCAGGGATTGGTGAAGTGCCCCGTACGACCCGGTGCCGCATTCTCCAAACGATTGGAAAAGTCAAGAAAGCAAAGAAAAGACCTCCTCTGAACTCAAAACACAGAGAAAACGTATGGAATGGTGTCAGAAGTACCTGAAGACAGATTTCAAGACAGTACTATGGACAGATGAAATGCGTGCAACCTTGGACGGACCAGATGGGTGGGCCAGAGGATGGATTCAGGATGGCACAGAGGCACCAACAAGAATAAGGCGTCAACAGGGTGGAGGAGGTGTAATGATCTGGGCCGGTATCATTGACAAGGAGCTGGTTGGTCCATCTCGAATCCCTGATGGTGTTAAAATGAACTCAGAGACTTACTGTCAATTTCTTGACCAGCATCTCATGCCTTGGCTGCAAAAGAAGCGAGCACCTGTTAAGAAGGGCATTATTCTGATGCAGGATAATGCCCCATCTCATGCATCTAAGTATTCCCGTGAATGGTTAGGCTCAAAGGGCTTCAGATTTGACAAAATTATGAAATGGCCAGCTTGTTCACCCGATATTAATTGCATAGAAAACTTCTGGTCAGCTCTAAAACGACGCATCTACACCAGTGGCAAGCAGTATTCCAGCAAGGATCAACTCTGGAAGGCTATCCAAATTGCAGCCAGAAGTTTTTCACCTGCTGACATTGAGAATTTCACCAAAGCATGGATGCTAGAATGATTAAAGTTATTCAGAAAAAGGGTGGCCATATTTCTTATTGAGGGGTGTTATATGAAGTGTAATATGTCACAAGATTCTAATAAGTATGAATTATATCACTTGATTTCCCTTTACATGTGTTATATTCACTTGTGTAAGTAATAAATGTGATAAAACAGCATTGTACACAGATATTCTTCATTGAAATAAAGTGTATTCTATTTCTGCATAATAACATGGAACAGTAAAAAATCATGTTTCATTGTATTTTTATGTGGTAAACGAATAAATAAAACTATTGCCTCTTGCATAATGTGTATTGACCAAAAAAAAAACCCCATGTAAAAGATTTTTTTAGACGGCTTAATTTGTTCCTAAAATAAAGGCAAAAAACCATCATGCATAATAGCGTGGAATGCGGTGTATAAGAGGCCAGGAGGAACACTCTAAGACACATTAATAGCATCGCTATTGAGTGCCCTCCTGGTTTTCCGAGAGATCCAAGCAAATCATTATTAGGGAATGACAATGGCATATTTATTTACATTACATAAATGAAGATGTTTAGAAGGATGTCCCTAAGATTGTTTCTAGAAATCAAGCATGTTTGTAAGAAGATCACTGAGCCCATGTTATCTTTTTGTTGACATTCACATGCTATAACCAACTGAGCATTTTAATGCGGCCATATCATTTGGATGACATTCACATGCTGCATTAAGACTAAGCATTTTCAAGTGGTCATTTATGGTAGTCAGTAGTCTCCTTCCCACAAACAAGCTTGATGGATCAAAATTACATTGTATCATCCAATATTTGAATTTGAAGCAAGGCCTGGTCAAGTAAATGCAATTCAAATGCTATTTAAGCTAAAAATTGTTAAGGCCATCTATGAATAGGAGTCATTACATTTTCAATGAAGATTATTCAATCAGAGAAAGAAAAGAAGAATCCCGGGGGGAACCGACAGTCACAAAAAAAGGCGTACCATAAGGAGGGGGAAAGAAGAAACCCATTGGGAACCTGATAGAAAACACAAAAAGGGGAAAGTTGAAAATAACAGGACAAGAAGAGGACAGTTTGGGTTGAAGGGATTTACTTTACACTGTATTTTGGCAAATGTAGCAATTTATAATTGAACAACTATTTTTGACAAATTAATGTCTACTTTGGGGACTTCTGTAGGCATTTGCGTTTCTTGTAGTATATTCATGTATTTCAGATTGTCGAATAAACATTGAGCATTGACAGTAGGCTGTTAGGATCTCGTTATCCAATTTGTACATTAGTTTTAGTTCTTGCAATTTCAGGATATCATTCACAGTTAGTAGTTTGAACATTTTGACAATAAGCTCTGTGTGAGCATTATATTTAGCTTTCGCAGCTAAACATACCCCTTTCTTCTGCAGTCTAATTTATCAGTTTACACTTGCTCCTCAGACAGGAATGCCATTATTCAAGTATGGAGAAATCAAAGAATTATATATTGTAACTAGAATTATATGACAATAGCGGATGGTGGGGAGTCCAACATAGAGTTTTGTGGGATTAGGAAAATTATAATGACCAAGGCGAAGTATAATTTTTCTGAATCTACAAAACTCCCTGTTGGACGACACACCATCCAGGCAAGAGTAGAAGGACTGGAAACCCGTTACGTTCAAAGGTTCAGTCAGTGTCTCAGATTAGTTCTTAAAAATCGGTGAAATGTAACAACTACATGTGTAATGACCACTAATGACCTCATAAATGACCGTCACATACCTCACTGTGGCACTGAGAGGGTGATTATACACCCTTGTTGCAGTGACCTTGTATTGAAAACCCTCGGAAGTTTACTATATTCCTCAAAAGTTATGATACATTCAGCTAAATTCAGAGATAATACAAGGTTTTAATACTTGATCATTAAAATTCGGAAATATGGTAAATCATATACAATGTAAAAAAAAAAAAAAAAAATCCCCAGGTAAATACATGTATACATAGGTGCATACATTGTACGTGCAACAAGTCCGGTTTTTATTTAAACCAGAGATTGACATATGTATACTGGCCATCATTTTTACCCTATTTGCTGCAATTGATTATTGATTTATGTGAAATTTACACTTAGTTTTACCTAAAAAGATTAAACAATCCAGTGAATTCTGCTCTCATTACCACTGATAGGGGGCTGTCAGTTTTCCTTAAAAATAACAAATTTCGCACCAATTCGCACTTATGAGTTATATGTTGTTTGGATTGTTGATGTTTTATCTTTTTAACTATCCAAAGGACAGCTTCGCCAGAGTCGTCCCATAGAAGTTATGAGAATGTAAACATCAACTGTTTTTGCTTATTTAAATGGACCTTTTAGCTAAATAATTGTTTATTTTGGCTCAGAATAATCATTTTTCCAGGGGGGGGGGGGGGTGGGAGGAGCCAAAATAATCCTCAAATGGAGAGGAATTTAACTCTAAAATTCAATGTATGAATTAAAGGGATTGTTGTTTATATTTTGATGCATGGCAGTAAAAAGGGGTTTTCTAGCAGGAGTCAAA
The DNA here is from genome assembly GCA_932294295.1 of Alitta virens. NCBI lineage: Eukaryota > Metazoa > Annelida > Polychaeta > Phyllodocida > Nereididae > Alitta > Alitta virens. Next base: position 10,625,106 of record OW028577.1, on the reverse strand, counting down.
GAGAGACCAGGGAATCCTTTACCCTCTCCGAGACACTGATTGGATAATAAAAGTGGGGGGTAAAACCGCCAAATTTGAAGAAACATAGGAAATCCAATGCTATTCTAGAGGAGTTAATTACCAGAAAGCCATACAATTATCGAATTATGTGACGAAAAGAGTTTCCACTCCTTCTACTCTTGTCTCCATGCTTATATTCTCCACTGAAGCCATCCAACATACTCTCTAGCCATCTAACATACTCTCCAGCCATGACAATGAAGCATTCTGATTGGCTGCTAGCAGCTGAGTGGAGAATGTAATATTATCATATAGATAATATGTGACATATGTTTGGCTGGGTTTATTCTTGACTTAATTAGCATAATAAAAGCTGATAAACTGTATATCATATCTTAGAGATACTCCAGAATATTTCACCACTGAACCTATCTTTAAATCCTCCAACAATATCGTTTTATCTGGGACTTATCAGCTGCCTAGTGCCTAAGTTATCTTTGTGAATATCTTTAGTTGTATCTTTGCCTGTAATGACGTCGTAAATCCTCACAAGTGAAATACAACTTGTGACGTGGCATAAGACTGGCATGACGTTGCAAATCATCATTCTAATACCATGGAGCCACCAGAACTGGTGGCTCCATGCTAATACTATATTGACGTGGTATGACGCAGCAAATGGCGTTCTGTCCTGTCGAGAGATGGAGCTACGACCACACCGGTCTTGCTATTGTTTAATGACGTCATCCAACTGTAACGTCATCAAATGCACTGATTGACCTTTTGTTGATGACGTCATTGAACAATTGCGAGACCTGTGTGGTCGTAGCTCCATCTCTCGACAGGACAGAACGCCATTACACATTCTCGAACACTAAGTAGGTTTTTGCAATGCGTGCCCATTGATAGTCTCAGTGACACTGCATTTCCCATTTATACATGTTTCTGTACTGATATCACGTTGTCAAGAATATATACTTAATACATAAAGATAATTATTTTCAGTTCTTAACAATTTACTGAGGGTATGCTGCTGCAGCATCCTATGTTTTTATAAATCTTGTAGAGGTCAGTGTTAGCATCTCTAAATGCCCCTTTCAAATCCAGACTTGGTCATTCTGCCACCAAAATGGGATAGGTACAAAGTAACATGGTGTGGACACCAAGTCTTATCTAATGTATACATCTGCCTCAAGACAGCGGGTCATATAAGCTACCTAATAAGCTTATATACACACATTTAGTTTTTTTTTTTTACATTTCAAATAACTGAAATTAGACCAGTTGCACTGAAAAAAATTAAAATACGAAAAGAATATACACGAGTTAGAATGCTCGCCATTGCTTACGCAAGTAGTCCATTTATTGTGCAATTGCAAGTTTGTATTTACAGGAGTTTTATGTCCCTAGTAAAACTGCTACGTCATCGAGCAAAGTGACCTAACTTTACATTTTCTAGAACACCTCAGATAAAAGTAATCAAAGAAGAAGGCGTAATGATATACCAAACAACAACAAAAAACTAAACAAAAAATATATATATATATATATATATTTGCTTAATTATCAATTCAACTATTGATTTTGTATTACGGTTCTTAGTAAGTAATAAATAGGCCAAAACTGCTAACTCACCCAAACTTTAAAAAATTATAGATGCCCAATTTAAATTACATTTATATATTTTATTTCATTATTTAGTGCTTGGGCGAATTCTAACCATGTCAGGGGCAGATGTAGAAAATTGTTCATAGGGGGGGGGGGGGGGGTTGACAAATTAAATGTGCGGGGACCGCTGAATATATTTATTAAAATGTAGGTCAAGGGGGGGGGGTTCAACCCCTAAACCCCCCTCCCTAAATCCGCTACTGCATGTATACTGCAAGATAGCGGCCCTATGTTCTTCTGTCCATGATAAGAGAATCCGCGCTGCTTGACTGGTCACATGACCAAGCTGGGTCAAGTGAATGACAGAGATATAAAGCTTCAATGATGGCTGGGGTTGCGCACAGGGAGTTCCTCAACTTAGAATAACCAACGCTGCTTTCTAAAGCAAGCTATGGCTAATCTTACAAGTTTTGAGAAGTTCTGTGGAGGACCATTTTGGGTGAGTAAAAAAATGTCTTATCTTTTATTTACGATTTGTTTGCATACTTTCTTAATACATGTACTATTTTACTGACCTCCACTGACTATACAATTGTGCAGTATATCACTCAGTATATTTAATGGTCTAACATTGTGATCATATGTACACGAGACATGAGACCTTATCATTTTAGATATCATATGCACATGCATTCTGTGTATGAATGAAATATAAATATCATGTTACAATTTCCATGGTGGGTCAGTTGAAAGGTATTTGGTGTCAAAGGCTCCACTGAAATTTCCATGTAGCTTCTCTACTTAAAAAATTGTGGCCCAGTTTTAATTTTTCAATGTGAATGTTCCATAAAATGTTCTGAATATCACGTTAAGAATATACAACGCATTTAATTTCTCAAGCCAATTAACCTTGCTAATGTTTCAATTAGTTTCAAATTGAGGTGTGAATGATCCCTGTTTAGATGCTAACAAGTATATGGTGTTCTGTGTAATCTGCAACTGCTTCTAGGGATTATAACTAAATGTTGACTTGGCTTAAACATCAGAGAATAGCATGAAGTAGGTTGTGCAATCAGAACAATTAAATCTGATAATTGTGATAATCACATTGACATTTCTACAGCCCAATATACACATCAGTGATACTGCTATTTGTTCAATTCAGTGTGCAGTTCTTCTTAGTTCCATGGTGATAATAGCCAGAGATAAAATTTTATCGCTCAAGCATTGGGATCAAAAATGTAAATATAACAATGAGATAAGTGGGTTAGGAAGACATAAACTTCAATTCTAAGGTCTTCAAGTGTTTTTTCAACCAATTGCTCTGTCCGATATGTCTTTTTAAAACTATATAATTTATAGTAACGTACAGCCCTTTCATTTTCGGTTTTCTAATTTCCAGGTCAACCCTAAGGTTTATATAAAAATAAAAATAAACTTACATATACAGACTATTATGTCCTAGAAAATTAAAAAAAATATATTAATCATTTGAATCTTTTTCTTTTATGGAAATCTATGCTTCACGTGACATGTCCCACATTTGAAATAAGAAAGAGGCACAAGTAAAAATAGAACTGGCTCATATCACTTTTTTCCGGGTGAATTGTGCTCAAGAGGTGTAAAATATGCATTCTTGTCATTTCAGGACACAAAACATAAACATATAGGCCAAAATATTTATAATATGTTTTTGGATGTATGTGTATTGCACGATGCAATCCATTTATGTTTGGTACCATTAACAGGCATAAACACGATTTCACCCAAACTGTTAAACTTATTACATAGTCTATTGTCTGGGATTTCTGATGTCGGTCATACGTTTCCAAGATTAGATGCTACGTTTCCAATGTGATGCAACCCAACAAATTGTTTACACAGAAATATGAAATTTTAACCACAGGCTTTTAATTGTGAAAAATAAAAAATAGAAATTCTGACATGGCTGACTACTTTCCCTTGATTCAGTCAACCATAGCAAGATCTTTGACCCAATTAATTATTGGCAGGCAGCAAAACAGAAATAACAGTTCCTAGATAGTTAGTTCCTAAATGTTTTGAACCTAGTTCCTAGATAGTTCCTAGATAGTTCCTAGATAGTTCCTGCATAATTCATTCATAGTTCCTCCATAGTTCCTACATATTTCCTTCATAGTTCCTACATAGTTCCAACATAGTTCCTACATAGTAATTAGTTCCTACACTGTTCATACTTAGTTTCTGTATTTAGTTCTTAGTTAGTTCCTAGCTATAATTCCTAGTTCTAGTTCCTAGACAGTTCCTAGACACTTCCTAATTTATAATTAGTCCCCTAGATACCACTTGAAAGTTAAAGCCATGGGCTAGCCATTGAATAAACTGTATTGGCTACTGTCATCTATATACCCAGTTCCTAGACATTTATTTCATATTTTCCATCATAAAAGAACATTCTCTGACATACAAATGTCTAGGAACTGGATAGTTTTCTAAGCAGTAACAATTAATGTTTGGTAAAAATCAATAGCTAAGGGAATATGCTCCAATGAATAGACTATCTTCTGTATGTTACTATCCTATATACCCAGTTACTAGACATTTATTTCATATTTTCCATCATAAAAGAACATTCTCTGACATACAAATGTCTAGGAACTGGATAGTTTTCTAAGCAGTAAAAATTAATGATTGGTAAGAATCAATAGCTGAGGGAATAGGCTATCCAATGCATAGAATATCTTCTATATGCTACTATTCTATATACCCAGTTCCTAGACATTTTTGTCATATTTTCCTTAATAGAAATATATTCTCTGACATACAAACGCTTGACATATAACGCTTGCACTCACAGTGATCAGCTCAATGCTTTATGCCGACACAATGAAGTTGTCATGGTCAATGTAATATAAATCCTCCCCCCCCCCCCTTGACAAAAAAAAAAGAAACTAGAAATAAAACTAAGTGTCCTTAAATCACATCAAAAATACTGTTTACTGTTATAATGATACGCCATGCAATTATGCATAGGTGAGGTTTATTGCCAAAACATTATGGGACCAGATCTGGTAAATGAGAACATCACAGCATTCCATTAACTAAGGTTTAATAAAAAAAATTGTTTTATGTAATAATATATATTTATTGGAGGATGATTTATACCAAAGTTGCATGGGCGACCGATAAAAATTTACGAATATGTGCGCTGTCTTAATTGGTTCTAGCCAGTTTTTTACCTTGTTAAATAATGGCTAGAACATGTTCAACCTAACCGTTTTTTGTGAGAAAGTTTTGATAATGTATATTCTAATAGAACATATGCTTGTCAGCAGCATTCATCTATTTGAAAATATAGCTAACTAACTAACTATTTGCTATTGTAGCAGTTGCTCTTCGCAATAAAACTAAGAGAATTTCACTGTGAGAGGACATCATACTAACATACTAACTGACCATCATTCTGAGTCATATTTGTCCCAATATTTTAGATTCAGTAGTGCCAATACGTAATTTTAGGCGGTCTAAACATTTTTACACCATGCATGGGTCATGCTCTGACTTAATATAATAAATTTCTGCATGTGCATACAGTTAGTTTCATAAAATACGGTCGACTCTAGGTGTCTGTAGCGACCTGTACCTGGCTGTGGTCTAGACATGCTAAAGCCAGCTGCTTCTGTCCACTTCTATAGCTAATAATCGGCTAACATCTAATACCAGATAAATATAAACATTGGAAAATTAAGAAATTAATTTAATATATCATAAATATCTACTTTTAGATCCGGTTTTGAGTAGCCAGCTATGACAGCTTTGTCTAGATTCAATTTGATGGGCCGTTTTTTATGAAACTAACTGTACCTTAAAGCATGGGCCCCGTGTTAGGGGGGGGGCAGGGGGACAGGGGGACAAGTCCCCCCCCCCCCCACTTTTTTTGTACCAACATAACGATTTGACTGTTGGTGTCCAGAATAAAGGTCAATATGTCCCCCCCACATTTTGAAATGAAACGGGGCCCCTGCCTTAAAGGACACTGTTATCAAATTCAGTGACTGTGTTTCTCATGTTCTGCTCAGGTATTGCATGTTTCAACCTGCTTAGTCACTCTGCTAACGGGGAGAAATTACTATAATTAAAAGGGCACACTCGATTCCGCCACTGTTGAGATAGATGTAATAGTTAACTCCCGACTATGTTCATGTTCATTTTTGATAAAAATAAAGAAATCTTTAGTAAAAAAAAAAAATATATATATATATATATATGAGGGATATGACTAACTTACACTTCACTAGACATATTTACTAATTTGTTTGATTGTTGGAGTGTTTAACTGCTCTTATTATGCAAGTAAGGAACTGTTTGAACTCACGAGGGAGTTAACAAACATTTTGGTAGGTTATTACCCGCTCAGAACAATAGGATAACTATCTAGGGGGAGTATTACTGCACTTATTTGCCCACTGATAGCAGTTGGACAAGGGTAAACTATGGATTTTCAGATTCAGCTATTCTCTTATGTGTAAGAATCCCACTAGGTTGCCTTTTAGCCTTTGAAAAACTTCATGCCACAGAACAAAATCTTTATGTCTGTGAAAGGTAGTGAATGGCGCACACAAACCAACTATGACTATGGGATTTCAGTAACCAAGGATCCATCCGTTTACCAAAGGCAAATAGTTCTTGGCATACTTGTTTTCACTGGCACAAGTATGAATCTACCCTTTTGGGGTAACTTGAGCTTCATCTTGTACAATGCTTTGTTTGTTTAACGTGAACGATTTTGGAGCAGTCTGTGTGAGAAATGCAAAAAAAAAAGGGGGGGGGGGGGCGGGGAGAACAGTAATATAGTGTAGACATCATATGCCTCAAAAGCCACTGAAAACACATCGTACAAACAGCAGTTGCAGTACTGTCAATTGCTTGTATTTCTCACTGGGTTATTGCATGGCTCTAAAAAATACATTCTAAGATGAACTGAAAGAAATTGGGAGCAGTGTTTGCTGAACTGAGACCAGAAAGACTACGCTTAGCTGCTTAGGATGTGGACACATTTACCCCGTGTGTGGAACCTTTCACTTGCCATATGCAGCATAGACACTGAGTACAAGACAACTGCCAGCCCATCCAAATGAGACGTAGCAATTGAACCAATGACCTATATGTCAGACAGTGGCGTAGCTAGGGTTAGCAGAGTGGGGGAGCAATCAGGGGGGCACAATGTTTTTTTTTTTTTTGGGGGGGGGGGGGGGGCACCTAGATCATTTTCATGTCACTGTGTTAAGAGGCTGAACTTTTGTGAGCCAATCTGGGGGGGGGGGGGGGCACCTGGGGGGGGGCACAGCTTTTAAGTGGGGGGGTGCCCCCCAGGCCCCCCATAGCTACGCCACTGATGCCAGATCAATGTGTTATATGGCCATATATAATATGAATAAATAAGCCTTTTACTAGTTAAAAAGTAAGTCGGTCCTTTCTCTGTTTCTAGGACCTCAACCTGACATGGTACACAGCACAACCAGACCTGACACCATGTTTCCAAAACACAATCTTAGTGTGGGTGCCATGTGCCTTTTTATGGATAATTCTGCCGTTCTATATATACTACTTAAGCAATGTACAGGGACCTGGAAACCGGGTTAATAAGCTCAACACTTCTAAAACTGTAAGTAAAATATACATTTCACAATGAATTATGTCAATTTGTGTAACTAAACAAATGCAAAATGTTATATTAAACTGATTGTAAATAATGTTAAACTAGTTTTATCAATTATTATCTGATTATTATTTTAGGACTCAAACTTTTCTTCAATAGCTTGTAACAGTGTAGCTTATAGTAATATTTGTATCAGAGAATCTAATTTCAAGTACCTAATAGTATGTTCACCAGGGCGAATAACAACAAATACAGTTTATTCTCAGATAGCATTCCAAATCGGGACAGCGTCATTTCTACATCGTTTCGACGTCGCCGACATCACGCTGACGTCGATACAATTTGGAATGCTATCTGGGTAGTGTACGTAAGAAGTCATATATAATATCTTGACAATGTTTTCACTATATTTACTATTTATTTCAACACCATCCTGTATTGCAGTTGTTAGGTGTACTCCTAGTTTGTGTATCAGGATTGAATCTGATCAAAGCAGGCAGCGATTATGGGCAAGACAGTGAAAATCAAGCACTAGCTACAATAGTCAGCCCAGCTGTATTAACAGTTACACTGGTAAGACATTTAATTTTATCTATAGCGAATTAAATTTATTTCGTGTATGTTCTTGAAATAAAACATCTGCGACTGTTCTTTTCCTTTTTCAGTTATTAGCTACAATACTTGTGCAAGTCGAAAGAACAAAAGGGTTTATTACTTCCGGGGTGCTATTCCTCTTCTGGTTTTTGTTAACTATAGCAGGAATAGTACCTTTCTACTCAAATGTTTTACAAGCCCTTCGTCCGGTAAGTTTTTTCATCAAATTTAATATTATTTCTAAATTTGACATATATGACAAACCCTAAAGACCTAACCTTATTTGATGTTTTGATAAATCTGAGCAAGATCATAGGGTAATATTGTACATTATAATATTTGATCTTTTGATAAATCTGAGCAAGATCATAGGGTAATATTGTACATTATAATAAATACACCAGTAGTAATGTTCCAAGTCTGTACTCATACAAATGAAAAGTTAATATAGAGGAGAGGCTACCAATTATCAGTCCAAGCTTGGTACTAAAGAACAGCTTATACCATTGAGAATCTGGAATTATTACATTTCCAATTTTAATAAACATGTAAAAAATAATTAAGTGGAGATTATAGATATTTCCAACACATTTCTGTGATATGAGTAAACAGCATTCACTAATGAATGCTTTTGTTCAATTCTATTTCAGGAGGGCATAGAAAACTTTTTCTATTTTGTCACATTTTATATTTATTATGGACTTGTATTGGTGCAACTTATTCTTTCCTGCATTGTTGATGAGAATCCCATACCTCCAGATGATCCTACTAAGGTTTGTTCAATTCATTCCAATTCAATTCCTTACAAAAATACTAATGTTAGAAATACACAACTTAACAAATACATTGCAATAACTGCACAGCGAATTTCTTCCACAATTTTCAATAAGTATTATAATTTAATTTGTATAGTATAATTGGGTGTTAACATGACGTTAAATTTGTTGCAGAAACCTTGTCCAGAAATCGAAGCTTCATTTTTGTCCCGTATGATATATTGGTGGCTCAATGGGTAAGCTGAGACTTTCATATAATTCTGCCCTTTACAGTATGAGGATTATGCATCTTTCACACTTTTTTTATTCTACTTTCAGCTTGGTGTTGACTGGGTATCGTGAAGGATTAAAGGAGTCAAACATCTGGGGTCTCCATCATAGAGACAAAACGGCCACTAATGCTCCAATGTTTGAAAGAGCCTGGGAAGAAGAGTTACAAAGATGTAAATGGTAACTAGACAAAACGTTCTACTTAGTTTCTATTGAAAGCATCAGTACATCGGTATTAACTTTTTCCATAAAACAAATCTCCAAACTTCTTTCAAAGTTCTTTGAAAATTTGGTGTCCGTCAAACTGGAGGAAAGCGAAAAAGTGGGCATGCCCAGTAAGAAATCGTAACACATGGGAAACCATATATGTCTAGAAGTTATTAAGTTTCCATCTCTTAATTTCCAGCAGAAGCAAACATCTACGAGTTCTCAATGATCAGTACTTGGGAGTAATATTAGAAATTGTCGTTCGGATGAGACGTTAAATTGGTGGTCCCTTGTACTCAGTTTCTATGCTGAGGCAAGTAAAAGATCCAACACATGCGTGGACTCCTCCTCTCTCACCCCATCAATCAACCCTCGATAGCGGCATTGCCTTAGAGGACTGCACTTTTCACATCTATCTGTCTATCTATCTATCTATCTATCGTATAGGAGTAATATTAGCTATCGTATAACAAGATATTTTAACACTGTTCATTTCGCACTACAGGCACAACAGCAAATCAAAGGGTGACTCTTCCAGTCCTAATGGGGGTTACCAGTCTTTCAACAACAGCCACAAGAAGAAGAGGAAAATAAGTACAGTGAAACTTAATGCAGATGAACATACACCTTTGATGGACGGAGGAAGTGTTACCATGGATTATGAAGAACCAGACAGCAGAAACCGGAAAGAGCCATCAATGGTCAAAGTCCTAGCCAAGGTCTATGGGACCACTTTGTTGAGAGCTCATCTGTGCAAACTGGTCTATGATATTCTCACTTTTGCTGGACCTTTACTCCAAAAGTAAGTTTTTGCTCGTTGCATGGCATTTTGACCTTTCAAAAGATTATGTTCCAAAGTATCTTTAATAGAATTAGAGTACAATATCGCTATTTATCTCATTTTTGCACAACTCAAACCAAAATCCAAAGAATATTTTCATTAAATTAATTATTTATTCTGTCTATAATCAATGATAAATTTGCCTAACTTGAATAACTGTAATTCCAACTGCAATTCCATGCAAATTACACACCCTTTAATATGATCTTAGTAGGAGGGCTTTTTTTTTTTGCTCACAGTCAAACCGTGGAAACAAGAGTCTTGTTCTTCTTTCCACTGTCAGACTTAATTTACTAAGATAAAATCTTAATCCTTGTACAACCCTCCTTAATTGCATCAGGTCTCAGTAAAAAATGCTCATTATGCTAATTTGTTTTCCTCTTACTTTACAGTCAATTAATTGACTTCACTGAGGCACCAGAAGAGTACCAATGGAAAGGCTACATGTTTGCCAGTCTCTTCTTTATCAGTGGAGTAATCCAATCAATCTTCTTCCATCAGTTATTCCATGTTGGAATGACTCTGGGCATGAGAGTGAAAGCTGCAGTGATTGCTTCGGTTTACAAGAAGGTACTGTGCAACTTGTTGTATTAATCTTAGTGCTGTAACATAAGTACATCTGCAAAAGCTATGGCATTCTCCATTTTGATGGACACACTACTAATGGACATATAATACTACTCTACCATTAAGTTTATTCCAGTTGTTCAACATGTGACACAATTTTCTGCCAAACTGTCCATTCACATTTTGGGCAATGCCATCACAAGATTCTAGGACAGACTATTATGTTTTTTTTTGTTTTTGTTTTTCTTCTATTGCCAATTTAGGCTCTCACAATGAGTAATGAAGCCCGTAAGGATGTCACAGTTGGTGAGATTGTCAATATCATGTCCGTGGATGCTCAGCGCCTGCAGGATGTGGCTGGTTATCTTTGGATGATCTGGTCATCCCCTCTGCAAATTGTCATTGCCGTTTACATGTTGTGGGGCATTGTAGGACCATCAGTGCTGGCTGGTCTTGCTGTGATGATTCTCCTGATTCCCATCAATGGAGTACTTGCTACAATCCAGAGAAACCTGCAGGTAAATCAAAACATAGGCTGCGATGCAGCAAAACACTTTGGTGATAACAATAACCATCTTCGAACTTTGTTTTCGCTGAGGGTTAAAAAAAATTCTGCATCATTGGTATAAAACCAAAATATCTTTAATAAATAGGGAAAAGAAAATTCTCTTCCACAGTTTGTTGCGTAGTATGTGATCGATGTTTCTTATTCTTTCAGATTGCTCAAATGAAACAAAAAGACCAAAGGATAAAACTTATGAATGAAGTCTTAAATGGAATGAAGGTAGGTACTTATTTACTTAAAACAAGTCGTACACTTTTACTGCAATATCTTAGTCTGGGAAACTGAATGTTTACATCCCTTCATCTAGGTGCTGAAATTGTATGCATGGGAGATTTCCTTCAAAGAAAAGATCAATGAAATTAGAAACATGGAGCTAACAACACTCAGGAAATATTCCTACATTGGAGCAGTAGGAACCTTCACATGGACTTGTGCTCCTTTTCTTGTAACCTTGGCCACATTTGCATCATATGTCTTGTCCGGTCACAATTTGGATGCGAAAACAGCGTTTGTGTCTTTGTCACTTTTCAACATTCTCCGTTTCCCCATAAACCTTCTGCCAATGATGGTGTCATACATTGTTACGGTACGTTAGGCTGCCTGTATTTGTACAACAGTTATATTCTCTTTTGATGTGGAGTATACATAAGATATCAATCCATCCATTCCAGGCTAGTGTATCTATTGGTCGAATAAACAAGTTTTTGTGTACTGGAGATCTCGATTCATCAAATGTCACCCACGACTACAGTGCAGACAATCCAATTCAAATCAAACGTGGTACATTTGCCTGGGGAACAACTGATGATGATCTGATTACTCTCAGGGGGTAAGAAATACTTCCTTCCTGCATTATAGAATTTTTTACACGCAACTTTAAGGAGTTCCTTGTTAAGATTGCTTCTTTTGATTCTAACAATTGTAGAATAAACATAACCGTCAAAGATGGAGAGCTTTTGGCAGTCGTTGGTCAGGTGGGAAGTGGAAAGTCATCCTTGGTGTCAGCAATTCTTGGAGAGATGGAGAAAATTGAAGGATCTGTTAATGTCAGGGTAAGTGAGATCATCTTGAAATCCTTAGTACATAAATCTGTTGAACCAATCCTAGCTGACCAATTTGACAGTGTCACAAAACTTTCTGGTAGCTGGTGAGACCACTCAATTTGGAAATGTGTGCCTTGGTTTACTTACCCTCTCATTTCAATCACAGTGACTTACTCGTGCTACTACTTCTTCATGTTTAATTCATGTAATTTTTCAGGGCAGTATAGCTTATGTTGCCCAACAAGCCTGGATTCAGAATGCCACCCTGAGGGATAACATCCTTTTCGGAAAGTCATATGATGCCAAGAAATATGATGAAGTCCTGGAAGTGTGTGCTTTGAAACCAGATTTGGAAATATTAACTGCTGGGGACATGACTGAAATTGGTGAAAAGGTAAATGACAATATTCTCTTCTTTCTATTCTGGAGATGTTCATAATAATGGAAATTCATATCTAGCCACTTGAGGCTCTAATCTCATGTGTACTTTACAGGGAATCAACTTGTCAGGAGGTCAGAAGCAAAGAGTTTCTCTTGCAAGAGCAGTTTATGCTGACTGTGACATTTATCTTCTGGATGATCCATTATCTGCAGTGGATTCTCACGTTGGTAAACACATCATGGACAAAGTGATAGGACCCACAGGTCTGCTCAAGAAAAAGGTAATTAAGACAAACAGCCTGAAAAGACGTGCCTAATGCAAAACTCTCACACCTTACAAATTAAATTAACATCCAAGGAACTATTGTCTAGGGTGCAATTTACACTGAATGTCTCAATTTGGGTATCAAGCAATTAACACGGGCAGATGGTCCTACCATTGATCACGTCAGGTAAATGTGATGTCATAATTATGTTAGCAATGGTTTGCTCCCTCTGTTAGTAATCAGAAGCCCACTGTGCTGTTTTAAAACAATTATGATATAGTGTCAAGTTGAGTAACTGATTGGAAACCTTTATACACTCCAGACTAGGGTATTGGTAACCCATGGCTTGCACTGGTTACCCCAGTGTGACATTGTCGCAGTATTGGTTGCCGGTGAAATTAGCGAGTATGGGTCATATGAGGATCTTCTTAATGAGAATGGAGCTCTGGCTCAGTTCATCAAGCAGTACTTAATTAAAGCTGTTGAAGAGGAGGAGGAGGAGGAACTGGATCCTGAAGGTTAGGGAAATATCTACTAACTGCAGTGGGGAAAAGTAGTATCCATGAAACTACCATTGCAGTGTTTTGACAAAAAAAAGAGATCATTGTGCTTATCCAATGTGTATCATTTGATGCCTAGAAATTACAATATTTGTAGATTTTATTTCACCACAGGAGTCTCAATGAACAGCACTGTAAGTACCAATGTAACTGTTTCAGTGCTGGAAGCCAGAAGACAGTTGCTTCAAAAGATGGAGTCAATTTCTGGAGATAGTACTGTGGGAGCATTGCTCAGACAACTGTCAACAACATCAGGTCAATCTGACAGTGACCATGGCTCTCCAGACCCTACTAGACAAAGGTAGGTGAAATTATTTTATGTTGATGTGTCCTTCCTTAGTTATATTATTTATTCCCATATAGCATGTCACATCTGCTTGACCGCGGGTCAGTCATCGACCACTACAGTTCAACATCCAGTCGACCTGGCATCGTATGGTCTCCTCACATAATTGTAATTTGATCTCTTTTTTGTTTGCAGGAAATTATCTCGCAGGCAAAGCTCGTCCAAAGGACCAGAGAGGAAGATGTCCAGGAAGATCACCACAGTTCAAGAACCTGACCTGAAGCAGTTGGATAAGAAGGAAGGCGAAAAACTCATCCAAGACGAGAAGTCTGAAACTGGCGAGGTTCGATTATGATCACCTTACATATGCAATATATAGCCTTTTGTAGAATGTATTACAACTTAATTAATGTTTACCTATCCTACCGCAGGTGAAGCTGGCTGTATTCATTGAGTACGCAAAGGCCCTTGGAGCCCTACTTGCCTTAGGCCTCATGGTGGTCTTCTTGCTCTACCAACTTAGTTCAGTGGCATCCAACCTATGGCTTAGTGCCTGGACTGAAGATGAAACTCTCAGGACAGCCCCAGTCAACAGTTCTGAATATACTGCTGCCCAGAATAAGTATCTAGGAGTTTATGGTGCTCTGGGTGGAATACAAGGTGAGTTCCATTAAGTTGGTTTGTATCATACTATAAACATGTATCTTACTATGTCACAGGGTAATGCTATCAAAAAAATTTCGATTAACATGATGGTGATGTCACTTTTCGTCTGTAAAATGTATTCATATTTATTATCTCATCTTGCAGCTCTTTTTGTACTGGTGTATGCCATCATCGCGGCCATAAGTATGGTTCGTGCATCAGGACAACTGCATTCAAAGATGCTGACCAATATCCTTCACTCTCCCATGGCTTTCTTTGATACCACTCCCATTGGGCGAATCCTTAACAGATTCTCCAGAGACATAGAAACAATCGACAACATTTTGCCAAACTTGATTCGCAGTTGGCTCAATACTTTCTTCACTGTCATCAGTACCATTGCGGTCATCAGCTACAGTACACCCATCTTCTTGTCCGTCGTTGTGCCCATCTTTCTGCTCTACTATTTCGTACAGGTACTGAAAATCAACCTTGTTTATTTGCTAATTTTATTTTTATTTTCACACTGAAGTTTGCCTTTATTCCTGTACTTAATTGGAAGTATTGTGACAGCAGGTTGTGGTCTTGCTATAATCACCAATCCTTCGGGTAATTTCAGCGATTCTATATCCCTACTTCACGACAGTTGAAACGTATTGAATCCACAACCAGGTCACCCATCTACACCCATTTCAGTGAGACCATTACTGGGGCTAGCACTATCAGAGCTTATGGTGCACAGAATAATTTCGTTGCCAAGAGTGACCTTCTTGTAGACAACAATTTAATCTACTACTTCGCAAGTATCGCATCAAACAGGTATGTGAATCTTTGAAAGGTACTGAAGCACAGTATAGTAAAAAAGACTAATCGTTTGCTAGCTTCAATATATATCTATGTATATATCCATACACATACGTTACTCAGTGTTATGCAAATATCAACTTTCTCTTCAGATGGCTTGGATTTAGACTCGAGTTTTTAGGAGCGATAGTGGTACTCGCAGCTGCCCTCTTTGCAGTCATTGGCAAAAGTAGCTTGACTGGTGGATTGGTTGGTCTTTCAATTTCATATGCTCTGCAGGTGGGTGAGAAGGTCAAACTGACAAGGTTGCGTTGTAGCCAGGATTAATAACAATACATACTTACAAGCGTGTTGATAAGTGTGATACTATAGCACACTCTGGGTAATTTTGTTCCTTTTTCATACACTGCAGGTGACACAGTCATTGAACTGGATGGTGCGAATGACAAGTGACCTTGAGACCAATGTGGTATCCGTGGAGAGAATCAAAGAGTATTCAGAGACTGAAAGAGAGGTATCATTGAAATTATACTAATCTAGTGATTACATATATATAGCAGTTAGACCTGCCATAGGATTCAAGCTTTAATGTTTCATCATTTTCTTTCCAGTCTTCATGGTATATTGATGAGACAAAGCCACCAAGAGTATGGCCACAAGAAGGAAAGGTATCCTTCGATGATTACCAAACACGATATCGCCCAGGCCTTGACCTTGTCCTCCGAGGAATTAGTGTTGACATTGTTGGAGGTGAAAAGGTACGTTCTTTAAATTCTGCAAGGTAAATGCTCAAGGCAGAGGCTGCAGATCAGTCTCTACAAGAGGTTTCAAAATTAAGCGCAGGACTGTTAGGAGCTCCTCTCTCTTTACTCTGCCTCTCTCTCCCTCTCCCCGAAGAGGCGCCTCTGCTCATTTTGTTTGATAAATTTTCATTACCTTGAATAAATTTCTATTTAAATACAATGATGTTGTAGAGAATGACAATGACATTTGTTTTCCTAGGTTGGTATTGTGGGTCGCACTGGAGCTGGCAAGTCCTCCTTGACCCTCGCTCTCTTCAGGATAATTGAAGCTTCTGGGGGAAGAATAGTTATCGATGGCCACGAGATTTCAGAGCTTGGTTTACATCAGCTGCGCTCAAAGCTGACAATTCTTCCACAAGTAAGTCTTTGTGAACTTGGCATACATACGTAGGTACATATATATATATTTATATATCATTACATGTTGGCTTCATGGAGGCTAAACACAGTGTACATGGTGCACCAAAATTCTACATTTCATAAGTGTTCAAATCATGGAGTTAATTCATATCAGGGATGAGTTGTGTGAAGACTTTAGTCTCAGTAAAAAAGATATCTGTGATATAATAGAACATTTAGCCACAAATTGATTATCTGGGGTTTTTGCTACCCTCTTTTTTTCTTTTTTTTTTGGTGCGAATCATTGTTTTTAAATATTTTGTTTTTGTTATTAATCTTGAATTTTATACTGTATATTTTATACGAATAAAGCTTATAATAACAACTTGATAGTTGCATAGCAAATGTACAGAAGGATACGATAAGATAATTTACCTATTAATGGAGCACAACACTTGACAAGAATTACAAGAGGCTAATAGAAGCCTTTGGTGTAATTACCTTAGAAAGGAAATAATTGAGTTAAAATAATAAACTAGGTAAAACAAATAGAAATAAACAATAGTTTTCTTGTAGAAAAATCAAGTATTTTTCATTGTATTGTCTGACACCTCAAATAAATTGTTTAATCATGATCAGACTCCAGCAGATCAGAGCTCAGGTGGTCTGCATGAGCATTAACAAAGGCATGCTACAGTTTGTAAGTTTTACTGAAACGTTGCATGAATAATTAATAAATATTTATTGACCTTTGTTGCTAACTTTTTGCTGTTTTTGTCTAAAACACAGTTGTAATGTGGAAAACTGCAATATCTATTTACATATTGAATTAATGTTTAAAGAAGATGTTGCATGCCGAACAAAATGTAAAAATAAATATAAGAAACATTAGTAATTTCGTGTGAACATTATCATTTGATTATGTTCATTCATGGTTTACAATTTACCCATTTTGTTACAAATTGTAATATAAAATACATATTCATTGGTTAGAATAAACATATGTTTCAGTTAGCAGTAAATCACAATTTCACACAGTAAGGTAATAAGCCACCGTAAGCAGCCATAAGCTGGTAACAGTTGGTAGAGTGAAAATTGCACTTGATGAGTCATTGCTGAAGTTTAAGCTCCCTTGATGACTCTTACTGGCATTCATGGCCTGGTTTTTTTTAACCTTGTCACTTATGACAAGGATTAGCAGCAGCGACACCACCTGGTCTAGTGATAGAAAACTCCGGTAACAGTGATTGACCTTTCAATTACCCAAGATGAGTCACAAGTACCTAATGAGTCACCATGAGATAGACCAGTTATAGTAAAACATATAGTAGTGTGACTCTGAATGATTCATCAATGCAGTTTTTAGTGGAAGACAGAAAAAGTTTACAGATCACTTCTACCAACTCTAACGTCATACATTATGTGGAAACTAGATGATGAATGAGCAGGTTATCCCCTTAGTTTAATTACATTGATTCTGTCAAAACAGTGTCTGTTAAGGTGTGATTCAATTTTTCAGGACCCAGTCCTCTTTTCTGGATCACTAAGAATGAATTTGGATCCATTTGACCAATACAGTGATGTCCAAATATGGACAGCACTTGAACTTGCTCATCTCAAGGACTTTGTCTCTTCACTACCAGCAGGGCTATTGTATGAGTGTGGTGAAGGTGGCCAAAATTTAAGGTGAGTTGTCAAAAGCTCATGATAGCAGTAAATCACATTTCATTGACTTAGCAGTACCATGTATTTAAGTATCCTTCAATTTCAGTGTTGGTCAACGACAGCTGGTTTGTTTGGCACGTGCCTTGCTGAGAAAGACTAAGATTTTGATCTTAGATGAAGCCACTGCAGCCGTTGACTTGGAAACTGATGAACTCATCCAGGCAACCATCAGACAAGAATTTGCGGATTGCACCATTCTTACCATTGCTCATAGACTCAACACTATCATGGACAGTGACAGGTGAGTAACAGTTCTTTTGCCAGCAGATCTGAGAAAGGGATGCTCAACTACTTCAAATATACTTTTTAAAAAGGGGAAGGTGAAGCAGAAATGGGAGGCGAGCTGAGAGACAGTGTACGTGCGTAAATAAGGTCTCACAGTGAGATATTCGTTGAAGAGCGCAAGGTCGTCAATACGCTGCTCAGGAGAAACACCACTACTCCACTCCCAGCTATCAGAGCTGGCTTTATCAACAGGTCATTTTTCACCTTATAGCCTGCAACTGTTGAACAGGTCACTAAGCTCATAACTGCCAATAAGAGCTGTGATCTGGATCCACTTTCTATATCCTTTGCGAAGAAAGAAGTCGCGCCACTCAGCCATAGCAACCTGTTTGAGCCATTCCAGGCGGCATATTGCCAGAAACGCCAGTGACAGAGCACTACTTTATGTGCCTAATGATGCAGTCGGTCAACAGAAGGCCGTCCTGCTGGTGTTGCCGGCTTTATCTGCAGCCCTCCACGCCATTAACCATAGCTGCCTTCTCTAGACTCTCAATCACCTCGGTATTAGTAGTACAGCACTCCCAATGGTTCCTGTTGTAACTGAGTGCGAGGTCCCTGGTCATCAGGGTCAAAGGGACTAAGTCTGATGCCTCCAGGCTTGATTGTTGCATATTTCAGGGATTGGTCCAAGGACAGATCCTGTTCACCATCTACACATCATCCTTGGGGACCCAACCTCATAGATTACTACTTGTATGCAGATGACAGCGAGCTGTATCTCATTTTTATATCTGGCGTCTAGACCTATCACACAATATAACTGTGACTTATATTACCTTTATCAATGCCAAAAATTTATTACGAGCAGTCTCTCTAATCTCTGAGAGAGATTAGGTCAAATGCAAGACTGACAGGAGATTGGGATCTGTAACATATATAAATGTTTTCACAGGTTGCTTTGGTGAAAATTTGAAAAGAAAACAAAGAATCTCTTTAAAAGATATATATGAAATCTTAAGACTGCATATATTATGTAATTATTTTGTAAATAATGTCAGATGAAGAAAAGATACTTTGTCTAAATTTCTACTATCCTGACGATTACAACATCATGATAATTCACACAAATGAGCTCTACAGTGATCATAGCAGGACCTTGTGTGTACTTATGTTCCATCCAGAAATCTGATATACCATTCATTTTTAGGGTGGCTGGCCCACGACCATGTCTGCTCCTAGTCTCAATGTATTGAAGTCAAAACACAAGAGCTACCTCTATAACTTGTTGCAATACAAATGATATCATATGTGAGCCATAATGACAGCAGAACATAACAGTAACTCACAAGCCTGAGATGCTGTGCACTGATATAAATTTTACTGCAATTAATGTATTTAACCTTCATGTTTTTGTGTTTCAGAGTAATTGTTTTGGACACGGGGAAGATAGCTGAAATTGGTCCTCCGTCAGATTTATTAAAAGACAAAAGGTCAATATTCTACGGCATGGCAAAGGATGCTGGACTTGTATGAGTGATTTAAATCCAGAAAATGTGTGACTAATGTTTGGTTAGTTTGTATACCATGTATCTTACTTGAAGGAACAGTTTTCCTGTTCCAGATTTATGCATAAGTGTGGATGGACATAACTGTTGAGTTTTGCTGTTTCTTTTGCATGGGTATTCGATGACTATTCGTGTGTTGATATTACAAGGATTTTGTAAAAGTATATCATTTTGTTGTTAGATGTAGGATTGACCATGGTTGGACTTCAGTCAACTGCAGACGATTTTGTATTCAGCTAGATAATTATGCAGTTACAAATTTAATGTATTTTGTTTTTGTTTTCAAATAAGAAATTAGTTGTTGCAGAAGAAAATGCAACTATTTACTATTAGTGAGCTACATGTCTCTCACATGAAACTGCGCCAAATGTTCATAATTGGTATGACCTTTAAAAGATAAATTGAACATTATGCAGATTGTATGCATTCTTTGCTGTTTCTATTGTTAATGGTTTTTCATGTTGTATTATTATTACTATTTCATGTAAGATGTATCGAATTTTATATTTTGTACTTTTGAGACCTTTGAGCAAATAGCTACATTAAACGCATATATATGTTTATGTACTGTATTATACTAAAGTTATCACCATGTATTTTTACCAAATGTGAAGAAATACTGTACTTAAACCATAAATGTGATTTCTTTAAATGAATTGTGTTTGATGTTAGTCATGTTGTCTTCAATGTATCTTGTGCAAGTAACCTGTCGATATCATTCTTGTAGAGTATGCCTTTGACAGCAAATATCAGTTATGACAGACTCCTGCAAAATTTCTTGTGTGTATTAACGTAACATTGGTCTGCCCATCTTCATGCCACATTCATATAATTAAAACCATTTTGCATGTTATCACATTTGAAAGTTGAGGAATGGGGGAGGGGGGTGCACCGTTTCTGTGAAATGACCAATAGTATGTCTAAAGTCTACAACTTAATGACATTTTTTAGCACGGAGTTGTTATTTAGGGTTGGGGTCATGAAACGTTTATTTTCCTTGGGGTAATTACCCTATGATGGGGTAAAATGCCATAATTTCAATTTGAGTGATCAGATTTGCGTCGAATTTGGTTTGTATACTCTACAGTTACAGGGTGTTAGCATGTTACGATTATGTTTTAATACTGTGTGGTTGTCTTTGGGTAATTACCCCATGATGGGGTAAAATGTTATGAATTTACTTTGTATGTTTACTTCGGTAATAACCCCACAGACCATGAATCCATGATAGAACAACAACCTTGGACAATGTATAAAGCAAGACGTAACATGCATACAACAGACTAGAGTCATTACCGCTCGCGGTGCTATTTTCTAGTATAAATATTATATAAAATATGCAACTTACCAATGTGCTGTCAAGTCTCGTTGAGTTTTTTTAAGCCAATAATTTCCATGTAGCCTGCAGTTGGATGTTGGTAGTGTTTTCCAAGTCTATACCAAATTGCTTAAGTCATTACAAGGCATATGTGGAACCAGGCACAAATAATGTAAATGCAAAATCACAACCGCCCAAAGGAGGCAGGGAAGCCTGATCTGACCGCTGAGAGGTCAATCCAGCATCCTGAAGAGCTCTGAACACTGCTGAAGGCAGTAAAGGTCTGTGACAGTCCACCCAGTGAAGAAGTGATCTCACTGCTTAAGTTCAGTGTGAGCTGTGATGTCAGCTGTATGACCCACCACAGATGACGTTGCAAGCACATTGATTACAGACCAGCTAATAAACAGAAACTATAAATAGAATTGCTGCTTTATTGTGATCCTTGAATCACCACCAGGTGCAATGGCATCCATGGTGTAATGGTTTCTGTTTGCACCGATCCACACCTTAAATTTGGTATCATCGAATTGGAAATTTTCGGTATTTTTTGTAATCGGCACTCGTTTTGGCAGTTTCTTGGACCGGAGATGTTTTTTTCTGGTATCCATGGCAACAAGTACGTTTTTGTATTGAACAAATTCACAAAAATAATTTTGGTGGTATGCTGTTAATTACAATGCTTGACATTTGTTGGTACCATGACAACATTTGAATGGCTGACCTCATTAAAGTTTTGCAGTAAACACTGGTTTTTCTCAATTTCCTGTTGCTACGGTAGCAGTTTTACAAATATTTTCTTGAATTTTATTAATTTGCTTTGATATCTTTGACTGTCAAGCTTTTATAACACAGTAAAATAATATACTTTTGGTATCTCACGACACCTTAGGAGAAACCTTCTCAGAAAAGCAGCATCACTGGAAGTTCCTTCATTTGTGTGTGTTGCTTCAGAGAAAGCCTCAGCAATATGGGAATAAACATTTTATGAGAATATATTGAACATAGGAAGGTGATATTTAATAATTTGCATGTAAAAACCTCACTGATTAAAGAAATATACTTTTTGCAGTCTCTGGTTGCCATGGAAATGTGTATCTGACCCCTGTTTTCTTATATTGGTAAATTTGCAATTAGATGGATATAAGCAGTCTGTAAAAATAGGGAAAAACAGCAAATTACTAGTTATACAGACTTTTGTGTGTTACCCTATAGCAACCATAAAATAACAGTAAGAGACCCTGAAAGGTAGAAATGTTACATATCTCTGGACCTATGACAGGTACAACCATAAATTGCTTATTGAACACCATGTTTTCAGGGTCAAGGAGTTCATTTCTGCTAATTTAAAATGGCTAATTTGCATATATTTCATTGTATGGCTAATCTAGATAGGTCAATTTGCATAATATTTCCTTATATGGCTACTGCAATGGGCAGTCCAGGTGCCGAAGCATTTATATTATTCTTTTTATTCTCATCAATGTTTTAAACTGTTT
The DNA here is from genome assembly GCA_932294295.1 of Alitta virens. NCBI lineage: Eukaryota > Metazoa > Annelida > Polychaeta > Phyllodocida > Nereididae > Alitta > Alitta virens. Next base: position 10,602,581 of record OW028577.1, on the reverse strand, counting down.
CTAACAAATTACTGAACTTGAATAATAAGTAAATAAAATAAACTTGCATGGACTGGTTACCATGGTAACAAAACCGCCATTAGTCCTGATATTGATCCATGCCAGCATATACGATTTCATCATAAAGCTTCATTATATAGGTGCCTTGATTCTATTCATATGGCTTGATTGTTGCCCCAAACATATATTGATATGAGGATGTATGGTCCTATGATAAGTTAATTTGAAACCTGGTATCCATGGCAACCAAATTGAAAACAAATATGGACAAGATATTCAGTTCTGTCACTATTTTTGTCAGAAGCTATCCACTTAAAGAAATTACTGGGCTTGTAACATAGGCAATATTTAGTAATATTTGAATACATGGCAGTGGTTCTCTGAATTATACACAAGGTTGGCATAGTTGCCTAGGTAACACATATTTCAGTCTAGTTATAGTAACCCTTGTGGATCTGTAACAAGTGGAGCAGCAGAATGCCACGAAGGGTGTTATTGAAGAAGTTACCACATCAGCAAGTTGCACATATCAGTATATTTGCATTAATGTAATAATAAATAATAATAATAAACTTTCTGGAACTAACCATGAAAATTATCATTTACTGAGATGTTACCAATGACAACTGTTTCTGAGGCAGCCAATTAATGAAATTATGTTATCTGTCCATTTATATTGATATTGTGTCTCTCTGAATGCCAGCAGATACTAAGGAGGCAAATATTGAAGTTCCCAAGATTACTGTACTTGTTGTTATTCAGTATTGATTAGACATAGCACTGGTTGCCATGGAAACATAATATAAGAAAATTGGATGCATTTTTGAAATAATTTCTATTGTCAATGCACAAAATTTTTGAAAATCTCAAAATTTACTGTGATGGTTCAGGAAGCCAACTTGATGATCTTTCCAATGACACCATATTTTTTTTACTTTTGCAGTATATTTATATTGAAAAATGGACTCCAAGGTAAACCCAGCCTCCCATATTTCCCAGCAAAATGCCATTTTTTAAAGAAGATTGTTGTGTGATATTGTTAACCTTATTGGGTTATAAAAAATTAATTTAAGAAACATAATTGGCAAGGATGGGATGAAACTCCCAGTAATTGCCACTTTTACATTCACAGATAAGCAAGTTTTCATTGAAACAGCCATTTTTGAAAGTATTTATAAATTATAAGCAAATTAGCCTATTTAGATTGGCCATATAATGTAACACAGTATATGCTTCTTAAAATATCAGAAATGAACTCATTAACGCTGAAAATATGATGGTGAATAAGCAATTATGTATGTACCTGTCGTAGGTGCAGAAATATGAACAATGTAACATTTTCTAGTAATGAGCATTTGAAAAGTGTGATGCAGAGGTGTTAAAGTCTCATTGTTTCTTTCAAGCAATTAATTCGAGTCCATAGAAATACCTAAGTTGGTTATTATAGTACAGTTTACCGTACAGATAAAATAAATATTTCTCTAAAATTACACAGTAAAATAATGTCAAAATGCTCCTTTATATCACTTGTCAACATTGAGTAAAACCTGTTGTTATGTATGTAAGCAAAACTGTGGCCTCGGCAACCAGATTCAAGCAGTAATGTACGAAGTCTCAGAACTGGAACATCTGTTGTACAATGTTTCGATAAGGCTACATAACAGCAGCATGCCTTGATATTAAATACAAGCACCTTTCCGAAAAACATGATTTTTAAAGACATTTTTTAACTGGCTGTTTCTATGGAAACCTGCCTATTTGTAAATGCAAAAGTGGCAACTACAGGGATGTTTACTCCACCCTATAACCATTTCTGTTCTTTAAATCAATCTATTACATTTTATGGTTAACAATATCACATAATCTTTAAAACATGGCATTTTGCTGGGAAATTACGGGTGGGTTACCTTAGAGATCATTTTTCATATATAGACATACTGCAGAAGTCAACAAATAAGGTATATATTTCTTTAATCAGTGAGGTTTTTACATGCAAATTATTAAATATCACCTTCCCGTGTTCAATATATCTCATAAAATGTTTATTCCCATATTGCTGAGGCTTTCTAAAAAATAAGGAATATCCAGTGATGCTTCTTTTCTGAGAGGATTTCTCCTAAGGTGTCTTGAGATACCAAAAGTATATTATTTTACTGTGTTATAAAAGCTTGACAGTCAAAGATATCAAAGCAAATTAATACAATTTAAGAAAATATTTGTAGAACTGCTACTGTAGCAACTGCTACTGTAGCAAACCAGTGTTTACTGCAAAACTTTAATGAGGTCAGCCAGGCAAATTTGTCATGGTACCAACAAATGTCAAGCATTGTAATTAACAGCATACCAATAAAATTATTTTTGTGAATTTGTTCAATACAAAAACGTACTTGTTGCCATGGATACCAGAAAAACATCTCCGGTCCAAGAAACTGACAAAACGAGTACCGATTACCAAAAAAAAACGAAAATTTCCAATTCGAGATACCAAATTTGAGGTGTGGATTGGTGCAAACAAAGTGCCCTTTTTATTCACATTTTCTGGCCTTGGCCCCCTGACTATTAGCATGCTTTTCTATATGTTTAATCAGAGTTCAATTCTCACTTATTTTACTCCAAGGGGAGAAAAAAAGTTATCAGACTTGATAAAAGTCACGGGTCTTACTGTTCCAGCTTATTCATTTTGTTTAATTACAACTAGATGAACAATGATGAAGCTACCTACTTTCTATGTGACTGGCTGGTTAGGGTGTAGGACTGTTAGGCCCAGGTTTGCAGGTTAGGTAGGTAGGTTGTAGGTTCTTGCTTGGGAGTTTTTGCTTTAGTTCATCATTAGTTGTAACCAAGTAAGTTACAGGTTCATACTCAGAGCTACCATGAGGTGGGAATGTAAAATCACACATGATCAGCTCAGTTAGCTCACAGAGGTCATTGACCTCATAGTGTGAGTTCACTGTGAGGTCCCTGTTGGGCAGCAGTTTTAGCTCACAGTGACCTCACCAGGTGAGCTCCCTTGAAGGTTCTGTGACCTTACAGTGAGCTCACTGTGAGGTCAAATTATTGACTGGGCAGAACCATGCATATATATATACATATCTATCATGATGAAGGTCTATGTCACTGTGTCAGACTCTGGACCATGGATTTCATGTACTTGTCAGAATATCGTCTTGAAGTTGTAGACCGTGAGTGTACGTTTCCTTTTTAAGAAACTACATGTTAAGGCAGGTTCCAACCAAGCAAGTCTCCACATGTTCCACTATTGCCACATAGTGGCGCACAGAAAATGTGCAGCGCCCTCTCACGGGTTTTATGGGTTGGTGGATCCCCTACTCTCTAAACAATTAACATGATTAAGTGCAATTAGCCCTAAAACTTTAGAATACTAAACATTTAAAATAAATCTATTATCATTCCGTCATTAAATTACTAGCTGCAAAGTAAAATGAAAGGAGAATGTTAAGCGTTTAGAGAGTATGAAGAGCGCAACTCAGCTGTGTCAACGCGTCGGCCCCATTTATATTCTTGCCGCCTCTCGGAGTACCGATCAAAATCAAAATCTGCTATATGGGGACATAGTACCACAAGGTTTTCACCATGTTCAAAAATAAATTAGTGAAGAAGTCGCCTAAGACTTACGAGGACATAAAATACACATGCAGCATAAGGTTCTTGGATGACTCCGAGTCGATCACAGTGTCATTTCAGGTAAGGATCGTTTCGTTGTTTGTGTCTAGCGCGTCGGCAAAATGCCGGTTCCCTGCAACTGACGTGTTGTTGTGCTCGATCCGTTAGATCTTGGATCACCTCAGAAACTATGCCGACGTTTCAGACGTAAGATCACTACAGACTCAGTATTCAGCATGGTACAAAATGACTACTTATTGGCACATCATCCTTGAAATGTCGATGGCAATGTGTCACTCTACTAGTACTAGTCTAGTCTCAACAATGACAACATGGCATTGTTGTCAAACTTGAGCTGTTGTGTTGAGATGGTAAATAATGCAGTGCCCAGTTCAGAGAATGACCACACCTTCTCTTCTTGGACACTAGCAGCTAGTACTCTATTGCAGTGATCATTATTAGATATGACTATCACTACCCTAATTGATACAATGATACTATTATTGATAGTTCATTAAATAATTAGTTGTCTGCTTGAACAATTTCGATTTGATTATTGCCTGTCAGCCTTTGCAATTACAAATTAGTAACCAAATTATCTGAGATCACATATATGTATACATATACATGATTGATTAATGATGATATCCAAAATGTCTATTAAAAAAAAACACCAATACATAGTTTTAGACTGGATTCCCTAATTAGTAATTAGAGGAAGTGCATGTTACATAATAATTGATTTGCAACCAAGTAATGTATTTTTTTAAAATTTGTTTCCTTCAACATTGAAACTGTTAGCCGGACTCGATGAAATTATACATCTCTGTATGGCATATACATATATCATTAAATTTTACATAATATAATCAATAAAAAGGATATTTATTATTGATATTCAGAAAAGAGAAATCTACAATCAAATAACGAAAATATAGGATTGATTTGCTGTCACTAACAAAATGGTGTACTCAAATGCACTTAATGTCTTATTTATTCACTTTGCTCATATCATACATACAAATATATGTCCTTGTGTGTTTAACCATGGTTTAACGCCATCAGTGTTTGTCTTGAGACTAAGGACTGGTTTGATTAGCTATTTAGTGTCAAGAATCATTATGCAAATGTTTGACATCATGTATTTTATTACCTTGATGTGTTCTGTTAAGTAAACCCACGTGTTTGTGTGATTAAGTGACTCATGATTAGGTGAAGGAGCATGTGGGATCCATGGCTCATGATTTGTCATTTCCCTGAATCCTTATTTCAATTTTATGATTGGTATATTTTGCCAATGAACAGGGTTCTAGCGAAAAATTAAGACCGACCTACATGAACTGCATTTTAGTTTCTTGTTTATCTAAGTTAAGGTTATAGACATATTTGACACAGTTTTATACTTTGTGGTATGTAATGCAGTGACAAGAAAGTATGCGAGGTATGCGAGTGATAAGGGATACATCATTCTACAAAGTGTATTTATTGTACTATACACTGAAGAACAGGTGTGATCTTGGATTGTGTATGACTGATCATTGAAGTGAAAAAATAAGATGAATATTGAGTAATTGCTAATTAAATACACTAAATTGACTGTTTCTTTGCCAAATGGAAATAAGGGCTGTCTCTGAATTATATTACACTGGACTGTTCAATGTAGGTTTTGCAAATTGTAGGACATCCCACGTAGATGACTGCAGTGTGTGTCAGAGGCTCTGAGTGTGTCAAAAAAAGTTTGACCCCTGAACTGAAAGCACACCTCCAATAAATATTATGGGGGCCCAGGAAAGCAAATATGCAGACTTCTGACATGTTAGTCAAAGCAAAAATAACAGTTTTTTTTGCCGCTTTATTCTTGTTTTCTAAATAAGATTTAGAAGCCAGACTCACGTAGGCTGTTTATACAACAATCCCATTCTTATAGTACACACTTTAAATTTATGTTCTAGTAAACCTTCCAATGTGTACAGAAGGGCAATCTTACTAGCCTAATAATGATCTTAAATCCCAGTGACTTTTTCCAAATTATACAATGTACAAACACAATAGACAGTAATTAGGAGTAAGCAACGTGGCACATGTTGACTGTTGTCTGATGTTGCTGCTGCTGCTGTTGATGATAATGTTGTAACAGGTGATGCCTGGATTTAGTTACATGGCTTACTGTAAAGTATTATAATAAAATATTGTAAACATCATGCAGACTGAAGTACATACATAAAAATGTATAAACATGCATATTACTCACCACTGCTCATTTGGTGATTTTAAAAGGGGAAATGCTGTAATAAAATGAACAGATTTAATGATCATACATTATTGTAATGACATATTTTATTTCGTGCATTCATGTAATGTAACTATTCCGAATATATTATAAATTCAGCTGACTAAGCATTTATTTGAAGCAAGCTAAGCTCGATTTACTTCTAAGGCGTGATAATTTGGCGTGACCACATCTAAATATAGTTCAGGATATATGGTTCTTACAAAATCTGTTTTGATTGCATTTTGAAGCAGGAAGCAGTTCAAATCTTTGATTTACAAGATCTCTTTTTAACAAATGACAATCGGACAGAAAAATGGCAAATAAATTCATGCTAAATGCTGCTTGCAATTCCGTCACGGTTAATTACTGTAGTTTATTGATAATAGGGTACATGGCCAAATGTGCCACGTGCGATTTCCATGAGAAGGATAAACGCATGGAAAATGCATGGTTTTTGCCTAATTATAATGAGGCAAAAACCATGCGTTTATCCATGGAGTCACTAGACTCCGGTGACTCCATGGTTTATCCATGGAGGTATTATAGATGGTTTATCCAAATGCATGGAAAAACCTGGTGGCTCCATGGAAAAACCCACGTGGTATGAAGCACCAGAGCAGGAGAGAACGGGTCAGAATTCAGTACAGGGTGACAGACAAACAGAGAAAGTCCTCCATACTTTTGAAGACTCCGTTCATGAATCACAAGATATTTCTGGTATTTGAATCGCTGATCACAGTGCACTCGGTAAAAGATTATCATGTCCAAAGTCAAAGAATACAACTTAAAATGGAGCACTGTTTCAAAAATATACTAATAAATCAGAGGGATTATATGGGTACATTTTACGAGTACCACATTCACTATGCATGGACTATATGTTTAATAAGCTGAAATATGATCACATTGTACATGGCACATTGTGTATTTTTCAAGTGTCCTCTCTGTGAATTATGACTGTCGTGATTTTGTCATGTACATTGTAATTCTAACTCTTGCTCTCATTAAATCAACTGTAGAATTTGATATATGTTTTGAGAATGCTGTTCCAGTGACCTGTTGGTATTTGTTTATCCAGCCAGTAGCCAGACTATTTTTTTACTGTGATTTCTTGTGTTTTGCTGGGAAGAACTCTCACCAAAATACAAAGTTTACAGGTCGTTGACCTCCAGGCCATTTCCCTAAGGTGTTTTGCTTCGGGTGCAACAACAGTAAACGAGTGTATTTAATATTTCACAAGTCCCTGCAATCTCACCTGACTTGAGGTAATTAATAACTGTGAGCTTTTGGCTAGGGGCATCATCGTCATCATGGCCATGCTGGTGAAACATGTTGCACTGTGCAATAAATGAAACAAGAAACTGGGCCATCAAGTGTTTACAAAGCCACCATTCATAACAGCAATCAGGTCCATTCTTATGCAATCTCGAGTGGTCTTACTTTCTAACACACATACTTTTATATCATGATAATGTATAGATCTGCCATTGGCACCAGTCTTTTTGTATTGTCTTTATTCCATTCTGCACAATTTACTGTTAAATTTCCATGCATAATGTCTTCTAGACTTTTGACTTATTGAACATTATTCTTATATTGGAGGAAGGTTTGTGTCCTTATACAGAACAGGTTAGCCTTTTTAAAGAGTAATTTTTGTAACAAAGAAATTGGGGTCTTTTATTGGCACTTGGCACATTTCTTAACTGGTGTTTTTGTGAGCTGTAAATCATAGTGTTATTTTGGCTTGAAACAAAAGCTCATTAACTTAGTTGATCACGAAGAAAGGGCTTTTCCTTGTAATGTTGTTTTTGACGTTTGGGGATTTTTCTTTGTTAGGTGTTCTTTATGGTCTAGCCCTGCTGAGTTATTTTAATCTCTCCAGAGCAGCTGATGCTGGCAAGGATGCTGGCTAGCATCTCCTGCACGCGTTTATTGATCCAAATATGGTTGCTGCTGCTGATGCTGCTGATGCTGTTGATGCTGTTGCTAGGATGCCGGGCGGAGATGCTCACTCCTTCAGAAGAAAAAGTTAGGAAAGGCAATATGATAAACTGAGTGACTCGTCTGTGTCTTAGACAGTCACCAAATGCTATTAACAATTTTCATCATCCTCAAATAGCTCCTAAGATGACAGCAGTTTCTTATGTCATGTAAATCTTTGAAATAAAGAGTAAAAGAAGGTGTTGCCATAGAGACAACAGGCGTTCCGAAAGCACGCTATTGCTGTGTCAGCTTGGCCAGTGCGATTTCAAATCGGGATTACTAAAAACTTAAAAGAAATGTTACTGCTGTCTCTCAGACTCTGCATAAACCAAGACAATATGTATTCATCATGTACTGAGAAGTGATCGTTATCATTTATAAATCATTGTCTTGTGAAATGTTCAGATCCAGTTATGAAAATGCAAAGTCAATATGTAACATTTCAACAGTTTGAATAATTGATGTCTTCAGGTTCTAGGTCAGAAACAGTGCTTTTATAAATATTGCCTCGAGCTATACTTGAATGTGTATTGGGAATAAAAAAGCAGATCCTCCCACCATTAGGTGCATCATCATCGTGCATGTGATGACTGATGTAGCATCTGTGGCCTGTGATGTGCTTGGTACATCAGCATCCCTGCTGCTGATGCTGCTGCTGCTGCTGCTACAACTGATATGAGTCATCCATCCTTGCCCCTGGCTCTGGCTCACTGGATGTCAGGTGGCTGTTTTCACACATAGTTGAACAATTCAGCATCAACCACTTATGGCTGGTTCATTAGTGCTCTGCTAATATGATTAGTTATGACATGTTTTATCGCTGCTTTTAGGACTGGTTGGTCAATTAAGTTCTTTAAACCAATAGCCTGGTAAAAGGCACACAAAAACAGTCCTATAATACTGAAAAAGTGTCATTTTTCATGCTTGACTTCAGACTCGCTAAATGTCTATGTTCCATAAATCAATAGGTGTTGTTCGTTGTCACTTTAAGTCAATATGCTAAAGAGACCACACTAATTTAACGTGAAGTTCAACAACTGCCAAATGGCGTAAGGCACATTTAACATCAAATAAACAAAGAATAATGATTGATGGTTAGTCATTCAAGTTCCAAATATTAGGATAGTTATTAGGTTCAATCATTATTTTAAGCACCTGTTTTCATTGTTTTAAATTCCAAAAGTGCTAATTTTATTTACATGTGTTTAGGATTGGGTTTCTTTTTCTGAACCCAGTCAACCTATAGAGGTCAGTTTCTCAAACAATATTCCGACACAAATGTGTATTCAGGCATCAGATTTACTTAGTCTGCAGCTATAAGCCTATAATAGCAGTCAGATTGAACTACATTAAAATCATATGATTGACATGTGAACGGTGCATGTTGTACTACTTGTAGTGTGTGCATATGCGTTGTACTACATGTCTATCATATCATTACCTTGGTGTAAACCGCAATGAGTATGAGTAATTAACAACGTGTAATTGTCTGTTAGCATGAGTTGGTGAGCTGAGCTCTGTGTTTTGACATTTGCACATGAAAAAGTATGCATGGACCTAGCTATGTTACTAACTATGCATCATATGAACAATAATATAGTATATATGTAGTAACAGTACCAAATCATCATGTTAATTAGAGTTGAATACACCTAAGATAACCTGTTGAATCTAACATGTCCAACAGAAATCAGCACCAAAGAGCAGCTGGACGTAATTGTCTGGCCGTTAATTATTGATCATGTATCACTGAGGCCACGTGCATGATCCCAGAAATATGCCAATTTAGCTGAAACTATTGAAATATTAAGCACCCCCATGAGGACAGCATCCATGTAATGGGGAAAAGTACTAGAGAGCATGCAATGCTTAATGAAGCTGCTGACAATGCTGAGTGTTCGAGAGCTGGATGGTAGTGGTGATATATTGGTGCTAAAAAATGTTGTTCTTATTGCTGTACTCGAATACATTTATTGTACATGGCCAAATGTGCCACGTGCGTTTTCCATGAGAAGGATAAACGCATGGAAAACGCATGGGTTTTAGCTAATTATAATGAGGCAAAAACTGCGTTTTCCATGCGTTTATCTAAACGCATGGAAAACGCACGTGGCACATTTGGCCATGTATTAACTATTAGATAAATCTCAGATACAATGAAAATGTTTTTGAAAACTTTGATTTTAATGTTTCCCTTTAAGGGTAGTGAATAAAGTTAGTAATTACCCACCATTAAAGCATTGTTTATTGGCTAAACAAATTAGCAAAATTATTATTACCGGTAAATAAATTTCTTTGTCCGACAAGGTACAATGCATATATTATATTGCTCAAATCAAATCTTCAGAGGACCTTGTACAGAGAGCAAGTGTGTGTGGCTTTTATGTTGCTTTCACAGACATTGATAAATATCCAGAGACAGCATTTAGCTTTTAAGATTCATCCCCCACAAACCTTGTGATATCAGATAAAAAATGTGGGTGGGCCAATCCCTATCATTTAACAATGTTTAATGCAAACAGGAAGGCCATGCTCTGTGCATGATGAATGTGCTGTGGAACATCTCTTAGTTGTGATACCTAATAAAAGAAGAAGAAAAATGGTTAAAATACGAGGTTATTTGGTGCAGCATGACATAGTGTAATTAATATCTGATGATAGGAGCGTCTGAGAGGAAGTAACATAATGAGTTATGTATTATTAATTTATTAATATTAATTATAATTTACATTATTGTGCGAATTATTATTTACCAGGAATTGGAGAAAAATAAGTATTTCGGTAGTATTAATAAGTTTCATATTGTGTCATCCTAACACTAATAACAGCAAAACATATTACATTATTCCTATCCCTGGAACCTATTAGCTCTATAACATAATTACAGGGATGCATCGATAATATTGGCAATATTGGTTGTGTAATATGAATGATCAGGATTAGGGTAACATTGTTACAACGTCCTGGAATAATTAGCTATGATATAGCAGGTTAGTCACACGGATTAAGACGTGCTCAATCTGCTTGCTGGTAGACATTTGTCACAGAGCTGCAGGCTAGTGGTGCACTGTGGTGGGCGTGGTCATATTGAATTCGTCGTACTCATCATGCAGCGGAGTCATGCTACTCACCCCATGACCCCGTGACCCGCTGATAAAGGTCATTTGAGGATAATTATCACGACTGCTGTTACAGCCTGTTAGCCGCTGGGGGCTTCATAACTTTGTGATGCTATCATGCACTTTAAACGGTTGCCTGCTCAGTTTAAATGGATGGCTTTTGCTAATATTGGTCTGACCTGAAAATGTCACTGCTGTAATGTAAAGAACCATTGTAGGAGCTCAAATCAATTCACCCTTGGGGTAGTTTAATTATCCCCCAGGTCAGCGGAATCATGTAGCTTCTATGAAAAGTTATTGTACGTCAAAATAAATACTTTTGCCTGACTGTATTGGGCTCTGACAGAATTAGTATATTTATTGACTCCCATTTCCTCATTAAAAAGAGCATGGTTATACATGATATGCATACATTTTCCTTCGACATGAGTTCCAACTCTCCCACATTGATTTCTCTCTCTATTGCATGTATTTACAAACATGGGTAAACACTGCAGGATCCCAAGGAATACCATGGCATCACTATTGACTGCACATGACATGGTACAAAAAAAAACAACAAATAGAAATCTATATTAGCTTTAAATGTGCAAGATAAGTGTTATTTATAGTCTATATAGTGTTTAATTGGCTGCACTAATTTTTTTGTAAAATTCAGCGTTTAGAGATCAATAGATTGATTTTGCATTTTAGAGCATTTTGGGTTTGTCATTGTTGATGACATGCTCCAGTAACCTCACCCAGCCACATTGATATCATCATCATCATGTTGGGTTCTGCTTCTGTGTGTGTTCCCTGGTCCCTGTTTATTGTGGAGATGATAAATGATGATGTGATAATGGCTTTATAATGAATAGCCTGTTGTCATGTGCCTTTTTATGATGTTTGTGGCTATTATTGTTAGCTCTATAACAAATAAGTAGATCTACAATTGTACACATGTTGTGTGCAGTGTACATCAACTACAAAATGCATGGATCGAAGTGCTGTTAATGATATAATGTATGGGTAATAAACACATTTCAAATGCTACAAAATGTAACGTTACAGCTAAAAGGTTTTTAGTGATTAATCTTGACATTCCATTAGATTTATTTTTTACAGCTGGGGCTGAATCACCAAAGCAGTGATGCAAACTTGATGTCAGATAATATTCAATGATATTAGAGCTGCTCCTAGACCTTAGGGAATTGGGCTGTCATTTAATTCAGTGGCTCAGCCTTGTGTTAGTTGTGTCACTGTTTTAGGGGCACCGAGTCAGTGTTTCATCTGTCTCCAAGGCAACGTGTCACTATTTCAAACGCATTGTGGCATTGTTCAGATCTACGTCATTTGCTTCAGACGTCACAATGCCCAAAAAAGACACAAGAGTGACTGACTGTAACACTATGCCTATGTGTCACTTTTTCAGGCCACTGTTTCAGATGAATGGCGTCACTGAATCTCTCGTTTCTAGTTTCAACCTTGCATGAACTTTCCAAAGTAGCCAGACGTCATCATTGATAATCAAATGATAATTGTAATATCGTGAGGCATGCTCTAAAGAGAGAAGTATCTTCAATTACATTCCTTGGAATGATGGATGTCGAAATGGCAGTCCTGGAAGCTCAAATGTTAATTTACCTTTAGATGTGTAGCACAGATTTCTTGCAAGGTTATAATTTGGATTGTAGGAGTCATTGCAGGAATCCTGTTTTAATGTGCTATTTGTTCAGTGCATAAATTGACTCCATAAATTGATGAATTTGGGATAGGGTCAGATAGGATATCGTTAAAGGCCAGGTATTGACTATTTCGAAGAGACTGATATATATATATTTTTAATTGTTACAGATCTATTTATTTATTCTTTTTATTTTATATTATTGTAATTTGCCATATCCAAACTGATATTCATTTAATGTAATTTACTTTTTACTTCAAGTGGAAGTGTATTATTAAACATATATATATATATATATATATATATATATATATTATTTATGCAGGCAAATATACTCATTGTTGGGATCAAAGCAAAGTGTAATCGTCAAGAGAAGTACAAGACACGATTTATAAATGCTTGGATACATCGTGAAAAAGCCTAGGCTTCCTCTAAATTAATTCCAGCCTCAGCCACTGTGGCTAAAGCAGTCCAATTTATTTTAGCCACAACAGAGACAGTTTAGCCACCATTATTTGAAGCAGCTTTCATAATACAATGATGACACCATTCTGAGGACCAATCAGATTGCTTGGCTCATAGGCATTTTCGCCACTAAGTTTGACAGATTTTCGCCACACAAGCATTTAATTTAGCCACAGTAACATAAATTTCGCCAAGCGGACCTTGGTGAACGTTTAGCGGTTTAGCGGAAACCTAGAAAGCTGTTCACTTAAAACAATGTACATAGCGTGTGTTTTACTTGTTGGTATAGAAGTAGTTGTACCATGATTTCCATGACAATTTATCACCTGTGTCATCTGATACATTTCAGCTACACCTGTTGTCACTTGTCACGTGTCATGTGTATTGATCAGGAAAATGCCAAGTAATCTTGCCAAGATATTTTGGCCCCCATGTCTTTGCATTCACACGGTTAACCCGACAGCTCAATGATCAAGCCCTGTGGCCCAGTGGGTGCTCAATTTACTCACTTCAGAACCTTGATGAAAGAGCACTTACTCTGCCAAGAGAAGTTTTGGAAGGTTTTTGTTCCAAACTAGCGGTTGTGGAGCTATTTTTGTTCCTAAAGAACTTTTCTCTCTTGCATAATTAAGCAGCCATTGACTTGAGATTCTTCACCTTGCATACAATGCTTGCCCAGCCAGACCATCCAGCTGGAGTGTGCTTGGCACGACTACATGGCCAATTGTGCCACTTGCTTTTTCCATGAGAAGGATAAACGCATGGAAAATGCATGGTTTTTGCCAAATTAAAATGAGGTGAAAATGAGGTGAAAACCATACGTAAAAAAAAACGCACGTAGCACATTTGGCCATGTATACCCACTATATAATACAAAAACCCCATCCACAGGTTAGTATGTGAGATAATGCGAAGTGATGAGCCCTGTCATCTGATCATTACACATGCCCCTGACGAACGCCTCGTGAAAACTAGACCTATTAAAAACTTAATCTGTCCAAGTTTGCACTGAAACTGAAAAACTAACAATGTGCTACAGCTTGTAGTAGTAGCTGTAGCTCTATTATCTTTGATGCGATTATTTAGGGCTTTTACGTCCATGGCTACATGTAATAGGACTGGGATGTGTTGATACAGAGCTCTGTAGTGTGTTTTCTCATAAATGTAACAAAAATATTTTCTGTTCTCTCTGTAAATAATAATAATGTAAAAACACCCCACAAAGACTTCCAGAGAGAGTCAGATGCTTCTGGTATGTTGTACCCTGGTATGTTGTACCCTGGTGTGTAAATGTGGGTTGGTGAAATCCCTTCCTGTGGGTTTTTCACTGCTTAGTGGATGTCTGGTGCTGGAATGTGATGCAGTCAGCAAACCAGTCACTTGAGTCAGGACTCAGGAGTCCTTGGGAATGAGCAAAGTGCAAAGCTCTTCAACTGCAGCATTAGAGAGATGTGGTCCCTTCTACTTGAAGAACTCTAATATGTTGCTCTAAAATAGTTTGATTTGTGAAGTCGTTGTAAACCCAATGGAGCCAAGAGTAGACTCGTGTGGCTCAACAGCAAATCGATGTACTGGAGAAGTAAATTGATGATAACTAAAATAGGCTGTAAAGAAAAATAACAGGCTATTATAGTAGAGCTAGTGGTTAGGCATAAATTAAAAGTTTCTTTTGAAGCCTAAATCTGTGGCTTTGGTTTAAGTACCTTATATTGGAATGCATACCATGGTCCTAGGACTATGGGTCTGTGATTCAGCTATTTACGTTTGATTTATGGTTGGTGATATGGTGGTATCAGATAATTCTGTGATATTGAACTGGCATTTTGATAGACGTGATTTTAAGTATTTTACTTATATATATATTCTGTTGTAAACTGGAATCACTTAAATTTAACACAATTCCATGTAAATTCAGTCTGTCAAATCATACGGATGATAATGATATGTGGATATACAAATATTGATTTGAAATAAGCAATGTGTTGCCAGTGCTTCATATACACAATAACATTGTATTTTGAGCCCAGACCGATTCATCAGTCCCTACTTCAGAGACTCACTTCTGAGACTATCAGACATACTGGGATATAATGTCCAATAGATTGATTGGAGCTATGAAGCAGTTGATACTTGGGGGACTATTGTGTTGTGCTGTGTGTGTGCACAATGTACATTCATGCAGCAGAGCTAAAAAGCACACCCCCTTCTCACCCAACTCGCTGTAGATCCAGTGGGCTGTTTGAGCAGAACAAATATTTTGGAATGGATGTGAGCAAAGCTGCAATTGTATTGTTATGGCAACCATTCTGGATCTGAAAGAACTAATATCAACTACTCTTTCAGCTGCAGCACTTGTCAAATATGTAGCCAATCGATAAATGATTAACGCTGATGAATGACTTATTATAAATGAAAATGGTAGATGTGGTTGACCTTATTATTACATAATAGACTGGTTGATAAACTGATCTAGTGAGGTGAATCAAGGTCATTCAAGGACCAGGTTTATTTGACCATTAGTAACTAACAGGAAATGTCCATAAATTTTAAACAATACTTTCATATTTGATGACGGAGTAAATCTGACTGTATTGTCGCCCGATGACCATTATAAAAAAAAAAGCATTTGCCTTATATATACATTGTATTATACAGAGTGAACTGGCCAGCGCCTCCGATGGTCCTGGGTTTGATAATTTGATTCCAGTCTGAGCTTAAAATGGAAGTCATTCTCATCACAATGTTAAATTGGTGCCGAGTATATGGTGTATATGATGGGGTAGTAGAAGGACCCCATCCATGAGGTAGATGTAAAAAATGATGTGGACTCCAAGCCACCTTGTCGCCTCATCAAAACTAGTGGAGATCACCGTAAGCTGATTAAGCTTTATCCCAGTAGTACAGTCAGTACTATACAATATTGTTATACCATACAGTTACAATACAATACACAATATGAACATTATAAAAATCAATTCAAATTTTATTACATGGTGCAAATACCATCTTGTTCTGTTATCTGTCTTCTGGTGTCAGGTGATCTGGTGATCATACAACTATTTTTTTAGTGGCACAATAAAAGGCATTTAGGAAGTGTGTATTTCATTTGGGTAATGTAATACTCTAGTGTCAGCCAGACATGACTGTCTTGCTGGGCCAGACTCAATGTCATCTCGCTGTGTTGTAGGAGTTGGTACAAAAAGGGGAAAGGAAGCATGCTGGGGGGCAGATAAGGATGTTAGTGAGGAATGTTGCCTCATGCTGTTGGATAACATGGATAATATATTGTAAATATGAGTAATTGATTGTCTAGGTGTATTGTTTCAATGGCCCCATTGAGCTGTAACTGAGTGGTATCATTTTCCTTTTACTTATTTGAACTTTACTAGACTATAAGACTATTAAAATAAGTGATATATTCTACCATATGTTCTTGATTATAAGTATGATAAGCCAGGACACGTTTCTTGAAGAATCAATTGTTTTATAGATTAACCTATATGACATATTTCAGACAAGTAATATAACAATACATCATACTATGAATACCACATGTACAAATACATGAATGTTACAAGTACAATGACTGACTCACAGTGAGTTCTCACATAAATAAATTAGAATGTTATTTAAGTCTCAAACGAACATTTAGATGCCAACAAAATATGGATGTTAAGCAATTAGTCAGGTAACTAAACTAGCCCATCAGTGCCATCACTATACCATCAGCCCTTAGGGCCATACATTTACATTAGAGATAATAGCGTTCTACTGTTTTTATTTGCCCTAATGATAGCATGCACCTGTATCTCATCATGACTGCAAGGCATTTGTAGTTATTTCTGGAAGTCTGGTTAAACATGTTTAAGTGATGGACTGATCATCCACTGATGGTAGTGATTCTACCTGTTGCTAATGCTGCTGGCTGTTATGTAAAAATGCAGCGAGTCAGTCCAGATACAAGTAGGTGGACAGAAAACTATCGTGATATTTAACTTGATACGATGCAGAGATCTGACTTCTGACATTCTGAATCTTTAGTGTGGGAGGGAGAAATATAGAAAGGAAAAATAGAACTTCCTGTTGAGAAAAAAAGGTGGCAAAAAAGTTAATATAAGGAAGAAAAAAACTTTGATAATTTTACAGTTGTCAACATCGTTCGTTCAGTTGTAAGGTGTAAATGTGAGTTTGGAAATAATCTTGTCTACAGTCAAGTAAAAAGTTCAGTTAATGTTGACCAGGTGGGAAGAATGGTGCTCTGTTGTGGTATGCCAGTGTATACAGTGTTTAGTGAATGAGTTTGGGTGACTGACAGTATTTCTACATTATTCTACATTGGTACTTTTAGTGATGACTTTTCGATGTGATTCCTTACTAGAACTTAGTGAAGGCACGATTCGCCGATTTTAATCGATTATCGTCGGCAAAACAAAGTTACAGCTGATAATCAATGCTAGTGTTGAAAAATCTACTTTTCCGTTTGTGGGACTTTGTATACTAAATTAAGGTGTCATGAAAGTTTAAACATTGAGGAGTTAATGTTCTTCTTTGCATTTGTTCTCAGTCCATGGAAAAATAAAAATAAATTTATAAATCGATTATCGCATCGAACAGCTTACCGATTAATCGATATCAGCTGTTAGACCGATTTACCATCACTACCTGAGTAGAACTATTTATTACATTTACTGGAAATCACAGATGACCAAGCATCTAAATTCTAAAATCCTTAAAAAAAAAAAGTAGAATCAAGTAATCCTATCAATTAATCAATCTTCATTATTGTCCTTTTTTTGTCTGTATATGCCACACCAATGTTGCTAAAATGTTGCTTCTTTTCATAAGTATGATAAGCATTGGTTTAAAAAAGGTAAAATAAACTGTGCAACATAAATCTCTAAGGATTTTATTTTTTCTTCGAGACGAGAAATGAGAAGGAAAAGAAACATTGCTTTGCTCTTGTATGCAACCGATTCCAAAAGATGGACACAAATTGTTTATCAATTCCGGCAAATGTTGAAAGCAAACCTGTATTGAGGATAATAGAGCTTATCAGTGAGCTTATGGAATGAACAGTAATTGATATTTTTAACCTAAATTATCTTTTAGGACAGACATTTATCTTGTGCATTATCGTGTAGCAACATATTTAATTTACCAAATCAGCCAATTCTGCATGTTCGACATTTGAATATAATTTATTTCATCATATTTTCATGTAATACTACATGCCTGGTAATATGATGCAATCAATCTCAATTACTCTGAAAAAATGATGGGCTCTAAAAAGAAATTAATTGTCTGTGGTTGTTTTTATACTTTATACATATGTATTAACAATTTAAACATGAAAAAATAATGCATTGCTATACATGTTGGGAATATCAAACGAGGGAGATTTTCAATGTTGTGGATTTGTACAGCGTTGATTTCGCATGGACTTCGAAAAAGTGGCTTAATTCATAAAATTTATTGATCTGCTTATGAAGCGAGACCCAGGTAACATATGCACTGATGAAACTATGCAGTTGTCTGGACGATCAATAGGTATACATTAAATACATATATAACACATCATATGCTCTATATACCTGTATGGTGTTTGTGTCCTTATTAATTCTGCCTTATAATGTGATGCATGGTCGTATGACTTAATTTGCTACACTTCTCCAGGGTCCTAAAAGTTCTAATCCTAGATTTTATTGCATCAGTTCAAATGATATGATACTATGCAAGCTTGACATAAAGTAGTGTAACTGTTTAATTGTATTTCATATTTTGATTGATAGCATCTGTGGTCGGATAAAAAAAAAAAAAATTATTTTACGATTTATGAAGGTATTATCATGGTTACAATTAAGGGCTTGTGGTAGATATGTATACTTCCTGTACCTGTACCATGAAGTATGTAAATACATTATACACATATATTAACATGTATATTGAAATATAAATCGTAGCTCAGGCTCTGCAATATATAAATGATTTAGAGCAACATTCACTTCAAGTGTGACTTGGCCATCCTTTCTGCAACATATTTCAATAAATATCTCAAATATGGCTTTCAAATGCTGTAGTGTGGTTAACAAAATCCTCCTGACACATCGTATATTGAGAGAAATGAAGCTCTGGGAACTAAGACTGAGCAAATTTATTGGTCCCTCTGCAACTGAAGTGATCCAAGTCAGTCTCTTGGCTGGCTACTACAACTGTTTGGTTGCTGTGGGAGTTTTTGTCCAGTATGTATTGTTTGAGCAGTTGAGCCAAGCATAGTGAACAGAAAGCTAGCAGCATAGTATATCTGGGTAGCTCCTTACTCCAAACTCATAACTGTCATCCTACAAGTCATTACAACAGCTGAACAACAGAACATGTTGTGACTCTATGTTGTGGTCTAGTGGTTGATGTGTTGGTCAGCTCCTCCGAAGGTCCCGGGTTTGATTTCTGGTTGGCCCTTAATCTGAGCTGAAAGAGGTTTGCGTGAAACGTGAAGATGTGTAGTCACTGGTGGCCAATAAAAATACTCACTCATGGTCGGGTAAATATGTAACATGGTGTGCATTTCAAGCTTCATCTCATCATTATGATTGCCTCTGGTAGCTGGTCTCATAAGCTGACTAAGCTATCTATAGACAATAGCACTGAGGCAGTACAATTCAATATAATGTACTCCAGAGACCTATGCATACTCAAAGAATGGGTGCACGAATTGTCAGTTTATGCATGGAGACAAGAGTAGATTTATGCAACTTTCAATATTGTAACTTTGCAGCGAGGCATCTAACTTTTTATATTTATCATGGTTATGCATAAGATGCGGTCAGTGGCAGCCACATGCTGAAAATGACTCTAAAATTCATGAACTGCAATCCCCCTTGTTAGCCGTATGATTGTCCGTAATACCCAATGCATATAGCCACGATTTATAGACTGGCATCAATTGTGATGTCATGCAAAGGAAGATAGAGGGTTAAATGCTGCAGAATCGTGCCGGAGACATACTGCTGTAGACCACAGACCATCAATATATAATGTGGAAGTCTGGTGGTTCCATCCAATGTACTTAGACCACCGTCTAGTCCCTTTAATGAAACTGCGACTAATTAAACTGAGTAATTCATTAATTACAAATTGGCCTCAAGTTCTTGCACTGCGTACTTGCTGTCTATACCTTTTCATATCGCTATGTTTCCGTTCAAAGGTTGTCTGGATTCATATAAACATCTTCTTTTCTAAGTGAATCCACTTAATTCAATTTGATCCGAAGCGCTTTACTTATGCATGTCGTTGAATTAGTTCGAATGGGTAATTGCAATTGTACATTTGTAATGCAGGGAATATATTGAGGCATCTGACTATACTTACGGTGTTCTAAGCTAGGATAAACTAGATTAGCCAAGGTCTAAGTTAGTTATGAATGAATAATTAGCTGAACCTCTTAGTAGTGATGGGCCGACAATCGATTATACTCGATCGTCAGTCACTTAATAAAAAATCTGCGAATGCTTTGGGACCGATTTTTGTCAGTTCCGATGTATGAGTTAATTAAATTCAGATTAAGGTTTGAAAATAAAGCATTCTATTGATTCTCATTAACAGTTGTTAGTGACACTTAGTGTTGTGTTTCCACAATTCAATATTTTGTCAGTGAAAATGTATGGAGTTTAATAAGCAGTTTATAGTATCCAAACCGACTTAAGTTGATCATCGGTTGGTTTCCCTCAACTGATGATCGACTACAAAAATGTTACCGACTGCCATCACTTCCTCTAAGATCTAAAGGTGGTTAAGCAAGTATATTAAGCAGTTGTGTGTGCGATAAGCTAAGGAGCAGCTTTGTATTAATTTTGTTTAGATGACATGTGATCTGCTTATGAAATATCCTTTGGTAATAACCGTTGATAAACTAGTTAATCATTATTAATGAATGTAACCTCCTCAATGTTCTTAATGACATTCATGAAATAAATCTTCATGTACAATGATGTATAGGACTATCACTATCTCAATTTGTTATTATTGTACAGCTCTATGCTAAGTAATTGATAACCAATTTCATAAAAAAAAGAAAGAAAGAGAAATTAAGCTTGTAGACTGCATTTAAACTTGATTGATTTGTTTAATGGATTTCCTTTTCTTGTTAATTGCAGAAAGAAACGAAGGGTCAGTGGCTGCTAGATTATGTTTGTACGGAACTCAACCTTGTGGAAAAAGATTATTTTGGTCTGCGATTTGTTGACACAGAAAAACAGAGGGTAAGATGATCATATATAATGATAATTTTATTATTTACCCCCGTAATAATGATAATACACATGTTAGTTTGTTAGTTTTGCTTACTGCTTGTTCAAAATATATCTAGTTTTTTGTTCATGCAAAACTTTACGCTCTGTTGCAGTGCAACTGAAATTGAATGTGACTCATTTACTTTAAACAACGACATTTTTAATTTTTGACAAGCAAATAATTCATGTGAAACTTGCTTTACTTGTCAAGCTGTCATGTCTTGAATTTCCGTGTTATTTATTTTAGATGTTTGGTAAGAAAAAAGGCTGATATATTGCATGAATGAATGGCTATATTAATTGGTGTTATTTTTCTTGTAGCATTGGTTAGATCCAACTAAGTCCATCTACAGACAGCTCCGAAGTAAGTTAAGCTTCTTTTGAATTATTTTACTTCATACGTGTATAACTGCATGTATTACTTAAATCAGTTACTGTAATAAACAAATGGTGTACAGTTCTGAAACCGTCACAACTGAAATTTTTGACGAATACCTGATAAAGTCTTGATTGTACGAAGAGAAATTATCTTCCTCATTTTAACAGCGGTCATATGAAAATCTAGCTCATGCAACCATATGTTGCACTTGTGGACCTAATTGATCAGTGAGGCCATATTCAGGACCTGTTGTTGAATTTTTGTAAACAAACTGTGCCACATTATTTATGGTCGTATAGTCTCATGATGGTTCAATTGATACAGTTGTCTGGTATGATTGATAATTGTAAGATTATACACTTTTGAACTTATACTTTGAGGTCTTGTATTTAAGTAAACTTAATCAAATCAATTTTGCCAGGGTTTAAATGCGTTGTTTTATGAAGCTGGTTCTGACACAATTTGTATGCACTCAGTAAGCAATTGATTTTTCAGATGTGAGTCCCATCATATTATGTTTTCGAGTCAAGTTTTATCCAGCAGATCCCATGAAGTTAAAGGAGGAAATAACAAGGTTAGAATTCAATTGAATATTATTAATACAGTACACTGCATTCCTAAATACAGGTGCTTTACGTAAAGACAATCTCAATACAAGTGAAAATCAAAATGAATAAATTGATATTGATACAAGTGAAAATCAAAATGAATAAATTGATATTGATGTAAAAAGATAGCAATCACCTTGGTTGCACAGTGTAATATATAAAACGATCATGCAATAGATTTTTGGTCGGACATATATTGCTATTTTTTTGCAAAAACATCTTTCTAGTATGAATGTTTTAATGATTATCAGGAAAATGCTGTCGTTGAAGTGAATATCCGTACATATTTAAAAACTAAAAGTTTTCCGCAGACAAGGGAAAGAAGAAGTGAGTAGTGTGTTCCAAGAAACAAGAAGAGTATTACCTATGTGACTGAACTGAAAAATGTCTTCTATTGTAGATTTCTGTACAGCAATGGTACTACCAATTCTTTTATAATTTATTGATGAAATTTGTTGAATTTCAGGTACTTCTTGTTCCTCCAGTTGAGACGGGACTTGCATCATGGCCGATTATTGTGTTCCCCAACAGATGCCATACAACTTGCTGCCTACATAATTCAATGTAAGTGTTGACCCTCTCGATCAAAATCTTTTTCGTACACATGATCATATTCCTGTCGGAAATTGGGAGAAAGAGTTAGACTTTGAGTGGATTCCGAGAATGAGCGGCTCCTTAAAAGATTAATGGTTCCTTTCGAAGTCTTTGCTGCTTTTCTTAGAATTAATTCCTGTCGTTTTCTCACTTTTTTGAAGTTTTGTTTAAAAGATATGCTTAGTGGCAATGCTTACCTTTCGCAGTATGTTTGTATGTTGTGCATTCTTGGAAAAACAAACTAAGTCCCTACTTGAAAAAGTGAAGCACTGATAGCTAAGCTAACATACATGCTATGCGTACTCCTTATCCTCTATTTTTCTATGCTTACATCTTCCTTCAGAAAATAGGACATGCCTTCAGGTTATGGATAGTTCATAGTCCTATAGCTTTATTTACAGTGATTGGGGTCTGTGTTTATGGTGTTTACAATGTGAGTTTCCTGAAGTGGTGTTAAATTAGTGAGTCAGCTGATTTGTAGTGTATACTTTTATTAGCGGAATACAATACAATTGCTAATTATAATCTACTGTAAGGCTTTGGGTTCACAACCAGTGCTCCTTTATTTCGGTTCACAGCGAATGCTTCTTTATTTAACTGAATGGAGGTATTCAAGCACCGGTCTCTATTGACTGTGTTGTAGGTATGAATTGCTGCTACTGCCGGGTTAATTGTTAGCCACTTAAGTTACTTATATATATATATATATATATAGCTGTGCATTTAAAGTGGTACATTTCCTGTTTGTACCTCACTTAATGTTAAGGTTCAGTATTCTGCTCAGCTGTTCCAGGTAATTAGTTGATGTAAGATGCTCCGTTGGCAAAAAGCCCGATTCCCTAAGAGAGTTCAATCCTGACCAGTGGGTTTGGCAGCTTGGCTGTATGCCATTCTGTAATAGGATGAAGGAAGCCCTACGTTATGCAAGCAAATCTGTAACACCTTTGGAGCCCTCAGAATCACCAGAGAGAAGTCCATAGTGAATTGAAGGCATATTTGATCCCTGGACCATGTATTCTAGTGACCCCCTGAGTGCCATAATTGTATATTTGGTTGTTCATGCTTGTTTGCTCTGGATTTTTGATGTGGTTGTCCATATACACTTGGCATGCTTGCGATTCAATAGGAATATTCCTCTGAATGCAAAAATATACAAATGCAAGGGTTTGAATAAAGTAAACAAATATTACAGGTTATGTCCACATTGATTTTTTGGTTAGATTCCAAGTCCTGTGTGCAACTTCAATGGGGTACGAATGGTATGGTGCTCACCCAGTAGCAGGCCCCATATTTTCCACTCACTTCTTATGTGGTCTTATTTTACGGTCTTATTACATGCTTGCATTATGCTCAGCTGTTGAGTGTGGTGAATAACAGTTTACAAATACAGTAAACATCATAACACGTTTTAGTCTCTACGCATGTATAAAAATAAAAGAAAAACGGTGTACAGTTGGGCCTGTTTACAATGAACTATTTTGGTTAGTCAACAGGTGTTTCGTTATAAATATCAGAAAAAGTAACCAAGCCTACAGGGGGCACTACGACTATAGTACATAAAAAAAGAATAAGATGATGTCACTACACCATTGTTGCATGGCTGACGTCACAGTTTAGATGACATCATCAAGCAATACTAATCTGCTATGGTGTCAGTGACCTCTTGTGGTACTTTTTTCTCCTCACTGGTGCCATCAGTGGTCTCACTAGTGAGATTTTGCCGTAGCATGTTTCAACACTCCTTGTGGACATGTTTCTAAGTGCAGTCTTCACTCTAAGGATTGCTTTTCCAGAAATAACCTCTCCTGCCCACCTGTTTTTTTACCTGTAAGGTTAAGTGCTGTTGCTGTCATTGACAGCTGTTGTGCGACTTAGATTGGACTGCATGTTACAAGGAGAAATTATTAAATGTTTACTGAGAAATCATGACATTGCACATTACACGTACATACATTCTCTTTACTTATCCCTGTTGTGCCTGAAAATAAGATCTGATCTTTGTGACATGATTATGGGAATTACCCTGCACAACCGATTTGTTACCATAGCAACAGAATGTTTTGCTTGACGTTATCTCGGACAGATAACAAGAATTGGCAATCTTATTTACCGGGTCATTGGTCTGTTTGCCAATATTTCCATTTGTGGTGTACAGCAGCAGGGAAAGGTGGAAATTACTGCCAAGACAGACAATTTATTTAATAGCAGTTGCTGTCTGGGAGCTAGGGGGATAGGCTGGCCAAGGCTATAGCAGCCAAGTACAGTGTGAAATAAAAAGCCAGTTGGATTGCAGTGAAACGTGAACTTGCGAACTGTCTGGGCCAGTGAATACATTAAAAAAACAGGTCAGGGAAAAGCAGGACTTTGCCAATATGTAGATCTAAGTAATACATATAAAGAAAAAAAATTTAAGGTAATAAAGAGAGATATTTCAGATGCAGTGCAGCTTTTTGTGTGTCGTGACAAACAGTTATCACTCTCAAGTTTCTTTGTAGTCTGTAATGTGTAAAATGGATTTCAAGGCTGTAGAGAATGAGAATATTTCTAGAACTTTCTTTGGTGAGCTAAGGGTGTTTCAGAAAAATGAAAGAAAACGAAAAACCGACATGAACTAGAAAATACTAAATAAAAAGGTGCAATTCATGGAAGATGAGTTAGCAGCGAAATTTATGTAAAAAGGAGCAGTAAAAAAACACAAGTTTGTGGATCTCAGTGGGTATTTGTGTATCTTTAGTAAGGCATGTGAAAGATGCCATGCAAATAAAAGTCAGTGCATGTATAGTTTGAATGATGTATCATGGATTTGTGCAAACATTCACTTTATATCATGACAACAGAATATATAGGGGTGGTATAATAACTCAAAAGCTTTAAAAGCTCCCTTGAGTGGAAACAGTTTGTTTCTGTCCTACTTCAATATGGCTGTTTACATATCCGCGCTGCTGATATTAATTATCCTTCCTGTTGGCCTAATGCTATTCAAGTTGATTTAAAGCAATATAATGTCAGATTTATTTGTTTTTGACGGAAGGTAATAATCTCTTGGCATTCTGTTAGTGCACTTCATGTAGGGCTTCATTTTCCAGTTTGCAATAAGCTTAATGTCTTCATTTAGCCCTCAGCTGTTTAATGCAATAACGAAAATATATTTTGAAATGAACTTTTGTTGTTGGAGTGAGCAAATGTCTTAAGAGATTTTGTGTGAATTGCTGAGGCCTATTTTTGTATGTCTTATCAATTTCAACTTAATTATTGTCTTCGGGTGATATTTTCAACCTGCTGAAAGTTCGGTGCTTAGCTGGTTTACCAGTTTTTAGTAGATGGAAAAAGTAAGTGGAGATACCTGCATATCTCCTTGGCATATTAACTTAATGCCAGAATAGAGTCTTTTCACTGAACAGCTCTGAATTCAGCAGGAGATAAGTCTTACCTCTCCTCTTATTACTCATTTTGCTTTTCAGACACAGTAGGTAATAACTAACTGATTCATTAACTTTCTCAGAAAAATAACAAACATCAACTAAATGATAAAGTGTCAAATATACATTAAAAATGCACTAAAAATACAGCTGCTAGGATGCACTTTGCTTCAGCCTATCACAGCCAAGGCCGGGAACTTTTTCAGCCAATAGAATTGCAGTATTCTGTTTTAGCCACCTGGTGGAAATACAGAGAACCTTCCGTGAAAATCCACTATTGTGAACATTGTTAGCTGATATTGCTTGCATTATTTTTTGCAGCTGAAGTAGGCGACTATCACCCAGATGATCATCCAGCAGGGTACGTGGCTCAGTTCAAAATGCTGCCGAAACAGAACCAGAAACAGGAAGAGAAGATTGCCGATATACACAAGACATTGGGGTTTGAATTTTCTGCGAATTTCATTGCCTTTGTAAAATTCTCCTGTCAGAAAGACACCTCAAAGCACAAACAAGACAATGTAATGACAAAAAAGTTTAATCTGCCAAAATGATAACCAACTACAAGAAACATAGATTTAAGTTCAACTAATCAACACAATTAGATAAACATTAGTACAATGCAATTATTGATAATTAAAAAGAGATAAACTCCATGCAAAGACACATCGTGATGTAAGCAAAATTAGACAGATAAAAGATAAAGAGATAAGAGCAGGGTGGGAGAAGCATAAGGAGAAGCAAGGCTGCTGCTGCTGCTGCTGCAAAGTCTAAGATGCAACTGACCATGAGGTCAGGCAAGTTCAAATTAGGGTGGCAGTTAGATAAGAAAGATTAATTGGCGTCCCTACAGGGACATGATTGACAGCAGCAGCAGCCACTCCAGTTTGTGAGTTGAAAAAGTTTCAAATATGAAACAAATCTAAAACATGTCAAGGTTATTTCATTCAGAAAATATATTTGTCATCTTAATCTGACGAAATTGCTGACATTTGTGTTTAGTTATTATCTGCAATAATTACGTAGAATAGTCTTTCAAACTTTTTATTTCTTCATCCGTGACATCATGAGGGATTTAGTCAAACAAACTGTTAACTGCTAAACTGTTTTTGATTAAGTCTTGTCTAGGTCAGATAGGCTTTTACAATGCTATCTTGTTCGGCTTGAGTATTGTTTTGTTTCTTCACAAAATGAAACATGTAATTTATAGCGCACAACACAGGAAAAAACTGACATTGTGCTCTTAGAATCAAGCGAAAATCGAAGAGTAATTCTACGTAATTATTACAATGATAATAAAATTAATGTGAATTTTTGCTGCATATGTAATATCAGTATGTTTTTGCTGATAAAGACTTTTTGTTGATGTCTAGTTGATGGAATCTAAACTGTCAAGTAGTTTATGACAAGCAGTTACTTTAGCAGTTTATGAGGTCAAGTGCTTGCCTTCTGGGCAATTGAGTCTTTGCACCTTATCCTGGCGATTCAAGTCCTCAAACTCGAGAGACCAAATTGATTCTTCAATAATTGCTGTCGATTTTAATAGGGTTTCAGCCATAAAATAAATCTGATTTGAATGATTCAAAATGCCAACCTTTGCATTCATTAAATATAAACATCTGTATTCTGTAATGTTTGGGTGTCATTAATTTTGTCCACATAGAAATGTAGGCTAATATATTTGGTAGATAAACTTACAGTTTTGTCCAGCTGTTTGGTGTTATCTCAAGTGTCACAAACACTCATTGTTTTATTGCCAATTGTTGATTATATGTAGAGTTTATTGCTCTTTATTTCAGTGCTCAAGTACCATCAGAATCAGAATCGAACTTTCTGAAGAAAGCGTGCACCTTGGATACGTATGGAGTAGACCCACATGCAGTCAAGGTAATTGTCCGTGAATAAATAAATGTTATCTGAACAATTATAAATGTCAATAGTAATGGAAATTTAGTAAAATTAGTGCTATAATCATGATCATTTGCTGTATTTCATCAACATTTTTCAACTTAATCACAGGACTTGTGCCATAATGGCATCAGAATCACTGTAATTACTAAATTTGGTTTGGTTATAGTTGGCAGGCAAGAGAATATAAAATGAAATTTGTGATATTTCTCTTATTAATAGTATTGTCAGTAATGGTGACAGTATACATGTATGATTAATTCTTTCAATTAGAAGTAACATTTAGCATTTTTTACAGGCGTATGGCAGCAAGGTATATGCTAGTTTTTGTGACAACACATCGCCTGATTAGTTTTTGCTAACCAGATGGTTTTTAACAGAAGTTCATCACATGCCATTTAACATGTTTTCACCTTAACTTGGTGGGTGGCTATTTGGAGTTTATCCCTCCTATCCATTTATAAATGTACAATATTTTGCAGATGCCACAGTCCTTTATTATTGATAATGGCATGTGATGGGCAGTGGATTTAGTTCACTAGAAAATAATCAAACCCCATAGAACAACTCAGAACATTTTAATGTACAAGTCATAATAATTTTTTTTTTAATGAAAAAAATAATTTTTAAAGGGCGTTCTGTGGGTGTCAAGTTGAAATATTGTTAAGGTGCACAAGGAGGTATTTTTCTCTCAGGGGTTGGTGTGTGTTGCACTACTTCAACTAAGTCACAAGTGGCGAGAGTTTTAATCCATTTTGCACTCAGGGAACAAGCGGTCGTCTCGATGCAATATTTGACAAGAATTTTTTGCATTTTGCTTTGCTGCTAAAGCGCTGATGACAGCTCCTACATAAAAAATAATGATTGGCTTCAGCTATTTTGAGAATGATGACAGCATGAAGCTTTTAAAATGACTTGCTTGGCATTTCAATTTGTTAGGAAAAAGAGTTATTGCCTTAATATGAATCCACGAAAAAAAGTGAGGACCCGTGACATTGCTGAGCTTTTCCATCAGAAAGTAGTCAAGAAATTGAAGTATGGCATTAATGCGCATTGAATGTAAGGAATATCAGTATAATGTGTGCTTATTGGTGTGTCAGTCAGTTCCTTACAATCAGTACAGTATTTTGACAATATATAACATGTTAAATGACCAACTCTCTGTGCCACAATAGGCCTTGCCTGCTCACTTCAAGAGGTTTAGACGACTGGTGAGTGCAATTATTTGACAAAATCAAAGAAAAAATGAAAGAGGAACTTTCGGGGAGGCTTCATTATCTATTACTCTTACGTCCGACTGCGAGCTTTCATTTCAGGGATTCTCATAATAGAATAATTATTCAACTAATATTGGTTTCCCATCTCAAATCTGTACCTGTTTGGTTGATGCTCTGCTTATATATGTTCTATTTATAGACTCTTTTTTGTATCATTGGTTATACTTTTTAGGTTATTGGATTGTCATAACTAGCTTTTCAAAGGAAAACCTGATTTGCTCTTTTTTATTTTAATCGATATGAAAAGAAATGTATTTATTTTATTCTGGATGGCATTTGAATTTATCTACTTAGAAGTTGCAATTGCTGTTTGAGGAGACTTATTTGGTTTGTTGCTAGGTGTGGTTGTATTAAATTGATTTCAAATGAACAATTCAGTTGATAAAAATGGTGATTTTGTGTGATGTTTGAAGCTTTTGTTGATGGATGACTTTTTGTTTTGCGATCATGTTATTGCTCAGCCCAAGTTCAAATGGGATAGAGTGGACAGAAAGGTAATTGATGATAATAATAATTGCATATTATCTAAGGTCTTATCTAGTCAAGTCAGTGTGGAAATCATGACCAAATATTTTGCAACTTCTGAACCTCAATGCTATTTGATTAAAAAATAATTCTTATAAATAAATTAAAAAAAACTATATAATTCTCTCAAAAATATAAAAATCATGCTTTTTGTAATTCTGTATATGACATTCTAAAATTCTTAAAGCCTGGCTGTACAGTAATTACACTTGAGCTTATAAGTGAAGTGTAGTCCGCCATTGAACTTTTTTTCTCTGCTGGAGTTTTTCATCAAATAATCCTTACTGATTAAAGCGAAATCAATATAGATGGAGGATGAGTACCTTAATGTTGTCGTGGTGTGATTATTTTGGAGCCACCTCACTATTTTATTTTCAGCAGACTCCGCTGGATGAAAATTATAAAAGAAATAGCACTGTTGCTATGGCAGTCACTTAAATTATTTTTAAACCAGTTAAATTCTAAGCAAGTTCACCTTCCATTATTTATTTTTAATTGAACCCTTTTGGAATGCAATGAAGTTCTAAAAGGAACTCTGCCACATCAATATTTGTTCTGTGTTAGTTAAGATGCATTTGTTGTTATGCACATGGAAGATTTGTTTTTTGAGGATAATATTAATAATTAGTTTGAAATAGATGTGGTTAAATTACAATATAAGATATTTGAGTAAGGTTTTAGGGATTTAAATGGGGTGGACTTTTTTAAAATTAGCATTTTAACAGTCAAATAGTAACATTTACATTGCATCATTGGATGAATGTGTTCACAAGATGGCTGCTGTTTTGCTAATAAATCTATGCAACTAATAAGTGCACCAAATAGAAGTGAATCCTGGCAGTGCATTATTCCTAAAATTATTGTTTTGAGCAATTCGCCTGGCGTTTTCATTGCTGTATGCAGCTTTTAATTGCTCTGGCTTGTGTTGCGGCTTGTGTTTTTTACTGTATAATACCTTATATACAAGTGATTTGTTGTGCTACTTAACTGCATGACTATTTCTACTTTGAATAAGAATTTGAGTAATTAGTTTTGATATTAATGGACTTAATTATTGTTACAGGATCAGAAGGGCAACCAGATGTACCTGGGAGTAACTCACCTGGGTATTGTTACATTCCAAGGCAACAAACGAACTCACTTGTTCAAGTGGTAAGCTCTGCTTCCTTTAACTCTACCTGTATACATCAGTAGGTTTGAAAAAACACCTATATGCAAAACCTTACGGCGTAACTAACTTTTAACATTATTTTGTTTTCTTCTTTGTATTGTTATTTTGGCACTGTCATAATTTTAAAGTGCTGCCATGAATTTTTTTTCTTGTGTTACACCGTTTGCAAAAGTTAATCTACCAACAAAATTGTTAGGAATGTGTTACCTTGATTGTACTATTAAATATCATTACAATTATTTTGGTTGTATTTCAGGGACCAGATTAACAAGATAGCCTTGGAAGGAAAGATGTTCCTGGTACATGTAACAGTTAGCGAGGTGGGTCAAACTGAAATGATTTAGATGTTACTGTTAGCCAAGGCATGTTGGATGAGTTTATGTGTCCTATTGCATTTGTTCTTATGTTACTCTATCTGAATTCAATATTTTGTACAAAACTTCTCAGGATATAATTTTATAGTTTCATGAACATGTTTTTTGCCATTACAATACTTTTGATAAGCTGATTGATGTATTAGTTTTTTCTGTGCTTTGATATGCACCCTGTATCTTCAGTTATGTCGTTTTGCATAATATTTTCTGATTTTAAACTGCATACAACTTCTTGATGTATCATAAAGCATTATGCAATTTTTGTTATAATCTTAACATATTTTTGATTTGCTTCTATTGCATGATAACCTAGCTCGACTTTGTTAGTAGAGCTCTGAGAGACTCACACTGGATTGGTTTATCTAAATCAGGAATAAGTTGTATGAAAATGTTTTTTCAGGGGGAAGAAAACTCTCTTAGCTTCAAGAGAGTAAGTTTGTATGCAGTGGGAAATGCAGTTTGCCTGAAGCTAGAAAAACAGTCTCTGATCAAGATCAGTACATTTAGATGATATATGAAATTAAATTTCGCAGATATTTTATTAGAAATATTTTTATGTATGGAAAGTGTTTCTCACAAAGGACGGCTCTCGGCATAACCTAAGATATCTTTGTGGCTCTAGGTACATGCAGAAGTCGCACAAAACCAAGACCAACCACTTACAAACCAAAAAGGACGGAAGTCTGAAATCTGAAATTTCTAATTGCCACATTATTCTTTGATATGATTATGCACTGACTTGATCAGAGACATTTTTTGTTTAACAAACTGGATTTGCTGCATTTGTTCTCCAGGTGTATGTTTTGCGGACACCATTTTCTTGCCACTGCTCCTGTATCGACTCCTTTCTGTATATCTACATACTTCCATGTCATGTGGTCTTGCTCACTCTTGTATATTTATGAAACTGTTGCTGGATTTAAGGAACGGAGGATGTTAATGTTGACTTTATGATGCAATTCAGTGCAACAAACATTTGATGAAGTATAGTCTTGAAATTTGAATTGCAACAAAAATAAATTAGGTCAAAATAATCAGTTGAAATTATCTGTAATCTGAACACGGTACATTTGACATTATATTAATACAAAATGTGATTGTTTCCTCTGCTGTTCTTTAATCCAGTTTCAGTGTATGACTCATGCATGTAATTGAAACATAAGAAATATAAATGTGTACATTTAATTAAAGTATATAAAGTGCTTACATGAACCAATTCCTATCTGATATCGATAAGAACTGAATGATAGGAAATAAGGCTTCATTAGGCTTTGCTGAACGTGTTAATCTTGCTAAATTGACAACCCAGGTCAATTAAAATACAGAAATTGAAGTCATATACTGTAAATATTCCTCTGTACATTTTTGGGTTATGGCTCAATACTTCTTATGATCTTTATTGGCAATGGGTTCTGTCTGTATTTATTTCATCTTCAGTTATATTTGCATATCATATATATTCAGTTTCATGCAGTATACACCATGATTTTGTCAACAATCCCAGTGTATTTTGACCCTAGTGTACACAAGTTGTAGTCAGTCAAAATTTGTGAAAGATTTTTTAATTCACTCGAAATTTCATCACACTTTACGTTTTCATGTAATAATTTTTGCAGACAATTTTTAATATGATTTTGTTAGTATGGTGTCATTTAAAAAAAAAAGTGAGAACTTAAAGCTTAATAACGCTTTTCTAAGATTAGCCAATGTGGCCTTGTGATAACATTTTATTATTGTACTTGTGATGCACTAAAAAGTCTGCTTTTTGCCGATATTTTGATGTAACAGTTACATGTGTGCACCATTTCTGTATTTTAATGATATTAATTTGAGATTTAATTCTGAACTAAATAATGCAATAAGCACGACATTACTACAAACACAGTGAAATATTTTCAAAATATGTTCAAAATTTGCTTTAAAGGTGATGGGAAAACACATAGAAAAAGGGAAAGTAAGAGTAGCATTCATGGGTTTGATGCATTTACCCCCCGAATCGAGGACTCCATTAACTTGGGTTATTGAAAATACATGCATGTAAATTGCCGATAATTTTAAGTAAGCATGGTATTCCCTTGATCTCTTGTAGAAGAAGCATGCGTGCGGATTCAAGTGTCAAACTTTCTCTGCCTGTAAGCACTTATGGAAGTGTGCCGTCGAGCAACAGTACTTTTTCACGTAAGTCTTTAAATCCGCTCTGAAATAATAAGCCAACTCTCTTTTCTTTCATTATAAAGCAGCTCTGACAGACTTCATGCACGTCAGACACTCAGATTATGAATTGGGTAACCATAAGATGTTCAGTGTTGTATGTTTATATTTTTATGATTGGTGTTTTTATGTTTTATTTCTACATCAGGCTTCTGAACTCCACTGAGGCACCTAAAGTAACCTCTGCGGGAGGATGGTTCACCAGAGGAGCTAAATTTCGATACAGGTAAAAAAGTGTTTTACAAATATATTGGAAGTATTGAGTAAATCATCCATAACATGGCTGCGTGTGTTTGCAGTCACACTTTCTGGTACATGTCTCTTATAATAATTCTATATCACATATTTTTCATCCCAGTGGGCGTTGTCAAAAGGAAGTTTACACAGACAGTCAAGGCATTACGCGAGAACCACCCAACTTCACAAGGTAAGCACATTTGATAAGCTTCACATTGAGTAAATTTGCCATCAAACATGTTATCTGCATATAATTTGAAATTTGAAGATATGTTTATCGTATTGAGTACGTACGTATCATGCATAAATGTATTAAGCAGCTAAGTGGTTTTGTGGTTACTGTTAAGGCCCTGGCCAGTTTTGCTGTTCCAGGTCCCTGGTTTAAATCCCTGTCATAGGTACTCTTCGTAAGCTATATCTCAGCTGGTAAATGTGTGGCATGGTGTGGACTCCAAGCGTCTTCATCACATCATTACATCTACCTCTGACAGCTGTTCATATAATCCATGATAAGCTAAGCTTCCGAAACGTAGTATTGATACTATACAATACAATTCAATAAAAGACAATGTTGTTGTTGTGTATTAGGTTTCCTGCATAACTGTTAAGTCATACTTGTAAATTACCAGTATACATTTTAAAACCGTCAGTGAAGTAATAATTGCTAATGCTATAATATGAAAGTAATAATGTTATTAGAGTAGGAAGTAAATGTATTGTTACAAAAATTTGTTGCACTTGGTTTCAGATCTGCCTCAAATCCTCAGTTGGTGCGGGCCCTGAACAAGTCAAGATCTGCAACGCTGCCATCAAAACTGAGACGAGAAAGGGAAAATGACCAAGGTATGCCACTAATTAACATTTAGTAGCGCAGGTCTGTGTCCAGGAAAAAGCTATGCAGTCCTATTTCAAGAACGACGGCATAGTGTAAATCTGAGTTTCGTGTCACCATTAATTATTCTAATTCTGTCAGTCATAACAGACTGGATAAAAACTATCAAGAGAATTAAACGACCTTACCTCACATGACGACTGGGCAAGTTACATTCTGAAAAAAGTCTTTGAGAGATTATAAGAGACCTGCAGTGGGTAAAAGGTTCTATATTATAATTGCCTTCATTGTCTTACTACCCAAAGCATGCTAACCAAAATCGACTTACATTATGTGTGACATTCATATTAAGAGAGTAATGCACTATTCATATGTTCTTATTTCACATTTCAGCCATAGAAAAGGTTCAGAGATCTTCAGCTGGTGACCTCCAAAGAGCAGCTGACTCAGAGGAACAGAATCTGTCAATCCCGGAAGAGGTTCCCGTGGTCATAACAAATACACCATACCAACCGGTCGACTCTCCGGTGAAGGAGGATCTGCCGCCAATACCGGTGGATAAAACAGACAGCGTTCCAGAGAAGAGGGACTTAGACAGCCAGATTCAAGAGTTAACGAAGGAACTAGAGTTGGAAAAGTGCAAAATGGAGACCAACAGCCTCCCAGAAGCCCCAGTCGTGGAGCCAGCGAAAGAAAACCACGTGCAGGAGAATCAAGTGCAAGAGAAACCAGAAAGTGCACCTGTTGTTAACGATGCGTCACCCGACGTTGCCAAGGTCCCAAGTAAAAAGTCAAGGTCATGCATGAGGGCTTTGCTTATTTCTCTGTTCATAACGTTTGTCTTGCTTGGAATCCTAGCCTTCCTTGTACTGGAAACTGAAGTAGAGGCTCCAGTGGTCACTGACATCCGAGACATGCCCGAGGTTCAAGACTTCAAGTCAAACCATTACGATCCGGTTAAGCTTTCTGTGAGCCACCAGGTGGGAGGCTGGTTCAAACAGTAAATCTTGCAATTAAGTCACTGCATTCACGTCTTGTATCATACCACTGGGGTCTCTATTCATAATTCCAATTGTCTAGATTTCTAAACAGACCAATGAACGTATTATGTCGTGGTCAAGTTTGGTTTCAAGTCAATTGAAAGACTTGTAATAAATAAACCCTTGAGGGTTTTGTACAGAAATTTCCTTCTGAAAATAACAGACATGTACCTGTTATTTGTCGTGCTGAAAGCTTATTCTTTTGCCTGTCTAGTAGAAGTGTTGTCTGTCTCATTGTTTCTGATCTGTCTTGAGTAAACCTAGGGTTTAAGATTTAGTGTGCCTGTCCCTCCACCTCTCAGGTATGTCTCCATGGACAGGGAAATTCAGATAGTTTTAGTCATATAGTGTTTCTAGTCCTCCATGTGCTAAACGCTGTTTGTATTAATTATCTCTTCATTCCATATTTATCTGTAATATAACAATAATCATTCTGTCATAGGGCTTCACCTGGGGATTTTCCATTCAAATATATCACAACCTTACTGATATAAGATATATATAAGGATATATATATATATATAAGGACATAAGGAATGTATCAAAAATATTTACCTTATTCGTGGAATATAAAAAGAAGGTTGTAAAGTCCTTGCATGGTTGATGGTTTTATTGCAAAGATTTTAATTTTTTTAGGTGATGGTAACCTAAGTTATGTACAAAAAGCAGATGTACCATAACATGAATTGTTTATGTACTATGAAACTGGACACTTATGAAGGTACTTCACTCGATACAACAACATCTTTTGATTACGTATCTTACTAAGCCCTTTCCTATTTATGTCTTTAACATTATGAGAACATTTAATATTTGGTAATTTGCTGTCTCTGTTTTACAGAAAATGTTTAATTAAATGGCAAGGCAGTATGCACTCTATTTTTGGCATGATACTGTATGAATTTCAATTCAAAACTTCAAGTTATAATAATAGATTGTCTTAATTGCCGAAACAAGGTTATTTATCAAGACCTAATCTGATCGAGAGTAATATTTATTATATAAAATCCTCCATCAGTGAAAAAGAAATTGGAAAAGTATGTATAAATATTAACACTTGATCTCATTGTAACATCTGTGTCACTTTTCTATGTTTATTTAAATGATAAATGTTTATTATGTGATGTTTAGAATGTTATCAGATATACATGAAGAGAAAAATTGTTTTGTAAATCACTGTTGTATACTTTATGTCTGTGGTTATTTTGTCATGTGTTGAGTTTGAGATAGTCCAAGTCTCTTGCAGTCTGTGTACAACAATTGAGTATATATCTAGCTGATTTCTTGCTTTTTAGTCTGAGTCATTTGCAAGGCCTATCACTTAAAGACCTGTAACCGCTCAGTCACCGAATTGCGCACTTTGCTTTGCTGTAGTCCTATTCCGGGGAAATTATTTACTGGTCCTCTTTAACCCTTTGAGTAAACGTCAGGCTTCATGCTTATTGGTTGGCGATAAGCGGTGAACAATGTTATATTTTGTTGACTGTTGCAAACAAGACGACAGTCTTTTCGATATGCGGGCACCTCTTTGCTGTTTTCTTTTTATATCTCAAACTGATGAGGGTGTGCAGTTTCCATTTTGTATTTCTTTAAAAAGTTTTCTGATTGCTTAATCTTTCTTACATGCTCTTTTTTTTGCACATTTTTAAATTGACTTAATTTAATCACATTAGGTGTTGGGTAATGAGTGATTATGGTAACTGGTACAATCAAGAATGTCGGAAAGGATATTTTAGAGACCTGATTTGACCACGCAACTGGTTATTTTATATTTACCATCAACTTTTTTTCAAGTGTGATCTCCTGTTACTGATTTTCCTGTTTGGTTTGTAAAGGTTAATCACCTAGTCTTTTTTCTTCGTTCTTATGGATGTGGTTCAGCAAAGAGGGGCTGCCAGGGTAGTTACCCATCCACCCTATTAATTGAAGACTACTTGCTCAAGGGGTTAATGTTATGACCATGTTGCTGCTGTATGTGTGTTTATAAGCTCAGATCACGTCAATCCAGAATCACATCTCATACATATTTTTCTGTGTCTTTTATTTCCTATGTCGCTTTAGTTAAGCCAAACAAAAAAGCGTTAAGTTTACATCGTTGCGTTAGTCAGTCAGACTGCTCACAACATTAGTAGAGAGCATATTAAAGCACATTTACGTTTAGTACGCTTAGTACATTTAGTACCGATCAGCTTGCTTGGGTATGTGGAGTATGTAACGGTAATTTCAAGAAGTAACCCTCAAAAGCAGAAACCTTCCGTGGAGTAGCAGAAACCCAAGTCATGCAAAAAATTTCATGATTGTTAGAGAGTAATATTGCTGGTGAAAGAAAATATTTCCGAAAAAATGCTTTCTTTTACTGGTCATATAGTTTTATGTTTAAGTATCAGCAGAAGGTTCCTGCTCTTATGATGCTTTTTCAAGGGGTGAAATTAAGATCTTTTAAGTTTCGCTGACATCTGCATTGTTCTGCAACGAGACTTATGGACTATTTCGATTTTTAAATTGTAAAGTAATTATTTACTTAGATATTCATGGATCGCAGGAAATGGGATTTTTCTTTTTTCTTGTTTTTTCTGTGCCATATTTATATTTTGAATTATAATTCATGATGTTATTACGTTTTTATAAAATGGTTCTTTGTTGTTAATTTTCATATATCTTTTTTACAAATTATTTTGTAAACTTAGTGTCTGTGAAGAGAGTATAGCAGTCTTATGTATTGTATTATCTGAAATCACAACTCTTCAAATTTCCCTGATATTATATCATATATCTTACCGTAGATACTTTCGAAGTTCAAAAAAATTAGCTTTCAACTAAGCTGTCGCTATCATATCTCGCTTACTCAGCTAAGAAATTGCTTGAAATTGTAATAATGAAGTTTCATCATTAGGAATTAATAGTTTACCATTCAAATTCAATATATGCCCCATGTATGTTTCATTTTAAATAATATATCATGATAACGTTTCATTTTAAATAATGTTTCATGATTACATTCCAGAGGATATTGCTGTTAAAATATGTTTATAATATGTTTCATTCTTATATTCATTGTTAGCTGATTGTATTTATCAAAGGTCCTATGATATATTGTATTAAGTTTTGGTTATTATGTTCTAGTTCTGTATAGTGGCTCAATGTAATAAAGCATTTTACAGTGTACCTCACTAATGTCACGGTGTTCAAAAAACTTAATTTTTCAGTTTTGTAACATGGATGGGCCAGACAGACAAATGTACACCCTGCTGGTTGGCTGTGCATCAGTAGGTGTATATCGATATATCCATCCCAAAAAATTGTGAATTAATCAGTTTAGAGTATTCCAGCCACTGTGCTAGGAGTCCTTATGATCATGTTAAACTTCTTAGCTGGCAGTTAGTGATCAAATGTATTAAAAAATTAATACAGATGCTAGGAAGTCGAATGGTTTATACCCTGGTCAGTGGTCCGCTCCACGGTCCACTGAAGGATTTTGGTTTGATTCCAGCAGCATTGTAAAAGGAGTTCAATCGCACCTCAAAGTTGCTTGAGATGTTAAATCGGCTGAAACTTGTGCTCAGTAACCATGCTGGGACAAGGAACAAACACCACTTATGTGGTGAATATGCAACATAAGGTGGACTCCAATCACTATCATTATGTGTGCTCGGCTCTGGTAGCTGGTAATTGAACACTGACTATGAATTGGCCCTGTAGCAACATAGTTATTCAGCCACCACTGCCCTGTGGAATTAGTGGCAAACCAGATGGCTGTCTTTGATCGTGTGGGGAGTGTTTACCATCTCAAAATTAGATGGTGACGCACCAGAAATGACTTTAAACCCAGCACATTTCCAAGAAGGGGCATCAGTTGAATAGATTATAGAGGGAAATAAATTCTTGATTTGCCTTTTATATCCTTCACCCAGCGCCCACTTTGATTATCCGCTACATGTCATGGGAGAAGGGCATACCGAGGAGTGTGGAAACCTGAGCACTGCTGTATACCATGAGAAGGACATAGTCAGGGACCTGTCTCCTATGTTACTTGGAATGTTACTTGACTTGCCACTTCAGTCAGACAATTGCATAGCTGCTACCAGTTCTCCAATGCCTTAGGTAAGGAACTTGACTGAAGGGGTCTCCCAGGTGAAGGGGGCTTCTGAATCTGCATTAATTGTCAAGAGCAAATTCATCTAAAAGCTCTTCATCTACAATTTTGTCTAACAGTGATGATTGGGGTAATTGGGGTAAGGCACTAATGGGTGCCCTGGTCTAGTGGTAAGGCAGTGGACTTGTACATGCTTGGTCGCGGGTTCAAACCTAGCCATGGCATGGAAGAACTGAGCGACCTTCTTTTTTTTTTCAAAGCAAATCGGCACAAGCAGAAGTCAGGGTGTACCTCATGGCACTATATGTTGAAGGTTTTGCAGAGGTTTAGAAATAAGGACAATTTGCAACAAGGTGTTAGTGCTAGTCATCCCAGGGCACCATACAACAACATCTGCTGAGAGGGACCCTCAGAGGGACGAATCAGTTTCAAGGTCAACTACATACAGAAGACTTTTGAACCATGCTTTATGGACTTTTACCACACTTTCATCTTGGCATAGATTCAATCAGTAAATGACTGGTAAATGGAACTGGGAACTGGGTTCAGCTCCAAGTTGTTGGAATAAATTACTATAGTAAATGGGAAATAGAACTTGTTCTAGTAAATGAGTAGTAAATGACTGGGATATAGAACTGAGCAGACTGGGAGCTGGAAATGGAACTGTGTTCCCCTTTTTCTAGTAAATGACTAGTGAATGGGACCTATAACTGAGTTGACATTGTAGTATTCAGTGAATGAAATGACAAGATAGGAAATGAAAATCAGAACGCCTTGTTCTAGTAGATGACAAGTAAATGGGAAATGAAAGTGGGTTCACATTGTTCCAGTAAATGCCTAGATGAATGAAATGACAAGCAAATGGAACTGGAAAGTGGGTTCACCTTGTTCAAGTAAATAAAGAAAATAGAACTGGGTTCATTATCAGTGACCGCAACTCCTAGATTTCAGTTCCTAACCAGTTGCCTGGCAACTTCTATAGAAATGGTGAACTTAGCTCCCAGTTTCATTTCCCAGCTTATTTCTAGTCATTTACTAGTGAACTCAGCTCCCAATTTCCCAGTCATTTACTATTCAATTACCAGAGTAGGGTGACCTCAGCTCCCAGTTCCACTTCCCCTTGATTTCCCAGTCATTTCCTAGAACGTGGTGAGCTCAGTCCCCAGACTCGTTTACCACTTATTTCCTAATCAGTTCCTAGAGCAGGGTTCAGCTCCCAGTTCCATTTCCCACTCTCAGTGGGAAATAAAACTTGGAGCTGAGTTTACCCATTTTACCGCTGGCAAAGATCATAGTGCGTGGCAGCTGGCCCTGAATGGCCTACAGTTGTGTGGTTATTCGTCTCCTTTCTGATTGGATGCAACAGAAACTTATTGCACAATCAGAGAAGGCATTTCCATATTTGCAGTATGGTGTGTTGTAAGCTGGTCTCTGATTGGCCCATAAACTTGTATTTTCCACTAGAGTAGGACACCTGCAAGTCTTTCCATTGGCCCAGGAATGACTATTATCGGTTCATACTAAGAGGTCAAGGCGCTGCTGTGAATAACAATCAGTGACACCTTGACACTTGAAGCTTTCGTAGAAGATGGAGTTTACAAGGATCTAGGAAATGAAACTGGGATGGAGTATCTTGGAGTTGCTTGGGAAGTGTTTGGAAATTAATCCTAGGAGTTGGGTTCACTGATCTCTGGGTTCACCTTTGTTAGTAAATTACTAGTAAATAAATTAGAAAAGAGTAAATTACCAGGAAATGACAAATAACTGGGAAATGGAACTGGGAACTGGGTTTAATTTCTCTACACTGTCTAAAGTCAAAGGTTGGATTAATAATATTTGTTAGATTTGAAATTTTGTCATCAACCATGACTTCAATAGGATTCTATATTAATTATTTTTTTGGCAGGCTCAGTAGTTCTACCATTTGCCAGTAGGGGCGTGTGTGTCCACTGTGTGAGATATTGAATGGCAGGTATCCAGAGAAGCAACCAGTAAACAGTATAGTGATCAATAATTGATACGGACACACGAACTGGGCTCTGCTACGATGCCAATAGATAAGGAACTACCATCTAATATGATTTTTACCAGTGAATGAGTAAGTCAACTTAAAAATATATACTTAAAAGTGTATGGGGCCCTATAGAGATACTTTGCTAAAGAAGCTTAAAGGGTCTACTCTGGGTTTCTCAGGCTCTGCAATATATGATGCCCTGTTACATGCAGTTGTTTTCACACAATTTCTGAGTTGCTGCAGTGGCATTGATTTGTAGTAATAAGTTGTAAATGGGTGTCTCCATATCCCGCGATACCATACATCCGGATATATCCCTCATTAGTATGCAAAAACTAGATCTTCAGCACTTGGGCATAGACATATGGTGCTAGGTTTGACTCTATAAAAAATTGCTGAGCCAAAAAAGAAGAGAAAATGCATATTTTGAAAGGAATTATCTAATAAATATTAACACATCTTCTTGTGGGCTATTGGAGGGTTTTTAGGGTTTACCTTTCAGGCCCTATATATGTTTACATAAATTTGCATTAATACTTCAGCTCAATAAGGGGGCAAATTTGACTCAATTTGCTATTTGGGTCAAATTTGCTAATGAACCCTATTATCCCATCCTAATTGTAGGAATAAAACTAGAATTGTTATGGGTATTCCCGAACAGAATTTGAAAATTGTACTGTCAAAGATTGCATGGTCTCGGTTCATTGACCTTCTTGATCACTGCAAATTCAGTGAAGCGTACAGTTCAATTTATAGCCTGGCCTTTTGATAAAAAAATATACAGTTTAACTGTGTTTTATAGAAAGACAAGGAAAATGGAAGAACAAAAGAAACTTCTCGATCTCCTAATGGGGACAAATCGAGATGCCCAAGAAGATGCTGACGAGGAAGAGGCACAGAACAATCTCTTTGGCAACAATATGAGTCAGCTTGGAAACAGCTTGGGGCAGATGGTTGGAGGAATGATGAGTGCTCCTGGAATGCAGGATTACATGAAGGTAATGTAACTTACTTGCTTTATTACATTAAATTGCATATCTAATTAGTGGTTTTGCTGTGTGTGCTGAGTATTACAAGTATAACATACAAAGAGAAACACAAGGTTGGGGTTATTAAAAAATATCCATAATATTTTTTAAAACCCTAAAGAGAGGAAATTGCAAAAGGCCCATTCAAGAAGTGGTCCCATCCAAAAATCTCTGGCTACAAACAATAAGTGGAAACCTCCTGAACCACTATGTATAGATATGGGAAGTGCAACCCTATAAGGCATGTTCTTGTCACTAATGAGGGTTTATTGATGAGGCGAAGACGGGATGAGTCCACCCATGTTACACATTTGCCCTATGGGTGGGGTCTTTCAATTGCCTCATCATAGACACCAAGTACAATGTCTCATATATCCAAATGACATCCAGCTGGGATGTTTCTCATGAAGAGTGTTCGGACCTGAGATTGAACAAGGGTCCTTCAGAGGAGCAGGCAAATGTCTTGCCACTAGACTGCCTGGAGTACTATATTATAGCCAATACTTGAAAGGCATGTTTTTTGATTCTATATGAAAATCCTCAAGCCCACATTTTTTGTTTTCTTTTCAGAATATGATGGAGTTGTCTTCAAATGCAAATACAAATGCTGGTTTGGGTTTAAATGCAGCAGATGTCCAGAACTTACAAAAAGTATGTATCCTTCAGTTTTATTTGTCCATTTTACCTATAGGGTGCACTGTATTTGTTTCATTACATTTGGGTAAAATTGTGTGACTTCATTTGATTAACTAACTGATATGGAGCTTGTGTCATTATTTATTTTCAGGAACAAATGGATGCCCTTACAAAACAATTTGAAGATTTGGGCAACCAGTTTAATTTCAATTTTGACAGTGATGATGACAGCATGTCACCAGCCACTACAGATGACGAAGATATCAGGGATGTTTTAAAGCAAGAAGGTTCACCCACATCACAAGACCAGTCCTTGGAGAAACAAGTGTATTTACCCATGGGTAGATATTTTAGCACAATTCAATACTTTCTTAGTATGACCAATAATTTTATTTTAGCCATGCTTTGCCAATTTACTCGACTGGCATCCTAGGAATGCAGCATTATTCATATACATGATCTATTCTCTTTTCCAGATCTCAAAGAAAAGTTTCACCCATCATTGAGATATGGCGTCTTTACATCTTGCTTTCCATTAAACTGGACTGTTAGTATGAATTTCAATATACATAAGGCATGGGGAGTGTGTCTACAGCTTAATTTAGAATTTAGATATGTCAAAATTGCTGTTGTGTTTCAGGTGTTATTTGAAGAAGGAAAGGAGCAAAACCATGTTATTGGTCAGCTTGTTAACTTCACCAATTTGCCTCTGATAACAGATGCTATTTTATACTCATGGTATAAAAACAAGGTAAGTAGCACAAAAAAAAGTTCGACCAACAAAGAAAATCTGTGGAAACAAATTAGCCGAGGGCTCCACAATTAATTGTTCTGGAAACCACCCTGTTTAATCATAAATTTATCACATGTAACTAGTAATTATGCAATTTTGAATGTTAAAATTTTGTTCAATGATCCGAGCAATTGTCATTAAATCAGACCCAATGGGGACCATCACTTATTTCTGTAGTTGTTGAGAAATTAAA
This sequence comes from Alitta virens, assembly GCA_932294295.1. Taxonomy (NCBI): domain Eukaryota; kingdom Metazoa; phylum Annelida; class Polychaeta; order Phyllodocida; family Nereididae; genus Alitta; species Alitta virens. The sequence goes on along the minus strand of OW028577.1, from coordinate 10,557,838 downwards.
AGTCATCAAATGAATATGCTGAAAGGGACACAACTTAATCTTGCAAACACCATCTCATGAATGACTCACCTTTTATTACTTCAGTCTGAATTTGAAAATGTACGAGAAATCACACTTGGTCGATGTCAGAAGGTTACAGATGTTGGACTTAAATGGCTTGGACGTCTGGTGAAAGAGTCAAGGAAAGTGCTAAAGGTATACCATATTTAGCTCATCTGTTTGTCTAACAGACAAGGTATTGTCATCACTTGGTTGGCGTTGGTAGCATCGGCTGCTACGGCAGCATTGGCACCACCTCATATCGTCTTTTAGTTTGCCCACGGTTCCTTGCTTTATTATCCTGTGCTTGTAAAAGTTGCAGTAAGTCATAGTTTTACATTTGTTTTGTTACCAAGGTTAATGTGGATGGCTGTGAAAATATCACCACATTTGGGCTCCTGCAGTTTCTTGAACCTGGACAACACCGTTTTCTGACTCTAAAGGCTAGTGGGACAGGGGTAGTTTACAAACATGAGGAACTTTGGAAAAGTAATGGAACCAAGCTGGAGCTGAATGAAAGTTTAACTTTGGACAGAGGCGGCAGTGAAGAAGAAACCAGTAGGTTCCCTTTGATTTCCTACATAACTTTTCAATGGCTGCCTGTTAATGAAAGTCAGTGAAGTGTTCTCGTGGTCCGGTCATTGGCCATATCTGCTTAAGGCCCCAGGTTCAAATCCCATCTCACGCAGTCTTCATCAGTTAATTGACAGGTTTTATTCGTATTTGAGGTGCCGTGGCCTAATGGTGCTTGCATTCAACCCGAAAGGTTATAGGTTCGAGCCCCCTCCATGGCATGGAGGAACTGAGCAGAACCTCGCTCCACTCCACCCAGGTATAAACAGGTACTTGGCTATAGGCACTAATGGTGGTTGTAGAGTGCTCCCTGTAGTTGATACGGTGTAATAGACTGTATACTTCCCAGGGAGTTGAGAAAGGCTCGTGATTGAACAGGCTTGCCAAGGATGTAATTGTAAAGTCAGTTGAAACTGCTTGGATGGCGAAAACAGTTTGTATAAACTTACAATTGCATGCTTTGTAATGGCTCTATGCTGAGGCATGTGAACAATCTCACAATCCCACTCATAGTGTTGACTATTACGTACCTCTTTCATTGCATCACCATGAGTGGCAAGAATTAACATGCTTTAGTAGGTTGCATTATCCTAACAGGACATAATGGTTACTCATGGTTCGGTTAGATGATTACTTAAGGTCAAATAGATGACATTACCAAAGGTCGAATTGGTCCAGTGGGACCTTTGGTGACATCATCGGTCGTTTAGAGACCGGCATGCACCACCATCCATAACTTTCAATCCCAGAAGTACGGTTCCACATGCATAAATTAGTATTTATCAATGATGTACTGTCTAGTCTAGTAGTCAATGTATGTTTAGTACTATTATGCTTAAATGTGCTTTAGTCATGATTGGTTCATGTTTTTCAGAATCACTGAAATACAGTAGAATTCTAGTGTGCCCTCCTGATTCGCTTATCGGCAAAACTATTCCTAAACTACATTTCATGGACAGCAGCAGTGGCGAACATCACAATGTAGCCAAACTTGATGATTGGACTTTGAATATTATGGAAGCGCCTCCTTCCCATGTAAGTTGTAAGAAATAAGTGAAAGAAGTTTCCCAGGTGTATCACCAAATGCCTGACCTTGCGTATTCAGTGGTGAGGAATTCAGCTTGAGATGCTTGTGTGCATCGGCTTATTTAGTCTTTGTTTTATGATTGTCATTCTAATTATATAGTTTCACATAGTAGTAATATATACTGGGATTGTTTCTCAGTATTGTCCTACATGTGGTAAGAGTATCCGCTTCTTTTTTCAGGTATCCTTTGATATGTTCACCAGAGGTCGTGTGTCCAATGTGGTAGTCCCAGTCGACTGTCATGCAGCCCCTGAAGTCACAAGGAACCACTTGATTACAGTTTTATCCAAGTTTGTTCCTAAGGTGAAGTGATAAGACTTGTATCAAAGCTTACAGATTATTTTTTTTGGAATTTGACAATCTCATTAATTATGTAAAGCTTTACCCGAATAGCCTTTGTTAAAGCTCTGCAAGACCTGTTGGAGTTTACCATTGCTGGTCTGCCAGTCCCCAATTTTGTTTCTTCACCAAAACTCCAATTCATAAGAGGAATGACCTCAGACAAGGCAAAACAACTGGTGATGAGTCAAAATTGCCATGTGCGTTCTGATGTTAAACTTGGAAGGTCATTTCAGTACTATCCCAACAGCATTACAGTCACTTCCTGTTAGGATACTATTCATGTCCATGATTCATTTATGTGCTTAAAATCTACCTGTCTGGTCATCCAACTTAGTATTTTTGCATGTCTTTCTTGGCCTGTTGCAATGTTCTGGTTAGGGAAAAGAATGACTATTTATATCAATTTGAATTTACAGGAGCTGCATGTCCCTCAAATGGTGAAGGGTGCCAATTACACCATACTGGACAAAGGAGAATTTTTACCTGTTGGTGGACTCGGAGCAGACTATGATCCATCCACCAGACTACTTCGGTAACAATCATTTATAAATATCCATTCAAAAGTGTCTTATGCTATGTATATGTATATCACTATATGGTAGACTCACACATTGCTGTCATTTGTCAAGCCTTGGCACAGAAAACATTGCAATGGGCCATTTTAGCAGGGTGCAACACAAAACTTGTCGCACCAAATAAATCTATTTAATTGCTTGTCCACGGCACTTTTTTCACTTGATTTCCCAAAAAACATGATGTAAAGGGTCTTTTGACTTAATTTCACAACTTAGATTAATAGATAACCCAGTAAATTATATATATATAACAGAAATCAAGAGAGAATACGGAATTTTAGTGGATTTTACAGAGTTTTACAACTGACAGTTTTAAAACCACAGATATGTGACTAGTAATGGGTAATACGTGGTTTGTGTTTGTTAAGAATATAAATCTATGTTTCCTTGGACAGTCCAATACGTAAAACACAAGTTTGCTGTTATGTAATGTCATATTAATGGGCAAAGCAGTGTTATCTGACTCACAACTTTTGTCATGGGGCAGTTTGTTGGACTAAGTCCGGCTAACTATATGGCAAACGAAGTGTTATAATCATAATTCTTGGATTATATGTATTTTTTTTAAATCAGAATTGATGCTGGTAGCACAGAATACCCTCAGTTCGTAAGCAGTACCAACTTCTCAAGGAAGAACCATTGCTTCAGCATTGAAGTTGTGGAAGCAAAAGCTGACTCACTGAGCATTGGCCTTGGAGTCACCAGCTATGAGCCTAATTTTGATGACGTCTCTACTGAAAATGAGTCATTTGAGTAGGTTTTTTGTGTTTTTTAATTTATAAAATGCATTTTTGTGGTATTCTCCTTGTCATCTCTTCTTGTAATAATATAGTACATTTCATTAATTATCTTAAGTTATCATTCAGTATCCTCTAAATTATAGCACTTTTCGTTCAATACCAACTATTAAGGTCATAATTATTTAGACTACATCATGTTTCACTGAAGGAAACCAATAAAAGCTGGACAAGTTTGGACAGTTGGTATCAAAGAACCAGAGAAACTGCTGTATAACGAGATACCAGTGGGATCATCAGTGACTATGTATATCAAGTGTCTGGACGATTCTCAGAGTGCAACAGGCTATCCTGAAGTAAGTGACGGATTACCATAAGAAGCTTGATAAGAGAAAAGGAAGCAGAGATTGATTGATTGATTCATTCATTTCAGTTCTATGAGGAAAAAACCATCAAGTGGACATCAACACTTAACCCGTTCGTGTTTTGCACGAAGAAGAACACCTTGTTAAAAATGCTTAGCATTCCGGAACCACCAACTGCAGAGAAGGTACTTTGATATTCACTCTTATCCTTGATTCAGTTAACCTCAGTCGTTCTTTTGAGAGAATGATATTTAAGATTTGGATATCTATGTGCAGGATATGGCAGATGTCATGAAGAGAATGCAGCAACAGCCCATTCATCACTTCCTCTCGAGGTTCACTATATTTGATCCATACTTTGGGATTATACGGTAAATGCAGTTTTTATCATCATATGTGATATTAATGTTCACAACTGGATGCAAATAGTAAGTAGTTCTCATCGTTTTTTCCCCCGAAGGTGTGACGATGGGGAGCGTTCGAGTGAACATGTAATTTGGAGAAGTGGAAATAGTGTGAGCATAGTATTTTACCGTTTCGAAGTGGAGATTCTGTCCTTGCCTGAAGATACTAGTGCTCGCATTGGTGTCGGAGGTGAAATTGCACCGGACGAAATTGGTTTAGGAGGAAATGGCAGTTCCATTGCATGGTGTTTCATGGATAAAAAGTAAGGAGAAGTCTAAGTATGGTAATTTTGTCAAATGATATATTTATTGATATCACTGTAAGTCTCTTATGTCTTTTATTGGGCACTTCTAAGGATATAGTGAAACAATATGTTTAACTTAAATATTGTATTTTACGATTAAAAACTCAACAGAAAATATATCTTTTTTTACTTATTCCGAATTCCAGAATAGTTTCAGGTCGACGTGTTAAAGATGCAGATACAGCTGGCATTGGGGATCGCATTGCTGTAGAAATAACTAATTTTGAGGATTACTTTCCTGTTGTGGATGCTCCTATGACAGTGACATTTTACAAAAATGGTGAAAATGTAAGTCCTCTGAATATACATACATATTTGGTTTTATTTAGGGCTGCATGAGAAACTTCAGTATTTGTCATTTGGTAACTTGCTTAACTTAGGGTATCCATGGGTTACAGATCTACTAAAAAATATATGCTACCTTCAAAATGAATTCCCTCTCTTTGACACCTGATGTAGTTCAATGCAATTTTATGAATCTGCTTTTGTAAGAATGACCAACTTAGTTCCCTGTGTAGCTAGCTTTACAAGGATATAGTGACACAATATGCGTCAATGAATCAAGACAGATTATTTCTCTGTCCTCCCAGGTCAGTGAATGCTGAAAAGTGCATGTGAGCTGACAAACATGCTAAGAAGTCATTTTGTATCAGTGAATCACCTAGTTTGTATTTTAAAGACTATCAGCTTTGTAATTTTTTTTTAGTTCCGTTCAGTTTATTAATGGAATGATAATACATAATGACACCAAACTGAGATTACTGGATAGACACTGGTGGCGTTAAACTATAAATATGAATAAAATACCTGAACGCATTTACTCAGCATTTCACATTTATTACCTGTGCTAATTCTAATAGATAAACATCATGTCAAAGCAAGACAATTATTTTTTGTTTGTTATAATGATTTCTTTTGTAATAAGGTTGGTGGTATGCAGTGGACATGCAGGCCGGCAGATGACGATTCAGACGAAGAAGACCAAGAAGTGCCTCCTAACATTATCTTCATGTTGTCTATGTTAAAGGCTGGAACTAGTTTCAAGATTATTGATTATGTAACTCCATACTATTTGGAAAAAAAGGTGTGTATGTAAAGATATTTTATACATGCTTGTGCTAATGACTGCAAGGAAAGGCTTGTAAGGCTCTTGTTGTATATAGTTTTTGTGTTATATATTTTCCATAATCTGCTCATATTTTTGTTGCAGGAAAAGTTCATGCAGTTGAAGGACACAAATCTTCACCTGTCTGGATCACAACTCAGGTAAGTGTGATGTCTAGCCTATATAGTATGTTTATAATTATAACCTGATTTTTGTTACAGTAGCAGCATTAGATTGATCGAGTGTGACTTCACTGTTCTACAGCATTCCAGAAAACACGGACCATGGTAATTTTATCGCCAGCAATCAGGTGACCAGGGACCATCCTCAAATAGAGATTCGGATCAACTCGAGCGAGACGGCAGATGCGAAAAATGTTATGTTTGGATTTGTGCACTCCTGCTTTTCTGTGAAGCGTATCCCTGATGAAGACACTGTTAGTGCTGTGTATTGGAATCTGGCATCTGGCAAGTGAGTACTAGTTTCATAGATACTGATGCCTTCAAAAATTTGTGGCTGGTAGTGTTATGAAATGATGTATAATTATGCATAAAGCCTAGTACACACGAAGGATCGCCAATGACCGGGTCGCCCGCGATTCAGTTTTTAACCCCTTTTTATGAACTTTAGCTGAATTTAGTAGTGGACCGGTGCACAGGACAGGTCTCTGGCGAGTAAGTGGTTACCCCTGCTGCAGTATGTGGCCATGTGCATTTTTTATCTCATTATGTACAGATGGGGTCAGGTCATCTTCCCAATACCCTAATGGTCAGATCCCAGCAACACAGTTGCTAGTCAATACACATGGCAACATCGCCGACGACACAGTTGTCCAATATCAAGCAGTGCTTGATATTTGGCGACTGAGTTGCAAGTCATAAAATCCAAGTTGCTGGCCAGTTCACACAGAACAACTGAGTGGTGGCAGAAAGAGGTAACCACTGAGTCGCCAGTGACCTCTAAGAAAATTGCATGTGGAAGAAAGGGTGAATAATGATATAGTTGGAGTTGCAGGATCACTGATAGCAAATGTTTTTTTGCTGGAGTGCATTCCCACAAAGCAGACCTTGTTTTACCTCATTTGCTTTTGCAAGGAATCATCATACACTTTTTCTTTATTACATATGTTTTTGTTAAGAGTCCACCAGGTAGGTGAGGCAGATACAGAGGCAATCTTTGGGGACAATCAGGAATCCCTAGCATTTCGAGTCATGGAAGCAAAATTCAACGAGCATGGACTGATCACACCTATGCAGACAATCAAGCTGGCACGTTTCAAGAATGGTGTTCAGGTTAGTTTGCCAGATGACTGGTGCCCATCATCCTAGTAAGACTGCCTCATTATTAAGACCATATACAAATTGAGAGTATGCAATCTTGATCCAACTTTAATTCTGCCATTGTATGGTGCTGTCTTATCATCGACTCTAATTGAAGCCACATAATTGTGTACCTTGTTCATATACAGTGAATTCAGTATTAAATGGGAGGCAACGCTGCAGAGTTTTCCTGTTGTTGGATGAGTATGAACTTGAGTCATTTTGTTGTATATTTACAGCTAGACAAGGAACTCTTATCGCATGAGTACTTAGGAGGAGGATTGCATCCCTTTGTGTGCATGAATGACAGTAGTAAAAAGACCAAAGTGAGACTGTTGGAATACCATGATGTACCATTGGTGAGTAAGACATCGTTAATCTGCAATCTATGATGCAAAAATAAACTTTTATCAAACGGGTGAATTATGAATGACAAACATTTTGTTAAGCTGCTATTTTTTCTGCTGGTCTGAAAGGGCCAGCATCTCTTGGACTGGTGAAGAGCCAGCCTGCCTGCCTTGATGCAGGTGCTGGCCTCCCTCAGCCACTGCAATGAATGAATGAATTTTATGTCATGTAGAGGTCACAAAAGACCAAAATGTCAACAAAAAAAAAAAGAAAGGGACAAGAAAGAAATCGTATAATATATAGAGTCTTTTTAAAAATATAATACAACATCACCAATAATTACATATAACACAACACCAATCAGTATCAGAGTCAAGTTTATTAGATTTGTTTTTAAAGATAAGAATAAAATAATCCCATTATTAATATTAGGATAAAATACAATGTTAGGGTATTACAGGACAGGCATCTTAAATTTTATCTGACCAGAGATAGTACCGTATCAAATATTTTTATTTTACAACCTCAATTGTGTCACATATTTCAGCCACAATGACACTTTTATGATATCAACTAGAGTATCCCTTTTGTCAGCATTTTAATCCAAACTGACATAGACCTACATGACCTTAATTCTATTTAGTAGCCTTTGTGTCAGTGGTTTCTGTCAACCTGACAAACATAACCTTAATTTGATTAACCTTTGTGTTAGTGGTTTAGTCCAACCTGACACCTCACACATTATTCTCAGGGAACGTCCAGTTACAGAATGTACATTTATAATTTTTTTTATTATTCTAATTGTTTTATTCTAATTGTATATGCATTTGCAGTGCCAATAGCCAAATTTTCTCCGGCCACTGTATCCGCAGTGCAGTGTGTATGGCAACACCCATACAAAATTGATGAATCTTGACATTCGTAAAGGCAGTGGATGTTCAGCAGTACATGTACGTACATATCTTAAAATCTTGTCATTTCAACTTCTTTTAGACCGACATCCTTCACCAGGAGAATGATGACAAGGAGGGACATCCAAAGACAAGCCACGGTGCAGGTGGCAAGGGAAGTACAAGTAGCGGAACTAAGTTCATTCTCCTACCCATGGATTCAACTAAGGAACAGGGAAATCTTGTCGATGTAATGAAACAAAAGTTGAAGGAATGCAATCTTCAGTCAGCCATAGCAGACATGATCAAGAGAATAAAAACCCAGCAAGAACACTTCGAGGCACTAATGTAATCTCATAGTTTATCTGTATACAGATTTTTTAGGTTATAATTTTTCTGTGAGTGTAATAGAAATTGTTATAAAATTGTTTATTAAATATGCAGATTAAGTGAGACGATGGATTTGCAGCTGCATGATGAATTTGCTGCGATTGTACATGCACAAGAAAACTGGTGCGAGTTACTTGATCACTGGAATGAGCGCATTCTCATTGCCGACCTGAATGAAATGCATGACAAGGTATGCTTTTATATCGATTAAATGAACAATGAATACTTTGAAATTTTGCTATCTGTTACAATACTTAATTTTTAGTTGCACCCCTTTTTTAATTGTTTTTAGAATATCTCAGACCTACAGACTGTGTTGCTTGACAATCTAAATGGAGGCTATCACAGATCGCCCTTTTTGTTTGAGTCCCCTGAATACTACCATTTTAAGCTACAAGGGCTGTTAAGTCCTTCATTCATCAATAAAAAGATCTGCCCGGTGTCTGATGTGGTTAACCAGTCTGATAATCCTGTCCTGCTGATGCGATGGCTCTGTCATATTCATGATCTGGTTTGTAACACATAACTGAATTAATGCAAATTTGCCATTCTAAGCATTGAGACTGGGATGAACTAGTGTGAGTGCTCTTCATGTAATTGACTATTTTTAGGGCATTGTAATCTTGGCAGAAGACATTGACCCGCCAAGCATTGTAACCGACCTTGAATGGTTTGTGAAGGTCATTTGGAACTTGCCTGCTGAACCAACAAATGTAACCAGCACTGAAGTGAGGGCTGTTGACAAAGATACCCCTTCCTGGAAAGATAGAGAACTGTGGAAACTGGCAATGAAGAAAGACTCGCTCACTGAGCATCAGGTATGCTTTCTGAAACTTTCATTCAAACACATTTTGAACACTTGAATTATTTTCCATGAAGTTTGCATGCTGCATTTAACTTCATTTCACCTATGTTGATTATATTCTTGCAGATGAGTCTTTTGTTCAACCTGCTGATTGAGAGTGGTCATTTGATAAGACTGCCTTGTTTTCGTCAGCATTACACTGACACAAAATCGTTCATCGTGAATCCTCTGCACTTGAGAAGCCTTCCCGTTTCTATGGTGAGTTTTAATCTGTCCTTTAACCTGGCTAAATATATCTACTTGTGAATTTTTCCACTATTTCATAGTTATCATTACCCAAAAATGTATAATCCTGAATACTTTTTAGTCCAAGTTCTACAGCAAAGACTTCTCAGACCGATTCACATTTCTCGAAGTGAAGTTTCACTTTGTCAGTCAGCCACCTTCCAGTCTGTTGGCGAGCCTGCTGGCTGCTTGTGTACACTTTTGTCAACCCATTGCTCTCGGCAAAGATGGATTAGCATTCCATTCTGGACCAGTGGAAGTGGTTGTCCTTAGTCTTGAGGAAGGTATGATACAGCGTTTCCTTTGAACAACATTGATTTTTGGGCCGATATTAAAAAAAAAAGTATACATGATGTATATAGAAAAACTGGGATGGTCATATTTGCCAGATGATGATTACACATATATCACAATGAATTAGATTAGGTAATTACAGCCTTCAGAAAAATACTTGTGAGTGTATATCTTTGCGTTAAGTTTTAACCAGTGGTAATTATTATTTTGCTTTGTTTAAATACAGAAAATGCTATTAGCATCCATGGTAAGATTTTCTATGAAGGCAATGGATCAGATGTGGCGACTATTGGTGACCAAAAAGTGAAGAACATTCTCTGGAACACCCTGACCATTTACAGCGATATTATAGCTTGTCGCTTGAATAAGTGGTCTATCACATACTGGCGGAGCATCTCTGAATCAGACAGACTTAGTGAGTCTTCTACTCAAACTTTTGTGATATACTTCACCTATTGTTTCTGTGTGTCAATGACAATCATCTCAATTCAGTAAATTACATCATGCATAAAAATTTGTGATTATATTAACAAAAATACATGCTGAAAAGAATGTGGGGTCAGAAGTCTCTGTGGCTACTTCGAAAGGAACCCCACTATTCAATAAAACACACTTAGAAATCACTGATGTGGTCTTAAAAAAAAGGTTGTCTGAATTCTGGTACTAATTGACATTCTAATGACACTTTCAGGACACATTGAAATGGTCTTTAATTGAGGGAATAATATTGGCTGTCTTACTTGTGAAGAGAATAGATTATTGTTTAAGCTTGTTAATCTGGTTATCTAATTGTTTATCTGATTCATAAACCCTCGCTTAAGTTTCATTTTACATGACATTATTGTATGCTTCAGCTCCAAGCGGGGTGAGTTGTGTTCACCACTGGGATAAGAAAAGTAAACCTGGAGGAAAATCGGTTTGCAACATATGTGGTAATTGCTCAGAAAAAGGCCTGACATGTGAAAATAATGGCTTACCAAGTCAAGTGTACCAAGTCTGTCCTTGTCGAACAGCAGTCACATGTTGCCAGGATTGCGGCATTTGCCAGGCGTGTGCAACCAGGCTCTGGGTGAGACAGTCAATTTCAAATTATTATTATTATTATTTTGTTATTATTTTGACATTTATAAAGCACCCCAACCAGAAGAGTCTGCTCTGAGGTGCTGTACATAAAATGGAAAAGTAAAAAATTAAAATAATTAGATAAATACACCAGATTGAAATTAACAGGAATTTATAAAAGTTAAAGTCAATAAAGGCCAATAAAAGTTAATAAAATAAAATGTCCAATAAGGTTTTTAAAATGTCATCATGAAATGTGAGCATAAGCATCATTGAACAGATAGGTTTTTATTATTTTTAGAGTAAAATTACTTCGTTTTTCACAATTGTAAAACAATATCTATACTACTCTTTTAAGTTTACCTCTTTTTGTTAAACATTGTTACATCTCATTAAATTCACAGAATTTCCGCAGCCAACTACGACCCTGCCTAGTCACTCACAAGGGCCACGACTCTGTCACTTTGAATACTGCTACTCTCAGCGAAGTTCATTTTGCCTACAGTACTGCCCAACATGTGGCTGGTTTCATGACAACTTCAATATGTCTTAAAATGTAAGTAGTCCATTTATTAATTGGTTGATTAAGACAGGTGACTATATGATAGAGGGTAAAACGTACATAAGAGTTCTGTTTTTGGGGAGTTGGAAGTGGCTGTTTGCAGCGGGTGACCATTCCGTGCAGGTGGCCATTAGGGAAGGTTTGATTTTATAGCTACGTCATTTTAATATATTATTATGAATAAATTATGCCTTTAAAATCAAATTTATCAATTGGATGCCATCAACCGTTATATGTCAAATACATATTTAATTCATTCGCTGGATTTCATCACTGCTAATTGTTTTTTCCCTCAGGAAAAGTCATAGAACTAACTTCGAAGTTTACCCAAATGCCCCCCAGTTCTGTGAATTAAATAAGGTGAATGAACGCTACAAACGCCATGAAGGTGTTCTGAAAGCAAAGCAGGGAGATGTCATTACAGTTCGAATCAAAGATGTTCCAGAACAGGTGAAAATTATTACCTTATTATTAATTATAAAATCAGATTTGTTAGCATCTCACCGCATTGTATAATTTGCAAACAAGTTTTATTGCGTCACATTTCTGTGAGTAGAGCATTTAAATTTGTATGCATTGTGTTTGTATACATGTGTATTTTTTCTTTATTCAATGGGTATTCATTTTTATTCTCGGAGATACTAAAGAAATGAACAATTCTGAAATGAACTAATTTTCTGGTATTGAGGTTTCAACAGAGGGTAAATGTGTATTTTCAAGTCAATTATTTCCACCTTGTTTTGCAGGACGTACCTGTTTTAGAGGCAGAGGAAGCTCCTGCGGCCAAGCGATACAATTATTTCCAGAGCAGGTTTTGTCGTCTTTGGCAAGCAAATGGACTATTAAGGTTAATACATTTTTACTAGATTTCTCAAACTATCATAGAAGTGTCTTGCTTTCAGATTTTTCAATGCTATCATTATCTTTGTTTTATGGCAGTTACCGATCAGGAAGTACCAGTACCATACCTGTAGCTCTGCTACTGAGCCAGCGACCAATCAGACATGCGTTCAGCAATTACATTGAGATAGGCAAGTAATGTTAATAAGGATAATGTGTTATGGGAGGCCTGTAATATACATGATGTTCGTCACTCTGGCAGTGTATTTGTCGCTAATTTGTTTCCATACCAATATCAAAATTAAATAAATAAATTGCCTCTATAGCTAAGCTTCATATGTGCAAGAGGGATGATTATATGACATATTTAATGAGTTTTCTAAGGGCTACCAGGCCTGACCTGGGTCTCATCTCTGTTGAAATTGGGAGTTGTTCAGATAAGACATTAAATTTGTGATGCCTTGGACTCAATATCAAAGCGTCATCATCATGTCTGCCTCTGGTAGCTGGACATATATTACAATTAACATTGAGGCAGTATGATACTATTTCATAAAGGTTAAAGGTCATAAATAGATTGATGTCTATGTACAATTAAGTACTGCATTCTGAAAGTCTTTTTCATTGACTACAGAAATTGTTGATGAGGGAGCAGAGTGCACCTTGGCAGTTGGAATTGTTCCCCCGAATTATGGCATGGATCGAAGCTCAGGGATGCAGCCCGGGTGGGGTCATGGCTCTGTAGGATACCATGCTGATGATGGAGGGTAAGGAAAGATAATGACCTGGAGAACGTGATACGAAAAAGAAGTGCCCATTTAATTATAATTAAGATGAATTGTTACCCCATATATAGTGATTTATAGTGTTTAACTGATAATCTCTTGGATTATACCATTTATTGGTGATTACACACAGGGTCTGCATAATGATAAATGTACATTTAAAGTGGGTTGTGTAATGAATATGTATCATGCCATTAAATTAAGAACGCTCATTAGAACACAGTTGAGGCTTGTTATCTAGACATGCAAATTTATTCATTTGTAGAATATTTTTTGAATCTGGAGGACTAACCCAACGTGCTGGCACATGTACTGTAGGTGATCGAATGGGTGTTGGTGTGATGTTCCCTGAAGATGTCCTCAAACCAGCAAAGTTCTTCTTCACTAAGAATGGACAGAAGGTGAGGCTTCTTTCTGTCCTGACGACCCATTCAGTAATAATTTTGATTGGTGGAAAGACGTGTAGTTTCTAATGAATAAAGCATTGCACTCCTGCATCCAAATCTATGTCTATCAAATCATTGAAAGCATCATTTCTGGGTGCTCCAACATACATCCTCTTACACTGAGATTTAACCAAAATGGCTGTTTAGACAATAAGGACAACTTTTACAACTTCACTTGGCTTGCAGTAATAACTTATTATCGTTGTAATAATTACGTAGAATCACTCTTGAATGTTCACTAATATTTAACAGCATTGTAAGGTAAAAAGCAAAATACGGCTGCTAACTGCTGTTTTCATCTGGAAAAAGATCGTTGATTTTGTTGGGAAAGGCAACATCACTGGGGGCAGAGCTAATTCAAACAAGATAGCACTGTAAAGCCTATCTGACATAACTTATACTTAATCAAAACAGTTCAGCAGTTAACAGTTTGTTTGACTAAATTCATGATGTCACAGATGAAGAAGAAAAATTTAAAGGACTATTCTACGTAATTATTATGATGATAACAAGGATTTGGTGTAGATGTCATTCATGATACCTTAATTGTAGGTGTTTGAGAAAAACTGGTTTGCCTTGAAAGATGGCACTCACCATCTGGCAGTTGGGATGCACTCGCTTGGAGAGAAAGCCGTTCTCCTAGATTCAGACATGTGGCTTTTGGAAAATGATGATGATACTATGAAGGTTAGATTTATCACCTCAGACCTTTTGTACATGCAATCTAATAATGCTATAGCTACGCACTTGGGATTTATGTTATTTTTAATTTCTGTTGCAGGAAGACGTTTTTGCATTGGACTCCATAATGATTAAGTGAGCTTTCATTATGGGCTATAAGAAAAAAATAACAATAATAAATGTTTTTAAGACAAAACTATCACTGTGTTCCATGACACATCTCAGCGCTTTTGTGTTTTGGTTTATTTGATCTCATGTGATGTAGGCCTAGATGTATTTTGAATGAAGAGTGAAGCCCATGTAAACACCTTTTTGGACATTCACAAATTCTTGGCTTTCAGACCAAAGTCAGAAGTCATTTTCCCGGATGTGTTCTCAGACAATGAACCTCAAAGACCTTCAAAAAAGCGGCCAACCAGGTCTGAGACTAGCACTGCGTTTATCAATTTGCAGAATTCATCTGACGGAAATCTCATCTTTAAGGTGAATACCATCACTGTACTGTCCCAATATGACAGTGTACATGTTAAATTTTATGTTGATAATATCTTCTTTTTGATTATTTTAAACTCTTTAATTTGAACAGGTAAAGACAACAGATCCGAAAAGATACACAGCTAATCCATTTGTTGGAGTACTGATGCCATTCAGGTCTGAAAATGTCAAGGTCACGGCGAAGGTCAAACCTGGAGAAAACATTCATGGTATGCCAAGCATCTCATTTAGTATATTGATGTTTGTTTTTTTGTCATGTAGTGAGAATGGGATGTAAAACCCTGGTGCAACTACCTCACCCACTAACGCTTGGCTAGTGGAAGCTTTCCTTAAGTTCAACTGGGTGAGGCATTGGTTATTTAGCAATATAACATGGTGGACAAGTGGGTTGAGTCTGGTAGTCCGTTCAAGTCTTGCCCCAGCCAGCACTACTTTAACTGAATAGGGCACGGCATGTAAAGATCCTTGCACAAATACCTCGCCTAACAGCGTTTGGCTGGTGGGAATTTCCCTTCAACTCAAATGATAGAGGGATTTGTTAATATATATACACTTTCATATATAAGAGCAAATATAAATGATGCAAGTTTTGATTGTGAGTTTTCAATTTGTGCCAGATGCCATAATGAATGATAAGTTCTTAATCCAATGGAAACCCATCACTCGTGAGGTGGATCCCGAAAGCAAGACCGATGAAATCAGAGCTTTGTTCGATGATGTGGGAGGAAAACACTCCAATCACAAGTACGGTTAATCCCAGTGAATTCCTCATGATCATAGACCGCTACATTTCTTTACTTCTATCTTCTAACATTGAAAGTTGCCATAACACAGAGATTCACCACTATAAAAAACCTAAAATAAATAATTTTTAGATTTATGTCAAAATGTTAGAACAGATCACCAGAGATGTGAAAAATAGTTTTACCAAAAGTAACAGGTCAAAGTGTCTTTTTTTGGAGACTTGATATCACTAAATGTTGTATCTATACTCTATAATTATTTCCACTGATTATGGCATAAGAGTGTTATAGGGATTTTATTTCATTGCATATCAGTGTGCCTTGTTAAATTATTATATTATACCCAGCACGACAATTCAACACATAGCCATATTTGTTTTTGTGCTTTATTGAGTTACAATTGATCCGGTTAAATTGTCAATCTTTCACACATTCATTTCCTTCTTAGACTGACTATTGGCTGGAAAAAACCAAAGATCAATTTAGTGAATGATGATGAAGAAGAAGACAATGTAACTTATCTAACGAGCACTTCTGAACCTCCAGTTGAGGTGTGTATTAAAATCAATTTCATAAGTTGTAATTTTATAAGTGATCATATTTTGATTGCTATTTTACCTTGTTTTTGGGTAAACTGGTAAAAACTGAAGTGGAAGTTAGTATCTATCATATTTGATAGTAATTTCTTACATGCAGATAATGAAAGTGTTCAATTCATGAGCTTGAGTTATTTCATTTCATGGTGGAATAACGGAGATTTGTGGCTAAAATGATGTTGTTATTACTACTTTGAGATGGAATATGTTTGGAGTCATATTAGCAGTATGAGTAATTTGGGACACAGCGTATATTGGGACACCTGTTGTATTTCGATTATAAACAAATTTAGGACATCTGAGGATGACCTAATTCTGAAACAGGGTTCTCACCTTCCTAATTAGGCCAACCTTGTATTTATTAAATTTGTTTATTATCGAAATATGGCAGGCAAATGCCCCCATCTCCCCTGCTGTCTAGTATTCGTGCTCAATGTTTTGAATGCTTCCAGAAATCTTATCGTTTGGAAGTTTTGAAGAATGGTGAACAACTTCACTCCTGCTGGTTGCCATATGGGTCTTATACAGTGGGTGTGGATACTTTGCATGAGAGGGTTGAGGAGAGCAAGTTACCCCATAGATTCTCTTCTAACTATCCAGTAAGTATGAATTTAATCTTAAATGCTTATTTTATATTAAATGTATTATAGTATGTTCCTGAGGTGTGATGCATAGATAAGGAACAATGATAATGGACATATCAGAAATTGTTACAGTCAAATTCATAAAGTTGGAAACCAATCTCAAAGACTGGCAAGCTAAACTCCAGATGACTTCATGTAAATCCAGGACTCTCATTGGCTGAGGGATTGCTTTAACCAATGGGAGTCCGGGATCACGTGACATCATCTGTTGATAAGCTTCCATTTAAGTCCAAGAGATCGGTTTCCAACTCTGTGAATTTGGCTGTAAAGTCTTTAATTCATTATTTGTTTGTTACCAGACACTAGACCTTTTCCTCAGCAAGAAATTCCTCCCAGGGATGATTCTGCTAGCTGACACAAATCAAAAGTAAGTTGCACAGATGTATGCAGTGCTATTATCTCAATGCCCTGAATGCCCCTGATTATAGTGGTGGTGGTGGATTAGGGCTTTATGTCCTGTATTTCTGCACCTGATGGGCTAATTAGGACAGGTAGGGACCATGGCAATGAGACGAAGGATGAAACAGCCATCCAACATAGGCTCGACCGGGAATTGAACCCAGGACCCAGTGGTTGGAAGCCCAGCGTGCTACCACTGAGCTAGGCCCCCACCCCACCCCTGATTATAGAAAAGCACTGATGACATATTTCAAAAACCATATAATTTACATCTACTTATCATGGTATTGCACAAGCAACTAGCAAGGACAACACATTTTATGGTGAAAAATCTGGTGTTTTGCTGATGTGGACCTTGTGGAGCTTCTTTAATTGTACCAATTCAGTTCACATTGAATGAAAGTGTCTGTGGTAAGAATTCTTTCACATCAGAGTACCACTGTCTTGTCAAATTTCAGAAAGATAACAGGCGAGGCAAAAGCATACAGCCCAATGATTGTGACGGAGGTTCTTCAAGATGGAAGTTTAAAGTTGGAAACCAGCAACAAAAGTTACCAAGTGACAGTGCCCTCTGACAGTCCTGATATTCATCCCATTCACTGGTTTTTCTACAATACTGAACCACTTCATTTGCCATGGCTTAAAAATGGGTGCATCCAAGAACCAAAAGAAACTTGGGAGATGAAGCCGGATGGTGGGTTAATTGTGTCATGATGCTGTACGCAGGGCCGGTCCTAGGGCAACGCGAGCAAGAGCTGCATTGGGCCCCACACCAATGCAAGCCCCACGCATTGGCAATATTAGGCCCCACTGAAAATTGATGACATAAAAAATAAAGGTCTTCACATGGTAAAACTGGGAAAATGTACGGAACAAAGAGGCCCCACGTTGAACCTCGCACGAGCTAAGACCGGCCCTGGCTGTAGGGTTAAATATTATATTGATCTTCTATTCATGCAGTCAGTGATGACAAACTAGAAGATCTAATTTCAGAAAGAACCTGCTCCTGGGATGCAGATATAGGGTATGCCAGTCTAGCAGCACCAACTCATCTTTTCAACAAGGTGAGAGTTAATTGTAAAAATTGTCACTGCAGTTAAACAAACTGATTTATGGCTACAATTAAACACTGATTTACAGCAGTTATATACTGAAATGCACTGTTTGGTATTCCTGCTTATCTGTGTGTCATGATTGTCTTTGATGTATTTTGGAGGCCTTTTTAAGTAAAACAGCCTAACCGATAATGTTGCTTATGATGAAGCCTGGTTAAGAAGAGTTCATCGTCCAAAAACTGATTTTCAGCCAACCGTTTTCTGCAGACTTTCATGTAAAGAAATTTGGCCATAACAGATACTTTTTGACAGTTTCAAATAGATGTATAATGAAAGTCCTTAAAATGAGGTAAATAGGTCTGAAAATAAGCAGCGAAGCCGAAGTGTCTTTCTTCTGGAAACCGCGCAAAGTAAAATGAATTAAAGACTATGAGCAGGTCCAACTGCAGAATGATTCACAGATGGCAGTAGCATGTCTGCAATGATGTCTTGTTCTACCAGGTCTCTGTCCAGAAATGTATCGGACAACGCCTGCATATGAATGCTGGTCACAATGTGTTAATAAGTTTTGACCTTTAAAATCACAATTACAGACCCAGAAAGCCAAGTGTCCAGATCACCCTATTTGGTCATTTGTCTCCATGAAGAGAAGATGTGCTGCAGTTGACACCTTTCAAAGTAAGTTTAACAGGGAGCTCAAAATGATTACAATTATGTTGTGTAGATTTAAATAGTTTTGGTCATTGCCAAATGCTGACCTACATGCTTTTTCTTTTTCAGTTGAAAAGAATTACTTATCATCCATTGAGCAAGAAATATATTCTTGGGTAACACCTTCTATGAAATGTGATTGTACGAAGGTTTTGACTGCACTGCCGACACAACTTGACTTACAAAATTTACAGCACCCACCATATTCTGTGCTGTTTGACTTAAAGAATTTAGCTTTACATCAATTGTGCAAGAGTAATGGTTAGTATAAATGATAAAGATCTTATTATTGAAATCTCAAGCTCAGATTACTTTAGTGTGCTTCTTTCTTCTTCCTTTTTTTGGTGATGACCATACCTAAAATTCAATGTGTGCAATATGATCATACCTAAAAATCTAGGCTGTGGAATATGGTTTGTGATGATGATACCTGAAAAAGTAGTGTAACCTCTAGTTCACTTTACTTTAGTCTGCACAATTTTTCTTCCTTCCTAAAGATTATACCAGAAAATTTGATTTGCATGACATACAACGTAGTTTTTGATGTTATGCCAAAATCTGTGCAGCATAATTTGTGATGTCATGTGATGTTCATTGTTTGTGATGGTCATTTCTGAAACTTTTCATTTACAATGCAGATAGCAGGATGTTATCAGACACCACAGTACACAGCATCCCTCACTTAATGGACAGACAGGGCCTGCAATTTACCAGTCCTCCCTCAGCAAAAATGTTATTCGAGGACCTGATGACCGCTTGGACTTATGCTTCCCTCGCAGTATCTGGGGTTTGTACCAATTCGGAAATTTTGATTTAAATTTGTTAGGTAAACCTAATATTTTAATGACATGCGTTTAATGATTTATTATGAGCATCAGTGGTCTTCTTTATGTAATTATTTCATATACAATTATTAGAAAAGTAAGGATCGTGTTTCAGAAAATTTTGTGCAGATGTTGATGAATTTTTGTAATGAATTTGTTGTTGGTATGGATACAGGTGAGGCTCCCTGCATGCAGAAACCTTGTATCACTGACCGATCAAGAGTTTAAGGACTACAAGCTTAATGTAAGTCATGATTAAATAGATAGATAGATAGATAGATATGGAAAGTGCAGCCAATCTAAGGCGAGTACTTGCCACTATCGAGGGTTGATTGATGAGGTGAGAGAGAGAGAGGAGCCCTATGTTACATATCTTGACCAGTTTTATTATGGTGCACTCAATGCCATGTATTGTGTATAAAAACTTTATTTTTAAATTTTTTGGATGTACAGATGACTGAGGTATATTATTTTAAGATTTACAGAATTTTCTGCTTTCATTTCCTTTCGCAGCCTTGTCTCTGTCTCTTCAGGTATTGAGATCACTTTGTCTTTCATTATCTGAAACATGTTGAATGATGATGTTAGTGAGACCAATGTTAATGCATATTTTAAAATGCTTAATTGGTTGTTGATGTTTGTGTGAGTGGCAAGATCTGCTATTTACACCCTTATGTCTGCTGTTGGGTCTCATACAAGTCTGTGTGTTATCTTAATGCACGCAGTCTTGTCATATACACTGTTTAGACTGAAACTTTAGTCTCTCTAACAATATTTTGAGATGGATTTATTGCAGTTGATTACAGCACAAATTGGGCAAATATTAGCAATTATACAGTGCATCTTTGCATTCATGACATGTATGTATTTGTTCTCTCGATGAGCGTTTGAGGATACTTGCTTTGGAGCAGAATTTAATTATTATTTTTATATATATTAACATACATTGTCTGGATAACATGTTCCATTGAAAACCTTCCTTTCTTTTGACCAAGTGAAACAATAGGAAAATTACATAGCAACAGCGTAGATAAATTTAAATATATATTTTGTTTGTTTTTTAATGTAATAATGTAATTTTCTTGTGTAGATTGAGAGGCTGATGACTCACCTGGTGGACCAGTATGCCATGAATGTGATATTGAGGTTACGAAGTCACCAAAAGACTTTGCAAGAGCTTGTACATGACACTGAAAATGGCGATAATTTGCGCAAATTGGCAAATTGGAAAGACGATGAAGTGCAGCTGCCAGAAAATATTGGGGAAATTGACACCTCAAAGTTGCTGAATGGCTGTTGCATAGCTCACCACTTCTCAGACAAGGCTTTAAAGGTTCCTGCAGACCATTTCAAACACATTTTCGTGCCTCTAGGACAGCTTCTTCGTATACTGAACTTAGTTATTGCTGATGACGATGGGGGACTGCCAGAGGACTTTGCTCAGCTCATGTGTGATCTTGAAGTTTTGAACATAACAGAGAGCAAGATGAAGGCTTTACCACAGTCCATGTTTCTCATGAACAAACTCAAAGTGGTGAGTCAGTTAAAATGAAATCTTTGATGAATTATGTAAAACGACGTTTTCACATACTATTAAAAGTTTTGTATTATGGCAAGAAGTTTCAATAAAATGGCATACATTTTTACCAATTAGTAAGTAGCTTCTTTAAATTGTAAGGATACACTAAATGTCCATTTATATACACAGGTGGAAGTTTCATCAGCTGAGGAGTTGATTGAACTACCTGGTGACATAGGTGACTGTCCAAATCTGCAGGTACTGAATGTTTCTAGGAGTCTGTTAAGCCAGTTGCCTGTCTCATTGACTCGATGCAAGAACTTGACAAACTTGGAGCTGCGCAACACTCGCCTAAAAGTAAGCTTGTTCTTATGGATTTATTTCTTAGTGCCCTTAGATGCTCTAATGAAAATTAATCAAAAAATATTATATTTTTAAAATAGCAGGATTTTGCATAGACGTTTGCTGTTATTTTATGTTCCAGGCTGTTCCAGATGGATTCGGCAAACTGAAAAATCTGTCAACCCTTGATTTGAGCAACAATAACCTTGGCTACCTACCGAGTGATTTTCAAGATCTTTCCAGTTTGAAGATACTTCTTTTGAATGGTATGTGATGATGTATTACTGGAGGAGATATCTGCAAATGCGAGTCAAAGAAAATGGTCTGATGGGTTTCTTTGAGGATGCAACTGTAGCCCATGCTCTGATTATCACTTTCAGGAATACCATGGCTGAAGACTGAGAGTGGGGTTCGTTACATCGATCAGGAGCATTACATTGAGTGGCATGATGAAATTCAGCAATATAATCGCATTCTGGACAAGCAGGTGAATGTTGTCTTGGGAACTTTTAACCTTGGTGACTGTAGGCATATCATTGCGCTTAACAGCATTCCAATTGTACTGATGAGACATTTTTTCTTGAGATTTTATATTTTTTTGATACTTCAAAATACAGACTGTGTCGGACATTTTCACTGAAGGAGATGTTGATAAAAATGGCTTGCTGGAGTCAACTGAAGTTGCGGCAGTCAGTGCAAGATTATTCTACAGTGTTACTCGTTTTGGACATGATTATGAAGGTAAAATTGGGAATCTGTTTTTATAGTCAAAATTTCTCTTTTAGCCAATTTGTGAATAATTCACTATAAATAGTGTGCTTCATAGAGTCACATAACTTCTGCCTTAAACGAAGTGCTCTCAAGAGAGAATAATAATTTTATTATGTCTCTTGGCTGACAGTCAGTGCTTACTTAATTCTATTTTATTATCCAAATGCCTCTTTAGTGACAATGTGATGACAGGCTTCTTTCCCAACCACCTCCTCCGCACATTCATGCCATGATGGTCAAGTTGTCTATGTTGCATTTTTTTCAGAATGGGACCAGATGGGAAGGTTTCCAATCCAGCTAACCTCCTTGACTTCATTGACAAGACTTGAGCTGGACTATCAAGCCATTCGTCAGATTCCCAGCAGCATCAGCAGCCTCATCAATTTAGAGATGCTTAGCCTCAACCATTGTGTGATGCTGGAAAGTCTACCTGGTACTATGGGCTACCTTCCGGTCCTCAACAGTATGTTGATATTTCGTGATAATGTTAGGTGTTGTTTTTTTGCTGCTGGTCCAAAGCCATAGTCAGACATAATGATGTGATGACTAAACTCAATAGTCCATAGGTCAGATAAATATCAATAGTATTATCCACCTAATAAAGCCAGAAAGTACAAAAAAGCATTAAATTCATAAACAGAAGTGTTTCATGTAGTCTTATACTGAGCTCATATGTAGGTGATCAGCACAAGAACCACTATTAGCCAGCTAAATCTATTCCATTTCCATTCTATTTTTGGTATTAGGAAACTTTTTCGCTAGTGTATTGGATGAAGGTCTCAAATAAAATAAGACAGCAACAGCCAGAATGTAAAGTTCTGACCAAGCAACAAAATGAACTTGCTTTAGAAAGATTATCAACAGCATTATTCAAATAATGAAGTGTGAGATAGTCCTTTAACTTTTCAAAATGATCAAGGTAGGGATAAGACCCAAAGGGAGGGGCAGCATCATTTACATTGACATCCACATTGCCATCTGCATTTGAAGCAGCAGCATTGATATTATTTGGAGCAGCAATGGCAGCATTATTGTTGTTATTTTGAAGACCACCATCAACATGTTATTATTTTGAGCATCACCACCAGCATTGTTATTGTCTTGGGCATCATTGTTGACATTTGGAGGACCACCACCAGCACCAGGTGGATTAGCCATCATTAATGTGGTGACTAATTCTAAGGAAATATGATTGGCTATAGATAGAAGTGACAGTTCAAATGACAGACGCACAAGCCAACTGCAGAAAACATGTGGCATAATGTAATTAGTCAAAATATGTGAAAGTAGGAAGCAGATAGGAATGGAGAAAAATAGAGAAAACAAATCACTGACAGCTAGTAAAAATAGAGACTTTGACAGCTAACTATGTGACAAATAAGCATGGAACAGCCTACTAGTGGTCAAACTGCATGATAACTAACAGACTAAGGATGTGACAGTTGATAGGTGACTTGGTAAAATCTGAATAAGTAACTGGTAACTATGTAATGAACAGAGAAGAATTTGGACAGCTGATTGCAAGGTTAGGCAAGTGACAGCTGGCTAAGCAATGACCTAGTTACATTGTTTACAACATGGAACTGACAGCTGACAGGAAAACATAGTTAAACATAGACTGAAACAAATGACAGCTAAGAAACGGGCAACAAAATGGGATATGTAAGGAAGGGAAAATAAGAAAGATCAACAAACCTGTGAATATTAGAGATGATATAACTCACAAAGTGAAAATCCTCATTACTAGGAACAATATGATGAAGAATGGTAAATCCACAAGAAGACTCAAGGTAAATCCAAGTGAAGAATAAGTCCAAGTGTAAATGAAGACTAAGTCCAAGTCCAAGTGAAGAATAAATCCAAGTCCAAAGAAAGACTAAGTCCAAGTCCAAGTGAAGACTATGGAGGTCCAAATGAAGATGAAGTTGAAATCCAAATAAAGACTGCAAAGTGTAGAAATCGGATTCTACACCATGTTGCACTAAAGCTTCTTGTGTTTAATGAAGTGGTTATGTGCTTAGCAGTGAGGGTCCAGGATTTGAAGCCTTAGTACAATCCAGTTAAATGAAGATGGAATCCAAAGTAAAGTTGAATGTTTTATTGTATGATCATATTAAACTGTGTTCCCCAGAAAGTCCAAAGAATTACATGATGTCCTGCCTTTCTGTGCCTCTCCCTCTCTCCCTCTCTCTCTCTCTAGAGGAGGGCCCAGTGCAGATTAAATACTTGCCCTAAAGTGACCAGGCTGGCCTGTGGCAGGAGCAGCTGCAGATGGGCATGCTCAAAGATGCTTATGTAAATTTCCTAGGATTGTTATACTTTTATGTAATAATTTTTATAAATTATTCGGGGAGCATTAATGAATGAGTGAGCCTCTTGTAGGGGAGCATGTATTATAGCCTTATGACACAAGTCAGTAATTTTGGTAATTGATGTTTTGTTTGTCATTTCAGCTTTGCAGCTTCGAGGATGTCCATCATTGCGGACCCCACCCAATGAAGTTGTCAGCAGAGGTACTGAAGCTGTTCTGGCTTACTTGAAAAGACTTTCTAGCGGATTCACTGAAAACTGGAGAACAAAACTTATGTTGGTTGGTCTTGGTGGAGCAGGGAAAACCAGGTGAAACAAACTAAACTTTAAGTTTTATGATGGCAGAGATATTTCTCACACACAGGGAAGTAAGCATCAGAGTGTCAAATGTTGTTAATGAAATATTTGCTTTTTTTTAATGCAGTCTTTTAAAAGCCTTTAAAAGTGGTAAACACATGGCGAAAGGTACTACGGACAAAGAAGTGACTGATGGCATTGATATTGTCACTCTGAAAATGACCCATCCAAGTGGACAGCAACTGACCTTCAGCGCTTGGGATTTTGCAGGGCAGTCTGTTTATTACAATACTCACCAGGTAATATTTTATAGTGTGTGTGTGTGTGAATAGGGCTTTACGTCCTGTATTTCTGCACCAGTTGGGCTAATTAGGACAGGCAAAGACCATGGCAATGAGACGAAGGATGAAACAGCCATCCAACTTAGGCTCGACCGGGAATCGAACCCGGGACCCAGCGGTTGGAAGCCCAGAGTGCTACCTCTGAGCTAGGCCCCCGCCCTAATATTTTATAGTGAATCAGTTTATTAACTTTCACATTATTTGTGGGATGGTGCCTTCGATTTGTTGCATTTTTCTTTCTAGTTCTTCCTCTCAAACCGAGCTGTGTATCTCCTGTTGTGGAACAGCAGACAAGGGTATGAGCATGCTGGCCTCGAGTTCTGGTTAAGTTCAATTAGATGCCATGCACCTAAAGCACCTGTGTTTGTTATTGGAACTCACTGTGATCAGGTAATTATAAAGTTATTCACTGATAAAAAAAAAATCGAAGGTGAACGTAATTTAGTTGTTGTAGTTTCAGGGGTATGTAACGCAGCAGACAATTTGTAACTTTTTTCTGAATCGATCTTAAGTATATTGTATTATAACAGGGTGTGGGAAACAAAAGTTGAGCTTAATTGATTTCATGGAAGCAGTAACATATTACATGAAGTATGATGCAGCACCTTTATAATGTTTAATAGTAACAGTCTTGGGCAATGGGCAGCCACCTCATGAATCTGCATAAGAGGTTAACTGTATTAATATGTAATATTATTTGATTGTCCTCCCTTCACAGGTTCCAAAAGCAGACATCCCAAGAGATGTGCTCAAGAAATTGTATCCTCAAATTGTGAGCTTCCATTTTGTGAGCGGTGTGACTGGAAAAGGGGTCAAGGAACTGGAGGACGAAATTCTGGAAGCCACTTATCATGAGAGTTACATGAGTGAGAAGGTCCCTAAGGTCTATCTTGATTTGGAGAATAAAATCTTGAGGTAATTAAATCTTTAGGATGCTTTTCATTTGTGCAGCAGGATGGGTCAAAAGCCAAAATGTTAACCTGATGCCAGTTTATCAATTTTCTATTTTTCTCTTCAGTTCAAGAAACTTCAAGAAAGTCCTAAAATGGCAAGATGTCCAAGCTGCTGCAATTGAAGTTGGAATATATGATGATAAGGATGTGAGTCCCATGTTTTTTCAAAGATGACAGCTGCTGTAGATAAACTCTTATTATCAGCAACTCCCGTGTAGTTAACGGCGCATTATGGCTATTTCTTGGTATTACAATTTTATGAGAAATTGTCCAGTTTTAGATGTTCTTATTAAAAAGATGTTACTCTATTTTCAGATTGGCCGAGCTGTTCAGTTTCTTCACGATCTTGGTACAGTTCAATATTTTGATTCAGAATTTTTGCGAGACCATGTAGTCATTGATCCACAATGGATTGTGGATGTTATGGCCTGTGTGGTCTCTATCAAAGACTCTCCAGTGATGGTAAGATTCCTGAAAACTGCTCAGTGAATTCTAAATACATCACAAAAGATATAGAGATACACAGGAGATCTCAGATAGTCACACGAGTTTTTGTTCTCTTCAGGATGGTAGACTCTACCACCGAGACATCCCTCAAGTGTGGTCAGAGTTTCCGAAAGAGCTTCATGAATGGCTTCTCAAACTCACAGAAGCGTTTGATCTGACATTCCCCATCCCTGATGAACCTGTCAACCTTATTCCATGTCTGCTCCCTCCAGATGAACCTCAGGTAAGATTAATATATACAAGTATAATGTTTTTATTGACATTTTCG
This sequence comes from Alitta virens, assembly GCA_932294295.1. NCBI lineage: Eukaryota > Metazoa > Annelida > Polychaeta > Phyllodocida > Nereididae > Alitta > Alitta virens. The sequence goes on along the minus strand of OW028577.1, from coordinate 10,530,824 downwards.
AATCATGGTAAGATACATTCGTCATATACAATAAACTAATTTATACTACTAATTCAACAACTACACTTTAAACATTACATTCAATTTCAAGAATGAGAACGAGCACAATTAAATAAATCATTAATTGAAAAATTAACTGTGATTTAGTGATCGTTTCTGGTCCCAGTTAATCGAGGTTATAGTAGTAATAAATAGCAAATAGTAATACTGAAACATAATACTGGTTGCAAACAGGAGAAGGTCAGTTAAAAAATAATAGCGTAACATAAAAATAAAATATATACACGATCAGAAACTTGATGAATGGTAAAGACAAAGCCAAAAAATATAAAAACAATAAATACAATGAGAACAGCTCCAGAGTTCTAGACAGCTTGCGCTATTCAGATCTTTGCATCTTTTAGTGTTTTTCACTGTAAAATCTGAGGTCGATTAATGTTCTAAGTATGGTATCATATTGTTTGTGTTGCGTTGGAGTGAGTCATGCATTGTTTCATATCGCTCACATGATTGTTCAGGCATGCACCACATGTGACCATCTTTCAGCTTGGCTTGCAAGCAATCAGTTTAATTTCTCACGCTGACTGACAAGACACTCTCCCAAATGAAGAAGAAGGGTATAGGGTACTTGAAGTTAACGATGGTCTAACCTGTAAGGCTATGGTATGGATATATAAGTCGGGTTAGCTAGTGTACAGAGGAATACTAGACATAGAAAGAGAACATCGCCATACTTAGGCAAGCTTTGAAGCAATAAAAGCATAGTGCAAGATACTGTTCCATACTAAACATGTAAGGTTCAATAATCTGTCTCATGTCTGCTGCAGTAGTAAAGATCTGGCTGACATTTGGCATCAACAGGTCATGGGTGGCGCATGCATAAATAATCTTGATAGTGAATATGAGCAATATGAATCACCAAATTAAATTTAACATAGTGTAATTTGATGGGGATTTCATAGAGCTTATATCAGTGATAAGGGATCATTCAGGCTACCCTCACAACATTAGGGGAAAAAACCTTAAATATACCCAAATTTGGTGCCAAGATTACAATAATGCTACAATTAGCAAAGTCAAAGCCATGAAGATGAACTGATGAAGGCATGGACAGTGAGGCTTTGTGCACTCACTCTTTTAGTGGAGTGTTGTGTTGCAATAAATTACTTTTAAGTGTCACTGAAGGTTAGTCACCTTTTGTGACCAGTTGCCAAAGGCAGAAGTAATGATGAAATGGAAACTACTTTACACATTTACCCTGTGGTTGGAGTCTTTTACTTTCAAACATATTAATCAGAAATATGATAACTCATCGTTTTCATCATACAATCAGACAAGGGTTCTACAAAATGAATATTCTTAATTTCAGTTTGAGTGGCCAGATATCATGGAGCATACAGACTGGAGGGAAACCAATATGATTTACAAATTTGCCTATCTTCCTGCTGGGCTTTTCAATAGAACTCAGGTGTGGAACTTTTACTTCCTAAAATTATTAAAATTTGTGCGTTTGCTTGAACTGTTGTTAATGTGTCTCAAATTAAAAATATGCTTAAGGAAATAGCTGGAGGCAAAAGTATCACTCTATAGCTAATTGGTTTGAGGCCATCTTTACATTATTATGTTTTCTGAAGAAATTAATTAACATCAAGTTGCATTGTGCTCGTTGTTCAGGTGCGCTTGTTCCAGTTTTCTGACAGTAAGGTAATCTGGAAGAGAGGATCTCTCCTTCATAAAAATGGGCACCGTGCAATCGTAAGACAGAAGAATGACACAGATCTTACTGTGCAGGTGAAAGATATGAGTATAGTATGAAGCTAGGAATTGATTAAAGTAGTCAATGAATTGTTTCAGTCTTTTAGTTTTTGAAGTGTCACATTAACATTGACATCGTTTTGCAGAGTATTGGTAATTGATATGATTCTATATTACCAACTTGCTCGAAAATATTTTAAATATTGCCATGCATAAAAGGTTTGCCCATCCTTGTATATGTAATCTTAAAGAGCTTGTATAAATCAGTGATAGAAAATAGCAAAAATAAGTCACACCCTGTATCAAAAAGAAAAGGAAAATTATGTGATCATGAGATGCACCTTTATTATACTTATTAACTAAGTCATGTCTTTATATATATCAACTCTTAACAGCCAAACTTTATAACCTTTAGACGTTAATGTCACATTGCATTCTATACTATGCATTTTACAGGTTATTGGACCTCGGCCAGAAAATATTTTGTTTCTGGTCCATGAAGTTATCGAGAGTTTGATTGCTGAATCATTCCATGGAGTGTCATACGACTACTTGGTTCCCTGTCCTGACTGCCTCAAGAAATGTGTAGGGAGTTTCTTATTACTCGTTTAGATAACATAACTTTGGTTTTTTGCATGCTTTCGTTCATGATCGCATAAGTTTTCATTTTATTGTTTGTTCCAGGGAGTGAATGATGCATACATGTTCAGCTGTTCCCTAGTGAGGCAGGCAGAAAATTGGAATGCTCCATTCATTCAGTGCCGCAAATATTTTCACATCATTTCCATGGCGATATTGCAAGGTATGTGATGATTTTGTCTTACTGTTACTATTGTGATATATATAATTATGTATACGCATCTAACTGGTGTTATTTACGGAATATAATTTACTTCTTTTTCCTCACAGCTGTGATGCCACCGGACAGTAGTAGTGAGTTTGATGCTCACCTTCAAACCAGTGTCCAAGCTTTAATGGACCTGAAGTTCAGTCTCAAGAATGATATCTTTGTAGCCTTTTGCCCTGTTGATATCCCGAAAGATGAAATGGAACAGAAAAGAAAAATCCATCCGGAAAAGGTTGTCAAAGATTTGGAGGAAGCTGGCTATTCTTGGTTAGTAACCTTTTGACCTTTTAATAAAAAATACTGTATTACAACTCTTACTAAGGACCTTCACAGAAAAGATCAAGTTTTGGTCTGTTTGTGAATTGGTGTAATTTCTCAAAGAATCAAACCAAGACCTCTTGCTCAGGAAGCAACAATATTATCTGTTGCACCAATTAAGAGTTGCTCTTAATAGCAAGAGGAACAACCCGTAAATATATTCACATCATTTGTTTTGCAGCTGGTATAGAGAAGACATGTGGGACTTGGAAGTCAGTGAGAGAGTTATGGCACTGCAAGGATCTAAGGTAATCATCCCACAGTGCACTTTGGACTTTGACGTTAAAGTCGCTTTTGCCAGCGTAACACAGCCAAATTTATGTAGTTACAGCTGTATATTCAGTTAAAATTCTTGTATAACAATCTGCTTCAGTTACATCTTCTTACCAAGTTCTTAGTATTATTTTTATAAGGAAAAAAATTGCATTTATTGACCAATTACCAGGACTCATGATCAGATTTTTACGTCAACTATATCGAATACTGATTTTGAATTATGGATTTCAAATTCAAATAATGTTATAATTGTCCTTTATGGGAACAAAGACAATTTATAGCACTGTAGCAGTTTGCAAAAGGAGTCTGATAATCAATTTATTCCATTGGGTTGATATTTCATTCAGTATGTGCTGTCCATATATGTCATTCAGCACAAATGTTACGCTTGCAACATGTCACACTTTTGTCTTCATTATTGGTGGATTAGGCCATAAGCATTGTTCTGTGAACTAACTTCAGTTATTTTCAATTTACAGGTCCTACTTCTGTTCATGTCTACTGAATTCGAGAAGGAACACATATGCAGGGAATTTTGCCTTTATGCTGTTGAATCATTGAACAAACCTGTCGTTATTCTATCAGTTGGAAAAACATATGACTGGAGACAGACTCATACAGGATATGTGCTGGGCTCAGACACGGTAAGTCACTCTTTGACTCATCTTAATTAAATTAATAAGTACTTTTATGTGCTTTTAACTTGTTATGTATACATATTCGGCATAGTTGCCTGGAGACAATCTATGTGTTGTTACAGGTTTTCATCAGCATGAAAGAGGTAGACGACTTTACGAGAAAGTTATACCACAAGAGACGGAGTGATCTAATGGAGGCTCTCACTACAAAATTTGCTTCTATCTCCACAGTATGTAATTTGACCAGTTGTAAAAGCTATAACTACTACAATATACAAACGGAACATTTTTCTTTTTCAAAAGCTACATTGACTTGCTTTTTTTTCTTTCAGACAAAAACAGCAAGCCCCATGGTTTTCATGAGCTATTGCTGGACCAATTCGCAAGATGCCGTAACTAAGGGCACACGTCCTATAGAGAAAGCCATTGGTGCTGTGGACCCTCGTGACCTCAAAAAGGAGATAGAAAATAGAGGACTGTCATGCTGGATTGATATTGAACAAACTGGGCAGGTGGGTTGCCTATAGATTAATGATGGTCACACTTTAATAGTGTCTATGTTTGATATATGAAGGATATGTGAAGGATTTGTTTTATGTTGCAATTTCCACTTTGCTCAGAGAGGGCTCTTTGAGGACATCACTGAAGGAATTAGAGATGCAAAGGTCATTGTAGCATGCGTGTCAAGCCAGGTAAGATTCAAAAGCATTGTCACTATGTTAATGCATACTATATATAGCATTCAATAAATTTATGCTGTGATTGTGGTGACTTTCTAACATAATCTTTTACCTTTCAATTTAGTACAAGGTGTCTAAAAATTGTATGATGGAACTTCGCTTCGCTGCCTGCATACTGCAGAAACCAATTGTTTTTGCTGAAGTAGGGACGAGTGATGATTGGAAGTGGGGAGAGGTGAGTCCCTGGATGAGTTTAACTGCCTTTGCATCATCACTGTGTATAAAAACAGTGCATGTGTCGTCAAGAGAAATCAAATTAAATTCTTTCAAATTTGCTTACAGATAGGTGCACTCATGATGAATGTCAAAGCACCTGTGATAAGCCTTCAAAAATCATCTGATCCAGCGCTATTCGATGAATTGGTTGAAGTGTTAAAGAAACATATCCCAGAAAATGAATCGAATGAGCCGAAAGTAGACAAAGTGAAAAAGGACCAAGCGAAGGATGCTGCATCCCAACTGGACATCAATAATATATCCTACAAGGTATTAGTTAGAGTAACAATAACTGTACATGAGATTAAATCAGATGACATTTAAATGAGACAACGCAATTATTATAGAATGAGACAACACAATATTGGGTCATAGATACACACTCATTTGATTTTGGCCACACACTTTATATTTTATTACATAATATGATTTCTACCAACAGGAAGAACTGGAGCTAGCCCAAAGGAAATTTCATCGTCATTTGGCAATGCTTGCTGGCAATATGGCTACAGTTCCTTTTCCTTATCTGATAGTCATTGACTTTATGGACATTTCAAAATCAGCCAACATTCTTCCTGCTCGAGAAGGTGAGTTGATCAAGTATTTCCTTTTGCAGTATTGGTTAGTTTCAATGATATTGAAGCTAAGTGAGCTTAAACAACCAGCGTCCAGAGGCAGAAGTAACAATAAGATATTAAAGGTTGGATGAACGCTGTGTTGTAGACATTTGGTCAATAGATGGGTTGAATTTCTACTAAGTTTGTATGAGGTATCTTTATTTGCTATTTTTCTCTTCCGCAAGGGTCTACCCTAAGGCCAAAAACTGGGAAGAACCGAGCAACTGTTCAAGAAATGCTTGTGAAGAAAAGCATGGAGAATCCCGTAAAGGATCAGCCAGGAAGCAAGAGGAAGACTATCGAACGAAGAACAACATCAGTTTGTATTTTCTTGGTCTTTTTCAGTGTATAAAAATGTCACATGTCACTTACATGAGGAGACTATTATATGTGTAGCACTATACACTCCTATTTAGGAAAATTTCCACTATCCGTTTGACGCCAGGCCTGCCATTTTCAATGTTTGGCTGAGCAGCCACAAACTTTCTGAGCCGTTTTAAGCCATTAGCCGCCATCAAAACTTTAAGCCAATTTCTGCACTGAAAAGTTCAGCCTTCAATTAGGGTGTGCACTGTTTGATTGCAATAGTAAGGAGTAGGAAAGGACAGATTGCAATTGACTCTGGGGCATCTACAATGGAAGTGTCAAGATCCATGCATTAGGCTTAATTGCTATTAACTCTTCAAAGGCTTTGATTTTGTGATTTATGTGAATTACTGCTTGAGTAAATAACCCACAAGTTCAATAATTCTTCATCTACTTTTTATTTTATAATTATGAATCTTTACTGGACTGTAGTCTACATGTGTGAGCAGAAGTGTGCATTTTGCTGGAAAAGTAGAGGTCAATGATGTAAAAATGTCTTTCCTGTCAATTTTGAAAGTTAATTGGTGCGGAAACAATTGTCATCTATGTGGGCAATTCACTTGTTTCCTGAGGCCTTGGTTCATGTTAATATGTCTCAGTTATTATAGTCTCAATTTTAACTTAGTCATTGCCAAGTTGTGCCCTTCTCCTCAGGAAAATTTTGAGTCTTTGACCCATGCCAATTATACCCCATGGTCTGGGACAACAGGTACAGCATAAAAAAAAGTCTGTGTGAAGTTTTCAGATATCATGTAGAATTTATTTCATTCAAGTTACGCTGTATTATAGTAGGATTCAAAATATATATTCCACCGGTTGACGGTCATATTTTTCCATAAATGACACGGAGCAGCATAAAAATGGACTGCAATTTTTAAGCAACAACTCAAGCCCCATATTTCTGGCTGATAAAACCACTTCAGTGAAACAAAAAATTAAAGTTTGGTATATTCTCCATTGTAATTTATGTCTGTTGCTTCTTGACCATCACAAATGGCCATAATGATGGGAAGGTGGCAAAAAACATCATTGGAAAGATAGGACACTCGAAGGTATTTGGTACTGAGAGTTAGAAAGTTGGGGTTTAACTTGTTAGCAACATTTCTTTCCATTTTGTGCTGCTCCAAGCTTTATATATGATGAAAATATGACAAAAAAGTGAGTGGAAATTATTTATGGCCATTACGGAGCAGTATAGAAAGGTGGGCGTCCGTTTGGACCAGTATTAAATTTCACAAGCTGCGGACACTGCAAATTCCAAGGAGGATGAATACTTTTGCAACCCACCGTATGTTGGTTCGGCTGAATTAAAAGTTTAAAGTTAAAGCTTATTGTTTGTTGTGCATAAACAGCCTGAATCACCTGAATTATCTATTTTTTTTTTAGAAACTTCATCAAGTAAATGTGAAGACTGATGACTGGCAACACAAGATGATGTGCTTCAAAATATTTTGTGAGAATGGACAGGTACATTTTTTGGTGTCAATTTAACAAAAAGCAGAAAATAAAATTTGAAAGTAAAACTTTATTTTATAAGTTTTGGTAATACAAAATATGGAATCATTAGGGTAACGAGTGGCCTACACTTTTGAGATGAAAAGTAACTAGTTTCAAAATATGTTATGTTGATGTAATTAATAAATTGAGTCAGCTGCCCTTTACACACTATTCGCAGGGATGGCATGTATCAAACAGCATTATTGAAGTGCCTGATCTTACTCCAAGACTTGCGGAACAGCTAATTAATTCAAGTGCACCTTATCTAGTCAGAATGTATGTTCTTCTGCAACATTGTCAAGTGCCTCTTGTGTGTCTACAAGATCAGCACAAGTCATTCTTGGAATATCTGAAACAGGTATTTTGACCATGACATTTTGCTAATGACTAATGTGTAGTCTTATTTAACCAGTACAATCACAGTTTTTAAGCGTTTCATTTTGTCCTCCTTCAAGGTTGCACAAGAAAGTGATCAAGACTTTGGGCAAGCATACTGTTTGTTACGAGAAGCAGCGATCAAGTTTGACAAGGATCGCCAAACTGCTGGACTTGCCAGGTAAACATGCATGTCATCAGAGTATTTTAGAGTGATTTGTGTTTATTGGTGCAATAGTTTCTTTGTAGCTTGTATATTGCACTTCAGTCGAGTAAGAATATTCTGATAGGAGTGCTAAAACAATTTCATTGTCTTGTAGATGTCTCCTACCAACTGGGAAAGTTAACTGGCTCTGCGAGGACCATAGAAATGGCAGCCACATTACAATACTTAGTAGTGACATTGCGCAAACAGCAGGTCAGGCTCTGGTTGGTGAAGAAGACATTATGCTCAGGGATGCCATCATAGAACTGGAGCACCTGCGAGAGCCATACCGGACCAGAAAAGACCAAAAACCTGCAACTGTTCAAGCAGAAAAAATTCAAGCTGTGCCCAGTCAAAGTTAGTACAACATGCAAGATGGCTGACTCGAATGTTTTATTCAGTTTTTGCACAAGACTCAACGTACACACGAAGGGACTGGCCTGTAAGCTAGTTTTAAACACATGTAATTATATTGGACCTTTAGAGGGAGAGCTTATTCATATTAGATATTTTCATATTATATTATATCATTCTTAGATTGAACAGCATGCAATAAACATGCTGTGACTGGGATGTCTACATTAAAAAAAAAAATTTACCCTGATCACCCAAGCTGATGTTAAGCTCAATAAGAGTACCTGGTTTAAAAATGCAACCCTGGACCTGCATGGCGGCCTGACCAACGTTCTGTTTTAAGACTCAAATTTATTTTGCCCTCACATAATAAATATGAAAGATACTAACAATCAGTTCTACTTAGTGTATGAAAGGCCAGGACGAACATGAAAAACTATGTTTGTATTGCGATGAAGTGCGCTCATGGGTTTCAAACAGATCCATGCAAAACATTAAAGAAGATTAGAAATGAAAATGTTTAGAAGAGCATCCAAAAGATTGTTAATAGAAATCAAAGCTCATTACAAAAATTAGCAGAGTCTTGTTATTTTGGTGAAATTCACATGCTATATTGGAATGGAGCATTTTAAAGTGGCAAAACAACCATGTTTGAGTATCAAAATCTTCTATGATCAGTCAAGTTATGTATGTTTTGTTCGCATGGCAAACTAAAATCACCTTTTCTCTGTTAGTTACAGATGAAAACAAAGAAAAAGAAGTGGAAAAGAAAGTAGAAAATGAAGATTTAAAGCCAGTTGATAAGAAACCAAAACGAAACTCCATCAAGAAAAAGTTCAGAGTTGCTGGCAACACTGCACAGGCGGCCGCTACCCTGGCTGGACACTCGACCAGTAAGGCCTGCTCTATTTTGTAGAGAGCAGTAAATCTGAGCGATGAACTTTAAGGAGATTCTTCTAAATGCCACAGATATTGTATCATGGGAAGATTTTATTTGCATTAGCATTGTATGGCAACCATGTTTTAAATCTGTGATAATTTCTGAACTGTGATAATTGTATGTATTATAGGTTGCATTCAAGAGTTATGTACACAGAACAAGAATCTGTCCAAAAAAAACTAAGTCCGCATATGGCTATGCAATTGTGATAATTTATTGTCTGTGATGAGTTCTCTATCTGTGATAATTCAGGGACAAATAACTTCACTGCCCAAACTACTTGGGAGTTAAAATATACAACTCAGGCACTTTATCAAGAAATATACATAAAATGAATTAAATTTTATTTTCTGTGTAATGTGTGGTCCTTATTCTTGCCATTTTAAAATAAAATACTTGAGAATCAGTTTACACTTAATATTTGTCCTTTTTTTAGCTATGTTTATTCATGTTTTGCAAAATGCATTTCGGCTGGTTGCCTCCAATATCTACATGCACTGTGCATATTGCAGGGCCGTTACATGGTTGTACGAGGTAGTCCTCAAAAGCTAATGACACTGCCAGCTCACACCAAGTTCTCCATCCTACACAGAGTGGACCTTGATCACAAAATACATTCACTTAAATTAGACGCCAGATGCAAATGTAATTGCTAGCAGTATCAGAGTACGAGGATCTCATTCAACTTGAAAGATTGCATAATAACGTTGGGCAGTAGTTATTACATTGGACCAGGTGAAAAATAAATCGCATATAAGACTGGTACACAAAACGAGTAATGAATAGCAGATTTTGATAAATAGCACTTTATATTCTGAGAGCACAATAATAGGTAATTTGTTTTCTATTGAAGTCAAACAAATATAAATTCTTCCTAGAGCAATTTAAAATTTTGCTTTGTGAAACTAATAACATATTCTCAAATGCTATGTCGTGCTCTTCAATAATTAATGTTTTATCTGCTTCAAGGATTTGAATGATTTTCTCTGTAAAAAGTATCGTACATTAACTATTATAGACTCTCGTAGCTAATTACCTTCAGCAGTGTCAAGATGCAGTTCCTTCATATACTTTGGCACAATGATAAATCTCTGCTTCTGTGGGCAGTATTCAACATATGCTTGTGTGGGCACTATTCGACTGTTTTGTTCCAGAGTATTTGAGAATTAATCATTAAATTTCACAAAGCCTTCCCAGTTTAACATAATGAAGTGTTAGTCTGATATGATTGTCATTCACAATAGCCGTCAATGATAACATTTAGAACCTTATTTTGTACTGTCAATAGTGTTGAGAACATTTTTAATATCATTTGAAGTATCCTGTAGATACCATAAACACAAACAAACATAACAAAAACTAGCTGCTGCCTTAAAATGGGTACATGATTAAATCTGTGTCCTTGCTATGTTACAATATGTACAAATAAAAGATACTTTCAGCAAGGTTATTACAAACTCAATTGATATTTGATGAGTCACATACTCATAGCAAGTTCATGATTCCGGTATATACTCTCTATACAACCTTTAGGCATTATATTATAGTTTTCTAATTTTAACAACAATAACCGTTTGATATATAAACACAAACAAGACAACGTAACATGATATTCAAGTATTCAAAATATTCATGCATTATTTGTTATTTTAGTGTTTTTGTTTTCCATAACAATATTCATTATAAATGCATTATCCCAGGGCTGTTGAGAAACTTGTGGAAATCACTCCAAACCTACTGTTTTCGCAACGTATGGGTCTGAAGCTCGACTGGAAGTGTCAAACACCACAATTCCATAACAGCAGTCAATATGGGGAAAATGAATCTATAAACATTTACTAAACATGATTAACGTTCAATAGCCTAAGTAATGATCATGATGATTTGGGAGGTGTAGGAGTAGTCCGCTTGCGATTTTTAGACTTCGATGTCTGTCGTTGTGGAGGGGCTGGGTTCTGCTGCAGTTGGACCTGAAGCTGTTGCTGTTGTTTCTGCTGTAGTGCCAGCTGAGCAATTTGCTGTTGCTGTTGTGGCGTCAGTGGCTGTTGAGTCAACTGTAATAATTGCTGTGCACTAATCGACTGCGGGCCTCCAGTTCTAGTTAACAACTGCTGGGAGATAGACTGTGCGGTCAACACTGTTGAGGAAATGGTAGAAGTTAATTGATTGATATAAATGATAAATCAACATATCATTATGAACATGCATATGATTTTGAAGGATATAAGTATAAGCATTATTCATGTTTACAGCGTTGGTACCTAAGCAAAAATATATTACCTGTCGTAGATGTTGGCAGTCCAGCAGCAGATTTTCCAGCAGCCACTGTAGCCTGTTGCTGAAGCAGGGATGCTCTAGCACCTTGAAAACTGGCTGCGTTTAAGAGCTGCATTTGCTGCAATTGTCAGGTAAAGAACATGAATGACCAAGAATACAACTTAAATAGCTCATTACAATTACTTATTTATCATTTCCCATAGATCTAAAATATGTAGTACCTAAGTGTACAATTATATTGTTTGAATGTTACTTGTCTGAACCTTGGCCAGCTTTAATTGCTAGATGCCAGTGGCAGGCACAATGATGAGATGACATGGTACGGAGTCCACACCATGTTACACAATATTTGCCAGGGTCTTATAGTATTACTTATACTTGCCCCAAGAAAGACACTGAGTATAATGGCACACCTAATTTAACATCTCATGCGAATAACTTCCAGGCTGGTTCCAGCACTTTATAATGAGTACCAAGGTCAGGAATCGTACCCAGCATGCCAGGGCCTTCAGAGGAGCTGAACAAGTGGCATTTATAACCACCAGACCACCTAGCCGTAGGTGCATATAAATGAGTAGTTAATTAAAGCGAACTAACACAATTAAATCAACTTTTTACTTACTGGAACCTGAAGCACAGATAAAGGTGCCCCTGCTCTGATTTGACCTTGAGCACCCTTCAAGTTAGCTGCAGCCACCAACTGAGCCAGATTTCCTGTCATATTGATTGGCAATGATAACATGTTCTGTGATGTAAGCACCCCTGAAATTGAATTAATTATCAAAGATGAATTTCATTTTATTATTTCAATGGCAGATTAGCTCACATACCATGCAATACACTTGAACTGTAAGTGTCACCCCAATTCACACAAATATTAGATGAATTTGTATTATTAATGACCATTTTTAGATGAATTTGTATTATTAATGACCATTTTTAGATGAATTTGTATTATTAATGACCATTTTTATTTTTATGATTCCTGCACAATGGCCATATGTTATGATGAAATCTACAATTAATGGCAAATTTGAAGAAATTTTCAAATTCACCTCTTCTTTTTTTAATTAACCACTCTCAATAATCTCAATAATGAAGCCATCTTTCAACAAAAAGTAAACTAGGGGAGTATACCTTATGTGCTGATAGAGAATCAACCATTAATATGATTACTTGACATTTAATTCTCTCACCTGATTGACTATTCGATGAACTGCTAGTGGTAGATGTTAATGTGGTCGTGGTCATGCTGCTTGGCATTGCCGTTACCATGGTGACTAAAGTAGGTCCTAGATTCTGTAAATAGGATGTCAAAAGTATATGAATCTGTGGTTTTAAGGTAACAGCAAAAGCAACTGATTTAGGCACGAGCAAATCTGTATATATTGAAAAATATTTTTGTTTAGGTAGCTCATTCATTATTGATATTTTGCCAACTCACATGAACTTTGTGGAAACGTCATGAAATTTACCATGGAATTGTTTGGAAAAGCACAAAATGACCAAAAAAATGTTAGCCCTGCACTGATAGCTTTTTAAAAGATGTGTCTCCACAATTATCAACCAACAGTCTTATCTGCTCTGAACTTGCACAATGCACATCTAGTATTTCTTAGCATGAATCTTAGCTTTTAACAAGGTCTGAAATAATAAAACACTACTTACCCCTGATGTGGTGATGGTCGATGCAGTTTCTGTGCCTGTGGTGGTTGTGCCTGCCTGAATTGTTGGCGCTAAAGAGCTAACGAGAATACCTGTGGGGTTTATACCCCCTGAGTTTATCATACTCAGAGGAACTGGTACGGTCAGTCCCCCTGGTCCAGTTACATTGGCCAGCGATACCTGGACATTTTGGAGGCCCTAAAAACACAGATTCAAACAAATGTTTTTTTATTTTAAAGAAAAAAATAATTTCTTAATATGAATAACTGCATGTCAAGTAATTAAAGATAATTACATTGCTTCCCATATATAGCCAAATATAATCACCAGAAGGTACTCGTACTCTGGGAAGCAATGTAATTATCTTTAATTACTTGAAATAGACGTCATATATAGCCAAATACTGATTTTTGTTTATTATTGACATTTAACTAAAATTACAGAATGTCAATTGGATCACAACAACAATGGTATACTGCAACAATTACCTGTAAATTTGATAGATTAGCGATGCCCATGCTTTGCAGATTGGCTAAGCTGATATTTTGCGGAAGACCCGTTATATTTGTAATGTTTATATTTGGTGCTGCGATCTGTTGTGATGGTACAGTCTCCACACCATCTGGAAATAAAAGAGAGAATTCAGTTGGACATTTTGTCTAGATGAGGTCTTCGTCAGTAAGTGTGATGAAATACAATCAGTCCATTATCCTCAGTGATGAAATCACATTGGACAACTTCATCACAGAATGATTAACTACACACAGTTGCAGACAGAGCCCTCTATGGTTGTTTAATTATAAAAAGGAATCATTCTAAATTGTAGCATTAGAGTTGTTACTGCAAAAATGTTACTATCAACCTGCTACAGCAGCAAGAACTTGCGATAGATGGCTGTATCTTCCATATCTAATTTTCTATAGAATAAAATATACTTAAAAAGTGAAAAAGAAAAAACAACGAATTGTCTGGTGCGTTAAATAGTATTTGGAAAGCAAAAGCTGACAAAAGTGACGGTAGATATACAGAGATGACCAAATATAATCACCAGAATCTAAACTGAGAGGTGTGGGACTTATGACCCACAAGTGATGTCAAACGGCGTTTTAAAGCATTTTACCCTTCTATTATTCTATATCTATTACTGTAGATTATGAAATTATGAAGTAATAATCACCCATAATTGTGACACTTGGTGCTTGATGAACAGCTTTGGCAACATGGAGGGCGTCTCCCGTTGATGTTCTTCTGGAACTAGGCGTCGATGGTGTTTTGGTGGAAGGACTTGTAACAATGGTGGTAATGGCTGTGCTTGTGGGAATTCCAGTTGCTTGAGTGTAACTAGGTAATTGGGCTACAATGAAAGAAGATTACATTATTGGTGGCATCCTCTACACAGAGGAATGTGAAGACTGTTGACAGCTTGGTGAAATGTCTTCTGAGACATTATACCCAAATTGGTATTGCCTCAACAAAATCACATTGTGAAAAATTCAAATTATGCAGTAAATTTGATAGGCTTCGCCCAATATTGAATAACATTGAATATTGTAAAAGTTTGGGTTTTATCTGCTGTTATGATTTACGAGATATTGCACTATTGCGCAGAATAACCATATTTTTTTTGTACTTACGTTGACCAGTGGGAGTGGTTGCAGGACTTTGACCAGCGGCTCTGTAATTAGGAAAAACCAAATGAAATTGAGAATTCATCAATGTTAAATCAGTGAGTTAATACACCTCACATTCTATGGCAATTATGTCTACCTTTGTAAAGTGCCAAGCACAGAGAGTGGCCGATTTCGTTGACCAGTCAACTGTTGCACTGGGAGGTTGAGTGTCACGTGACCAGCCTGTAGGTGACCACCACTGACTGGACCTGAAAAATAAACGAAAACCAATACCGATGATGAAACTTCAAAACAAAAGATTTAATTTAAAACAGTAATAAATGCTAGTGAAGTTAATATTTTTAATTCAAGTTGCTACCAGGACAAGCAGACTATATTCAGCCATTTCCACACAAGACCTAATTTCAATGCAACTGGTCAGTAAGGCATCATATCATTGTCTTAAGTGCTTATAGTGACGTCATCACAATCGTTTTGACAATTACATCATGCTGGTCAAATGCCCTGAAACTGAGGTCATGTGTGCAAATGGCTAAGGTATGAAATCGATTGAGATCATTTTCACCATACACTTTGCCTGAATCCATTACTGAAGTCCAAATGGGACTTGAAATTGCAAGACAGTAGAAGATATAATACAATATCTCATGGTGTCAAAGCTAACTACGCTACATAGTGACTCCTTTTTTTCTTCTTCTTTTTTGCAAAATTCAAGACTGAAATGCAAATCAAATAACGAAGCATGAAGTGGCCCTATAGTTTAACATGGGATTTTGAATCTGCCGCTCTAAAAAGGCAAACCAGACGCATTATGCGACAACGCATCTGAGTACGAATTTAAAACAGGAGGCTTCGCATAATTATTAATTTGTAAATCCCAGACGCTGGAAATAACTGTTCATAGACCTAAAGATATCAAGAAATCACATACTTGGCTGAGCATTAGCTGCTTGGCCTGGAGGACTACCCAGTGTAGCTGCAGCTCCCCCTGCATTTGGGTTGATCTGTAAGGAGAGCTTAATTGGAGGCTGCGGCCGTTTCCCATCAGTTGCCTAAAATAAATAGAGATAAAAATAGTGCAATTTTAGATGTGATGCTAAGCAAAAAAAAGCTGGTGTTTAGCATAACACCTACAAAACAAAGAGCTACATAAATATACAATATCAAGTTATGTTATCAATGCGTCAGCAAAACAATTACTCTTTCAGTATATTTGTTATAATACCAATTAGGGTATCAGGACCATACACTATATATGCATCATAATGTGTTATATACATGCACTATGTTAAGAGATATTTCTTTCAAGAAGAAACTTGTCAAAGTAAAGCCGCAATTACCTGTCCATTGGCTATGGAAGCTGCCCAATTCTGAGCCTGAGTAAGGAGTGCCTGGGCACCGGCAGCAGATGCACTCGACACACTTCCGCTTGAAGCAGAACTAGATGTGGTCGTCGACCCTGAACCACTTGCTGAGGACTGATTGGCTGTGTAAGAGGGCACCGTCTGGGTGTAGGTCACAATAGGTGTTTGCCCTGGACGCTGGTGTGTAATTTTGACAGACCGTCTGCCCTCCTCTGTGAAGATTTCCGTAAATTGTTTGATATAGCTGAAAATATGAACACAGACTTACTGTCAGAGTATCATCTAATAATTAAATCGAAGAAGAATCATTATCAACAAGCTCAATGGCATAACAAGAAAGTACAAAATTTTTTAGAAAGACCCCTTACTTGTCAACATTATGTCTCTGACCAAGGGGAAATCTACACACGCTGCCTCTATGCTGGTTCTGCACATAATCTCGGTCCACATATAACTCTCCAATGTAAGTGTCATCAGTTTGTCGTTTTTGGATTGTAAGTTTTGTTAAGTAAACTTTGCCCTGGCTTCTTTCAGTTTCCAGAGTGTACTCTTCCACAGTAACCTGCAAATTCATGAACTCATGTTGAATAATTACATCCTTGGTCACCGTGACAGTGATCAACAAAAAAACAGTACACAAGATAACTCTAATTTGACTGATACTTACTGGTGTATTGTCGTAAGACACTTTTGGCTTCTCCAACGCTCTTGCATACTTATCAACCTATAAGTAATATGACAGATATAGATGATATATTATCTCAATGTTTAATAAATCAATAAATAAAAAAAGGAGCTCATTATCAGTGTATGAGCATGAACCGTGAATGATTTCTTTAAAAAAATAATAAAAAGAAGAAAAAAGACCCTACCTCAATAACAGCTGGGACTGTTAGATCCGTCTCCCTTTGTCTCCACATATCCACGGTCTGCAAATATTTCAATGGCAAAAATAAAACAAATCTTAATTTAACATAAAGTGACCATTACCGAATTATACTATTCACACACAAAAAAAAACTCACAGATTTGCCCACTTTGAGGTTGACCGGAGGATTGCTCTTGAGTTTCTCTCGCTTTTGAGAAATGAAGTCATGAAGGAAGAGATGCTTAGGTGCAGCAGCTTGCGAAAATTTTCTCTTGCGATTGATGGATGCCTGAGTGAACTTCTTGACTGATCTGTTTCAAACAATAAATGATACATTGAAGATCATATGCAAAAAAAGAAATAATGAATCGCACAATACAATATTTCTTGGAAATCTATGCATTCTAAAAACAGTCTGGTGCAGCTTTCAGATGTCATTCCATTAATATCGATCATTAATCATTCCTTCTTCACATCATTTCATCACATATTCATCAGTCTATATTTATAAGTCCAGTAGTATAATCCTTTGGGCCCCACACTTTATATAATCATTATATTGGGAAAGTGCAATGAGCGACACTGAGAATTATGATATCAATCTATCCATATTGGCCTTCTACACCTTTGCAGTAACTAATACAACAGGGCAGGTCAGTTCTTGCGTGACCTTTGTACCTGGAAGTACTAAATCAATACTTGATGTCACCAATGCACAATACTAGATAACGTCATCAATAATTGGGCTGTTGGGACGTCATATATTGTTTGGGTATTTCCGGGTACAAGGTCACACGGGAACTGACCAGCCCCATAAGGACTTACTGTTTGAGCAAGTTAGTGTTCAATTTGCTCTTTTCATAATGAAGTCTATTGGCCACAAGGGAAACAACAGGACTGGGGTCTAAACACAATGGCTCATTGGTGTGAAGAAGTAGTTGGCTTTCCAGAGCAAACTTATCTTCTTGCGTCCAGCGATGTCCATCATTGGTTAAGCTATTAATATCACAGAGTAATGTCTGAAACAAAAAACCATAATTTTTTTGTGTAAAAATCTTATGAAAATTCATGATGTCTTTCTGCGATGATCTATGAGATCAACTTCATTAATCTACTACTCTTTCTCCATAGATATGTTCCGAGTGTTTACAATTAAGAAAGCAAAATTTAAAACTTCTTTTATATTTAACACTCACATGAGGTGTCGGTTTTAGCAGCACATATTTTGTATCGTAGTCATCATTCATAGACCGCCGATAGTCCCTCATTTCAGCTATCACACAGCCACTGTAGAATATGTTCGCCTGAGGAATACGGAAAAACAATTGAAGTTAATTTTTTATTAGAGTCGTGATACATGTACAGCTTGCATACTGGCATAACATACAATAATAAACATAACATTTCTAATCTAGCAGAATGACATAGTTTCAACATGTAATGACAAAAAAAATATATATATATAAAATTATAAAGTAATCATGTTTTTTGGATGATGAAATGAATGATAAATAATGTTGATTTTCATACTACTGGGATTTGATCAACTAGTCATGCCATTATCTCAGTTAGCAAACCATAGTTTAAGAGCTCAATTAGATGGAAAAAAAAGAAGAGTAAAAAGGATACATTGATTTGTATGAAGATAAAATCATATATACCTGAGCACTCTCCAGCAAATCA
Source organism: Alitta virens (assembly GCA_932294295.1). NCBI lineage: Eukaryota > Metazoa > Annelida > Polychaeta > Phyllodocida > Nereididae > Alitta > Alitta virens. The sequence continues at coordinate 10,512,192 of OW028577.1, read as the reverse complement.
ATGATAATTGGGGGCAGCTGAAAATAAGAAAATGCAAGTTAAGCCACCCATCATTACTTCAGCCTAAAAGTATTGCATACATCAAGTCATCTATCACAATTCTTACCTCTTCATTATCTATGTATTCAAGCAGATCGGTCTCCTGATAAAGATAAACATTGAAAATATGAGAAGTGGCCAAAATATTGAAAAAAAGAACATGATACGGTTGACATGAAACTAACCCAAACTTCACACAGAGAAATTGACATTACCTCATATGGAAGTTTTATAGTTTCTGATTCAATTCCATTGCCTCCTCGCAACAATAAGGAGTATCCTTCATTGCCAGGGTAGAGGTTAACCACAAGAGTGTTAAGATGGTCTCTGGCAACCAGCTTCATCAACAGGTTGGAAGTGTTCTTCAATTTCTTTGAAAACGGAAAGCCAAACATGTTAGCCATAAACATTTGCATGTATGTTAAAAATGCTTGAACATACTCAATTTTGTTGAAAAACTTACTTTGCAATGAAGCTGTTTTTTGCTCTCTTCTATATAAAGGTCGATAAGGCGCTGATGAATACTCTTCCTAAAATTAACAAATTGTACAAACTTAAATAAATATCAGGCAAAACTGTGACAAATAATCAATTATTTTTGTCCATGATAACTATCTGGATGGGTCTCACACCTCATAATAATTCGAAAATTGTAAATCAAAGAACAAAATAATTATTTGTTGAACATGAAAAAAAAGTTACACCTCCAATAGCTCTCTCAATAACAGATAAATTAACCTTATTATGCTTTACAGGTTCAAGGACTATTATATTGCCATGTAGCCACAGATAAATCAAATGAAAAGCTCACCAGTGATCAGATCTACAGAGCTGCGACTGATCTATACTTACCATTTTGAGCCGCCTTGACTGAGATCAAGAAGTTTTTCAGGCCTTTTCTGAGCAGCTTCAATCAATAGCTGCAATAAAATACAACAAATAAAGATCCACTATCTATCATTACAAAAACTTCAAGGAACTAAATACCACATAAATGCATCATGTTCAAGAATAAAATCAATTTTAAAGTAATTATTTTCAATAAATTGAATTAATATCTTACATCTGCTTGCTCCATTAAAGCATTTAAGTTCTGCATCTGGAAATTAAGGACAAAATTATTGTATTGCATCAGTTACATCCTATAATAATCATGTTGTGATTAAGTAAAGCATTACAATGATCAGAGAAGCCATACATGTGTCATGCACAGTTTGAATCATAATATTGCTGTTTATCAGCTTTCGAAATTTATTAACCTTAAAGACCTCAACCATAATCATTGCTCCTTGCATTGAACAGGCCGGGGACATTTTTTCCCCATCAATATCTCGTTTTTGCTGCCCCCAATAACTGATTTTGAACAGCAGAAATGTCAAGACTGTGTCAGCGTCATTGCATCTTTTGAGTCAACTTGACAGATCCACATTAGACATGTTTAAGGTTTGCTGTTCGCTGCACGTACAATACGTATTCAAGCGGCGCAAATAAAGTATGGATAGAAAATATTCACCTTGACGTTATCCACCCTACCATCACATGATTATTGTATTGGTATTACAATCATTTTGGACTTATTGATTGTAAACATGCTTCGCTTTCAACACTCAACTTTCCGTTTCCGCTACTTGTCTGCAACCCGCTAGATGGCAGCCCATACGATTTGGCTGGTGCTGCCCTCTTGGGTGTTTTTTTTAGTGTGTAAATTATCGCTCAGTGTCACAATGTTGTCATTGAGGCAGGGTGTATCTGCCGGTTTTTCCAGGGCCAAGCCACTCTGTGTAACTTCAAGAAAGTGGATAGGTTACTCAAGTCATGAGATAGCGAAGGGGGCCCCAGACCCAGTGGTTGGGGATTCTGATGAGTCAACAGACGTGTCCCGATTGCCGAAACACCTGAGATGCCGAATGGAAAAGCATGCAGGGCCCTTGATGTTTGATGAACGAGTGTACCCTCAGGGATATACAAGGGCAGTCATGCGGCGATGGTACGCCCGACATGGTCAGAAGACGGGGATAGATCCCAGCATAGCATATCCCACAAAAGAAGAACTCAGAGAAATTATAGAGGATGAAAAAGAATTTGAACCAACATTGCAAGAAAGATGGGCTACCATGGAAGCACAGAAAGTAGAAGAAGCAGAAAAAAGAACCAAACAGTATGTCAAATGATTAAAAAAAACTTCTTCCAATTTTGTATGGTTAACTATAGCTGCCTGATACCATTTCATGATTTTTGCATTTAATTTTCAGTGAGGAACGTGTTCGAAGTCAGATGGAGAAGATGCCTCAGTATATTGCTCAGTACAAGAAAAAGCTAATGAAAGAACAAGACGCACTCAAGAAATTCGAAGAAAAGAAGAAAGTTTTGCTGGAAGAAGCTAGAGACTATTATGGGTACACAATTGATGACAAAGATCCTCGATTCCACCAATTGCAAGAAAAGAAGGAAGAAGAAGAACTTGCAGAAAAGAAAAAAAGGAAGAGGGAAGAAAAGAAGGCAAAGGCTGCTGAAGCATTGCGGAGACTGATGTCTAAACAATAATTGTTGCTGTTAAGAAACAGACTGTTATATTTATAATTTTACTATTTGTGGAATCTGTGCTTGTAATACACCAGTATATTGATTTATTTAAAACATCTTTTGCTTCTTTTATGCTTTTGAGACTTGAACAATGGCCTCATATATTTAATGCAATTGTTGATGCGACCTAGTTGCAGGTTCGGTCAAATGAGTATACGTCTATGTCTATGAGTCCATGACTTGGTGCAAATGGGTCTGAAGTTAAGTTAGCTTATATGACCAGCTGCCTAAGGCAGACATAATAATGTAGCCTGTGGGGAAGGGGGGGGGGGGCAGTGCAAAATATAGTACATATATATATCAGGGATGTGATTTTTCCTGAAATCCGTTTTTTTTTTTTGGCATGTGAAATTGACCCTCGTGATTTGTGCAAATTCAATTTTGCCCTTACTGATCCTGAAATTTTCAGGTTTATTTATCAATCACATTCCTGATATATGGTTAGTTACTGAAGTGAAGATCAGAACATCAGAGACAAGACCTTGACCAAACTGCCCTCCCCCTCCCAGACCTTTTCCCAGGCTACGGCCCTGCATGGGTGAGATTTGCCTCAGCATAGACACAAGAGAGCAAGGCACCTCAAATGTAACGTCTCGCGTGATCGACATTTGGCTGGGATGTACGTAGCTCCTGAAGAGTGCCCTGGCTGGGAAAAAAAACCAAGGACCGTCAGCAGAGCTGTTCAATATGGAATTAGTAGATGCCTTAACCTTGAGGCCACCCAGTTGCCATGTACTCCATCTTGTCTGGCACCTTCCAGCTGGCATCGTTGCAATATCAAGGTTGTCACTCTCGGGCACTGAGCAAGTTAACTTTGCTCAATAAAATGTTATTTATTCCTGTCAGAGATGGAAATTATGTGCATTCCAACTATTGGGCTCTCAGAGAGCACAAACTTCCGCTAAGTCCATTCGAACCACTGCTGACCTAATGTTTGCACTGTTCATTCATATGTCAGACCATTATGGAATTGGCCTGTGCTGTCGTTCTGCAGTACAGCTGTATTATATATTTGGTTGGCCCAATGATGCCTATCATCCCGGATAACATTCTACTTGAGAGTTGAGCTTAAGCCAAAGTGAGGCAATGTTGGTCCAACGTCAACCTAACCTGGCATTCTATCTAGGATAGTCTGCCCAATGTTGACACACTGTCTCCCATGTCAGGTTGGCCCACTGGTTGGATGATTTTGATCCTGTTAGTTCAATTTCAGCTTGGCCCACTGTAGGTCAAATGGCAAGTTTGTCTTAAGTCCAGTTGGCCCACAGTTGAAGTCATGTCAGACTGACCCACTGTTGGCCAAATGTCAAGTTGGTTCACTGTCAGGTCAGCCCACTATCTTGACTATCCAATGTTGACAAAATGTCTGAAAGTCAGGTTACCTTTTTAAATCTGGACTTTCATTATGACATTATCTTGTCACATCTGGAAATGGTATCCAGAATGCGATCTGAACATACATATATTGCATTTGAGATCATTAATGTTATCCATACCGTTTATTGATATAACTACAAGTGTTTATACATGGAAATAGTTGAACATTGGAAAGTAATCTGGATCTAGCATATTTCAAGTGAAATTAAAGCTAATTTGGAGTAAACTTAATGCTCATTTCATGCTTATTTTGCGCAACTGTGTGCTCATTAACAATAGTTTTACATGTCTCTTACTTCTTTATTACTGTCCATTTTAATGTCAAAACCAAAAAAGACCTGCCCTCCTCCATCGGGGCCAATTCACAGCTAAGCAGCTGGCTGCCCCCCCCCCCTCCTCACTTAACGTTTTTTTTTCAGAATTAATACTGGATCTACATTCTACAGCATTGATGCATCTGTACAAGGGGTATCCATGAATCCCATAAAATCTCTGTACTCTCTATATTTATGATTAATTTAGTGATAGCAATTAATCCTGCAAAGTGACTGGATAAAGTAGTATAAGTTCTAGTGGAGTTCACTCAAACTTCAAGTGAACTTCATTAGAACTTTGGGTGAACTTCACTAAAACTTCCCTAAATGTGGTGGGTGGATTAGAGCTTTACGTCCAGTATTTTTGCACCTGATGGGCTAATTAGGACTGGCAGGTACCACGACCATGAGATGATGGATGAAACAGCCATCCAACTTAGGCTCGACCGGGAATTGAACCCAGTGGTTGGAAGCCCAGCGTGCTACCACTGAGCTAGGCCCCCATCCTAAAACTTCACTAGAACTTTGGGTGAACTTCACCAGAACTTCAGTAGAATTTTGAGTGTGAACTTGACTAGAACTTTAGGTGAAATTCAATAGAACTTCGAAATTCGCCAGAACTTTTAGTAAACTTCCACTTGCCCATTACACCACGATGGACTCATAATTCGAGTGAAGTTCGAATGAAGATTGAGCTCATAACATGCAAAAATGATGTCTCTTTTACTGCTTCATACCTCAGGGAGATCATTTTATAATTCTCTCCTCAAAAATAGGCAAGTATTTTCCATCTACCTTTGCTTGTGCTCTGCCTTGACGCAGGTAACAGACACCTGTGGTGGCAACCATTCAGAGTAACACTGAAGCCAAAGTCATACTGGTGAATATCGCCTCTGCTAAAGGGGCTCGTATCCCACTTCTGAGGTGAAGCAGTGAGACTTCCAAATCTTCAATTTGGCCTCCATAATCAGCGGTTCATATTTGGAAGCTTCAATTAATGGCGTTATTCTTCTGTCTCTCCATTGGTCTTTCAACTGGGATAATAGTTGCTTGATCCTGATGTTTTCACCCTTACTTGAAGCAGTATTGTTTATTTCCTGTGTGGAAACACCAGGTCTTCACTCACATCTACCTGGAACTGCCAGTCCAATATTGCTTCTCTTATGAGACTTGAGGTTGGCATGCCCAGATGTTTGATCTGTTGAGGGTTCTTCAAACAGCTGCTGATACACTTCCTATTCCTGAATGTAGCTAAAGCCAACTGCTTCTGTCTACTCCTAGCTTATAATCGGCTTACATTTCACACTACTGAAAAAAATATACACCTTGGTAAATATAGGAAATTCACATATCTAATTATATAAATACGTATGTGCAATAGACATGCATCTTTCAACAAGAAATAAAATACAGTAACTCTCAAATTATGACCACATGGTGCTGCATGTACTTTTTGTCTACATGTTTTTTTTCCTCAGAAAGGATAGTATAGAAGTTTTGCATTGGTAATTCGCCTAGGTTCTAACATTTCACATCTTGTCCAGGAACCTAGTTTGGCCAAGCTGACAGCCCTGATCGACTTGTCTGTTTCCTTCGTCCCTGTTTCCCACTTCTTCCATCAAGTTCTTCTTGGATGCCCCATCAGCTCCTGCTCAATTTTTGCATTGAAGCTTCTGCCTGGTGCAACAATTCCTACAATCTCACTAAATGGCTGTCTCGTACATGTGTACTGGTCAACAGCGTCTCGGAGTCACTCAGTAGAGTCTGACTTAATTGGCATACTTTGTATTCTTTCACAAGAGCTGTTGGACCACTTTTGCTGGATGAATTTTTGCTCCTGTTGATATTGAGACGTCTCAGTCTTGGTAAAATTCCTTGTATCACCACGTCATCAATGTACCAGGCAGATTTGTGCTATATATGTTGCTGCTAGCCAAGTTCTAAGAACCACTTTCCTGTCAGGAAGGCCTTGACTGTTAAATCTGATGGCACCGCAGACCTAACCTTTCCTTATCATAAGGTCAACCGGCTCCAATCCTGAGTTTGCTAAATCTTTCAATGAGTATGATGAGCCATCTCATTCCTATAAAATTACTTTTTAGTGAAGATTGTTGTATATCTTTCATGAAGGTTTTGAAGGAGTGTGCCCAGTAATTGATGACCTTTACATTCCTACTTAACTTCTTCTATGAAGATGCTCTTAATGGCTTCAAAACTTACTTATGATCAATGTCTTTGTCCAGTCACTGCCAGTCTGATTTCTGGTATCCTGCGAAAACCTAATTTTTGATCATCCAAGTTGTTTATCTACGATAATGACTTCTTGTGGCACATGGTATACTGTTAAAGGGAAAGGAAGATCAGCTGGGAATTCTTGGGTATGTTTTGGCAGATCTTGCCAGGCACTGCTAAGTCTTTCTTGTCCCTCTTCACTTTTTTGGGAAATTAAACTTCCTTAACTGTTGCCAGACATGTTTCTCCAAGGTTGAAAGGATGTGAGCATCATGGAGCTGGCCTTCAGGGTCAGTCTTAGTGTGTGCGAGGCCCAACGCGGAGCCTATGTATCCCAATGTTTTTACTTTCCTGCACAAAGCTGAAGACCTTTTTTTTTTTGTCTTTTTTTTAGTCATCAAGTTTTTTCGAGGCCTAATGTTGCGGTAGCGCGGGGCCTATTTAGGCGCGGGGCCCAACACAGTCGCCTTACTTGCCTTGCCCTAGGACCGGTCCTGCTGACCTTAAACTGTTCTACAGGAATATCTTTATTATCATGTGTGTGTTCTTCTTCCAAACTCTTGTTCATTTATTTCCTTGTGCCTGTCTTTGGTTTCCCAATCAATTCACCAGTGAAGCCTCTTGAAGAACTCATGTTCTCAGCTTTCTTGGATATTTCCTACACTGTGTTGGTCGTTGTTTCCAGTTTCTTTACATAGGATGTTTCCTTTGAGAGAGCCTTTGAGCGTCTTCTGCAGATGTTCATCTATTTATTTTTTTATTCCTTACTTGTTGCAATGGTTATTTGCCTTCTTTCTCAAAATTTGCTAGGTCAATTAGCTGGGTGCTGTAGACCTCTTTTGATTGGTGGTGAGTCTATTTTGGCTTCTGGAATGGATGTGAGATTTACCTGCAGCTATTATTATGATAATGAACTTCATGACTGATGTTGAAACCTCAATTTCTGTTTTCCATAATGGTATTTTGGTTGGCTTCTCTTATAGGAGAGTAGGCTGCTTGGATCCAGTGGTTTCCCTCCTGATCCTGGCTGCACCGTGTCCTACGATTGTTTTTGCTGCACAGTGATTCTCCTTGGTAGGTGGACAACTTTTTACGGCCTTGATAAATTCTCACTCATCCTTAGTTTCTTGAAGTCTCTTTTGCAGTACTCACAGATGTTGCTCTCCATCTAATAGCATCTATTCACTTGGTGCACTTTGGACTACCTCTGTCCAAGCTCTTTGGATAGTATCCTTTGCTGGGTCTGTTTCCATTATAGAGGACATTCTAATTCTTAACTCAGTGTAACTAGATTGGCTCTTCCTTCTTGGTTGACCTTGTACAGCTCTAGGGTTGCTAGCCTTTCAGACTTCTGACGGTTCTATCCACAGAAGTCACAGGGAACTTTCTTCATGATAGGTAATCCACAGTTCGTATTTGGAGAACGTTCTTCTGTTGCTGTTACCTAATTGATGCGATCCAGCAGAATGTAAGGTAGCTTAAGGTTGGGTTTCGCAGAGTTAGCACATCCTGCTGCTGGATGGATGCTGGGACGTTTGTTAGTAGTTTTGCAATCATTCAAGAGTTACGTCGAAACCAAAGCATCGTGCTGCTTCTTCTCCTGTTTTGACATTGGCTTTTTTGTTGCACTGGTGCCTCGTCTTTTCCAGCATCCACCCAAGGTACTTGCTTGGAAACACACACCCTACTTTGATTACCAATTTCCACTAATTACCACTCAGTCAGAATGTCTGCAAAAAAGACAAACGTCCCAGTATCTTAACGCTGTCAAATAACAAGGGCACACATATACAGGGTGGGGAGGCAAAACTTTCAAAAATTGTTGCATCTCCGAAACTAGCTTATTATGCATGAATGGGCCAATTGACTGAAAAAGGATATAAACTAGCAGGAAGATAAGACAAAATTTATTTTTATTTTTATTCAATACGGCCTTAATTATTTGCAATTAGATTTAACATGGCCCCAAAACAGTTGCGCAACTCTTTACATAAAGTCCTTGGACATCTTGATCTACCCCTTTTTGATGGCAGCCTTGATGGAGCCAACACTTGGGTGGGAGGTCTTGTTGGTGGCCTGCTCTAAAATGTCCCACACAGCATAGTCCAGCGGGTTCAGGTCCAGGGTGGAGGAGGGCCAGAAATCTGCCAGCCTGAAGTCAGGAAAGTCGGCTTGGCAGAATTACTGCACCTTCTTGGTCGTGTGGCAGGGAGCCCCATCCTGGATACCCACATAGTTACTCTCTGGGCAATTGGCCTTCAGCCATGAAAAGACGTGGTACCTCAGGACCTTGCAGTAAGCATCTGCACCAACTCCTTCTCCAGGCTTGAAGAAGAAGGGCAGCATCTTCTTGCCGTCAGAGGCCACTACACCCAAGACCATGACCTGGGCTGGATGCTTGGTCCTGAAGGTGTCCTTAACATCAGCTGTCAACTGTGCAAGGAATCAGTCATTTTGGTAGTTCAAAACAGCATCTACTGTTGTTGGGAATGCTTTTAGGATTTAATTTAGCACGGAACAAGTTTGCCACCCTTTGTCTTTTGTTCATCTGAGTGGCAATTTTATGCTCTAGGTCCATAACATTGACTCATTTTACAGCTGACTGGCTACAGTTTGTTATAATATTAGTTTCACTACATTTAGTCAAGTGGTTGTTGGTTTATTTGACTTAGGTTCATTGCAAGTTTCGCCTCCCCACCCTGTAGGGATTAGGGAAGAGATATTAGAATGCAGTGCTTCAAAAAACTTGGTAATCTGACACATGCACCACTATACCATAGATTTTGACTATACCATGTTTTTGTTTTCAAACATTTTGTTTATTTACATTCCGAGTGAGGGCTGAAAAAGTGAGGGCCAGCTTCAATCTAGTGTCGTCATGTTGGAAGTTGTTAATATTTTATCAAGTGATAAGCAATGTGTTGAGGATATCAACGTCTCGACATCATTGGAAGGGCATTCAAGCCGTGTGTGAACATAATATTTTTGACCATTCTAAATTCACATCTGTGGCCATATCTTCCAGATTGGGGAGAAGCTCAGCCATACACAGTATCTATAGATTCCTCTCTTGATGGGTATTCCACTGGTGTAGTTCTTTCTCTTAAGGGGCGTTCACACTGTCACGTACAAAACCTATGAGTGACCACGTACGTAAAAAATGGGCTATAGTAGCTGTACGTGCTCACTGGTGGCTTTGTTAATCACATACAAATGTTTTCTACGAACGTACGTCATAGATCGCTTGCTGGATGTCCGTAAAATGCTCGCCGGACGTCCGTAAAACGTTCGCATGGACGTCCGTCAAACGCTTACCAAACGTCCGTCGTCAGGCATCCATGTGGCATCCGTGAGGCACTCGTAGATTACTCGAAGATCGCCCGACGGACGTCCGCCGAGCGTTTTACTAGCGTTCTACGAGTGGATGCGAGTGGCTATACTTGTGGCTATGTAGGATGTAGGAAGGACGTAGGAGGTACGTAGGATGTACCTAGGACGTATGAGCTAGATAATGTAAACAATTGACTCGTAGATCGTCCGCCAAAGTTTTAAACATGCTTAAAAATTTTTGCTCTCCACGTATGATCGTGAGTGGTCAAGTGCAACCAGGAGTGATCTATGAATTAGCGCGAGTATATGGCCAAGGATGCACAAGAGTGAAAAAGTATTTTCATATGTGGTCATACGTAGCTCTATGTTACCATCACATTCGAACGCTTTTATATATGGAACCTTAAGGGCTTGGGGTAATTACCCCAGAGAGGGGTAAAATGCTGTAACTTCTATTAGAGTGATTGGATTTCTTGGAGTATACCTCATGATATTGTAAAATGTAACTTCTGTGGATCTACCAAATTTGGTTTGCATATTCTACAGGGTTTTATCATCATGTTCCATACTTTTATGGTTGCTTTGGTAATTACCCCTTTATGTGGTAAATGGTATAACTTCTGTTTGTGATCAAATAATGTTCCTCGAATTTGGTTTGTATGGTCTTGGGATACACATGGTTACATCTTTGGCATAATGTACTGCCAGTTACACTATGCCAAAAAATAAAAAATATCAACGAGTGTTAACATTTTACAGCATTAATGTCAACATTGAGTGGTAAGAAAATGTTGGTAGAATTGAAATGTAAACTTTTCTCGTTTTCTTTTACTAAACATGGCATTGATGAGTCACACTCCTATTTGTTTCACTGTTGTTCTATCACGTGATGACTCATAAGGTAGTTATGACTCATTGAAAGGTTCATCACTGTTAAAGTTTTCTATCACTAGAGGCAGGTGGTGTCACTGTAGCTAAACCTAATCTTTAGTGACAAGCTTCAGTGAATACAGGATTATCCATTGGCATCTAGGGAGCTTAAACTTCAACGAAACATAGGTCCATTTATCACCAATGTATCGTATCACCGATGACTCATCACGTGAAATCTTCACATTACAAGTGAATGAAAGTTTACATATCAATTTCACCAACTGTAATATCTCGGAAATTTATAGCATACTGCTGACATTACTCATTCACAACAATTCCAGCCGAATAGGTTTATTCAATCATTGCAAGTATTTATTTCCAAATGCTCTAGTGGATACATGAAGTTGAGTGCTATTATGACAAGAAAATTATAAATATGCATCAGTCATATCCTTAATAGTCGTAAGCCAAAGTCTATGAGCTTTATTTAGATCTACATTCATATGAAAAGTCAGGATTACAAATTGATATCATTGACATTCCTGGGCTTGCTTTCACTCCGTAAACGTAGTATTCATTGACTTCGCCATGAACGTCATTTACTGGGGGTCTGAATGCAAAGTTGATTGATACTTTGCATAATTCACTTGATGACAAATATTCAAATCTTGGAGATTCTGCAGAGAGGCTGGTGATATCAGACTTGAGGCTGTCACCCCCACCAATCATCAGTCCATCGCTTGTGCTGCAGTTCAGTCTCTTCATCTTCATTAGTAGTATAAGATGGTGCTCTACAGCCCGCAAAGGAATCCACTTGACTTTTGGTGAAACGGAGGTAGTAAGGTAGCAACATCAAAGGGAAACCCATTGTCTTTTGGAGAACAGGATGAAGTAGGGTAGTAATTAAATTTCACACTCCAATGCATTCGGTGAAGCTAGGGTAGCTTATGTGAAGGAAGGGTAGGTAATAAATCGCACACCTGTTAAAGTCATCACGTCATAGGAAACCCCCCTATTCTAAAAATAGAATTGCAGTCACGGTGCTGTGAATCAGACCCCCCTTGGCCCCCCCTCCATTGCAGCCTGTTGTAGCGTGCTGTAGTCTATGGTGCAATACTTGGAAACCCCCTATTCTAAAAATAGAAATGACTTTTTACCCCTCCAGAAGCAGCCCCTGGGGTGACTCTTTTACCCCATTCTTTAAACAATTAATGTTCACTTAAATGATATTTATTACAACTGATTGGAAATTGAACTTAAGATAGCTTGAAGGGTGTATTCCTGCTATTAAGTGTGATATTAAGATCTTTAGATTTACAATATTTCAAAACTGTGAATAAAAAGTAAAAATATCCTAGAATAACTATGTTATTATCATAAGATATGCGCATCTTGTCCAAGTGTGCTATCATTTGTTAGTTAATATAGTAGTGCGCATATATATCAATTATGAGGTTTACTAAAAGGTTTGACCAAATTTCTCTCATTTACTGTTAATTTAGTATCAAAGGAGCAAAACCCCTTCTTGATACCATGTGACATAGCCCCCCCTAGGAAGGAAGGGTGAAGATCTCTAGATAGTTGAGAGATTTACAAAGAAACCTTTCATTTAAGAATATCCAATATTAAAATCCCCTCAATATTAAGACCCCTTTGCAAAACTATAAACATACTAAATATCCCAGAATTAAGACCTCCATGATAATAAGTCCACTTCAATCCATTTCAGTGATTACCTAGAGTGAAAACATAACTGGGGTTCCACTCAGTGGTTCCACTGTAGTTAAAATATGTGTCAGCTGCAGTGACCTGCATTCTTATTAGACTGTGTGAGTGTTTCCATCAGTGCAGGTAGTTGTGTACATCAAACATAAAGGATATCATATTAGGAATTTTGAGATTTAATGCTAGTTTGAGAGTTCATGTACTGGAAGGTAAGTTTATTTGTCTCATTTATGCTATTTTCATGTTAAAGACAAAGCTAAACGGTTTGCAATACACACTGATACATGAAAGATTAAGGAAGTTTTCTGTTACAGTATAGACTATCCAAGATTTGAAAAACTAAAAACCCACTGTTTAGTTCTGTGCATATAATGACAAGAATCAAGAACTACAGAGCTCTCTAGTTCCTGATTGATATTTGAGAGGTGTGCAGTATTTACCCCATTCTCTTGAAAAATTAATATTAAAATAATTCGGGTAGCATATATATTATAATTGATCAGAAGTTTAGCCTAGCAAAACAGACTTCAACAGTTACAAACACATCTTCATTGTGGAAAATGTTTCAGACAATTCAATGACAGAAATTCTCAAGAATTACGTCAAAGCAATTGTCAAGGTAATGTTGCATATCCAACTCAAACAACCACTCAATCGCATGTTCCAACTCTTCAAATCAGTCAACCGGTGCATCGCAAATGCTATATTTGTAATGTTTGTGGTAAATCTTTCACCACTAGCTTTAAGAGGAATACCCATCAAAAGAAATGTACAGGAATTAAAGAATGCGTACTTTGTCATACACAATTTTAAAATGTTTTTGGTGAACCCCTAGCAAAGAAATAACCTTTTTTGAGGTTAAAAATTCTTTTTTTTTTTAAATTCCACCAAGTAAACAAAATCAGCAAAATAGCTGATCAAAATTGTGGTGTCACAAGCTTGCATATGCGCAATGACATTTCTAAAACAGGTTACACATTTGTGTAACTTGTGAACTGAAAGCTTCAAACTGGAAATTCTAAACTATAAAAGCAACACTTTCACTCCATTTCTACAAATCAAATCCCCACCACCACTATCTATCTATCTATCTATCTATGTTTTCATTCCATTCATGGTCAAATAAAGTTTTCATCACCATCATTTCAGTAGTGTTTGTAGAATATGCTGATTAGATGAGAATAGTTAGTAATCAACGAGCTAAAATCTGATATACTTCAGTATCAAAAGAAATGTTCAGGCATCAAAGAATGTGTATATTGCCATATGCAATTTATTTCAGTTATTTATTTCAGTTATTTATTTGAAAAAAGATAGAGAATAATCAGTAGAAAACACAATAATGTCAGAAGAAAATAAGTGTTTGTATGTGTAGTAATGTGCCAGACTTTAAAGAAGCCTATTGTGTAGCTGAACAAGATCGAGAGAAGCTTTTTAAATAAATGCTTACATACATGACAAGAATTCAAACAACTGCACAAGCACTCATCCAAGAGAAACTTGGTTATGTAACAAAAGAATTAGAAATACAATTGAACACCTGGAATACTGATATTGATAAATATGATCTACACATTAGAACATTACTTCGCTCAGATCCAAGTTTTAGGATTTGATTCATCCAAATATGATATAAATTTAAAGAAAAAAGAAATAGCAAGCTGTTTAGAGTTGCACAGTGCAGAACACCAGTTTATAGTAAAGAGAAACAGTTCATACTCCTGCCTCTCACATGAAAAGTTTTAAATTCTTAGATGTGATAAATTACTTGGCACCTGAGCCAAGCTTCTTAAAAGCTTTTAAAATTGCAGAACAGAAGGGCTACTTTCCCTATGAGTTTTTTGGTTACCCATCTACGCTTGATTATCCAGAATTACCCCCATATGAAGCTTTTTATTCTCTAAAATAATGTAATGTTCTGGAGTCATAAGAAAATTACGAATGGTTGAAACAGTTTGGCTTATATTTGTGTCTGATCAACACACATCATACTGTAAGTGTTCTTGCTCATATATTTGGCAAGTTGACCAATGTTAAAGTTTCAACAACAACAAGCCTTGTCCAACAAAAGAGTAAAGCAGATTTCAGTTTAAAGGTTTATTCCAACAAAAAATATGACTGATATCCAACACATCAAAGCGAACTGCAAAACTGGCCAGAGTCAAGTGGAAATACCTGGTGCTTGGTGTACATTTTCCTGATTATGGTATTGGAGATAAAAATAAGATGAACAAACTGTGTTTGGTGATGCGTTGTCTTGAGATTTACAGCTGCTGAGGTTTTTTAATATCCACTTACATAGACTAACCAGAGATCATTTTGCCACAACCAGAACCAACCTACATTGCATTGGAAAATGTATCCTAGTCCTGGTCCTCTAGTGGTAAATAGTTGTGTGACTAAGTAGGTCTTGTAGCTATTTTTGTCATAACTTCGTGCCAAATTGACATAGGGTGGCAAATGATAGATTAAAGTATACATATATGAGGATAGAGAAATGAGTGAACTATGCTAGAATGATGACAAATGCTGCAATGCATAATTTCTGAGGTTCAGTCTTCAATTTTATAATTTTATTTTTATTTTTTTGAATAAAAAATTACAGAAAAAAAGACTTCCTAATGACTAAGCTTGTTTGACAATCCGAAATCATAAAGACCAATTCACTCCAACTTTTAATTTCAAATATGAAGTATTTGATTTGAATGACCTTAAAAAGTAACTTGTGTGCAAATGGACACAACTATTTAGGAAATGAAAAAATTTAGTTGGTTGAAATCTGCTTTTAGCTGTCCATTTCATCATCAGATCAGATTCACTGGCTTAGCTTCAGGGCTGTGAATAGGAAGAAAATTGTTTTTCTGTTGTTCTGTTTACTGGAAAATGTCTGGCGCTCTCAGAAACCATTAGAAGTTCATTGGGCCATACCAAATTTCGACAAAGTTGCCTGATCTGAGTCAAAAAATAACTTTAAAAACCTGAAGCCTTACACCTCAACTATGTACTGAAAGCAAATAGGAAAGTTGGCATTCTGCACATTTTGAACCTACTGCCATAGCACTATGATTAATAGGCATTTTTAGCAGAATATCCATTGATGGCAATGCTGCAAATAAAGAACCCCTCGGAGGTGAGTGTTTCGATTGGAATTTTCAGCTGAAATTTTGTTTTCACATGCTTATGGACCTAAACCTCCTAAGATATGACATAGACATCATATTCTGGGAACGTTAAGGCCAACTGATGCACCCTAATGTACCAAAACGAGCAAGTATCTTAAAAAATATTCACCCTGGAGGTCTAAAGTATATTGTACATACCAAATATGGCCCTTCCACACTTTGAGTGGTGTTATAACCTTCTAGATTAAACGGTTCTCAAGATACAGCCAAATTAGCTCCGAATTACCTGTATGAAAGGTTGAAATCATATACTGGGGCTGAACCAGCGTAAGGAGTAGTTCAGTTGCTCTGATTTTTCAGTGTTTGTTTTGGTCCCCATCCACAACGTTTGGGAAGCTTTGGCTCAGATGAGACAACTTTGTCGAAATTTGGTAGGGCCTAAAGTTCATGCCATGATATTCTTATGAGTATCAAGGTTGGTTGTTTCAAGGATATCAAAGCCTTTTAATTGTGACCTCTAAAGAGGTGCTTTGGTTACCCATGGTCACATGAATCAATCATTCAATCCATCTTGATGAACTGGGAACTTCTTACAGCTTCAGTAGTGAATACACGCATCTAGACATATTGCACTAATAGAGATAAAGATAGAACTGTGAAACTTTAACTTTTCTTGTCCTGACTGAACAACCACACAAAATAGCATGGAAGAGGAGCATACTTTTGAAATGAGAAATGATGTTCAGGAGTTTCCTTCAACCCTTCAGCTGGGCGGGGGCCTAGCTCAGAGGTAGCGCTCTGGGCTTCCAACCGCTGGGTCCCGGGTTCGATTCCCGGCCGAGCCTAAGTTGGATGGCTGTTTCATCCTTCGTCTCATTGCCATGGTCTCTGCCTGTCCTAATTAGCCCAACTGGTGCAGAAATACAGGATGTAAAGCCCTAATCACCCACCCACCCTCAACCCTTCAGCTACGTTCCAGGATATATCACAGCTTGTAAAGATTTCCAGATTGGACTTAATTCTGATTTTCTATGAAAGGTATGCATTCTCCAGAGACAATTCTGCTTTGCACATAAATCCAATTTCTCCAACCACCTATTGGATTATTCATTGGTCAGCAGTTTTCGTGTTTTGCATGTATTTTTTCCCTGTTAGGTGTGTAGCACAGATGATGATAGAAGAACACATTCTAAACTAAAACCAACAAAGGCATGTTTTCTGTTTTCTGATGGAAAATCAAAGAATGCAGATATACTACACATAGGGAGGAATTTGAAAGGATGAAGAGAAATCACCATATCAAAAGGGTAATTGCAAATGTAGAAGTGGTTAACTAGAAATACAAAAGATGGTTGATCAAATTATCTGACTTATCCGTAGTAGGGGTAAAGATGCCTGCAACTCAGAGGTTAGGCTGCAACTAAGATCTGCCAAAATGTTCAGGTCACAATGCATCATCAACTTTGCCAAGGTACTCAAATGTAGCATAACCAAAGAAGAATGACAAGTTCTGGGTGCATTAAGACGAGACGAGTAAATTATTATACTTCAAACAATATAAGGGTAGGGCAAGTTGTCATGGATAAACAGTCTTCAGGTGGTATTAAATACAGCCTTTGTTACCATTCAGCTGTTAGAATTTTGAAGAGTCTAAAAATTTGGAGACCTGATTCCACTGGGAAACAATGGAAAGGGGTGCTAAATATGTATTCATATTGACGGAAATGCATATCTTTCCTTTGCATGCAGTATAAACTTGACATTTTTTTCCCTTCATTGTTTTTTGATATCTTAAAACCAATTTATCAGCAAAAAGAGAGACAACTATGAGCTCCCAAGGGAGTCCAATGTTGTAATTTGCAACAGAATGCTTTCAGAAGATTTTACTGTCCTCCTTGTTATTGGGGTAAGTATGTTGATGACACCTGGGAAGTCAGCCAACAATCACTTGAACATGAATTCACTGCCACCTAAACAATCAACATCCAACCAGTTAAAAAGTTAGATTAGGACAGGGTGAAACCACAGGCCCAACATGTGTGAGGTCATTAACCAACATATAATTAAAGTGGTCATCTGGCCCTGTTGCAATCTAGGAGAAACAGCATTGCACAGATTCATGGGGTTGTGGGTTAAACATGTGCCAAATAAGGGTAAACTGAGGCTCCTAACGTCGATTTTTGGTAGCTGGGTAGTTAGCTATCCAGTAGGCACCAATATTTGGTACAATTATTTAGCCAATAGATTAGGCTATCTAGTGAATACACCACCAAATTTCTGTTACCATTCTAAATACCCAGCTCCCAGATTTTTATGTATCATTTTTCACACAAAAATTTAACTTTATTCAACAAATTTTTGGTAGCTGGGTAGTTAGCTGTCCTGTAAGCACCAATATTTGGTACCATTAAATAGCCAATGATTAAAGCTACCTAATAAATACACTACCAAATTTCTCCTACCATTCTAAATACCCAGCTCCCAGACTTGTATGTGTAATTTTCAACCAAAAAGGTTAACTTTCTTCAACAAATTTCTGGTATCTGGGTAGTTAGCTGTCCTGTAAGCACCAATATTTGGTACCATTAAATAGCCAATAGATTAGGCTATCTAGTGAATACACCACCAAATTTCTGTTACCATTCTAAATACCCAGCTCCCAGATTTTTATGTATCATTTTTCACAATTTCTTCTACCATTCTAAATACCCAGTTCCCAGACTTTTATGTGTCATTTTCAACCAAAAAAGTTAACTCTGCTCAACACATTTCTGCTACCTGGGTAGTTAGCTGTCCTGCAAGCACCTATATTTGGTACCTGGAAACCTTTCAGACTCTAACTATTTGATTCAACACCAATCCCTAGAAAGTATTATGAGGCAGACATAATGATGAGATAAGACTTGGGAGTCTAAGGGTGAGGTCTTTTACTTGCCTCAGCAATGACACTGAGCACTGCGCACTTCCCATATCTATCTATCTATCTATCTATCTATCTTTATTTCTTATTTAAATCACAAAACTAAAGACAAAATCATATTTTACAAATTATTTAATGTTAGGGTTAGGGTTAGGGTTAGGGTTAGGGTTAGGGTTAGGGTTACTTATTACCCAAAGTGAAACTTCAACACACAACTAGAAAATAGTCAAAGTTAACAAAATTATCTTAGAACTCCTTTTTAAATTGTCATAGGTAACCTACTTTTACTGATAATTATTTCACACTAACCCTAATTATGTAACTTCCATCTATCTACAGTCATCTTGTAATGTTAACCATCATGTTCTTCTAGGTTAATCCCTAATTATTGGTCTGAAAATGTTCAAGTCTGTTCATACAGTGACAGGTATCCCTATTGCATGCGGATGTTTTTCAGGAACAACATGATCAAAGTAATGAATTACCAGACATTTTTTGTTAATGCATCAAAAATTGTTTAATGCATTTCAATATAAGAGACTTCAGTTTCATGGAAGATAGTCACAATTTAAGTTTGTTACAAACATCTTGTCACATTATTTGCTTTAGCAGAAAGCATATGATCATGTGACTTGAACAAAACAAGAATAAAGTATAGTTTAGCTTTTTATTTTCCTATGTTGACTTATACCATGTCTCCATTCTTATACTAATTGGTAAAATACTGATAGCACCACTGTAAAATCACTCCAAGACATTGACAAAACACAAACTACTGGATAAATTCATATTACTTCTAGAAAATACATGTTTAATTATATAATTAGGACGTGATTAATGGATATTTAAAAGCTTATAGTCATAAAACTGCTGCAAGAAATCACACTTATGCAATGGCTCCAACATATGAATATCTTAAATTATACACTATTTGGATAATTGATTACAAGAATAAGGGATTACCCTTAATAGGAGTCAGTTTGTTTTTAATACTTTGCTAGTTTTGAACTTCTTGATGTAGCAAAATCACAAGGACTGCATAGGTAAAGTCCATAAAATCATTAACAGTGTATCAGCATCTTTGATTTCTTCAAATGTCAAAACAGAGTTTCTTCAAGTTTATTACTATACGTCCTGGATTATAGCCGCATGGGTCACAGGATACTATCCACATATATCTACATCTTTTTGTGCCTATTGAATCCACAGTTGCTTCAATTTGCGGTAAAAATACAACGTAAACAATCGTCGTTTTCCCAGCCTACAAATATCCTAGTGCAATGGTCAACCTATCAAAAGAAGCGTAATTTTGTATATATCTGTTTTACACTATTCCTATCCGTTCTTAAGATACAGTTGAAAATGTAAACACAAGTCAAATCGTAACTCATTTCTTATATTTCTTTGACATATTTGTTATACTTTACCAATCGGTTTGCTATTTTACCATGTTTCTACCCATACTTAGCTGCTGATCATGTTTAACACTTAAATGCATCATGTATGTTTTTTTTCATTACTATAACATGCTCAACATCAACACTCTTGACTCATTACATACTCAATTACAGCCGCGAAGTCACAAACTATATATTATTTCTACCTCCTGTATGCAATATCACACATACTCAATTTCCATTGCATGATGTTATATTTGATATTAGAAACAAGCAAACATTTTTTTTGAAGCTTATTAGTCCCTATTCTATTCAACATTGATGCTTAGAATCATTACCATTGATTACTTAGCTAGCAAATTGGTTCCACTAAATGATTTTAACTTTATTTATTTGTACCAAGTAGTGACTTAGATGTTGGAATGTGTAGCAAAGTGTTACAACTTAAATATAAGTTTGCATGTTATCTGTGATCTAAACCATAGAAATTGTGATTTTGAATAAAGTATCATTTAAATTCAGCTTTTATTTCAGCAATGTATGATTATCATGGTTCATACTAACTAATGCATCTTTCTATTAATTATTTATTGTTTATCAGACCAGAGCTCAGTTTTCTAAGTTAATGGATACCATAATTTCCTACAAAAGTGTGTGGAGACAGCATTTATTGACACTGTTATTACCAATCCATAACTTCATTTAGTATCCTTAGGAGTGGTACATGAGTCTTTTCTTATCTCATGCATATCCAATACCTCAACTTGACTTGTATGAAAAGACAGAATCTATAATAGAAATGTATTGTGTCAACTTAAACTCAAGCACTCTGACAGATAATAATAATAATTGTAGAAATCCTCCATAAACAATCCAAAAACTTTTAATCAAATTGAATATGATCCAAAACTTGCACCACAAAGTCAAAATGTTTAAATTTAACCAGTTCCATAATATGTTTTGCATACATGTTATTATATTTAACACCAAAAACAAGCAAAAGGTTGTTTGAAACACAGGCGTTTGCCATCATGACAGACCTCAGCAAGTTAGTATACTATAAGACCAAGGCTACTGACTTTGTCAAGAACAGCTTTTACTCCCCCTGTGCAACTGCCTTCAAGGATGTGACCAGTTTCAGTCAATAACATCATATTACACATTAAAAATGGTTATATTATACACAAAAATAATTTTCCTTCATATTCTAAGTGATAACTTCCATTATTAATGGGTATTTACCACTTATATACAAGGAATTCCTTGCCTGTACACTGGGAAATGTTCAATTCTCAGCTCTTATGGCATCTAATTTGCATATTTCACCATCTACACACATCATCATGTGACATATGATGGTGCTTCCTGATTGGTCAATATCGCCCAAACACAGTATGCTGTCAGCTTTAACCCAATTAAGTATGTTTAGCTCATAATGTGAAGTACATCTTTCTGTTATTTATTGTTTGTCACATCATAACTTTGTTTCCTAATGTTACAAAAAGTATGAGTATCACAATTAAGTGCAACATTTGTAGAGAAAGCATCCTCAATGATACTTTGTTTCACATTCACTGCATAATG
The DNA here is from genome assembly GCA_932294295.1 of Alitta virens. Taxonomy (NCBI): domain Eukaryota; kingdom Metazoa; phylum Annelida; class Polychaeta; order Phyllodocida; family Nereididae; genus Alitta; species Alitta virens. The sequence goes on along the minus strand of OW028577.1, from coordinate 10,490,696 downwards.
CAAACTAGTTTAAGAAATATTCTCTGTTATAGATCTATAAAAAGTGTTCTTCATATAAATGAGTTAGCTTTTGTAAATAATCTTGTGTAGTAACAAAATATACATCTTTAATTGGAGGATTCAAAGTGAAACTTTACAACCCAACTTAAAATCAAAAGCTTCTAATAAATTAATTCGCATCAACTTAATGATACTTTTCTGAAACTTAGCTAATATGTTAATGTGATTGTATGACTTAGTAGCTTGTTAATCCAACTTGTTAAACATTTTAAGAGTTTGTTTCATATAAGAACAGTGCTGAACACTTCAAATAACAAAGCAACAAAGGGGAGCATGTAAACAACTCACATAAATATGGTAAGTTAGGATGTTTTAAACAATAACATATACAAAATGTATGTTACATATTTATTTCATTAGACATAGCTATTAACTTTAGACAGAAGTGTTACACATTATGATTCCATAATACTTTTTCTACATTGCTATACCATATTCATTAGAAATGTGAAATTAGAGGTACCTCACACTCAGCAGTGCTCAGTGTCATTGCTGAGGCAAGTAAAAGACCTCACCCTTAGACTCCCAAGTCTTATCTCATCATTATGTCTGCCTCATAATACTTTCTAGGGATTGGTGTTGAATCAAATAGTTAGAGTCTGAAAGGTTTCCAGGTACCAAATATAGGTGCTTGCAGGACAGCTAACTACCCAGGTAGCAGAAATGTGTTGAGCAGAGTTAACTTTTTTGGTTGAAAATGACACATAAAAGTCTGGGAACTGGGTATTTAGAATGGTAGAAGAAATTGTGAAAAATGATACATAAAAATCTGGGAGCTGGGTATTTAGAATGGTAACAGAAATTTGGTGGTGTATTCACTAGATAGCCTAATCTATTGGCTATTTAATGGTACCAAATATTGGTGCTTACAGGACAGCTAACTACCCAGATACCAGAAATTTGTTGAAGAAAGTTAACCTTTTTGGTTGAAAATTACACATACAAGTCTGGGAGCTGGGTATTTAGAATGGTAGGAGAAATTTGGTAGTGTATTTATTAGGTAGCTTTAATCATTGGCTATTTAATGGTACCAAATATTGGTGCTTACAGGACAGCTAACTACCCAGCTACCAAAAATTTGTTGAATAAAGTTAAATTTTTGTGTGAAAAATGATACATAAAAATCTGGGAGCTGGGTATTTAGAATGGTAACAGAAATTTGGTGGTGTATTCACTAGATAGCCTAATCTATTGGCTAAATAATTGTACCAAATATTGGTGCCTACTGGATAGCTAACTACCCAGCTACCAAAAATCGACGTTAGGAGCCTCAGTTTACCCTTATTTGGCACATGTTTAACCCACAACCCCATGAATCTGTGCAATGCTGTTTCTCCTAGATTGCAACAGGGCCAGATGACCACTTTAATTATATGTTGGTTAATGACCTCACACATGTTGGGCCTGTGGTTTCACCCTGTCCTAATCTAACTTTTTAACTGGTTGGATGTTGATTGTTTAGGTGGCAGTGAATTCATGTTCAAGTGATTGTTGGCTGACTTCCCAGGTGTCATCAACATACTTACCCCAGTAACAAGGAGGACAGTAAAATCTTCTGAAAGCATTCTGTTGCAAATTACAACATTGGACTCCCTTGGGAGCTCATAGTTGTCTCTCTTTTTGCTGATAAATTGGTTTTAAGATATCAAAAAACAATGAAGGGAAAAAAATGTCAAGTTTATACTGCATGCAAAGGAAAGATATGCATTTCCGTCAATATGAATACATATTTAGCACCCCTTTCCATTGTTTCCCAGTGGAATCAGGTCTCCAAATTTTTAGACTCTTCAAAATTCTAACAGCTGAATGGTAACAAAGGCTGTATTTAATACCACCTGAAGACTGTTTATCCATGACAACTTGCCCTACCCTTATATTGTTTGAAGTATAATAATTTACTCGTCTCGTCTTAATGCACCCAGAACTTGTCATTCTTCTTTGGTTATGCTACATTTGAGTACCTTGGCAAAGTTGATGATGCATTGTGACCTGAACATTTTGGCAGATCTTAGTTGCAGCCTAACCTCTGAGTTGCAGGCATCTTTACCCCTACTACGGATAAGTCAGATAATTTGATCAACCATCTTTTGTATTTCTAGTTAACCACTTCTACATTTGCAATTACCCTTTTGATATGGTGATTTCTCTTCATCCTTTCAAATTCCTCCCTATGTGTAGTATATCTGCATTCTTTGATTTTCCATCAGAAAACAGAAAACATGCCTTTGTTGGTTTTAGTTTAGAATGTGTTCTTCTATCATCATCTGTGCTACACACCTAACAGGGAAAAAATACATGCAAAACACGAAAACTGCTGACCAATGAATAATCCAATAGGTGGTTGGAGAAATTGGATTTATGTGCAAAGCAGAATTGTCTCTGGAGAATGCATACCTTTCATAGAAAATCAGAATTAAGTCCAATCTGGAAATCTTTACAAGCTGTGATATATCCTGGAACGTAGCTGAAGGGTTGAGGGTGGGTGGGTGATTAGGGCTTTACATCCTGTATTTCTGCACCAGTTGGGCTAATTAGGACAGGCAGAGACCATGGCAATGAGACGAAGGATGAAACAGCCATCCAACTTAGGCTCGACCGGGAATCGAACCCGGGACCCAGCGGTTGGAAGCCCAGAGCGCTACCTCTGAGCTAGGCCCCCGCCCAGCTGAAGGGTTGAAGGAAACTCCTGAACACCATTTCTCATTTCAAAAGTATGCTCCTCTTCCATGCTATTTTGTGTGGTTGTTCAGTCAGGACAAGAAAAGTTAAAGTTTCACAGTTCTATCTTTATCTCTATTAGTGCAATATGTCTAGATGCGTGTATTCACTACTGAAGCTGTAAGAAGTTCCCAGTTCATCAAGATGGATTGAATGATTGATTCATGTGACCATGGGTAACCAAAGCACCTCTTTAGAGGTCACAATTAAAAGGCTTTGATATCCTTGAAACAACCAACCTTGATACTCATAAGAATATCATGGCATGAACTTTAGGCCCTACCAAATTTCGACAAAGTTGTCTCATCTGAGCCAAAGCTTCCCAAACGTTGTGGATGGGGACCAAAACAAACACTGAAAAATCAGAGCAACTGAACTACTCCTTACGCTGGTTCAGCCCCAGTATATGATTTCAACCTTTCATACTGGTAATTCGGAACTAATTTGGCTGTATCTTGAGAACCGTTTAATCTAGAAGGTTATAACACCACTCAAAGTGCGGAAGGGCCATATTTGGTATGTACAATATACTTTAGACCTCCAGGGTGAATATTTTTTAAGATACTTGCTCGTTTTGGTACATTAGGGTGCATCAGTTGGCCTTAACTTTCCCAGAATATGATGTCTATGTCATATCTTAGGAGGTTTAGGTCCATAAGCATGTGAAAACAAAATTTCAGCTGAAAATTCCAATGGGAACACTCACCTCCGAGGGGTTCTTTATTTGCAGCATTGCCATCAATGGATATTCTGCTAAAAATGCCTATTAATCATAGTGCTATGGCAGTAGGTTCAAAATGTGCAGAATGCCAACTTTCCTATTTGCTTTCAGTACATAGTTGAGGTGTAAGGCTTCAGGTTTTTAAAGTTATTTTTTGACTCAGATCAGGCAACTTTGTCGAAATTTGGTATGGCCCAATGAACTTCTAATGGTTTCTGAGAGCGCCAGACATTTTCCAGTAAACAGAACAACAGAAAAACAATTTTCTTCCTATTCACAGCCCTGAAGCTAAGCCAGTGAATCTGATCTGATGATGAAATGGACAGCTAAAAGCAGATTTCAACCAACTAAATTTTTTCATTTCCTAAACAGTTGTGTCCATTTGCACACAAGTTACTTTTTAAGGTCATTCAAATCAAATACTTCATATTTGAAATTAAAAGTTGGAGTGAATTGGTCTTTATGATTTCGGATTGTCAAACAAGCTTAGTCATTAGGAAGTCTTTTTTTCTGTAATTTTTTATTCAAAAAAATAAAAATAAAATTATAAAATTGAAGACTGAACCTCAGAAATTATGCATTGCAGCATTTGTCATCATTCTAGCATAGTTCACTCATTTCTCTATCCTCATATATGTATATTTTAATCTATCATTTGCCACCCTATGTCAATTAGGCACGAAGTTATGACAAAAATAGCTACAAGGCCTACTTAGTCACACAACTATTTACCACTAGAGGACCAGGACTAGGATACATTTTCCAATGCAATGTAGGTTGGTTCTGGTTGTGGCAAAATGATCTCTGGTTAGTCTATGTAAGTGGATATTAAAAAACCTCAGCAGCTGTAAATCTCAAGACAACGCATCACCAAACACAGTTTGTTCATCTTATTTTTATCTCCAATACCATAATCAGGAAAATGTACACCAAGCACCAGGTATTTCCACTTGACTCTGGCCAGTTTTGCAGTTCGCTTTGATGTGTTGGATATCAGTCATATTTTTTGTTGGAATAAACCTTTAAACTGAAATCTGCTTTACTCTTTTGTTGGACAAGGCTTGTTGTTGTTGAAACTTTAACATTGGTCAACTTGCCAAATATATGAGCAAGAACACTTACAGTATGATGTGTGTTGATCAGACACAAATATAAGCCAAACTGTTTCAACCATTCGTAATTTTCTTATGACTCCAGAACATTACATTATTTTAGAGAATAAAAAGCTTCATATGGGGGTAATTCTGAATAATCAAGCGTAGATGGGTAACCAAAAAACTCATAGGGAAAGTAGCCCTTCTGTTCTGCAATTTTAAAAGCTTTTAAGAAGCTTGGCTCAGGTGCCAAGTAATTTATCACATCTAAGAATTTAAAACTTTTCATGTGAGAGGCAGGAGTATGAACTGTTTCTCTTTACTATAAACTGGTGTTCTGCACTGTGCAACTCTAAACAGCTTGCTATTTCTTTTTTCTTTAAATTTATATCATATTTGGATGAATCAAATCCTAAAACTTGGATCTGAGCGAAGTAATGTTCTAATGTGTAGATCATATTCATCAATATCAGTATTCCAGGTGTTCAATTGTATTTCTAATTCTTTTGTTACATAACCAAGTTTCTCTTGGATGAGTGCTTGTGCAGTTGTTTGAATTCTTGTCATGTATGTAAGCATTTATTTAAAAAGCTTCTCTCGATCTTGTTCAGCTACACAATAGGCTTCTTTAAAGTCTGGCACATTACTACACATACAAACACTTATTTTCTTCTGACATTATTGTGTTTTCTACTGATTATTCTCTATCTTTTTTCAAATAAATAACTGAAATAAATTGCATATGGCAATATACACATTCTTTGATGCCTGAACATTTCTTTTGATACTGAAGTATATCAGATTTTAGCTCGTTGATTACTAACTATTCTCATCTAATCAGCATATTCTACAAACACTACTGAAATGATGGTGATGAAAACTTTATTTGACCATGAATGGAATGAAAACATAGATAGATAGATAGATAGATAGTGGTGGTGGGGATTTGATTTGTAGAAATGGAGTGAAAGTGTTGCTTTTATAGTTTAGAATTGCCAGTTTGAAGCTTTCAGTTCACAAGTTACACAAATGTGTAACCTGTTTTAGCAATGTCATTGCGCATATGCAAGCTTGTGACACCACAATTTTGATCAGCTATTTTGCTGATTTTGTTTACTTGGTGGAATTTAAAAAAAAAAAAGAATTTTTAACCTCAAAAAAGGTTATTTCTTTGCTAGGGGTTCACCAAAAACATTTTAAAATTGTGTATGACAAAGTACGCATTCTTTAATTCCTGTACATTTCTTTTGATGGGTATTCCTCTTAAAGCTAGTGGTGAAAGATTTACCACAAACATTACAAATATAGCATTTGCGATGCACCGGTTGACTGATTTGAAGAGTTGGAACACGCGATTGAGTGGTTGTTTGAGTTGGATATGCAACATTACCTTGACAATTGCTTTGACGTAATTCTTGAGAATTTCTGTCATTGAATTGTCTGAAACATTTTCCACAATGAAGATGTGTTTGTAATTGTTGAAGTCTGTTTTGCTAGGCTAAACTTCTGATCAATTATAATATATATGCTACCCGAATTATTTTAATATTAATTTTTCAAGAGAATGGGGTAAATACTGCACACCTCTCAAATATCAATCAGGAACTAGAGAGCTCTGTAGTTCTTGATTCTTGTCATTATATGCACAGAACTAAACAGTGGGTTTTTAGTTTTTCAAATCTTGGATAGTCTATACTGTAACAGAAAACTTCCTTAATCTTTCATGTATCAGTGTGTATTGCAAACCGTTTAGCTTTGTCTTTAACATGAAAATAGCATAAATGAGACAAATAAACTTACCTTCCAGTACATGAACATTCAAACTAGCATTAAATCTCAAAATTCCTAATATGATATCCTTTATGTTTGATGTACACAACTACCTGCACTGATGGAAACACTCACACAGTCTAATAAGAATGCAGGTCACTGCAGCTGACACATATTTTAACTACAGTGGAACCACTGAGTGGAACCCCAGTTATGTTTTCACTCTAGGTAATCACTGAAATGGATTGAAGTGGACTTATTATCATGGAGGTCTTAATTCTGGGATATTTAGTATGTTTATAGTTTTGCAAAGGGGTCTTAATATTGAGGGGATTTTAATATTGGATATTCTTAAATGAAAGGTTTCTTTGTAAATCTCTCAACTATCTAGAGATCTTCACCCTTCCTTCCTAGGGGGGGCTATGTCACATGGTATCAAGAAGGGGTTTTGCTCCTTTGATACTAAATTAACAGTAAATGAGAGAAATTTGGTCAAACCTTTTAGTAAACCTCATAATTGATATATATGCGCACTACTATATTAACTAACAAATGATAGCACACTTGGACAAGATGCGCATATCTTATGATAATAACATAGTTATTCTAGGATATTTTTACTTTTTATTCACAGTTTTGAAATATTGTAAATCTAAAGATCTTAATATCACACTTAATAGCAGGAATACACCCTTCAAGCTATCTTAAGTTCAATTTCCAATCAGTTGTAATAAATATCATTTAAGTGAACATTAATTGTTTAAAGAATGGGGTAAAAGAGTCACCCCAGGGGCTGCTTCTGGAGGGGTAAAAAGTCATTTCTATTTTTAGAATAGGGGGTTTCCAAGTATTGCACCATAGACTACAGCACGCTACAACAGGCTGCAATGGAGGGGGGGCCAAGGGGGGTCTGATTCACTGCACCGTGACTGCAATTCTATTTTTAGAATAGGGGGGTTTCCTATGACGTGATGACTTTGACAGGTGTGCGATTTATTACCTACCCTTCCTTCACATAAGCTACCCTAGCTTCACCGGATGCATTGGAGTGTGAAATTTAATTACTACCCTACTTCATCCTGTTCTCCAAAAGACAATGGGTTTCCCTTTGATGTTGCTACCTTACTACCTCCGTTTCACCAAAAGTCAAGTGGATTCCTTTGCGGGCTGTAGAGCACCATCTTATACTACTTTCATTGAAAATGTCAGCGGTTTACAAGGAAGGGTGATGCGAAAGATCGGTGTCTGTATTGGGTAATGAGTAACATTGATTTGGAAGCAAGTGTTGTTTTCCACTTCCACAACATTAGTTTTATTCAGCCAACGTGTCACAGACAGCATTGTGCACTGGCGGTCAATGACTTTCTTTACAGTACCAGCCACTGAAATAGTACAACAAACATTAGTAAAACTGTCCGGACAAATGGATGCACCATTCTTTGAATCTCAATGTACGAATGATGGAATAACCCAGGGATGACTTATACCACTGGCAGATCCCAAGGGCAAGGGGTATCCGTACCAGCCTTAATTTCTATACGTTACCTATGAAGTGACACAAGGGCCTTAATCAGGGCCTCTCAATCATGCTTTTGACCCCCCTCCCCCCGTAGAGTCAGGACTGGATCCGCCAGTGACTTATACTTACCTTTGCTTGGATGAAATTCAAACTGGTAATTCAGGGGGTTGCAGCCTCCACAACATCCACCACAGACAAGATTCACTTGTGTCATATCTGGTGACCTTGTGTCAGATTTGATGTGGGATTGGTAGCCATATTTTGCAAACGACAGCTAAGAAATAACATAGTAGTAGCACATGTGATATCAAACAACTGTATATCTCTATTTAAAACTAATTGAATAGACGTGCTAAAATAAAAGTATGTAATATTATATATGAAAGATGCCAAAAAAGCGTATTGCAGAAAATTAGCTGCACGTGTGGGACTATTAACAGTATAAAGCAATAAACTGTGATTAGCCAATCAATCAGAGGGATAAAAAGATCATCCTTCGGGTCTGCGGAATATACTGAGTCTCAGGGGAGTATAATGGAGATGTACCACTTACCTGGTTTGTCAGACTGAAGCCAGTATCCCTCAGATCCACATTGGCTGCTCCATATATGGTCGTATAGCATTCACAGTTCTTTACCTGCAAGTATTGTTATGTAAAATAAATGTATTTTCATGTCATTAATTAACCAATTGTGACAATCTGAGATCATTATTTAGGTTATTTGACCTACATGAAGGTAATTAACTGTAGACATGGTGTGAGATCCTGAAACTCTGGTGTTTGTGGAGAATGTGGAATCATCAACTATGGGCAGCATGCTCTGCAAGGAAGGTGAATGCTTAAAAATTATGGGCAGCATGCTCTGCAAGGAAGGTGAATGCTTAACAATTATGGGCAGCATGCTCTGCAAGGATGGTGAATGCTTAAAAATTATGGGCAGCATGCTCTGCAAGGAAGGTGAATGCTTAAAAAGTATGGGCAGCATGCTCTGCAAGGAAGGTGAATGCTTAACAATTATGGGCAGCATGCTCTGCAAGGATGGTGAATGCTTAAAAATTATGGGCAGCATGCTCTGCAAGGAAGGTGAATGCTTAAAAATTATGGGCAGCATGCTCTGCAAGGATGGTGAATGCTTAAAAATTATGGGCATCATGCTCTGCAAGGATGGTGAATGCTTAAAAAAGTTGTTAGCCTTGTAATTGTGAAATATAAGGCCCTTGTGGAGAATTGAGACTTATAATATCTTAACTTTTCTTACAGTCATGTTGAATGCCACTTTGTTGTAGGTTGTGTAATGCTTCAGTCCAGAATTTGTGTTAAAATCATCAAATTTGTTTAGATGCGGCAGTGAAATAAAAGTCCTTGGGGTGCCTGTTGTGTTATGGCAATAGAGTATTACTGTGGACCCATTGATATTGAAAGCAAAATCCCCATCATTGGCAGCCGTGGACCAAGAAACCAGTTCTTTGCAACTAGTTGGTAAAGTGCACTCTGAAAATATATAATTATCTTTCTGCCATTTCATTCACCACGTACACAGAACTTTCTTCACTTACATCAGATCACTAGGGTACGTCAGTTAGGCAAATTTGGATTAGCGAATTGACCTGTTTGATTACCTGATTAACATTAAGCAGCCCAACTACGTTAAGTAAGGGCATGTAGATTTATAACATGACGCACCAAGTCAGTTAGACTGATATGACATTAACCTGTGTGTTCGTGGTTAGTGAACTGTACATTGGTAACACAAGGTCTACAATCTTTACAAAAACTCCTCTAAACAGCTGCTAAAGGGGCGTTCAAACTGTCCGAGTGGGGATGGAGAGTGAGCGCGTATGACGAAAATGTTTTACTCCTGCTTATCCTTGTCCATATGTAATTTAATCGGAGAGCAATGTACTGATACTCATGCTAATCTGTAGAATGCTCATAGTCCCTCCAGATCACTCGTGAATATCCGTGGTGAGGGCAAGCATGTTTAAAAATTTGGCGTACGTTCGACGAGTAAAATTGTTTACCTTTTTATGGGAGTCACTCGGCGAGCAATTGGCGAGTGATCTATGGACGTCCGTGACCATTCGCGGCCACTCGTGCTCACTCGCGGTTAAACAGGGGAGGCTGTCTATTCGTTTATACTCGCCATCCACTCTTGTACAGCTCATGGAACGCTCGGCGGACCTCAATGCCCTATGCACGTATATACACATATTTGGATGTGGAGTGTATCCAAATCAATAGGTAATAGCTGTTTGAATATATATGTGTGTGTTATATATATATTGAAGATAAAGCATAACAGGTCTTTGCTCAAAGGTCTGAATAGTTGCTGAGCCTGCCAGGAGCTTTCTTCCATCTCTCATGGACTTTTTCAGCTGACTGATTCAAATGCTCAGTTGGTCACATTTTATGGTTAATGAACTACCAAAGGTCAGAAACTGACCTCTACAGTTGGATGTGTAAAGATATTTTCTTGTCACTAAGATGACTGTTAAAATCCTTGGTAAAATGGTTATTAGCTAATTCAGTATAAATAGCTGGTTTATTCCGTACCAAATGTTGCACAAGTTGTTTGACTTCAGTCTAGAGCCCACAATTTAATATTTGGGCCTAGTCTATATCGCCAATTTACTACAAAGACAGTGATGTCACTGCATGAAGTATAATTTCCATAGATAGATAATTTTTTTAATGACTCTGGAACCCATACTATTTATAGAAGTGTATATATACCAGGGTATAACAATTTCTATTTATGTAAATTACCTGGAAGTGTAGAACATTCTGTGATACCAGTCATCATGGCAATTGCCACAAAAGCTACTGAAAACATCTGAAAAAAAAAAAAAAAAAAAAAAAAAAAAAAAAGACATTATAGTGTAAGAAACATATCTAAAGATTTCTTTGTTTACAGGCAATCGATTTGAATCGCAACACGTCTGGTAATGTTAACAGATATATAGTCTCTTACCTTTGTCGACATCCAAAAGATTAAAATAAAGTTTGTCTTGCAACTTCGCGGGATACTTTGAAGTATCTCTGAACAATTACTTGTACACATAGAGGCGGAAATTTCAGTCGATCTTCAAGTTCAAACTGATAAATTATAAATAATGGGTCCGTCTGGCATTTTAACGCATTGACTACAACTGTTAATGGCTTTAATGTAGGACACCTACTTAAGTAAACAGCATAGATGAATCATGGATGAGGTCAAATGACGTTGGATAGTGCAAATGCATGGATTGTTTACAGTCGCTGATTTGTTAGTTAATGCTTCTTCCTACGCAATTTAAATATTTTACGAAAAATGCAAACAGTGTATGATATGCGGTTAGAAAAATAGGTTATAACGGGCTCCGTTGTTTCAGTTGCAGGCTCTCGGGTCACATACAGGGCAACTATACTTTTTCTGTAATTGCTAATATAATTTACAGCATTATACAACAGCAATGTGTCAATGTCAATGTAATATGCCATGGGATGAAATGACATGCACAGTGAATTCATCTTTAAAGCTATATATATAGATTCCTTTTGGAGATTTATTTTTATTTTTATGATATTTATTATATTTAAATATACTTTAAATATTTCTTAATAATGGTACGAATAGTGATATTAATGATAATTTAATAATGCATGATTATCCACAGGGTAAATCTTCGATTAACCGGTATTCCATTATATGCTTTGATTAAGGTCATTTCACAGAGACGTTGCACTTTTAGCATTTGAGGTGCAAGCTAAATTTAAACATATTTTAAATCCTTTACTTTTAAATATATCTTAAATTGGTTACTTATAAGACCTGATCTCTCTGCCAGCATGGTAAGAAGATGGACATTTAGGGAAAGTTTATGCATCACCGAAGTTTCCGTTCCATTTTGTAATAATGGGAATACCTTCAGAATTGCTTTTAACACTGTCACCTCATAGCACAGCGACCTGATTATGTATACATTTTGCTCGTTTACTCATCAACACTTAATTAACCATTCCTCTTATTGTGTGTGTCTATACTCTATAGACTGGCTCACATTGTTTAACCAGTTTTTTTGTTAACCATTATATGTTTTCGTTAATACGCAAAAATCCGGCATGTTGCCATTTTATTACTTTTGTTCAGAAAATAATGTTCACTTAATGAATAGTAAAGATATCAACTGTTTTACTTAAGACAGACAAAAAGTTGAGACTGCGCTTTCTTCTGTTATATTTCTTGATTTTTAGGAATCGCACATGATGAGCTACACCCCTTTTAGTTGAACTATAGATGCATTTTACTCACGTGCCTCAAATTGGTAGAGTCAGAGCTGTGTTTGATGTCTGTCATTATTGTTATATAACTTATGATTGAATACAGCTAAATCATTAAGTAAGTTATCAAATGAAAGCAATTTAAATTTCCTTGCAGTTGAATTTGGTTATTGAGTTGTGTCAATTAACTAAGCATGTTTAAATTTCCTATAAACGGATATCAACTACTAAAAGTTAGTTTCCAAAGAATGAACAAAATCCTCCATCACTAACAATGATATGACAGCAATATTATTTTACAGGTGCCACCAAATTTTTATGATGGAAATGTGTTGACCAAGGGTCAGTGCAACTGGTACATACAATGGTTTGTTCTGGTAAAGATTTCCCATAAGAAAAATTCAACTTAAAAATTTCCTGATTTTTATTTACTCATATTCTGTGCGCAAGGTGACTGATAATATGAGACTAGGAAGACAATTTCCATATAAAAAAACGATGATTCATATGAAACCCATGGCTGGTTATTTTTACCCTAGTATCTTATTACGTATTAATAAAAAAAGGCCCACAAACTGCTCAATTGTTTTCAGTATCTTTTCGAATTTATTGATGCTACAGAGGGCAAATATTATAAAACCCCGTTTCCATGGCAACCATTATGACTTAACATTTTATCAGAGATGTTATAAAGGAGACTTTTAAAGAAATATATGTGTAAACCTTTATTTGGAAATATGTACATACAGTTTACAATCGGCATTTGAAAGCTCGACTAAACATCTTGGCTGAGCTGCAGGGAATCCTAGCTTTTTTCTGGGTTACTAAGTTACTGAACTGTTGAAATTACCATGGCAACGAGAGGAATCCTTCTGCCACACATTTTGTTGTCTGCTTTTCCAACATAAGAAAATGGTAGTTAAATGGAAAAAAGTCCATAATTTTAGCAACTTCGGTTATGTGAAGACAGCCAGTATTGCCTTGGATATTATATGGCACTATGTCAAAAAAGTTGCATAATTGTACACTCAATTATATTCAGCCGACAATAGTTTTCTATTATAACATATATGTGGCCTAAATCTGGAAAAGTAGTAAATAATGTTTCAAAGTTCAACTAAAATCCTAGCAGGTGGGTGTAAATGATAGACTTAGTAACTGAGCTAAATCAGAAATTGTCATGGCAACCTAGGAATTTTTTTTAGCCATACATAAATATCTTGATGGCTTTCTTAGTATTTTTGCAAAAATTGCTTTATTTAAGACATTAATTTCACAATTATAATAACTTTCGTAGCTATGCCTTTTCATAGGTATAAAATCAGAATTTGAAGGCTCAAATAAAAATTCTGGTTAAGGTGCTTTGAATCATAGATTTCAAGGGTGGTTACTAGGTTGCCAAGCTGTTGCAGAAATTACCCTGGCAACTAAGAAGTCCTAATAGCCATACTGAAACATCCTGTTTACTGTTCCTTATACTCACACAAGATTATGTTTGGCACGAATTAAAACAGTCCATAATTACATACTTTTATACGTCAAAAAAGTCAATATTACCAATGAGATGCCCTTATATGGCAAAATATGATGAGTCAATTTGCATAATTATGTATTTATTACTATTTATACAAAAGAAGTCTTACTACCAGTTATATTCATGACATTAAATCAAATATGGGTAAGCAATTAAGTATACAGTAATATGAAATGTTATTTCCCATATGTTTCAAAATAACAGGTCATTTGCCATGGAAACAAGCAAAATGAAGGTGGAAGCATGTTGACCCAATTTGTGTCCACATCTTAAATTACCAGGGAGCTAAGTCATAGTCGGGAGTATAACCAACAAAAGTGTTAGTATTTAACTCCCTCCTATTCGGGATATAACTAATACTTAATGGCAACGTGAATTAGATAGTAGACCAACATTTGTCCAACAGCATTGATTGTTTAACCCCCCTTTCCAAAAGGATTGAGGCCCTTAAGAATGCTGATGAGGACTTCTTTCCAAACACCAGCTGAACCCTTCTCATAATAGGGTGTTCCTCACCTGTGGAGAGTTGTGAGGTAGAAAGGGCCTTTTTAACCCTCAGCGAACGAAGTTCAAAAAGGGGTTTTGTTATCATCAATGTCCGTCTGACAGGCGGGCGCAGAACTCTAACACTAATGCACTTACCCTAATGAAATTGTGTACAGTAATACTCAATATGGCCTAGTGGTGCCTTTTGATAGTCACATTGACATATGTTGGCTATGTTTTACAAAATTTCCAGGGACTCGTGCACAAAAAACTAATAAGAATATGTCTAAAATAGTGTAGAGATACCTTTTTGGGGTACCATGACCATTTAATGACATATAATTGTATATAATAAGGAAAATTTGAAAATTTGGTACACTGTCAAACCCTCATATAAATGACTCTCAGATCCTTACATCAGTAACATTTTGCCAATGATATATCTGGATTATAGTTCTTTCACTTTTAAGATTCATTTTGACATTTGGTTCATCCTTCTTTTTTTTACAATAATGGAAAATCTGGAAAAAAATGCTAAAAATTGTGCTGCTTCCTTCATATTCCTCAGCATCCCATACTTAGCAATGACAGCCGTACATATTGTACAATTTATGTGCTTACAATTATTAAATATTTGATCATAGTATTGCCATGCTCAACCCACTCAACAGTTTTTGTTTATAATTAGCAATTTCATAATAATTACTTGTATAAAGATCTATATTGCTTTCACTTGACTCCAATACTTATTATTGTTTTCTTCATATACACCTGTAAAGTTTTCGGTTATAAATACTAATTTAATTGCCATAGATTTAATGCAAATCAGCAACCCAACAATTCAGTAACTGTTGAAGGTAATATGGCAATTGATAAAATATAGTTGCCAGCTAAATGTAAACAGCCACCAACACGTATTTTGACTTATATAGGCATTAATGTGGTGTGTTGAGTATCATTACATACAAAGTAAACCTTTAAGATTTGTATTTATTTGTATTTAGACTTTATTTAAAGGTTCATTTTGTATGAAATGATACCCAACATCTTAGTGTGGTATAATATAGTTGCTGAATTTCATATACTCCTTAGGATCATTGCCATAGCCCATATATGACTATTTTGGACATATAAATGATAATCTTAGTTGTAGATTAGTTAAGGGAACATGCTATTGTGTTGATAATTCTAGCAAACTGAATACTCTTTATTGTGCATAAAATCTTTGAAACAGAACAATTAAATGGCAGGAAAAGATAGACAATACTTTTTATGCTCACTTGGCTTTACTCTGAACAGAATGGATTGCTGTTAATTCAGGGTTCCTGCAGGTTTACCTTCATAAGAAGTGAGATATTTGTAAGACATTATAATATCATTGAGTAATATACACCAATATTTTTAATTTCATCATCCAAAAAGTGTATGTTAGAGTTCTGCTCTGGAAATGAAAAGGTTACGTCAGCCCTCCTGCCTGTAGGACAAACACTTAACAATTTTAATGATGCCTGTGTGCCATGTGGGATCTGCTGAGGGTTTAGCTGCAGCGCAGCCTATGTTTTGTATTGAGAAGGTTGAAATCTCCCGGGCAAGCCTCACAAAGAGCGTTGTTCCTTGCCAGTTGAAAAGCTGGATCCGCCCCTGTTCTGGATCCAGAAAGCTATCTATGTGCCTGCCAAATCTTTTTCTTATCCATAACTTTTTTTTAGATATCATAAAATCAATAAATAAAGCCATAACATGATAAATAAATGAGGCAAAAATACATAATCTCCTTGGTAGAGGTAATAATGAAGTCAAGGAATAATAATATTGGTTGACAGTTTGCAAGTCCTGGAGATTGCTACTCATAACGATTGATGGATCCATACTATGCATTAGAAGACAAATGAACTACACTAAGTGTCATTGAATTTTGTGGGGGCGACCTTTCATAATTATCCCAAAGGTGCGCCATTTGCTCTCATAAAATATTTGTAAGTAATGAAGTCACTCAGCCACTGTTGCACGCTATAAATAGCCCAATGTTTCTGAGATAAGCCCTGATGTTCTGAGTGTATGTATATATGTCATGTGCTGCATCAACCGGAAGAACAATGTTGTTTTACAGTAAAATTCCGTTGTTATCAGTTCAATGTCTAAAACATGAATTTATGCATTTTGACCAAGTAACTTTTGCAAAAATTAGCTGAAACATTGGTCATACAGCACACTTCTCCAGAGCCAGGTTGCCTTTTAAGGTCAATCCTAATATGGGCATTCACAGAAAGTGATCAATGACAAAACTTCACCAGGCATGTCCTCAAAATTTTAAATCTGTTCTTAGAGGTACTCTTAAGCTATAGAATACCTCATACTAAGATATCTGCTGAAGAGTACCAGTTCTAGATTAAGATCTGGTACAAAAAAAAAAAAAACTTTCCCTGTTGGATTCGTTTCTATGGAAATATCAATACAATTTCTTGTATTTTTTTCAAAGAGACTTTAATGCAAATCCACATTACAGAGAAAAGGAAAGGTAATAAACTTTGAAAAGTATCTCAAACTTCTTTTTTGAAATTTCAAACACATCACAATATTTTGTTTAAGCATGTTTATTTATGCAAAATAGACTGTAAATTACTCTAAGGTGTTGCATATTCATATTAATATTTTCAATACAGAACCACCCTTAGACAGAACTTCGACAGAATGCGAACACTTTAAATTTGCCCATCCAAGGAAAACATAACCTTGTGACATATACGAAGTTTACATGAGGATTGCCAGTCAACTACAAAGAACAAATATGTTGATAAATAAATATTTAAAACACTGACAGCTGTGTTTATAAATGTTGAAATATGGCATGATGGTCATCCAGGACAGAAAACGTTTATTGGATATCCACCGTGTACGTGTAATGTAGAATGTTGCATCATTGATTGTGGTAAGTGCAGTGGGGGGGGGGGGGGGGGGGTACTTGGGGGAACTGAGTCCCTCTGACCGAAAACAGGGGAGCTCTGCAATGCTACAGCCAATGACATTGCTATATAATTCTTTATTTTGGATTTTTACTCCACAATATTTTGGTTTTTTAAGTATAGGCTTAGAAACGTTTGCCCTAGGTTCAGGTAGTCCGAAGTGAACCCAGGTTCAGATGAAATTTCCATAGATAGATGGGCTATTGACACTATATACAGTAGCAACAACAGTTTGGCTACATGCTGCATGTGGCTAAAAACAATATTGGCTATGACAATGTGGATGAAAAGGCACCCGTTGCTGAAGGAACCATCATATATTTGACGGAGGGTAGCTTGACCGAGGCCAACCTTTCATGGTGCAGGTACCAGCATTCCTCAACCTGGGGCTATCTTTCTGAGCAAATCTCTCTGGCGAGGGGGCTAACTTCCTTTCTTGGGCCAACCTTCCAGGTGAAGGTGCCAAGCTCCTGTGGGCTGGTGCTTTATGGAAATGGACCATTCTTCCTGGTTTTTAGTTTGGGGCCAAACTTGTCCATAAAAGGGCCAGCTAACCTTCCAGGGTTTGGGCCATATGTCCAAGTGAATTGCCAACCCATGGCCCTGCCACCGAATGGCCCTTCACCAGACTTTGCCTTCATCGTCCAGCTTTTATGCAGTGCCAATTAATATTCAAAATTGTATGTCTTTGAGTTTCAGATTGCCCTAATCCAATTGGACTGAAGGGAGCAATATTCATTAAATACTGTTCAGTAAAACACAAAAATATAGAGAAAAATGTATTCATGTTATTGAATATTTGAATAAATATATAATTTTGAAGTTAATTGTAATTTATATTTTTGCGGGAAGCTGATCCTATGTGGCCGGCCACTGAGGTACGAGTTCCCCCTACCAAAAATTCCGTGCGGCACTCAGTCCTATAACAAAACTATGTTCATGATAAGATTAAATGTATAAATACAAATTTGTTTTTGTTGTGTTATATATATATTTATATATTTACACATGTCTTAAGTAACCTTTATTGAACCAATATATGAACCCTAATTGGACCTTGATATGTTCCATACAGAACCATAGGGTTCTATATTGAACCCAAAATGGAACCATAGATGCACGCATACAAAGTCCTTTGAAGCACTGTTGAACAATCCAAGGCGGCTTTACAGAACCATTTGATGGGTTTGTTCATGAAACACTAGGTTCCATCAAGAACCTTCACATGGAACCTTCAGTGGTTCTTTAATTCAATTCAATTCAATTCAATTCAAGTTTCAAGTTTATTTCAGACAAACACACGTTTCATTTTCATGCATACATGTACAGTCCATATATACTATAAACTACTTGAAGTACATATAACTTGTGCTGTTATTTAATCTAGTTAATATGATATGACACATTTTGATTTAGTCCACAGACTAGATGAGATTGGACGGTATACACAGTATAGATACAAGTAAAACATAATAAAGTACTTATCATATACCAAAAGGAGAAATATAACATAAACTAAGAGGACAAATATAACAGAGTTCGCCAATGTGAAGCGAGCGAGCACTGCTTTAGCTCAGCAAAATGACAACATGCCCGCAAGGCATCAGCCCTTGATCTATAAATTCTGCATCTTAAACTATAACATTGTTTTCTCACTATTTCACCAAAACTAGGCACCTCAGAATAGACTAGCATCTGTGAGGCACTGCACCTCATAGGCAAACCCAATAATATTCTACATGAGTTGTTGTATGCAACTCGTAACCTATGATACACATTCTGGGTATATCTAAACCACAGACTACAACAGTAAATATTACTACAATAAGCTTTGAACAACGTACATTTAATATAGTCAGAGCATCTAGAGAACTTTCTCATTAGCATATTGCTTCTGCAATATAAAGATCTTATTTGTTTAAGCATATCTTTATCATCTTTTAAATCTCTACTAATTATGTGACCAAGGTATTTAACATCTTCATCATTAGTTATCTTTATATTACCCAGATAAAGTTCAGGGTTTAGCACCAAGTTTGTATTGATAGAGTTTACAGCCATGGCCACAGTCTTCTTACTATTAAACATGATGTTAACCTCATCACCATAACTTTTACAAATGTTAATTAACCTCTGTAGCCCATCTGCAGAAGGTGAAACCAACACAATATCATCAGCATACATTAAATGATTGACACGACCAGAGCCATAAGACAGACCAATTGTATTTTTCTCGAGCAACAAGCTTAAATCGTTCATGTAAACATTAAACAGTAGAGGCGAGAGTATTCCGCCCTGTCTGACACCATTAGAAACATATATGGGAGCTGACAACTCATTGCCCCATTTAACCCTCAGTGTCTGTTCGGAATACCAAAGGGCTAGCAGCCTTACAATATAATCAGGAACTCCTCTATTTATAAGTTGAGTCATCAATTTAATATGATTGACTCGATCAAAAGCTTTCGAAGCATCTAAAAAACAACAAAAAACAGTGCTTCCACATAAATTATATGAATAAACTAGCTCTTTTAACAAATATATACATTGGTCAGTACCAGATCCCTTCTTAAAACCAAACTGATTGTCACAAGTCCATAATAAATCTTCAATCCTGTTGAGTATTACTCTTTCCAAAAATTTTGTAATTATATTTGACAGTGCTATAGGTCTGTAATTATCTTTACTGGTTAAGCTAGCACATTTGTTTTTGACAATCGGAACAAGCAGTGATTCAATTAGGGACGATGGCAAATGACCATGTACGAGCATTGATGTCAACAAAAAAGAAAGTAATACATTAACACGTTTAGAACAAAACTTAAAGTGTTCTACACAGAGATCATCTGGTCCAGCTGCTTTCTTGCCTGGCATCTCACTAATACACTTTTCAACTTCTTCAACATTTACAACCATTCCATTATCATACATACATATTCTACTTGATACAGGAGGTAGTCTTTGTTGCATGTTAAACAAGGAGTTGTAACAATCATGCCACATGTTTGCAATAGCTTTTGAGCCACAGATACCATTAATACTGGCTGGAAGAGGTACCTTTGAATTGTTAATATTTCTTACATCTCTCCAAAAGTCTTTGTCCTTCTTATCCATGAGCTTCTTGGCTAGTGCATTGGCCCTATAAGTTGCTTCATTATTCTTACAGTGTCTCAGTGCATATTTAAAGTGTGTCCTACACTGTCTCATGATGTTAAATACTGGTCCTTGTCGTGGTTTACCTGCACTCACCCACAGTAGAAAGCTCTCCCTAGAGGCCTCATATATATCTTTCACACAGTCATTCCATCCTGGAATAGATCTGCCTCGTCTTTGACTTCGAGTCGGATAAGAATATTTCAAGGCATCTACAATGTCCATATAGAGATGATCAATCTGACCCTTGTGCATATCATTATTGCACATAGGATCATAGCAAAAAACAGCGTCCTTGAGATTCACATTGGCAAGAGAAATGTCAGACCTTGCAAAATAATCTTCTTTGATTCCTGGAGTATCCCAGTTGATCGATGTGTGAAAAACACTCTCCTGGGTGAAATCTGAACATTCTGGGGACAAAGTAAGATAGAGATTGGCAATAATTGGACGGTGGTCAGACCATGTGAGTCCGTAGTCAATAGTTAAATTATTCATAAGGTCTTGAAAGTCACAGGAGCACAAAAAATGGTCAATCCATGAGGTAGTGTCCCAACAGTCACTGACAAAAGTGAATGCATCGTTAGGCAAGCATAGTTGATCCGATATTAATAATCCAGTATCAATACAGAAACTATTTAGAGTTTCAGCAAAAAAGTCATTCTGACGAGGGTCGCAGTTGAAATCTCCACAAATCATTATGTTAGTGGTGTTAGCATCTTCAACAACCTGTTGTAATCTGCTTACACAGGCAATATATGTATCTCTATTATCATCACACTTGTAGGGCAAGTATACATTCACAATTAAATATCTGGCATTGTCAGTTTTCCTGATAAGTTCTAATCCAACCAGCCAGTGATCACACAGGTCTACCGGGTTCACAAGAAAGAGATCATGTACAGAATTATTCCATATGAATGCCACACCCCCTGAGTTTCGGCCAGAGGTTAGACCATCTTCATAGTCTATTTTCGCAGCGCCATAAGCACAATAAGACGCTGACAAACTGCTCAAGTGGTGAAGTTCTTGTTTTGCAAGCCAAGTCTCTTGTATTGCAGCTATACAGACGCTATTTCTTTCCATAAAGTCCAAAAGACCATGTTTAGTGCGCATAAAACCTTTGCAGTTTAGTGTAGTGATGCACATGTTCATTAAAATATCTAACTGGTAGCATTAGACTCAGCTTTCTTGACGTAATACCATTTCACAAAGATGTCTTTATCCCAGGTCTCAGGCTGTAGAAGAACATCAGGATCAGCACATCGCCCATGTACACGAAAGGAAGCATAACCAGTATGTCGGGTCTGAAGTTTTTCACATTTTAGGTTGTCTGTATTGATACCAGCCTCCTGTAGATCCTGCAGAACCTCTTCTGATGAGACATTTTCCTGAAATCGTGTTGCAAATATACTGGTATATCGTCCTAGCTGTTGTCTACGTTGGGGATCCACCGCTCTCGACGGACGCTGTCTTTCCCTTGTGCCAAGCACCTTGACCATTGGTTGTCTTGGCTTAGAAGGTCTGCCATGCTTTCCAACCATGGTGTATTCTTCTAAATCATGTTCACCTATAGCACCATTGCCATCACGCTCATGAACAGTTGCAGGGTCTGAGTTGTTCATTGAAGGAGGGTCATTGGAAGCATTATTTCTGCCCTTGTGGTTGCTTTCCCTCTGGTGTCGTAACTGTTTCTTCACTACATCACTGTATGATGTAGATGGCTTCAGGGACTTTATGTCCCTGCACAAAGTGTTCAGACATTCATGAAACTGCGCCATGCGCTGTCGCATATCATCTAGTGTTTCATTCATCTCATCTTTCTTCAAAGTGTCAGCTTCATTCCTTCCTGCCCCACCTGCATTTGACTGGATGGCATGACGCACTCTGCTCAGTTGAGTTGCCAGGCTGGCAGCATCAACCCTATCTATGTCAACAGCAGGCATGTTGGACAGGTCCATTGCCGCAAACTTAGGCAAACACACACAACTGCATTGACATGACTGCAAAACATCATACAAATCTCCAGCAGCATGGATTTTTCGTTGATCACCTTTTCTGGTCTTTTTCCTGCCAACATCCACAGAATCTGGCACAAATCGATACAGCATTGTCACAGCATTGTTTATGTAGTCAAAGTCATAGAAGTCGGCAACTAACTTAAAATAACCTTTGGAGATGTTCCAAATCTATACAAGGCCAAAGAACCTTTAAAAGGTTATATATATATATATATATAGACCTTTTGGTTTTCAGATTGTATGCCTGTGGGTTACATCACCCCCTTGTCACAGGGCTTCTTAGCTTTATATAGGGTACAAGGGTACAGGAACTGAGAAGTAATATGAAGCAATGTAGGCCTATGTCTGTTCAGGGTTAGTTAGTCCAGCAGCCAAACGTAAATTGTAGGGAATACCCTCAAATGTTGTCTATAGTTTTGATCTTGGTGTCTTTGAAAGCTCAGAATGTGTAGATTAAGAATCTACTGGCTGCCCACCTGGCACCTCTGAGCCTTTTGCGTAATTCAAGATGGTGTCCAACATGGCTACCGAAATTCAAAATCGTCAATATCTTCTCTCAAAATTTCCATACAAACAACATTTTTGAGTCTATACCATGGTTTTTGGGGTCAAAGATTCCATTTCTGACATTGAAATTGTTCTCAGATACTTTTATCTGGCTGTAACAGAAATATCATTCAAGTAAATATCATGTCCATATATAGCAGTTTCTATGTTCACAGTTAGCTGGATATTGCTAAAATAGATGATCATGGTATCTATTGCAAAAAGTGTGAATTGAATTTACAGAGTAGCGTTTAAAAGAGTGAGGCAAATGATTCCAAACTTTAGCTACTTTGATGCTGATGTGTTGATTTTGTAGATTGAGAGATAAAGTTGGAGGTCTTAAGTTGTCTTGCTGCCTTGTAGGGTATATATTGGGTGTTATTTACTTTTCTAAATTGTTCGCTAAGATAGACAGGTAATGTGTGCTTGAGACTTTTCAGATACAGTTTACAACATTGCACGGTAAACAAATCATCAATTGTGAGTATACTTAAGGAACGGAATATTGGCTTACTGCGGGAGTTGTATCTCATTCAGACAATGAATCTGACAGTTTTTAAGTGTGAAATCATGGGTGTTGCCCCAAGCCAAAGCTCCATAACTGAGGTGTGGATGTATCAGCCCATAATATAATGTTTTTCTAGTAATTAATGGGATTAAGTTTTTGATGCGATGTATTATGGCAAGATTCTTTGATACATGTTTATTTTTATTATTGATATGAAATTTCCAGTTGAGAAGCTGATTAGCCCAATAGGTGCAGAAATACAGGATGTAAAGCCCTAATCTACCCACCCACTCACCTGTTCATGAGATTAATGACATGATTAGGTTATCTCAGGTTGTATCCTGATGGTCAACAAATTCACTGCATGTGATAGCTAAAATATATCAATGTGGAGCAGGCTTGGTTGAACTTCCACATTATTTTGTGAAATAGATGCATTATGATTATATATATATGACCAAAAGACGAACAAGACACAGCTAAAAGAATCCCCATTACCACTTACCAGTGCCTCACTGAGCAAATGCACAAGAGCATTTTCTATCAAAATAATTGAAACATTTTGAATTTGGACAATGCTGAAATATGAAAAATATTTTTGATAAATCCAATGATATTCACATGCTGATATAGCATTTTCTATGAAAATAATTTAAAACTATTTGCATCTGGATATACAAAACATGTATTGCCTTTCCATCCGCATTGCCAATGGCCAAAATTCATACCACTCGATCAGCTGCAACTACGTAGGCCTACTACTGCCACTGTATCCACAGTGCCAGAATGGCTGATAAGCCACTGCATCTGTAGCCAGTTTCCGGGCTTCAGGGCATCTGCAGCTCCAATAGCAATTTATTTAGAAATGCTCTTCATGGCATGTGAATATCATATCAAAAATGCCGTGGAAAAATATCATATCAAAAATTTTTTCCGTATGTCCACATTGTCCAGATTCAATAAAAATGTTCAAATTATTTTATCAATAATTTTCATAAGAAGCATGCGAAGCATGAAATTTATCTGTTCTCCTGGTCGATTACCTCCTGGAAGGTTATGCATTGTAGCCGTTCTGGTTGTAGCCGTTTTGGGAATACCATAATATAGCTAAATATTTTAGCCGTTTTTGTCTGTAGCCGTTTTGACCCTCATTCGCGCCGCCTATAGTAAGTACCCTCCCCCATTATCGACGATGGCAGCATGAGACACGCTCCATTCAGAAAACGTTTGGCAAATAGTCATTTGGCTGTGGCAACGATTGTTGGTGTTCTTTCGGGCTATTACATTTGGAAACCGCCAATCGACAAGTTCTTTGCTGCACGAGCTGAAAAGCTGAAGAAAACGTCGAGCGATTCCCAGGACCAGCAGCCCTCTGACTCTCAGCTGACACAAGATCAAGGGCAAATCCCTGAAGCCGCAGGGACGAGATCACAGTAGACTAGCTTAGACCTGTGTAATAACTGACATCACAACCTGTTGTCACGTAAGTCTCGGGGCTTGAATATGGGTTGCTTTATCTATTAGCAGCTATAACCAGATTACTGCAGATGTGTACAAATTTAATTTATGATATCGAGAGGGGGGGGGGGGGTCAATCACGGTGGGTAATCAACCCGTCGACACGCCCTGACGACAAAATCTTATATCACAGCCAGTCATAGCCGACTAGATGGTGGTAATCGGGTGAAATGGGCAGACAAGCCTTTGCCCTTAACCATAACCTCTCTGTACTACAATATTTACAGAGCTTGTCCGCTAAAACTGTGTCGCAGGGAGGCACGTTACTTGTCGCCGAGCCACTACATCCCCCCATTAAATAGAATCGCTGAGTTACACGTGTACAGAAATTTTTTGTCACCAAGTTGGATGTGACTGTGTCGCTGGGTTGGCATGTCACCGAGTTGACTGGCAATCTTCAATCACAATAGTTAATCTTATGAATTCTCGATCCTCCCAATGCATGTCGACTCCGTACCCTTGACTGACGAATACATAAATTTTATATGAAATCCATTTTCTTATGCAGTGTTGAGGGGGATCAGAACCAGTTGATCTTTCTTATCTGTGGCATAGGATCAAGACTCGGGGGAGGGAGAAAGCTTTGGGGGTGCCTATCATCAAATGCTCCTATATGGGAAAATCTTTGCTTTATCAATAACTTTAATATGTCAAGAATCTGGGGTCCACCACAAATCCTAATAAAAGAAATCTCCATTTCTGGCTATGCCCCTTGATACCGGAGTATTTATTAATTTTAGTATACTTATACATATATGTATTATGCATGTTCAGCTAATCAATCTCGGCCTTTGGCAATTTTCAGGTTGCAAACCAGGATATATACCCAGCTGCACAGAACTACAACCACCACCATTGGTCATGACGCTGCCAATACGGGCAATCATTGGGATTGCAGGAGCAATGGTCCTAGTGCTGGGCACAACAAGATACATCCTTGTGCCGTACGTTGAAATCAGTAGACACAGAAGGGTGTCTGGGGAAGTAGAGGAATTTCTTAAAAGAAGAGAAGAACAAACTGTAGCAGATAATCGAAGTTTACCTACAAAATGAGTGTCTTCAAACCATTTAGGTTGAAGAAAATCAGACTTCTAATATGCGGTGCATGTGTTGCTGCTGCATTGTACAAATGTGGTATGCTAAGCACAAACAATACTGATGACACCACCAAGAGCATGAAGTAGCTCTGCTGTGATGAACTGAAAGTGTGCACGTGGAAGCGTGTGTACGACTATTTTAGTTGATTTAATCTGTTGTAATCAATATTTGAAATTACCTAGATACAATGTATGCCTAGTATCATGGGTTTTTGACTTTAATATGCCTGTTCAAGTTAAAATGTACAATGTGAATAAGAAACACATTTTTCATTAAAAATCTTTAATCAATTGAAAACAGTCTTGGCAATTTGATGAATTGTAAAACAAATCCTAAATTATGTTGTGCAAATTCAATCATCACCAAATACAGTCTTTTTACCCTGATAACTTATAATTTTCTGCTCCTGCTTCTTTCTCAAGCTGGCTTGCCAAGATGGATGTAATTCTTTTTTACTAGTATCTGTAAGAGGAAGAATAAACTTGTTACCTTCAAAATTATCCCCTAACAACATAAATATTCCAATATAAACACTGTACTGGACATACCTTTTTTGGAATCTTGAGGAGGCCATGTATTTCCTTTAGATTTGTCTGCCTTTTCCCATTTAGTCCTGCACAAAGACATAGCGAACTTATAATAATCTGCATTCCACAATGAGTAATGTTTACAGATGTCAGACTGCTGATAGCAAATGTAATGAATTTGCAAAACAAGGGTATAGTTCAGTATAGCGTACCCAAATTTATGCCCATATTTGACGTCCATAGATTATAAAATATATCATTATTTTTGACCAACACTCACCAAGTTTTGAAGATCTAGTGAAATAAGAATAACATTTGTAAAGGGTAAAGGGGGTTTAATAAATATTAACATTGTCCTTGCCGTGAAAAATTAAAACCGCCGCTGTTATTTGTGACGTCTTTCATTGAATTCAAGCATTTGACGTCATAGGCCTGGCATTCAGGCTTACTAAATATGGTCATAAATGTGGGTCCGCTATACTGCACTTTTTCCCAAAACAATTACTTACCTATTGCTGTCCTGGTAATGGTCACTTCTATCAGGTCTGTCAAAACGAGATGATTCTCTTGTATCATCGCGACCTCTGCCTCTGCCATCACCACGACCTCTGCTAGAGAATGCTGGCCTGCCTCTGTTGAATCTCCCTCTATCAGAGTACCCATCATTAAATCCTCTACCTCTGCCTCTTCCTGAATCATCACTGAAGTACCCTCTTCCTCTGTGACTACCTCGCCCTCCCCCTCTCTCAAATCTGTCATAACTTCCCCATTTTGTGTCTCTGCTTGCGGAATAGCTATTTCCTCTAAGGCGTCTCTGGTATGTCAGTGATTTTGTAAATGTACTGTCTAGTGCTCCTTGATTGACCATTGCTGATAACTCGCCATCAGAATCATCGGATGCATCATTGGCACCATGATGTTCATCGTCACTTTCCTCATTGTCGCTTCCCTGGAAGAAACTGTCTTTAATCCCTGTGTCAGTAACTTTTACCTCTTCAGTTCCTGTTAACATAAAAGGAACGTCTTTCTTATCTTCTGTGTTTTCTTCTTCAGGTGAATCTTCCAAATTGAATTTTTTGATGACCATCAAACCTTTACTTAGATTCTTGGGTTTAGCTGGGAGGCTCACTTCTGCAGTTTTTACTTTTTCTTTGGGTTTTGCTGGGGAGCTTATTTCAGTTTTTAACTTTTCTTTAGGTTTTCCAGGGGAGCTCATTTTTTGCTTAGGGTTTTGAACAGGACTTGTTATTTGCTTAGGTTCATCTGAAACCATTCCTGGTTCATCTGACTCCATTGTAGGAGGGTCTTTCACATTAGTTCCGTCATCAGAATCACTGTCTTTGTGGCTTCCGTTACTCTCCTCATCCTTCTCCTTGCTCTCATCATTACCATTAGACTCCCCACTACTTTCATCATCATCACTATCAACATCCATTTCTAAATCTTCAATAACTTTAATTCTCTCCATTCTCACTGCATCTGCATTGTCGCCCTCTTCCTCATTGTCTTTATGCTTGTCTTTAATACAGTCACTAGCACTATCACTATGAGCTGGAGTATTTAAGTCAGATTCAGAGGATGCCTTTTCAACAACCTGACCACCACTCTCTGCTTGTTGTGCCGTCTTTGGCTGAACCGATTCCAAATCAAGATGAGCAGCAGGCTTCAATTTTCTTGGTCCTAGCTTTATCTTTTTAAATCTCCGACCAGTTGTTTTTGAAATCAAAAAGGATGCAAGCTCCTGCCAGTCACTATGGGCTGCTCGAAAAACTCGCACTTTTGCTTGAAGTACCTTTGCTAAAGCCACTCTCACCATAGACTTGGTCTCCAATCGCTGTAAATTAAACAGATGTGTGTGTTTCAACACCTAGCACTCATATGCATATGCCTTTGGCAATTTTCAGGTTGCAAACCAGGATATATACCCAGCTGCACAGAACTACAACCACCACCATTGGTCATGACGCTGCCAATACGGGCAATCATTGGGATTGCAGGAGCAATGGTCCTAGTGCTGGGCACAACAAGATACATCCTTGTGCCGTACGTTGAAATCAGTAGACACAGAAGGGTGTCTGGGGAAGTAGAGGAATTTCTTAAAAGAAGAGAAGAACAAACTGTAGCAGATAATCGAAGTTTACCTACAAAATGAGTGTCTTCAAACCATTTAGGTTGAAGAAAATCAGACTTCTAATATGTGGTGCATGTGTTGCTGCTGCATTGTACAAATGTGGTATGCTAAGCACAAACAATACTGATGACACCACCAAGAGCATGAAGTAGCTCTGCTGTGATGAACTGAAAGTGTGCACGTGGAAGCGTGTGTACGACTATTTTAGTTGATTTAATCTGTTGTAATCAATATTTGAAATTACCTAGATACAATGTATGCCTAGTATCATGGGTTTTTGACTTTAATATGCCTGTTCAAGTTAAAATGTACAATGTGAATAAGAAACACATTTTTCATTAAAAATCTTTAATCAATTGAAAACAGTCTTGGCAATTTGATGAATTGTAAAACAAATCCTAAATTATGTTGTGCAAATTCAATCATCACCAAATACAGTCTTTTTACCCTGATAACTTATAATTTTCTGCTCCTGCTTCTTTCTCAAGCTGGCTTGCCAAGATGGATGTAATTCTTTTTTACTAGTATCTGTAAGAGGAAGAATAAACTTGTTACCTTCAAAATTATCCCCTAACAACATAAATATTCCAATATAAACACTGTACTGGACATACCTTTTTTGGAATCTTGAGGAGGCCATGTATTTCCTTTAGATTTGTCTGCCTTTTCCCATTTAGTCCTGCACAAAGACATAGCGAACTTATAATAATCTGCATTCCACAATGAGTAATGTTTACAGATGTCAGACTGCTGATAGCAAATGTAATGAATTTGCAAAACAAGGGTATAGTTCAGTATAGCGTACCCAAATTTATGCCCATATTTGACGTCCATAGATTATAAAATATATCATTATTTTTGACCAACACTCACCAAGTTTTGAAGATCTAGTGAAATAAGAATAACATTTGTAAAGGGTAAAGGGGGTTTAATAAATATTAACATTGTCCTTGCCGTGAAAAATTAAAACCGCCGCTGTTATTTGTGACGTCTTTCATTGAATTCAAGCATTTGACGTCATAGGCCTGGCATTCAGGCTTACTAAATATGGTCATAAATGTGGGTCCGCTATACTGCACTTTTTCCCAAAACAATTACTTACCTATTGCTGTCCTGGTAATGGTCACTTCTATCAGGTCTGTCAAAACGAGATGATTCTCTTGTATCATCGCGACCTCTGCCTCTGCCATCACCACGACCTCTGCTAGAGAATGCTGGCCTGCCTCTGTTGAATCTCCCTCTATCAGAGTACCCATCATTAAATCCTCTACCACTGCCTCTTCCTGAATCATCACTGAAGTACCCTCTTCCTCTGTGACTACCTCGCCCTCCCCCTCTCTCAAATCTGTCATAACTTCCCCATTTTGTGTCTCTGCTTGCGGAATAGCTATTTCCTCTAAGGCGTCTCTGGTATGTCAGTGATTTTGTAAATGTACTGTCTAGTGCTCCTTGATTGACCATTGCTGATAACTCGCCATCAGAATCATCGGATGCATCATTGGCACCATGATGTTCATCGTCACTTTCCTCATTGTCACTTCCCTGGAAGAAACTGTCTTTAATCCCTGTGTCAGTAACTTTTACCTCTTCAGTTCCTGTTAACATAAAAGGAACGTCTTTCTTATCTTCTGTGTTTTCTTCTTCAGGTGAATCTTCCAAATTGAATTTTTTGATGACCATCAAACCTTTACTTAGATTCTTGGGTTTAGCTGGGAGGCTCACTTCTGCAGTTTTTACTTTTTCTTTGGGTTTTGCTGGGGAGCTTATTTCAGTTTTTAACTTTTCTTTAGGTTTTCCAGGGGAGCTCATTTTTTGCTTAGGGTTTTGAACAGGACTTGTTATTTGCTTAGGTTCATCTGAAACCATTCCTGGTTCATCTGACTCCATTGTAGGAGGGTCTTTCACATTAGTTCCGTCATCAGAATCACTGTCTTTGTGGCTTCCGTTACTCTCCTCATCCTTCTCCTTGCTCTCATCATTACCATTAGACTCCCCACTACTTTCATCATCATCACTATCAACATCCATTTCTAAATCTTCAATAACTTTAATTCTCTCCATTCTCACTGCATCTGCATTGTCGCCCTCTTCCTCATTGTCTTTATGCTTGTCTTTAATACAGTCACTAGCACTATCACTATGAGCTGGAGTATTTAAGTCAGATTCAGAGGATGCCTTTTCAACAACCTGACCACCACTCTCTGCTTGTTGTGCCGTCTTTGGCTGAACCGATTCCAAATCAAGATGAGCAGCAGGCTTCAATTTTCTTGGTCCTAGCTTTATCTTTTTAAATCTCCGACCAGTTGTTTTTGAAATCAAAAAGGATGCAAGCTCCTGCCAGTCACTATGGGCTGCTCGAAAAACTCGCACTTTTGCTTGAAGTACCTTTGCTAAAGCCACTCTCACCATAGACTTGGTCTCCAATCTCTGTAAATTAAACAGATGTGTGTGTTTCAACACCTAGCACTCATATGCATAGAAATATGTATGTATTCGTGCAACCAATTTAACTGCATATAAATATTTTAGGAATAAGTCTTCCTTCATAGGATTAGGATATATACCTTATTTGTGACATCTTGTAAATTACGTGCGTTGTACAGTGAAAACTTTGAAATCCAGTCGATGTCCAGTTTCTGAAATCAAAAGGTTTGTAAATAGAATACAGGTTAAAATTAGAAAGATACCATATTAGTTGATAATACACATGCAAGATTTGAAATGTGAATACCAAATTCACACAGCCCCTGAATATGTGTTATTGATATATACCTTGATGACTTTCATTTCTTCCATAAGTCTATCTGCTTTTTTCTGATTGGCTTGCACTTGTTTTTCTGTACCCCTGCAGAGGAAATTCCAAAATATAGATACAGCAATTTCACTTCAAAGCTGCAAACTGTTTGTTAGCTATATCAATAACATACTTACTTTTTCTTTTTGTACATAACTATCTGCCGACTCAAAGTACGGATGGTATGAACTTTGGCCTTTCTTGTGGTTTTCCGTAATGACACGACCTGGAGATAAAACATACATAATATATTAGTTTGCACCAAAAATAGTTAGACATGGAAAGTGCAGACCTCTACTAAAGGCAAGTACTGTGTTCTTGCTGCCAAAAATTAAGTTATTAATAATGGAAAACAAATTTATCATGTTTAGTCATGGATCTGAACATAGCGCGTCCACATATGTTCACCATATAGGATAAAAGGGGAGGCACATGCATTTTTTTTCTTGATTCACATGCCAGCTTTTCAGGAAGGGGTTAAGGGGTTATATTGATATGACGTCAGGGAGAACCCCGAAATTCCGACATCATGCGCTTTTTTTTTGTTGCATGAGCATTTCCAAGACGTTGCATTCAACGCCATTAACGTGACGAAAAAATCAAGGGAGGCACCATTTGGCATGAAAACTAACATCACAGATTTACCAGTCATTTCAGCCATCGGAATTTGTAGCAGAGGAGCTTTAGTATTCACAAAAGTAAGAAAACCCACTGTCACCAAATATTATGGCCGTATGCAGTCTTAACACAAATCTGAATTAACTACCCCATGTTTTCGCATCGAATTTGCTACGCCTGCTGTTGAACTGTTCTACGACTAAATATTTTAATTAAAATGTACTGGGCCAAGGTTGTCGTAGTAGACCACTGTAGACTGAAGTTAGCCGAACAGACTACCTTGTGTACATTTTAAGTAAAATATTAGTGGTATTAGGAATAAAGGTCAATTCGTCGACACGCAAAATCGTCAACAACCAAGTCGTTGACACATTAGAAGGCCTGGTACAAATTCGTTGACAAACCAACTTGTATAAATTTGGCAGACACAAAGTCATTGACAAACTTTCGACCACAACAAATAAAACAACTCGTTGACATGTCATTACAATCTCGTTGACATATTAATGCAATATCGTGGACAGCTAATCTGCCCAATGACCATTTCGTTGACAAATCTGACTCTGACGATTACTCGGTTGATAAGGCTTCCACTGCGGAATACTTGCCACGAAATTATTCGTATGAATGAGATCTATAAAAGGATGTCCATAATATTGCTTTACACCAAATATTAACGAAGAAAATACCATAAAACCGTGATCGAGGGGGGCAAGGGGAGGCCGACGCCCGGGAAAAACCGGTGTCAACGAGTTAGCATTACCAACTCGTCGACAGGTCAACGAGTTAGCAGGACCAACTCGTCGACATGTCAACGAGTTGGTATAACCACGATTTTCTGACAACGAGATCGTCGGGCCGAGGGTGTTGATTGTCAACGTGTTTGCCGTCCTCATGTCAACGGGTTGGTTGTCAACGAAGTGGCTGTCGACGATTTTGCGTGTCTACGAAATGACTCTTAACCGGTATTAGTGGTCCCTGCAATATATATTTTAATTTGGCAACCCCAGCCCCCCTTTGCAATTTTTTTAGATCCGCCCCCTGTACTATCGTCGTGTTTGCCCGTTTTAATTTAGAATGCCATTCCAATGAATTGTACTATTTTGGACACTGGTACATGGTCTATACCCTCGTGTGATCATGGGCGATAATAGCAGGAGTGGAAGCAATTACAAACCAGATTGTTTAGCTCAACAGGCGTCATAGACGATTTTGGTGACTTCACAGATGGGTCTTTGCTCTTTGTGGCGTCATCATTGCTTTCCATTTTTACCCACGTTCTAGAAGAGCTGGTGAAAAACACCCTAAGCTGAAACAGTGTGAGTTTACGTAGAAAACAGCATGCGCATTGCCCCCTGACGGAGTATGGTCAGAACGGCCACAAACCACAACGGCCACGTTTCCGGAACGGCCATAAAATAAACGGCCACAGACCGAAACGGCCACATGGTTTTTGTAGCGCAAGCAATCTTACCGTCTTATCTGCATATTTCGTGATACTAGCTTGGAGCTGTTTTATTTCTCCATTACTGGCCATGTCCTGGTTTATAAATTTTGGTTCCTTCTTTTTATCATTGCAATTATTATGGAGCTAATAAACTTAAGTTTACTTAACCAATACTAGGCCTACTGGCAAAAGGGAGGAGGACATTTCTTACGTTGCAATTGGGTTATGCTCAAATAATCAGGAGATTTGTGTTGCTCAAACTTTATTGAGAGATACTCCCCAATTAACAATTAATTAAGGATCGAACTGCAAGATTAAAAATATATACCACCATATAATAATATATAATGAATTAGAAATATACAACAGGAACATATACAGAACTTTAAATAAATAATTGTAAATACCAATGTATGTGGGTGGAGGCTCTATGATAAATAATAACAATATTTATTATTGTTATAAAAAGCTGTTCAAGACCAAACAACCGATAAAATAAATATTAAAATTACGTAACATAATATATAAAAACCATTTAGAAAATACTGACCGAGCTTAATGTCTGAAGTTATTTTTGTAATCGATGAAAATTGCAATTCGGCTGTACGTGAATTAAAGCTGGCTGTATACTGTTCTGGAGCACTTTGACGTGCTGATTATACATGCTGTGTGACTCTCTTGATAGTAATTAATGGATTTGTCCGATAGCAGATATATATAAAATTACATGTCATGCAGTTGCTTTTTTTTGTGATAGTCACTATCACACTACACAAATAGGTCAATTACAATTCCAACCTTCGCTATATAATTTAAACTATATATATACACTAATATAGTCAACATTCTTGGTCATTCTTTTCACTGTATAGGAAAAAACATGTGGCCGTTTTGGACTGAGGCCGTTGCGGTTTGTGGCCGTTCTGACAGGTTCTGACTGAATTGGAATTTAGGCATTTGTTAGGCCTTTGGATTTATCATTTATCATATATATAATGATAATGGATACCCGATTATATTAGCAGAAATAGACTGATTGCTAATTTACATTGTCTGGGTGTCGTCGGTGTGATATCTGATAAAAAAAAAAGTAATTAAATCTTAGCATTGTTATCTGAGGCCAGCGACACGTAAACAAACCAACGTGACTGACAGACTGATGAGCATGTCAGCTGTCAAAAATGACAGAAAACGTGGATGTTATCGAAATGCTTTCTTTGCAATTATCAGAAATCGAAATGCTGAGTTGTATGTTTCCCAATCAAGGGGAATTTGAACTGGATGATCCTCAGGCAATTAAAGATATCCAAAGAGTTGTTGATGGAGCAGTGCCTCTGGATCTTTTGCAAACCCGTCTTGGCTTCACTTTACGTTTGCAATTTGAAGATATAACAGTAAGTGTCGCATTCTTTTTTTTTACTGTGCAGTGTAACCCTGAGGTATGAAAAATGTGAATTATTTTTTTAGTGGTGTCACGATGATCGATTATACTCGATCATCGGTCGTTTGGTCTAAGAATTCGATGATCGACTACTAATGGTCGATTTTTTTAAACACATCAGTTGGTAAAAAAATTAAAAATTAAACCTATTACACTTTCTCTTTTTAGGAATTTCATATGAACATAAATAACATGAGATATAAGATAAATGACTTGAGATATTATAAATTGTCTTTACGTACAGGGAATTTTAATTATCTTGGACAAACTAATTAGTAATTACAATAGCAGTTGATTTAACGTAGGCGACTAGTGCGGTTTCCCAACATAGGGAAATTCTGCCAAAATTTATTAACTTACGCTTTGATACAGTTTTGGGCTACCTTTACCCCATGAGAACCTCAGTGGAAAAGTGCACATTACAAACCAAATTTGGTCCAAATCCGACCGGTAGAAGCTGATAAAGGTGATATAGGGACTGATAGATCAGTCTAGTAGGCGATTACTGAACACCAATTGCCCCTTAACGACTAATAATCGATCAGCGATTGGTACGTGCACCCAAGCCGATGATCAACTAAGAAAATGTAACTGATTGACATCACTAATTTGTTTAGTTGTGAAGTGAGTTGAGAGACACAGATTCCATAAATTTGCATGCAACATAACCCTAATCAATTGATAAGCGCATGCATAGAAACAGAAGCAATTAAGTGCATGGGGTTTGGGTGCCTGAGATTTGATTTACATGATCCCAAGGAGGGGTGACTATAAATTTTTATAGTTTAAGAATAAATATTTTGTCTACATAGTTAAAATAAAACTACATCAGCAACACTTTATTTTAGGATGCATTGGAGATGGTGTGTCGGTTTCCACATGAATATCCATCCATTCCGCTCGTGGTCTTTCTCAGGTCTGCCTTTCTTTCCCGGGCAAAACATCGGGCTCTCAGTGATGAACTGCAAACTTTCTTCCAATCACAAACCTCAGGAGAACTTGGTGTAGGACCGGCTGTTGACTGGTTGAAGGAAAATATTAGTGCCTTTATTGATAAACCCTCCAGTAAGCCAAATGATGACTTAAAAACTATGAAAGTGCCTGATACCATGTTCAGTCGAATGTGGATCTACAGTCATCACATATACAGCAAAATTAAAAGGAAGGATATATTGGAGTTTACAGCTGAGCTTAACCTTACTGGATTTACGTTACCAGGGAAACCAGGCATGATAGTTATAGAAGGCTACAATTGTCATGTGGAAGAATTCTGGGGCAGGATAAGAAGAATGCAATGGAAGAAAATCACAATGAAAGAGAAGGAAGATCAAGAAATTGGGGACAAAGACGTGGATGACTTTCGTATTTTCACTGGGTTTGAAGAGAAAAGTTTTGAGCCAAGAGCTGGCAAGTCAAGAAACTTCCACATGGACCTTGGTCTTGTGTATAAATATTTGGAAGAGAGGAACTGTGGTCACATATTTAATTTGTATTTTGGAGTTGACGGAAAGTATGAGGATGATGGTGATGACTGATGGTTTGTATTACTGAATATTTGTAAGTATTGTATAATTTTAACTTGTCAAAAGACTTTTGTATAATTTTAACTTGTCAAAATACAATGTATCACAATATTGTTGTCTGGATAATTTATTTGTGGTTAGTCATAAATACGATGAAATGCTTTGGAGCTTTGTACAAATGATGAAACAGTAATGGTGGTGTTAGTAATTTGCGTCAAAAGATAATTCCTGAAGTGTATAAAGTAGTGCACATATAGTCCATGATTCAACATGATGTGTTCTTAGGGTGATCTTTAAACAGTTGTCATCGGAAACATTCCCATACGTGGAGTTCACATGTTCTCATAACAGCTGACTTGCGACTTTCTGTGCAGGAGCATCTGCAAGGATACAATTGATACATTCATGTGTATACAAGAGGCAGTGTTAATCAAATTTGCACTAAAGAGTTAGTGGAGCTGCTTGAGCAATGTTGAGTGTTACCTGAATTGCATGAGTTCTGGTTTTGATGGTACTGTCCGTCTTTCCAGGTAACCACGTGCTCCAATGGAAGCAGAACAAGCTGCCCCAGTCACCATATACATCTGTAAAAGGTATGGTAGTTATTTAAGACAAACTACTAGCTGAAACAGTCGCCAATCAATTAAAACCTAGTTTAATTCTCCCATGAGTGATGCCACTTGCTATTGTGTCAGTATTTTTAACGTAAAGGTCACCAAATAGTGTGTGTATTTATTTCTGAAATAGTGCTTACCTCTGCCTCATTATCATTTGGAGCCCATGCTGTTGAAGTGGTATTTTGAGCAACTGAGCCTGATCTATGGAAGCTGCTGTACCTGCAGCCCTGTGCTCCCATGGGGTAATTGGTCTTTTGAATAAAACAATCAGTCATTAATTGCTAACACACGTGACTGCAATGGATATTAAATATAGAATATTCGAGTAATTTAATTAATAGTCCTTACCAGGTCATAAAGTGGGTGTGTCCATTTCTGAGTTATGTTGATGAGCCTTGCATTTATGGCTTCCATCATATGTGTCATCTGGAAGGCAATGAGTTTGGTTTTGTTCTGTTCCAAAGTGAGGGCATCCTTCAATAACAGTATCTCATGGGACATAGATATCTGTTTTTGTTTCATCTAAAGCGAAAAAAAGAAATCTCATTTATTTTGAAGATTTTTTTTCCAACATCTTTCGGTTTTGTTGTTGTCACTTTTATTAGATATGTGTCGTTTTCAATAGGTCTGCTCTGTGAACTGTGAGTATTTACCAACCTGTTGTTGCAATTCGTTGTAACTTGTTTCAAGTGACTCCAATCTGTTGAGTATTTTCTTTAATACTTCATTATCTACAAGCAAATGAATACGTTCATAATAGGGCAACGAAACACATATATGGGTCATTCCAAAAGAAAAGGTGCATTTTTGGAGTAACGAGTGCAAAAACAAATTTTCAATCTTTCAAAAATCCATCGAAATGATGAATTGTCATACATTTCAGTGTTGTGACATGACAACAAAAACATTTTTCATATTTTACCTATTAATCTATTTAAACCGGTTGGTCATGTGACCTGCTATGTCAGCCATTATGATAACAGGAAGGACAGTAACAGGATAGACATTTAAAGAAACTTTATGCAATATCTGAAAGGAAATGGTAGTAATTTCACCAAGTTTCAATTCCATTTTGTAATCATGGAGTACATTCAGAATTGCCTTGAAGCTTTTTTTCTAAATAGTTTTTTTCAGGTTTAGTGCAGTATAGCTGACCCAAATTTATGCTCATATTTGGCATCCATGAAATATGAAAATAATCATCATTTCTTACCAAATTTTTTTCTGGCAAACAATAAGAATAATATTTGTGTCGTCTAGCAGGGGGTTTGGCAGCCCCCAGTAAAAAAAAACAAAAAAACGTCTTGCCTTGAAAATGGTCACCGCTGTAGTTTGTGATGTCATCCTTTGAATTCAACATTTTTTATGTCATAGGCCTGGCTCGCTTAATATAGTCATAAATTTGGGTCTGCTATACTGCACTTTTTCCGTTTCCGTATAAACTTGGTAACAGGAAGGACAAAACAAAAAGTCACCCCATGCCATTAAAACTAATTTTCTTGAATACTAGAAACTAATTTTCCATTATGTAAGATAAGCAGACATCCTGAAGTCTCCTATATCATGCTTTCATCTCTTGAAAAGTGTACAAACCTAATTTTTGTTTTCATCTAGCGGCATTTTAATGCCATGCTTACATGGTAACAGGAAACAAATGGGTAATGTTACTGGAACTGCAAATATTTCAGTTTTCTTCACCAGTTGAAAATTCAACTTTTTCTTATTATATCTATTCTGCGGAATGACCATGTATTGTTACATTGATTTTAAACTCGATTATTAGCTATTATTGCCATATCTAGGCCTATGGCATTTAAATAACTAAATTGACATGGCTTCAAAACAAGCCCTAGAAGCCTGATGTCAATTCTTTACATGGTTTCACAATTTATGGTGGGCAAGGTTTACAATTATGGTGTATATTCGTATCTGCCCTGTTCTTAATCATCCGTTTCCAAAAGTTTACCTTGTGTTGGCTCCTCGGCAC
The DNA here is from genome assembly GCA_932294295.1 of Alitta virens. Lineage (NCBI taxonomy): Eukaryota > Metazoa > Annelida > Polychaeta > Phyllodocida > Nereididae > Alitta > Alitta virens. The sequence goes on along the minus strand of OW028577.1, from coordinate 10,451,641 downwards.
CTTCTGCATCAGAAATAATTGCACTTGTGACTGGTGGCTTGTCCTCCATTGTTGGTTTTAGAGTTGTAGAGTCTGCCTCGGAGTTCTCTGGTGAATCAGAAGATTCCATAATAGACTCTGTGGCCTCCTTCTCTGGACCTGAGATTTATGTTTATACAGCTTGGATTATCACGAAACACCAAAATTAAGACCATAAAACCAGAATATACATGGTAAACCTACCTTTTGTTGCCTCAGAAATATGTTCATTAAATGGTGAATTGTCATCAGAGCGTCCATTGAAATTATATTCTGGAGTCACTTTATTGGAATCCATTTCATCCTCATAAAAATCAGTGTTGTGGCTAACAGGTGCATCAGTAGTCATGGCTTGGTTGAAAGTTCTTGTGAATGTATCAGTTGTTGCATGTAATGAGTGTTCTGATGGGTTGCCACTATACTTCTGTGCGTTCTGGTCTCCTGAAGAGTCAATTGCAGTGATCATATCAGGGGGCTCACCTATGACATCAGAACCTGGATCTATAGTGGTATCTGTGGCATCACTTGAAGCATCTGCTGTATCAGATGTTGCACCTTGTGCGTTTCCCTCTCCTCTGTAAGTGGCATTGTTCGGAGCAGGGGCCATGGTATATCCTCCACCATGTTGTATTTCAAACATCTCTGAAGTATCAGGAGCAGTGGAGTTAATTGTTTCATCTGAGGTATTTACTTTTGGGTATACAGGATTTGGTCGAGATGACCCTGGGCGCCTTCTTCCTTCTGTTGGACCTTCAGCAAAAGTTGGCAAACCTGATCCAGTTCTGTTGAAACTTTCCCCGAAGGTCCTCGCACTTCCTCTTCCGCCGACTGGACCTTCTTCCAATGGAATTCCTGTTTGGAGAAAATGTAGAAAATCAGAAGCAATAGAAAAACAGGAAATAGTTGTATTCAATGGGTGCAGTGTTTAACTCGACTTAATATCAAGTGTCCATGCATGAGGGGTAGTGTAACGAATGCCATATTGCGCATTTGAATTACCGCTAGCTATATATAGTGATGTTGGTGTTAGATTGTTTCCAGTTTCTTCTAAACATTCTGAAACATCATTTTTAAAGGAAACAGGGCATTGAATCCATTGACCTTATGGTCTTGAAATGTTTCATAGAGGTCAACTTCTACTCAAGATTCTTTTAGTTCACATATTGTTATTAACCACTGTTGGACTATAATGCAAGAAACCATGAGGCAGTGGATGTGAAACGGAAATGTTATTCATGCCGGTCATCATATTTGTTAGCAATGCTTTCATGCTTGATGGCCCTCTTAATCCATGTGTACTGAGGGTGGAACAAGGTAAACTTATTCGTTTGTGTGGGGGCAAAAAATGCGACCAAGTACACCATGGTAGAAGGAATGTTTTGGATTCACAACAGCAGATGCCAAAGTATTTGTACTTCACAAAAAAACATAATAGAGTACAGTTAGGACTTAGTACACTGTGCGGTTGGTTGAATTCCACGGTTGCTTTCATGCGGTTAATATTGAAGCATTGGCCAAGTCATCATGACTGACTATTGTTGTTTGTTGACCATGGTATATCTGTGCCATGCTGAACTATGTCAAATGCTTTCTTGGGATCATTCTTGCATAACACTTCATTTTATGTCTCACTTTTGTCCCTATTGTCAGTGAACATGAAAGAGAAGTTTGATTTTCCTCTATTGTGCTATGTTCACCCTGCGTATCAACAGGGCTGAGAAATATTTAGTGAATGTTTTCATTTGCATAGAAATTGTATATATGTTAATATTATTAACAACATGAATACTGTGACACTTAAATATAGTACCTATTGTCACTGAAAATGCCCAACAGGTCAGTTTTCAAGACATTGCACATGTTAGGGCGACAGAGCACATCAATAGAAGATTTCAACTTGCTAAGCCAGTGGCGCATGCACTCTCCAATAGGTCCCCCAGTGTTTTTATTGGACAAACCATCGCCCCGTGTGCTCACATTTGAAAAGACTTCTCTTCCATATTTGCCATGTTCCTGATTTTTTCCTCCATAAATTCACAACAATTGGCAGCGTTTTGGGAGTTATTTGTGTCTTCACAAGAGGAAGGCCAAGTTTGTTCAGTCGTTTCAGCACTAAGATCAGCCAGGGAGCTGATGTCCTCTTGCTACGAGACCAGCCAGGCGAATCTTGCCCAGTCACAGCAAATATTAATCTTCTCTTTCTGTGGAAAATGTCATGTAATCTCATTATCTCGAGACATGATTGATGCCTCCTCTATCTGTCATGCGCTGTGTGAAAAGCTCAGCAAAAAGTAGTGACGATACTTTTGAATGTAGTCACAATACAACGCGCAAGTATCACGACTATATTGTCATTCAAGACTTACTAAAAATGCAACGATCCACCTTTTTTTTATTGAACAAAATGGTTTAGCTTTACACTTACAGACCTTGCACTGCTATGTAACGTGTTTGTGACAAGGTATTCAGCTGTTATCACCCAATAATAAGACCACAAAGCGCCCATAATGATACATGGTCCAATTTGGGCAATCTGGTGGCATTTGCAAATTCTTGCACGAAAAGAGGAATGTGAATTGTACACATGGCCCAGCAATATAAGTACAGTAGTATTGGAAATATTTATGGGAGGGTGTTGTCATGTTTTTCTGCAGTGCCAGGTGAAAGGAAGTTGTTTGTCAAGCAGTAGACCTGACTCCAAACATGTCCTGCAGGGCTTTAACTGCAGACCGACCTCCCTGCAGCCTCAATTAAATTGTCCCCACAACACTATATGGGATGCTCGACAAACGTCCTGCAGGCCACTGTAATAACAGGTGCACAAGAACAAAATTGGAGTGGAAGTTTTGCAAATTGCTGAAGTAACCACATTACGATCCACTGTTTTCCCAACTACACTCAAATTCTTGTGTTTACTTTAAAGCAATATAAGCACACGCTGGAATGTCCTGAAATGCTAGTAAACAGCCTCAAGTATGCTGTTCTGCGATGGCTGTACGTTCTTGGCTACATTCTTGGCTTGCGTAGTTATGGCAAAAACATGTGATAAGAAAAAATAAAATAAAGAAAAAGCGAAAAAGAAAAATACAAAAGCATTTGTATAATGGAAAAAAACCAACCAATTTTAGTTGGCATTACGAAAATACATACCTGTCGTGGGAATTGAAAGACTGATGAGAAGCATTATGACTATGAGCCAGTTCATCTTTGATGTTGAGGTTACAACTTGGAATTTGAGGTGAAAGTATGAGATTTTTAATCCATGCTGGCATTTAAAGGTGTTCCGCATTGTTCGCTCTGTCTGCAATTTCATCAGCCAAGCATGCCATTATAAAATGTCTAGAATAAAAGATGTTTTGTTGTTGGTGACTTCAATAGCTCCATGCATGCGTGGTATGCCATGGCCAAATACGAAGTTGTTAAAGCAATCCAATGGTCATATATTACCAGTAGCCAATATAGAATGACGTCTCTTCAGCCAATACAGTGCTGTTGCGGCGTGTTGGCAGTGTCCTATGGTTCTGCAGATAGCACCGGGTCAGGTGTATTGTCTAAGCTGCTGTGTCCTGAACCCCTTGTGCTGCTGGGTGATCGCCCACACTACAGCACAGTCAGTCACCCGTCACGATTGGCTAACGACGATCCTCAAGCCCTCTTTGCTACCCTCCATGGCTGCTCGGATTTATAAAGCCCCGTGAAGGACACTTGACATGTTTTGCCTGTTGTTCCATGTCTTAAATACCCATCTACATGCAAGGAGGATAGGGAGGACAAGTAGGCTTTCAGACTCAATGAATAGCTGATTGGCATGCAAGGTCTGAAAAATCTCACAAACATCTTGAACTGCTTAATCACTCTGTTTAAATAAAAATATTTATTTGCCAAATGATTCAATTAATGTACATGGGTATTTACCTAGCTGTTGTGGCACAATTATGGTCATCATATTGTGGAGCTTGGTAATTAATGTAGGGAAGGACAAGCAAATTGTCACACCTTTCCCTCTTTGTTCATCGAGATCACATATTCTATGTGAACTGCAGGCACATTGCTTTTTTTTTCTGAATAATATTTGGTTTTTTCTAGTCACAAGTAATGGATCTATTACAAATTTATATTCATGTCAGACTTTACCAGGTTTAAAAGACAATTCTCGGGTTAATTAATCTTAGGTTTAGGCCTTTAAGTTTAGGTTTTGGCCTAAATCCGTTTTATCAAATGGCAGAGTTTGTGACCATCAGACAAGCTGATTAATTTGAAATTTTGAATTTAAATTTGACTTCCTACTTAATATTATATGCATCATCTTTTGCATTCCATTCATCATTTAAACCCCTAAAACTTAATAGCTCATCTTCATCATATTTTCCATTTCACACGTGCTTACATATTTATATTTATATTATCTTATCTTTGAACACTGTAAAAAAAAATTAGCCCCTCTCCCTCCCCCCCCCCCCCCCTTTTTTTTTTCGTTTCTGGGGACTGACTTGGCTGGGTTCCGGCCTCGAGACAAGCATCTACCTAATCAACGACGGCAAAACGCAAACATTTTTTATTTATTTATTTTGAAATCTGAAAGAATTGCTGCAGAAGTTTTTATTTTTTTCCATACTTTAATTACAATTAGTCCATATTATATTTCACCTCATTTGGATGAAATTCTGTATACCTCTACAGATGACAACCCATATGCCCCCTATTATTCTGCACAAAAGCTATGTAACAGTCTCAGGCATTATGTAACAACTAGGGACATATCATTCCAGAGATTTCGCGCGCTTCTCTGAACTACTCTACTTGTTGCGCCCCGCGTCGTAAAATCTATTTTTAGGGAATGACGCAATGAGGCAACATGGCCGCAAGTGGATGAGACCATGGAATGGTCGCTCTAAAATTGGCCTTGTAAACTGTTTTGTAGAAGTGGACCTTGCAAAACTATGCTACGATTTCTTCATCGAGGTAATTATTTTGGTATTTACACGAATTTAAAGTACGTTGTCTATTGTAATTGGTCTTCAAAGACGGATAATAGCGAGACCTTGAAATTAATGTACACAGTTCAGTGTATTGCCGAATTGCCTATGAAAATCCATTTACGGCAATGTCATTGTCAGGTTTGAGAATCAAATAGAGCCTGAATAGACGAAGGGCTATAATATATTTGTTTGCAATTAGCGGCGAAACGCCATAACAAGGATTATTATTTGGGACATATCGACATGGGAGTCAGAGAGGTCAACTGATGTGCGCATGCGCTGTAAAAAGTGAAAGTGAAAGTAGAGCGGGCTTTGTCAGCTCCTGTAATGTTATCTGTTTGTTATTGTTTTTAAAAGTAAAAAACTGGAATAATTAACATTATTGTCATTATAATCATGATAATTACTTTCGACAAAAAAAAAAAAAAAAAAATGTAGGGAATTATGTGCTCAACCCAGATCCAGACCTAACCATGGAGTCAGTAGAGACTCCATGAACTAACTGAGGCTAAGGTCAATACAGCCCTGCAGATTATAAGTTTAACTGTTATATAAATATGTATATGCATATGCCATAATTTTGTAGGCCTATGGTTCTGATTTCATGTGTAATTTTATGCTTAATTTTAATTGGAAAATGTGGTTTCAACTTATTTATAAAAAGGTTAACTCATTCATCTTTCTCGCATCCAGCACTGAGGCAGCAGTGGAATGTCTCAGTCCGATCTTCACAAGCAATCCCGTCCGAAAATGAAGGTTTGGACTGTGCCAGAGTTCATGCCACTATTGAGAAGTAAGAATTCCATATCATCATGTGTTGCATTTACCTTTTTTAGAATTCTGAGATGGTTATGGATTTTGCTTTATACTTCTGATGTGTTTTAATTCATATTGATAACAACAGTACATTAATTTTTTCAGCAATTCAAGTTCAAGAAAAGAAATTGATTATTTGCCAAGCTTAACAACTTTAATATCGAAGAAGGATGAACAACTTAACTCAAATGGAGAAAGCCAAGTGCAAAAGAGCCTTTTGCACAATTATTATCAGCGTGCCTACAATCAGGTTCCCTATACATGCCGTGAAGCTCTAGGATGGGTAAGTGCTGCTTTGAACACAATGGTAAACTTCATCATTGTTCATGCAGGGTTGCATTCCCCATGAAAATCCCAAGACGGAAGTAAAAAGTAAGAGTATTCTTTGCATTATTTGTATAATTTAAGGTGTATGAAGTTTTGAAGTTTTCAATAGCTGTTCACCTTTTCATCTGCTATTGAAGAAAGAGACATTAGTTGTTACTTATTTGTCAACCAAAACTTGTCATATGTTTTTGATTTTAACAGGGTAGTGCCCTAGTGGTGGGTCTGCAGATCATACATCTTTGGAAATCTGGTTGGTTTGGAAAAAGACGCTGTAAATATGTGGAGAGGAACAGAGACCGACAATGTCTGGTCAAGAGCCTTTACAGGCTTGCTAGGGCCATGCCACAGTCATCTGGCATATCACGATATGTCATTAACCCAGGGAGGAAGGAGCCACCTAAGATAGAAAATCTAGAGCCTAAAAAAAGTGATGGTGATCTTACTACGGTGGGTCTAATTGGCAGTAATATGATTATAATCATTTATTAATTTATTTGTATAAATAGACAGGCCGGTCATGAATGTATACTGACAGAAAAAAGGAGAAAAAGAAAGAACATGAATTGGCAAGGATTGTTTTAATTTCAAATATTTATATTTACACATCTTAATGTTCACCGATCTTCATGAATAAGATAGATTTACCTCATTACTGCAAGTATGGTTTCACTAATTCAATTGAGCTGTAATAACTGAATTGTGTTCTTTTAGACTGAAGAAAGAGTGCCAAGCCTTGAAGAAGCAGTAGATTCATGGAGAAGGTTCTCGGACACTTATGTAGCCTTGAAACAAACTCAAGAAGGGCTTGAGCATGCCAGGGAAGGGTCTTTCACCAAGGCAATAAGGATGTGGGAGAGGGCCAGCAAAGCTGGGTTGGATAAAGCTCATTATAATCTGGCTGTCTGTTATGAAAATGGTCATGGTGTGGAGAAAAACTTGCAGAAGGTAAGTTGTAAATTGAACTTATGCATAATATACAATGTTCATTTTTCATTATTTAAAGTGAATTGAGCAGCAATACAGTGGTTCGTGACACTCGACTTCAACATTAGTTCAAATTGTTCCAGGCAATAGAGCATTATGAAGTTGCAGCAAAGAAAGGTCATAGTGGCAGTCTGTTTAACCTGGCAATGCTACACCTGTCTGGACAGGACTGTGGTGCCCAGGACAAGGATCTTGCTGTTCATCTTTTACAACAGGCTGCTTCTCTTGGTCTTCCACAGGTTAGTTAAGTTTGACTTGACTGGAAAATGTGTTCTTGTTAATTGAAACAGTACAAAAAATACTTATTTGGCAGTAGGTTGATGTGAAGCAGGTTTCTGAAGCAATAATCTCACAAGTAAATTTTCTACCCAAGTTGAGCTGATATCTGGGGCAGATCTTAGAACTCTAATGACTATGAGATAAATTTACTAAGAAACATGGTAAATCAAATCATATTTGTTGATGTAAATGATTCTGGGTTCTGTGTGCACTAGGTGGCAGTAAATATAAGTTGTGCTTCGAGTGTGCCACCTGGTGAAAACTACAGAACTACGTGTGTTGTTTATGGTCTCGGGATAGCAATATAGTTTTTGGTCGTTCTTAAAAAAAGAAGATGACCGATTACGTGTAAATTGTAAATTGATCCATTCCTGTGTATCTGTTGTTATTGTAGGCTCAAAGAGAGTTAGGTGTGTTGTATACAGAAGATGAAATGAAAGACATGAAGCGTGCGTGTGAGTTATTTGAAGATGCTGCTTCTCAAGAGGTGTGTTATGTGTTAAACTACTGTTTCGTTTTTATGTTTAAGAGGCTTGTAAATCTTAATTCATCATATTATAATTGTGATTATGTAAATTATGTAATTATTTAGGAATGAGAATTACAGCTCAAATGAATGTTTATACATAAAAATTTATAATATAACACAGAAAAGAAAGTAAATAACAAAAACTTCGTCAAAAAGGTATGGAGTATATAACAAACTAGCTGAGTGGTCTAGTGGTTAAGACACATACCAGCACTCCTTTCAAGTTTCTGGATTTGATTCTCATTACCTTTGTGTTCTTCAGGATGTAGATGCACTCTACTATCTTGGCATCTGTTATGAGCAAGGATGGGGAACAGAGCAAAATGAATGCAAAGCAGCTGAACTTTATACGAAAGCTTCCCGAGCTGGTCACGATGGTGCTCTGTACAACTTGGCAACTTTCTTTGAAGATGGGAAGGGAGGTGTGTTTTTCAATTATTCTCCAATTAATTTCTCAAGCATTAAGTTTGATGAGAATGTGGAAGGAAGAAGCATTGTTGTCAGATTTGATCATGCCTTGCGTATTAATTCAAATTGCAAATGTGTCTTATTCAGAGGCATGATTTAATTTGAAACAGGAATCCTCCTATTGAGAGGTAAAAATGCAAGCATAAGATGTATCTGTGGAATAATGAACCATACCAAATAATACCGTCTGCTTGTGTTACTGATTAAAAGAAAACCACATTTAGATGAAGCAGTGTCAGTTATCACTACACATTTCATAATGCATGTGGATTACATTATACATTCAACGGGTGTTGCCTAATGCAGGAAACTTTTTGAGTCTCCTGACCATCTGTTTAATTGTGTCCCTTTGAAGGATAAAAAGAGCTATAAGTTCTTTGTAAGTTTAATTAGTTGTGGGTGTTGTGCATTTTTGATCAGTGATTGATGGTATTCTATGGTTTCATAATCAGGCTAGTGATATAGTGCAGTGCAGCGGCTTCACTTAATTATGTTGTATGGAAAGATGCTCTGTATCACCTGGTCACTACAGTCTGCCCGGATGTCATCTTATTAGTGTGATTTACATCTCAGGTCTCCCCGGGGACAAAAATGCTGCCTTGGAGCTGTTCCAACAAGCTTTGAAAAATGGTAATCCTATGGCAAAAGAAGAGATATGCCGGCTGAATAGCTTGCTGCTAAACAGGAAATTAGGTGAGAATTAACAATGATTAAGCTGAGCTTTTCATTTCACTTGATGACTACAGCTGGCCTACTTTTGTGGTCTATTCCAAGTAAACAATACAACAGTATTACTGTACCTCCCAAAAAATCACATTGAGAACATAACAAAGAGTATTGGAACATTTGACCGTTACAGTGATTGATTGCTTGTTCAACAGCATCACATTTGCTTCAACACATGTATGATTGCTTCGATCTTGATCATTACAGCAGTCTGCTACACTTTAATTGAGGATATCTTTATGTGTAATTTCAATGTTGTGGGTGACTTACGCCTACATCTTAACATGCCTCCTTTATGCTCCAAACAAATTAAGAAGCATTGCATTGCTCAGGTGGAAATATTGATGAAAAATATATTTTCTTTATTCAGGTGATGAAATGGATGCCAGCGGTGACAAGGCCTTAGGGCATAGCTTATCACAGCCAGCCTTCACGGAGAATGCCAATCGCAATTTAAGCCTGTTCTATGATGCAAGCAGCAGAAATGTGGAAGAGAATGCGTTTTCCAGTACGACAGTTGAATCTATTGTTTGTGTGACTGAAAAGGAGTCGTCTGATTCAGTCAGGTTTTATATTGGGGATGGGAATGATAAAGGGGTGAGTAGGGAGCGCGATAATTACATCTCTTCCACTTGGGAAAGTGACCAAACTTACGGACAGTTGCGTTTGGCTTATGCCAGCCAAGGTCGTATCGACCTTGATGTCATGGACGCTTGCAGAAGGTCATCATCCTTGAATGACCTCATTTATCGTTCACCCGGTGATTTGTCATTGAAGCAGACCAGCACTGCTCCCTCAGCCTCTCATGTTAAAAAGGTTGGTGTGCAAGCAGCTGGTCTTGTGCTGTGTTCTTAATAACAATTAAATGATTAAAGTGCCTTGTGATGAATGAATCAGACAAAAAATAAATTCATGTTTGTTATAATGTTTAATGTCATGTAAATGTTGAAGTGTACACTGCCATAAAACACTGTTAATGAAGATAAAATTATTAAGTTAGTTATCATAAAAGGGTTATGGATATTATTCATGACAAAGGTTGCTTATGCACGCACAATCATGTATTGATAGGCATTTCATGCAGCATGTATCAATGTAATCAATGAATCATGAAATCCTTTAGTATCGATAGGGTTATTAAAGCATGGGAAAACTTACTGGTGGTACTACTGGTATTGGATGTGGTCATGTCGATGTTATCTGATAATGTTTGTGTTGGCAAATTTCCCCGCATATTGTGTATTACGTTTGTGAAATTGTATAATACATGTACATGCATTATAGATTAAATAACAAATTTAGGGTAGCATGTTAATTATGCATTTGTCGCCTGCTCAATTTTAAATGAACACTATGAATGCAAATGAGAGGTAGTGTATTTCATGTTCTTAAACACCAGTAAATTTACTGATTAGTTTGTGTATTGTGGAAAGAATTATACTATATATGGTGAGGTATGATGTGATACAATCTAAGTGATATAATTTTCGCCTATTGGAAAATGCTCAGTTCTGACAGCATTTGAATGTCATTTAAAAGGCTTGAATTCAGTGACTAATTGTCAGTCAGTATTGGACTGTTGTGATGTCTAGTGAATGTGAGAACTCATTAACATCTTGCACTGGTAGTTTGGAAAGAATTCAAGAACAAATTGGAAAATGCCTGTCTAAGTGAATTTCTTCTCACGATGAGAGTGGAGTTCATTTGTCACACTGTTGTGCGGTTGCTGTATTTCAAGGATATTGAAGAAATTCTTTGATAGTGATCATAAGAGCAATGGTGAAGGCTTCATGGTTACCATCTTCCTGAGTATAATGCCATAGCAGGTTCAAACTCACTTTTACACCATATGGCACGGAGTCTCACTCCTCCCAGGTGTAATGGCAACCACAGCGATGGTGTGAGCTATTACAGCTAATTTCATAGAGTTAGAAACTAAACCGAAGAGCCGAAAGAGCTGCTCCCAAATGATGTCATGTGGATCCAGGACTCGTGGCTGAGGAGGGACTGCTTTAGATGGGAGTCCTGCATTCACACGACATCATCTGGAGCAGCTCTCTCTACTCTTGAGTTTAGTTTCAAGCTTTATGAAATTGGCTGTAAGCCTCTGTGGTTCACTCATGCTCAAGGCTGAATACAATTTGTTCCCCAGGCAATTGAGAGATTCTAGATTGACCTGCAAATGGTGTACACGCACATTGTTATTGTAATGCTTTGACGGTGACTCTAAGCCCAGTACAAGCACGCGGTTACATTTATGGAATGGAATTGCTTCTCCTTTATTTAAAAAAGGGGATAATAAGATATTGAGTAACTACTGACCAATATCAGTGTTGTCTGTATTATCAAAAGTCGTTGAAAAAAATCATGCATAACCAGATTCATGAATATTTTGTAAATAATAGACGGTACTATACATTCCACTGAATTAGCAGCAATTGAACTAGAAGACAGGATAATCTCAATAATGAATAAAAATCAAGTGAAAATTAATATTTACACTTAGATTTATCTAAAGCGTTTGATACGCTCGATCACAATATACTTATAAACGAACTTTTAACATTGATGATAAAGCTCTAGAATTTTTTTTACAGTTATTTAACCAATAGAAAACAATATGTCATTTTTAAAGATAAGCAATCTGAAAAAAAACTAATATCAACAGGAGTCCCACAAGGCTCTGTGTTAATCAATGATATTCAACCAACTTCAAAATGTCACACTAAAAACGGTACAAAATGCCGTTTTTATGCGGTTTATTTTGTTATAAAATGAAAACGGCTGAATGGATTTGCCTCAAATTTTCAGAGAATGCTCACAACTTTTGTCAAATATGAGATAAATATAGGTAACAACTAGAATTTGTAGTACAGAACTTTGTATTTAATGTGAACTAAATATGACATCAAAGGCTTATAAAGCCTATTTTTGCACTAGGCCTGTGGTTAAAATTTGAAAATTTGGAGAAACATCATTATACATTGTTTAACAGGGGCCCCGTTTCATTTCAAAATGTGGGGGGGGGGGGGGGGACATAATTGACCTTTATTCTAGACACCAACAGTCAAATCGTTATGTTGGTACAAAAAAAGTGGGGGGGGGGGGGACTTGTCCCCCTGTCCCCCTGTCCCCCCCTTAAATGGGGCCCATGCATTGTTATATGGTGAGAGAAATTTTGGGGAAATATCAGCAAAAAAAAAAAAATCCCAAAAGGCGAGTGTAGGGAGCACTGTACATGCCACTTAAGTTTGTATAGACGACACTACAATTAATGAATATATATATTTGTGTTCTCGGATAAGCTAATACAATGAGATTAACGATGATCAATCATCAATCACTCAGTTTATGTGTAGATCTATCTAGCTGTCGATATGTGTCTATCTGTCTAGCTGTCTAAATGTCTGTCCATCTGTCTATCTATCTATCTATCCATCCACATATCCATTCATCAATCCATCCTTTCTTTTATTTTGCTTTTCTCTAATAATGTTTTTACCCCTTACACCAACTAATACAAATAATTTTTGGCGCGCAGCGCCAATTCTTTTGCTTGTGTCCGGAGGCGTTTGCGCGTAATACTTCCGGTTTCCCATTTTCCGAGCGGCAAATTCGAACTTACATGTTAATCCAATGAGTCCAGTTCGGGCCGAACTGCTCTATTTATTAACATGAATTATACTCATTATTTGAGCAGGGTTTAGTAAACAGGAATGGAATGTAACTTTTTAAAGACTTTTTTTTCAGGAAACTTTGTGTATAATTAAATAAAGTTCCTTCAATTGTGACAAATATCTAGCAAACAAGCTCAAACAGCCATTGACTTGTGAACTTTATTATTAAGACAATTCTTGAATTGAAGTATAATCATAATGTATGCTGTCTGAATACAGTAGACATTAGGTCAAGGTGTGCGGAGCTAGCAGAGGAGAGGGCAGTCAGAAAAGGGGGGGGGGGGGGTGTTAATTGGCTATCGGATAAAAGGGAAATGTCTTCGCCTGACCTCTGGGGTATATATGATAAACTATGATAGGCTGTTAAGAGGGGTAAACTTCTGTCATTACCATATGATTACTATTCTGTCGGGAACGCTAGAATTTATGAAAACAAACTCTTACGAGCATTTTTTCCCCCTATACGATCATTTATGATGAAAAAAATCATGAGTAAACTAGAGACCCTGGGTCAACTTTTATTGAAGGTTTAAAGTCGCTAGGGCAGCTGGAACATAATTATTCAGAAAATATTTTAAAGGTGAAAATGAGCCTCAGAAGTGTAATGATTGCTGCAGGCCTGCCTATCATTACCAATTAAATGGTAGCGGTAGAGAGCGCTACTATTTCATGATAATTCACTCGACTGGTGTTAGGGCCATTATTATTCATAATTTCCATGAATGACTTAATGAAAGCATCTGATGATTTTTATTTATGCAGATGATAGTACCTTTCAGTTTAAATTCCTGTTTACTAAACCCTGCTCACAGAATCAACCGAGAACTAACTAAAAAACAAACTTTCATAACAAAGGCAAATCTTTCCAATAAACCTCAGAAACGGGTTGCCAAACCTGAATTAGCACTGGATTAGCACTTTGATTTTCTAAAAAATGGTTTCCTCTGTAGACTAAAAAGATATGTACCATTGCATGTTTTGAAAACAAATTACGCTACTCTTATCGTGCCTCATTAAACTTACAACATCTTATTATGGGGTCCAAAGTGTGACAAAATATTTAAGAAGAATACCACACATAGCCTACCTGGTTTATCTCTATATGGAAAGAAACACATTCATTCATGCTTATAAAGAAAGTTGACAGAAATATAAGAAACTTATGTATGCTCGACGAACAACTAACATGACTGACATCTGCAACGTGATATAATCAGGCAGTATGTGAATTTCGCCGAAGTATATTCAACATTTGCAGTGAAAATGTTAGGTCTTATCAATGTGTATATCAACTATATATTTTGCAATGTGTTATGACACATACTCCTGTTGTACTGTTCTGTTTTTTTCTTCTATTTTTTTCTCTCTTTTTTTGTTACTTTATTAATAAATTCTAAATGTCAAATATAATAGGGGATACATCCACCCTTGGGTAATGGTATTTTGTAAATACTCGGATGTATCCCCTTCCAACACATTATATGTTATTTTTATATCACATGCTATTTGTCTCTTATACTTGTGAATTAATGTACTTGAGTGTTAGTGAATAATAAAATGTCTAATATATTAAATTTGTATGCCACAATAGCATGTGAATTTCATCAGAACACATATACAATGGTTACTAAATTTATAATTATATTCATGAAAATGTCATGCTACAATAGCATGTGAATTATGGTTTTCTTGATCTTTTGTATGTTTTTTTTAAAATCACTAGACATTACCTTACAGCCATATAATACATGAAAGGTTCCTTGTGCCTCTGCCCTAAAGACAAACAATTTAATACAGGGATTATCTCCTTTTTCAAGTGTCTTTCTTTGATTTACTCCCATTATGAAGTGTGTTAGTTCCTATTCTACTTGGGGGGCTTCCTATCAGCGACATTGCATGTCTTAAGGAAGTCTCCCCTTCTTCAGAAAATAGATATTGTTTTCCTTTGTATACTTGTTAAATTGCCATGTAAAAGTCAAATTTCTGTGGATAATAAATAGCTTGTGAGTCTAAGTCTGCTTCAGCTAAGTGTAATGTCTTTCAAAGGAGAGTGTCTTAATTGTATGGGAATTGAACCCAGTCAGTGCCTCTCTCATGCAGGAGGAGCGAATGTTTACCCTTACACCAAAAAATAACCCCATAGTGCGAAGGAAACTCCTGTTACTGTGGACTTGGAGGTCCTGGGTTCGAATTCAAACCGCAGCACAGTTGAACACCACTGTAGTACACATGTAGAAGCAATTTAATTGAAGTGGCTCATTAAATGCCATACAAAATGTCCTACACAACTGAAGTGGAACTCTACCTGAAGGGCATTTACAGCCGATTGCATTGACTTGGAAACTAAAGGAAATCCAGGATTCCCATGCACTGGCTACGGGACTGCCGTAGCCAATGGGAATGATTGTAGCCATGCAGATTCTTTCAGATATTTTCTTAAATTCAGCATCAATTCCCTTTCCAATAACAATTCCAACCCCAGGAGGTTTTCACTTTTTTCACTTCCTGTATGACTTAATATGTCTGCTTTTTGTCAGATGTTGTTTTTTCTATTACCCCTTCTTCTAAGACTTTTAACTTTGTTTCTTGGTATGGCCAGAACTGCCATGTTGTATTTAACCATGTCTTTTGCCAGTTGACATTTTTCTGATCAGCGTTTTAACCTCTTACATTCAGAATTCCCATTTATATTATTCTTGAGATATCTTGATGTTGTCAACTTCTTAATTTGACACATTTGGCAAATCTTGTCAAACCTTGACTTGAGTAAATTGATGTTAAATTAGCGAGGTTGACATAAAATTAAATTTTACATCGCTCAGTACATTATTACCAATTTACCATTGTAACGTACCTCTTAATGGATGCTGGTGGCTTTTGTACCAAATTTTGTACTTCAGATCTGTCAGATGATCATCAATTAAGGTCCTCTCTTTCTAGTCGGCCGTCCTGCTTTTTCAGTCCATTTGGACACTCATCTGGAATCGTGGATAGTTTCGAAGAACTCAAGTATTAATCCAGCAATCTTCCTAGAATTTCAAGTTCGCAAATAAAAACATCATTGGCAAGCGTTTCAAGTTCACAAATAAAACCACCATTGGCAAACGCTGTGCTTGACCAGAAAAAGAAGAATCCTACAACTTATTAAAGATGCCCCACAGGGAGTGGATTGTATTAAACAAGGCCAAAACTGGAAAAATGATTGATTATTAATAATCTGAACCTAGGAAGCCTGTTTAATTCCCATGATATCAAGGCGTGAATTAACTTCGAATCCATCTTCACTTGAGATCTTAGTCTTTTTAGCTCAGGGCAATATGAAATCCGCATCAATTACATTCATAATTGACAACAAAAATTTTCTGAGAATGTGGGACCACACTAGGTTTTCTATCCGGATATTGTATCTATGGTTAGCTTGATGCCTGTATTATATGATTTACTTCTACGCCATAATAACATTGTCAAGCAGCCTGACATAGGGTGATATAATATTGTTTTTTGTTGCCTAAGTTGGAGCAACATTGATGTGACATTTCCACTTTTCCTTAAGTCACTTATTAGAAGACAACAAAATCCCTACAAACACAAAACATTTTCATCATATTGCACAGGGCATATTGGGAAAATATTTATTAAAAAATGTACCTGAAATGATTGTAGGAAACTTGCTGCAATATTTAATAATCAATTTCACGTGGTGAAATTATTTTGACAAGTTTATTTCGTAATTTAATTTATAATATTTCTGCAGGCTTTTCTAGGGTCCACACTTTTATAATGTGACAATTTTTTCTCCATATATTGACATAATATTAGTTAACATGATAATTTAAATGGAATACAAGTCGAAACGTCCGAAAACCGAAACGTTCGAGTCCGTAACGTCCGAAAATGTTCCGAAACGTCCGAAAACAGAAATGCCCGATTCCAGAAACGTCCGAAAAATGTCTGAAACGTCAGATTTGTTTTTGTTTTTTTTAAATTTTGCTAATGTTTCCTTGGATGAAAGCACACAATGTTAGTGTGATAGACGATTAAAATTTGAATAACAATAAAGTATTGTAATGTACAGATTTTTTTTTATTAGATGCACAACCCAAAAAAGGAACAATAAATAAATATAAATAAATAATTCATCTCCAGCAGGATACTTTGGTCAATTTGGTGTCATCTGTACTTGGGACATTCTTCTGAGCAGTTGGCTAATTGATAAGACTTCCTGCTCGTAGTCATCCCACAACTGCATGATTTTTTCCTGGTAGTTGGCATAAGTTGTTCTCTGATACCTGCGAAATTTGCAATCGCTGACCAAGTAGGTGCATCTGAAATCACACACAAATGGTATGAGTCTACATTTATTGTTTGTGTTGTTTGTCCTATAATATATTATATCATAGCATATCATATTATGTAAATAATTGTGGATTAAATTAAAGAAAGTCAAATTGATATATTCCATAAATTTACTCACATCACAGTCTCTATTTGTGTCTCCTTCAGAAGTAAAAGCTGGTATGGCAGCAAAACTGGCCAGTTCAGCTGTTCCCACGGATGATCACATGGTAGAATGTAGAACTGCTCTGTGTTTTGAGGGATGCACTTTGCAGTTCCTGCAAAGCCATGGAAAAGCTCCACTTCTGTGTACTAAGTCGTAATTTTTTTTAGATACCTGGAAATAAAGTATTTTTTAATAACAATTGCATATAATTTGTGTTTATCTTATAAAGTTTAAAATATGTATCTATGTTGCATATCTTTGATTATTACATATAGAGTATACATTACCCCTCCCAGCTAACACGAAAACGTTATAATTACGTTAAAATAACATCATGAAAAAGGTCAGAATAACGTTATTTCATAACGTCAAAATTACGCAAAATTGGAAGGTTGCGGAAATGTTATTTTAACGTTCTATGTATCATGTTAGAAGTATGTTAAAATAAAGTTAAAATAATGTTATTTCAAAACATTTTTTCAAACTGTGGCTTTTACATCAGAAATACATTGTTTAATAATGTTTTGCATTAATATCAATTTAACATTATATGGCAACATGAATAAGATGACCCCTTTATAACGTTATCATAACGTTATGTGATAACATAAATTTTACATTATCTGCCACATTTAAAAAAACGACTCTTTTATAACATTTTTATAACGTTATGGGATATCATAATTTTAACATTATCTGGCAACTTGAAGTTATAACCTTTTCTCAACGTTTTTACAATGTTTTAGGGTGACATCAATTTGATGTTATCTGACAACGTTTTCATAACGTTTTTGCTTTGACATTACCTGGGATGAATAAGAGAAAACTTGTTTTGCATTCAAAAAGCAACAGTTTATTTTGGAAATCACTGAAGAATAATACTGTATTCAGTACAAGAATAGTAACAGTTATAATGAAACAAATGTAATTTACATTGATAAATTTCACACCAAATAAACTTGCACACAAAAACCTTTCAATCTGAAAATAGTCCTTGATTTGTATTATGAAAGGCATAGCAGCCTAGTATTTTGGCGACAATACCAGTTCGACATACAGTGCATGAGTTAATTGTTTCATCATAACAGTTTGTGTGTGCTTTCACATAACCCATGGCCAGGCAATCATTCCAGTCTATTTGATATTCTACAAATGTTAATAACATTGCAGCTCTCATTTGCCTCTTCAGTAAGTTAGTCCAATGATCAAGCAGTAGGTCTTCTCTTTCACATTCCTGGAATAACAAAATACATGAACTTAATCTATCTTGCAAAGCTTTTGAATGAACATTATAATGTTTTTTGTATGAAACAAGGCACTGTAATGTGTGCATTGCTGATCTTCAGTTTGTATGATAATAACTGACAAATCGTGAATATCTACCTTGCCAGAGAAAAGCCTTCAAGGTGGGTAGTGTTCATACCAGGAGTAAGATGTGGTCATCTTGATAGTATGGCAATTGGTCTTGAAGAGCAACCCTGTAAAAATGCAAAAATTTACATTTAATTGACCTTAATTTACATATATATGCAGTTTTCCAAACTGAATGCTAACAATTACAATATTTCAATAAGAATAACATTTAATCACCAAGTGAAATACTATTTGAATTATATCGTTTAAGGAATGTAAAACAAATGAAACAAATTCCATCATCATGATCATTGGACATAATCATAAATGCCAACAAACATTATCACAAGGTAATTGCATGACATTGGATCTAAACTTTGATTAAATCAGTAAAGATATGTTTGGCTATGATCAATCTCATAACAATGATACTGAATTTTCTCCATGTATAGTGTATTTCAGAGTTAGCTGAGATATGGCATTTCTACACTTATATCAAATTTTAGATATTAATAAAACTTCAAGCTTGATAACAAAATAACTTTCAAATATATAAAACTTTATAAGCAAGAGTGATAAGAAAACAACTTGCAATATTATGTTATTTTTGTGCTACACAATTTCACTAAAACTACTTATATGATTTAAAACTTATCATGGTCATTTAAGTTTTTGTAGCTCACCTGTAGATAGTAATTATGCATGCATGCTATAATGTATGCAAATGGTTCTGCTTCAGTGATTTGGGCCTAATTAGGGAAGGGGTACTGCAAGTTCACTCACTAGATGCTGTAATATGATGCCTCCTCAGTCTATAATGTCTTGAATCTGAGCTCTATAGAGTCTAGAAATCACCCATAGCTATCTATATTTTACAATGTATATTTGCACAGTTTTCAGGAGGACTAACTAATATCATATAGTGGACAATATATAGTCTGTGTAATTTGTACCAGCAAAATAAATCATATATTATTAATTAATACTTGCTCATATCATTGTAGTTACAAAATTTGTCTTAATATCTGGACCTATACAAATTAAAGCCAAACTAATTTAAAAATAAAAACACAAGATCAGTTAAGGATAATTGTCTGTATATCATTGTATATTGAGTTAGCATATTTAAACATGGCCAATATATAGATGGATAGACAAATATACAGAGAGGTAGATAGATAGATAGGTAGCTAGATAGCTAGATAGATAGATAGATAGATAGCTAGATAGCTAGATAGATAGATAGATAGATAGATAGATAGATAGATAGATTGATTGATTGATTGATTTATAGATAGATAATTGTAAAGTCACAAAGATAAGTTTTATAAGATTGTGCAAAACTTGTAACTTACCTACTGTCTGTGACATGCTGGCCTGCCATCCCAAGTCAAAGTGCACCTGTCAATGATGGCTGAAGTTAATTGTGAAGAGGGGGGGGGGGGGTTGCAGAAATGGCAGAATTTACAACTTTCCCTCATTGTTGCAAACTGTGTGCCAAGTCCTGACTCTGGTCAGTGTTTAATATGTGGGTTATTTTACCTAGGAATATTTAGAGATATTCCTAGATTTTACTATTGCATCAATCTTTAACATAATTACAGCAGATTTTGAAAATGCCATTTGATGCCTTATTTAAATGATTATGATGTTTATTATTAAAATTTTATAAAAACGTTATAATTACATCATCCCATAACATTATTAAAACATTTGTGTCTGACATTACAGATTTACATTGAAATTATGTTATTTATAAACATCATGAAAACGTCATAACTTTACGTATAACCTTGATACTGAGAAAACATTTTAGGGTTATGTTACAATTGCATCAACCCTTAACATTATAATAACCTATTTTTAAAATGCCTATATTTGATGGCTTTGTAACAGCATAATCATGTTTTTCTTTAATATGTTCTAAAAAACATTATAAAAACATCATCATATAACATTAGTAAAACATTTGTGTCTGACATTACAGATTTACATTGAAATTATGTTATTTATAAACATCATGAATACGTCACAACTTTACGTATAACCTTGATGTTTAGAAAACATGTTAGAGTTATGTTACAATTGCATCAACCCTTAACATTATAATAACCTATTTTTAAAATGCCTATATTTGATGTTTATTTTACAGCATTATCATGTTTTTCTTTAACATATTCTTAAAACGTTATAAAAACATCATCCCATAACATTGGCAAAACATTTGTGTCTGACATTACAGATTTACATTGAAATTATGTTATTTATAAACATCATGAATACGTCACAACTTTACGTATAACCTTGATGTTTAGAAAACATGTTATAGTTATGTTACAATTGCATCAACCCTTAACATTATAATAACTGATTTTAAAAATGTTTATATTTGATGTTTATTTTACAGCATTATCATGTTTTTCTTTAACATATTTTAAAAACGTTATAAAAACATCATCCCATTACATTGGGAATACGTTTTTGACTGACATTACAGATTTATGTTATAAGAATGTTATCAAAAAATGTTGCCATAATGTTAACAAATAGCATCATTAAAACATAACACCTGTGACTGCTGTATAATACATTGAAATAACATCATTGTGAAAGCTTCTTAAAACATCAATATTGTAATGTTTGCAAAATGTTTTCAGAAAATGTTATAACACTGTTATTAATTAATGTTATGAATAAACATGAACATACAACATCAAAGTAATGTTAAAAAAACGTTATTTGAAAAACGTTATGCCATAACCTTTTCCTAACATGTTATAAAAACGTTATGTGTTAGCTGGGCTGCTAGGGACATGTTTAAATAAGAATAAAGGATTAACCTCAAAACTTACATTAAGCATCAAGAGTGTCACATTGTTTGCTTAATCATATAAATTAATGCCAGCAGCCATCTTGGTTCGGTTCTATTTTAAACGCTATCTCCTCCCTGGATAATCCTTTTATATCCTTCCGCTTAGCCAGGACCTTCTACGCGTATTTCTCAAGGGAACTAAGGTCCGGTTTCCTTCCTAAAGCTAAATTTGTTGTTTTATTTTCTGTTATGAATTAAATTCAAAACCAGAAAGAGGCTGACCCCCTTAACGACCATGCTTGCAAGTAGAATTAAGGCTCTTGAATGAAACTCAGAATGAGGCTGAATGGCAAGTCACATGACCTCACAGAGCAAGTGATCTATTTGAACTCTTGGCTGAATAGGGGCAGTGGCAACATTTGGTTTTTATATCACAAACTTTTAAATCCAATACATTTTAATGAAGGCCATAATGGATACAAAATGTTTTTAATTTTGTCTTCTGGCTGGGGAGTTTGATAAAAGTTCAAATGCATCTATTGTAGGCTCTCTCAAATCAAATTAAAAGGTACTGGACAAAGGGGGAAGAGCTTACTGGGTTGGATCCATGCATCAACTACTGGTCATTGAACCATTTACCTCTCAGGCTAATCATTCTGCTCCAGACGATCAAATCATTTATACTGTGTCCTACTAATAACATTCATAATAATACAATTTTCAGACCTGTTGATCCTTTCACTGAATTTATAAACAAGATTTCTAATAGCTGCTTTAAAGGTGCTAACTCTATGACCATATGCTGCTGATGTGTTTGAAGCATTTTCCTCCTCGAAGGGCCAATAAATAAAACTTTGTTGCAGTCCCAGTGTCATCCTACTGACAAGTTCGAAGTTGATTCTCCTATAGGTGGTCTTAAAACTAACAGCTTTAACAAATTAGGCTACATAAATAACCTGAGTTCATTGATGGGTTTATTCAAATTTTGTAGTTAAATTGTGGAAGTCCTAAAATAATAACAAAATTAAATAAATATGGCTAAATAATAAGTCCAATCAATATTAACAAAATGGAGATAAGTACCTTGAGATAAAAATAAATGTATCGAGAATGCTTTTAATATATATATAGACATCGGATATATAAAATCATAAATATTCACACCCATACAAACTGTGTTGCCACTGATGACATTGATGACATTGGTCACAAGCCATGGCTTCATCAGCATCTTGAAATATGCATCTGCATACAATACAAGTGTGACGAAGAGCTCGTTGCAAATTCCTATCTCTTCGCATTGTCACTTGTGTAGTTCAAAGTGGAATGTGGATGTGAATCCATCATGGTCTCTTTATACTTAGAAATATTAATATTAACTAAATTGCAATAAAATTCCAGAGAGTGACCAATCATATTGCACATTTATTTAAACACAAAACCGTTACGTTAATTGCAATCAGGAGTTTTTATTTTATTTATTCCCTTATTCCCTAATCCACCACAATTGGATATTTCCACCCCTGTTATGTTCAATTGATGGGGATAATATTTCATTAATTAGCAGTTAAAGTCAATATTTTCTTTTAATTCATTTGAATATGAGGTGTTTTTTAGTTGTTATAATACCTATCTGACATTATAAAATAATTTTACACTGGTCTAAAAACGTAATTAATGTATTATTAATGTATTTATTAGTAGTTATGTTATAATTATTTATCAGGTGTTTATTAGTGAAATGAACACCAAATTTATATAACTAGATATTCAATTTCCTCAGATTCTGGGCATTCAGAATCCGTCTAAATTTTCCAGAAATGTTAACTAGAAGTGAAGTTATTAATCTTTTCATTTCATCGACGGAGGTACGGCGGAAGGATGGCGGGGGGGGGGGGGGGGGGCGCTGGCCGGTCAGCAGGTTCATTGCCGGCCTCCGAAACGTCCGATTGGTGCGGTCAGCTTTAACTTTAATTAAAAATAATTAAAAAATGGTCTTGCTCATCAAATCTTATGTTAAACTACAGACAGAACTTGTATGTAAAAGAAATTAACTGAATTTTAAACAAACTATGGCGTAAAAGTACATAAAACAGCAGAAAAAATATTTTCGGACTTTTCGGACACTTTTCGTGTGTTTAGGGAATCGGACGTTTAGGGAATCGGACTTTACGGGTTTGGACTTTTCGGTTTTCGGACGTTTCGACCTGATACCATTTAAATGTTGTGCAAATATTTTGGTGATATATGTGGGGAATATTATCTCAAATATTGCTGAAATGTTTTAGGAGTCCGTGTGATGTGTCAAGATGTAATGGCAACCGTTTTTGGGAATTTTGCTTGAAAACATGCATGGCGGGTTTTTTAGGGTCCACACTTTGATACTATGACAACATTAGTCAAATATTGTGGCATGAATGTTACAGTTTGCGGGGATAGCGTATAGGGAGACTGGTGTATTTACGCGTCTGGATACCTTTGGCTGGCTACATACTGTTAGTTTCATTAAAACAGGCTGTCAAATTAGACCTAGACAACGCTAGACAACTTATGCTATATGATGCCACCTGAGCTGGATCTAAAAGTACATACAGCACCATATCAGATAAATTTCATACATTTACCTAATTTTATGTTTTTTTTTGTGTATCCGACCATAAGCTAGGAGTAGACAGAAGCAGCTGGCTTTAGCCAGTTTTAGCTACAGCCAGGAATAGGTTGCTACAGCTGTCTAAAGTCGACCATATTTTATCATGGAGGTATAATACCTCCATGATTTTATGAAACTAACTGTAGATGGCCATGCACAGAAGAGAGACAGGTTGGAAAGATGACATTTAGAATATATCAGTCATTACAAAAACATTTTGAACCACGAAGAAATATATATACAAACTCAGCCGCACCTTCAATAAGCTCCTCAGGTATCGACTTCTGGCTAAATTTGACGAATATGAATGAATGTAATGTTCAGTATTGTATAGATCTAATATGGTATGCATAACAAAAAATATAATTGGTCTGTGATGGATGTTATTGGAATCACACACAATGCATAATCTAATTCTAGGTATATATCTGCCAGTTTTTATCTTCAGTTAAGTATTCCACATCTAAATAGCCAAAATGATGGGTGTGTTTAATTATGTATTTGATATATATATATGGTTGAGTGCCTTTTTCAATTTCGAACATTAACTCTCAGTTTAGGAGCTGAATTAATAAGGCTTTGAGTCCAAGACTGATTTTCTCTATTTGATAAAAAAAAACTTGCCTCACCTCCTTTTTTACAGATATGTATTGGTATTGGAACGCAGTCCTTTCAATTAAATTAATGATATAATAATTAAGGTGTTCATTAATAACAGTTACTTATATAACATTATTTACAGCTATTTCTATATAATTATTACCTAGATGAAAACTAGTTTGATCAAATTTGAGATTTGCGAGAAATAGGAAATAGTGCTGTACGTCAATATTTTTACTTTAATTCTCCTACGTTGGCACCAATGATATATACAACGTACAGTGACTGTAGATTGTTTTTCTGTTTCTGTCCATATTAATACCTCTAACTCTTTGTGAAGTTTGAATTTTTTTTTTGTTAAAATGGAAGGTTTATACGTAAGAAACACAGCCTGGTTTAATTGGTTGAGAGCACTTGTTTAGGCCGAAACCTGACGGTTGTTGGCCTCTCAGGTTTGATCCAATGTCTCGATAGAATGTATGTCTTTTCGGATAGGCCTGCTGGGGAGATTAGACATATTTAAATCAATCAGGAGTTTGTTTAAAACCTCCACCTCTGTTTCTAATTGAGTTTGCATTGAATCGTATAATATTTTGTTCTTTTTGTACTAAGTAAAGTGGCATTCAACTCACGTAAACTCAACGGGTATATAGTACAAAAAACGTGTAGGCCATACTGGTTTATAATGTGTTTTTTTAGGTTAGTGTGTTGTTTATCGTTGAGTGTTTGAAATACCACCTCTTCGTACTTTGGACCTTTCAGTCTGGATGTTAAGTCGCAAATTCCACAGCTAATAGAAATGGTTTCGTGCGGACTTTGGCATGTCATTGTGGTGTAAAATTGTTAGGTTATCCCCATGGGTTGTCCACTCCACTAATTCTGTCATATGACATATGAATTTTGTCAGGTTGAGAGCACTTGTGTCAGGTAGGTAAATTTGCAGGAGTGCATTGACCTGTTTGATAGTTAAGGAGGTTGAACCAGATAAGTAGGAGCTTGATTGAGTCTGAAATGAAATTAACCCGTGTACACTACGACTGTACGTGGTTTGTGAAATGGCTGTAGTCCTACTTAAGACTCTTTAAGTACTGTAAGAATAGTCTAATTGCTGGAACCACAAATCTCAACATTTACCTGGAGTGCTCTGCATGCAAAGGTCGTCTGTTCATCCCTCCTCCCTTCAAGAGTCTGGGGAGTATGACAAAAAAGATGAAGTTTACAATGCCTCACAAATTGCCTACCATTGATATTCTGGGGTGATTTTACACAGGCATGTTACGTGATGGGAATTAACAAGCTTAATAAGGAGGACGGATAGAATTATTATTTAAATTAAGAGCAAAAAGGCCATTGACCTGAAACCGTCACTTCTGAAATTCTATTCCTATTGCAGTGCCTGAAAAACAAGAAGAAAAAAAAGCAGTTCAAGGAATCCTTCTCTGTTCAGGCGTGGTGTCACTCAAACCAAAATAATTAATTGCAGTCAAGTGTATTTTACACATTTCAGTGGTAGCTGTTACTTTGCAGTCTCACTGCCATCCTGTTGCGCCGTCAGGTATATGTATCGTGGCGCCCTCTCTTGATGGCCAGTCAGCACGCGCGCTCCACGTGCAGACACGCATCTCACACTAGCGACTTCCTTGCATTCAAGAACGTTCGCTGAGCAGACGACGCAGCTAATAATCTTTACGAATGTTTGCATGGGATATCTTTGCACAAACTGTAAGCTAAACAAAACTCGTAATAAGGAGTCATATAAGATAAGGTAAGTGGCAAATAGTTTGGTATAATTAATTACGTTTTTCTGGGATTATTACGTTATGTATCTCTGATTCGTGAGACTGCGAAACATATAAGAATAGCTTTGTTAGTTTTTTTTTTTTTTTTCGAATCTTTTAACTGGGCAATGGTTTTTATTGTACAGCACGTAATGCGAATTTTGGAAGCCACAGTTCTCCCGAATATCCTTAACTCAAGTTGAAAAAGATTGGGCAATAATAATTCCTTTAACGCACATTGACAGTATGTGCAGTAACCTTCATTTTAATTTAAGAATTTTGGTCAGTGCTAATTTCATACTGGCGTTTATTTCAAAACACGCTGAAACTTTTGCAGTCATCGAGGGCCAATTTTAATTTTAAAAAAATCCACGTGCTTCAGTAAAGCCCTGACCAGGTAGTGAAGAAAATAGCAACAAGACAGGCTGAACTGTTGGTGCACGGTATGAGTTGTTATGCAGAGTTACGCAATGTTGCCTCATGACGAATTTATAAATTAGGATTACATAAACGGCATTGTTGTACTGTAATGCAGTTTATCCTATAAACTTAATTTCTATTTAAGGTAAAAACAAGTGCTACATAGAGCTGTTAACACGACTTTCGGTAGGCCTATGTTATAAAGATATTTTCTTCCATTGGTAGTCATGGGTAGGAGTAATTTCGATTTGCCATATGCAGTAGATGACCTCGCATCTAACCAGGCTGGTTGGCTAAACATATGAAGGACCTCATGTTTCAGGCTGTTGTGCGAGTCAATATAAGGACCTTCGGTAGTTTACGTAGCCGTCAGCCGAGGCGCTGAGCACACACCACCGAGGAACAAACGACCGTCCAAGGATGTCATGAATTTCGTCACAGCATTCCCCCGTCGGCTACTGGCCGTTGAATACATTTAATTTAGGGTGAAAAAAAAAACTGCCGGGAGGTCTTTGATAGTTGAGCACAGACTCAGGTCCCCAAGGGATTTATACCAGCGCTATTCAATGAAGGTGAAGGGGAGAGCGATTAATTCTCTTTGAAACAGAAATCCCAAGAATCCTCGGATAAAATGATGTCCTTCCGAAGTCATACGTCAGACACTACTGCCCCTTTGGAATCGACGTCAATCAGACCCTCGTGACGTCACTTTTAATCTCCGGAAGTTCAATCAGCGGAAGTAGAAATGTACGAGGACGATCCCTCGTCGATTGCAGAGGAAGCCTGGTCGTACCAAACTGACCTTCATATCGAGTTGGACACCATGACCTTGACCCAACGACCTACCCCAGTCATGGGTTCCGACCTTGTACAGGGCATAATGAACTTGACGCTGAACAGCACCTTACTCCCTGCCCCCACAGCTAATCGCATGTCCACGATCAAAACATCAGTGCTGAGCACTTTGTTTGTCATTTCTTTATTGGGCAACACGGCTACCTTAATCCAAATGTACCGCATGAGAAGGAGGCGGTCTACCATCAACACTCTGATCCTGCACCTGGCAACAGCTGACTTGATCGTCACCTTCTTCTGTTTCTTGGCTGATGGGGTCTGGGTTTCCACTGTCCAGTGGGTTGCAGGCAACATTATGTGCAAATTGGTCAAGTTCCTACAAGTCTTTGGACTCTACCTTTCTACTTACATCGTGGTAATCATTGCTATTGACCGGGCCTATGCCATCCTGGACCCCATGAGCAGAAACAAGGCTCCCCGGAGAGTACGAGTTATGGTCATCACTGCCTGGGTCCTCAGTGCAGTCTTCAGTGCTCCCCAGGTTAGTTTTTTTCTATTAATTTATCTTTTCTTTTTTTTCTATGAATTTAACTGTAGGATTTCTTCAAGAGTTTCATATCTAATCTGAGAGCATGGTTGTGCTCACTTTCTATCACCTGGGCCTACTACGTCTGAAGATCGTCTTTGAACCTCGTCCTTTCATACACACTACGTGTATACTTTGGGCTTCATGGCACCTTTTGTGTTTGTCCCACCTTTGATGTAACTTATTATATATAGAACAGTGTGAGGCTAGAAATGTCCACGAGAGGAGAATACAGCTTCTGGTAAAGCACACGTCAATAATGCATGATAACAGTTTCTTTGAAAAGACCATCTTCATTGGGGAAATTAGATAGATGACTTTTAAGGAACATACATTTTACTATATTGTGCAATGTAAGTCTTCTATAAAGCCTGTAGTTTAGGACATATTATCATTATGTTAATCTCTATATTGTGCAATGTAAGACTTCATCAGTATGTTAATCCCTGTTAAGATTTTATGACAAACATACACCGAATCACTAATGTGCGCTAATTAAATGAAACGAAAACAAATTGTCACAGACCAATTTATCTCATACTTGCTTGCAAAGCATCAACTGGAGAAATTCGTTGTCCCATCTGGCACTCTATATATGCAGAGTACTGGCGGTCGATGTTTGTGTGTGTGGTTCCAAGCGTTCATTTGTAGCTACCCAGAAGCCGTGTTCTGACCAAACAGGACAGTCTTGATTAAGCTGGGGAATCCGTTCTGTCTCGTTTGCACATGAATAGCCTGCTAGGGATCCCGGAGACATATAACGTGAGCTGATCAAGATGAATGTGCACTTGCTTTAGATGTGCCGGTGTTTCAATGTCGAGTTGGAATGCCAGTGGTTCAGAACAATACAGAAAGAGGACCCGTGGCTACCGAATTCTAAAATAGATACACTTCCTTCTATTTTTAATTAGGTGCAGAAGCTTTTAGGAGTGCTTGGTATCACCTTTTATTATATGGTGAGTGGCGTTTATCAGCTTCCTGGGGTCTTTTCAACTTTGCCTTTAATCTGATTTAGTTTGATGAATTCCTTTGAAGTGACTTTTTACACTGCCGGCCTCTGTCTGAAAGATCTCTGCTGTCCAAGGTCCAGTGTCATCCTTTTCCGGTTGATAGATTTTGTTTTTCAATATCCTAGATTGTGGTCCAGCAGCTTGTAGTGCAGTCATGTTGTGTCCATTTGGTAGATAATACTAGATACAGCGTATATATAAATAAATAAAAAAAAAAATTTGTGTTGACGACCAAAATTCTTTCCAGTGTAGCAGAATAAGTTCGATCCACATTGTCTGGGAAATATGGTATAAAACTATATTTTTCGTGCATTGATTAGCTCAAGTGAATTAACTTTCTTGAATTGTATGGACCATCATGATAAAGAAGTGTCAGAATTTAAAAAACATAGCGCAGTGTACGCAGCACACCCTCAGCTAACGAACGGAAACAGCATCAGATTAAGAATCTTAGTGTGGTATTAGGAAAAATTTATATTAGCATAATTAAAACTTAAGTGCTTTATTGTCCGAGCTCTGCTCTGGAAAAGGAAAAAAAAAGTTTTTTTTTCTTCCTTTTACTTTAATTTCATAAGAACATAGAACATTCTTTCACTGGGGGGCAAAATATGGGTTGGCAGAGTTCAGCAGGGAGCCTTAAACCCTTTTCCAATCTTATTTTAATGCGAGCTTAAGGCAGGTCTCGTTGCATTTCCTAATTAAGAAATTTAGCTCCAGAAAAGATAAGATAAAATTAATCTATTTATGTGCTCCATATAGTAATTTATCTCAGAGGAGGTGACATTTGCCTTCTCCGCAATAATGAGTTTTATTTTATGCTAGAAAACAAATATGTGCGAAAGGATAAGAGAACGAGCCTACATTGTGAGCCACATATATGGTTGCTGCTAAAAAGGCTTAAATCAGAGAACTACAACGCATCACAAAGCTGGATCAATTTACTTTTGCGTGGCTGTTCCTGGTTCAATTCCAAGGCTTATAAGTAATATAGCAGTTTTAGAGAGAGCTTGGACAGTTGCATCCTCAGAACGACTTTTCAAACTGATTGAAACATTTGATAAGAACGATATAATCACCCCATCATGTGGGCAATAAACTTGTTTTCACCTCTTTTGACCAAAAGTTTACCCCTTTTCTGTACAGTTGTAATGCTATTTCGCTATCTTCTCCCCTAATGGCCTGTATAGCACAGACAAGTATTTCATGACAGGGTCAATTACTTTACAATCTTTCTGATCTGTCTCTTTAACCCCTGAACTGTCCATGTTCGCTCTAAAACTGTATTTGTCGTATTTTTAGTGCTCTCTTCTTTATCTGTGTGGCTATCAGATGGACGGTGGGCAGTTGATGAGTCTGCCCATCAGCATCTCTCCTCCTCCTTGCGCGGCTGGCTCCTGGGAGACCATTGCCTTCTCTTTACGCTTGGCATCATCTGAGCAGATTGGCGCCTCTCATCTGCTTCCTGGACCCAATCCTCAAGTAATTGAAAGATAACTGCCAGACCATATAGACGGCCCTATTGTACTGCCTCCTGAGAATACACTGAGCCATGTTGTGAGTAAGCGGTTCTGACTTATGTGGGTCCTTTGGGGCAGTTTCAGGGTGGGAAGTTGAGTTGGATCGTAGCCCCTGCATGGCATTCATGTATACGGGCGGCAATTAACAGTTTTGTAGTTTTCTATTTATAATCAGTTTTAATGTTAATATAGGGTAAGTATTGTTTGTCGTCATACTACCTAATAGTACATATTCTCTTAGCCCGAGAAACTCTGACTGACCACATGCCGCTGTCGGCTCTTATTCATATTGTGACGTTTATAGTGAGCCGCCATTGGCTAGCGCTCACAAAATAACAGATAGTAAATAAGAGCTAAGCGAACATCAGATTTCTCGGGCTAATATTCTCTAGGCTTCCTTCACTTTACCAGTTCATAAACTTATGATTAGAGTTAGTGTACCTTATTCCGTAAGGGCTTAATAAAGTGAGAACCTGCAATCTTAATCGACATTGCTTAAAATGTAATCTTGCACTGTCAGTGCTACATACCAAAATATATATTATTGTTCATTTATTATCCTTTGCCACCAATTGTTTATTGGTTAAGGGTAATCACGGAATTAGGACTATCACGGAATTATATACTCTTACTATAAAACAGACATGTCGATTTGTTTTTCTTATATTTATCCCAATAAGTGATATCAGTTTTTATACATGTAATTTCTCGGTTAATACAGAGTATTTTGTAGACTTGTTTATAAACACAAAAGGTCTAAGTGCTCTTTGTGAGTCAAATCCTCTTTCTTGTTTATCACAATAGAGATTAAAGTTAAGCCTCGATTCAGCTTTTCTATGATGTATTGCCTTTTTCATAATGTCTAGATTTTTATTTTTACTAATCCATAGATGTAAATCAATGCCATATTCCAGGTCCTTGTGGGAGAAATTTACGGTTTTAATGAAGCAGATAATGTGGCATTATTTACCTAAGTGATTGACTTTAAAAGCAGTGCTTTAAAACAATCTATCATCATGTTACTAAAAGCAGCTGCAGAGAATGGTGGACGAATTTTATCTTAGCAGCGAAAGAAGAATTTCTCGTGTTCCAAGGTGATAACACACGCACATAGAGAGCTATGGATGGAAGAAATGAGCAGAAATGACTGGAAAAGGGGAAAATGGAAAAATCAACAGCATTATGTACATTATGTGCTGACTGCAGTGTCTTTGAAGAGGCCCAGCGATTGTGCTTGCTACTGGATCAGACCCAACATAGCAATAAATCGTTTTTTTTTGGTGGGGGGGGGGGGGGGGGTTGCTGTTGAATGCTTCCGAATGAAAGATGTTCTGGATCGCTGAAGGGAATGGACTCAAGACGAATTTATTTGCCTTCATACAATAATAAGTTGAAATAATCAATATACTCTATTTACAGTGTATAAGAGGCCAGGAGGAACACTCTAAGACACATTAATAGCATCGCTATCAAGTGCCCTCCTGGTTTTTTGAGAGATCCAAGCAAATCATTATTAGTGAATGACAATGGCATATTTTTTCATTACATAAATGAAGGTATTTGGAAGGATGTCGTCTCTTGTTTATAGAAATCAAGCATGTTTGGAAGAAGGAGATCACTTAGCCCATGCTATCTTTTTGATGACATTCAC
Organism: Alitta virens; assembly: GCA_932294295.1. Taxonomy (NCBI): domain Eukaryota; kingdom Metazoa; phylum Annelida; class Polychaeta; order Phyllodocida; family Nereididae; genus Alitta; species Alitta virens. The sequence continues at coordinate 10,419,165 of OW028577.1, read as the reverse complement.
ATGTTATATCCAACTTAGCATTTTAATACGGCCATATCATTTGGATGACAATCTCATGCTGCACTATGACTGAGCATTTTTAAGTGGCCATTTATGGGTAGTCAGTAGTCTCCCATGAATGGATGATGTTAATGCGAACATGATGATGTTTCCATATTGTTAAAGTTGTCACGTGGAGGTTGAAAGTGCTCCCTAACCTTATTAAGGGGCGTTCACACTATCCTAGTTTGATAGTGTGAACGCCCCTTTATTAGAGGTTCAGCAGTGGGGCACCCTGAATATGAGTGATTGATTGATTTAGTATTTCCAACATACAAAGTACATTTTTTACAATAATAGAAAACATATACATATATTTATACTCAGGGGACATAGGTCCCATGCATGTAACATATATGATTCAAACACATTTTATACGCTCTAAAGGTATTATATAGTATAAATTCTTCATGACATATTATGAACGAATTTGCTTAGTCTACCAATGTTTCATTATAATTGTCTATACAGTATACACAACACAAAGCTAAAAATCAATGATCCTGCAATTCTGGACTTTACCTAATCGAATTGTCAGTATGGCTGTGTTCTGATGAGAGAGTGGGATTCCTTTCCAAACTTTCAGAAAGATTGATTCAATAGGGAGCGAGACAGACATAAACAAGATATAACAAACATGCGAGCAGTACAAGGACCGGTAAATATTGAGACATAAAATATACACTTAGTAACAAAATATTTCCATGTCATTGAATCAAAATATTGATGTGTGCCAGCAAACAGTATCTCCGTGCTGGTGAATGAACTCTCCTGGAAATGTATATTTGTTTCAGTTGGGGCAGTTTCATGGCACCATTGAAGTGAATGTGTTTATGTCAATTGATGAGGATCGTGATCGAGGATTTATTGTATTAAACATGTTGACCTGATAAAAGAGCCAGCTGATATGCTTGACTAGTTCAAAAGATCTCTTACTGTTGATCCTTACCTCACTTGGTGTAGGTAGATAGATATGGAAAGTACAACCCTCTAAGGCAAGTTCTTGCCGCTAGCGAGGATTGATTGATGAGGTGAGAGAGAGGAGGCGTCCACCCATGTTACATATTTACCCCATGGATGGGATCTTTTCCTTGCCTCAGCATAGACACTGATCGAACCCGGGACCTTCAGCAGAGCTGCCCAATGTGGAATTGGTAGATGCCTAAATCATTAGGCTACCTAGCTTCTATTATAGACTCAATATAGAGACACTTACATGCAGCTATAATGCATTCAAATAATCAGAACAGGAGGTGTTGACGTGTAAATGCACCAAGGAAAATAAGAATGAAAAGGTAAAAAAAAAAGACCATCTACTTTACCGCCCAAACATGTACGTCTCAGAACTTAGTCAATTGATTGGTTTTTGAGGTCAATGTAAGCATTTGAAATGTTATATTCTGATGAAATTCGTATTATGTTTCTTCTGTATTTGTGACTTTCTAAAATGATGGTAAATATTATTGGCAAGTGATATAGGAAATATTTTAGGGCTTCCACTTTGCATTGCATAAATGGGATTCTCTAAATCCAGTACAGTATCCATGTGTCATGTATAAGTGGCCTATAGTTAACATGATCCATGTACCATGCACCTTACATCCATTGTATTTTATGTTGATGCTTAAAGCTTTGACTGCCGATTCAATCGAAGGCATAGCAGGGTTTGAATTCATGTCTTGTCTTGCAGGAGTTTAGCAGACCATGGGTGCAATGGGTAATTTGACATCAGGCATTATGTGATGGTGCTGCTGGCGTGAGACTGAGCCCCTGTCAACCCTCATAGGGACAAATGCATGAAAACATTGAGTACTTTGACTTTATGAGAGAAGTAGGGCATTGTTGTTATTTTAGAAGAGGAGTTGGGTCTATACTTGGCAAGTAGTTTTCACAGTTCTAGCTTATTCTGACACTAAAAGGTGAGACCTTGTGAAGATTATACGCAGGTAGAAGCTCTATCAAAACAAGCTGGTACCTTGCATACAGTTTATACAAGGCCAGAGCACTCTAGCTTGTTTGACACCTGTTGTTTGCGCACATGTGTTCTGACATTGATTCCCCGTGATCACCACGTGGATTTGGAAACCTAACATGTGTTCACCATGATAACACTAAGCATGGTTTGGTCTTCCTTCTGGTCATAACATGTCTTGACCATACTTACAATAGATTCCATAGTCTTGGAAACTAAACTTTTTTCTATATACTACATGGCCAAATGTGCCACGTGCATTTTCCATGATAAGGATAAACGCATGGAAAACGCAGTGGCACATTTGGTCATGTATCACTACATTGTATATTTTATTGCTATGTAATATTTATCGGAAAGGCAAATACACCAGATGGAGTAAGCCTATCAGTATTTTTCATTTAATGTAATAATATTTATTTATCAAATCGTGCAATCGTTATCTGGTAATAAATTCTTAAGTCTTGACTTCAGAGGACAGCATGTGAATCCAGGACACCCATTGGAGGACCTTAATGGAGGTCCTTGATTCACATGACATCCTCACATTACTTCTCTGGTGTTTTTATGAGATCTGCTGCAAAATAGCGTCTGTGAAGTAAATTAATTCTAAAAAATTATCATTTCGTTGTCCTTAATTATAGATAACTAAAAAAACCCTACCTTGTTCGACTGTTACCTTTCATCTATCTGCATTTGACGTGAATGATTGATTTTATTTTGAGTTTTCCCCTTGGAAGTTGCATATTCATGTACTGTAGAAGATTGTAATTATACCAGATTGACAGACAACCATCTGACTGTTGTGCATTTATACCACAAGAAATGCTTGTATCCCCATAGGGCCGTACATTTTGATATAATGTGATTATTATATCTATTTCAGTCGTTTACTACTGTTTAAGGTTATGTGACATTTAATATTTATGATTACCTGGATGTTAGATGGCCAAATGTGTCCCTTTCCATGAGAAGGATATACGCATGGAAAACGCATAATTAAAATGCATGGAAAACGCACGTAGCACAATTTGACATATATGCGAAAACCTTATTTGATGTCATATTCGATTACTCTAAGCTTAACTCAAAAATCTTTCTTTATCAAATTTCGCACCTCAGCCTTCAGGTTTTAGACACTATATTTTCCACGTACAAAGTATAAGAAGTTTGGTCATACCTTAGATCAATTGTCTGGTCTGTTACTGCTTAACTTTTAATTAAAACTGTTTCAATCCAGCTCAGAATGATATTAACTAATAATGAATAAACTCTGTCTGGCATTTGTCTCAGAAAGGATTTCTATTCACTGCCAAATCTCAGACACATGCAATGACAGCTTGCCTGTCCAGCCTCACCGTAGAAGCAAATTTGGTGCTGGTGCCTCCTTGATCAGTCATAGCCCCTCTTTACTCTGGAACAGTAAGTATCATACACCAAAATGATCCCAAGAATGTCAGCTGTCTAGAACAAAATTTGATGAGAAACCAATGGCAACTGTTTCCATAGCAACCACCTATTGAAAAATAACAATACAATTTTAAATTCTTATGGCCAGTTCCAGACAGATGACATTCTTGGATCATTTTGGTGTATGAGACTTGCTGTTCCACTGCCTGACAGGGTTAACCCTAAAATGACCCTCCTGCTCCTCCACTAAAAAGGTTAGCAATGAATAAATGCTTATCCATATTGCAGAGTACTTTTGAAGATATGGATTGTTAATTTAAGACTGCATGTCCTGGTTGCCCAGTATTTTAGCCTGTGTGTAGTACATAGCTTGATGCCCACCAGTCGTTATTGGTTCCAATTGCACCTGTCACATGGGTAATTGAGGTGATGGTGAATGGGATCCCACTGGGACCTTGCAACCTACAACCAGTTGGGAAAAAGTACACTCATCAGCCCAAATAGGAAACTCAGCATAGCGTAGCAGACAGCAGTCCTGCCTTATGTCTCATTTTGCAACTGAAGGTATGAGAAAACTGGCTGTTGGTTTTCTCGCTAAAGACAAACAGTTCTTCTTACGCCCACAGGTGTTTGCCATCATAACAGCACTTAGCAAGTTAGCTTACTTACAGGTACTTACAGGTCCTATTCTGGATGCAGGCTAAGGAGCCTCTCTTGCCAGCTCTGGGGTGTTGGATTGCACGCGTGCCCAGTAGTTTGCCTGAATTGATGTTGATAATTCTGAATCGATGTCTTTTTTTAGCAGGTAGATCTTTAGATAGTGAAGCCGTAGTATGACGTAACAGTTATGCAACAGCATAGTAGGCGGGTTCTACGGGTGACTCGGCGAGTTCTACGGGTGACTCGGCAGGTACGGCCAATTAGTTGACTCGACGGCTCCCAGGAGTAACTCGCCGAGTTGTAGGAGTGACTCCCAGGGTTGTAAGATAGACTCGGCGAGTCTCTCGTAGAACCCGGCGAGTCACTCGACGAATGATATTTTGTACATGCAGCAGCGGAGGGGGTTGTATATACTTTGAAAGGCTGCTGCTCCCCTAATATTAAGCCCCGGTCTCACATAGCCGGTTTTCCTGTAGTGAACCCGTAGTATTATATAATGGTTATGCAACGCACTTCCCGGCTCCAATCCGACGGCTACCCGCCAATACCCGGCGATACCCGTCGAGTGACTCCTGGGACTCGTGGCCAAGCCGGGAAACTTGGGCCCGGTAGCCGGGAGCATGGCTCACTCCATGGTCATCCAAAAAGTCCAGATGTCGGCAGATTACCCGTGGAAGCCGGCGGATTACCCGTGGAACCCGCCAAGTGACCCGTAGAACCCACCGAGTCACCCTTAGAACCCGCCGAGTAACCCGTAGAACCCGCCGAGTCACCCGTAGAACCCTTTTTGCCGCCAGAATGTCGCCAACCCGGCGAAAAAAAGCTGTTGCATAACCGTTATGTAATACTACAGGTTCACTACGGCAATACCGGCTATGTGAGACCGGGGCTTTAGTCCGATTTTCGTCAAATAAGACTGAATTGTAGTATAGTTCATACTGATTCCATACGTGTTTTCGGATCGAAAATGGACCAAATATTAAGCGAGATATTCTACATTATATAATAAGCATATAAATCTATCTGTCTATCTACATATCTACATATCTATCTATTTATCTACATTAAAGAACAGCGATTAATGTTGGGGGCGTTTTTGACAAGAATATTCTTGTTTTTGCCCAGTATACCTTATTGTGAATCAATGGTACTCATTTTAAAGGATATTTTGCACAGAATTAAAATATCATCACCAGATGTATGGGTTACATGATGTGACAATAAGCAACCGCTTTTGACACTGTGCCATACGCCCACCTCATACGAGAACTCTATCAATACCAGATCCCCGCTATCAACATTAATTAGATCATGGCCTTCCTCTCCAACAGACACCAAAGGGCTGCCTGAACGGTACATCATCAAACTGGGCTGGAAGTTCTCAGCGGAATTCCGCAAGGTTCAGTTCTCGGACCCAATCCTGTTCATCATTTATAATTTAGGGGTTGGGGATAATTCTAATTCAACTGGGTTAACCCCAGAAATGGGCTGTTTGGGTCGCTGAACAAGGAAAAAATTGTCATTATGATATCAATTAAGTGCTATCCCCCTGTACATAGGCCTTGAAGTTTCTTGGTAATTACCCGCAACGTAAATACCGGCTTCATAAAGTACACAATATCCACAGAGTGGCCAGCATCTAGCAGTTCTGTCCATTTTTCCAACACAGCTGTAGAGCTGTAGATTTTCGAGCTAGGAATCCGAATTGTCTATATGTAAATACACCATTTGTTGACCCTGATAGTAAGGTTTCAAACATTTTGGTGATGACCTTTGTTTTAGCTGACTGGTCTGTAATTACTGGCAAATATTTTGGGTTCATTTTTGTGGTTGCAATGACATTTGCTTGTTTCCAGTCCTGTGGCATGGTTTTAGAATTCATAGAATTTTAGAAGATAATTTCCAGAGGTTTTGCTATGATATCTGTAGTCTTGTAGACGATGCCTGGATGGATATTATCTGGGCCAGGTTATATTTGGAAGTTTAAGTCTTCTTGAGAATCTTCAGGATGGAGAAACTCGATATGTCTGGTTCAAGATTAAAAGCTTGGTCTTGGATTGGGTTAGCCCTAGGTGGTAGAGAATCTTATTGGTATATACAGAAGCGAACTAGTCTGCTAGGATTTGGGTCTTTTCCTAGTCACTGGAGGATAGATCAGAATTCATATTGATCACAAAACAAGAAAAAGATAAAGTAGAAAACCTGACTTTGGCATACATACCTATGAACCAGAAATAGTCTAGACTATCAAAATTACAGCCGGGCTCGCAATCAAGTAAGAAGACTAACAAGAAAATGTAAAAATTATTTGGAGAAGTCTGTGAGCATTAGAATTTAGGACCATGTCAAATAACAGCATGGAATGGTCACTTTTCCCTAGTGGAGAGTAAATGTAAATAGTTTCACCAATGTATCTTCGTTTGTGAATACCAGGTGTAGAATTGAGGGGGTTTTTATTTTCTCTGCCTCTTGCTGTTTGGCAACGTGCTTGGTCCAGTAGGTATCCTTGACTGTTGCAAGGAATTTAAATTCCTTTTCATTAAAGTTACAATACGACAAGCACATTAATCAATGCAAACAAAACTAATTTCTATGCAATTTCACTGTTAGACATTCAATGCCATAAGCCAGCCGATATAGGCTATTAGGTAAATTTATTTGTATTTAAGTCCAACTGGTAAACTAGCAAAATAATTGCCATCAAGCTCAGGGCATTTCCTAATGTTCCCAGCTGCATTCTGATTGGATTTTTGCAAACCACATAGCTGCCTCTTGAGATGAGAAGCCAGTTAAGGCAGTTCGGAACCTTGGTATTAGTTTAAGTATACTATAAATACATATATATTTGTCTGGGTATCGCTTCCCTTTCACCTTTTGCCAGAATTAAGTGATTTGTGCTAATTGGTTATTGTTGTTTTTGTACTTTAGAGGGTGACTCGAGAGAAGCGATGGCTTGTCCGTCTTAGAGAGTCCCTCCTCACTTGTAACATAATTTGTACAAGTATAAACGATCTGAATCTGAAGTACAAGTGCTGTCCTCACTGAGCAATGTCATGTATGTTGGCAAACGCATGTGTTACACCCGCCATTGGAGTTCAAGTTAGAAAGCATCGAAGGCTGTTAATGGTTCTGTATTAGGTGTCAGTAGCTGCCCTCAAAATTGCCCTTCTCGGGTGGTGACTCTGGTGAGAGGGGCAAGTCTCTGTACATCACTGTCTGTTAGATTGGTCTCCTATTATTCCCCAATTGCCGTCTGAGTGTCACATTCTCTAGTTAAATTGTGCCACCAGGTCTCACTTCCATTAAATGTAGACAGATCTTTCATTACTTCTTTGCCTGTCTGGCTGCAAACCAGCCATTGTGGTTTAGCTGTCAGTTGATTCACCTTTTGTAGACTTGGCCATGTCTTGGATAAAAGTGAAAGTGCTTTTCAATGCAAGGTCAGAGAGAGCCATTGGGTCTGGCTGCAGTTTATATTGACTCAATTAATTCCAAAACCAATATGGTTGAATTCAGATTTTGTATGTCAAACTTACCATGAACTTACTATGTAATTATTATGTGTCTATTCAAAAACTGTATTGCACATTTTGAAAACCTGTGTTACGTTTGAGCAGCTGAACATGCACGGCCATTGCTTTTGTAAATTGACAACTGTAATGGCGACTGTCTCATTGCCTGACAACTCTCCACCAATCAGATGAGAAATGTGCCCGATTTGCCCAGGGGCAGTGGAGGCGGAGAATGTGACTTATACTGCTCCCCTGTGTTTTTAGGATCCTTCATAAAATTTATGGATTCATAAAAGCGTCGATTCATTCGTGTCCGTTGGCATACCAAACTGTCTAGCCACTACACTCAATGTAAGTGACTAAGTTTAGGAAAGTAGCACAATCTGTAGTGCTCTTCAGTTACAAAAGGTAATCAACTCAAGATTGATAATCTTACTCTCCGTCAGTAACTGTAACCGTTCCCATCCAGACTTGCAGATGCCTCAACCTACGTGTGAATGATGGCTGATGGTGTATCGGTGTTCATCCAATCTAAAAGACCAAGGCAAAGTGTAACATCCTATTAAGCATGGGGATATAGTTTTTCTTGGTGAATATGGGTGATGATACCGTGCATCAACTGCACCAAAAATCTTTTGTGATCGTAACGTTAATGATGAAGCTGTAAGAGACCTACAGCAGCCACCGAAGTCTCTGTGATGCGGACGAAAGCTCCCGTGCTTCAGCTGAACCAACATTGTATACTTTTCATTTCTCCATTAATGGAGTCCACAAACAACATTTATCAGAATTTCGAACGAGCTAACAAAGAATTACAATGTATTATATTCATTGTATTTTATAACATAAATCTCGTAAGTTGAACTATATACGCTGTCAGCTAGAAATAATGACTGGAAATCATCTCAAAAAGAGAATTTAAACTATAAAAGCAGTGGCAACGATGATTAGTTCCCTATTGCCAAAACCTGTGGACCGCAGTCTAAGTTTATGCCACAATGTCACTGAGGGTGACCTTGCTTCATAGGCCTAAAGTTCTATGTTTTATATCTGAAGCTAGACCGAATCATTGCTGACATTTTGCAGGTATGCCAAATAGGCATCATGAGTCAGTTTGTTGAAGGTGTCTCACTGGTCAGTATAGATCTCAGAAATACAGATAGTTCCATTAAAAACGGCCCATCAAATTGAGCCTAGCCAAAGCTGTCATTGATGGCTACTCAAAACCGGATCTAAAATTACATATTTATGATATATTACATTAATTTATTACACTTTCCAATGTTTACACTTTTCTGGTGATAAGTGTAAGCCAACTATTAGCTATATATGTGGACAGAAGCAGCTGGCTTTAGCATATTTAGATAACAGTGCCGTCTAGAGCCAACAGTTTTTTATGAAACTAACTGTAGGTGCCGCTGCATGTGATGCTTCCAAACAATGAAGTATTTAAGCGCATGTCATCATTCAGCTAAATGCTTAACTGTTATTTTCTCATGTGTCACGTTGTGCGATTTTTGGCTGGTTTTCTTAAAAAATAAAAAAGGGGACTTTTTTTCAAATGTTCTAAATCAAACAGTGTGAGTGAAGTCCACCCACTGATGCAATGACTGGCTGCGCGACTGGCCTGGCAGACTGCCCAAGTAACTGAGTTTCCCTTGGTGACCAGTGGGTGTCCCTGAGTGTGCAGCACGCCTCCTGACGCTGGAATAATGCTCAGGAAACAGCATTTGCGGCACGTCCAGCGTTCTCAGAAGCTGCTAGAATTCCCCGGATGGCCTCTGTTGCGTCCATCATTTACGCAGTCAGCCTTGCTCATGGCCTGTCACAGGCATGCCGAATAATAAAGTCATGGAATAAGGCAATCTTTGTGGCAATCTTTTGTGGCGACATCAACCAGACTCTGTGATGTCACTGTAGACTGAGCTAATACCCACCCACTCGCAAATGATATCGTGGCAGAAGCCATACCAAATGGGTTTATCGCCTATCTCAGATATATATATATCTGTTTACCATATTCAAACCCAAGCCATTAGAAGACAATAACAGATGACATTTAAATAACAGATGGCATTTTTATGTTATTTCTCTTATCGGCCTTTCAGATTTCTGTAATCGCTCAAAACTTCACTCGAGCAATCAGGTGCACTAAGATCTTTGGGTTTTACATTAGAACAGTTGAGTGATTCCATCTGAATGCCTAACATGTCTGTGGTTGAAATTGTTTGCGGTGTTTCAACATTACTGAGTTAAATATCTGTTTAGAGGAAAACCTTCGCTCTTTCAGCCAACAGTCCCATTTCCATTTTAACTAATGGTGATGTTCGTGGATTGATTTCTGAGTTGATGTTCACTTAATTTGCTTTAAAATTTTGACGTAATGGGTTAATGAATTTCAAATCATCTCTATGTGGATTGAGAGCCAGTCTACATCATTAAAAAAAGGATATTGATAGAATTCTTACAAGGTCCTGAACAGAACTGCCTTTGTGATGATATATTTCGAACAGACTATAATTCTTATCAAAATGCATATTGTGTACATTTGATTGTATTGGGAAAGAATACAGGGTTTCCTGCAAAGGGATTTCAACATTTGGTGGAGAGCGATAAATCTTTGGGTGGGGAAAACGTTTCAAATAAGCCTTTGACAATTTTTCTGTGGTTTGAGAGATGGTGTGTGTCATAACAAATCTGTTAGCAATAATTCTTCTTGTGGAATAGCATATTTTTTTTTTTGGGGGGGGGGGGGGTTGAATTTAGGAGACAAAAGTAGAACTTCAGCATGTCACCCTTCACTACAATACTTTGACACTGCATGTATATATGAAATAACACATGGATTGTTGCTTCAGCTTAACAGCTTTCGTTTTCATCTGTCTATATGCTATCCCCTGTGGCCTGTTTTACATCGCAACAAATTTAGAACTTTCCCTTAAGCAGTGTTTGCATGTAGTGTATGTGTCTATCCAATGACAGATGGGCCACTGGAGTTTTGTCAACTGAACGCCCCATTTATGTGGGTGGTGGCAGAAACTGACAAACTTCAAATCTGCTTGTTTGCATTGATGCTGCGAATCTTTGGTGTGGTCCAACTGATCGTCTGCGTGATGTTGCATTGAAGGCGCCAAATTTTGCAGGTTCCTTCCAATGTTCTTTGCAACACAATTGACTGATATTTCGTCTGGATGTGGAATTTTTGCCTCTATGAAAAGTTTGGAAGAAACTCCTTTGACTTCTGTATTATTCGTTTCCCTGATGTTTTAAAACAATGCTTGCATCATAATTTTTTCCTGAACATAGTGTGGTGATGGCAAAAATTATCAAGATTTATACGATTGTTTGTATTAAACGTAGATGTGCAGTGTACTCAGGAATCCAAGTATACACCGATAGAATTCTTTCCCAAGTGGAAACTATAATTGCATGGAAGCTTTGCTTGAGGCCATTGCCACATTGTGTTCCAAACATCTGTCTCTTATGTAGTATTTTGTACATTGAGGTTAATATCCATACAATGGATACTAAATCTAATGGGATTTTGGAACTAGTTCCCCGATGTGTGCAAATTCTGACACACTCACAGAAAAAGAAACGGAGTTGCAAATGAGGGAAAGCAACAACAATGAAGGTTTGAGTTTGCTACAACAGAGGCCAAATACAGCAAAAAAAAAAAACGCACTTCCTCTGCAAGTGAGTGGGTGTATTTGGACACCGTCAGTCTTCGTGTTATTTCTTTTGTGTACATGTAATCAAATAAGTCGATGCATCAACGTCGCATCATTAACTGATTCAGTTAGTGTTATCATCCTTTATATCTTTGACATAAATCTTCATATGTTCAGACATAAATCACTCTTTATTTATATGATTAGAAGCTTATCGTTCTGTGAGACGGTGTCATTATTTCTGTTAGGTTATAGTCAAAATCTAAAGATTGCATGCAAATGTCAGTTTGCACAAAACAGAGTCACCTCCCGCGCTATCTTTGCTTTCTCTCTCTAAGAATCATGCCACAACTTACATGCAGTAACATGCAATGTCAGTTCTTGGATAAATCAGAGGTCAGTTGTACCACAAATGGATAATCTGAACCACATAAACTTGTTTTCAGGGCGTTTCTGCACTGCATATATAGAATGCATTGTCTAATAACAGAAGGTAGCCTGCATGTGCATGCCTAACTTCGACTTCAGAGATTTTCAGTGTGCCTGTGCAGTAAGATGAACAATTTAAGTATAGCTGATGGCGTAAAATAGATTGGTTGCATTAAAAGTCTCCACTGACACAGCAGCGAATAGCACCACCCGGATGGTTCTCATCTTACCTCCGAAAGCAGCCAGGTAACTGTAAGTGGTAACAAGTTGTCTGCAACAGGCAAGATCACATTATAATGGACTGTCCTTGAAGATGACAATGCAGACTCAGCAAACACTTGCATGTACATATAGCCATACTTCAACTATATTGGCAGCTTGACGTGTTCAATAAGTTTTTGACTCTTCATTCTACATCATTTTGAACCTGCACTGAGACTTCAGAGAAATATATATCGAAAAGTTTGAGTGCACCTGAGCCTTTCTACAGAATGCCACTTTAAGCTCTCTAGAGCCTTTGTTGTATGGAAATATTTAAGTGGACAGGTACTTTTGAGAGTTCATTATAAGTACGTAGTCCATTGGGCCCCTTGTGTACCAGTGTTAGTTTACTGTCATTTTGAGAAGGAACGGTCAGAGACGAAAGCAGTTGACTTTATGAAACTAAATGAATAGGTCTAGTTTACTACAAACCTCAAACAATGCAGTTGTAGGTTTGAGCAATAGTTATATCCCCGAGTAGGAGGTAGTTTACTAACTAATACGAGTCCAATTAGCATTGTGTAAATCCGTTCCCAGGCAAATTCGTTCGAAAAGCGTGGGATTTGGTTTAACGAATTTCGGATTAACGAGGGCCACTGTACCACTCGAGACCCTCCTCAGCCAATCAGAAGGCAGTGCTCAAACAGGCTGATAATGTTTTCTGCTTCAGTGATCACCAGGGAGTGATAACTATGTCAAACACTAAAGGATTTGTGACAACTAAGGCAAACAATCTACAATCTTATTAGTAACAGTTATGTAATTGAAAACATGCAACATTTAACAAGACCACTTTATTAACACCTCGATATAAGACACGATATAAGACCACCTTACTGTTTAGACCACTTCACTGAGACACCTCACTAAAAGCAGAAATTCAATGAAAAATTCTATATAAAATAGTGTAAAACTTCACATGAGTTGTGTTACAGGTAGAAATGCACCAATTTCAATGAAACTGCACATAAATGTTCATTTGACCAAAAGGCAATACCAAGAAAAGGTTAGGTTGGATCTGATAATATTTGCAACTTTGCTGGGCATCAGCCACACCCTACTGGCTATCCAATAATATTATTGTGAATACCATTACTATGAGCCACATTTAGTGGAGCACTATTGCTTCAGATGTGTGATTTTATTGAATCGTTTCTTAAAGTAAGTCTACCAATTACCTTATAATGACAAACAACTAAAAATAAACAATTCTAATAGGGATTACAAGTCTTCTGTTTAAATTCATTTAAGTGTGTCTACTCTCATGGTATTAGTAAGTTATTGCCCTTGGGAGGCTGATTCAGGCTTGTCACACGAGAACGCGTGAGCGCTCGAGTGTGATAAATCAGGAATCAGTCTCCCGTGGGCAATAACTTTTACTTATACCACTCGACACCTCTTCCAGCTAATTACAGGCCAGGATTTAGTTTCAGTAATACCCATATTCATTGTTGTTCAATATATTACCCATGGGAAGATATGAGGCATGCTGTGAGAAACAAACTAGCACTAAAACTTAACCTAACAGTAGATTACTAATAACATTCAAACAAAATGCAGTAATAACTACTGAAAAAGAGAATTCATTGGTACAGCTAAATTCTGAACATAAACAACTTTGATAATAGCAACATTTCAATACAGATATTTTTTCTTCTCTTTATGAAAAAGCAACTGAATGAAGTCAGGCATAATAATTTCCTAAGTTCACAGAAATTTGTGGCTAACTGTATGTTGCAGTGGAGGGGTGATAATTTTTGACAACATGCCTTATAAATGTATGCCCCTCTTAGTACAAAAGCAAAATCATCATGGTGGAATATCAGAAGTCATATACATAAAGTATGTACATGTACATGCACAAAGAGGTGGGGGCCCAGCTCAGTGGTAGTGCTGGGCTTCCAACCACTGGGTCCCGGGTTCAATTCCCAGTCGAGCCTATGTTGGATGGCTGTTTCATCCTTCGTCTCATTGCCATGGTCCCTACCTGCCCATCAGGTGCAGAAATACAGGACGTAATATCTAGGTACAATGTAGGCGTTACTCCTGCAGGTCAACTTCCCCTGCTCCGATTTTATTGTGTTGTCTGTTCTAGATCTAGATTAACATTCGGGTCGAATTTTGATGGCACCTTTATCATATCATCACTTGTGGATTGAGACTGTCTGCTTTGAAATATCACAGGTCAGAAGCTGTCTGTTGCAGAAAGGTCACTATTAAATGATATGTAGTTTCTTCTATAGTGCATGTTTATACCGTTATGCCTTATATAACATATCATATGTTTTCCTCAGGTTAAATTTGTATCGACTGTTAGAAAATTACATCTCATTGCATCAGTTTACATGTCAACCTTCTAGCCGTCTGTTATTATGGCCAAGGTGCGTCTGTTGGTCTTATTTCATCATTTTCTCCCGTGGTAGAAGTGTTATTCTCACATTGCGGTCCATTTGTCTCCCTCTACATATTGGAGGAGTATGCGGTGATGGGCCCCATGCATTTACACTGGTGCTTTCCCAAGAGAGTGTACAGCTGGGCTACACGAAAGCCTTGTGAAACACAAGGTAAAAGAGATGCGCCAGATACCTATATAGGCCTAGATATTTATACTGTACATTACTGTGTAGGGTAATCGATATGCTGGCTCTTGCAAGATTACCATCACTCTCTTATGTTTACGTTAGGCTTCTGAATGCAGCCGTGTTTTGATCTTGCGAGGTGCAGAATCAAAGTCGCCCAGCTGCAGATATATGATGGCGGATTGGCCTCGTATGGTCCTTTAGCTCATGATCACAGGTCACCTTTATCTATGCCTGTATGGGCTCAAAATAATAGCATTGAAGTATGAATCACGCTCTTTATATGACTCACCAGCTTCACTAGATCGTAGATGAGTTTTTAAAAAAGGCCGCTTCTTCTTAGATTTTCGACAGTTCTGTATTCCAAGGCAATTCTCAACTCAAGGCGAAATCTGAAAATGACGTCAGTTATGAAGCTGCATATCATGCATAAACATAATGCTGTATTTGTCATGAAGGACAATCACCTGTTGTTTCTGATGCTGGATTGTGACAAACAATTACAAGAAACGATGGCATTGATTACTCATGCATGCGCATCGCCACCACGAGAAAAGACTCGTGGCAACAATGAGCAAGCAGCAAGTTGTGTAGGTGAAAATGACACGAAGAAGAAAGAGAACGTGATTGAAGCAGAGAATCGCTGTCAAATGGAAAGTGGTGCAGAAAGATGTGAAGCTGAAGATCAATAGGACGGCAAAAGTCACCCTTATGCAGATGTGAATGTGCTCCATAGTATCCCACTTCTAAAATGCCCAAACCTCTGGTTGAACGTCCCTTTGAAGGTAAATTTTGCATTGAATATACCCATATTCTTATGCATGCAGGCTGGAGCATCCTGCCTTTCTACCTTCTAATTATTCTACACCCGAAAAGACCATTTCAAATGGTGCAAATTGTAAGTAACCCATATAGTTTTTGGTTGTCTGCATGAAGAAAGATTCATTATTGCTCTCTTTGTTGACACAGTGTACAGTACTACTCGAAATCATACTCAATAACGGGTGATTTGTGGCATCCCACCGAATCACGTTTTGCCCTGGCATTAGGGTTATTGGTTTCCTATGAGTTCATATTTCTCCCGTTGTGGCATGGGGTAGCCTTAGAGTGGCCCTTGTGCTTTTGGCTATTGGCCCACACATCATGAGTGTGACCCCAGGTCCAGACTATGGACTCCAGAGTGAAAGCAGATTCATTTAATGGTTCACTGGGGTCACCATATGTCCGATAATGCCATCCGTTGACTTGCAGGAATAGCAATGAGGTCAGTACGAAAACTTTTCAGTAACTCGCATGTTAACAAAAAATCACTTGTATTATATTGCTGCCACTGTACACTAGGAATTCAGATTACTTTATGCGCTTTGTCTACAAATAACAATCTCGAGATGCTCCACGTTTCAGTTTTTGACAGTTTTGCCTCATGCAGCAACCAGGAGACATCGACCTAATCAGTTGTAAGTAGGACCTATGTTGACTTCTCAAGACTTTAAAAAAGTTCGAGGTCAGTGGAGGTCATTCTGCTTGTTCAGTGTAGGCAGCTTTTCCATTCTTTGGGAAACAATTAAGTGCAGCTAGTTATTATAAATAATTCATTCAACAACTTTACAGCGTAAATAATTCAGCAGATTAGAT
This sequence comes from Alitta virens, assembly GCA_932294295.1. NCBI lineage: Eukaryota > Metazoa > Annelida > Polychaeta > Phyllodocida > Nereididae > Alitta > Alitta virens. The sequence goes on along the minus strand of OW028577.1, from coordinate 10,402,997 downwards.
TGACAAACTTTGCGAATAGATTAACAATTAAGAATAACATACGTTCAAACAAGATCGATGTAAGTAAGTATAAAATCATATCACAGGTATGCTGACTATACAAACTAGTGTAAAATCTCGCTGAATTAAACTTTGAAATTCTCCTTGACATATCACAGACCTGAGTTCTCTAATCAGACTAATGAGAGCTGTACAGGCAAAAGGTGAAAGGAGTTGTTCAAGGAATGTGTGTACAACTGGTATTACTTTAATGGCTCGTAGGAATGCAGGAGCCATCTAAGGTCAGGTGAGGATGCTTGCAGCATGGTGAATTCGAATTTAAAGAGACCAACTTTCTAACATGTCGAAGATGTAATGACCAGTTTTCGTGAGCTGATTGCCTGTTGATGATTGGAGAGGCGGTGTCGGTGAGGCCATCAGGGCGACGTTATTGCTGGTTGAGAGCTCGTGTTCGCCACCGGAGCTGTGGAGTTAGAACAAATCGCCCCATTTAATGTCCATTAAGTGAACCATGCTGTTAAGAGGAAGGGCCATGGTCTCTGAGGAGAGGAGAGAGAAGGGTTGTGTGTGTTCTTGATGCTTGACCAACCCACCTCACAAGAGCCAAGGAGTGCCTTGCCTCCAGCAACTGTCCCCTTGTGAGACCCCTTTGAGGATTGGCCATTTAGGAGTGGCCACAGGTCAAGCGGCATATCTGCTGCTGATAATTGATCTATTTTCGTCACATACTCCATGGGGGTTCACCCTACGGTAGTGTGGGTGTGGGGTACTTCGATTGGTGGGCTGCTAGGGCAACTGCTTGTGGCTTCAATTAGCCTTTTGCATTGACCTAAAGCACTGTACACGCCTGATTTTCCACACTGAAATTCAGTTAGGAGATACATATTTTGTAAATAATGTTCACAAACTCTATTGGTTAGCAGAGCTTATACATGTTATAAGACTTGAATAATAGTTTAGGATTATGGCGGCACCTTTGTGCTGCTTCCTGTGGGAGGTTTATCTGCTGCTAGGGAGGTTTATCAGGGGCTAGCAGCTGACGGATGGAATGAGCGGATGGAATGAGGTCGTTGAATGCCATTTCTCCCTGCTGCTGGATTTGTAACAGAACCGGTCTGTGTGATGTTTCCCTTTGCAGAATGTCTCTAATCTGTGATTGCCGCCCACTTCATGCAAAGTTAATGTCCAGCCAGTCTTCTTTGCCTCGTGTATTTTCTCTTTGTGGTCGCAGCCGAATGAAGGAGGGCGCAATAGACACACGGTCACATACCCAGCTCTTGAACTGATCTTGGACATCGTTTCATGTCTTTCTACCCAGAAACTCCTCTTGCTGTTTATATACACAACACAGAACCCAATATCCTGTCTGATATTTGACACTCACAATAGACATTGGGCTGGGTGTTTCTTATACATATCCATCTCTTTTACACTGACCCGCAGTTGCTTGCTCACCCCTCAACTGGAACCCACTTCCTGCACACAAGACTGCCATGGAATACAACCGGAGCATGAATAAGTTTCAGCACAACTTGGTATGGAGGGAAATCCATTCCTTTTGAAATGCATAATGAGGAAACTGAACCAAAAATGTGCACCAAATTGGCCTCGTTATAAAAGCGGTTCTTTTAGTTGTTGCATTGGTTTGCATAAGGGCACACGTGCCATGGACAATAAGTTAAAGGATTGTTGCATGTCAGATGTTACCCGTTTCTCTTGTAGGAAAAACATTAATGCAATACATCAAACATTGTACCGCGGGCGACGACAACAGCTGTCTAGTGCAGTGCACACTCTTTTACTCTCAGTAATATGACATCGAAAAAGCTAAAGTGTGCGTCATTGCATGTTGCTGGAATTAATTTATCCTGTGTCAGAATAAATTCAAACCCACGCTTTTGTGTGACCGTGAATTAACTGCATTAATGGAAAGATTTTTCTCTCCTCTACTTCCTAGCTTTCATGCTCATCAGTCAAAGATTCAGGGTGTGACAAACAAGAAGGATTGGATAACATAGCAACTGTTGCTGATGAGGGATTAACGAATGTTCTACTGCGATATTTTATGTCACGAAATATCTTCCTCAAATGAAAAATGATGATTGATTGTGGTATCCTCTGTTGGTTTTAGAAAAAGGCAAAATTTGCTGCATGCATGATTGGTTGAGTGTAGAATCTAACCACGTAGTTGTCAAATATTTGATCGGTTTGTTGACCTAGCTTTACTCTGTCTGTCAGAATCCTTTCAGTGCATTCAAATCATACCAAGGCGATGTTCTAGCAATATTCTGAATGCATAGCAACGATTTAATATATGCTGTCAGGTCTTGTATTATACTAAGCCAGGTGACAACCATATGGGGGGGGGGGACCCCTTTCGGGCTACAAGAATTCGATTCTGTTGAAGGTTGTCCAAGTTCCTGCATAAGGCATACTCCCATGACTTGTCAGGGTGGCACAAGGGCGCCATAGATATATCCATATCGACCGAAACGTCCCTGCCATGTGCAAGCACGCCGTTGTGAGGCAGTTTGTCTGACTAATATCCAACGGTGTTAAACAGAAACCAAGAAGCTGCACTAATTGGTGTAAACAAAATTCGCTCTTATTATTGCTGCATGGTCATCAAAAATTTTTTGTTGCTTGAAATGGAGCAAAATGATCTAGCTGACTCAGTACAATAAGGAATGAATTGCCGTTGACTCAATAGAGGCGTTTCCTATTAGTTCAGCATTGCATCTGGTATATCTATTGACCCTAGAGCAGATGCCAATACTTCTGTCATGTTTGCAGTTCGTGATTCGTACAGATTTGCAACCTTGTGCAAACAAACTGTTTCAGAAGTGATTGGTGTGGGACTGTTTGTCCACACGCCTCTGTGCGATTGTGGTGTTGCAGAGATGACTTGCTGTTTATGTTTTTAGTAAATGTAAGTTTCATCACGCCCAGCGTCTGATTTATTGAGCTGAGATTCTAATCATTTCCGACTGTGTTAGAGACCAGGATGCCTGGCTCATTGATGTGCTGTTGTAGTATGTACTTTATAGACATTGAATTTTCAATGTCTGCTCTTTGCCTTTTTCGACAATATGCCCTCATCCATATTGGTTGCTGTGTGGGTATTATAGAGAGATTTAAATATGTGTTAGTGTGATTGAAAGCCATGTCAAATACCATATCACAGTACCATATTTGGACTTATGCCCCAAATACAATATTTTAAACCTAACAAACGGACTCTTTTACAAGCTGATGTTTAAACAATGCCTTCATCCCTCTCCAAAAATTGCGCAGTCATATATATATCTTACTTTAAAACTGCCTACATGAACTGCCATGATGAAAACTCTTTGTGATTTTGTTGTCTAGAAGTGAAGTCAGATAATCTCTGTAAATATATACATATATACTTCCTATTAATTAATATATATTTAGCTCTATTTTGAAGTAAAATCACTCTGTAAATAGTTATATCGTACACATTATATAAGGAATGTATTTTGTTGAAGTTAATGTGTATTATATATGTAAAATATAACTGTGTTTATGATACAAGCTTTATGTATGAAAGATTCTGATTGGATTTTTATAAGGAGTGGATGATTGCTTTTATTTCTTTATCTTTTGTACTTGTGACATATATGTCATTTCTGACATCTTCCGTCAATAAAAATTATATATATATATATAGTACTCTGAGACTGGCTTAGTGGTGTAGGCAACAATCGTCTTGTGATTTGCTACTGTCATTGCAATTTATGAAGAGAAACGAGGCTGTCATCATGCACTTAACCCCTGGAAACGAGATGGAGCGAAGGCTGATTTGGTTTGATGATGATTAAGGGTGTAACGACCCTCTCTGTGGGTTTCGTAATTTCTTCTCGTTTAGTTACTTAGGAACAGACAATGGACGTTATTATATTACACTTATCAAGGGTCTTGTAAGAAGAAATTGATTATACCCAAAAGGCTTTTATATGTACCAATAGTGGATTTTCACGGAAGGTTCTCTATCTTTCCACCAGGTGGCTGTGACAGAATAATGCAATTTTATTGGCTGAAAAAGTCCTTGGCTGTGATTGGCTGGAGTAAAGTGCATCCTAGCAGCAGTACTTTTAGTGTATTTCATGTAAATTTGACACCTTATCGTTCAATTGATTTCTGTTATTTCCCTGAGAAAATTATATTTATGGAATCAGTTAGTAAACTATGTCTGAAAAGCAAAATGAGTAATAAAAGGAGAGGAAAGACTTATGTCTTGCTGAATTAAGGGCTGCTCAGTGAAAAGACTCTATTAAATACTAGTGTACCACACCCGTGGGACTTAAAAATATTTCAAATTTAAATATATGCCCTACGGTGCTAGCATTTTTCAGCATTCAAGGCAGAACACACAGCAAAAAGCACAGGTGTTTGCCAACATATATAACATGGCTCAGTGATGACAGTGGTCACTAATACTATAACTAATACCAAGGCCCCTGACTGCCTAAAATGGCTTCTCATCTGAAAATGTATGGTTGATTCTCAAAAACGCACAAAACGACCGCACACAAAAATAGCACTTTCAGGTAGCCGCAACTGGCCAAAGGTGTGTGCGTCTGTGCAATGCTACTCAGCTGTCCTTTCAAGCGTGGAATATACTTATGAATGTATAATTCAGCTAGTACTAAAAATTGAAATGAACGGAATTAGTCATTGATCCGAAGAGTTCTAAATAGCAGAAATTGTTATTTATATTATGATTTTTGATGAGCTATAGCTGGTACAATTTCTTTATACACTACCACTCTCATTCGGACGACATAACAGCGAATCTGATCCTGACGGGCTATAGGACTAATTTTGTAGGTATTTTAATGTGGAAAACAAAATTGATATTTTGTGTGTGCTAATGCGCTGCCGAGATATCAGTAGTGGTTGAGTCAGGAATATCTCTTCTCATGGTATCAATGACACTACTTCTCTTAAAAAAAAAATTTATAAAAAATTTCTTTCATTGTCATTATGACCAAATTGTTGCCATGTGATCTTAAATTACAACTAAGGGGGGGTTTTTTTTCCCCCATAGAAACTGTTGACTTAAGTGCTGTGAATTGTTATTATTGAATCGGCTCTGTACCCATTACTAGCAAAAGAAGGAAATACTAAACTTCTGTGAGCGAAAGGGAATCTATTGTTGGCTTACGTCAATCATGCAGCTATTAGGGTTTGTTGTGACCATATTTGGATGCATTTAAGACTTTATCACCCAAAGAGTTGGTTTGGTAGCAATATGAGCCAGTGTCTTTTTTTCTTATGCCATTTCCTTTTTCCTTTTCTTTATTAAATCTCCTTGTCAAACCAGATCCACTCTGCCAGATTGGCCATTAATTTTGATATGTAATATGATCCAATATGAAATGGTTTGGGAAGGCCAAGGATGAAGTGCGTTAATGTAATTTATTGGATTCTATCACCTGGCCAACTTCGCATTGTCCTGGTATGACCTTGAGATGGCCCCATAAGACCTTTTTATTCAGAGATGAATTCCGATATGTCGTTTTGCAAGAGACAATATACGTCAGATATTAATGGCAGGACAAATATTCTGCATGACCCAGGGGAAGTGCATCATGCTCTTGCTGAGTGCATGTAACAATGGGAAACAAGCCCAATAACTATTACCTTAATACTCTTGCCTTAATGTACCTGTCTTACTGCATCCGAATGCATAGAGTTAGGCACGCAAGGCAGGGTGCTCATCAAATCCAAACCACGCAACGTTCTGTCACAAATATATAAAGGCAGACTGCTATAGCATCCCTGCTGACAAAAAGGCAATTCAGTGCATTAAGAAACTCAATTGAATTTCACATTGCGTGATTCAATTACAACTGCGCATTTCATATTTTATATGACCTCATGGGTGCATTGAATTTATATATTTATATATATTTTTATTTTATATGAAAGTATTGGTCACTTACAACGGATTTTGGCATGATAATCTAGCTAAGCTTCAGGTCTTCTTTTTGCAAGTTTAGTTTTGGGAATGCTGTAATTTTCATGTATTATTCGACGCAGAACCAACCATTTTAAGGAATGCGGTTAAGAACCGGTTTATGGAGCCATTAACTGAACAAAAAGACACACCGCTTTCATTTTTTGATTCCCTAATAATTACTATGGCTTGATAGATGTGTGCACACTGAAATATTCAACTGCATTTTAGCCTCTGCGATGTAAACAGTAATGTTCTTTGCTGAATGAGAGTGAATCATAAATTCGAAGTAAACAGGGCTTAGAGGAGGAAATGAAAGGCTCAGTGAGTCCCAGCTGCTCAGTTTCACGACCCATTAAGTAGACATACGATTTATTACTGGTTGAGCATGAGAGGGTACACGTTAATGTCGTTTATGGATGGTGCAGTTGGATTGCAGGACCAGGCAGTTGAAATTTTCAATTGTTTGTTAAATGGCAGGCACGACACTGCGTGGGTTGCCTGTTCCTAAAATGGACTGACGCAGGCAAATATTTATACATTTAAAGGACCCACACTAAGTGACACGAGCCAGTCAAGCTTTGTTTTGCTGCTTTGGAATCAATTTTCATAAAATTGGTCAATTTTCATAAAATTGATATAAAAAAAGAAAAAAAAAGAGGAGAAACCGTTTTGATGAATTAATTCTTTAAGCCCGCAAATTATTTAAAAAAAAAAGAAGGAACCCACAGAGAGGGTGTTACACCCTTAATCATCATCAAACCAAATTATTCTTTAAAAAAAGAGGAGAAACCGTTTTGATGAATTTGTTTGTGCTACCCATGTTATAAATACGTAATCGGTGCATAACTTAAAAAATTTGACAAGTAGCGTTTGTTTCATACAAGCTACTATCCAAATGATTGATTCAGATGTTAATTTGTCATCTTGATTACACATATATAGTTCACCATCAGACAACTTGCCATTTTGATCCTTTACGGAGTAAGAGGTATGTTGCTAAATATTTGGTAAACGGTGGTATCTGAACCTCACATGGTCAATTTATCTCTTTGTTATGCACGAGTAGTATTAAAGTGGAAAAGAGTGTCTCATATAAAGTATGTGAAAATATGAAATGTTTCGGAAAGTATGAAACGTTCAAAGTTAAGTTGTCTGCAATCCTTTTTTGCTCACTCTGACATTTGTCTGACCCGATATGGACTCTATTATACTCAGACCGTGAGCATCTATATTGATGTGGCTTTGCCTAAACTTAGGATTTGACCCTGAAATATGGCAAGGTTTGACTGTTCACATAGCCTTTAGACCTTTCAGCTTGCTCCGTGAAGCTTGAAACAAGTTTTAATGCCACTCCAACGGCAAACAGAGCCTTGCTAGACACGTCTGCGGGAGCTTCACAGAAATGGCCTGAGGAGTATTTCACATCTACTGTTTACAGTGCCAATAGCATGGCTGCCAGTTGAGCAAATATCTTGTTATGTTGTGTTGTGACTGGACCAGTGTAATCTCCTAGACCGAGATGTGTGGGGTGTCACCGGATTGGTCAAGATTACGTGAAGGTTCATTCTTAGTTCCTGTCGTGACTGAAACCGGGCTTAAAGGGAATCTGACGAGATGACCCAGAGTACCGGAAGTGGAGCACGTGCGAATGGTGGCCAGGGAAACAGCAAACTGCTAGAGCACAGAACGGTCGCATCTCCGCTTGTCAACTTCACTCAAGACGGCCATCAAACATCAGCTGGCTCACAGGCCCTAAAAGGTTAAGCCCACTTCACACCAGGACAAAGTGTCTCCTGGGACAAGGGCAGACTGTCTCCCATCACGCACGTCCCCTGGATTCCAGAAACTTCAAAAGCTCATTGCCAATCCCTCCCTGGCCTTTTGTTGGTATTTCACTCCCTTTTTTTCCTCCTGGGCTTGGGGCCACACGCCTACAAGACGTCAGGCTCATGTTTGTCAAGCAGGCGAGGGCTCAATCCAGTTACGACTAAAGATTGGAGGCATGAATGACGATAGCGTTCGGGGTTATTGTTGATTTACATCATAATAAGATGGCTGCAAAAAAGCGTTGGAAAACATAGCATTGTGTATTTACTCTCTGGAGGGTGCCTTGCACAAATAAAGAAAGGTTCCCATGGTTACAATGACAACTTGACTATAGTATTCAGCATAAAGGCTCTCTGTCCCCTTCTAACAAGAATGAGGCAAAATAGCCAGGATGCGAAGAGGTAGGAAACCAAAAACATTCTTTATGAGGCGAGTTCAAAGTACGCATTCTCCATCTGTTCCTTTTATTTAAATGTCTGATCGTCCCTTTATGTAAAGTTGAGTTTCATTTTCAAAGCAAGATGCTTGTTATGTTCACCCAAATTTCTTCTTTTTCTCTTACTTTGTCTTCTAGGTCACAACCGTTTATGGCTTGATCTTAAAGAGTGTTACTATTTAAGTTGTGACAGTGCAATTTTGAACTTAACAAGAAAATTCTTTAAAAAAAAAGAATTATATATCTGGCAATGTGAGAGAAATCGGGCCGTTTAATTTTCCAGTGTGAAATGGAATGAATGCAAAACGAATAACATAATTTTAAAAGCTTCAATTTAAAGAAAGAATGTATGTCAGACATGTATATCCCATTAAAAATGATTTATAACAACTATTTATTCCCACCAAACTTTCCTTTGACCATTGTAGGTGGCAAGATACATCATGGTTGTATATTTTCTGCTTCCCCCTCATTGGCTGGCTGCTCATGAATATTAATGAGCTGTGAGTGAGGCGAGATCTTGCGAGATCTAGTTTACCACATTCCTCGACCTGCTATTTTAATTACACTTGTCACACATGTGGATCAACTATGTAGGCCAGCATTGGCCAGGACTGAGTACCCACTCACTGGGCAGCCTCATGAATATTAATGAGGCTAGTCACATGACTCCTGGTGAGACTTGAGGCAGCATGTTTGAATTTTTTCGTGAACGCCGAAACTTCTGGAATGTGACTTCACTGCCAAATATCTCATGTAATATACAGGACTCCCATTGTCAGTATGTACAGCTTATTTCCCCTATACTAGTACCCCTGACCTATTTCCCATCATTTCGAGAAACTTTAAGGACATGTAAACATACTAATAATATTTAAAGAAATAAAAATTGTGGCTGGAGTTGAACTGCTGCCCACCCAACCCATGTCAAAGTTAGTCAAACCATGGGCTTTTATGTCCATGGTCAAACAGACCAACACCTTTTGCTTTGTGCATTCAGCCACTGTTACTGGGTTGAAATTCCAGAACTTTTTTTGGACATCATGCCTGAAAGTTCTATTTTTAGACCATGTAGTCAACTGAAAGAAGAATGATGTTTAGCTTGTTTTACTGTAGTACAATTCCATGGTTACTGATTCAGTTATGTCTAATACATTCATTTATGCATATTTAATGTGGTGACTATAGGACTTTATCCAAAATTGGCTGAAGCTATGATCACTGTAGAGCTCATTTGTGAAAATTATCATGAATTTGTAATCATCAGGATAGTTCATCTGACATTTTTTACAAAATAATTACATAATATATGCATTCTTAAGATTTCATATATATCTTTTAGTTAAAACATTTAAGTATGTTACAGATCCCAATCTCCTAACAGTCTCGCATTTTACCTAATCTCTCTCAGAGTTCAGAGAGACTGCTTGTAATAAATACCTAGCAATGAAAAAGCTAATATTAGCAACAGTTATATTGTGTGATAGGTCTAGATGCCAGATATAACAAGAAAACTCTATTTAAAAAAGAGACCTGTATCAGAATTGGTTAACGTAGTCTAGACATGCAAAAATAAATAAGAATGAATTGAACTAATTTGTACAGACTACAGGTTATTAGTTGCAGGTAACAGATATTGACAAGGTATCATGTCAAAATATTACAATCCATTAGTATAGTTCATATAAATTTATGTCTTTGTCTTTATTGCCGAAAGTGCTATAAAATGTACTTTTCCATAGATCCTCGCTACTCTTGCCTAGCTACCCACAACTGTCTGCAAATCAACCATTTGCACCATCTATAGTATTAGTAATTATAAAAAGAGACCTTTGCTTGTTAGTCATACTATGAAAAAAAAAATTGATATCAAACATTCCTGCTTGAAGTTGCATAGCATTTTTTTATAGTTCTTTTTTTAATATACCTAAATACTTTTAGTATTCTGTAATTTGCAGCCAAAAAAATAGTCTTTCAGAAAAATGTGACATGTTTTGCAAATCTATAGAATTATTCAGATCCAAATTCAAAAATATATAATCATGTTTCATTTTTTCACATTAACATACATAATTAACAGGTTCAGTGAGTGTAGCATGTTTTAACTGCATATCGGCTGTTTAAAACAGATTGAGAAATTATTTCATTTCAACATTGGCCTATTTGTAATTACTTGAAATTAATTACAGTGTACAGTTTCAAATGCAATCAGCTATCAGAAACATAAAGAGCATTTGACAAATCCAATTTGTGTAAATACACTGTTGCACTTAAGAAAGAGTGAGAACAGTGAGTGTGTGTGGCCAGTTTCATTCATTTTATATGTCAGAGTGTGGATGTGTCACTCAACTGGCCAATCATAGCCAGGTGCCTGCAATGGAGTGACCAATGCCACACTGACATACAACAGCAGCTTCAAAAGCACAAATTCATGATGGATTTTTATTAACAGCCAAAGCACCATACTTGCCATTCAAATCACATAAGTTTTCATAAAAAAAAAGATATTTTTTGAAAACCTTCACAAGTTTTCACCCTTAAGATCAAAATGAACCATGTCAATTTCCGGGAAACAAGACTAACATGGATGAGTCCATTGATGTTTGAGGGGGAACTGTTAAGATTTAATAAATACCTTGGTACAATAAAACCAGGCACTTCATTATATTCAAGGAAGACAAATATGCCATAGTAAGGTTATCTAAGCCATTTTCGAGGATGTGATGTCACTGGCAATCTTCACAAGGCTCAGAAGATAATTTGTAAAACCAATCTTAGTAAGTATCTATATCTCTATGAGTTCTGCTCATTATAGGATATTAGGATATTATGGATTGAGATTCTGATAAAAAAAATCCAAGTTATGCAGCCTCTCAACTATTGGCAGCTCAGAGATTATCTACTTGCAGGCCACATTGTAATTATAGGGTAACTAGAAGTGGCTACTACTGTGATTACTTAGAACAAAAGTTTAAAAATCTTTAAAATGCTGCGTCACACTATGTAGATTTGTTCCTGGTTCTTGTCGGTCAGAGGTGCCGTAGTATAGTGGTTAAAGTGATCGCCTCCAAACAGAGAAGTTGCAGGTTCGAGCCTCCATCATGGCATGGAGGAACTGCGCAGATCATATGTAACTCTTTGCTCCACTCCAACCAGGTGTAAATGGGTACTTAACTATTGTAGAATGCTTAGCCCCAGCAGGTAATTCTGTGTAACGGGCTGTATACTCCTCAGGGAGTTGAGAAAGAATCATGCTTGAACAGGCCTGCCAAGTGTGTAATTGTCCAGTCAGCAGAGTATGTTTTATATAGACGAAGACTCTAAACTGCATACATTTACATTTGCATTTACATCAAGATTTCAATATTAATTTTGGACACTTGAGTGAAAAAAAACAAGCATTATAAGGGGAAAAAAATGTAGACTTCTGGTATGTACAGTAAGTTTAATTAAAAACGGCCCGTCAATTGAGTTTAGCCAAAGCTGTCATTGCTGGCTACTCAAAACTGGATCTAAAAGTACATATTTATGATATATTACATTAATTTCCTACATTTGCCAATGTTTACACTTTTATGGTGATAAATGTAAGCCGACTATTAGCTGTAGAAGTGGACAGAAGCAGCTGGCTTTAGCATGTTTAGATCACAGTCAGGTATAGGTCGCTTAGCCATTTGGGTCGGCCGTTTCTTATATATATATGATTTTATTCGCATAAAATAAGAATGCAGCACATAAGTATATGAAATTTAAGAATATTTAAGTTATGTCATGGCAGTTATCTGAAAGTTGAAATGAAATTTAATAAATCGACAATGTCTTTTTTCTGGAAGTTTTCATTTTCAAGCACATAAGAATGTTCTAGGCAATTAGTCAACTCCTTTACGGCTTGGACTCGGACCTCAATTTCTTCATCCTGAGGTTTGTGAAACTAACTGTACTGTATTCATTACAGACGAACATATGATAGTAGCAGACAATGGAAAACTGGAGTGCTGCATTTGTCGATGCATGACTGTGCCATATTATGACTGACTTGTCCACATCGATTGGTATATTTTTTTGCTTTTCATTACGTGGTCCAATGCACTTGACCACCCTCTAATGTAAACAGTTGTTGCTTCATTTTTGACGATGCTTGTCCGACTTGTCAATTGTCCTCATCTGCAATACATCAAGCAAACTTTGCTGAGCACTTGTGTAAAGCCAGATTATGGAAATGTGCATTGTTTTTGCCATATTGCTTTCACGATTTCTTTTCGTCAGTCAAGACCATGAGATCGTGCTTGTTTTATCCACTTTATATTGTTTGGTATATTGCAATTTTTGAAGCTATTTCTTGTTTTTTGACACTCATTTACGCATTGACAAGAAGTGGTACAAGATCAAAATGGTTATTGGAATCAAAAGAATCGACAAAATAAATGTTGGACTGTCCATAAAGTCCTCATTATAACATGAGGTTCGTTTCGTTATGTGTGAAGTGGTTTACATAAGGCCACCCAGACGAAAACAACTTATCTTGGTATGCAACAAAATCGATATAAAACCAACTGCATGACAACACTAAACTGCAAACAACGGGGTTTAATGGGCATTCACTGCTAAAATATGTAATGGGAAAGAAAACTTATGGCTTTCGGAAGTTTTGAATAGCTGACTAATGCCTGATGTGCAAAGTGATTGGATTCGTTAGAGATGTTGAGACAAGAATAAAATCCATTTAGCATAAAAATGGCATTAAAATGAACAGGGAGAAGCAATTAGCGTTATTGGACGCGGGATTACTGGCTTTTCTGCATTGCAAATGGTATTTGCTGCTGTCGGAGCTTCATCTGAAATGCAAGTGTATCCATCATTAAGTTTCCAGAGAAGATGGGCTTTGAGTTGTGTGCCATGAAATTTGGATATGTAAAATTGGTACAATCAACATCACACTCAATTTCAGATTTAGTTTTGCGAAGTTTTATTCCTAAAGTGCTCTATAATGGTTAACCAAACTACCGAAACCTTTTCTTAAAGAAGACATGATCTGTTGGTCATGTCTTCCGTAATGTCACAATTTAGATAATTATCTGCTAGATGGCACTTGGACCATGTACATCATTCAATTTATTAGTCCCTGATATGCTAAGGAGGTGCATGTTATTGACTCGTAAAATGTGCGATTTATCGCGTAGTCCCCATTCGAATAATTTGAAATAATCGCCCACACCCGCACTGACTTCGAAACAGAATGTTTACTTCTATCTCTATCCTAAGGCATTTCTTTACAGTCTTGTTGCTCCTGTTGTGATTAAATAATTTTTTCCCCTGCTACGTGCATATGGTTTTGTCTTCTGGACAAGAAAAGGCTTGTGTTGGAGGTGAGGCGAGCTGGAAATTGTTGTTAATCTTGGAAATGTACGTAGCTGCGAGGATAATTGTGATTAACTTTATAGTATTTTTGGTTATTGGTGTTTGGTAACACTTGTCAATCTTATTTATTTATTATTTATTTATTCAAATATATTTAAAAACAGGATAACAACATTCAGACAAAGCTGTTTTTCAAGTTGGTCCTGTTACAAAAAAAAACAAAAAACAATGATCATATAAATACATATAAATATTTACATAAAAGACTTATAAAATAAGAGCAAGTTATAAAATCGTAAAGCACCACTTAGGATCAATTTTTTAAGTAATTGAAAAATATATAAATTACTATCACATTTTAAATCTGCAGGCAAAACATTCCGTAATCTACCAGCTGTGGATAAAAAGTTTTTCGATTGCGCATATCTTAGGATTGTATGCTGTTGTTTGTCACAAAACACAAGATTTGGGGCCCTGCAAAAAGAGGTTAATGAGCCCTTGGGGTTAGTGCACCAACCTTCGTGATCTCCAGGTTCCCTTACGATTGCCTGTTAGGAAATTGCAGTATAATCTGTCCTTAAACAGGTAGATTCTCTCTAGATCAACGTGTTCGTGGATCGGCGTGTTTTGCCATTTAGCTGATCGCAACACCAGCGTTGGGCGTTCATGTGTCAGAACCATTGAAAGCCATGCATGCTTAATTAATTATGGCCGTCATTGATCTTGGTTCCTTGTAAACAACCTGTCTTAGTTCATAACACCTGCGCGGTCCTTTTTGATCTTATCTTATTTACACCTATAGGATGTGTGGATATCTGCACAGTACTTCTGGAGAAACATGGCTGAACTAAATTGTTATGAAGTTTGGTAATCAAGTGTGTACTTATCTTTGTTTGGAAATTCTTGAGAAACTTCACCAAGCCTATCGAGTTTATATTTCCACAGTCATAAAGTTGTATAGTCCCCAGATCGATGAAATAAGCCTTGAGCTATATGCCTTTAAGTGAAGTTTCAGATATGGTTTGTGTTGAGTGGGTCAATGAATCAATGCTTGAATTGCAAATGGGTAATGTAAACGCCATTGTGTAAAAAAAAAGCTCAGCATGAGTTTACTCAGCGGCAGATGCCATTGATTAACTTTTCCTTTTTTTCTGTCACAACTTATGACCAGGGGAGGCACTCAATATCTTCTTTGTCAAGCAGATGTTACTGAATAGTTCTTACTCCGGTTCTTCAAAAAATAAGGTTGGTTTGCTCCAAGGAGAGTTCGTAGGCTCCCAAATACGGTCCTCTGTGTATATTTAAATATAATTGGCTTCATTGCTGTACCACTGAATATTCAGGTTACATTGAATGGAACTGTATTTATTTCAGAGGGTCCGCTTACATATATGGCCAAATGTTCTATGTGCGTTCTCCATGAGAAGGATAAACGCATGGAAAACGCATGGTTTTTAACTTATTATAATGAGGCAAAACCCAATGCGTTTTCCATGCGTTTATCCAAAGCATGGAAAACGCGCGTGGCACATTTGGCCATGTAGTTTGGTGTGGTATTTGGTTCTTTTGCATGCTTTAATAGTCGAAGCTGTCAGCTGACCATGATTTGGACAGTGGCTGTTGAGTGTGAGTCTATGTGAGTCTAGATGTCCAGTCCAGCAAAGCACACAACGGTCAAACAAGAGAACCTAAAAAAAAAAAAAAAAAAAAAGCCACCCACCCCCTGGTGGCCTGTTGTCTGGTTTGTTTGAAGATCTTGACTTCATTGTTTGAAAGAAAACACCCACTTCATTTTGTGGGAACGCGCCAAATCATTATTGATTGTGTGCCGGAAAGTGAAAGTTGTAAGGTAGATGGTCCTTTTCCTATTTTCCAATGGGGCCGGTTGAAGCTGCTTCGTTCTTTTTCACCAATCTTTCCTTCTTGTGCGATCCTCGGTAGAAACACAGACACGCAATCTATCACTCCTTGTCATTTCCCCATTAAAATTACAGGAGTTAAGCATCCATGGCACAAGATATTGAATCTGTATCGTATTTCATTTTAACCTAACATGCATGTTGATTGATAAGCTCCCATCTGAAAGAAGGAGACAGCAAGATAAAGGAAGCACCATGCAAATTCTCAGCTGTAAATATATATGCTTTATTGATGTATCTTAATAAAGTCAGCCTAATATCAAGACCACCTAAATTGACAGCCCACTTTGTAGACGCCAAAGTTGTGATTACGATTTTAAAGACCTAAGACTCCTTCCACATTTAAAAGCCCTCTTCTGTAATTCCCAATTGTGGTCTTGAATGTATGGTCCCACTATAGTACAAGTTAGTCGTGAGATAACTTCTTGTGACTGCTATATATAGAGATCACAACACTGCTTGCATGCAAACCATTTATGTTTAGACACTGATATCTAAATTACCTAGTTGTAGGGCACTGCTTTTATTTATTTTTTGGCGCAGTCCTTTGTCTCATTCCGTGGTTTAGCTTTCATGTCATTTCTTCCTGGTGCATCCTCATGCATTGCGCAAACTAAAGGAAGAGATTTCAGGATAATTAGTCTTTCCAGTCAGCGTATGCAGGTGTACCCCAAGGCTCTTTACTATAACCCTACTCTGTCTCAGTGCATCTTCAAAGCAAGTAGGCACCCCTGAGGGAGGTGAAATTTACACTCAGGACCACGGAACAGTGGTTGCACTCATGATCAAGGAAGCTAATCTTTCAACTGTCTGATGATGACTACATATAGACTATCCCCTCAGCCTTTTGTCGAACAAGTTAGACAGTGTTAATGGTCAGTGTCATTTGTTAGTAATAATGACAGTCACTTAACCTAACATGATGTGACTAAAACTTATACCAAGTAGATTTAACAAACCCATCCATGGAATCGCTAAGATCTTAGTTTAAAAGATTTTTCGTGAATGAGTCAGTTATCAGTTGAATATGAACTAATACAACATACAACAGTTTCTAGTATTTCATCATCAGACCAAAGTCTGGGTAGTAGCATTCATCACATGGACAAGCAAATTTAAAGCAAACTATCATCAAAGATTTTGTTATGGACGCCATAGACATTATTGACTATGGACAGACTAACTTGGAAACTTGACTTGGTATGCTACCACATGCCTTCTGTTATGACGTTAAATGCTTCCATAATTCCAGGTAATTAAAAGCTTTTTAGAGTAAGAATTCATTATTAACTATTGCGTCTAGTAGCTGGGATTAATTCCTCCAGCAAATGAGTCAATAATTATTTGTAATAGAAGTGATGTTTCTTAATAGCATAGAGCCATTCTAAATGTATTCAGTGTAGTAATCACGTTTCACTGAATGTGAAAGGGAAATATTAGAATGATTTACTTTCATTTGGGGGATAATTACTATAACTACAGTTAAGCATATATATGACGGGGTTCGTAACTGAGAGACAGATTTTGTTAAAGACTTCATCAGGTTATCATAAGCTATTTGCAATGTATTTATTTCTTAAAGGTTGTGTAACAACCACAGTCGGTATGATCATTAAAGGACCGACTTTCTGTGCAGGTAATTGAATTCATGATCTGTACTTGGGTCGACATGGTGATTTATGGTTAAAATACCATCATGCTGGCAACCATGAATCAATCATTTCGAGAACTGAATAAATGCTGAGTGATGAAAATGTTCTTTGCCTGATTGGCTTTATGGTCATAAAATTAAATGATTCACATTGACAACATTCTCTTTTAAACTCAATGATGATTCGTTTGTGTCTTTAATTAGAGCTGGGTGGAATTTGCAGACACTCCCTTGTGGTCCATATATGGGATTGTCGTAGGCAATGCTTCAAAAGGAAAGAGGAGGAAAATAGACAGTAAGAAACATGCACCCACCTACACTTTCTGATCAAATTTTGGAGTATCGTTCTTGTTTGGTCACCACACCATGAAAGGCAAGAGACTGGTGACTAGTAGAAAAGAGGAAAAATTGTTCTGATTTGCCGACACAGTTGCCTAAAGGGAAGCTTCAAAGGCTGTCACTGGGCAGGTGGAATAGAGATAAGGTTGTGATCCCTCTAAATGAAGCGCTTTCCTTTGAGGACCAAAACAGGTAGACTAAACTATTAATGGTTTCCATGTGCTCAGTACTTTAAAGTATATAAGATAAAGTGATTGAAAAAAAGGTCATGTAGATAACTTCACACCAGAACAGATCTTCACTATCTTGCACCTTCGTAAGATATTCTACTTATGGTAAAATTCTTGTCATGTTTTATCTGCTTCATCATTGAAGGCTGTCTGATTATTTGCTGGCTATCTCAATGAAATTAATTCCATACATATTCGCATCAAACATATCGAGTAATTAGGATTCTGGGAACATATTAGATAGTTTTATTTTGAAATCACCAAGTTAAATTGCTTCTCAACTTGTCAAATTACCTCAGTTTTTTTATATTTGAATATATATGTGGCGTAGATACATACATTCTTTACTCATCAGTGGGTGGTTATTTTCAAGGATTTCATCTTTATCTTGAATGAAGAATTAAGTTCCAATTTGGCGCTGTCTACATTTGTAAGCCCTGCTACAGACCTTCCGAATCGGTCGCAGGGGAAAGGCTCGAAGTTTTACTCCATCAGTATATGGTTCACAGAACTCACTAAATTGACTGATGATGCATTTAAAAGTAGCTACATTTTCTTCGACTTTCAGTCTTCATTGCAGAAAATTCATCACTCAATGACAGTAATGTGCATAGAACTGGTCACTCTATATGACAGCGAAACTTATATATATATATATATATATATATATATATATATATATATATATATATATATATATATATATATATATATAAATAGGAGCATACATTATACCAGATAGGCCTATTGTTTAAGCAGGAACAGTATTTTAAAGAATTTGTCGAGTGTGTCACATAGATTACCTCCCCAGAGGAATATTGCAATTGAGCCTTTGTAAACCTTGGAAAGTATGATAAATGGAACACCCATCACTTATATAATAAGGCGTCCGTTTTATCTTATGCAACAGTATGTTCTTGTGATGTTTTAGGCATTGTTACTGACCCTTCTTTATGTGAAATGACCAAATAAATTTTCTCCCAACTTAGTGCTTAAAGTATATGTTGGGTTCCATTAAACAGTTCATTTGTGTTGTAATTGCTGCTAAAACAACTTTCAGATGGAACTCCGAACTCAGAACATATTTATTTCATATTACGCATATCAATCATTGATGCAATGTAACATATAAGAAACATAAGAATGAAATAAAAGATGATACATGTAATATGGGGGGAACATCTCTAAGATATTTGATATATAGCTACTGAGATGCCCCCCATGGTTTCCTGAGGACTCCCACCAATTCCATCTCATCTTGATGTTACTATTTAATATCTTTTGGCAATGCTTGTGTTCAACACACAGATGATGTAGATGTCTTCATGAAAACGATCTTCAGATGGAGAACCGCATTGTGTTTTTAGAATGTGAAAACACAAATAAACGTTGTGTTGATAAAGTGGTGATTTACAAACAAAAGATCTAATAATGGTTTTCAGTTGTAAACACTATATCTATTCCAGAAGAATAGTGCATGGTATGTTTTTTCGGATGTTCTGTAATGGTCATCCGTGTTTTCTCAGCCGTAGACAAAAAGGTTTAAAATAGTGCATGAAACACCAAACATTTTGCCCATTTTCAGTTTTGTTACTTTATGGTTTCATTAGTCACAGTTTCCATAAATACATTCATTATCATTTTATTAGTCAACCAGTTCACACTTCATATTGTCTATTCGTTTTCTTGCCTTCCCAACATCCACACGGTTGTAATTTTCCTTCTCAATTAATTGCATTTGCCATCAAGTTTTGAGACCAATAGCAGCCAAAAAGTGATCAAGCTAGATCAACTTAGGAAATAGCTAGAACTTGCATCATGAATGTGAATTTGCATTGTTTGGGACAAAGTCAATAAAATGACCCCGGCAACTTTTTTCTGAAATTTGATTTTCTCTTTACACGAGAAATTGTCGAGAATTCTTCCAAAAAGGCATTTGTCATAATTAAATGAATACTTATGGTATAATTGAGATACAAAGAATTGACTCTGCTTTATTATTGGAATTAGCAAAAATTTATGTGCGAAGAATGGCCCAGTTCTCTGTACTTTCCCCATCTACATTAATGAATTAATAGTGTGTTGCATATTACCTTTAATATAGTAACAAACTCAATTTTCACATCAATTAAAATGCAAGTCATGAATTACTGGAGAAACGAAAAAAAATTTCAATGTAATCACTAATAGGGGTATCAGGAACTAAGTTTATGAGACAAGTAGCTAACGAGTGTTTTAAAAGAATACCTAAGTAGATGAAGTGCCTCCAGCGTAGGCTTAAAACTGCAACCATGGTAGCTGTTTACTTCAGAGTGGGAAGACCTTGTGTGCGTAATCAAATTTAGGGCAGCATCACCCTGGGGCACATAAATCACCAGAGCAGCTTATTTTGTTTGCATCCTTGTACGTTTTGACAGGAGACAACACCAAAGGCTCGAGTTGGTCGTAATTATGGATGAAACTATTGAATCTGGGCATATTCTGCCAACAGCTTAAAAAGGAAAAAAACAACAACAAAAAACGCTTAAAACTGACAAATGAAGCAACTGAGTCGCTTGTCGTTAGATCTAAATTGGCTCTGCTGAAGGTCCCGGGTTTGATTTCTGGTTCAGGGTACTCTATGAACTACATCTGATATAATTGATGGTGCCTCGTCCTTGGCGTCTATACTCTAGCAAGCAAACAACACCACCCATGGGGTAAATGTGTAACATGGCTTAGACTTCCAATTCCTATCGAATATGTGTCTCTAGTAGCCGTAAACTTCACACCAGTATCAATGAGACAACACATGACACGTGCACATGGGTAAATAAATGATTTTGTAACCAGCTATAATGTTTAGTGGCGTCAGTTATGAATAAAAGGAATAAAATTGTTTTGTTATTATTATTATTATCATCAGATATTCATGCTGTAAATGTGTACAATGTGAATTGTTCCAATTAAAAAAGTATAATATATAAGATGATATAGTCTATATACAAGTAAATTACTAAGGCTTCGTGTTTACGATTTATATTTATTTATTTATTTATTTGTGCAGTATATGAATGGTTTGGCCATAAAATGTTATTGCTTAAAATGAGCATTTTTACATACGGTTAAACGTTTGTTGTGTCTAGGAGTCGTGCATGATGACATGTATTCACATCATGGTATGTGCTTGCAGCCTATTTTCAAATAATATCTACAGAGAAAATACTGATGTATTCACCGATAGCCATAGAATAATGATGAGAATTGCATCTGAATGTGGTGGTGTTATTCACATACATTGTGTTCCAGCTTTTCTGTTTCTTTCAAAAATAAACACTGTTTCTAAGTATGAATGGATATTTGTTCTGATTTCAGAAATTCGTCCAGACTCTTTTTTGAAAAATAATTTTTATTTATTTTATGACACTAGATTTTTTTATTTTTTTTTAAACAATTTTCTGCTGTGGAGCTTTACTTTTTAGGTGGAGAACTGTACATGGATTCATTGCTTACAAATTCCGCAATATATAATGGATCAATATTCATTAATCATATATCTATAAATAGAAAAGCAACAACAATTCAATTTTATCACCTGCAGTAGTTTTCAGTGGTAGTCTCCTGCGGGCTTTGCATACAACTTCCGGCACCAGAACTGAACATTGCTAATTAGTTCGATTGCCTAGAAATGCATTTCAAACGAATTCATTTCCGGCTTCCCAGGTTTCAATTAGCCTGGCAGCAGTCCTGTCATTTTTCGTGGTATTTTGCAACAGGTTGAATAAGTATTATCTGGACAGTATACACATCCGTGCAACTATAACTATTTCACGTCATTGAAAAATGTTGAAAAAACATTTTTTTAAGAAACAGAAGTTGAAATTGTTCGTCCACTGCGTGAAAATGGTTATTGTGGAAAAATAACAGCATGTCAAAATAAGTAATAGTGTGTGCACTCATTATTTTTCACTATAAAATAGATTCAGGTAGGTCGGAAGGCTGTTAAACCGCCTGCACATATAATCCCACGAAAAAAATACAAAGACTGCTGCATGGTCCTCATTCTAAGAGCTCGGACGCAAATGAAGGCCATGCTTGCTTGGCTAGGTTTCCATGGCAGATTTTCAATAAATGCCTCAAAAGATTCTTTGCTACGGACGTCTATTTATCAGAAATGTTTCTAATGAGTGAAAAACTTTCCAAAATTTCTCTGGAGCATCCTCACATTTTCTCACTTGGCACATTGCAAATTTGTTAGCATTTTAAACGAGCTGTGCTAAACCATTTAACGATAACTAGATTTACACCATCTATAAGCTGATTATATCAGACCTGATCTAATTTTTTCCAGACTCAGAAATATTCACTTTAAAGTTATAATTTTTTCCAGTAAAGTTAAGCTTTCATGTAAGAACTATTTCAAGTAACACGAACACAGACCATTCAATTTTAAGTCGACTTTGGTAGGTACAGCAGCAGCTTAGAGCTAAATAGATCAATCAAGTTGCCTTATCTGTTCATTGATGTGTTTTGGTGCGTGAAACTTCATCCTGATGTTTCACACCCTTTGTAGCATGCATAAATTTGCATAATACAACACCGGCCCTATGTTGAAACCTTGAAAAATATTCTTATGATTCTGACTAATAAATCTGTTATTATGGCTGGTTATAATTGATAACCTTGACTATAAGCCAATTTTACTAACATCGTGTAGCGGTCCGTTGCAGTGTGTCAGTGTTATTTACATTTATTACAACAGTTTGTGAAAAGAAATTACCACAAGTACAGAGCTCATCAATCAAACACGCTGTTGAACTCTCTTTTTGTTGACATGTTTATGTTCAGCATATTAAAGAAACTCCATAAAAAGCATATACAATGTAGCTCTCCGAAATAACAAAACTGCCAATTATTTATTTATTTAATAATAAATATTTTTCCCTTTAAAGCTGCATTGTCACTCAATAATTTAATTGTCTTCTAAAAAACTGATTGAATGCCATGAGGGCCTTGCTAGATTCACTGTATATCTCTATAAAATGAATAAATTCTCCCTATCTTTTAATTTTTTCATGCCATCAAAAATTGCCGATTTGTTAACATGGCAAGTGCTTTATGGCCAATTAAATGAAAACGAGGCATAAACGAACGTCATTAGCGTCGTTGGTTCGTAATGTATTTTATTATTCTGTGCCTTCAATTTTCGTCCGTTTTTCAAAATTCCAAGTTCATTATGTAAAAAAATGTGTAGGTGTTTAGTTTTTTTGCATGAATTGAAACAACTCTGACCTCAATTTTTCATAAATGACTGAAATCACGAATCCGCGACGGTCTCCATCACGTTGCAATGAATAATTAGCTAAAATGTAAACAAAGTCGATCTAATCAATTCGGGCAATAATTTCTAATTTAGTACAATCTAGACAGTTTGGGTTATCGAATTCATCAGTAAGTCTTATTAGAAGCATTTTCTTTCATTTGGATAGCTTTTGTGTTGGTACAAAAACCGTCGGACAATGCAGCTTTAAGTATTAAGTCGTTCAGGATACATCGTATACAGAAAAAGGCTGTTGTGCCCAGAAAGGGCTTGTGAACCAAACCAGTCATTTGCCAACTTGTAGAGCTTTCTTCCGAAACAAATGAGGGCAATTGGTCAACTGGGTTTGTGGTGGAAGTCTGAAGTGCTGCGTTATTAGTTGAATTATATGGGGGGTAAGAAAAGTTGTGCAAGGTTGTGTTCAGCGCTTAGTTCATAAGCAATGAGACGGATTCCAAGCACAATATACCTATTGGCATTTACTAGGAAAAAAAGCCGTACTTTTAGTCGAGCGTGGACTTGTACAGAATGCTAACCTGATGTCCGAGATTGAAAGCATCCAGCGGGGGCAGTCCATCACTTACCAAACTGGCCCTAGTGACATGACCAGCCCGAATTGGAGAGTCAAATTTCCATGCAGGACATTGCAGACGGTCTGCTGCACATGTTTCAGACTTCCGACAAAATTGACAATAAGTGGAGTGGATTGCTGAACATTCAAAGAGGAAAATAATGAAAATGGTGGACAGAATAATGAATGCGCAATTAGGTAGGCTAAATAGCAGCTGGGACCCTATTCAAAATTAGGGGCATGTCTCAATTACTTCTGAAAATCAGACATGTTGCAAAACTACCTGGGTCTGTAAATGCCATTTTGATCTGGATGTACTGACCTTGGGCTGACCTTGTACAATATACATTTATCATCTACATAGCATAAATGAAGATGTAATCACTCAACTTAATTTTACAAGAAGCTGAATTTGCAGGGGGCCATCTTGAGGCATACACCTGTCTGGATGTCACCACCTTTGTCACCTGCTCTTCTGCAGGGCTGGACAACCGGAGCAAGTCACCTTTTCCCACGGCCATTGCTAACCTTTTGCAGTGAATCCCTCGGCACTGGGCTATGAACTTCATTGTGCTTATGGTCAGCTGGAGAAAGACCACAAGATGGAGAAGTTATAAAATCATACACTACAGTTGCTATTTGGACCTCATTTGGACATTAGGTAACCTGCGGGCAGCATTCGCGGCCACGCCATGCCTTGTCACTTGTAGCTTATCCGAACTGCTGCCTTGTTCTGACAGGTCCATTAAAATACTGAGGAGTGGAGACTCAAGTCCTTTAGCCATTATGGCACGCAAGCCTGACGACAGGCCCTTACG
This sequence comes from Alitta virens, assembly GCA_932294295.1. Classification (NCBI taxonomy): domain Eukaryota; kingdom Metazoa; phylum Annelida; class Polychaeta; order Phyllodocida; family Nereididae; genus Alitta; species Alitta virens. Next base: position 10,378,563 of record OW028577.1, on the reverse strand, counting down.
TGACAGTGGATGAGGTAGTCATTCTGCAAGGTGAACCAGTACGATCGCCTTGAACTGTTATTCTTGCCTTCGTCTTGTGAGAAAAAATCTTCACAGCTCCTCAGGGCTAATGTGACAGCGTTGTGCACTTACTCTGACTGAAATAACCTGATCATACATCTCAGGGTCAAATGCATGTATAGATTCGCTGCTTTTGTCCTTTGTAAACTCATCTTAAAGGTGCTTTTTGACTATTTGATAAGAAAGAGCTAATGCCTTTAAGTGAGAGAAGAGAGGTTGCCATGTCGTTCAGGAAATTAACTGTATACAGGTTTATAAAATTTGAAGACTTCAATCAACTCAACAGGTACTTGGCTTGTTACTAAACACCGCCCCAGCAGGTGCAAATGAACGGACAGGATTTGAGGTGTATTAACAATGCTCGCATTCATTTTGTTTTGTTTCAAATGGCGCATCCTACATCGTCTTTTGTAGGTCACTGACCTTTTCAGTGTGTCAGTTGAAACTAATGGAGGGCATCACAATTGTTTACATTCACAGTTGCGACATGTTTAGAAGGTTTAGTTGTTGAAGAAGTTGTAGAAGGTAGCATAGTGGATGTTCAGCCTGCATTCCAATTTGATGTCTTCCAACAGCCCTTTCTTCATCTGGATGACGTCATTCTTGGAACATCCGGCATCTGTCCATCGGCAGTACCCCCCCCCCCCCTACAACCCCAAGGCGCTGGTGGATCGGTTCCTGTATAGTCCTAATCACTTATGGTTGAATAATTAATTTTGTCACAATGAGGGATCATCAAATATCCTTCGATCTGCTGTGATCAATGGCGGTGTGAGACAAGTAGTTCCGACAATGAAGTTGAGCATTCTATAATTTACGTCTGTTCCTCCACTAGGTCAGTAGGTCAATGGAATACATAAGTGACCCGGCCATAATGTATTGTTCTAAAATATCCTAACAAGACAAATGTATGTTGTTAAAGTCCTCCCCTCAGGACTGTATTGGATGTTATGATTTTTGGTGTTTGCAGTTAGTTTCATAAAATATGGTCTGCTCTAGACAGCTGTAGCGGCCTTTTTTTAACTGGCTAAACCCAGCTGCTTCTGTCTACTCCTACCTTATAGTCGGCTTAAACTACCACCACTGAGAAAATATATACCTTGGAAATTTAAGAAATTTATCATATATATCATAAGTATGTGTACTTTTAGATCCGGCTTTGAGTAGCCAGCTATAGCCATTTTTAATGAAACTAACTGTTCTTATATTCATTTGGCTGCTACATAATGCAGCCTAATGGCTAATGTTTGCAAACGCATCTGCAAGGCCAGTGTGTCTTTAAGGAGGAACTGCTTGATGCATGTTTTCCGGTAGTTTGTTGTTGGCCCATTGTTGGTCGATTTACATGCCTTTGTTATACCAAAATGAAATTATCATGAAAAAAAGATATCCGCACCTTCTCAAAAATTGTGTCCGAATTATGTATAGAGTTTTTTAATTTATTTTTTATTGTTTTCTCATTTTTGGATAACCTCATTCATGATTGTTATACGTCGTTTACAAGACTTTTTTTTATGTCATATCTACTTACAGTTAAGCGCAGCTGGGAACCAGCTAACTGCCTTAGGATTTTTTAATATCACAATTGTATGTAACACTGGTAAAGTGGTATTTTAAACCTGTTTACTCTTAAAGCTACAGTTGCTCAGACAAAAAAGGTAAAATGCACAGTATGAAATGTAATATTACATGTGTTATACTCCACCACGTGACCTTTTCTATTGTTCTTTTGCAGGATGTAACCAACGAAAATGTTAGTTAACTCCCTCCTGAGTGCAAACAGAACGGTTATGCGTAATAAAGGCATAAAAACATAACAAACAATGAAACAAATTATTGAATATGCCTAATGGAGTATAAGTTAGTTATATCCCTCATAGTCGGGAGTTAACCGAAATTTTTGTTGTGTGTATGTATGTAATTTATTTAAAGTCGTCTTCAATCTAAAATGTCAAGTAAATGACATTTTTAAGCTTACGCTTCTGTACGACTACAGTTACAATAAAATGTATGTCTTAGTTTCTTAAAATATGGTCTGCTCTAGACAGCTGTAGCGGCCTATTCCTGGCTGTGCAATAACTGGCTAAAACCCAGCTGCTTCTGTCTACTCCTTCGGCGTCGGGATATAACCAACAAAAATGTTAGTTAACTCCCTCCTATTTGGGATACAACTAATACATACCAGCAGTGATGACTTGGTCAGTAGCCCAGGATCATATGAAGATTGCACCTCAAATACACAATCATTGGTAATTGGTTGCTGAGGAGTCACGAACAACTCATGCTGTGGTCACGTGATGCTCAGTGTACACGTGTCCAATGTTGCTTTGCATGGAAGAACACGCACTGGGCTACGCTGACAGGGCCAAATTTGCTTGCTGGGCTCACATTGCTATCTTGGACAAAGGAGAAGACGAAAGCAGGAGGCTGTACATGCATCCTGCAAGCCTTGAATTGGCCCATCTTGCAGCCAACACAAACCATCACATGGTTTTCCAGATGCTAGACTCCCAGGCCTTTCATGTTGAAGGACACCCACATCACAAGACACCCCAAGTTCATCCAACGCACACCAAGTTCATCCAAAACGCACCGATTTCACATTAAACATCATGCACTTACAACATACCTATGGTTTCGTGAATTAGTTTCTCTGATACAGAATGATGCTTCACACACAAAATGGGATCTCGAACTGATGGCCTTGAACTCGAACTGATGGCCTTGATCTCGAACTGATGGCCTTGACCTCAAAATACCACAGCCCCAGAGCTGATCCCATTGCCAGGACCTCTAGGTCTTCCTTAAGCCCTTACCCACTGACCTCGTTGGCCCGGCCCAACCCTCTATTCAGTATTCATGACATGTCAATTGGGCTCCAAGTGGCTCAGAACAGCATTTGCCATTTATGGATTGCAAGTTACGTGTGTTTTGTTGGGCGACTCCCTCTTGATTAATTATATATCAATACTGGCGAAAATTAAATGACAAGTAATATTGATTCATTAATTCAAATTTCCTGTGACGTTTGTCAAGAAATCAACATGTATTTACGTCATCTGGCACGATTGGGAGAAAAGCATCAGCCTGTGTGTGCATTTCCATGCTGTTAGACAGATGATGCAGTGTGTGAAAACAGAACATCTTGCTCACTAGATAGCCAATTTATCAAACTCACACATGTGTATAATTCTTCAGGGTACCAGGTGGTCGATGGTTGGTGGAAATCAATCCTAATGTATTCGTCTGGCCAATGATTTAGTCGAGAGAGTAGAGTGTTATTATGCTCTTCTAGGAGATGCTCTCAGCGTCTCATCCATGAAGTATTATAGAGCCAGTTTTATAAAAGCAAGCCATTAAATATGCATTGCGGCCCTTGTGCAGGCCTATACAGAAAAACCAGATGTTATATAGGTGTGCATCAATGATGCCTTTGTGGTCTAGAGGGCAACAGCCTGGTTACCCCACAGGGTGCGTGGACTGATTAGTTCACTCGGGGTACAACAAGGGTCTTTTATTGACCCCTGCAGTCCTATACACTGTACTATGAGTAACCATCGGCCTATTTCTATGGAATGTTGCTGTTAATCCGTGTATTCGAATAATATGACTTAAAAACATTCAATTTGAAGTTTAGTTAGCAATTTTTGGTTCTGGAGAATCGTCGCGAGGATTTGAGTCGCTATGGTGGAAGGCTCCGGAGCCATCCAATTAAACACCGGATATTAAATGAAGCTTTCCCGGGAAAAACGACCTGGAATTTAATAATGTCAGACTGAGAGACCTTGCATGTGATCAGCCATTGAAGACAGCACAGGAATTGCAGCCAGAAGTCTCAATGACCCAGGGCCTCCTTATTTTCCAAGACCATGCGAGTTTGAGTAATTTGTTGGGACACTGGAATCATTGTGTGATTAACGCAAAATCTTTCTGTAATGAGTAATTATTCTCAAAAGTTACTGGTGATAATTTTCTTAATTCGCTGAACAAATTGTGAAAATTGCAGTAGTACCTTCTCATGGGAATATTAGATTCAACGCTTTGGTCCTTCTTGGCCTCAAACCATGTCCCTTGAATCAGATTAAGTATGAATGGCTTTTCAATTATTGCTCACAAATGAACTGCAGGTGCAATTGACAGCCTTGGTGGACGTTTTTCCCCGTGGCCTTTTTGATTAATTACATTACAATGCTTGCAATGGCTCAATAAACAGGCGCACTAAGGAGGCCTGAAGAGTTTTATACTTGTCACAAAGTTGTCTGTGCAGTGAAACCAAACTGTTAAGACACCTTGGAAAGTAATGAATTGATCTTAATGTTAGATCGTTTACATTATAGTCTGCAACTAATTTGAAGTGAGAGGTGATCTTAAAACCAAGTTGGTTGGTCCCAATTAACTGTGGGGTTGATTTTCACGGAAAGTTCTCTGCTTTTCCATCATGTGGCCAATTCTATTGGCTGAAAAAATTCCCGCTCTTGACTCTGATTAGCTGAATAAAAGTGCATCCTAGTAGCAGTATTTTTTAGTGCATTTTACTGTAAATTTGACATCTTATCATTTACAAAATTATATTTATGGAATCAGTTAGGTATCACCTACTATGTCTGAAAAGCTAAATGAGTAATAAGAGGAGAGGAAAGACTGATGTCTTGCTGAATTCAGCGCAGCTCAGTGAAAACCCTCTATTGGTATTTACTGATTCCTTACCTAACGTTTCTTCTGTGTTTAAGTCTTGCTAAATTTTTCATCACAAGAAGCCCGTGCTAAATGATTCAGTCTTTCAGTTGTATAACACTTTAGTTGGTTAATCGATGTTTAACATGAGAGACATTTCTCACATAAAGAAGGAGAGCTCATGAAGTTTGCAAACAGGTTCACGATTTGTTCCAACATGCCATGACCAACACTTTGGCACCTCTCATGGCCTGTTTGGAGTGGGCCGTGTTGTTTTGGAGAGGAGGCTTGTAGGCCCCAGGCTATGAAGAGCTTTTATCTCTTCTTGACGGAGCTAGCTTTTACCTTATCACTTGCGAAGAGTATTATCTTCAGACTTCTGTCCATTCTGCTTCGTGCTCAACGTATCTTTTGCATCTGTTTGATTAGGAAGTGTTTTGTGTGTGAAAACGGCGCATTCTTCCGTGGGAATTAGAACTATTAGTCATTCTACCGCAAACTCATAGCTTTGTCAAAGAAAGTTTTGACACCGCGCTCTTTTTCTCCTTTTTTGTTCTACGCTATCGCATTTATGTTATGGCTCAATTGCGTGTGTCTGACGTACTTGTGGTAGCAGGAAAAACCCGGATGTGATAAATATGCAGGTTGTATGGGCTGTACTTTATCAGATTTAAATCTGGTCAGCTAATGCGAAACGATATACAATGATGCACTGTTCCAATGCTTGGAAAAAAAAGAAATTTGACAAAGCCATGAACTCATCTAGCTACAGTACAAACCATGCTCAATGCCACCTCATAAAGCCTACTAAATATTGGTCGTGAGCCCAATGCGACTTATGATCAGGTATATTTGTATTATTTTTCAACTATAGTGAAGTTTTTACATTTTATTATTATTATTTTTTTTGCCTGACCAATAAACTTTGTTGTTGTTGTATATAAGGTCATTGACCTAAGGAGATCCAGGCAACTACTGACTGTTGAATATTCCTAGTTGCTGTTAATGCCCGGATGTCAACATGATGTCAGCTGGTTTACAGACAACGATTGGCTTCAAAGGCATATTCTGGGACATCACAGAAAAGGGAGTCAGTCAGGGGCCAAAATGTGACCCATACCTATCTCTATATTGACAAACAAGCTGCACTGACTGGCAAGGGAACCGTCTTCTAGCTTTGACAGTTATGATTACAGACGTCACACTGTAACTGCATTTTATGGAGGGACTGCCAGCTGACCCCAGGCGATTTAGCCTCCACTTAGCCAGATTAAGAGATCGGTGCAGGACTTCCTGTGTGGGTGGAATAACAGGTCTACCTAATAGCTGTATCTGCAAGGGGATAGGAAACTTTACTTGCTCAGTTTCCTTTCTAAAAAAAAATTCCTTAGTTTTGATGCGAAAAGCTACTTTTATTGTAACAAATGAGGGTCTAACCTAGAAACTGTGCGTGGATAACGTGCACTGGTTTGAAAATTTGACCCGACTCGAGCCCAGTACTGATAGTGAAGCCAAATAAAAAAAATTGAAATGCTCATTTGCAAATTTCTCTGAGTCTCTCAGGATCCAAACATTCATTAATTATTCATAGCAAAATATAAACATTGACCATTGGTAGGACTTACAATATCACTTCAAAGAAACTGCCTTGTGGTATTATTTCTTTTCCAGCAGTTTATGCAGACCATCAGTGTGCCTGCAGGTATGCTGATGCTAAGTAGAAAAATTAGAAAAGAAATGATAGATGTTAGAAGACATACGAACTAGAATAAAAGGTGAAAGACTAGTGACTACAAAGCGCAAAGATTGAAAAGAGAAATAACACAATCGGCATAAAACCTCTATTTGGTGCGTAGCAACTATAAATAAAAGCAGATAGAGAAGACATAGCACTACCTTTGTGGATGATTAACGTAGTGTCTCTAGGTCTATAGGAAGAAGAAAAATCGTCAGAATCTTCATAAGGGTGGTTCTCTATAAGCAATATACACAGTTTGTATTACTAAATATATATGTTCTGTATGTACTTTGATATTTTTATATAATGTCTTCTAAATTTTCTCTTGTTGCAGGCCTATATCTTCTCTGTGCAACGAGGTCCCTACAGCGAACCCTTCTACCAGTGTGTCACATTCGGTGCCTACAATGCAAGATGGCAGGAACAGATGTACTCCATTATATCTGCCTTGCTCATGTTCATCATTCCTCTTATAATCATGATTACTGCCTACATGCTGATCTTCACTACAATTGCCAAGAAGTCCAGAGACTTGAAAAAAGGTACGCTCGGCTTTGATAGAGGGGGGAATGGGCAGAATGAGAGAATGATGTCATAGCATGGAGTTACGAGTCTCTGGTGACTCCATGGTCATAGTGAGTTGACAGACTGAGAAAATATGGTTAGACTGAGAGAATAGGCAAAATAGAAAAATACGGACAGGCTGAAAAAAAAATACTGATATACCGAGAGACGTGAAACAGACTATAAAATTAGGAACAGACTAAGAGAATAAGAACAGACTGAGAGAATATGGACAAACTGAAAGAATAGGAACAGACCGAAAAATCATGGGCATACTGAGAGAATATGCACAGACTGAGAAACAAGGGATAGATTGAAAGTATAGCAACATCCTGAGAGATAAGGTCTAAATGAGAAACTGGGAACAGAATGAGAAAATGGTGAAATACTGAGAGAACAGGAATCGGACGAGTAGAAAGGGATAGACAGAGGGAAGAGGAAGAGGCTGAGAAAGTGGGGAAAGACAAAGGCATCCACCAGACTAAAATAGCACAAGAATACATATCCAGAGAGAATTAAACTTTTAAGAAATCTGTAGAATGCCGTATTTATTTGACTAATTTGCATAAACTAAAATGATTCAAAATAGATGGTAGAGCCTCATTATCTGGTTTCCAATTACGTTTATAAAGGCATTGGTATGGCTTCTGGCTACTCTTAGGAACTAATGAGAAAAAATGATCGCTGCTTTCGTGGTCATCAGGTCACTGAACTCTTGTGTTTACAGTAGACTTTCTATGGCCTGGTATCAAATGAGCTTTTCGTAGAACTTCTCATTGAAGTTTATTGACTGAATTCGCGGACATTGTCAAACTAGTAAACGCGTATCTAATACTAGGATGGTTCAGTGCAGAGATATGTGGAGGTGCCTATCATGTACCAGAGCCATAGAAGACAGCCGAGTCTTCATTATTCCCAAGAGGACTGAGAGGACAGTGGAGCCCACGGTGAATATAACTGATGTTGGCAGTAAGCACCTTGAGAACAGGGAAGTGACATTACAGGGATGACAAGCAATTACATGTAGCCACTGCTTCATGCACCACACAAATGACAGACTGACAGACAGTTCCTCTGTACATGCATTGCTTTTATTTACCTTCATTCATCTCTTGTCTTCATTTCCTGTCCATTTCTGCTGGCCTAATAGGTCAATGCCCATTTGGAATAAGGTCACAAGAACCCGGATGAGTCCGCCATCTGCGCACTGCTCCACACGACCCTGGGTTCTACGATGGCTTTTCATTTCTTTCTTCCGTTGTAATCACAAAGACCAAGGGTACGGTGCAGTGGAACCCTACCATTTAGACCACCCTAGTGCATTATGTTGATTTCAATGGCGAGGCGATCTCATTAGACTAGTAAATCGCAATCATGAAGATGCAGCTGAGTGGTCTAGTGATGAAGACCCTGACTAGCTCCACTAGGTCCTAGGTTCGATTCATAGCCCAGGAACTCTTTATGAGCATGATCTCATGCAGCTGGAAGTTGTTAGCATTAGCGGTACCTTTAACTCAATGTTTATGCTTGGGCAGGTAAAAACCCCTACCCATGGGTATTTATGCGTAACATCGCCAACAATTAACTTCAATTAACTGTCAGTAAATGAATAACAACATATTATATTATCAGGTAATATCTCATCATGACGTCTGCGTCTGGCAGCTGGTCATATATACTTACTAAGCTTCAGACGAGTAGCATTGAGATGACATTTTCGTCCGAAATCTCAATGTTGAGATGGTCTTAATAGTGAGGTGGCTAAATGCGAATAAATAATCAAGTGTCAGAATTTCTGGTATTTTCATTTTTTTTTTTAATCTTCCCAAGCATGATTCGAAAGCAACATTACAGATTCATAGATGCGCAACTGATCTGTCACCAGTTCACAATACTGAATCCTTAAATTCGCAAAAGCCTTAAAGATTTGTTGGATGTAAGATACATGCTGTTTCTTGTAATGAACGCGTATCAGGAATTTCAGCATGCAAACATGTCCAAAAAAACAAGAAGCATAGAACCGACAATCGACATAAAGTTTAAAGGATGTAAACAACCTGATTGGTTTTAAATATGCCTTGAAACGCCACATTTTAGTTTAATTATTTTATGAATTTAATTTTATATATTTCTGTTTTTATACGCCTTTTGTTTTAAATGTTTTTTTTTTATACTATATTGTACTATATAACATATTGTTTTATGGGCCATCTGCAAAACAGCTGTGCTGATGATGCAACCCATGTAAAATATATTGGAATAAATAATAAATAAATAAATATGGCAAAAGGATGCCTGTGGGGATGGCGTATTCTGTATCCCAAGTGCATGCAGCATACAATTTTATTATTAAGTGGACATATTTTTTCATATTAATCACAAGTGTTTTTGCAGACAAACCGTGTCATTTCATAACTATCATTATCATATATTTTCTGTTTACTCATCATGTCGCAAGCTTGATTGTTTTTATTCCACTAGCCAACCAACGATAACCAAAGAGAGCCACAAATCGACCACTATCTTGCCATTCCACTCGATGCGGGCATGGCAGATTAAAAAAGTTCAGCCCAAATCTATGGAAATTACTGCATAATGTTCTAGCAAGATAATGAAATTCGTTAAATATTGGCCCATGGCTGGAGTGGAGTATAGATGGAATTGTTATTATACTTTTTTTGTCGAATGGCCTTTCCCATTATCACAGTTCTCATTACATTTGCTTTATGTTTTTTTACCATTAGGAAAATGAAACACGCCTTTTGTGTTCCTAATCCGGCCGCTACTCTCATCTTTTTTTTTATTTTTAGTTTTATTATTATTATTATTTTTGTTGTTGTGAGAATGTGTTGGGTTTCCTGTTTTACCTGCTAGTGTAACAAATTCTTTCGATCAGTTGTGCATCTCACTTAAATCTACCTATTACTGAACTCGCTCTTTGTGGTAATGATCCACCTAAGCCATTATGATTATCTTACTAATATGCTATATAAATGCTATGTATTATTATTACAGACGTCATGCAGCCCTGTGTTTATTGGGAGTATTCAGTTTCATAATCATATGATAATGATGGTCAATTAGGCTCCGTTTAACAGTTGCTCTACTGTGGATGGTTGTCATGGTAGTGATTGGTGGTATCAATGGTGGTATCAATGGTGGTATCAATGGCATGGTAGCGTACTTTGACTCGTAATTAACTGGGTTGGATGGATGGCAGGAAGGCTGTGTAATATGAAGAGCCCAAATGATGCTGGCTCTAGTCACTGGGGGACTGTCAGGTGCCCTGAAAGGTCAATGCCAGGGACCGTGTAATTGTGACAAACCATTGAGATGGTTTGCTGCTGCCGCTGCTGCTGCTGCTGCTGCTGCAACTTGCCTCCAAGGTTATTGTCCCATGACATGATTTTTACTCATGAGATGGTGGTGATGATACCTCGACTTGTAATATTGCATCATTGGCATGGCCTATTTTTCAGCTGCTGGCTCCCCAAATACCATGCAACAGCCTATAAATGCCGAAAATGAGTATGCTATGTAGTATGTACATACATATATATCAAACATCTGAGAGGCACCAGAGTAGTTGATTAGTCTGATCAGCAGTCAGGCCAGGCATGAGGAAGCAAGCTGCGAAGGATGAAGCTGTATCAGCATAGATGGTGTTATACATAATGGTTTCTGTATCATGACAGTTACAATTTTTCCATTAGACGGGTCTGGGGTATCATAACACAAATATGCTAGCTCAGTAAGCCTAGACTTCCTGCACATCCCTACATTAAACTTGTTTGCAAACACGATGTACATAAACATATTGAATTGCCTAAACTCTGAGAAAGCTTCAGGCTCCTCATATAACCAATTATCTTAAAAGTCTTCTGTTTTTTTAAATTCAGACTCCCAAAAGTGTACATCTATGTTGGGTATTAAAACATTCCCTTTGTTTGAAATACTGTATGATGTTGCTTGTTTTATTGCAATGCAAATTACACAGTGTTTTACCTCACAGCCCAGTGACCTAATCTAAAGAAAAATTAATCTTTTTTTTTTGTAGTCTAGGCTGGCTTATAGATTAAAGGTCTAACCACGATGAAATTTGAGAATAATTAGAATATCATGTGCTGAGTTTTTTTGCAATTCTTGTTCTGACAAGCAGACAATTAAGAAAAATTGCCTAAACTCAGAAAATATTAATACATTTGTCTTGCATTTTTAAGAGAAGATTTCTTAAGTATATACTCAGTCTATTGGCTACATAGTTGAAACAATCATTTTGTTTAACTAGGTTAACTAGCAAAGAGTGTCCATAATTAGGTAGCTTGGCCTTTAGGTGACACCATAGTGATTAGCAAATTTCTAACAGCGTAATTTGTGGTATTGTTATTACAGGTATATGCTCCTAAAAATGATCTTATGGAGTTTAAGGTTGATGTATTATTGGAGTAGACATTTCACAACTTCCAGGAACTACATACTTTCTCTGGGAAAGGTATCCAATAAAATTTTTGCAAAATACTTAGCTAATGTGTATGCTGATGTGATTACTACACGGTTTTGATAATATTCACTAGACTTCATAGATATAAAAAAAAAAGTAGAGTGGAGCTTTCTATATATATCTGAATCACTTATCAAATTGCCATGCCATTTTGTAGCTCAATATTCATCCAGTAAAAATTACGCGTAAGCATCAGCTTACGAACCCAGCATTTCACCTTATTTAAACTGTATATACATTATTGATATCATCTTGAATTCAAACTTATAAGGTACGGAAGAAATTAGAATAATACAATTTACAAATGAAATTATCAGTCAGTTAACACAAGGGTCTGTAATGACAGTCTCTTTGCTATACAATATAGTTATTAATCCTGCTTCAGTGTTAAAGACAAAACTAGAATTAGATGTTATAAATGACATATGTCATGCTCTCATCACCTGTCATGTAGTTTGTACCTTCTGGGTTCCATGGAGTATAGTAGAGGGTTAGCCAAAGCAGTCAACTTTTTAGATATTTTGACATCTTTCACTAACTGAAGACATTTTGTATAGAATGTATGGAACAGTTAACATTGCATACTCAATCTAAGAAACTTTGGGGACTATTTTTATTTATTTATTTTTAAACCGATGGATTTCCATAAATGTTACACGCAGTCAAATTTGTATTTTCAAATAACCAACTGGAGTTTTCAGTTTTTGCACTTCTTAAACCAGGATTATCCACACCGTGGTGTAATTATTGTGTATCTTTGTGTTAAATGGACAAAAAGGCAGCTTATGTTATATATAAGCCACTTGTGAAACTCTTTTTGACAGAACTTTTTGAATTTTTGTTATAGTTTGGTGAACTACCGGAAATTAAGATCCACTACCAAAATTGATATTTCGAATACATTTGATTTGGTAAGAAATCTAAACTGGGGACAAGTCCAAAAACCATATTTTGGGTTTTCTTGGCAGGATTGTGTTTTTAGAGTGTTGGCGTTGGTTGTTGTTGGCCAATGTTGGTCCGAAATATAGGGACTTCTTGCCCTTTTAAACAAACAAAATGTTTTTTAGAAGTTTTCAGGTCTCTTTATTGGACTTCACACAAGGCATAGTGTTTGCAGTTGCCTGGCAACGAAGAAATGTGCCCTAATATGGTTGGTATTCGTTGCATCCACTAGAGACTTTCGTAACTACGTTTGACGTAAAATTTGACTTGTTTTCAACTGCCCTTATTGTCATTAATGTTCTTCCATTTTATGGTAGTAGAAGTATGAAGCGAGGAACTGGCATGTGAACACAAATTCATAGAAAGCTCTGCAATATATTGTAGCTACACCACTGCCTTTTTGATGAAATAATTGTTAAACTTCTCCAATCTTCAGTAATGTAATCCTGTATGTTGGGTAAATTTGGGTCCAATAGATTTTTTCATGAACAGCAATAAATTCTCAATTGGCAACGTCAGACTATCACTACACTGAATTCTGTACCTATATATAAGCCAATCATCAAAAGGAATAGAATACAATTTTGCTGTTACTTTGGTCAAACAACTGTCCGCATGTGAGATAGGACAGACAGTGCACATATTTGTTTATTATGAATCATATGATCTATTTTTTATGTTGAGAAAGTATTTAGCTACTGTATGTGGTTCACAGTTTTTGTTAAGACTTATTAAACACAGCTGATGTTGTGTACTTACCTCAGATGTTGGAAAAATATAACGAGGCTAGATCTGGCTCCTGATTCAGCGAATTGCGTGCAACCAAATGTTATGCATGGCAAAGAAATCATTTACATGTCAGAAAAAAAAACACCTAACATGTAGTTTTGATGCTACTTAGTATTAGTTATAAATTTTATATTATACAGTGTAGAAGTTGCAATACTGATAAAAAAAGCTAGTAGGTGGTGCAATAATGATGAAAAAAGCTAGTAGAAGTTGCAATAATGATGAAAAAAGCTAGTAGGTGGTCAGGAGAAGTCTGAATGAAGGCAGGTGAGCAATATCATTGATGCCAGCTACTGGAATCATTTGCACGAATTAGCCAAAATATCAAAAAGTAAAGAGACTAATTGAAAAATGAAAAAAACAATGCAGGAGACATGCCAGCAACCATCTTGATCTGGATGATTACTGAATAGTTTGACGACACACGCAAAGCAGTTTTAATTGCCTGACATAAAAACAATTGAACAAAAATGCTTGCTCATCTTTGAGAGATGTCAGGAGCAAGTCAATTTTGGATGAAGGACCTCTTCCTCCCAACAGCCCCTTTCAGAGATAAATAAGCCACTTCCCCCACTTAAATTTTCTTGCTGAAATTAACCTCATCCGGATTAATTAGACGCAGATTCATAACATTTTTTTTTTTTTTGTGGATTCACGGATATCAGTCTATTTCTGAATTGCTTTTAATAAGAATTGAACAAAATAAGCAAAAGAACTAATTTCCGTTATTGGATGTTTTCAAAAGAAACTAATGATGTAGACCTGAATGGCAGGTAGGTCTTTATTGGTTTCTGACACCGTGAGGAGAACAAGGGTCAATAAAGGCTGTCGGGTAATGCCTTAGGTCTATATCAATAATCAGCCGGAAATTAAGGAATGTGCCAAGGGGTATATTGTAGAAAATTACATAATGGTACATGTACTATGCCAGACGAGGGATGGAGAAGTCAGATCAACTGCCAACGTATGAGTGCAAGAGGATCCTTGTCAGCCTGTCATTTATAACATTCATAGATGGTGTGACGTGCCCTTGCATTCGGAACATTCCTGCCACCATCTATTGGCTCCACGAGAGTCCATATTATACACCGAATGCAGCAAAGGCTCTGCTATATGACACCGTATCTGTTTTGATTTGTTGGAAGATCTGCGACTTTCAATGGGCCAGGGAGCCAAAGACTGCGAGGTATTAAAGATGGTAATTGCATGACACTTCACACCGCACACATCACATAAATTTGAAGTGATTTTGAATTTTCACTGAAAGGCAACCTCTTCTTTTGCCGCAAGTACATGTTGAAGTCAATCTGGCCATTTAATTATGCGCTTTCAGACTTTCCTGGTACATGTAAACCTTTTGTAATTCAATTCAAAATATTTCGACATAGCAATCATTCATTCAGTAATTTAAAAGTGAAATGATATCAGGCTAAAAGATATTAAAGCGGATATAAATTTACCTAATAAACAACGTTTATTTTCCAAACATGCTAATCTAATGAAGTCTGTCCATTGTCTTAAGCAATGCCTCTTGATCATTAAATTGTTTCATTGCTCATATTCCTCAGGGCGGGGGCCTAGCTCAGAGGTAGTGCTCTGGGCTTCCAACCGCTGGGTCCTGGGTTCGATTACCGGTCGAGCCTTAGTTGGATGGCTGTTTCCATCCTTCATCTCATTGCCATGGTCCCTGCCTGTCCTAATTAGCCCATCAGGTGCAGAAATACAGGACATAAAGCCCTAATCACCCACCCCACCCACCATTGCTCATATTCTGTTATATTTATCGACCCTGCCATATGCTATAGCCAATCTTTGTGGCTTACTCTTACTGGACCAGGCTTTCTAAAGCATTTGATTCAACACAACTCGGTTTAAACAGAAAAGCTCGAATGTGTGTTGTGCGTGATTATAAATAATATGAAATATGATAAACATGTTGATATATTATTTTTCCTACCAAACGACCACAGCAATATTAGTTTTTACAGCTTTACTGATCAAGTTCCCATAAAATAATATACTGCTGATAGTAAACACTGATATTATATCAGCTGAAAATTATATGTTATTTGTTAAGTTGATGTTGCAATGGCTTAGCTGGGTCATTCCACAGAAACGTTACACTTTTGGCATTTCAAGTGTACAAAAATGAAATTTTCAATCTTTCAAAAATCCATCAAAATTATGAGTTTTCATATGTTTCAGTGTTGTAACATGACAACTAAACATTTTTCATGTTTTATATTTAAATTGGTTGGTCATGTGACCGGTTATGTCTATCATTACGGTAACAGGAAGTACAGTAACAGGATTGACATTTAGGAAAGTTTTATCCAATATCTAAAAGGGAAATGCAGGTAATATTACTGAACTGAGCTGAACTAAAGTTGTTTTTTTTTCACATTAGCAACACAATTGTAGTTCCAAAACATTCACACAAACACATTATAATTCCGTATGACTGGAAATTTACAAAAACATGATCATTTGATTAAATTTCTAGTGACAGTCACATACAAGTTAAAGTAATAGATCCCAGTAGAAGAGGTGCTGAAGTTGGGGTGGTGATAATGCTTTTTGAAAAACAATTAGTTCGACTGCATGGTGCTTTATATGAAGCTCTCACTGACAGGTAGAATGTTAATTTCCTACTAAAGAAGGAAAGAGTTTGTCATATGTCTTGAATGAAGAAGGCAAGGAGTTCCATATTTCACATACTTTGTAAACTAGACATTGTTTCCCTACTTTAAGTCTTGACAAAGGACATGAATATCATGACTTTGTCTTGTGTTCTCATTGGAATGGTTATTACTTAGTGAGAATCGGCCAGCATGGTAATTGTGTAATTATTGATCTTTTTTTATATCGATAGTATAGTTTTGAGCAACATAACTTATAAATATCTTCCATTTTGATCAGGTTGTACTTTATGAAGAGCGGATTAGTGTGGCAGTTGTAATGGGAGTTACAAATACAGTGAAGACAATTTTTTTGCAAGACAAGAACTATATTCTTATCACATTGGTCTACACAACCCCGTAGTGATATGGAATAAGTAATGTAAGGGTATTATATAGCTGGAGAAGAATATATTCCGGCAGCTGGCGTTTGAGGTGGTAAAGTATTCCTAGACTTTTGGCTACCTTTTTACAAATAGAATTAACATGGTTTTTTCCATTGGAAGTATCCATTCCATTTTGTGATAAAGGAGTACTTTCAGAATTGCCTTGAAGCTATTTTCTGCAATAAATAGCTTCCTTATATACATTTATCATCTAGCGGCATTTTAATACCATGGTAACAGAAGGGACATTGATTCTGTGGACAAACTTTTAACAAATGAATAATGTTACTGGAACTGCAAATATTTCACTATTTTCTTCACCAGTTGAAACAACTTCTCCTGCTTATATCATAACTGATTTTTAACTTACATTCATCGAGCAGGGTAAATAGATATACAAAATGAGGTGTGGGACATGCCATTTTTGCTGCCTTTTACAAAATATCAGTCTGTCCATTCTCATACCACATTCAAACTATTAGTCAACCCATTTTGTATGTTATAATCACATTTGAAAATTGAGGGACAGGTTGGTGCACCATTTCTGTGGAATGGCCCAGGTCAAATCGAAAGTAAGAGTATGAGATAGGTTAGAATACAATAGTTTCGACTGAGCTTACATTTTGCATGTGTCGAGGCAGAAAAAACTTCCAAATCCTGTTGGGACCGCCTGTGATTCCAGACTGAAATCTTATAGAAAGAAGGGAACGAAAGTAAACTCACGCAGATGAACCATTCTCGTATTAGAGATGGTTAGGCATTACTCCTGCATTAAACCTTGAAGTTTTTGGTAAGGCAAAAAATTAATCTAAACATAATTTTTTTTATACTTATGAGTAAATCTGGCGATAAGTTTCAGCATTCAGATGCTTGATAATCAGAAAGGACAAAGTCTGGCATCAGCTTAAATACTTTCTACCTCGATGGTGACGATGGAATCTGAGTTTATTTAAAGAGACGCAAAGTTACCCTTTTTTGGTAATGAAATGTTGTATGTGCTAAAATGGTCCAAGGCAGTCTGGTCAGATGACGTTTTTCACAAGCCAGACTTTCTGTAAGGCGAATAGAATGAAACGCGTGACTGAACAAACATATCTTCGTGTCAGTGAAGATTCAGAGCACTCTCTATGAGAAGCATAGCTCTATGCATTGAAGCTAAATTGCATGAATATACATGGCTCGAAAGCTTGATATTTGCATTTCACTGATTACATTCAAACAGTGATGGTGAAGGCAGGGTTACCGAAGGTGGTAATCTATCTTTGGTGGTGAAGTGGGCCATCTCATACTTTACATTGACTTTCTGATCTGAATAAAAACTTTCGGCTGAAAAAGTAGCATTTTATTGTTAGTTTACTTATCCTTTTGCTTGTGGAGACACGATTACTTCTCGCCTTTCCTTTTAGCTAATGTGTGCTTTGTATATTATCATGTTGTGCCAGCAAGGATTCAAGAATTTCCAAAAAGTCATTGTATACGTCCCTTTTCTGCTGTGGGATTATGAAAATGATTCACAGTATATTTTTTTCGCCCACCATATTCCTAGAACGATAGTGGAATTATATCTCCTTTTTTTTTTGCAATAGATCTACTTTTTTGTTGTTGTGTTCCTCCGCTTCTGACCTTTGATATATATTACTTCGCACGTGATGTCAGTGGCTTCTCGTTCTCTTGGCCTTTATATTCCTTTCCGAGGATTAACACCACCAAAAGCTTTCACCTACTTCTTCCCGAGCATCATTCTTATCCCTGGCAGCATTTTCTCTTCATATTTCACTAATAACCAAAACCTAATCAGTTGAATGACTGGAACTGTCTGGAAACCCACTTTGAAAACTTAGTGTTTGAGTTGGGGAAATCGCATCTCATCATGGCATCGAGAGATTGACATTGACATAGTTGACGATATTCTCATGGTGGCCAAAGGTATAAATATATTTCGATAACAGGTTTTCAGTAATATTTTATATCATAATCATGTCCTGTATTCGACATGAAAATAAAATACCATCAATGTTAAACTAGTTATTTTCCTTTCATTTGGTGTTTTGGTAATTAGATTTCAGCTAGCTTTAAAAATAGCCAAACTGTTCAAAGAGCATGTGATTATTGTTATTATGTTGTATGTATAGTTCAGTTTTTGCCAATAATTTCACGCCTAAGCATTGGAACATTTAAAAAGTTAGGTAGGCGGTTATAAAAAAAAATTCGACCCAACTTTTGACAGTAAAGTTACATCTTTGTATTGCATAATTTAGTTTTTCCTATCTTACCAATGTTTATTTTCTGCCCTCTTTGTATTGTCATCATCATGACCGACTGTTACGGTCACATAATCATAAGACAGAGGGTGCGGACAATGACCTGCAGAGCCACCTATGGATCAACTTGCATTATAACCATGTCTGTTAATTTATTTTGAGCAGACTAGTCTTTCATTACTTCTTGTGTAGTTATCATGCAGATATAACAAGGTTTTTAATGCCATAATATGAACAGAATCAAATATTTTGATCAACAACAGAAGTAATGAACTGAGTTGACCTCTGATTGGATTGCTTTGTGATGTCATTAAGGCAATGGCCATTATGATGTCACAATTGCATATCTTGGTTCAGAATGAAGCTTGAGAGGTTTCATGCTACTTGACAAACAGCATAAATTACTGATGTCCGGAGGTGTGTTATATGTCCGGAGGTGTGTTATATGTCCGGAGGTATGCTATATGTCTGGAGGTGTGTTATATGTCCGGAGGTATTATGATTTCATACAAAATTGACACTAAGTTTATACATAGGATTTATGTCAACTTTGCACTGCAGCGAGCTTTAATGAAAAACTATGACAAAAAAAGGAGTATCCTTTGTCAACACGTTTGAAACTGATCACCTTATAGTGCTACCTAATTCTTTATTAGGGGCTTTGATATATTTCAATTAAAAATTCATTACACACATGTATGCCAGAGGTCTACACCTTTATGGTTGACTCCTATGTACCCATACGTTATAGCAACAGCCATTCAGTCTGAATATCGCCTTTTACCGAAATAGAAGCCTGAAATATTGGAGATTCGGACCTCATATGTTAATGTAGCCAAGCTTATGCAGGACACCCTTGATAGAAGCTTAGCTTTCCCTATTACACTGAACGATTAATTATGGAGCATCTGGTGATTGATTGCACATTAGTTCAGTTACCCGTGTGTTGTATTGGTGATGTTGCAGCAGTTACCCTTTGGTTGCTACACAAGCAGAACCGGGGATGCAGCAAAATGTTGTTGCCAACCTTGACAAAGGAGAATTTATGGGATATTTGATTTTTCTTTTAAGCTGTACCAGAACTTTAAGATTTAATCAGTATAGAGTTTTGTCAATTGTGGACCGTTTAATTTCGAGTTAAAATTAGTGAGACGTGCAAGAATTTTGTGAGTTGGAAACACTGCCGAGTCAAATTAGAACGTTGCTGAAATGTATTCCTTAGGAATGCAAAATGCTAAGGGGGTGCTAAGGACAATGAAATTGCATCAGTGTTGTCTGGACAATCAAGTAATTTACATGATAGATTGGGTACATAACTGTGTTTGGTTAACAGGCCTGCCGCCTCACACTCTGTTGTGCTTGTGGCAGGCATCCTAATCCGATCTTCATGCTGTGTTTCAGAGACAGAGCAGGCTGCGGCTGACATGTTGTCCCAAGCACCAGTCAGAGGTGAACTGTTCCAGAAGGCAAAAGTCAAGTCATTAAAAATGACAACTCTGATAGTTATCGCCTTCATTGTATGCTGGTCACCTTATTATGTCATCTTCCTGGCCTTCACATTCGCCCAGATGACCCCTCAACTGCAGTATGCCAGCATGTGGATCTTCTGTTTCGGGACGGGCAACTCCCTACTCAATCCTCTCATATATGGTGCTTTCCACGTCTGCAGCAAATCCAGGTAATTCGTCTGTCAAAGACACCTGCGTCGTGATATAGCTCACACATCTGCACTCTCTTCACCATGTACCGTCACTGCTAAGTGTCTTAATCATGAATAAGTGTGTTCCCTACAGAGACGATCTCATAAATTGTAGGTTCTATTTCGTAGTATTAATGTGATTTCCTCATTAATCATTTACCTACATAAATTGTACTGCCACAACACAAGTAATCATTTACGCAGTGCATATTTTCACCGTTTATCTTTCTGCTTGCTTGAGAACACGATGTACTGATTCATTTTAAAGTTCAAAATGCTTTATCTCGCTCGATAGCTATTTATCACACACTGCAATGACTGTTTATCACACTTTGGTATATTTATAACACTACAGTGTAGTTATCACACGCTGTCCAAGTACATCGTGTTCTGAAGCAAGGCTATGAGAGGATTGTGTCTGGTCCCACGTTCTTTGTATATATATATATATATATATATATATATATATATATATATATATATATATATATATATATATATTATATATAGTAGTGATGCAGACCGGACCGCATGGGTCCGGTCCGGTACCCGGTCCGACCCTGGACCACATCGGTACCGGACCAGCAACAAAATACCGGTATTGGGTGCCTGGACTGCTGTCCGGACCGCTGGAAAAGTTAAAAAAACATATTTTCTTTTCTTTTTTTTTAAATAAAACATTTTTGCTAAACCTTTGTTTTTATCATAATTTTAAAAAATGCTGATGGATCGCTTCTGGACTGGTCCAGTAATAATACCGGACCACCTGACCCTGGACCGGACCAGTACCAGACCACTTTAAGGAATATCGGACCACCCCACAAAAGGCGGTCCGGTCTGCATCACTAATATATATATATATATATTCCACATTTTAATTTGCTTTTGATTTTGAGTTGCTCATAATCTTGGCTGCGTGTCGTTTCTGCCTTTTCCTCCATTGCTATTTTGCTTCTTGTCATGCAGGAAACGGCAGAAATTACGACGCGCTGGGAAACGCACTCCAACACCCTTCCCCGTCCAGGACGCCAAGTCAAAACGGTCTCTCACTGTTGTGATCTCACCGACATAGCCAACGACTATTGTCTTCCATTCTACTGCATTTGCGAATTCCACAATCGACTTGGCACTGTAAGCATGCGCCTCACTCTATCTTGTAAAGGCATGACTTGCTCCGTTTCTAACTGTCCTGACTAGATGATGAAGTAGTGCTCCGTAAAATGTTTATTGAGGCTTCATTCTTTCTCGATGGGTTACTTTTGTTGTATTCCTGTAGTGGTACATGGGAGATTTCCGATGATAAGTTTGCTGAGTGGTTTTATTTTTCATTTTGCAGATCATCTCGAACGGCGCGCGTGCAGACTCGGAGGAGAATGCCACCAACGGACACTTTGAAAGTCACAACGAGCAGAGCTAGTCGCAGCCACAGCCACAGCAGCCGTAGTTCCGAACCCGGTAGTAGAAATAGCCGCAATTCGGACCCGGGGTCTGTCTCCAAACTGTACAACATGGACCAACAACTCAAGCCCACTGCTCCGTTCGCCCGCAAGCACGTATGTCTGAAGATGCACGGGAAAACATATGACGTCAGTTTGTGACGTCAGGCTGTGATGATCACCAGTGTGTGATCACCATTATCTAGTAAAACAATTTATTGGACTGACCAATGGTAGGTGTATCTCGTTTAGAATAATACCTGCACTTGACATTCACGGATATACCCGGCGCCTACTGTGCTACTGGAGGTTGGGCACTGAACTGCAAAAAATTCCTGATAAGAAAGACTGCCTCTTTTTACATCACTGTGATTGTGTCGTTCAGCATTCCTCATCATATATTCGGAGGCTTATTACTGCGTGATAAGACTGACGTGTGTTTACCAAATTGTGTTCATTATAGTGTCCTATTGGTCTCTCTTTTTCTTCATCTGCTATAAAACTGTCAGCTCAATCGTGTTTCATTATTCCGTCCACTGACAACTTTATGGCAACCAGTGTATCCTCTCTCATATGACTTGCATTGAAAAAGAGATGTATTGCAATACAACCTCATCTTGCTTGGCATGATTTGTATTCATATAGATCGTTTAACTATACTTAGTGATCGCGAATGTGTTGGACTAACCAGATTCTCTGGGGCTGTACCACTTGTTGATATTTTCTATTTGAAAATTAGTAAAAATATAGCCTATTTATTTTTGACAAGTCAGTATGTGACAAACTGTTGTATGATGTGTATATTATTGTTGCAAATAAATTGACTAAGGTTGATTGCATCTCAGTACTGCTTGATTCCAAGGATCTATAATACTGTTTTGAAAGTTTGGCTGGGAAGATAATCATGATAATGTATGTTATTAATAGTAGTTGTGACCAGATTATAGAAACGGCTCATGTTTGCGTGATAGCCAGAGTCTTTTGCCAGGCCTCGTGTCTGATATTATTAAGCTCACATACAGGCAAGACCTCTGCCCACCCAGGGCATCCTCTACTCAATTACTCTCGATATTTGCCGAGGTCGTTCTAGGTGGACTCTGTGTTTACTGGTCAAGATACAGACAATTCGTCCTGCATGAGCTTGTTACATGCACATACCCTTAGGGCACAACATACCCTTAGGGAAGTCACATACCCTTAGGGTATCTATATACCCTTAGGACTAGACTGACTGCATGGTGTGATCTAACTTATAGCACGGCTTTTTGTGGCGAAAATGACTCGGGGGGGGGGGGGGGGGGGGGAGGCATTTAATCTTTCTCAGAATGAACATACCCACTAGTGTAAGAATGCCTTAAATCCTCCTTAAAGGCATGTTTCATACTATTAAACAAACCTGTTAAAGAGTAGCAGTTTATGTGAACGTTAACTGTTCTTAGCCCGAACAGACTGACTCGCATAATAAGCCAGTCTCATGGGGCTAAAACTGTTCTTAAAATGAACAATGACAATGCCCACAAGTGTATCAATGCCCCTAAATTCTTTAAAGCACTTTTCATTACAAGGAAGGCCATCCTTTGAGGCATGATAGAAACCGAAGCTGATGCATCGACTGCCGTCAGAAGAGACATGGCCCAAATTGGACAGATTACTTGTAGGCCTGAGCATGATTAGTCTCGTGATTATTTGTTCAAGAATCTAACATGTATATCTACTTACTTTGTAAAGATTTCCTCTACGTCTCTCTGTATGGATGTATTGTATTTGATCCTCCTACATTGGATGGCAATAACATGATTAAAGAAATTCCATCTTCTTACATAAAAACGTCTGGCTACATGTGATTTCATTGCATGCAATGTATAACAGATCGGATAACACACAATTTGAAATCACAATAGACAATAGTCTGCCATTAATCTTAAATGGTCTCAGTAACATGCAATATTATGTTTGATTCAAATTTATGATGTTGAAATTTAAAAGTAAGATCAAAGATTATATATTACTTAGGGATTTGAAACCATGGCAACGCATTGAGATAATGGTTTTTCTTGCATATGCGTCATTCGTGGAGGAATCATGTCGACAGGGATATAGCCTATAAAACTTGTTAGGTTAGTTATAGTACAGAGCTTCTCATTAGTCATTTCTTTCAGAGGGAAAGGCAAATGTGCCTTAAAATGGTTGTGAGTCTTGTGACTCATCAAACAACCATCAGGCAGAGTTCAACTGGTTCGATGCTGAGCATATCTTAATCAGGGATCTTATCAGGTGTGTGACTCCATTGACTCCTCAAGTTATACCAGCAATTGTGTGATTGGAGCAAATGACCTCCGCTAAACGAGATAGGGACTTGGTGGCCATTCGGTGAAACCCCATCTGATGCAGGACTAATGGTTTTCAGGTATTCCGAGATTCTGGGGAGTGGGCGTTCTGACGACGTTTGGAATCAGAGACATATAGGTAATTATTGATTAATGAGGACTACTTCATGTTCTTGTTGTCTGCTTTTTATGTCATGTGGTGGTTTTATGTGTGCAATGTGTAGCCTTATGTACAGCAGATTTGGCAACTAAATTCATGAGGATGTGATGTGAATACAGGACTCTTATTGGCTAAAGCAGTCCCTCGGCCAATGGAATTCCTGGTTTCATATGC
The DNA here is from genome assembly GCA_932294295.1 of Alitta virens. Lineage (NCBI taxonomy): Eukaryota > Metazoa > Annelida > Polychaeta > Phyllodocida > Nereididae > Alitta > Alitta virens. The sequence continues at coordinate 10,354,174 of OW028577.1, read as the reverse complement.
TGTAGAACCTATGTTGCACCATCAGTATGTTTCTGTTGTCCAGTAATACATTCTGTGAACACAATATGAATACACCAGTAGTTACCGGGCGATTATAAAACGTACCCCGAGGCTACGTGACGTACACGTGACGTAGCCTGGTGACGTACACATGACGTAGCTGTGACGTAGCTAGCAGTGGCGAGACATGAAAGCCTGAGGACGCTCGTGCCTCGAATGCGCGCCGTAAGCATACTGTACGCATGCTGAATACGCAATGGAACCTCAGGGGTCGACGACAGGGGGCACTACATGTATAGAGGTTAACGACAGGAGGCGCTAGTGGTATAGAATAACTGTCATTAAGAAGTCGCTGTTTGTATAAAGCCAAAGGCTATAGTATAACTGATGTTAATGTTTTGTGCTATGCGTGAGATGCTTGACAATATGTTGAACTACTGTAAGACTGACTTATAAAAGGTTAACTTTTTAGGGGTTATCCGACAGAGTGACAAGTACTTACCAATATATTGATATGTAGATATACACGTTACCAGATTTTAGTACATTACAATACTCACTGATGATACACCATTTAAAGTGAACACATTACAAAATACCCATGGATGATATGCCAGCCAAAAAGGCTAAGACTGAAGGACTTAGTGCTGATGCAAAGGCATACATTATCCAACCTGTGAGAGAAAGAGTTTCCAGAAAATTTGGTATCGAAGAAGTGACATATAAAGCAAAATTCAACAGTGTCTTACAGGGTGAACAACTACTAGGAATACAGGATGAACTGCGCAATATGTTTACAGACATTATGGACATAGTTAGGGATAAACATCCTAATGGTGAAGACAAGGCTCGTATTACAATTAACCACGTGGGATTAGAGAGAGAAGTTTTCATACACTGTCAACCACAGCATAACATTACTGCAGATGTTATAATGGAGAGGTGAGATTTAGTAACTAGTATTAAGCATATATAATACAACAACGTTGCACTATTATCACACTCATATAATGCTGTAGTCTAATAGTTAATGTGTTGTGTCTTTACAGGATAAATACAGTCCTCCAATCGAACAAATCGCTGAGTGTGGATGACACATTCGAGGTTAATGTCGGTATAATGAGTGCCGACGATCAGGGGGGTGGTTGTAGTAGGGCAATTGTTGATACAGATCCCTTATCAGCTACCTGCACAATCAGGAAAAAACGCTCTATGGTATTTATTCCTGCTGTACACAATGAATATTTATGTGCCGCCAGAGCTATCATTACGTGTAAAGCTAAATTAGATAACATGCCAAGAACTGCATTTGCAAAACTGATTAGGAAAGATAGAGTGATGAGTAATGATTATGAGTCACAGCGCAGCTGCTCTATAAGACTTCATAGCCAGGCTGATGTACCAACCGACAGACCTGTTAAAGTTAAAGATCTACATAGATTTGAGACAGTTCTAGACATGCAAATTGTAGTTATATCAGGTGATACAGGGAACGATATCATTTATAAAGGCTTAATAACAAGACCCCGCAAGATGTTTCTATATCTCAAAGATGAACACTATCAGTATTACCAACATCAAAGGTTTTTATGTCAATAGAAAGATATGCATCCACTGTTTAGATGTATATAGTAAGAACAACAAACATGGCTGCGACGATGTATGCAACACATGCTGTTCAGAACACTGTATGTTCGACGATAACTCGACAGAATGTGCAGACTGCAATATGACATGTCGTAACCTTGTCTGCTATCAGAGACATAAGGAGCTCAGACAGTATAGCAGAGGTGCACTTACAGGTAGTGATCAACCTTCTCTTTGCAATCAATATTACAAGTGCAAGACATGCCATGTAATATTAGATACGCACAAAAAGGCCAAAAACCTTCACACATGCGGTGAGTGGCTCTGTATATGCTGTCACGAGTATGTTGTAAATGACCATCTATGTTATTACAGGATAAAGAAACCTAAGACATCATCAGGTCGATTTATTTATTACGATTTTGAAACATGTCAAAACACTACCATTGCGTGTAACGATGGTTACAGAAATAAACCACGTGATGACTGTGATAAGTGTACAACAACATGTCTTTGCACTGTATGTCGTAAGTGTATAAACTGTAAGAAGTCTTATTGCGGGTTACAAAGACATATACCTAATTTTTTGGTTTGCCAATCAGTGTGTGACGAATGTAAGGACCATGTATTTACATCTCAATCCAAATGTATGAACTGCGGTGACAGATGTAGCATCTGCTCAGTTAACGGTAAATTAAACAAAGCTTACGCAAGGGCAACATGCCCAAATGATACATGTGGTATGCGTGAGAAGATATTCAAAGGCCCCGATACAACAGAGGAATTTTGTAAATGGTTGTTAACGCCCCAACATAAAAATGTTACAGCCATAGCTCATAACTCTAAGGCCTTTGATGCTCATTTTATACTTGGCTATTGCGTGGATAACGGTGTCTTTCCTGAAATTATATTCTCAGGCACTAAGATTATGCTAATGAATATAAAGCAGGGTGTGAGCATCAGGTTTATAGACAGCCTGAATTTTCTACTTATGCGGTTGAAGAACTTGCCTAAAGCGCTAAACTTACAGGGGAACCTGAAAAAAGGTGACTTCCCACACCTGGCAAACACACTAGACAATCAAGACTATGTAGGCCCAATGTTTGCACTGTATTATTACGGCGTTGATTTCATGTCAACAGACGATGGAAACGATTTCTTTATATGGTACAATGAACAGGCTGGCAAGACATTTAATTTCCAACAGGAAATGCTGGATTACACACGTTCAGATGTTTCCATTTTGAGGGAAGCATGCACTAGTTTCAGAGAACTTATCCAGGTTGTTACAACGATACCAGACAGTGGTGTTCCAGGTATCGATCCATTTGCACATGCAACTCTGGCATCTTGTGCTATGCAGGTCATAAGACAATTGATGTTGTACGAGGTCCATAATGTTACCTTAACTGATGGCAGATCAGGCGAGGCGGTTCTCAGGAGGGACACATGGTTCTTTGATGGTGACACCATTAATCCAGACCTCATATCTACATCAAACTTTATCAAGTCACCCATACCTCAGATACCTGCACAAGGTTATGGTAAACATCATAATGCTAGTCAAAAGTCTGCATTATGGTTAGAATGGGTAAGTCACTCTGAAAGTAGACATATACAACATGCTAGGAATGGTGGCGAATTTCGTATCCCTGGTACAAGGTACTTCGTCGACGGTATACATATACAAAGTAATACAGTGTATGAGTACCTAGGGTGTCGTTTCCATGGGCACACCTGTTTACAAGATCGAACATTACGTGATCCTCGTACGCGTATGTCGCTGAAGAAGTTATATGACAGAACTATAGCACGTCTCCAGGAAATTAGAACGTTAGGCTACAGTATTATCTCAATGTGGGAGTGTCACTACGACAAGCTCATAACAACTAATCCTGTCATGAGGGAGTTTATCAATACGTGCGATACGGTCAGACCATTAAAGATCCGCGATAGTTTTTTCGGTGGTAGGGTTGAACCCACAATGCTATATTACGAGGCTCAGGATGGTGAGAGGATACGTTATTATGACGTAACTTCACTTTATCCTTTTATCACGATGTCGGGGATTTACCCTACGTCACACGCTACAGTGATAAAAGACCCGTCAAGCTTTGATTATACGCTACAGTCGTATAACGGCCTAGCCCAGGTGCGAATCCTACCTCCACGAGGTCTTTACATACCCGTCTTACCAGTCAGATATAAAGTAAACTAAAGTTTCCTTTATGCGGTACATGTTCTTCACGCGAAACACAGACATCATGCAAGTGTAGCGATACTAAGAGGGCATTGTTTGGTACATGGACAACGCCAGAGTTACAAGAAGCTGTTAAACAAGGTTACATACTGATCAAGATATACGAAGTGTACCATTTCCCTACTACGACGAAGGATGATGCGTTTGGTAGTATTTTCACAGATTATGTGAAAATGTTTCTTAAACAGAAACAGCAGGCATCTGGCTACCCGCAATGGGTGACTACAGATGCTGACAAAGAGCGTTACATAGACTACTATAATAGAGAACAAGGTATCATGTTAGATAAAGATTCAATTACACATAATCCTTCTTTGAGAACAATCTGCAAACTGTTCCTCAACAGCGTGTGGGGTAAATTGTACAGCGCCAAAACTTACCTAAATCTATTTACATGAAGTCTGTTAAAGAATATACACAGATGAAGAATGATCCAACAAAGTGTATAATGAATTTCCATTTAATCTCTGAGGACTACGTTGTGGTAGATGTTACGAACACTGAGACTTTTGAAGAGGAATCAACATTCACAAATGAAGTTATAGGTATATTCACAACATCATTAGCACGCTTGCATTTACTGCAGGTTCTAAATAAAACAGGCGACAACACCTTGTATTACGACACAGATTCTGTCATATTTCTTGAGCGCAATGGTGAAGCAGTTGTTGAAACAGGTGACCTGTTAGGAGAGTTAGGAGAGTTAACAGACGAATTACAACAAGATACATATATTAAAACCTTTCTATCTACAGGTCCTAAGAGCTACTCGTATAAATTAAACACGGATGCTACAGTTCGCAAGATCAAAGGCATCTCATTTAATTACACAAATGATGCAATTATAGATTTCGAGTGTATGAAACGGATTGTGTTTGGTCAGGAAACATCAGTTAAACTTCCTCAGAGTAATCAAATATCACGTGTTAAGCATAGAGGTATAGTGTATAATAGGTCAGTAAGTAAAACATTCAGAAAAAGCTTTGACAAAAGAGTCATAGGTGTAGATACATACAACACATTACCTTACGGTTACTGAGTTAGGTTAATCTGTATGCACGTGTGTGTATGTGCACACCAGATATGCGTTGTTACCTAAAGCTTATAGTCGACTTCTAGCACAAGTACTTACATGATAACGTACTGAATGTTCTATATCATGACCTTGTCAGGTTCAGCTATCGCAATGTTCTATATATTAACCTGCGGCACGTGACAGCTGATATGAATATAGAGAAGTAGCTCAAACGTTTGTGCAGCATATAGAATGCTGTTCGGTGCTGTAACTCTCTTCTACATGCCACTTATCGTTAGCGGTAATATATTGTGTGGATCCTATGTATCTGGTGGCCATTTTGGTGTATGTACATGCACAACATTAAGGGATGGATTACACCTTCAAGCGGATTGTACCAAACTGTCATGGCTCCGACAACTCCCCTCGTTTTCAACGTACATTCTACAACTTATAACGCTGATCGATATGTCAGGCACTATGTTCTGCATAGTACATCATTAAAGACAACTGCGCATAATAAAACAATCTTATGCCGTGGCAGTACTACAGGTGAGTTACGCTGTTACATAAACATATATATATATATATATATATATATATATATATATATATATATATATATATGTATATGTATAACATCCACTACCAGTGTCTCATTAATGTATCGTTACATACATAGTATCTAATAAGTATATAATAAAGTTATTTGGTCATAATACACCTATGTAGTATGTCTTTTTACTGCTATATATCTCTGTTAATAATACATATGATTGCGGAAATAATATATATGTATAACATCCACTACCAAGTGTCTCATTAATGTATCGTTACATGCATAGTATATAATAATAAAGTTATTGGATCATAATACACCTATGTAGTATGCTTATTATTGCTATATATCATATTTGATATATATGTGTAATCCTTACTTGTTCTCCATGTATTAGGGCTGAATGGGTTCAGTGCTACACATAATTATAATACAGCGTAGTTCCATCATTTACTAGTCTAATACATAATTGGTAATTTGTCAATAATCCTGCAGGATATACTATGATAGACAGCTAGACTATTGTTCATACACAATGACCTATTGTAGTAGTGTTTAAACAGTTAGCATCACGGTGTTTATAACAACCGATATTACCTAAGTAGCTGACACCACCCTGCTAATTACCTAATATTGTTTGACACCCCCGTTTAAAGAAATCTTAAGGGGGTGTTAATTATATAATAAATCACGGGGGTAAATTGCATAATGAACCCTTACAATCTGGGAGTTCTATTCACTCTGTTCTGGACAGCCATAGAGATAACATGGAAAAATTATTGAGATCGCCTTTTTGCCTTCTAATCGTAACAGCACTGATATTAAGTACTGATGGATACCGCTACATATGCGCTAGTCGTTTGTGCTTGTGTAAAGTTGTGGATGATGGCCGTAGTATTAGGGCTGATTGTACTACTTCGCCATCTCTTGATCGTGTACCAATCGAGGAGTTTTCGTCAATGGAGTACAGTCTTCTATCCTTCATAGACATGACTGGTACACGTTATTGTAATCTGCACACCCCTCCTACTCATGATGTAGCCGCGCATGTTGTTTGCTCACGTATGAAGGTCGCAGAGATGCAGAACCCAGGGCTCGGGACCTACAACCTTGGATCACGCAGTAGAGTTGTTAACAATTCTAACAACACGTTAGCTATTGTTATACCCACAATCTCCACGGTGTTGTTAGTGATTATACTAACTTGTGTTGGCGTTTGGCTCTATAAGGTACGTCATTGTTGTATATAGTATACTGTAAATATATATATGTGGTACGTATTACTGACACGACTGTATATTCTTAACAGTATATATGTATCGTTCAATATAGTCCTTATACATAGTAGTACTGCATGTGTTATTGTTGTCCATTTCTTTTTAACATTATACATGTACCAGGTCTCTTGCGGTGTGATATTCTACAGTTAATGATATGATACTATAAGGATATGGTTACACTTCATACTGTGCATTATTTATATATATATATATATGTGTGTCAGCTGTACTATACTGTTTCATGGTTGTTTGAATACAATGCTGTTTATCTATCCTGCAGAGAGACCCTGCCGCCGGTACGGCAGTACTGACAGGCATCGTCAGCATGGCCCGCCACACTCTTACAGGAGCACGTAATAGACTGCGACGAAATAGCGCAACATCCGATAGTAGCAGGTATACATTGTAATATCATGTACACCGTATATATTGTCATGTTATTTGCGAGTGTACTGCATATATATCTATATGTATACAGTATGTCTGATATATATTCGTACCATTGCAGTGCTACATTCATGTTACTGATGAGTTGTTGTACATATCATACTATTGTATAGGCATGTATAGTAACAGATACAATTTACAGACCTGTTGTACATATCTATACGGTGTTACTATCAGTACAGATAACAGTAGCTAGGCAATGTAATGCTATCACACTGGTGAAGAGTTACTGCATAACTTATATATAACGTTGACTCTTATTGTAGCTCGTGTGACGACTCTACCCAGGCTGATAGCACTGTTGCAGACTCTACCCGGGCTGATAGCACTGTTGCAAAACTTCTATGTACACCCACCACTCACGATGCCACTGCCTGCAGCTCAACCACCACACCTATTACAAGTACAACCGTTGATGGATCCACCGCTGACGTGAAAGTCAAACTGACTTATACCAATCCCACTGCTGACGGGTCACCTCCAGATTACAGATCAAAGTTGCGGGGGTTCGCCTGTCACGGTACACCAGTTTAGGAAACCTTTGCGTCGTGTATCTATATGTATGATGGCTTGTAACAAGCTTGATCATAATATTAGCACGAGCTAGCGTTATATTGTAGCAGCGGTAGTTTTTACCTGTAGCATAGTATTATATATGCACATATGATGTGTTATAGCAGGGCTCTCTCTCTGGTAGATATGTGCATATACATGACGGCTGTAACCAGCTTGAGTTTTATTACATACTATTGTATTATAATGTACTTTAGACACAACTGTAGTACAGTTGAGAACTTGTTAATATGTAGCATTGTTACAAATGTGTTTAAAGACAGTGTTATCAATGTATATATAATTGGTAACTGGTAACGTAATATGCAGCTGTAGTACAGTTATGCGTTTTAATACGTTAACTGATTATGCCATGAATGTACGAGGTGAACAGCAACAACAGTGCAGGCGCAATCTGTAGTATACTGTCTATAATCATATGTAGACACACAATGTAATGTTAGATGTATGAGATGTAATGTTATATGTTAACTGGTTTATGACAGGAATGCATGTTAACTGATTATGTTATGATGCATGTTAACTGATTATGTTATGAATGTACTAGATGAACAGCAACAGCAGTGCAGACATAATCTGTAGTATACTGTCTATAATCACGTTTACACACGCAATGTAATGTTATATGTTAAATGATTTATGTCCGGAATGTATGAGATGTAATGTTATATGTTAAATGATTTATGTCAGAAATGTATGTAATGTAACGTTATATGGTAAATGATTTGTGTCAGGCATGTACGAGATGAATAACAACAACAACAGCATTGCAAGCGTAATCTTTATTATGCAGTCCATACTGGCATGTAACGCACACAATTGTTTAATATGATATGTAGTAGTTGACGGTGCATTAAATATTATAAATGAACAGTCAGTTATGTGTTATCGTAATCATTGTGTATATATATATATATATATATATATATATATATAATAGCTTACTTAAGGATATATATTGAACGGTTAACAGTATTACAGTATATAACTAGATGTAACAAAAGTGAGGTGTTAGAAGAGTCATTTCTGGAACAGCATGTTCAACATGATCTAACAATATATTAATAGTCTGTAAATCCTCAGAAGTTAAGGACACATGTTCATCCTTCTTAGCGCTATTAGTAGTCCTGCATACTGTTGTGGTACATCCTTCCTTAATCAAGTAGTAGAAACACCCGAGATGCGCAGTTGTATCAATATCATCAAAGGCTAAAGCAGGTATATAGTACATCATGTTCACAAACTGTTGCAGCGGTAATGATACAGTCAACTCCTCTTTAAGAACATCATCCTAAACAAAATGAGAATAGGATTATAGTTAAAGAATATGTATCAAATACTAGTATAATATGTAAACACGTATGTATTACTCACCTGATTATCTGTCAGCTGAATGGTTACATCACCGTCTGTGCGCATAACACAGAGTGTTAATGCCGTATTAATTGCAAGATTTGTACGGCTACCGCCTACGAGTTCAGGAATTGTGTTGACAACACTCTTGTACTCCCTTTGCAGATACTTTAAAAATAGTGCTGTACCTCTGTAACTCTTCCCTGTATACAATGTTGTTAGCAAAAGCTTCGTTTTATCGAATCTTGTTGTTTTAGATCTGATAAGAAGTAGATCAGAATCCTTAAGCAAGCCTTCACAACGCAGTATTATGCATATTTCGTTTGTATTAGTCATATTGATTAATACATCGGTGTAATCCCTTAATATTTCCATAGTGAGCTATGTGATAGTACTAGGATAGTATCTGCTCACTTATGGTTAACACTCCTATATATACTGGATGAGTAACACATTAACGACTCTCGTTATGTGCACACCTTGAGGGCAGCGTAAACATGGCAGCGATAGTAACCAGTATTAACGCCTCTCATTAAAGTGGATCATGACATGCATTAAGGGAGGGCGGCAGCGGTGTACTAGTATTATAACAATGTACTTATACTCTGACAAATTGAGTGATATAGCACACAGAATGCATTGATGGAGATATATTTATTATGGTATACATGGCTACAACATAATTCACAAATAACTAGAGTAAATGTAATTACAAGAGATATATTATTAGTATACATGGATACAGTATAATGCATGAGATAAGTAGAGTAATGCACAATGGTATGTATTGACAAAGATATATTAATCATGTAAATATATATATAGAGAGAGACACAGTATAGTATAATATGCTATGTTAAACCGCAAAGTATATATAGAGTAATACATGTATGCCTTGTAACGGTAAAGTGTGACAATTATAATCATAACATATATAGTCGAACATGGAGAGTATAGTACTACAATATATCACTTTATAACAGATATGTACTGATACAACAATCTAGCTATAGCGACCTAGAGTGTTGCAGATACAGGGGTGGCTGTCAGCATGTAGTTATTGAATCACAGGTTCATCGTCAATTATCACTGTTGTTGAAGTTGTGGCACGAGGCTCCCTCGTATTTGAACTATTGCTAGAATGGATGTGCAGGGGTCTAGGTGGTAAGGGTTTAGGCGTGCAGTGGTGGCATGCTTGGAGGGTATCTAGAGTTGTGTGTGTTGTGTAACAGGCTGCTAAGTCAGTCAAGCCCTTCCATTTCGCTTCCAGCTGGGGGAGGTACGTAAGAAGTTTGGTAAACTCATACTTGGTCAACTTAATTCCCCTCTGTGTCGGGTGCTCAGATGTGGTGGACATGTTGCGAAAGAAGCTATGGCGTACGTCTACGGTATTCGATGCTTTCTTCGCCCTGCAGTGAACGTTCTTCCCAATGTGCACTTTATAAATATTCTGGGAGTATTCGTCCATATCAGCATTATCTGCAGACAGCTCTCTACCGTCGATGCCCCATTCTACATCATCAACCATGACATCAGGTGTAAGGGTTTCATCAGCAATATCATCATCATCTGAGAGGGTCCTGCTGTTTGGTGCAGCCTGCAGGGTGATAAGAAATATTAGTGTCATGCATATCAACATGTACAGTGTGTATTATGTTTAGTGTTAAATTACTTATGACTCCCATGAACGTGGCAAGCTCATGCATTGTGGCCATTAGATCCCGGGTTTGTTGTTTATCAAGCATAGCCCCTTTCTTTGTGGGGATAAGGCAATAATCCTGATCATCAATGGTGTAAATACGAATGTGCAGGGAGACCTTTCCTCTGTATCTCTGGAGAGATAAGAACTTCCTAGAGCTGATCTCTCTGAACCAGAGGAACTGGCCCTTTACCTGGGTTCCACCCAGGTTGTAATATGTGCGTGTTAACGGGCTGGTTGTCATCGTATTGAGTAGATAAACACAGTGTGACGATCTGATAATACGCTGTAGAACTCTTGGGTCAATGGGTGTGTGAACTGTCTGCGTGTATTAGGTCTTTTATACTCTGCTTAACGGTCTGCATTAAGCTGATATGTATGGCATACACGCGTGCCAACTGTAATAACATCACACACAACCGTATATAACTGTATCATAGTACTACTGATTATGTCCTTAAATAACCACCTATTGTTTTAGCATCACAATACAGCGCTTTCATTTTGTAATACTGATCCAGTTTGCTTAAGCTTAGACTTCCTTGTGGTACGTGATTTCGATTGTTTATTAAACATTAATGTTCATATGTTATCATTTGTAATACGAATCCAGTTTGCTTTAGACTTCTTGTGGTATGTGATACTACTTTCATATTGTTCCTAGATTTTGTTATCAAACTTTCATGTTTATCATTTTGTAATACTGATCCAGTTTGCTTTAAGCTTGGACTTCCTTGCGGTATGCGATTTCGATGGGGTGACCTTAGTTTTTATATTGCTCCTAGATTTTTGTTTTTTATCAAACTTTTTCATAAATATATCGATATCCTTATGCTTAAGACCAGGAGGGTGAAAGGCATCGTTGAGAACAATGTCGTCTCTTGTTCTTGGCGTGTGTACAACTATCGAATCATCACGTTGTTGTGTTACATCGTCAGAGTATTTAATATCTGCAGACTGTGTTAGTGTACCCTCCTCCCTATTGTTATTGGTTGATTGTGTTAATTTATCGTCTTTACTGGTTTTGAGCTGTTCCACCATTCTGTTGTACTTGTCTCGAGGTATAACAACATTCTCCTCAGCCATGACCAACAACTTTCACGAGTTTAGAGAGCACGCTTTTGACCAATAGCGATACAACGTCAGCTTTACTATATATTAAATAACGTTTAGTTCTGAATGTTGTGTCGTTGCTAGATAATTCTCTAATGATGCGTTTGTACGCTTTGAGGGAACTTTTATACTTGCGAGGAAGCGTTACAACGCCTGTAAGTATATTCCTAGCTATTTCTGTTGCAACTAGTACTTGATTCTTGTTTACATGTGACAAGAGAGTTTTAACCTGGTCCTTCTTAAGCGATGCAACAGCCTTTAAGAATGTTATGTTTTCCTTAATCAGTTTCATGACTGCGGGAACAACACAACTGTTTCCTCACCTGGAAAGATATTAGAACGTAATTTATATCTATCATGAACATTGGGTGATAAATCAACTACAACTAACCATAGTTGTGTTTAGTAGCATGTTCGTAACTATCCATAAATATTTGTTTGACCAGGTATCCTTAACCAGTTTCATGACTGCGGTAAAAACACAACTGTTTCCTCACCTGGAAAGATATTAGAACGTAATTTATATCTATCATGAACATTGGGTGATAAATCAACTACAACTAACCATAGTTGTGTTTAGTAGCACGTTCATAACTATCCATAAAATATTTTGTTTGACCAGGTAATATTTGGCTTGCTAACGTTGACACCTGTCTACCATTTCTATGATTACGAAATAGACATATACAGTGTGAGTTTCTACTTATTAATCTAGCTGCTTTACTTTCATAAAACATATCCTGTAACGTTATAATACACGATACATGACAGTGGTGACTGAGGACACACACTATCTCAGCTACATGTGCGCCTTGGCGGTTATCACTCAAATTACTCATCTGATCGTCAAGTACGAGTAAACTTGGTGCTCTGGTTTCCTCCCACAGGCTTATTAAATACTCTTTTGATGGTATATCTTTCCTAAACTCTATTATATCGCCCAAGGTACTTTCCAAGTGATCAAACTTGTCCTGCCATACGGAATATACATATATAATTTTGTTAACTAGAGGCGTGAACATTGTCTTGTAATTCAAGAGTAAACGTTTGACGAATTCTGTTTTGCCTGCTTGTGTCGAGCCTTGTACAGGTATATTCTGAGGGAGTGTAAATGGTATTAAACATATATTCTCAGATGACTCTGCCATGATGTTCCCTCTGTAACAACTGTGTATCAACTAGCTATATATCAGTGACACTACGGTATTTATCAATCGTAACTGAGGCAGGGAACTTTGCAAAAACAATTAGAGTTGTTGGTTCAGGTAAAGCATCAGAAAATCTTAAACTAATGCGTAAATTTCCTGAACGTTTCAGAGGGAGTACATCATCATTATTAGAATCGCATTGTGAACCAGCAACAAATCTATAAAATGTGTAACCTTTCATATACTCCTCCCTTGTCAAAGGATTGAAGTGATCACTATATTCTATACCGCACAGAGTTTTGTATGCATCAATGTATGAACTTGTCTCGAACTTGCTCTTATATAGTGGTGTGATAGGACCTTGGCCTAGATCCTGACCATCCACTGTGACCTGGATAAAGTTGAGCGATGCATGCTCAAACATAAAAGGGTTAGTGAACAATGTACCATGGTTACCCACATCTGTAACAAGTCCACACACCAGTTCACACAGTATACGACCTGTGAATGGATCATTAACTGTGCATGAGAACTGGCCTTTACCTAGAGTGAATTTCTTAACCTCTGTTTTAATGTATGGAAAAATTGCAGGTTTATTCAGCATTATTTCGGCATGTGAAACCAATATTTCAGGAATTACTTCTATCATTGAAACACTCAAAGAAGCTCTAGTAATCTGTACTTTGTAGGTACCCACTGTTACCTCTGGAGCCATCAAGCAGAACTCCGGTGTACTAGGATATAATGTAATACCTAAATTCACACCGTTTGGAATGAACTTATATATGTCTAACACATCGCAATACAAATGTCCAGACATACTTCGTGAGAGCTGGCAAAAAAGCTTGATCGTTTGCTCAAACCTTTGTTATCACCTAATTGCCAGTTAGGATCTTCTAATTCGCCTGGTGTATCTTTGTAAAACATCCCCATCTGCAGTGTTGTTTCTTTCAGCTCAGTGTTTGAGTGTAGTAAAGCTTTGAAATAAGCCAGATAGGGATATGACTCGTCAGAGTGAGTTAACACCTTGTTCTGTAGGGATACATCAACACGACTGAACATCGAATGCATAAAATTGTTAACAACCCCAACAGATGCCTTGTTATCAGTTGTTGTTGTAGCAGTGCTGGCTGTAGCCGGTGTCTCTTCTTCCTCTTTAGATCTTTTCTTCCTAGTACTTGCTACAGTGACAGGCTCAATCTTATCACCATTCTGCCTTACTATTTTACATGTAATATTAAGCCTTTTTCTACGTAAGTCTAAATAGTTACTGCTATTATTGGTTACTTGAAACTGAATAACACCTTGTGTTGAGAAGTCGTTAACAGGGTAGAATGTTGTCACATGTGTATTTTTAACGCCTACATTCTGAATAGGTTTCTGGAAAATAGCTAATTCCTCAGAATAACCTATGTATGCATCCTCTAACACCTCCTGACTCATTGTTATTAGTTATTAATCAAAAACGTCCTTCGTACGTTGTATAACCTTATCAACAGTCTTCTTCAACTTTGTCTTCTTTGCCGTATGTGACTTACGCGTTATGTGTCTCTTACTGTATGTCTTACTATTAGCTCTGCTCAAAACAGTAGTTATATTAGTAGCTGCAACTTCTAAATCATGTAACGCCCTACGGCGTTGTGCTTCTGTAGGATCGATAACATCGCCTATACTTATACTTTTATCATTTGTAGGCTTAATATTAGTTTTTGGTTTATTAACGATAATTATACGGCGTGTGTGAGGATTAGTGTGAACCCTTTTGCTATGAAAACGTGAACTAGTTAGATAAGGAGTGGTCCTACCTTCCGCTTGACCTTTGAAATGCTTCAATAAAATGTCGTAATCTACACCCTTGTTGAAAGAGTAATACTTAGTATTATCAGTCATACTATAGCTGTATATACATACGCTGACTACGTTATTAACCTGAAGTGTAGTGTCCCATTGACTTTCCCTTGTTTGAATGATGGGTATATGCCTGTGTTATCTGTTAAATATATATCTATAATGTCGAAGCCATCAACGCATAAAGGTATATAACGAGGGTTATCAAAATACACTGGTGCACCTCTGTTAATCTGGTTAAAGTACACCCTATTTAAAACAGGTGCCAGTATAGCATTGACAGGACTAGGTTTACATATAGACGAATTAATAGTGATATATATAGCATTATACTTGTCAATAGGCCTAGGTAAATCTATGTCTAACAGAGCAACTTCCCATTGACCTTGAGGTCTGAATGTTACCCTACCTGGTAGTTTAACCCTGAATGATGTTGGTGTATTACCAGGAAAGTAGTTCTCTTTATCAACATCAGATGATATGTACACAAACATTATTGTTTACCTTTGTAATGTTGTATGGATGTTGTGGGTATATACGTGTTAAACTTATCAGAATAACCATACCATTTAACAAGACTGAGTTTGTGACCTTTAACCTGCTTAGTTTTTATAACTCTGTCGATTTTATATGTTATATCGTCTAAGTTCTGGACAGATGCTAATAGTAGTTCTTCTGTATAGAAAGATCCCTTGATAACTTCACCGCTGAGATCCTTCACTTTATATCTAGGCGGATGCGAGGGAATGTGATTACAAACAGTGAATAATTCCTCAGTCCACTTCTCATGATAACCTCATGCAAATGGGCTAGTGTATAAACTCAACCTAACCAAACTTCCTAGAGCTATAGTGAACGTGACAGGTGTATTAGCCCATCTGTTTAGTATAGGTATGTACACTTGTTCATATATATCATGAGAATTTGCTGTATTAACAGAGGCAGGCGCCATGTTAATAGAGTGATGAACTGTGTTATTATAGCTAAACATTGCATCATCCAGAATATCTATGTACATGGCTGTCTGTCGTTCATAAAAGTACTTGAACAGTTTATTTTCCAATGTACAATTGAATCGTTCACTGTAAGAAGCTTTATGACGACCATATGCTATTAAGTGGTTAATACCTTTACTATGCAACATTTTTTGAAATGCTGCGCCCATATATTCTCCTCCTTGATCTGTACGTATAGTCTTGCATACTCTACCTGATGTCTTAATGATGTCTGTAAACGCTGTTGTTACATCTGCAGCTTTTTTAAACTTGAGCGCACGTGCCCATGCAACGCGTGAAAACACATCTATACATACTAAGATATATTTGTATCCTCTATTATACTTAGCAAAGTCATCCATCTGGATGATGTCGCTGTCCCATTGTTCATCAATATGTTCAACTATTATATGCTCCGTATCAAACGTTTTTACTGGCGACCTATGTATCATATGTGTTGTCTGCTCCTTCAACCATTTACTCACAACTGACAATGTTATGCCTTGAGGTTTACGTGGTCTCTTCTTTACTTCATTCCATAATTTTCTTACACCCGAATAGCTACTAGGTTGACCTATTGTGTAATAGATACCACTCAGAAACAGATCTATCTCTGGTGTTCGTGTCATGATCTACATTTAGATAATGCTACGTTATTACCAGCTTGTAAACTAGTCTAGGCGTATATATACTAATAGTATCACCAGTATAGCCTTACTACCACAGACTGGTTTATTAGTTATGGTGATGTAAAGATCATGTCAGACTTTATATAACAATGTATTCTAACAACAGTTGTTCTGCAATGTGTATGCAATGTCTGAGATATATGACAACAACTGTTATTGCGTGAAGCGTGATCTATGTTTATTAACATTAGTGTACAATGTATACATTGTTAATGCTGTCTTGTGTAAGGACACCTTGCGATTGCGCTGTGTGTGTAGTATCCATCTGCAACATAATAACAGTTGGTATCAATCATAATGATATATTAATAAATTAATATATATTATATATAATATGCAATGTATACTAACCTTATATATTAGATGGTATCCTGGTCTCTAGTTCAATGATTATGACGACTAACTTCAACATTAACAATAGTTCTATGTACAGGATCATATTTATCAATGGTAAGGTTATCCTGGTAGTTCTTTAAACAGGTAATAAGATCAGTGAAGGATTCATGACTCCTTTCAACTTCTATGTAATGCTCTTCAGCACACATTAGACATGGTACAATGTTAAATGCAGCCCATGTGAGATTGTATGTCTCTGTTGGTGTTGGTACACGCTTACAGTCACCTAAGGCATAGAACTTAACAACCCAGTCTGAACATCGTTCCATACATTTAGCTGGTACACCAGAAAGATAATAATCACTTATGCACTCATTTAAGCTTGTGAATACATTATCAGAGTTGTAGAGCAATGTTAAACAGTTAGGATCCTCGCAATCAGGATAAGAATAAACATACCAGCTTATTGTGTATGACATGTTAATGGTTATCTGTGTGCTTATGTCTTGTCTGCTCTCAAAAGTGACGCATGTAATGTATGGCTGCAGTATATTCCTGAGTTGTATTGTTCTGACTCATAGCAGTCTTATACACTTCACATCCTCCATAAACAATTAACTACAACACTTTGCATTCTTGTGTTGGTAGACATTTGGTCCACTCTCAGGTACATTATACATATATAGTAAGGAGGCACCGCTCAGTGACTTCGGTTATGGTACCATTAGCACAACCTGTCGTGCACTGCAGGAATTAACATGTAGCCTCTGGGTTATTCCGTACACTCATTTCTCATGCACCTCAGCTCTATGCAGAATCGCCACCTAGTGGCCACTAACCAGCACCACTAGCGCCGCCTGTCGCCGATCATCAGAAGCACAATTCCACCACCTAGTGGCCACTAACCAGTACCACTAGCGCCGCCTGTCACCGATCATCAGAAACACAATTCAACTATAGCCCCTGGCTCAATACAATCTCATTAGTCAATCTAAGACAGTCGCTTTACCCTCGGGGTACCCATTCGCAGCACGTGCCCTTGTAACCAACCTTCGACGCCCCCTGGCGGTCACCTGAACCGACCCTAGCTCGGACTACGTCACTGCTACGTCGCGTGTCCGTCACGTAGCCTCAGGGTACGTTTTACAATCGCCCGGTAACTACCTACACCAAATTGTGATTAATTTGATCTGCTGGATGGGGTTTGGTTGGAGGAAGAACAAAGGGCATGATGTTGGTATAAGACACATGTGAGTGATGCCATGGTCGGTGCACTTGTCTTCCTTTGGACAACCTCTGCTGATTGGGAATGCAGATGACCTGGGTGACTGCCTGGCCCGTTTCAATGGTCTCATTAAACCATCTATGACAGGGAGATTGAGTCATTATTCATAGTTATGAGGCAGTGTAGCAGCTGCAAAAGGGTGCGCAGAGAGCCAGCCACCAACAGCAGCCCTATAATGGCATTCGTCCCTAGATTATCCCACAATGAATAGCGTCAGAGAGTGCACTGCACTGGGTGTATTGAAGCCCGACAAGTGCACTGTACCCACCGCCCATCACCAACACTTTCATTGTGCACCCAGCAGATAGGCAAACATTCCGCGGCGTCTATGAGCTCCTATGGAAACGTCAGAACTGCTGGGCTATATACTCTGCATTAATCCGGCTCTTTGATGAGCTATTTGTTGACTCAGATGTTGGCAGCCTGTAATGTCAGCCTAGTGGAGACTATTTAGGACTTCTAGAAAGAGACTGGCCTAGCCTTTGTGAACAGATTGTGTCTTCTTGGCAATGCAATATTATTCCGAGGTCATAACTTAGGCATTACATACAAGTGATCGCCACTGGAACTAATGGTTGGGAGCTTGAAAAGTCACTTTGGGGATAGAGTTAGTGTTAGAGTGCATTTCTCCTTTAAAATATTAAAATTAACGAGAACAGAAAAAGTAAATCCACACTATAAGTGAACATGCAGATGACAAAGTTGAGTCCATGCTGGAAATTTTGCAGAAGTGAACCTAGGTGCAATTTAATTTTTTTCTAAAAATCAACCCATATACAGAACTCATTCATAGCAGCTGCTGCCTTGAGAACTGTTGTTCTGTTGAATTATGACTGGATGAGATTTTTTTGTAGGACAGTTTATTATCTCTGAGAGGAATTGTATATTGATAATATTACATCATAGCGTTAATGAATTTTATATGAAACGCAGTGCATTTGCATTTATAACTAATCCCTTTATATCAAGACTGGCAGATGTCTGTTCTCTCTGTGAATACTAATATGAGACTCTCCTGACTGAAATTAATGTCTGACAAATGATTGTCTGCCACCCATTCCTTGCCTGTATACCAGTGTGGCCAAATAGTCTAGGCTTTTTCTATATATGTCTCTGGGTAAATATATCTGACTTAGAATTTCTTCTGTGGGTGTGTATTGTGCAGGCATTAGCCTATAAACTAAGATTGAGTCTATATTTCAGTTAGTGTTTTCATCATGACTAGATTGAAAGTACTCTTGTCTCCATGAATGTCCAAAACATTGAAGGACATTTCAGATTACTTCATAAAATGAGATTACTGTATTATGAACTGTCTCCAAGGCGTAGTATGTCAAATCATAACTTATTTAGCCAAGCATTTAGCCAAGCATTTAGCCAAGTAAACTTTTCCAAATTTGATACACAACTTCAGCACTAAATTATCTCTTGTATTGGACACCATGTGCAGGTCATTAATTTAGTTGACCCGCATTTCCACATTAGGCTTCTCATTGATATTTTGTATGCTCATACACACAGGAATGCAGACAATTTGATCCATTTGATACGCTTGTCCAGTCTTCATTATTTTAAAGTAAAACAGATTACAAAAGAAGATCTCTGGTTTGTGAAGTTTTTGGGCTGAACTTGGAACTTGGGAAAATGTGTAGTATAAATATTGTACAAAGCACAGTACAGACTGGACTGCGGAAAGCTCCTCAGGCAGACAAGTCAGTTTCTCTAAAAATGCAAGCTATAATTACTTTCTTCCCTGCTGGGAACGAAATGGAGGTGTTCTTTCTCTTTCGTGGAGAACCTTTTTTAACTGGCGTGCTCAGACGTTAAAGGTATTGTATAAGCAAAGCTGTCGAGTCAAATAAAAAAGGATCTAAATTTTCTTGGGGGGGGGGGGGGGAGCACGTTTCTTAAGGGGCGTTCACACTATCACAGATCAGAGCTACGTATGACCATGTATGAAAATATTTTTCACTCTTTTTCATCCTTGGCCAAACGTGATCCACTCGCCGAGGGTTTCAAGGATACTCTTGCTAATCCGTAGAACGCACCTGGTCGCGCTTGACCACTCACGACCATACGTGGAGGGGGGCAATAATTTTTAAACATGTTCACAACTTGGCGGACGTTCTACGAGTAAATTGTTTAAATTAGTTAATATATATATTATATATGTAACATGCTCGGGGGTCAGTCGGCGAGTGTCCTACTTAGGTTCTACGTATGTTCTATGTACATTCTACGAACGTACGTGGTCATACGTAGCCATATGTAGCCACTGTCCATCCATATATACTCGCCATTTACGTCAAGCCAATTTTTGACGTACGTGGTCATATGTATGTCTCAGACGTGATAGTGTGAACGCCCCTTTAGCTACTTACTACATTCCCAAGCTACATTCGTATAGAAGCTATTTATTTGTGGTGATATTCTAGTATCAAATAGCTAAATTAGTTTGTGTTTTGACCAACTTGACTTCCTTATCATCCAATATATTCTTTATATTATCCGCACACTATGTGGCATAAAAGTTTCCAAACAGTATGAATATATTTAATTGATATGTCCTTATGTATTTGAGGAAAACAAATGCAACATTTATCCAACATGTTTATTTACATATTTCAGATGTTATGTTGTAACTAAGTTATTGAGTGAGAACACAGGCGTTTGCTATAATGACAGCACTTAGCAAGTTAGCATACAATAAGACGTAGGCCAATGACTTCTTCAAGAAGGGCTTTTAAACCCCCTGCGCAACTGCCTTCAATGATGGGGCCAATTCCAGTCAAAACCTGTCACACCTCAAAAATGGCAATATCATACACCAAAAATTTTTTCTTCCTTATGCTAACTTTACAAGCTCCTCCATTGGCCAATATATTCCAACCACTGTATGCTGTCAGCTACAAGCCAATTAATGGACCTAATTGAGCAATCTTTTGTTTACATATTGACTACTACTTTATAACACTTGAATGTACTCAATACACACACAACTAATATTACTAATTGATCTGCAATTACACTGTTAGACATTCAATACCATAAGCCAGCCTGTAGGCTATTAGTCAGATTTGTTTGATTGAAGTCTAACTGGGTAAACGAGCAAAATAATTGCTATCAAGGTTCTAATTTTCACAAACTTTAAATGATGTTGTTATTGTCTTGGAAAACCATGCGCTGCAAATCCAGGTAGGTGTGACCTAACTGTTGTGTAAAACGGCCTCTAATTGGCCAGCTGCTCAGTGCAAATTATAATATATTCAGCTACATTCTCATTGGCTGCCTTTTGAGATGAGAAGGGAGTTTGAGCAGTCAGGATCCTTGGTAATTGGTATTAACTCAATAAAGACAAAGAGCGGAGCTTTGTATAGATGTGAACAGAAACCTGCCATTTATTTGGCGAAACATAAGAATTACACTGAGAACTGCATGAAAGTGATGCCGTCATGGACACCCCCTCAACATGTATTTATAGTTAACAAACAGATTGCATTACATTATTATCTTAATGATTTAGAAAAACAAAGTGGCGTACATGCACAAATCCTTCATGTTAGACAAACATTATTAAACTTAATGAAATACAAACAGCATTCGTTATGCATAGTATAAATCAATCAAATACACATGCAAACATGCATGCAATGCAGGCATCCAAACATGAGATGCTAAATCTTAAATCGATGGTATAGACAAACCATGCCAAACATGTAAATTAGCGTAAGCAACTAAAACGAAACAGAAAGGCTTTGCTTTTTAAGAATAACCCCCTATAGGAGCGGGTGGGTGGGAGAATAGTTGTTATGAATGAATTCAAGCGGCGTATCCCCAGCTTATGAGGGGAGGGGTGCAGACAGGATTACGCGCCTGAGTGGCCAGTGGTACGATTGGCTAAGCTACGGCGCTAGTGCGCATCAATGACCGGAAGGTGGTATTTAATTTATTTGATTAATTAAATTTATTAGTCTAACTAATAAATAACATTTAATCAGTGCTGTCATTAGTGAGCACTGTCACATGTTGGTAAACATCTGTGGTGAGAACTGTAACTTTCGTCTGGTCGATGTGTCAAATAAGCACATACAATCAAAATTGGCACAGATAACGGAATATACATGTGCAATTTACATGCATTTGAATGAACCATATTTTCGAGTGTAACTTTGTCAACAGCAATAAGACACTTAATAATAAATAAATGAAAAAATGGACCAATATAGGAAAACTCTCAGTTTGGTCTTCTTGGGTTAAAATGAAGGGAATCTTATCTACGTCATAAAAAGTACAACAACTTGTTTTTTTTTTTCAGTGGTTCGCCTTCTTGTTAATAATCTGATACTTGTTATGTTAGATACCTAAAAGGATATTCCAAAATCGGATATCTGATGGCAAAAATTGTGCAATATCCTGCTCATTTCTTTTCTGTTGTTAGTTCCCTGCGCGTGTGGGCCTGTGGGAGTCATTCCACAAAATCTAAAAGCACACCAAACTTACAGAGAATAACATGTTATATTTTCCAGTCGGCTGCTGTGAGCCAATCAGAATGCCTCATTGTCATCCAGCATGGTGTACATTGTACAGTATAAAAGCATATATATTGAACAGCTGCTCAGTGTATGTTGGATGGCTCCAGTGTATGCTGGATGGCTCCAGTGTATGCTGGATGGTTGCAGTGTATGTTGGATGGCTCCAGTGTATGCTGGATGGTTGCAGTGTATGTTGGATGGCTGCAGTGTATGTAGAACAATGTGGAGCAATGGTGGATGGTATGTCATCCAACACAGAGTTTGTTAGGTCGACCCACAAAACTCAATGTTGGACTTACCACCCATCGATAATTCTTTTAAAATTTCAAAAGTGCTCTAATTCTAAGTTTTAAGATAGATAAAGCTGATCTGAAGGAATTTAATTCAAATATATACATTTCCTTCATTTTTGGTAACTTATAATACCACAGGTGTATCTGAGTTGATTTCCACAAATAATAATATTTGTGTGTGTGTAATTCTTGTGTCAGTTTGGAACGACTTAAAATGTCAACGTGTTGTTATCATTATAATTGAATTCAGCACCCATGATAAACATACTCAGTTACAAATGTAGTAAAATGTATATAAATAAATGCAATAATATATGAATAAAATCGATGTGAATGACAAAAGTCTATATAAAAGCTTGTTTAAAATAATACGTTTTTTAGTCTCTTTTTAAAGAGCCACTGTTTCTTATGACATTTTGCACATCATTCCATGTCTTTGGAGCTGCATATTTAAAGGACCTATTGCCGTAAGTATTTTGTTTGCATGTGTGGTACTTGAAGTTTCAAGTAGTCTGATGATGATTGATCTTGGTGGAAATGACAACAATTCCCGCAAGTAGTCTGGGCCTATTCCATTCAGGCATTTGTAAACAAGGAGATATAGTTTGTTGTTGATACAATACTTCACAGGCAGCCAGTGCAAGTCATTCAAAATTGTTGTTATACTGACTTGTCTTGGTTTCTGAGCTACCAATCTCGCTACTGCATTTTGTAATCTTTGTAATTTTCTTATGCTGACATCTAGAAGTCCAAAAATCATTGCATTACCATAGTCAGAATGGCATGTAACAAAGGAGTGAACTAAACTCTCCACTTTATCTCTGTTAAATGTTTTCTGATTTGCTTTAGCCTACATATTTGATGAAAACCAGTTTAGCATACTTTGTTGATATGATCTTTCATAGTCAGATGTTCATCAAACACCATACCAAGATTCCTTATTTTGCTAACCGGTTGAGTCACTGAGTTGTCAACAGTGATAACGCAGTCCTTGACTTTCTGAAGTTGCCTAGGACCACCAATGACAACCAGATCAGTTTTCCCATCGTTGATCTTAAGTCTATGCTGCAACATCCATGTTCGTACAGCCTGGATACACTGATTCATCTTCTGAATTGCAGCCCCATCTGCATGATCATCAGAGCAGGGCTTGAAAGCTGCGTATAACTGATTGTCTTCAGCATATCCACCAGCATTCACAGCAAAGCCATCAAGGACACTGTACAAAGACGAAATATAGGAGAGGAATGTGACTGGACCTGCACAGCTGCCCTGAGGAACCCCACGGCAGAATCAGAATCAGAATTGTTCTTTATTTGCAAAAAGAGGCTCGGGCCCGCTGCCTGGTGGCAGAGCTCATATTCCCGTGATGTTATTCCATCGATTGTGAGGCACTGCTTTCTGTGCGTCAAGTACGAATTGAACCAATCAGCAGCAAAGCCTGTGATGTTAAATGTATGTTTGAAGATCTAATTTAGTATGCCATAGTCTACTGTATCAAATGCGGCAGAAAGATCATTCATACTCGGATGGACATTTCATGATGATGGCCTTAACTTCTTGCTGTATTAAGGATTTAAAGCAACTCGTATTCGAATTGCTTGGAAACTCGCAGTTTTCATAGCACCCTTACCTTGTCAAAAAGACTTCATTAGTCATCTTGAAAATCTAAATATGTCTTTGTGAATATAATATACATCCACCACGTGATCAACATACAAAACATTAAGCTATTCTATGCGACTATAAATCTGTCTTAAACGTGAATTTACAAAGCATAAAAGACGTAAACCTTTACACCTAGCAAATTTTATCATCATTAAGCAAGTCCTGGTATTCCAGAGGGTAAAACTGTCATCATTAATTTTACGCAAAGGATTTACAAGGTAAAGGAAGTGGACAAAATTACCTATACGCATGTTCCTATTATTAGTGGCTGAGCATTAACCCTTATACAAACTTGGAAAAGGTAATTCCGCTAAGAAACCAATAAAATGCCCCTACATGTCCTCGTGGTAAATGAGATCTCATCGAAACAAATAAAAGGTTTTAAAGATTTTAATACAAAATTTCATTCCTTTATTGGTGTTTTAGAGTCAGTCAGTTCTTAGGTCAGTAGTTCTCTCTTCAAGAATAATTGTAAGTCTTTATCCTCTGTCAATGCCAAATGCAGATCGCTGATAAAATCTCTCTATGACGCTTGGAAGCTGAGAAAAAATATGTTTTTTATACCAGGAAGTTGTCATATTTCACAAAGCGAGGGCTGAGTGAAACATGACAACTTCCTGGAATAATTTGAGTGGAAGAAAAATTCCTGTATTCTCAAATAATCATTTGATAACTTATTTAATGTTCTAGTCTGTGTGATATGACCAAATATTAATTGGCCTTACCTAATATGGCCCATTGCAGATTTTTACCTTTAATATCGGATATTGTATCTGTAGAGCTGGCAATTCAGAGAACATTTTCGAAGTTTGTAATGGTTTGAGGCATAACAATTCTTCAGTAAGATTTCCTCTTTAGTTTGTGTAAAAGCAAAAGTTTGACCAGAATGGCTAACAATTTACTATTCGTTTGTTATACACTGATGGAATTCCTTCCCAGAACGTATGTAATAACGAGATCAATCTGTGTTTGGAAAAATGAGAAGATCAATTGCTGACTCAGTGACTGTGATGTTAGAACTTGTGCTCAAGTGCGAGAACTGAATTGAAATTAGAGATAATGATATCCTAGACACCTTCCTATGAAATAAACAGGAGATTCAAGACATCCAGTCAATTTTACCACGGGTAAAATTTCCTTGTTTTTATGTATAAACTTGTTTTTTAGCTTTATTTTTTATTGTAATTCGTTTTTATAATTTTGTAAATTTTTGTACGAGTAAAGATTATTATAATAAATGGATGAAATCGACTATAATGGCAAATTACACGACAGGAGAATATTTCTCATGTTCTTAACTATCTTTGAAATATTAATAGTGCTCGATGGTGATACTATAATATCCGATCACTGATGCCGTCTATCCATAAGAGGCTTATCCTTACAACACATAATCGGATTTGTTTTAGGGCTCTAGTCGGATGATTTGATAATGCTGCAATATGATGTTTTGGGTTCCAATAGGATTTTCCAATCCATGTAATATTGTTTGGGAAAACAAACGTTTTGCAACACACTGGTTCTCGCAGTGTTTGTTTCCGATGTGACAAATCTTTTTGCACTGGACTTACTAGCAAAAACTTATTTAACAGAACTAGCAATAAAATGTATATTATACCAATTTGTAATTAGACATCTTTAGAAAGCTAGGACACTGAATATCTTACTTTGGGATTACTAGAGCCGTTAATTCAAAACGTAAGTTTTTTAACGACATCTCACTTATGTATTGAAGGGTGATTATGATTCTGCAACGACTTATAAAATCAAGTATTACTAAGTTGGAACCAGAGGCACTTAAAGGCTAAATTTTCCCTATTTTCCTTGATTTTCATTGTGATATTGGCAGATTTTTAATTTTTTATCATACTTTTTCTAAATCTTTTTAATTTTAAAAAAATTTTTCAATTTTATGCTTAAAAAATAAATAAATAAATAGATAATTTAAAAAAAATTGTCATTGTTTGCCTTTATTGATTTTTAAGAAATTTTTTTTTTTTTTTTTTGTTATATATTTAAAATTGAAAAATAATTTTAAAATGTAGAAAATGTTATAGATAAAAAATGAAAAATTTACTTATATCACAATGTAAATTAAGGGAAAATTTGGCCTTTAAGTGCCTCTGGTCCCAAATAGAGGGGGCCTATACCACACCACATAGTATTTATGACACTATTATGAAAGAAATATAAGGTAGATAACAAAATAGTAATTTCAGGACTGATATAACTGTCATTTTTAACATAATATAATATAATATAATAGAAGAAATTTGTAAAGCGCCAGTTTCAGACATCTGCTCACCAGCGCTATGTACATGTGTTATTCAGGATAGTATAAGTTAAAGAGATGCGTTTTGAGTTTTTTCTTAAAGCTGTGTATGCCATTTGTGCAGCGGATATCAGTGGGTATGTTGTTCCATAACAAAGGTGCCACCCAGTGAAAAGCCCTTCGGTCGAGTTTGTTATTACTGGTTACCGAGGGTAGTTTTAGCATTTGTTTGTCATTACATCGTAAGCCATGCGAAACATCCCTAATCTTTAGTAGTTTTTTTAGATAGATTGGGGCCTGGTTGTTCAGTACTTTCCATGTCATTAACACAATTTTGTACTTAATCCTGGCCTGGATAGGTAGCCAATGTAAGTGTTTTCGGTATGGTGTGATGCTTTCATATTTATTAATTTTCTCAATTAATCTTACTGCGGCATTTTGGGCAACTTGCAGTTTATTCTCAAGTTTCTTAGAGATGCCAGGTAGAAGACCATTACCGTAGTCAAGATGGGGGGTTACAAGTGCGTTCACAATAATTTTAGTATTCTCTTTGTCTAGGCTATTCCTGATTTTAGAGATATTTCTGATATTAAAGTAGGCATTTCTGCACATATTATTAACTTGCTTTTCCATTGTCAGGTGCTTGTCAAAGAAAACTCCCAAATTTTTCACATTGTCAACCATCCTGATTTCTGTGTTGTCAACACATATTGAATTAATTTGCAGTTTTTTAAGTTGATATGGTGTTCCCACCATTAGAAATTCTGTTTTGTCTGCATTATTGCAGAGTTTGTTCTTGTGTAGGAAGTCTCTTAAGTCAGTCACACATTTCTCCATTTTATCTTTAGCTGATTTTTGATCACTGAAAAATTTAGGTTTAAAGGAGAGCATAAGTTGCTGATCATCTGCATATTTTTCGACTTCAATGCCATTTTCTTCTGCAATTTTGCTAATAGGTTTTATGTATGAGTTGAATAACAGTGGTCCCAGTTTGGAGCCTTGAGAAACACCATAATTCAATGTTTTTCGCTGGGATTCAGTGTCATTTATGATCACAGACTGGGATCTGTCTGATAGGTAAGACTTAAACCATTTCAGAACAGTGCCATCTATACCATACTTATATTTGTCTAATAGTATCTTGTGGTCAATGGTGTCGAAGGCTGCGGATAGATCTAGTAAAACTAGCATTGTGATTTCCCCATGATTCATGTTTGTAACTATGTCATTATGAATTTTTATGAGTAAGGTTTCAGTGCTATGGAATTTCTTATATGCTGATTGTTTAAGATCGGTTAAATTATTGTTCGTTAGATGCTCCATGTATTGACTAATAACCGCACTTTCTATGAGCTTACTTAAGAAGGGGAGGTTAGATACAGGGCGGTAGTTCTTTTTTATAAGATCGAGGCTTAATTTTTTCAGGAGAGGTCTTATAATAGCATGTTTTAATGCTTGTGGCATTTCACCCATTTGAAGGGAGTTATTCACAATATTAGTTATAAGAGATAATAATTCATTTATGCACTCTTTTGTGAGCCAAGATGGAATAGGGTCCAGTAAGCAGTGTTTTGTTGGCATTTCTAGGATGTATTTTTTCACCGTGTCTGCAGATAGTTTGACAAATTTCGACAGCGGGCTGCCTGAGAAAGTTTGCTCTTCATAATCCATCGAGTTAGTATGAGAATCTAATTGTGCTCTGATGTTGGAGATTTTGCTGTCGAAGTACTCAATGAATTCATTCGCCAGATCAATGTCAGTGTCATGAGGTGGTAAGGGTAGTTCTTGCTTCCTGTTTAGGCTTGAGTTAAGTACCTTGAACATTGCTTTGGAGTTACCTTTATGATTTTGAATTTTTTTTGCCAGGTCTTTAATTTAATATCATGCAACAGAGAGTTGAACGAATTTCGCTTTTCTTTGAATATATCAAAATCAATAGGCTTTCGTGAATGTCTCCATTTCTTTTCTGCTCTTCTCTTAGAATTTTTAGATTGCTTAATGTCAGCATTGGTCCAGGGGGTTGGTTTCCTTATTGTTATGGTCTTGTCTATGATTGGGGCATGTTTGTCAAGAATATTCTTAGTTTTGTTGTAGTGGTCTACAAGTGAATCAAGGAGCTTATTGCTCAGTGGAGTGTTAGTGGGAGTGGACCCAATTTGATCTTTAATATCGGTTTTGAACTTATCTAAATTAATTAGTTTAGTTTTTCGGAATTTAACTCTTTTCTTAATACCACATGGCTTTTTATGGAGCCCCTAAGAGGACATGGCAGAAAAAAAATTTTCCCGTGCGCCCCAGTAAATTAAAGAAAAAAAATTTTCCCGTGCACACGAGTGAATTTACGAAAAATATATTTTTTTCCCGTGCGCACAAGTTAATATACGAAAAATATATTTTTTTCTTGTGCGCACGAGTTAATTCAAGAAAAATATATTTTTTTCTCGTATTCTTGAGTCTTGATAGACAGACAAACAAACAGCGGGACAGCTAGACAGACAGACAGATAGATAGGTAAATAGGTAAATAGATAGATAGATTGATGGGTATTGATTGATCAATTGATATAACATCTACATGTGTGATTGATTGATTGATAATTGATATACCATATGTGTGATTGATTGATTGATTTGTTCATTGCAGTTTACTGCAGGGACTATTTTTCATTGCAAGTTAAAAATGCTGTTTCATTTTTAACTTGTGCACAAATGCAGAACTACCCAGATAGAATTTGTGCACACAAAATGTTTCTCGTGCGCACCAAATGTTTCTTGTGCGCACCAAGTGTTTCTTGTGCGCACGAAGTGTTTCTTGTGCGCACGAGTTAATTAACTTTTCGCACGGAAAACTTTTTTTTCCATAAATTAACTCATGCGCACGGGAAATATATATATTTTTCTTAAATTAACTCGTGCGCACGGGACATTAACATTCGCACTCAAAGGTTTGTTTATGTGAAAATTAAAATCTCCAGTAATTATAAGTTCCGTATTGATGTTTTGATAGCGGGCCAAAAGTTGTGTGAATTCGGTGTAGAAAAGTGACAGGCTATACCTATTTTTCTTCGTGGCCTCGGGTCTATAAATGGTGAGTATAGTGATGTTGATACCATTCAAAGCTACATTTAACTCCATGTTCTCAAAAGGTTTAAATTGTTGTAATTTGTATTTTTTGGTGGGGATATTGGACTTAAAAAGGCAGCCAATTCCACCGCCTGCTCTGCCTGCGCGAGGAACATTTAAGAAGCGGTACTGACTATTTCTTTCCAGTTCACTAATTTCAGCCAAATCATATTCCTTAAGCCAACTTTCCGTTATCAACAGCATGTCTAAGTCATGTTCAACAATATTAAGACACTTTGAATTTGGTGTTTTACGTTGTCCTAGCTTATTTATAGATTGATTGAGGGTGGCATTTTTTACCATATTTGGTTGGGAGGATTTTTTATTGAGATCCTGCTTGGAAGGAGCAGTGACACAGTTTCTTTTAACAGCTTCAGGATATGAGTATTTGAATTTATACAAAACATAAGACGAACAGTAGGATGCTGAAAGACTTTTATTTTTTCGCACATCGTCTTGGACAAGCAAATCGGCTTCATATTAGGATCTGTCATATATTTGATAGAATTTATTAAGTGTCATTGTTTTTTTATGCGCTTGGTGGCCGGCTCCTGGGAGGAGGAGAGCAATTGCAGTACTTGACTGTGGCAGGATTTGACATTATCATTTCTTCCGGAAATGATAACCCCATGTATTTCGTCATATTCATCACGGTTTTCCTTCGTGGGCTCGAGCCACTTGCCTATAGTCATTTGCACATTATTTTCTTTCGTTAGCTTAGAAATCATTATGCCAGCTTTTCCAATAATTCTCCCAATGTCTTTCTGTTGCACCTCCAGGAACACCTTCGTATCATACTTGGCGATTTCATCTGGCTGTGTGTTTTGACATGACTTTTTTTTTAGAAGTTTTGGGATATCGATGTCATCATTAAACCGAGAGGCAGTTTCTTTGAGATACATGTCGGTTGGACTGTTATCTTCATTGAGTGCGACATCTTTGTTAATTGAAGTAAGGCTGAGGTCAATGACGTGAATCAT
This sequence comes from Alitta virens, assembly GCA_932294295.1. Classification (NCBI taxonomy): domain Eukaryota; kingdom Metazoa; phylum Annelida; class Polychaeta; order Phyllodocida; family Nereididae; genus Alitta; species Alitta virens. The sequence continues at coordinate 10,323,120 of OW028577.1, read as the reverse complement.
GTTGTTTGGAGTGATGTACTTGTTTGCTAATTTGTAATTGCAGAGTGAGATGTTACCCAGTGCTCCCTTCTGTCTGGACGGTGGTAAGGTGGTTATAGTGACTTCACAATACTTGCTTATGTTAAGAGCCGCAGAAGTGATCATAGAAAAGGCATCTAATCCTTTTATTCCTTTCTTGATATCACTAGCACCGGTCATTAGAACAACCATATCGAATGACTTGAATGCTTCACTATGTTTCATTGTTTTCAGATCTTTCAGGTCCTTGGTTTCGTAGCGCCATTCCACTTTTGTTTGGTCTAGCAAAGGAAGGATGCCAAGAGTCGAGTCATCGTGTATCACTAAACATTGGGCATGTACACTTGGTATCAGCTCAGAGGATCCCAAACTGCTGTCAGCCAGTTGATCCAATATTTCGTCTCTTTCCAATTCAACATCAGTTAGTCGATTTTTGACTGTCGTAAGGTCCACATGCAAGGATTCACTGGAGTCTTTCAGATCTGAATTTTCGAATTCAAGATCTCTACATCTATTTTCTAGTTTTTTAAGTTCATCTTTAGCTTTGGCTAAATGCTTTGTCAGCCTGTTATGTTCTTTTTGTTGAAATTCTTTTAAGGTCTGATTTTCTGTTTCTAGTTTTTTCAATTGGTTTTTCAATGCTGTATCTGTTTTTGGTGGACGTCCACGTGCCTTTGTTTCTTTCTTATTTCCCCCTTTGTCGGCTATCCCATCCATTTGTTCGTCCAGGATTTCAAATTCAAGTGCCTCTGCGGCTTCAGGAAGCTCATGGTCAGGCTCAGTATCATTTTCCTCTTCCAGTCTTCCTTCTCCCTCCGCCCAATTAGGTTGTTTGTTCATCTGGAATTATAGATTGTAGAAATATCAGAGATATGTCAAGTGTTATAGAAAATTTGGTGGTACCGAGTGAGTAGTTTTGTGGGATATATACAGGAATTGGAGTGAGCTGGGTGATAAAGCAGCCCCAGTTAAATTTGACAAGTGTTTATGCCAGGGTCACGTTACTGAGTGACTACTGTATCTTTCGACCCTGCAACTGAGGTTACGATAGACTGTGTTAACGAGAGGCACAGTCACGTTACAGAGTGACCAATATTTGTGAGCAAATTTAAGGGGATGGGCTGCGTTACAGAGCAGCCTCAATATTTGCTATAGTCACCTTTGTGAGTATGAGCACTATGTTACGATGGACTGCGTTACAGAGCAGCACAGTCACGTTACTGAGTGACCAATATTTTTAGGATGTGTTGCATTATGGAGCAGCACAGTCAGGAAAGTTGTATGAGTGTGGAAAAAGTTTCAGGTCACGTTACAGAGTGACCACTATATGTAAAGAAGGTATAAAAATGAGCTGCGTTACAGAGCAGCCTTAAGAATAGGGTATGGTTACTTTTGTGAATATACAGGCAACGTTACAGAGTGGCAAGCAGGGGTATAAAACAGTTGAATTGACAATGAGAAACAGTTGCGTAACAGAGCAGCTGCTATTTATGGTTGTGTGAGAGTTACATATAGATATAGTTACCTTTATATTTTCCATGAGTCGTCTAGTTGTAAAACAATGTGGTATGAGTGATGACACTAAAATGACCTGCAATTGTGAAGTGAAATAGGTAGTTACAATAATTTATAGGTATGACAATAATTGACCTGTAAGTGTGAAGTGAAATAGGTATATACAATATTTTACGGTTTATAACAAAGGTGTCAGAAGTAGAATTAAGGTTAATTTAATCGTAGATATGTAGGATAGTGTTAACGGAGGCGAGCAATAATAAGGTAAGTGTAATGCAAATGGCGGCCGTTCAGCATGCCGGTAAGATTAATTGAAATTTTACAGCTTATTTGTGGATAAATTATTGCAAAAAACCTTTTAAAATGTGGGTAAACAAAGCGATATACATGAAGAAAAAGTAGAATATTTGAGAAACTAACCTGAATTATTCACTCACGTTTACATTAGCCGAACTTGTATATGGCTGCCTTTCACTCCATCAAAGAAAATTGTATTTGACTTTGAATTAAATATAGATAGTATTATATTAAATACAAAGTACCATTACAGAGCTTCAACATGCACAGACGCTTTTGCCACGAAAAACAAGGTTGTCAGATTATATTAAATAAAAAGTACCATTACAGAGCTTCACTATGCACAGACGCTTTTGCCACCAAAAACAAGGTTGTCAGATTATATTAAATACAAAGTACCATTACAGAGCTTATCTATGCATTTGCTACTCTGTTAGAGAGATATCCAAAGTTTACCAGTTTAAACCTGTAAAGCTTTAAATCCTTCAACAAGCAATGATTATGCTATCCTGTTAATTATGCAACTTATTTAACGGATAAAATATACGTCATCTTCGAAATAACTAAATTTAGGTAGGCTAGGTGCCCTACAGGGTTGTTAGTATTCGGTTTTTTAATTCAAATTTCCTGTAAAAAGTTGCCCAGTTGCCTGAACATTTTTGAGAAATTTGGTTCTGTATTAATACACATACTCTCAGCTTCCCTTTAAAAATGCATATTTATTTATTTTATAAAGGTTTACAGTAACTGAACGAGGCCTCCTGCATGGAGAAACGCAAATTGTCAGTTAATTACATTTACCATTACAGATGGTGTGATTACATTTTCGATCTTTATGATGTGGGAAAAAGTATTTGGACCTTTCTGATACATTCCACGTCTTTCCAGAATTGACCTGAAGAATGTTCAAGAAGGTCACATCTGACAGTTCCATCGACTGGCTGACATCCGTGGGTGGCGAACACATTGTTGTAACTATATAAGGAGCAAATGTAGAATATTGGCAGTGGCTCTCTCAATGAGAATTCAGATGGTCGGTGAAAGGTCCATCATTGAAGCAATGGAAGCTGTTGGCAGATGGGTATATGGTTGTCAGGAGGGGACGGCAGACCACTCCACTTACACACCGTATTACTAAAATGTATTAATCAAAATGGGCTCCGATAAATGCTGTGGCCGAACCTAACAACTTGAATAAAGCAGCTTCAGCACAATTTTATTATCTTGACGCACTAATGGGAAGGCCAGCCATTTTACATTACCCAACTGACAAATGAATACTCAATAAGAAGAAGCTTGGTTACACATTTACCCCATGGGTGGGGTCTTTTGATGTAATGTTTCATGCGAATTTTGTCCAGTTGAGACCCCGCCCATACATGGGTAAGTGCAGCATGGGTGGACTCTTCTCTCTCACCTTATCAATCAACCCTTGTCAGCAGCAAGACCTTGTCTTTAAGGGCTACACTTTCAATATCTATCTGCCTATTATTCAGTCGACCATATTATTAAGACGCTAATGTGACACATGAAATGTGTTGAAATGGATTTTTAAAAAATCCAAAAAAAAAAGAAAAAGAAAAAAAAAGCCACGGCATTCAGTTTGTAAACACTGTGTCAGATAGTTGAATAGTCAAGAAATACCCCAGCTACCTCAAGAAATACCCCAGCTACCAGTCACTGCAGAAGTGCCTCATTGCCTGTATCCTAAGTGAAATCTAGCACCCCAAGCGGAGGGCAGGTCATTCGATGGAGTGATGTCAGTGGGAGGACATAAGACAGTGACAGGAGGTAGTCATTGATTGGAACAAATAAGGAATTGGGTAATAAAGTGAGATGCTTTAAGGACGAAAATATGAATTCTTTTTAGGTTGCCAGGAAGAATAAGGTCATCTCATAATTTGCCCAACCCCTCCCACCCTTTTCTATGGCCTACCCACATGCCTATGCAGGAAGCAACTCCACCCCATTTCTTAACACCTGCACGGAGCATGGAGTGGTAGATATTCCTTAGGATATGGTCACGCCATTTGTGAAAGGGTTGTCATGGAAATCTCCAATAATAAGATTCCTGCATGTTTCCTGCTGCTCAAATGCCGGTATCACATCATACTTAATGAGATATCGGCTCATGTGACGGTGTCTGGGAAACCTAAGAACTTTAAAGAAGAGCCGATTATATTAATCTAAGCCTTTGACAAGATCATCTAAAGTTCGAAGGCAGACCGTCCAGAGAGGTGACGACAATGTAGGTTAATAAGCACCTCCAGGTGGGTCGGATATAATTCACTTTCTTATTGTAAACTGTGATAGGATATTCTTAAGATGTGTAATTTAAAGGATGCAGATATCGGGTTGATTGCAGTAATTATTGAACACAAAAGATATGATGTGACGAAGGTTGCAAAAAAATTTTTTTTTAATATTTCGGGCATTTGGAGTACAAGTGACTTTAAAAGATAAGATAAGATAAGATAAGATAAGATAAGAAATTATGCAATCTATGTACGTCGGTAACTGACTTTCAGCCTCAGATTCAAAAAGTCCCGATGAAATTGATATTGATGAACACGACTCAAGAAGAAATTTCTTACACACATCTTACGGGCATTTTTTGTTCTGCAATTGTAGTGGGGGCTGCCAAATCAAACAAAACTTGATGTAATTTCCCCCCTTTTTCCTAGCTACATCATGCAGTACAACAGTACGAATCTATGGTGGCCAAACAGTTAATTTCATGGTCTCGTGGTGAGACAGTAAATTTCCCACTTTCGCACCACGACAGTCCCCAATTCGTGCCACTAAAGTTACCCATTTTTGCCCCAGAAAAGTACCAACTGGCCCCATGAAACTACCAACTTTTGTACCACGACAGTTACTAAGTTTCCCCCCCCCCCTCACGGGCAGTTTTAGCCTAATTATCTCCATAAATATTAAACATACAGAGATGTTATTCATATCCATGGATGCCCTAACATAGATACATCTACCCTGCAAAGAATAATGCAGTAGATGCAGTATTAATGGAGGAAAGGACAAGAAACAATCAGCGAGGAGGGCGGGCCGGGTGCCCAAATTCGCCTGTGATGCGGTCTTGGAGCCTGTATTTAGGCGTAATTATCTCTGGATGTATTTTATCTGGAATACTGGTTAATGCTGTTTTGGAAATGTGATGTCTTACTCTCTTTCCTACATTTTTTAATTTGTGTACAATCTTGAGTTGAAAAATCTTGCAGATGTTTCACAACTTGTATGATTGAATAAAATAAAACTTTATATTAGATACATTAATTTTGTAAGTTATATTAGCCGGTATTCAGTGGTATTCTAAGAAAAAAACATCCATAGGATATCTTCGCATTAAAATAGGCTTATAACTTAGTTGTGGTCAGGAGTTCTGCAGTTCTCTCACACCAGAGGAGGAGGAGGAGGAGGAGGAGGAGGAGGAGGAGGAGGAGGAGGAGGAGGAGGAGGAGGAGGAGGAGGAGGAGGAGGAAAATGTAGCCACTTATACAATGTTGCATACCTGCAGTTAATAAATTTTATTAGCCTTCACTTTCATGGTGCGAAACATACACTGTCGCGGATCGACTTTTAATGACTTTGTGGTACGACACATACGATCAGTGTCGTGGTGTGAAGGTATGTCGTGGTACGAAGGTACCTATTATTGGGGGGCGAAACCTTCGCACCAGAAAGTGTACTCCTCGGCCACCATAAGAACCAGAAAACTGCAATCATGGATGTTTTACCGATTTTTTTGAGATCATTATTTGACAGAATTTTCCTCATCGATATTTTCTATTACGGATGACAAAAAAAAAAAAAATTTGAATCGAGCTGAAAGCATGAGATATGAACCATCTGTAGCCTCAGGTTCCTCGAATTGTTTTTTTTTTCATTGGCATTTGGGACTCTAAAGAGCTACGTCGTTCTGTCCGAATTCGAATCGTTCGGTAGTGTAGTAATTGAATTTTCTCAATGCATCTGGTCCAATCTGGTCCAACATTTGGCTTGCAGACTCAGCAGCCGTGGGCGGACCTAATGATGCCACAATGTGTGTGTGTGTGTGTGTGTGTGTGTGTGTGTGTGTGTGTGTGTGTGTGTGTGTGTGTGTGTGTTATTGCTTAACGCCTCATCAGCACCTGAGTGGGCTATGTAGAGGCTCTCTAGGTTAAGATTAATTATCTATATTTGGTAAAAGAAACCAGAAGCAAGTAAAAAATCAATAATTATCTGCGTTGGATATCTTGTAAAGAGATGTTGTAAGGTAGTAGCTTGAAACAAAGGTCTTCTAATGCGTTGTAATTGGATAATGATGCCACAATGAACCTTCGGGCTTTAATACATGTGTTCACCCTATTGACCAGTGAGTTGTTTATTAATATATAGGCCTATAAGAGAGCGAGTCAGGCATAACTACACTGTGAGAACTATATGCAAGTCTTGTTGGCCACTGGGTTGAGAGGTATTCACCATTGAGTATGAATCTCTTAACTGAAATTTAGTGCAGGAACTAAACACATGCTACTGAGCCTCTGGTTTGATATGTGGCCACATTATGCCTCTTTTCTATGATTTATAGTTGTTTCGGAATATATATTTTCGCTGGCATACCTTCAGGACATTAAATTTGAGCTATGTCGAAAAAAGAACTTGGTTTTCTAGGGTTACATAGTAACTGACAATTCATTTATCTCTCAGGAATGATCGCAAACGTCATGCCCTGTATGTTGGATTGTCATTTCCGGAGGCCTGTGTAAGAAATTGCAATTGAAACAGGGTTTTTTCAACTTTTCTTGCAACTATCACAACATTACCTGAGATAGATGCGCGATATATTGGTATTACACTAAGTACAGACACGGAATACATCGTCTATGGCTGATTTTCACATAACTTGCAAGGTGTAATATACTCAGAACTCAGAATAATTTTATTCATATTTCATATATATGCATTTAGTTGTACAGATATCATTACGACACACATGGTGCATGAACATGACATATATATGTAATAAGGGTGACACCTCCAAGATAAATATATATATCGCTACTGAGGTGCCACCCATGATTTCAGAAGATCCCCTTTCCAATCCATTCAGTTAAGATCATTGTCAAAAAAAAAAATATATATATATATATATAACACGAATAATTTAGAGACATATTTTGTTGAAAGCGCAGAGCCACATTTGAAATGCTATTTATAATATATGATAATCAAATGGCATGATATTGAGACAAAGTAAAGGAATTCCGAAGGAACCGATAGATACAAAAGGAACAACTTGAAGATTAAAAAGAATAAGTAGGGGTGAAAGGAGATATATAAAGGCAGCACCTGTGAAGCTCATGAGCAGCCAAGCTCCAGCGGAATTAAAATGACAGATATGTTGTCTGCGTGATATTTTGAATTCTGGTTAAACCTAATTTTGATATCGCAAGGTGCCCCATAGAAAAAGGTAGAATGAGGCGGATTTGCTCACAGAGAATTTGGCTCAAATTACAGTCTCCATATTCGACTGACTTTGTGGAAATGGGAGACATCATTAAGTGAGAAAAAGTGAAGGAAGTCACGTTTGACTAGTGTTTCGTCCAGACAGAAAAATAAGAGAAATCCAAAAGAAAAGATATTTTGCATTTTTCTAGATTTGCAGAATAGCAAGAGCAATGGTGTTGGAGGGGGTGGGAATGCAAATGAAATGAGTATACGTCTCTACTCAACTTGTAAATCATATTCCCCAGAGGGTCCATCCTAATCCATGAGATTGGCAAGAGGCATATAAACATTAGGGATGCACTTGGGATCCTAAATCAATTTCCATATATATCAAACTCAATGCAAACAATTGGGAGAGCCATTGAAAGGTACCTTGTTGCCATATACAGGAATACCATAAAACTAACACAGGCTGAGTGTCTCACATGAATTTAGCAATAGCACTTTTGCGATCAGTCAAATGTCAAAATGCACTGAAAATATCCTGAAGTAGAAAGTCAGTCAAAACAGCCTACCTTTTATACTTTACTATTTGTTTACAGTGGCGTTATTCTGTTCATGAGCTTGGTTGATTGCCATAGAGGAAAATACTCTGCGGGTGTTTTTGACAGGAAATTACCTGACTAAAATATTTGGCATACATCGGAATAATAACCCTCTTTGTTTAAAGGACAGATAAGGAGTGGCATTGCATCCAAATGCTTTACTGTTTTTTTGGTGGACCATTTATGGCCATGATTAAAGAATATGATGAATGTCATGCCACTTAGGGGTTATTACCTGTCTCTGCTTGGGTCCATGGAAACTGAAAAGACCTCCAGTTCTATATACTGCTGACTGCATAAAATAGGTCAGTGTTTTCTGCTCAATATTTCCTCAAAAAGCATTGAAATACCCTAAATTTTGGTTTTGCATTCATTGAATGGAATTGCAACTTTAAGTTGAGGGTCATAGATCAAAAGTGCACTCTGGTGCGTTTTTCACAATGAGATTTTGTATGTGCTTGGGGGTGCTTACTTAATTAGAGTCACTACACAGTTAGTTTCATTAAAAACAACCTTTTAAATTGAACTTAAACAAAGCTAGACAACTTTGGCTATACAATGCTACCTGCCACTAAATGGAACGGTCTGGCTACAGCTGGCTACTCATAGCTGGATCTAAAAATACACGCAGCACCATTTCGTGCAGACGTTGAGAGTTATGCATATTTGTAATCTTTTGTTGAAAAGATGCATGTTGACTGCACATACATATTTATGATATATTACATACATTTCTTAAATTTAACAAGGTGTATATTTTTTCAGTGGTGGTGGTTTAAGCTGACTATACGGTAGAAGTAGACAGGAGCAGCTGGCTTTAGCCAGTTACAGTTACAGCCAGGAATAGGTTGCTACAGCTGACTAGAGTCGACCATATTTTATGAAAGTAACTGTAGCTGGCAAAAGTGGTAGACTTGTAGACAGGGGTTATACTATAATGGCTGAGCACTATCTTCAGATGTGGTATAATTCTAGGATTTCCTGAAAGATCTCATGCAATCATGGCAAATCCAATCTTTGCCTCTGCTCACCCAAAAAGTCAGTATTACATGGAGTACATATTCAATAACTCAATTTGTGCAATAAATATCATTGTGTAGTTTTCAGTATTAGAAAGTATGACCTTAAAAACATAGACTCTGATGAAGTTGTAATGGCCGAACAAGATGACCACCACATCCACCAATGGGCATTTTGGAGATGGGTCTATATCACATTTTTAAGATATGGTTTTTTGGAATATTTTTGTTAAATTTCATGCTTTTATGTCTAAAGGAGCTATTGTTTCGCATATCTACTATACTAAATTTACAAACTTAGTCTAAAAGGGTATTGGTATGGCAGAGTGATACTGCATGTCTAGTAGGGTACATTACCATCAGACGACCCCACATTCCATAGCATCTCATCATTGCCTTTGTCTTGGACGTTCTGTAGCTCTATTGCGAAAAAAAGGATGTTGAGTAGCTCAAATTAAGTTAAAAACACAATAATTGTATTATATGTACATGTATATCATTAATACAGAATACATAAATGATATTAATTTGTTATGGAATTTGAAAGTACACTGCCGTGCAAAAGTTTGGAAACGCATATGATTTCGCAATGAAAATATTGGCTATATTTCTGCCCAGGTCATAAAAGACACATGCAATTATCACAAAATTTTTCAGAGGGATAATTTATGAAATCAATAAAGACACATATAATGAAAATATTATATAACATTATACAATCGTATTCATGCTAAATAACTTTAATTAGGCTGTTTGATTATCTGATTGTTATTTGTTTTATAGTCTCATAGCTATTGTTGGACCCATGGTTCTTTTTATTCAGACGTACTCTTCCAGTCATAAATTGGTTATAATGGAGAAATTGCCTTTGATGTTACTGGCACTTTTCGGATTAACACAGCTTTACCTTATGTCCTGAATTCAAGAAAATGCTATACTTTTACACTTCTTATGATTAGATAGTAATATTTGGCTATCCCTTTGAAAACTTTTATTTCTGTTTACTCATTGACTAATAATTTTTTGAATTGCATGCTCTACAAATTGACTTCTGAAAATAAGATTGAAATATTGATGTGTTTTCAACAATTTATCACTCCACTGAAAGTCTCACAAATGAAGTTTCAGCTGGCTGGTTGATATTTCATGATTTTTTGATTGAATGTAAGCCAGGGTTAATTTCAGCAAATTCAGTGATTAGCTGGTGAAAGTCTCAAAATTAAGAAAATATTCACAATTTCATACAATTGCAAAATGGCATGTAGTCGGGTTCTTTTGTGCTTTAAACTTTACTACTCATTTGAATTTATCGCATCTAAATGTTTCTGCTGATTACATGTACCATTTATGTCCTGTGCAGAAATATAGGCAACATGTTTACTTATAAAATTCAATGCGTTTCCGAACTTTTGTACTGCAGTGTATATTCACACTATTTCACCACAGTCCCGTTTTATGTTCAACTAATCTGCTAATCCTTCCTCTTACGGTGCTCCCAAGATGAATATAATGATGAATGTAAAGACGTTCGCACTGATGGCGATGAACGTCCATGAGGCATCGGAGGTGCATTCAGTATGAAGGTCATATCATGCAGAGCTCAAAGGTGACACCATGCATTAACAAAATGATTGAGCTGATAATGGACGATGTCACCTGAAGGCTGAATTTTTGCACACTCTAATTAAATGACCATGGTTACGGTAATTTACTTGGCCCAAGGACTGGGTGTCCATATATGGTACTTGGTACTTGCCATTACAATTATTTGGCACTGACCACAAAAATACAGTTTAATATCATGTCTTTGTCCGTACATCTTGCTGAAAAATTCCCTCTGCCTCAGCTTCATGAGGTAGATATACTGTGTAACCTCATTCCACACTAGACATAAATGATTACAGGTTGTTTGTAGCTCAAAGGTAGGATTTATAGAAAACATCCTGCGAGGAAGCAGAAATTATGCGCTAAACAACGTCCAAGAAATAGATCATAACTAGATGTGCTCCAACAATATACCAGAGTACATGCAAACAGCAAGGCCAGATTATAAATATCAACAAAAAGAGTCAGTCCTGTGACCCCCACAGCAGTTGCTTTGAAGGCATCAATGAAAATTGTTCACTTACACGCAGCAGATACTTTACACTGTGGGTCAGAACCCATATGGAAACATTACGGTGTTGATTGTGTCAGATTGATTTGAGTTCCAGTCACACTAGCCCTGAACATTGCCTGAGACCTGGAGATGCTTTTGACCCTTGACCGTCTTCACGATTTCAGCCCTGATATTTTGCTGCAGTTACACATTTCAACAGGGTCTTCAAATGATTTTAAGACAGATCTCTAATAATTCTTAAGATAAGAATAGACTGTCAAAGATTGATAAACATCACCAAAGATTTTGTAAATGTATTACCATGTCTTACGACCATCGTACAACCAACTTGTAAACTACTAGATGACTGATTGCCAACTGATCGACAAAGATTAAAACGCTCTATTTTTATAATGTATGATCACGTCCTACAACTAGTCGCTTTCATCAATCATGCAACAGGTCGTAGGTTATAGTGATAGTCTTTTCACTGAACAGCCCTGACATAAGTCTTTCCTCTCCTGTTATTACTCATTTTGCTTTTCAGACACAGTAGGTAATAACTGATTCCATAAATATAACTTTCTCAGAAAAATAACAAACATCAACTAAATGATAAAGTGTCAAATATACATTAAAATGCACTAAAAATACTGCTGCAAGGATGCACTTTGCTTCAGCCAATCACAGCCAAGGGCGGGAACTTTTTCAGCCAATGGAATTGCAGTATTCTGTTTTAGCCACCTGGTGGAAATACAGAGAACCTTCCGTGAAAATCCACTATTGGACATGATCTTTTATACGATCTTCAGTTGTGGTGCAACGAGTCAAAGTTAGTCACATGCCAGTCGTACCACTCTTTCAAGATCGCCCAAGACTATCATAGACCGATTTCATTCAAGATGGTTCAAGACTATGCAACTATACCTATGATCTTTTTAGACAACTTGAGTGGTGACCAGTTTAGAGGTCGTTTTTTAACATGCACACAAATCTGGAACCAGTTGTGCAACTATAAAAGATTATCTAAGCAATCTGAGATTATCAATGACTTGTTGCAAGACTTCTAAAATACTTCTAAAAAACAGGTGACGATTTTCAGTTGTAGGTTGTCTTTTCTTGTCTTTAGTTTTTGTAAGGGCAAGTGTGACTGGGGATTTTAAAATTTGAAAGTTCATATATCAATAGCGCTCCTTGCTTCATACTTTGTACTGCTATGAAAAATGTCTCCGATAATTTTTATTTTATCTGTAAGATTCCAGTTTTGCTTATTATCGCTTTAGTTGATAAAGAAATAGTGTTCCCTTTTCAGGACATTAAATATGAGCTAATCTTGCGCATTTATCATATAAATGTCAAGAGTTTTCACATTTTCTTTTTATTTCGAAAGAAGTACACTTACATAACATTTCTTTGTACTGGTTAAAAACCCTAAGTATTTTGGGGCCAATATTTAAAGCAGCAAAGGAAGAAAATGAAGCTAAATGAAATTTGCAAGAAACAGGAGGCCACTGTGACAGTGTTTACAAGGTGGTTCCTTAATTGGCACCATGGAATGTATCTTGCCATGTGATGGAATGTTCCGGGTTCTGCGGGGGTTCGCTTCGTCATTGAAAGCCTAGATAAACCAAGCTGGGACACTCTCCAAATATCCAGAAATACTACTGTGGTTAACAAAAGCTAAATAATTATCCGGTTGGAGTGGAGGCTAGATTCTCACTGGGGGGCACGACCTAGATGAATGAGGGCCAACGTCAGTATTATCTTGGGGATCTACCCAGAGAAAACATTATCTTGGGTTAGGCACGCGATGTCCACGGAGGATTAAGACGGTGCAGAATTATCATGTGAAGTAATTGCTTGCCACTGATGAGAGTTGGCTGATGAGATGAGAGGGAGAGTCCGCATCATGTTCCCATGAATAGATATTTTATTCGTATGTAGAATGCACATTCTATAACACAAACCTATTATTGTGCTACTTCATGATTTACAAAGTCTACTAATACTGAGTAAAGAAGAAGAGGAAGAATGTGGTTTTAAGTTTCCAGAGACAAATTTGGGTTTGCCTTTTCAGTTTGAATAAACCGCTAGAAGATATCAAGAAGAAGGAATTAATTTTTTTTAAACTTGCTATATATGAACAATTAAGATTTCTGTAATCCAAGTGTCATTGAACTAAATTAACTTGTGGAACAAGCGCTATGCAAATATCATACGGCGGATCCGTAGGGCATACATTCCGATGCTAATTTTCAGTATTTTACTGGGGCCTGCCTTACGTGACCTCCTCAAAAACTAGCAAAATATCCAATGAACGGATTCACACATCTCTGTTAAAATAAATTTTACTCAATAATGCGTATCAAACTATGATAGTGTAGACCTGTAGCATTTTTACATTCAGGCTGTCATGATGCTCTCCATCTACCTGAACGTTTACATCCGTAACTTCGTAACGGAAAAGAATTCAGCAAGTAACTTCAGAAATATTTGTTTAAAATGAAATTGCGAATCTCTAGCACCAACGAGAGCCATGAAAATACAGGTTGTTTACGTCGTAAATTTGGCACAAGAGCCAAGGTAGAGTGGAGGCCCTTAGCATGAAAATCGTTACAGAGTGGACAAAGCTATGAAATTTGGTGTACCCCCTCATGTCAGTTTTTTGTGTCTAAGCTCCAAAATAAAAATTTTTAAGGTGAAAGGGTCAAATCCAAGATGGCGGCCAAAATAGCTTAAATGGCTGCTTAGGACCCGATTGTCATTAAATCAACCAGGTTCTACTGATCCAAATATTTACAAAATGTCAGAAACTCAAATCAAATATCATATAACCTGGTTGCCAATCATTGAGTTTGTTTATTGTGGTTGAAAATGACCACCATTTGGTATGTCATCAACAGCCAAAAGAAATATGCACATGCATACTAATCAGATGTGCTTATCCACGCTATACTCATTTCAAATTGCCAAATTATCCATATTTCCATCATTTTATTGTTGAACCATGTGCTCTGGGGATGTAGTAAAGTCATTATAGAGGGGTACAATGCGAATACAATATGGTTGCCAATATGGCTAATGCAATGATGTCAGGCCTGGTGGGGCTCACATTATACATAAAATTGGAATTTTCAACCTAAGCATTGTCACAATGATTATTTAAATCTAGTTATTATTTTATGTCAATTTTTTATTCTCAATTTTTGACCATCTGTCAAATTCAATTGGCTGTAAAATGCAGGCTATCAAGAGCAGTGTAATTGTATCTGCAAAGTATAATTATGAAAATGATGAATTCTGCTATCCTTCATTATGATTATATTGTCAACTGTTTTGGTTGTGGTGAAGAAGCAATCCATTCAATTTTAATATTTGTCAGATTTTTTAAAAGACTTATATAGAAACACTTTTCTTTTTGATTTGTTACTGCAGGCAACCAATTACATACCTGCAAATTGTAGATATGGTTGTGTTCAGTTAGTCTTTTTCAACTAACCTCTGTCATCGAATTTCCACGATATTCTACAAAATAGGTTTGATTTGAAACACTGAATATGAATAAAAAAAATTTTAAAAATTTGCTTGAAATAAATAGTTACCATAGCAACCAACAACATGCTTTTAAATTCTGTAAAATGTGCTTAAAAATGGGCCACACAGTATGCACGTTGTGACCCCTATGGTCATTTATGAAACTACAAAATCTGAAATGGTCATTTATGAAACTACAAAATCTAAAGAAGTTTTTAAAAGTTGTGGACACACCTTTAGTGTTATACCTTAATTTTGGTTTGTTTCCATGGCAACCAACCTATTTGAAAAGAATGGTAACAATACTACAGATTTCTGTTCAACTGATTTCATAGCTATTGCCTATACGGTGGAGGCCAAAAATACCACAATCACATGGGAAAATTCAGATTTTTGCTGATCTTTCATCACTAGAGAATTTATTCAAGTGAGATTGCTCATGAAATCATTTTTCTCTGTGTGAACATTTCTTTGCACTTGCAAATCTCAATATAAAGAAATAATAAGATATCTGAAAATTTCATAAAATTTTAATGACAGACACCAGACAAAGTATGTGCGTAATCTTACAAGCATATTAATGAACAAGTAATGAAATTTGCGAATCAATCATATTAAGTCAAAGTTTGTGTTCCAGTACTCATAAAATTTTTTCATCACTGCAATTTTGTTCATTTACAATAAAGTTGACGTTTTCATAGTTTGTTGTTGTCTTTCTAAGTAAAAACAGACATGAGTTGGCAAATCATTAAACTTATGATAAGCAACTTTTAAGTCCCTGACTTTGAAAAAACTACAAAAAAAGTCATAAAACACCACCTGTTGCAGGGCATCTTTGTGTAAGTAGTAATGAATTAATATATAAAATTAGGTCATTACCTTCTGTCATATAACACACGGGCAAAGCCTCATGGGCAAATGCAGCAAATGACTTTGTAATATCTACCAAAGAGAAATTAGCTTTACTTCAACCGAGATGCATATTGCCAGGGATCAGGTAATTTTACTTGGGTCAGGTAACTGCAGCTATCCGTCCAGCTTAATTTGCCTAAGTGATAGGAGATATTAAGACAAAATCTATTATGATGACATATACGTTAATATATTTTTGTTAATGCAGACTACTTTCTATTCTATTCTTTTCTATTCTATTTCTTTCTATTCTATTCTATTCTATTCTATTTGTCTTAAGTATGGCTAATATTAGGACTTCTTGGTTGCTGTAGTAATTTTTGTGACAGCTTTGGTTTAATATTCTAATAGTGCACACATTTTCAAAAAGAAAGATATTTCTCTTCGAAAGAGTGGAAATATTAATTAGTTAAAACAGTGAAATTATTACTTGAGGTTTTTGCCATATGAGGTCATATGGAAATGACAGTAACTGTTATGATAATTTTATGACATGATTCCTTCTGAGCTTGCCATTCTGAAGATTCGAACAAAGAAAGAAGATGTTTATGTATAGCCAATAGAACACCTTGGTTGGCCAGGAAACTCTTTTACATGGGACACTGGCTGTCATGAATGTATATCTTTGATCGTTGCTAAGGCTTTTGTTAGTTGCCATGGCAATTTGATACACCTTGTCAGAATGAAGTTAAGTATTTTCAAAAGTAAAATATTAGTTGATATATATCTTACAAATCCAGAATTCATCACGAAACTTTTTTCACTAAATATTAAAATGCTGTAGCATTTCACTTTTTATACTTTGTTTTTGAAACATGTTGATTTTATAAAATGGAAGCATGTTGATTTTACAACATGGAAACCTCACTTATTTGTCATTCGGTTGAGTAGTGCCTTTTTTTTTTTGCCCATATACACACTCTAAATAATTTGGACGCCTGACGTAATAACATGTTCATTTCTTGCACATCCATGTTCTCCAAGATGTTCCCTTCATGAACACATGTTGTTCTAAAATTTTGTTAACAAATTGAGTGTTCTATTCTAGAACTTCAGTGTTCTAGGTAGTGTTCATAAACTGAACACTGTGTGTTGTGAGGTGTTCGGATCTAAGGATGCGTTCATGTTATGAACAGTATTTATTGCTGTTCAGCAATGTTCATCCCTATCAATTAAGTGTCTCTCCTTATACTAAGGACGTATTAGTGATAATGCTTATATTATGCCAGCATTTGTGTCTCTTTTTTGCACAAGTATAATTAATATTTCGATAAAATAAAGATATATAGAGTTATTCAAAACACAACTATAGAGAAAGTTGTCAAACTTATAACTGAATTAAATGTAAATTGAAGTGTTGGAGACATTAGAATACTTCAATTTATATGATAAAACTGTATATTTCCTTAATTTCTTCCTTTCTGCAAATGACATGTAGGTGTAATGGCTACAAGATGTCCTTAACACTTGGTAGGCCGAAGTATTTTAGGGTAAGGGGGGGGGGGGGGTTGCAAGAGGGTTACTCCCTAATATCCTAATTAGTAGATACCCAAAATCCATTTTTCAGAATGTTTCCACAAATATTGGTAATAAAAATAGTGCAATTTGGAAAACTATTAATTTCTTCCATGGATTTTCATACTGTGACCCCTATGTCATAATGACATGGACCAGCCCTAAACCCATTGGGCGCCAATTAAAGACCAGTGACCTGATTCCACTCTTAAGTTAGATGACCTGTCTGGCAGTGCAACAAACTCCTCCACGTGTAAGTTTTAATCCCTATTTGTTAAAGACATTCCATGATTACATAAGCTGTTAATGCTTTTAAAGGAATTGAATATTCTTTAATTGTAGTTTCTTTGCGTTTTGAAGGATACATGGGAGTTATCAATTAGTAGTAGTAATTGCATGTTCTTATATAACACATTCTTGGTTTGGATGTAAAGGGCTTTTTCTTCCAAGTTCAGGGTCATGTTCTAGTTAATTTTAAGGCAAGAATCAATTGGTTCATTGGTGAAGAAGTGCAATATGTAACTATTTTGTTACTTTATGATAACTGCAAAATAAATAAGTCATGGTATATTTTTTTCGACAAAAACCTAAAGCCAATTTTGTAGGTTGCCCTTAGTTTCTGTGTACATGTAAAATATGTTACAATCCATAAATTATGATAACACCATTGAAACTGTTTTGTCACTTTGTAAAATGTGATTTAGAGTGGATTAACCAGAGAACAAAACAAATGGAGAATTTTACACCCAGACATGCACTTCCAAGGGAAGAACAATGGGCAGCAGCCAAAGAAAAGGAATTGCTTCAGGGTGCTTGACATGAATGCTGCTACCAATACCTCAACGACCACCAACGCAGAAAACGAGGGCTCAGATGATAACATCAACCGTCATATAGCTGAACTCAAACGTGCTTGGAACAAGCCTGAGGACAGGAAAAGCATGTCACACATCAAAATGTTGTTGAAGCAAACAAGGCAGAAGCGGATCCAGATGTTGGAGAGTGATCCGAGCAGAAGGATCAAGCCTATCTTCGATGAGTTTCATTGCTTTGGTGACAGCCAATATGTAAGCATGCCAACATATATATGACAAACTATTAATATTTTAAATATGACACTTTTTTTGCACAAAATATTCAGGAATTAGGTATTTTCAGCTAATTACACATTGACATATTATTATGATTATGATGCATTTTCACTCTTTGCAGATTTTGTATGAATTTTCATTGATGGTTGGACATGAACGGGTGACCAAGTTTGCCAACAATTTGAAAAAGCTTTGCGCAGCTGTGGAGACCCTGACCGAAGCAACACCGGTTAATTCCACAATAACCCATAGTAGCTGAAATTACTAAACATTATCTAGATTTACTGCTAAGATGTAAAGTTTTTCTTTTAAATACAGTTCTCACATGGGTAAATGGCATGGACTGTTTCACTGTCTTAAATTTGTTATATTTTATGTTTTTGTCTATAGGGTCCCTTTCGCATGGTGGCTGTACTACAGCATATTAAGAAGGAAACCTGTTTTGACAGAAGTTCAGGCAAAGGGAAGAAGCAGAAGACAGAGAGCATTCTCAAGGTGTACAAGTTAAACTATGCATGACATTTTAAAAAATACAGCTGATCTTGCAGTGTACAACTAGACTTGAAAAGGCAATCTGCATACATCGGTGTACTTAAGGTCTGATCCAATATATATTCACACTTCTTATAAAATATCAAAAATTAGCTGTAACCTGTAGCTTAATCATTAGGTGATGTTGATGATATTAATATATCTAACAGTCTTTTTATTGATATTTTTGCAGGGAGTCCCGGATGAACATATCGAGGAGAAGTTGAAGAGTGAGGAGGGAACACCTCTCCATATTGTTGCATTCCAGTCTGACAGGGAGGAACTGACTGGAATCTACCTGGTTGGGGACAGTGTCTACATCCGGTTAGATGTCAAAGGGGTCATCATAGCTGCTGTGATGAAGCTGATGGCTTCTTATTATGTTTTTAATATAGATTACCCAAGGCAGTATTCCATGCTGATGGGCCTCTTTCAAATCCATGTGATGGAGGAGCCATACAGGCGTGAAAAAACTAAAAAATTTAATTTCTTCAATCAGAAAAAACAAAATGCGCTGAGGTCTCTTCCAGATCCCAAATAAATATTTTTTTATTATTGTTGGGGGACCCATCAGCTGTCAAATGCTGTCATCGGCAATATCTTAAAATGGTTTGAAATATTATCTTTATATCTTCATGATGCATTAGTTGTTATTGTACAAAAATACTACCTTATAAAATGTTATTTCTATTTCACCTCCCTGTAGTATTAATACACACTGTATAAGCTAATTTACAGGTTAATATGTCACATGATTAAATTGATGTTTTCGCAGTTCAAATATTTATGTCACACTATGGTCTCAGGCTGAATATTAAACATTGGTAAAGCTATGTCATTTTATAAGTTTTCATTATCTGAAAATGAAGTATAAATACTGTTTTTATTTTCCTCACTATTTAGGAAGACTAAAGGAGATTGCCTTATAAGTATGTTCTCCTTCTAATATTATTAATATATTTTCAGGCTAGCATTATGAAATGGTGATGCTGCATTAACTCCAGGATGGCTCAGTGATGACGTATGGCTGCAGCTCTGCAGAACACCTAGTGTTCAAGAAACGCCTTATGAACATGTATTTGGTGTGCATTATCTGTTACAGGCGTCTGCAGCATCCATGGTGTTCATATGTAGAACACCTTAGTACACATTTTACATGTTCTGTAATCATGAACACTGCTGTTCTAAGCATGAACACTAGTGTTCTGAGCCATCCTCTAAATATTAAACACTGGTGTTCCCTACACTGGTGCTGATGAACTTTTAAGAACACCTGTGATGTGTTCATTATCTGTTACAGAAAAGGTGTTCTCTGAACACTGGTTTTTAAGCCCCTGTCACACGGGCCGGTTGTGCCGTAGTGAACCCGTAGTATTACGTAATAGTTATGTAACAGCTCTTTCCGCCGGTTTGGCGACCGGTTCTGGCAGAAAAAAGGGGCGGGGCAGCACCCGCCGGGTTACCCGCCGGGTGCTACGGGTAACCCGCCGGGATACCCGCCGGCTGCCACGGGTTACCCGCCGGCTTCCACGGGTGCCTCGGCGGGTTCTACGGGTGACTCGGCGGGTTCTACGGGTTACTCGGCGGGTTCTACGGGTTACTCGGCGGGTTCTACGGGTTACTCGGCGGGTTCTACGGGTTACTCGCCGAGTTGTAGGAGTAAGCCGGCGAGTAGTAGGAGTAACTCGCAGCCTCCAGGAGTACACTTTAAAAGGCTGCTGCTCCCCTAATATTAGTCCGATTTTCGTTAAATAAGAACTAAAATTGTAGTATAGTTTATACTGATTCCATACCTGTTTTCGGATCGAAAATATACCAAATATTAAGCGAGTTATTCGTCTGAGAAGGTAGCAAGGTTGGCGGAGGCAAACAGTGGTGCTCTCGCAGACGTCCGCGCCGGGACTGTATCAATGCTGAGCGCTTCTATAAAAGGCTGCTGCTCCCCTAATATTAGTCCGATTTTCGTCAAATAAGACTGGATTGTAGTATAATTCATATTGACTCCATAGGTGTTTTCGGATTGAAAATAGACCAAATATTAAGCGAGATATTCGTCTGAGAAGGCGGTTGTCTGGTGGCGGCTGCTGCTCCATTAATATTAATCAGATTTGCGTCAAATAAATATTGAATTATAGAAGAGTTCATACTTATTCCACACCTAATTTCAGATTGAAAATAGACCAAATATTAAGTGTGATATTCGTCTGGGAAGGCAGCAAGGTGCTCTGTGTATGTTCATGACTTGAAATGGTGTGGTCAATATTTTTTACCATTATATATACATTGTTTGGATGAGCTTTGTTGCAATTAATTTCTACTCATTCTGCCAACTGGCCAATGGGAAGGACTTTTCCTTTGGTTTTGTAAAGTCAATTAACCTATATATGTAATAGCAATCTGCCTTGACCGTTATGTCAATTGCTATTAGCATTTTGAATAATACAAAGAATGGGGTAAGTCATGCTTTTTCATCACTGATCACAAGCATGAATTGAAATCATTGATCACAAGCATGAATTGAAATTCTGAATTGACCATTATGTCAATTGCTATTTACATTTTGAATAATACAAAGAATGGGGTAAGTCATGCTTTTTCATCATTGATCACAAGCATTAATTGAAGTTCTGAATTTCAACTGGTTCCTGTTTAATATGCATATTAAAGAGGGAGATTGTTTTGATCATGGATGGAACATGCAATATCAATATTAATTTCAGTTGGATTATTTTCAGAAACAACAACGAAATATTGATAATTTATATAAACTAGAGTATATCTATCTATAGATAGTTGTTATAGCTCCATAGACATCTTTATCAAGTCGGAATTTTATTGGCAACAAGCAAAGAAACATTGTTTTATTTTCGTTTTTTATTGATTACGAATTAATGAATTATTGATAGTAACATATTATTAGGTGAAGATCTTATAACTATCTGTCTATCTACATATCTATATTCTATGATGTATTACTAACTTTATTAACAAGAATATTCTTGTTTGTGCCTAGTATACTCCATTAATTTTCCCCACCTTAACTATTATATAAATTCTACACATTTCCCTGAATAATTCAGTCTTTATTTGACGAAAATCTAATATGTAGATAGACAGATAGTTTAGAGAGACAGATAGATTTATATGCTTATTATATAATATAGAATATCTAGCTTAATATTTGGTCCATATAAGTACATAAAAGATAGCAAATAAAATCACAGATCAAATCACAAATAATAATTACAATATCAATATTACATTTAAATTTTACAAAAATATACACAAAAAGATAAGAATGTTCACATGTATAAAAAAAATACCAATATACAAATATAATCATTGCCTGGTAATTACAATACAATACATAGTTTTTTAATTAATGAAAGCAATTACATCTTTTTGTAATTGTGAATGACAATCAAGACAATGTCATATTACTGTGTCATCTTTGAACAAACTATGAAATGACAGGTCAAAGAACCCCAATTTAGGCAATTAGGCAATTGACACATGTATTGAGCATTTGCTGTATTCTCTACACCCATTCTTTATATCATTCAAAATGCTATTGACATAACGGTCATGGCAGTTGGCAGAATGAGTAGAAATGAATTGCAATAAAGCTCATCCAAACAATGTATATATATCATGGTCAAAAATATTGACCACACCATTCAAGTCATGACCATACACAGAGCACCTGGCCGACGCCAGATTACTGCATTCTCAGATGAATATCTCGCTTAATATTTGGTGTATATTCAATCCGAAAACATGATGGAATCAGTATGAACTATGCTACAATACAGTTTTAATTTGACGAAAATCGGACTAATATTAGGGGAGCAGCAGCCTTTTAAAGAAGGGCTCAGCCCTTACTGCATTGATACAGTCAGGGCGCGGACGTCTGCGAGAGCACCACTGTTTGCCTCCGCCAACCTAGCTACGTTCTCAGACGAATATCTCGCTTAATATTTGGTCTATTTTCAATCCGAAAACACGTATGGAATCAGTATGATTTATACTACAATTCAGTCCTGATTTGACGTAAATCGGATTATTATAAATGGAGCAACAGCCGCCGCAAGACGACTGCCTTTTCAGACAAATATCTCGCTTAATATTCGGGATTTTTTAAATCCGAAAATACGTATGGAATCAGTATGAGCTATACTGCCATTCAGTCTTTATTTGAGGAAAATCGGACTAATATTAGAGGAGCAGCAGCCTTTTTAAAGTATATACCTCCCTGCCTACGCTGACGCTGGTAGCAAAAAGCCGGCGGGTTACACGTGAAAGCCGGCGGGTTACACGTGAAAGCCGGCGGGTTACCCGTGAAAGCCGGCGGGTTACCCGTAGAACCCCTCAACAAGCCGCCGGGGTGAAATTAGAGACGAATAATTCGCCGGGTTCTACGGGCCACCCGCCGGCTTCCACGGGTCACCCGCCGGCTTCCACGGGTCACCCGCCGGCTTCCACGGGTCACCCGCCGGCTTCCACGGGTTTTTTTTTTTTTTTTTACACCCGTGAGATTTCTACGGTTGTGCCATGCAAGCATGGCACAACCGGCTCCCGGGGCCGGGTTTCGCGGCTTGGCCAAGGGTCCCACGGGTGCTTGACGGGTATCCACGGGTATCCACGGGTGGCCATATTGGGGCCGCCGGCTTCGAGCCGGGTAGCGATTTCCGCAATTATTACGTAATACTACGGCTTCACTACGGCACAACCGGCCCGTGTGACAGGGGCTTTAGAGTGCAGATATATGTGCAAACTGTGATGAACTTTTCGGTAACCATTGCCTTAGATGGCACATTGATTAGTAACAACACTTTGTAGTCTAGAAATATTTTAAAGACCAACCGGTCTAACCCTGATAACTTCAGGTGAATATCACAAGGCCATAAAGCATTTTGTAAATAGAATTTTCAGAAATTTTATTGACATTTTTTCTTTTGTTTTGCACTAATTGCAGGTTACCATGGCATACCAGCTTGAGCGAGCACTTCTATTCTCAATCCATTTTGTGGATTATTTATGGAAGTCCAAAATAAAAAATGTTTTTTTAATAAAACTCCATAGCCGAAACAAATTGCAGCTTTCACATAGGACTGGTTCGACTTACTTGTTGCCATAGAAACAGATTTTACAGATTTATCCTCAGGGAAACTTGTTGGTGGTTTGCAAGTAATCAGAGACCAATCTCTGCCGAAAGACGGCGCTTGTCTGGTGCGTATCACCGGTCTTTCTGAGAACTCATGCAAAGCTCAAGGGATACGGTAAAAAAGGCAGTGGGTGGAATTCCATGGTAAAGTTGTTCAATTTCATGACTTTAGTAGAGTTTAAGTCAAAAGAAAACGTCTGAACTAATTTCACAGTGAGTGGCTTCTTGGAAGAAAGACATAAGGTAATCGCACTAATTTGTATGCAGACGATGCGCGGAAGCATTTCCGTCCCTGATTCTGGGGGAGCGGCAAATCGGTTATAAGAAAGGCCGGTGCTTCGCACCGGATTGTAGCACCACCTTTCGGAAGAAAAAAATCAGAGACCGGTCTTCCAAATTTCAAAAAAGTACAATTTATAAGTCACCATAATTGTATACTTTTCTGAAATCTTGTTTTAAAAAAAGTGTTGCAATTAAAAAAAAGTAATTTTTGCTTATGTTAGTGTGTAAACAGTTGCTATGGCAACCTAAATTCATGCCGGGTTATGATTCGCAATGCTTTTCATGGATATTTGATGGAAATGCCTACATGCATTTTTTTAAGTCATAGTCTACAGTAGTTCTCTTGTAATTCAAGCATTAACATGTTTAACATACAACCAGTGTGTCTTAACTGTTGCCATAGTAACACATTTCACAAATTTATCCACAAAAAAGACGTCGAAAAGCTGCTGCAAGTGACTTATTTCTTGCATTTTTGTGTCGATTTCAAGTCCCTTCCCCAATTATCGTCCAGGGATTAGGGCTAGGGGGCAGAAATGGCATCCTAGGCCCCATCTCTATAGAGAAATTAAAGGGCAGGTGTGATACACTGTGATCAACAGAATGGCTGTTGAAAATGCAACTGAGACTTCGTCTCAAACAGAGAACAACCAGGGGAATAATCTCCAAGCTGATCAACTAGAAAAGGAGGTCATTGATCTCGAAATATCAGCTGATCAAAGCAAATATGAGCACGAATATTGCATCAAAGACTGCCAGCTCAATCACAAAGAGTCTCGTACTGGAATGGAGAGTTGCTGTCTTTGTTTGAGGTGGTTCCATCAGATATAGGTCTATTAGTCTATTAATATCCTTACATCTTTTTCAAAAAAAAATTGACGGCATTGTCTGCGACCAGATGATGTCATACATAATGATGTACTTTCAAAACTCTTTCCTGCATATTTTGATTGCATTATAATATTGAGCAGTGGCGTCAATCACTTGATCATGGCCACATTGTAGCTCGTGTCCTAATGGATCTTTCTAAGGCCTTTGATTCTATACCCCACGGCCTCCTTTTAGCCAAGCTGCATAGCTATTTGTATTGTCATTAGCTGCTTGTGACCTTTAAAGGTCTTATCTAAGTCAAAGACCCCAACGTGTCAAGATAGGTCAGTACACCAGTTCTTGGCAAACTTTAACCCAGGGCATTCCCCAGGGCTCTCTTACTGGCCCAATACTCTTTAACTTTTTTGTATATGATGTATTTTACTATTTAGACACAAATAACATATGTAATTATGCTGATGATAATACCTTATACTTCTCTGGTCCTAACATCTCAATAATTAAATTTGAACACATATCTAATGAAGCCATAGACTGGTTCTCCCTTAACTACATGGAGGCAAACCCAAGCAAATTTCAAGCTATGGTCCTGGGTTTGCCTAATCAAGAAAATATTAAAATAATAATTGCCACATAACTCCAAATAACTGTGTTAAACTCCTGGGAATAAATTTAGACCAGGAACTTAAATTCAATGTCCACATTTCTAATATTTATAAAAATACATCCAGGCAAATTAACATTTATCAAATCTTAATACTGAAGTAAAGTAAAAAATCTATCAGTCATTTATAATTTCAAATTTGAACTATTGCCCTACAGTCTACCACCAATGCCTAACTGCAGACATTAATAAACTTGAAGAACTTAATGAACGTGCTCTCCACTTGGCTATATAATGATTTTAATTCAAATTATACAGACATCCTTAAAAACAATAAACATAACTCACTGTATCTCATGAGACCAAAATTTATCTTAGAATTAGTATTTAAAATTCTGCAGTTTGATGCTTCCCCACTGTCAAATGACATGTTTAAAATTAAAAAGGTAAAATATTGTTTTAGAAATAATAAGATAATGGAATTATCTAAGTTTAAAACAATTAGATACGGTAGGTCATGCATAGGATACCAGGGTGCTAAATTGTGCAACCTTGTTCCAATTGCCTTAAAAACTATCCTAAATTTTAAAGATTTTAAATCAGCCCTATTGGCATGGAATGGACCAGATTGCAATTGTGGAACCAGTTTTTATTGCATTTTATGAATTATTTATCTATTTGCTTTTATTATATATTAATCTAATCTCTTTTATTATAGTTTTCACTCCTCGTCTGTACATATTTCATTTGTCATATCGTTTTATTCTAGTCGAGCAAAATCTTCTGCTTATGTTATTTTTTCTTTACATACGACTTTAATAAAATATATCTTAGCTTATCCTCAAAGCAAATTTCTTTAAATAACAATTTTTGAACACATAATCGTTACCATGGAAACCGAGCCCGACCTGAACCACAATTTGATGTGCAATTCGAGACATTTGGCCTTATGCCTGAAATCATTGCTCTAGCTAAATTTACACGATTGCCAGGTCAGAAGAAAGTGTTTTCAAATACAAACCGGAGTAGGCTTACTTGTTCCCATGGAAACCTATTTTAACATGTTCCACATGCATATTTTTTTGGAGCTAAGGACTTTTTCAAAGCAAATCCTCTTAGTTTCAATCTGGGAATGTTTCAAACCTTTTTCAAGCATGCATAACGATAATGCCATTTTTTGGGCTCAAGAGCATCCTCTCTGCTATTTGGAACAAAGTATAAATAGACTAAGATTATGCAAAAATATAAAAAAATCCGCACACTTCATAATATTAGTTCTGATTTCTCCCATGTTTCCATGTTCTCCCTGACCGAATCACGGAGTGTTTTAATTTAAAGAAGTAAACCTCATGCTCCGACTTTTCTCTTCCAATATCATGAGTTTCAAGTGCTAATGCCTCGGGAAATAGAGGAAACCCTCACTCCCTAGGGTCAAATAAAATTTACTAGTGCCCTCGCACCAGTCAATATTTGTACAATATAAACCAATACTACCTTCTTGTCTCATGATATTCTTTACCATCACATGCTCATTTGTGCACAGTAATTTAACTTTAAGGTACAATAAAATAATATAAATAGCAATACTGAACAATGGATGATGATGCCATATCCATATTGTGTTTCCAATGTTTTGGTCTGGATGTGCTCTCAATGTATACTTTATTCTTTTGTAATTAATGCCTGATAGAATCATTAGCTTACACAAATTTAGTGTGCCTTGATTGAAAAATTTGATTTTCAACTATTTCATGAAGCTTCAGAAAATTGTTATTTTGACAGACAGTGCAGCTTTAAGGCCTTAAATCAACGCTACTGCTGCCCTGTAACTTACTAGTGATGTCATCGCTGATTCGGCCAATTGGCGGTTACAGACCGACGGAAAACATCTGACTGGTTCCCTGTACAGGTTTGCCTTTTTCCAAAGGATACGATCTCTGTGCGTCTGTCATGAGGGCGCCCACTATACATAGGGTGGCCGCTAATATACTGCAATTCGGTATCCCATTGTAGGTGTGATCACCGTGATGCTTAAATGGCTGTCATTCTAATCTGACCAGGCCATCTGTTGCTAATATGTACCGTCAATGCCAGGATTGAGCGAAGCTATATAATATGTACATATATGACACACAGCTTTCTCTTGTTACATCAAATGAATCTATGATGAACACAAATGACAGAACTTTACCTCAGGGCTTGCTTTGTGAGTTTCCTGAACTGAACAGACAGATAAATTACATTATCTCTGAAATTCTACATGATTATATAAAGAAAACCAAACCCTTTGAAGCCATACAACATACGCCCTATTCTTTTTATTATCAAATCATTATTTTTATAATATATATTATTAAGTTAACATAGATAATTGTTTCTCATCATTAATATGTAATCTGCCAGTGTCAGAAGAGAGCAGAAAGCTACATTTAAGGCAGCATGGAAATAAAGTTGACATTTAATGCGGATTATACACTGTCAAAATGTTGTTGTTTAAACATCACTTAATTTGTTTTTTCTTCACCTTTACTAAGAATCCATACACTTTTTTTTAAGAATCCATGCATTTTTTCTGGATACCTAGAGTATTATGCATGAAGACTGATCAGGGGTGGCACAACACCATCTGAACAAGGGAGGGTGCTCCAGTGGAGTGGGGCACTTCATATGTTATCAATGTAACAGAGAACACAAACATGCCACACTTAGGAAACTTGCGGTCCGAAAAAAATTGGTTGCAACGCCTTCTCGATGTTAAGTGTTTTTGATGAATCGCCATGTCTGATTGGCTAAACCATCCTTAAGTTAATTGTTTTTTGATTCCGTGATTCGACCAAGGAGGTATTTAGCTCCTTGATTTTGTTAATTACTATTTATATATATATCTGCGATTCTATTAATTTTGGCCATGCTTACGTATTCAAAATATTTTTTCATTTGGCTAATGAGGGAAAATCTTTACTGGTGAGTTATGTACTATTGGAATGTGACATAATTATCTGGTTGTCATTTATGATTTATCCCATTTTTGCTTTCCATTTCCTCCAGGTATAAATTGAATTGAATTCAATTCAGGTATGATTTCAGTAGTACTCCTTAGATAACATTACTTTAGATTATGTTGAATCAAATAAAAATAGGTAAATATGTTGCTATATTGACTTTAATAGATTTTTTCGGCCTATGATTTATACTAATTCTCTGTACCTGCGATATTGATGTAACAACAACTGTCATATCACACACATTTTCTCTCCCGAGGGTGGCGGGCTGCTATAGACCCTTGGTTTGGTATCTAAGGTGCTCTGTGGTGCATTCTGGGAATTTAAAGCTCCTAATAGTTAGTTGCACAATAGACAATTTTCTACCCTTAAACACCAATCATAACCATGAGTGTGGCCCAAAAATAAAAATGTTTGAATTTCATACCCTCCCATTTGAGGAAGTTTGAAGAAAAACTAACACAATTTAAAATTTCATGACAATCCAGCAAGTGCAAGTGGTCTTCCAAGTCATGACCACGACTTGTTTTTGCCAATAAGCAATAATTAGCAACATGTGATAAACATAACGCATAAAAATCCCAATGAAACACGCAAAATGCACTAAATGACCCCTAAATAATAAATAATTAATAGCACAAAGTCCTTTAAAGTCTTCAAAGTAAGATTTGGTAGCTTGACGCCCCCCCCCCCCCCCTCACCCTCCAAACGCTTGCAAGATTAAGCTCCATAGCAACCATTCACACCATTTTTGCCAGGGCCCTTGAATGAAACTCCAAACGAAGCTGAATGGCAGGTCACATGACCTTACAGATCAAGTGACCTTTTTGAAATCTGAACAGGGAGACAAAATGCAAGGGTATTTTGGCATCCGTCTGTTGCACATTGTGGCATCCGTCTGTTGCATCGCTTATTGATCTTTTTAAAATAGGATCAATATTTGAAAATAATTACACACATTTTTTTAATTTCAATGCAGACCAAGACGGATGCAAAAATGTTTAAAATTTTGTGTCCAGGGTGGGGGGAAGTTAATAAATTCAAGTTCATGTATTGCAGTGGGCTTTCTAGTACCAGATAAAATGGCTGAGCAGAGGTGATTCATGGCATTATTTTTAGTGACAATTGAACAAAATTTTAGGGCATATAAAAACCCTGGAATCCCTCTTATTTGGGTTGCGATAGACATCTGGCTTGGGAACATACTTACAACATCAATAAATTGTAAGCGCTGACTGTTTTTATTACTATTAATGCTGAAATACATTTTGTTAACAAATTTATAAACAAAATACACAAGTTACTAGTTTGCAACACCCTGCTAGACTAATTTAACACATATCTATTTATAAGTTTTGAAGCAAAAATGGAACGATTCATTGTGAATCGTAAGAAATCATCGTGAATTGTAATGAATTCTACTGATTTTTTCAACGATTCGTATCGATTTGTCAAATGATATGGTACGATTCGTTGCAGTTTTTCATTCTTAGCGAATCTTTATGATTCTTAGCCCTTTTTTAGCTTATCTACGTAGATTCGTCCCACTTTCCTAGCAATTCTTAGTGGACCTGGGCACCTTAACAGCTTGCAGCATTAACTAACTGGACGATGTGTAGTGGAAACTGCTCTGATGACGTCACAGTGTCGTCATTAGCTAGGTGAGAACACGCTGGACAACTCTGTTTCTTTGTCAGGGCGATTTTCGGCAGAGAATCAGTTGTTTCAACCTCAATCATCTTAGCCAACACCACAAGCTAAGTTTAGAGTGATGATATGATTCAAACATATATTATATTATACAATTGACTGGTACAAGGGCACTAGTACATTTTATTTGACCCGAGGGAGTGATAGTTGCCTCTATTTCCCAAGGCGATAGCCGAGGTAAGTAGTGGCAACTATCACTCCTGAGGGTCAAATAAAATGTACTAGGGCCCGAAGTGACCAGTCAATAATTGTTTTATTATAAGGATAAGGATAAGACATCTTTATTAAAGTTACATGTGAAAATATACAATGAGTCAGAACAAATATAAACTTTAACAGGGTTTCACCAAGCCCTCTAGTGGGTTTATATGTCACTAGCTTTTAACAAAATTCATAGTTTGGTAATTGACAGCAAATTTTAATATTTCCAATTATAATACGGTTTACCTCCACAAACTGAAATTTAGAAACGTCCGAAAACCGAAACGTCCGAGTCCAAAATCTCCGCTTCCCTAAACGTACGAAAAGTATCCGAAACGTCCGAAATTATTTTTTTTGGTCTGTTATGTACTTTTAAGCAATAGTTTGTTATAAATTCATTTAATTTATTTTACATAAAAGTTCTCTCTGTAGTTTAAAATTATATTAGATGAGCAAGACCTCTTTTTAGTGCTTTTAATTAAAGTTAAGGCTGACCGCACCAATCGGACGTTTCGGAGGCCGGCAATGAACCTGCTGACCGGCCAGCACCCCCCCCCCCCCCCGTCCGCCCTACCCCCGTCGATGAAATGAAAATATGTGCAATATGATCACTCTCTGGAATTTTATTGCAATTTAGTTAATATTTCTAAGTATAAAGAGACAATGATGAATTCACATCCATATTCCACTTTGGACTACACAAAGATTGCATGTCAGAGAAGGTGAAACTGAGAAAGAAAGTGAAGAAAGTTGGGATGTGAAATGTGACTTTCTAATATTTATATAGTTTATATATATAAAATTAAAATTCATAATAAGTAATAAAACTATAACAGTGAATATTTTTAATAATAAAAACATATATAGTTGTGGACTCGTTTTGATGCAGTTGTGGGATGACTATGAGTGACAATTAGCCAACTGCTCAGCAGAATGTCCCAAGTACAGATGACACCAAATTGACCAAAGTATCCTGCTGGAGATGAATTATTTATATATATATATATATATATATATATATATATATATATATATTGTTCCTTTTTTGGGTTGTGCATCTAATACACAAAATCTGTACATTATAGTACTTCATTGTTATTGTTAAGATAAGATAAGATAAGATAAGATAAGATAAGATAAGATAAAATTAACAAGGTGAAATATTTACATGCATAATTTATTCGTGTGTCACACTAACATTGTGTGCTTTCACCCAAAGAAAATAAGCAAAATAAAAATATCGGACGTTTCGGACATTTTTCGGACATCGGGCGTTTCGGTTTTCCGACGTTTCGACCTGTATTCAATTTAGGCCTATTATTTTTTAATAATTGATGTGTAAACAGGCAATGACACTGAAAATAAAGCTGTAGGTTTTAACGAAATTGGGACCTCACGGAATTAAATTTTAAAAAAGTATTTTAAAATGACATATCAGGTTTTAAATCAGCTAATTAATCCTAAATTTGAGTTTTGACAAACATCTGAAAACTTGTGTACAATATAAATTAATTGTTGTTTGAATTTAAAAATGCTTTTTTTTTTTTTTTTCAAAAGCAAAGAAAAAGGACTCATCTATTTATTCAGGCCTGTGTACCTGTATGCCAAAATTTGGAAATGAAGACAAATTAGCACGACGTGGTTAGGCCTATTGCTTTTTACGGTGCCCGCTGACCTACCTATTCCTTCCTCTAACTCGCTTGCTATTTGGTCTATTCTCGATCCGAAAACATGTACGGAATCAGCATGAGCTATAATAAAAGAAACACAACAGATGACTTCTTAAAGGTTTGAATCGGGCGTGCTCTTCATGACGTTTGCCACCCTGGTGAACCTGCTTCGCTACCTTCTCCTATCTTATCTCGCTTAATATTTGGTCCTTTTTTCGATTTGAAAACACGTAATGACAGCTTATCACTCGTTCTTTATGGGGGACTGGTTAACTTTGATGTCTGCAAAATTTGGAATTGTCGACGCTCTTCATTACGTTGGCCACGACGCTGGTCACTATTCTAAATGCATAGTGCCCCCAGGGCGCTAACTAGTACTTTCTAAGCAATGTCATTTGACCTGGTTTCAGCCAATAACTCATGAGATATATATATATATATAAGTATAATGCCCATCCTGAACCGCTATTTAAGAACATGTCTTTGTTAAAAATATCAGATATTAGAGCGCTGCGTGGACTTGTTTTTCGCTATAAATTTGAAAACAAAAAATTACCGACATATTTCTACTCCATGTTTAACAGACATTCTTTCACACACAGTTATAATACTCGTGGGTCCCATAGATTTCAATTGCCATTAATTAAACACAGTTTCGTGAAAAATAGCTTGAGTTACAGAATTCCATTTATATTTAATAATACCAATGATGTAATAATCAATAAAATTAGCACTCATTGTCTATCAGGTTTTAAAAACTATGTCAAAAAACATCTTATTAGTCAATATTCATTTACCTGTATGATTCGTAACTGTTACATTTGTCAGAGATCGACATAAGAAGAAATTCTTACTTGCATTAATTGAACATCCGACTATTACTCTCTGTGCCCCCTCTTGTAAAATTTCCCTTTTGTGGTCTATGGTGTTCCCTGTTGGGATTCTTCTTTCTTCCCTCCCTTTTGCATGTCCTTTTGTAACTATTGGTTTCTTCGGGATTCTGCTTTAATTTCTGGCCTTTGATGTCTATAGTTGAAATTTATTACAAACCTCTCCTCTCTAAACTATATCTTTTAACTAGCAGAATGCAATAATTATTGTTTCTAAAAGTCAAAACTTATTGCTGCTGTTTATGTTATATCATTGAAGTGACTGTCTGGACAAGAAGTACTGTGTGAATGCACTGTTTGATCAACTTAAAGAAAATGCTTCGCAAATATAGTACGTGAATGTCATCCAATTATATCAAGGATCAACTGAAAGAAAATGCTCACCAATATGGCATGTGAATATCATCTAATAAATCCAAGATCAGTGCATTTACTGCAATTCCATTCATTTTTATATCCTTAATTTCATATTAAATTCTAATAAATGGACCTTACAGGTTGAATGCAATGCAAACCTTTTCATAATCAAAGATTTGCTTCAGATTGATAAAAGGCATTCCTCCATCACAAGCTGGTTTTCTAATATATATATTATATAAATGTTAGCTGTACCTGGTGGGTTTTAAGTTTAAGTTGAATTAAATTATAATTGATTTATTGTATACACTGTTGTAAGGGGGGCCCTTTGTCAGCGACAGCATGGCTGTCTAAGAAGGGCCCTCCTGATCTTGTATATTTTTATATACTTTATAAACTTTATCAAATAAATTTTTTCTGAGTTCTGAGTTCTATATCAGTGCCATACCCATGTAGCATTCCAAATCGGGTTACTGTCGTTTCTATATCGGCCGCCGTCGTTACAACCTCGTTTTTACATCGCCGACATCGTGCCGACATTGAAAAGATTTGGAATGCTATCAGAGTAGCAGCATTGGGGCTTTTCCACTATTAGAATGTATAGTTTGGAAATACATCATTGACAATAAAAGCATATGTGGGGCCGCATTCAGGATTTCCGATTCATGAGATGGGGCATTCGGGATCTGCGATCAATTTCAGTATGTCAAAGCCAACAGAAATGCGATTTAAATGCAAATAAAGCAGACCTTTGGAATCCGATAGCCCTTCACCGCTTTCTGCTATTCAGTTTATCCGATTTTTTTTTGTCCATTTATATTATATCTACCAGTCCTGAAGGACGTTTGAGAGCTGGCCAATGTGGAATCGGTGAATGTCTTAACCGTTAGAACACCCAGCTACATCTATCATACAGTATATATTTTGCTGGGGGCTGCCTGGCCAATGCACAGGCTTTCATGAGTGTTTGAGTATCCCACGGCCAGCTTAATTGGATTTGAGGAATATGAACCAGAGGAATAATGATAAAGTACTAAGCACTAATTAATATTTTAGACTGATTCTATTGGACTGCCGAAAGTACCAAGTCAAACTTTCGATTTATCAAGCAATAATACCAATGATAATGAGAGAGAGAATGACGTAATTAATTCCACAAAGGCATAAACATGGCATGCACAGTTGACTGAGGATAATAGATCTTGGTCAGCAAGCATACATTTTAGGGGAGTATACAGTTCATAGTTCTCCTAATCTTGGCTTATGAACTGGATATCTTATTACAGCCAAATCCATAGAGTTGGAAAAAAATCTCATTGCATTGGAAGCTGAGCTCCAGATGAGGTCATGAGAATGTAATAAGACTCTCATTGACTGAGAGGTTGCTTTAACCAATGAGAGCCCTGCAGGCTGGATTCACGTGACGTTCTCTGCTGGAGTTTAACTTCAAGGCCAAGAGCAGTATTGGTTTCCAACTCTATGATTTTGGCTGTAAGCCTTAAATCCAGTCAGTTCGATACTTCTGCTCAGTAAAGTTCATTATAATTATTATTCATTCAACTTCATCCACTGCATGTCTTCAAATTTTTGAAGTACAACGGTCAGATGAGACTAGCTGTGGACAACACTGAGTATCGTATGACCAGGTAGTTTCATATGTTCTTTCTAATAGTTAAAAGATTAGAAGCAAGGCGTAGGTACAATGTAGGTCCCATGACATACCCTATACCCTATTTAATTTAAAGGTTAACTATCATATTTTGCATATTTAAAGTAGTCCTGAGTGATTAGCAACCCCAAACCCTGATCAACTCGGTGTTTGCTATCTCTCATACATTTCATACTCTAATGTGTGTAAACTATATTCCTTGCCTTATCATATGTCTAATGTGTCTCATCAATTTGTATCACCCCATTTGCAAAAGTCTGGAGTCTGTTGCACAGCTGGTCAAGGAGATCATCCAGCTGCAGAAATGTTATCTGATGTAAATTATGACCTTATAAGTATACCTTGATTTTTACACTTTCACACTAATGTTTTATTTTTTATTACAATTTCATTTTCTACTTGTTACCTAACTTTGGACTTGGGAGTTTATCTCTTTTTAATTATCAATAATTGCATTGTACTAATGTTTATCTAATTGTGTTGATTAGTTGAACTTAAATCTATGTTTCTTGTAGTTGGTTATCATTTTGGCAGATTAAACTTATAATTTTATGATTGTATGAAGGAAGTGTCAATGACTATATGTTACCCTGGACAACATCTGGAAATTTTAACTACATTTATTTATACAATGTCAAAATGTGGTTGGTTAATCACTCACCCTCACTTTTCATCTGTTCTATGTTATTTGATGTTTTTTCACCATATGATATTGCACGACTGAAGTCCCTCAATTTTTTCACCAGCCAACTGCTAACTCATGATTTCTAGATAAATATATTTACAAGGATGGATTTCAGCAAATTAAGAGAACATCAGCTGAAAATCGTGTATAATGAAGAAAATATTAATTATATCACAACCCTGCCCTAAAATATGAATGTATAAGACTTCTATGTGCATTGTTATGTAGTATTGCATAACAGCTAAAATTTAAAAAAAAAAAAATTTATTATTTGCAAAATATAGTGAATTATCACTTCCAAGAAAATTGTGATGATGGCATGATGATGGCAAATTTGTACATTGCATGCTGTCTCCTGTGTCATGTATGTCCTGCGCAGAATTATAGTTGATATATTATCAGACAAACTCCAGGGGAATTGAATAAATCTGTGGCCAACTGTTTATATGTAAATACGATAAACAGTAAATTATCAACTTATACATATATTTATATGTAACTGTAAATAAGTAAGTCAATTATCTGAGCTGTCTTAGCTGTTTGATGATGTCTGCGGTCTACAAATAATAGTAATATTACCTGCATTTTATAACACCAAATTTAAATTGTTATCGGTATATTTTATCGTTGTAAATTAATCTCCAGTGATAATAACGGGGGGATGCACAGAATATATACTGAACAGTTGTATTTTCTACCACCAGGATTTGCTTTGCATTAAATTGCCCCTTCTCCTCCGTCTTATTAATTTGTGTAATTTGTTCATTTGTCACTCCCAGGATGCGGCAAATGGCTTAATTTCAGCAATATCCTGTGAGCGTGGGAGAACGTTGTGCTGAATATGCATAAAAACAAAATGAACGAAATAAATTTGTATATTGCAAGCTGTCTCCTGTCAGCAGCAGTTACCCTGACATATACGTTATAATTATATCCTGTCAAAAATGAATGGTTTCAGGCAAAGTGATATATATTGTTTACCATTTACACTAAAATCCTGCGGATGAGAAAGTTTTATCGGTGCCAGTAAGACTACCCCTCAATAGCCAAAAAGGCCAACCAATAGAGTCTTTTAACTGAACAGCCCTGAATTCAGCAAGAAATAAGTCTTTCCTCTCATCTTATTACTCATTTTGCTTTTCAGACACAGTAGGTAATGACTAACTGATTCCATAAACATAACTTTCAGAAAAATAACAAAAATCTACTTAATGATGAAGTGTCAAATAAACATAAATAAAATGCACTAAAAATACTGCTGCTAGAATGCACTTTGCTTCAGCCAATCACAGTCAAGGGCGGGAACTTTTTCAGCCAATAGAATTGCAGTATTCTGTTTTAGTCACCTGGTGGAAATACAGAGAACATACCTTTACTCGTAAGTACCAGAACAGAGAACCTTCCGTGAAAATTCACTATTAAACATACCTTTACTCGTAAGTACCAGAACCATTAAGCAGCTAAGCTCATGAGGTATGTTATTGAAGTTATAATCATTTTCCTCTAACTTGGTGGGCCGTATTAGCCCGCATGTGGTTTACTTCCACCTCAGATATTTTCAGCGTAACAATGCTTCGCATTTTTGGGTTTGCCATAAGCTGCCACTGTAGTATAATCTATTCCACTATATCATTTACATCATCAATAGTCCTTTACACATCTTTCATGGTCGATTCATGGCGTTCTGCATTTTTAGTAAGGAATCCAACGAATGCGCAATCTGCATTCACCAAAGGAATAACCACATTGAAGAGAATAAAACACTTTTTAGGTTTTTCATATCTTTTTCGTCAGATTTTCAGCATGACCTGAAGACGATAGTCGATTGTCACTCAGATTCGGCTACAGTTGTACTTTTCCACTTCCATGACATTGTTATCAGTCACAACAGGTAATTTTTCAAATTCTTACTTAAACAGTTCTGAGTCAAGTCTAGGACCATAACTTAAGTTAACTCCACCACGTGACCTTTTCTAATGTTCTTTTGCGGGATATAACCAACGAAAATGTTAGTTAACTCCCTCCTGAGTGCAAATAGAACTGTTCTGCGTAATGAAAATATTAAAACAAAACGAACAATCAAACAAAATATTAAATATTCCTAATGGAGTATATGTTAGTTATATCCCTATTGTCTGGAGTGAACCAACATTTTTTTTGGCGTCAGGATATACTTACACGATTCAATAATTCTTGTCTGATTCTATTACAAACTGCATAGAATGTATAGGAAAATTGCAGTTATAATTTCTCAATTGATATTTCAAATTTCTTATGTGTTTGGTGAATGTCATTGTTATGACATAACAATTAAACTAATTTCATGCATTCTTATGCATGTTTTCACAGTACATTGAGAAAACGGCCTACGAGATATATGATCATGGTAACCTTTTAGGATTGTTGGAGATTCTGTTTAGAAATTAAGTACATATACGTATATATATTTTTTTATATAATTTTTTTAAATTGGCACAATGTGGTAGACATAGAACGTGATTCGTTTGTAGGCATTATATATGTTGACTTGCTACATCAATCCTCTCTCCGGTTATGTTTTTGTTATCGTCTCCTCTGGCTGTTATGCAATATTAAGTAGAATACAATAAAGGATGAAGAGAATTGTTCACAGAGGTTGTTTGGAAAATTGCAGTGCGTAATAGGTATCACCAAATTCAGTCATGCTGGTTGGATTTTAAGAGGAATTGAAAGTTTCCTTCAGGCATTACAGAAAGCACATCCTTACACAGAATATATGTAGCTTTACACAATTAATTTTGCAGTACCAAGTTTCATTTATGATTAATTAAATCATGTGACATTAAAGACTGTTGGAGACACTTTTTGTTGTTGTTTATGCTAGATTCAGTGCACTGATCTTAGTCACCA
This sequence comes from Alitta virens, assembly GCA_932294295.1. NCBI lineage: Eukaryota > Metazoa > Annelida > Polychaeta > Phyllodocida > Nereididae > Alitta > Alitta virens. The sequence continues at coordinate 10,284,586 of OW028577.1, read as the reverse complement.
CAAAGAAGTGAGAGGTTGTTGAGTGCCCATCCATTAATTGTCACTCAGGTCAACGGTGGAATGTTGTAGGTGGTTGACAAGACTACCACCGCAGTTTCCTTGGTGATAGAGGATCTTTGCTGTCCACTGAAGTGTTTTGTATTGACTGAGGGCCCTTTTTTTCTCGTTTGAGTGACAGCACTATATAGGAGCGTAATGACAAAACAATGCAACATTCTGTCGGAAATTCTAGATCACTTTCTGAATCGTGTGCCTATGAAATGGAGGTGGTGTCCTGTTGTGTGTCTGGCGTAAATTAAGTTGAACTAGTTTTCTTTGTTGTTACTTCTTGGCATTTCATTTCTTCTAGGATTGTCGCTGACAGTTAATGTATACCATTCCTTGCTTCTTGTTGTTGCATGAGTAATATCATTGCAGTTTGTTTAACATGGGCAGATATAGAGCCAATGTGACTTAGAAATGGCATACGAGACACACCACCACAAATGTGACACACCACCATGAATGTGACACACCACCATGAATGTGACACACCACCATGAATGTGACACACCACCACGAATGTGACACACCACCATGAATGTGACACACCACCACATATGTGACACACCACCACAAATGTGACACACCATCACATATGTGACACACCGCCACAAATGTGACACAACACCACAAATGTATGTGTCTTTGGTGTAATAAAAACAGAGGATGTTGATACAATGTAACAATATAAATGTTTACAATACTTTGTTCGTGTGTCTGTGGCTACCTGTGTAACTGCAGTAATGGATATGAGGGGTCAGTTCCGTGGCCATCGGTGTCTGACCCATTGGGGCAATGTGTGCCCTTCAAGTTGCTGTTCACAGACAATAACAGTGCTCCCTGCTGCAACTGCAAATTGTGGCAGAGAACATCCGCATTATTTGCAATGGCGAACAGAGAAAAACAGGTTTTAAAGTATTCGTTTTCACCACTGTCTGGCAAATTTGGACAAATATATGCAAACTGGCTGTAGAGAGAGAGATCAAGTTTCACATAACATTTCTTTTGCAGTCTGCATGAGATTCTACGGATATTACGTACTGTAAGAGTACATATGTGAGTTTATTTTGTATGTCTTCTATGCTAATGCATTCACCCATTTTTGTCTTGTTCACTTAAATAAAATGTAAAGCAGATTTTGCAGCAAAATAAGTTTCCTTAATGTCTCAACGAATAACTGGTTTAGACAGCTTACCTGGCTCACAGATCTGATATTTTACAAAACTGTTGCCATGGAGAGGAGTGATTGACAGATAATGCGGCATATTGTTCAGGTATTCATGTTTTTTCAATGAATGACTCTGTTGAATGCTGCATACAGGGAATTGAGAAAGGGTCATGCCTGTCTAGCTTTGTCTAGGTTCAATTTGACAGGCCGTTTTTGTTTTTAATGAAACTAACTGAATGCCCAAATTTAGCGCATTAAGCAGTTAACAGCAGAACAGGTAATGTTTAATTCTTTGGTTGGTTATTTGATGTTTTTCATTATGATAAGCCTACCTCACTGACTTACATAGCATTCAGAGTGGTAAAGAGTATTGCAAACTTACCAAAATTTGAAATTTTTCACAATTGTGCATGACTCAAAATCCTGACATGATAGCCAGATAAATTTAGTTGTAGATTTGTATAAGGAATCGGGACACCCAAATTGGTCAAGATCACCCTTCTTCCTCTGGTTATCCGACGAGACCCAGATAGCATTCCAAATCGGCCCAGGCTATTTTCCATATAGGCCACTGTCCTTACAACATCTCATTAGCATCGCCGACTTCGTGCCGACGTTGAAACGATTTTGAATGCAATCTGGGGAAGATTTTGTAGAGCGCTGTCCCGATCACACAGAAGATGGATTGAGGGTTTAAATTTTATAAATATTTTTTATTCCGTTACCACCATGCCATCAATCAATGACATAGAAATGACAAAGCTTTACATCTTAGCAATTATTTGTTCAAAAGGTAAGTGATGAGCCATCAAGACGTTGTTCGCTATTCTTATTTTTGTAAATGGCTCCAGATTATTTGACGAATAATATAACTATGGAAATAGAAATTAGAAAAAATGTCAACACCAGAACACATGATATGAATGTGCACATTCCTTTTCCAAATAGTGAAACAGCAAAGAAAAGTCTTTATTATTCAGGAGGTAAGAAATGGAATGATTTACCAGGTAAAATCAAAGAAATTACAAACATAGATGGATTTAAGAAACAACTGAAAAGGAATGTGCACATGTAATATTGTGAAAATTGAGGCAGTTCAAAGCTTCACATAAGAAGTAAAACAATACCATCCAATTTATTAACTTGGCAACAATATTGAGATGATGCCCAAAGGCATATTTGCTGATGAATGTAGAAAAACGCATTACTGTAACATAGGAACATTTGAAAAACGAAAGAACTAAGCAAATAAAAAATTAATAAATATATTTTAAAAATAAATTTACTGTCAATATCAGCGAGAGTAATAAGACATACAGAGTCATACAGACTACTTTTGTATCAGAAAATATTACAGTCACAATATAATTCATAGACCAATGTCATTCATTAATAAATAATATTACAATTGCTTTTTATATAAAAAAAAAAAAAGCTACAATTCCTTCCTAATTTTGTGTACATGAAGTTGTGGTTTACATACATACAAGTGGTTTAGAATGTTATGACTATGACTAGGAAAGGCAAATAAAATATTGAACACATCAGGAGTCAGCAACCTGTTTACCTTGCACATAACCAATAATACATGCAGTTGAAATAGTTTCATTATATTCAAAGATTCAAGATCTTGTATTTGATAAATAGAGGAGCAGATTCAGTATTAAACTTAACATATTCAATAATGATTAAGACCTTTTTTGCAGTTTCAATAACCCAATTAAGTTGTTTACAGTTCCCCAAGACTCAATACAATATGTCAGGTGAGGGTAAATGAAACTATAATATAGAGTTATGAGTGATGATTTATTGAGTGATTTACGGGCTTTGCAGATGAAACCAATTCCCCTAGATTCTTTCCCTTTAATGTGATGAATATGAACACTCCAAGTTAGTTTGTGATTTAAATGTACACCTAAAAGTTTAATCAAATCTACGCAATAAAATATTTCCTCTTGATGAAAAGCTTATAATTATTGAAAGTAACTTTTGGGGGGGGGGGGGGGGTGGTCTATAAATAACATATTAAGTTTTTTTTTTATTTGGTGACAATTTGTTAGCATTTACCCATTCAATTATCTTTACTATTTCGTCATTCATTGTCGTGCTTAAATTGTCTATGTTCTTGCCTGCTAGAAAGAAATTGGTATCATCTGCAAAGATCAGCGGACAAATAATGTTGCTAATGCTAGGTAGGTCATTTATATAAATCAAGAATAATAACGGGCCAAGTATTGAGCCTTGGGGAACTCCGCACTTTTGAGGAAGTCTAGCAGAATTATAATCACTGAAGGATACGATTTGTTCTCTGTTACTCAAATAGCTAGAAATCTAATCATACATTTTTCCTTTAATACCATACCTAAATAATTTTGACAATAGAATTTGGTGGTCAACGGTATCAAACGTCTTACTGAGATCAATAAAATAATACATAATTTCCTTCGCTAAAAGCTGTTGTCAATTTTCCACAAAATACATAAGGGCTAATGATGTGTTATACTTCTGTCTAAATCCAAACTGCAGTTCATAGAATAAATTATTGTAATTCATGAAGCATAATAATTATATTTTACATTCTTTCAAAAATCTTGGAAAAGGTTGATAGAATGGATTCTGGTCTATGAGTAAACTGTCACCAGATTTAAAATTGGTACTACACGTGCAGAGTATTTATACTGAAAATAGGGAAATGATCAGTGATGAAAATGCCATTAAACAGATGAGATTTATATAGAAACTCCACCACAAACTCTTTTTATACGGAAATTGCTTTCAATATGGTAGTCCCAAATATTATAACACTGAGCATTACAAAATAATTTTAAAATGAAAATTAATATTTTTCAAATAAAGCTCTCGTGTAGCCTAATATATTTTTTTGTAGAGCAGAAAGCGAGTGATTTTGGCCGCGAAGCGGCTGAAACACCAGCTGAGGCTCCTTCCGGTAAAAGGTGTACGCAAGTTGCTGAATGTTCGTAGGCTATGGCCGGTTACTGGCCCGACTCCTCTCTGGAACCTACTCCCCTGCGGTATCTATTTACATAGAAGAATTTCAGAACGTCACAAATTCTGATTTCAGGGGTCACGTGACATATCTACCTGCCGCAAATCTTGTTTGCTGATAAAATATGAAAATATAAAGTTCTCATTGAAAAAGTTGTACTTGCTGGTTTGGCACTATAACTTTCAGGGAAGGATCCAGGGGGAGGGGGGATGGTTGGATGTATACCCCCCCCCCCCCCCCCGCTAGCCAAAAAGAATATATTTTAATTAAAATAGTTATTTTAGCACTCAGCAAACTAAGTTTGAAACGGGGGTGGGCCGCCGTGGGCGACTTGACACTTGTTTCTGGAGCAGAACTCCAACACTAATACACTTTTCCTAACGACGTTTTTCTGGTAATACTTATACATGGCCTAGTTGCGCTTTTTGATAGTCACATTGCCATATTTTTGCTATGTTTTACAAAATTATTACTTTCTTTTTTCTTATACAGAGCAGAACGGGCGAATCAGGGTTTCCCCCCTGATTACTTATAAAACTTCTGTCATGCTACGAACAATCCATAACGCAGCTATTTATCATACGTGCAAATGAGGACAACATTGTCTAGGCGTCGTTGATAAATGTTGTAGGAGGCATCACATAAAATGACAAAATTATGATAAATACATAAGGAAACATGTTAATTATGATAAATGCAAAATTTCAAAATTTAACATATAGTATTTGTACCAGCTGCAGAAAGATTTACCAAATTTTTTGCAGTCAAGTTTTTTAATTGTTGATGACGTAGAGACTCAAGCCCAGATAGTATTCCAAATCGTTTCAAAGTCGGCACGATGTCGGCGATGTTGATACGATGTTGTCACGACAGTGGCCAACATTGAAACGATGCTGGGCCGATTTGAAATGCTATCTGGGAGAGAGCTTAATAAACCCGCAGCTAAACCCAAATTTTAGGGTATACCCTCAAATGTTGTCTATAGTTTTGATCTTGGTGTCTTTGAAAGCTATAGAATGCGTAGATTAAGAATCTACCGGGTGCCTGCCTACCTGGCACCTTTGAGCATTTTACGTAATTCAAGATGGCGTTCAATATGGCTACCGAAAGTAAAAATCGCCAATTGATGTCTTCTCTCCATATTTCCCTAGAAACACTATTTTTGAGTCTATACAATGGTTTTTGGGGTCAAAGATTTCATTTCTGACATTGCAATTGTTCTCAGATACTTTTATCTGGCTGTAACAGAGATATCATTTATAACATTCAAGTAAATGTCATGTCTGGCTGCAGTTTCAAACAAGTATCTTGCCTCCTAGTTTCAATAGAAACACATATCCTGGGTCTAGTCCTAGGTTTTTTGGGGTTATAATATCTTTTTTTAGGTATTTTTATTGATGTCAGATGCATACACTTATCAGTAAGAGTGATATCATGCATTTTATTCAGCTGAAAATTGATCAACAACACATACTCTCATCATTAAGATTGATATGCATTATGTCACCAAAATATGATTGTTTAAATGGCAGTGCCTAAGACAGCTGGACTGATGCTTGCCTGATTAAAGTATGTAGTGTTAAACTTTGTCAAGTTTCATTGGAAATATCAAAGAAACCATTTCTCTCTTTAAGGCTTACCCACAAAGTTGAGGTAAAGATAACTCACAGACCTGGTAGTATAATCGCATTGATGATTAACATGACAGTGAAAGAGAAGAGAGCAGATAGAGGTTTAGTCTTGGTTTTTATCGCATACAATCAACCCTCGTTTAACAGGGCCTCGTTTATCCAGTTCCCTCTATCCGTATGTCTGAGGTTGGGAACAGATATGTACATGTATTCCATTTTACCTGGTTCTGTCAGCTTCTGCAAACGCCCGGCCCTTTGTGCATGGAATTTTAGTTTTATAATGATAAATTGCTTCACTTAGCTGCGCAGCCCACCCCCATATGACTGGAACCATTGTTCATACAGATATCAATGGAGTGCGATGCATTGCTCTTGCAGTGTTGGGCAAACAAATTAACATCATTTGGTCTTTGTTTAAGATAATATAGAGTTTAAAAGTTTAGTATGCATTACAATTGCAATTAAGACTGAAACAGCTATGGACCAGTCTACCCTAAGACTTAGTTAGGTAACCTGATTTTAATTGGAAGATCGCAATTAACAATGGCTACATGCTATTAACTAGAAAATACAAATTTTGGACTTCTTGCCCAAATGAATAGTTTTTGCTGGATCCAGCACAACTAATAATTTCCTGTTCTACTTATGATGAGCATCCTCTGTTCATGGGATTGGGGTGGAAGCCCAGTTCAGTGTTAGCACGCTAGGCTTTCAACCACTGGGTCCCAGCTTCAATTCCTGGTCGAGCATATGTTAGATGGCTGTTTCATCCCTCATCTCATTGCCAGGGTCCCTACCTGTCCTAATAGATAGACAGATAGATAGTTTATTTTGATAGAAATAGGTACAACAATTATTATACTGCAACAGTAATTACACATTTACATGATATTAACTATGCATTGTAAACTATTGTAAATATGAGTCCATCAGGAAACCACCTGAGCATTTGCTGTCATGGTGGCACCTTCAATAAAAATAAATTAAGATTAAAAGAAAATAATTATGCTATTACTATAAGTTATATAACATGGATAGAAAAAAATTTACAAACATGTGATAATAATAATGTTATGACATGAAAGTGATGGGATGAGTTAAGTTTTAGGACAAATATAGCAGTTTCTATGTTCAAAATTAGCTGGACATTGTTTAACTAGATGATCATGGTATCTCTTGCAAGAAATTTGAATTGAATTTACGGAGTACGGTTTAAGAGAGTGAGGCAAATGATTCCAAACTTAAGCTACTTTGACGCTGATGAGTTGATTTTGTAGACTAGATATAGTTGGAGGTCTTAAGTTGTCTTGCTGCCTTTTAGGGAAATTATGGGTGTCATTTACTTTTCTAAATTGTTCGCTAAGATAGACAAGTAATGTGTGCTTAAGGCTTTTCAGATACAGTTTCAAACATTGCATGTTAAATAAATCATCAGTTGTGAGTATACTTAAGGAACGGAATATTGGCTTACTGCGGGAGTTGTATATCTCGTTCGGACAATGAATCTTAAAGCTCTTTATTGTGAAGTTTTTAAGAGTGAAATCTCTTCAGAATGTGTGTTGCCCCAAGCCAAAAGTCCATAACTGAGGTGTGGATGTATTAAGTTTTTGATGCGATGTATTATGGCAAGATTCTTTGGTACATGTTTACTTTTATTATTGATATGAAATTTCCAGTTGAGTAGCTGATTAGCCCAATAGGTGCAGAAATACAGGATGTAAAGCCCTAATCTACCCACCCACTCACCTTTTCATGAGATTAATGACATGATTAGGTTATCTCAGGGTCGTTTCCCGATGGTCAACAAATTCACTGCATGTGATAGCTAAAATATATCAATGTGGAGCAGGCTTGGTTAGACAAATTATTTTCTGATATAGATGAATTATGATTATCTATATGACCACAAGGCGAACACGACACAGCTATCAGAAGAATCCCCATTACCACTTACCAGTACCTCACTGAGCAAATGCACAGGAATACACTTTGAGTTCTGACTAACACGTACAAAGTGTATATATACAGTGAATGGTGAAGTTTTGGTGTGACATGGTTAAAAGCTTCCTTGTTCATCAAAAAAAACTTATTATCCATGATTCCTGTATGTCTTGATTGGCTGAAAATTTTAAATTTATTATTTTTGATTGTGTGGATGTAGACTACTACTATAAATTAGTATAATTAAATTAAATAACAGTAGATACTAGAAAGTATAATGCAAATTCACGCTATTGTGGAGAATCTAAAGGGGCATTCATACTGTTACGGATAAGACCTACAAGTGACCACGGATGTCAAAAATGAACTATACTTGCTCACTTGTGGCTCTATTAATCACGTATAAATTCTTTTGACGAGCATTCGAAGGACGTCCGTACAGCTCGGCAGATGTCTGTAGACCGCTCGGCGGATGTCCGTCACCAGGCATCCGTGAGGCACAGATGGCGACGGATGGTCACGGATGGCTACGGAGGGCTATGAACGTACGTAGAACGTACGTAGAATGCTCGCCGACTGACTCTCGAGTGAGTTACGTAACTAATGTAAACAATTTACTCGTAGGACGTCCGCCAAACTTTTTAACATGTTAAAAAAATTAATTATGTCCTCTCCATGGATGGTCACGGACGATTTAGCGCTACCAGGAGCATTCTACGGATAAGCAGGAGTATCCGTGAAACGCTCAGTGATAGACTCACGTATGAACAAGGATAAGCAAGAGTAAACAAAAATACTTTTTTATCCGCGCTCATTCGCCATGCCCATCCTGTATTCGTGCAAATGTGGGACAACAGTTTTCGGGTCTAGAATGTTCCTCATTGCCTATCTACATAGGCGGATCCAGGATTTTAGAAAAGGGGGTGTCCAAAGTTGCTCAATCCTGCATGCAGCACATGCTTTGCAGGCTAGAAGTATTTGTAAAATAAAAAGAATAAGTCATGTATGACAATTCTTAAAGCTACTTAATATACGGTGGCCTTGTGCAGACACAGAAAAAATCATTTATTCTAATGCACTTATGTCGCGTTGTTTTGTGAAGTTCCGTTTTTCCGCGAAGATCACGTTTGTTGCCATGATCTCGTTTCCTCGCAAAAAAACATGTTCCCTCACAAAATTATCATGAGGAATTGCACAATTATTGTAAGGGAGTGCAAAATCTATTGAGGGAGCACAAAACCTCAGGGGGAAATGCCATCCTCACAAGGGAACAGCGCCCTCAGCCTAAGTTGGATGGCTGTTTCATCCTTCGTCTCATTGCCATGGTCTCTGCCTGTCCTAATTAGCCCAACTGGTGCAGAAATACTTTTGTTAGGGAATGCAAAAGACCCCCGCGGGGACATGAAAGATAGTGAGATGTCTGCCTAGGAGATACATTTTCCATTACAAATAAATTATCAGCATGGAAAGTTACGGAATCCCTTAGTGGACATTAGAAATGATTAAAAATGCTAGATATTCACAATCCCTCATAGAAAGTTGTGTTCCCTCATAAAAAATTGGCATTCTCTCGCAAAAGTTTGCATTCTCTCATGAATATAACGCATTCCCTATCGAAAAAAATGTTCTTTCACAATGATTGTGCTCCCTCAAAATATTTTGCTCCCTTGCAATTTTTTGCAGTCCCCTAGTGATAAATTGACATTTCCTCATCATGACTTAGTGAGGAAACTTTAAAGTGATCACGAGAAAATACATTTTCCGCAAGGGAATGTGATGATCGCAATAGAACGCAATGTGATCGGGCGAGGAAATGCGATTAGACTGTGGGGGAACACAAAACATCATGCAAGAACGCAATGATCGCTAGTGAATGCAAAAATAAATTATTTTTTCTGACATATGCTTTCTTACAAGCTGCATGCAGCGCCTCCACTCCTCCGTCATTCCATCGCTGCCACCAAACCGAAATATGTTCAGCTAATTTGCATGAGACCCACGTGGTCAGAGCTGTCAAACTGTCAGCAGCAATTAAATGGGCTTGTCCTGCATACACAGTGAGCTAAAATACCTACAATGAAGAACTTGGGATGAGGAAGTCCTATTTTAGTGCATACTTCAGCACTTCATATCTCATACTGCTGATGAATGGGAGCCATTTTAAGTAAAGATCTCTATGACTAGTCTGACACACAACTGCTTGCACATGTAATGAGTTCAGTCATCAAACTAGGCACAGTGAAGGATCTTTAAGAGAAACATTTTGAGCTACTGGAACATGATAGATAAACAGCTTTGCAATTGACAGTCAGCCGAATTTGAGCTTAAGTTTAGGGAATGGTTCCGTGGTGGCAATTAGGCCTGTATACCGGCGTAGGAGGTGTAGGGAACTCATCCATTCAAAATCACCCGGTGAAATTTGAGTGGCATTCCAAATTTGAGTGTACCAGTAGGCCTTGTGCTTCGAATGTATATATATAATATTATTTATAATTTAAGTTGCTGGTTTCATTCCTAATTTAGATCACACAGATTTTAATGCTTCACCTACATACTCTTAATTTTATTCCTTTATCATGAAAATACAGTTCCAGCAATATATTGTCACACTCAATTGTAAAAAGCATACAAATACATTTTTTACATCAGTTAATCACTAATCCACGTTCAATTGTATTAGTCACATCTCAAAAGAATGTTTTAGACGAAGTCAATTATCAAGATGTAAAAATACCCCAATATCTGAAAATTTCCCTGCTTCAAAGGTCATTCTTTGCAAAATCCCACCTGTAGTTGGCCCACTTTCATGATTTCTTCCAAAAATGCACAATTGGGTTCATTTGCACCAGCACCAGATGTCTTGACATTATAGACCTATGAGCTATTTGAATTTTTTTTTAATCCTAAGCAAACATCTATATATTGGCAAATAGCAGCAAAATAATAATGAATTTATTTAAAGCACAATTTGTAATAAATTTGTAATCCAGTACGATCAGCTCCTGCAAGAAAGAAAATTAGCAAATGATACCTAGATGTAGGGAAACAGTTGGGCTTCAACAGGCCCAAACTGTAATTTCGTTGCAGAGATATGATATTTGAGTAAGTAAACATAGCCATATATTATACAAAATCTCAAATAATAATAAACAAAATTGCAGATTTGTGACTGATTTGCAGACTGTTGTCTTATGTAAGAAATGTGAGTGGTGGCTCCGTGTAATGATCAATCCAAAGGCAGCAGAACTTGGGGGTACATGGTTCTTCCATATATAATATATGTCTGTAACTGTCATGAGTTTTAAGTTACCCTTGCATTGTTTATTTTCATGTACAGCTGTACATAAAAAAAAAACAATTTTCAACAATGTTGACAGCCTATACACAACTATATATATCCCACCCAAGAGGTCCTCATAACCTAATTGGAAAAAGATTGGAATTGATACACATCCTGAAGCCATTATGTTGTTTTGCTTATACTTCACAACACATTATTGTCGAATCGTTATTGTGCCTTTGAGTGCTTTGTGGGCAAGGCGAAGATTAATGGCTGTCCCCAACTCTTTGATATAGGGCAAAAGATTGACAGGGATTGCCACACGTGTCCTTTCTTGATTGCACAAGAGTGATAACTTGCCTCCCATCGGAACTGATCCTTACAAAAAGCAATTATATATTGTATGTACTCAAATACCAAGAGAAAGCACATAATATCCATTCTTCATAGCACAGCTTGGTTATAATTCTGTTGTGAAAACATGCAGATGTGCCATAGAGACGGGTGTACAATGTATAGGTCAAAATTGTTCGTCCTCATGGCATAGTTTTTATCATGTTCATGGTTTTTATCGTAGACATGGTAAACACAAACAGCATCTGACTGTTAGTGTGTGTTGCATATACGCAATTAATAATCTTTTAAGTTGCTCTGAGCTCTGTACAATCGCTTTTCCCTTCTCTCTTTCTTCCATGCTGCAACAACCCAGAAGTGGGATAAGCCATTCATAACATGGGTCTCTGGTAATTGCTCATGGTATGCTCGCCTGCTCCATATCCGAATTCCTATTACAATGTCGAGCAATGAATGACAGGCAATAAACAACTGGAACGCTTATATAAGAGAAAACCCATGAAATGCCTGCCAGTTACTGACAAATGATCTACACCACGGAGCAGATGGCCAAGTGAATGCAGGCCAGGGGAAACCATCAGGTCCAAAATGCCTCAACTGACAGCATTGTTGATTGTAGTATGTCCATGGTATGTCGACCTGTAACAGCACTATAATGGTCCAGGCAGTGCTTCTGGGAGGGTAATTATTATACCAATCCCCTGGTTGACAGGCCCCCATTACAGCGGAGTCAACTGCCTCAGCATTCCTGTAGTGTCCTTCAAGCAACAAACGGCGAAAGTTACGAGAGTTTGTTTATCACAAGACAATGGGTGAAGGACAAAGGTAGCATATCAAGTCCTTCTACAGAGGTTAAAAAAGTACATATATTACAATAAGATTTTATATCTTCATAAAAAGATTATTAAAAACGTGATGTAAAATGATAACGTTATTTAGATTTGTTATATGCCGGATTATTTGGGGGGGGGGGAGTGGGGGTTGCTCTAGCCAAGCTATATTTTTTCTAAGGATTCTATATGAACACGGTTTTACAGCATTCCTACCTACCTGAATCCATTTTATACTGAAAAATAATGAGTGCACACACTATTAACAATCTTGACATTCTGTTATTTTTTCACTGTCATCATTTTCATGCAGTGAATCGGCAATTTAAATTCTGCTCGAAGCCTTCTTTTAATATTTTGATTGCCAATAAAAACTTAATTATCTATTTTTGAATGATTTGCTATGGTGATAGTTGGCACTGATGCGTCTTTGCCGTCCTGACTGAATATTTATCGCTCTGTTACAAAATACCACGAAAAATGACAGGACTGCTGAGGTCTTTAAAATATACACCGACTTGTATGCCAGTGAGAGAAAAAACCGGAAACGAAGAAGACTTCTCATATTTCATATTCATGCCACGACAAAAAAATGAGCAGATATCATATCCACCAAGACGATAATACCACAAATTAGCTGCAATATTTCTTTCGTGGAGCTTCGAGCGAGCCCTCGAGGTTAGGCCCATCTTTATAATAAATAAGTATCTGTAGGTATACTTTGATATTTTTTGTATTTTTATTATGTCATTTTAAATTCAACTCATTTTCATTATAATTCCTTTCATTTTGTAATATCATCGGGTTTATATATTTAAAAAATTCAATATTGTGTTATTTTTTTTATTTTTTTTGTCAATTATTTTGTTTGCCATCTGACTAGAATTAAATTGTTACTTAGGCCTATATAGTTGTACATGGTGAAATAGTCTTTATCATCGTATGCAAAAATAGGTTTATTTTTGTAAGTATTGCATAGTCTCAGTGAAATTTAAAGCGAGAAAGTTTTTAGCTTTCTTTTTATTGTTTGAAATGGGTCAAGCCAAGAGTGGACAGAGTTAGGCCTAGTCGTAGACTTCCTTCTGCCCACGCTGACCCCACCGTATTAGCGTATTTGTTCTGGAGTTATAGAGTTCTAAGTGAATCAGAAAAAGCCTGCCCAGCGTGCTTTTAAATGCAATAAGGTGAGACATCCGGAAGACTGCTGCATTGGAAATGTTGACTACTTGACCGTGTGCCTTCCCAGGGAGTGACACGAGTGTGATGGCCGTGTGGATTGAGCTCACAACCTCACGTTCGAGCACTCCTAGGTGCTCCTTCTAGACGTCGGTGCAGAACCGTTTGCCCAACACATCTGTCCACGAATCGGTCCGTGAATCCCTACACTGTTGACCAAGGGAGCAGCTGGGCAAGGTCTATGGCTGGAGTCTAGATAGCCCTTGCGCTGGAAACCTGCAGTCTGGAAATGTCCCTGTTACTTGCAACTGTTGTAGAAATGTATCGATATATCATTAGTTTAAGTTAGAAATGACACTTATACAGATGCTATTATAATCTAAGACTCTTTTACGTAATGGTACGTGATGCTTTCTTAGGAACTAATTAAATCAGAATTACCTATTTCTGAGGAATGACGAGAGCTAATTAATTACATAACTGAATATGACTCTCAGACTGGATCATTGTGGTGATGTCTTGCCCCGATCATCATCAGCACTGCGGAACCTGGCAATCTTCTCGTACCTAAAACTCACAGCCACAATATCTCCCCTCCCTTTCTCACCACACCACCTGCCAGCTGCAGTTGAACTGAAGTTGAAATGCAGTATCCTGCATCATGCACCTGACACAAATCATGTCCCAAGAGGGCAACATACACAATTCATGACCTATTATTACTACTTCCCATGCAATCATAAAAAAAAATTGATATCATTATTTTGAATTTTGAGTGACACTTGATGTTGTTGTCCTGTTATTAGGGCAGGAATGGCCCCCTGTGTGTATACTGGCATGCAGCTGAATTCAGGACTGGTCCTGTGTTGACAGAAGTAGCATTTCATTGCCCATGGGTAATTATCTAACATTGATGAACTAATTCTAACTGTGAAATTAACATATACATCGGTAAGGGGCTGATAGTTGACAAAGAAATTGTTAAATAAGATAAATGTAGAAAAGAGGATTTACGAAGGGAAAAGAAGAGATAACAGGTGAAGAAAAAAAGATGGAGGTAATTTGTAGTTTTGTTAACAATTGTTATAACAAAGGAAGACACAATGTACTTATATTGAATGTGTACAATTCTGGCTGAGTAATTGAACCCCCCACATTCCAGCAGCGAAGATGAGGTAAAGCTCCCTCCCATTACTGAATCGTAATTGTCCACCTATTGAGCATCTCAAGAATGACTGACATTCGCAATTACAGCAATTGCTATCCATTTGCATATATTGCTATTGTACTTTTAAACAATTACTTACATTGCAGAAAGGCACAGACAGTGTAGACAGTGTAGTCACTCATCGGCATTTACAAAATAATCTCCAGAAATTTTGTTATTTAGGTCCTGATAAGTTCACATATATGTGGCCTACTTCAGGGATATAGATAAGAATAATCTCAAATTTCAGGAAAAGAAAAAGTAAACAAAGAACTGCTGATCTGATTTGTGTTATATGTGTGTTGAATCAGACAGCAATCTGGATACACTTGATGGCATTGATTTTAATACAGACTGTGGGCTTTACATTACAAATTGCTATCAATAATTGCAAGACAACTTTGTAACAGATTTGTGAACATGAATTAAACTGGGGGATCCCCATTTCTGACAGGTGATGAATGAGGATAAAGCCAATTGGAATGACCCCCACTGATTTCTTGTCTAATGGCGGTTACCCATATGTCTATATGTATATTGTTCCACACAAAAGCAACTGGACAAATTGGGGGTCAACTGATACACTACACAAGATATAAACCAAAATTTTAGTTAAACAAAAAGTTGACATTCATAAATTATTTTCAAGCATTGGGTTTCACACAATCAATATGCACAAGCTGTGTAAGCTAACCAACTTCATTTTTTTTTAACTATACAACCATTGTCCTACGACAAACAATATCTTGGTTGATTTTAGGCAAAATTTTCGATGGACACCAGAAAAACAATCAATTCTCTGAAACAGACAATCTTTTCTAGGAGTGTATGGCGATGTGACAATACTGGCGTTCACACTGTCACAAGTGAGGATGCAGAGTGAGCGCGGATGACGAACATTTTTACCCTTGATCATCCTTGTCCATACGTAAAAGTCGCTTGCCGAGCGATGTGTGGATACTTGCGCTAATCCGTAGAAAGCTCCTGGTAGAGCTAGATCACTCGTGACTATCCGCGGAGAGGGCAAAAGTTTTTAACATGTTTTAAAAATTTAGCAAATATTCTACGAGTTAATTGTGTACATTATTACGGGAATCAATCGGGAATTACTCGGGACTCGCTCGGGAGTCAGTCGGCGAGCGTTCTACATACGTTCTACTTCCGTACGTGTCCATTCGCGCCCACTCATGCTAATAACTCGAAATACTCGCCATCCACACGTGTCCACTCTTGTACAGTTCGTTGAACGCTCGTGACACGCTAGGCGGACCTCCGTGACCCTCCCGTCATCTTCGAAGCTAAAAAAGAAAAACTGCATATAACAATGCAAATTATATGTGGGACCGTGGGAGGTGTCTTAAATGTCCTGTATGAATCACGAGCAGCTGAGATAAGGAGCTCAAAAAAAAAAAGAGCCTCCACAAATAGCATCAGAATTTACAGCAGGCAATACTATATACCAAGCGCCGTTTTTAAATGATGCTCAAAATGAAAAGGAAAGGAAAAATCAAAGTATCATGTTGTATGTGAGAGTTGCTCTTTTCGTCCAAGAGATAAACGTATACATGTGTTATATTGCAATACAATAATGTTTGATTATGTCTCGTGAAGTGTGTGGGTGGTTGGCATGATCAGGGGAATAGGTGGGAGTCAATATGACTGGAATACATACTTGTGGCACCTTAGAAACTGGGGAGGCCAATTTCATTGAGTGGTTGGAGTATGTAATAAATCTCAGTAGCAACATGACACTGTTCATGATGTTGCCAAGGAAACACAGAGCTCGATTTATGTGTTTTACAGCTACCAGGAGACCCCAGAGGGCAAGTGAATAGTTGAGCAGCAAGATGGATAAGGAAAGCTCCGTTTGTGCTGCTGCCCTTTTGTGTTAAGGCAACACGTTGTGGGCATTCAATCAGCCGCAGGAAAGCTGAAGATAGTTTACATAGGTCCATCAGCTTAGTTGGCATCAGGTAATAGTTGGTCGTGCATGCATTTCGCTTACAACCTACACCGAAGAGTTAGAGTTTAGTACCCCCATTACCAGTCAGTTTTGTGATATTCCTGTAGTATGTAACACTAAGTTGTCAAATTGTATTTGCGGATATTGGTGACAAAATAAATAAACTCTAAAATAAATAAACTCTGTACACCCGAAGCAATGACTGATTCAATCAGCTGTTTAGACATAAGCACATGTGCGCACAAAATCTAAGTTTTTCATTTGCCTAAGCTACACTGCATATTTATAGGTAGCCCCATAGAGCTATCAGCTATGGATTTAACATGAAAAATTAGCTTCATCAATTGGTTGTGGAGGCAGTGGTTGTCAGCACACAAACCGTGTGTTCCTCATCTATTTCTGTTTATATGTTCATTAAAGAATGACAACTACAGCAAAGTTCATAACTTGGAAACAAAACTCCAGAAGTAATCGTGTGAATAGGAGACTCCCATTAGCTAAGACAGTCCCTCAGCCAATGGAAGTCCTGGATTCAAATGATGTTATCTGGAGTTCAGCTTCCAAGTCCATGAGTTCTACTGTAATGCATAGTTTGATACAAAATTGCAGATTAGAATTGTGTCTTTTACCTACCATGTGTGGGACTGTGGGTTCAAGCTGTTTATTCGGATCATCCCTTGATGTTTTCACATTTTCCGTTTAATTAATCTGAGGTTTTACTGAGAAAAGCAGCTATACCCTAAAAATAGAAACAATCCTTATCTATCAGAGAATATTTATGGAAATCTCACAAGTTGATGAGTTAAATGGTTATAAGATTTGCCTATCCTAATATTATGACATCCAATTTTTGTTCCTGGTAGAGCCGCCTATGTACCATTACGTTACACTTTCAGACGTGTATTACTGGGACGAAAGAGAATTAATCACCAAAAACAAAAAATAAAAACTATAAACATCAGACATGACTCTTATGGTGTTGAGGAGATGATGCCGTTACATTTATGGAGCAATTCTTTCAACTCTGCACGAATTCTGGTGTCCATAATTATTGTAAAAGAGCACCACATTACATATGAAAAACCATATCAAAGCCTCAGACCACCCTAATAATGCCATTACATATATGAGATTCTGCGTAACCCCACAACTGAAAATGTGATATCCAGCACTAATCCAGGATAGCGAGAACGGGAAAAGGAAAAAGAAGATTACGAAATACTATAGCACTGGAGATATATTAGAAACCATGGAGCGACACGTGGCTCCATGTTCTGGTGGCTCCATGGAGAAACTAGGTCTTCTATTTTTTATAGACATTTTATTATTTCTCAACGCTTAAGCATATCATTAGGATAATATGCAAATTAATAAATGTCGGCAAGAGATCTAGTTTGTACGGTGGCTGGGAGGGGACATGGGAATTTTTTTTTATGTCTCGTTCTAACGAGATAACATCTCATAGCCCATAGGCCTATCATTCTTCTGGAAGTTGTAGCTCGGGAACCAGAACACTGCTTAACTGAGTGTATTATCTCGTTTGAAGGAGATAATACCTCGTTTGGACAAGACGGTTTTTCGTTGGGACAAGATAGTTTTTTCGTTGGGACGAGATAGTTTTTCTATGGGACAAGATAGTTTTTCGTTGGAACGAGATATTATCTCGTTTGGACAAGATAGTTTTTCATTGGGACCAGTTGTTATCTCGTTTGAACGAGATTTTATCTTGTTAGAACGAGATATTATCTCGTTTGGACAAGATAGTTTTTCGTTGGGACAAGATAGTTTTTCGTTGGGACAAGATAGGAGGTATTATTTTGTTGGAACAATGAGATATACAAAAAAAATCCATGTCCCCTCCCAGCCACTGTAAGTTTGAGATCAACTGCGTGTAATAGTTTCGTTGTAGTGCATTATGCACATTTTTTTTGCTTGTTGTTAATTGTCATCATGGCCACTTGCGGAACTGCTGTCATCTCAATTGGATAGCGAAAAAGAAGGCCTTTTACTTTGTCCGAATTTTGCAAATATTCATTACAGAATTCCACAGTTTTGCATTCCCATATCAAGTGCCAAAATTCCAGACAAACAGTTTATCAATCACACAGAAGAGCGCGGCGCGGACGCGAGAGGCAACAAACGGAGCAATGACCCAGCGTCAGCAAAATAAATAAAGCCCCCATCACACATGGCCGGTTTTGCCGTAGTGAAGCCGTAGTATGACGTAACGGTTACGCAACGCGCTTCTCGGCTCCAACCCGACGGCTACCAGGCAATACCCGTCGAGTCACTCCTGGGAATCGGGGGCAAACTCGGGAGTTTTCGCAGCCGGTAGCCGGGTATGCCATGCTTGCAAACTCCCGGGTGTCCAAAAACCGTCGTAAGTCGGCGGATTACCCATCGAAGTCGGTGAGTTATCCATCCCTAATTTTAGTCGTAGTAAACCCGACGGCTTGTTGAGGGGTACTAGGGGTAAGTCGATGAGTAGTAAGAGTGACTCGACGGATATCACCGGGTAGCCGTTGGGTTGGAGCCAGGTGTTGGTCCATTATTAATTTTTTTATTTTTTTATTTTACACTTGGACTATTTTTCAGTTAATTTCTTATTATCACACTTTTATAAAGTTTTCATATTTCTTTAGCAAACAAAATTTCATTTAACTTAAGTGTGGTGTCTTTCACTTGCCTCAGCATTGACACTGAGTAAAAGGACCCATCCATGTTGCACATTGACCCCTCGGGTGGGCTCTTTTCCTTGCCTCAGGAAAGACACAGAGTACAATGGACCAGCAATTTTCTTTCTTCTTCTCTCTTCCTCTCCTCCTCCTCAGTTAGTGCTGCAACACAAGCAAGTTGTAAATTAAATGTATCATTGGCCTGAGCAGCTAATAGTAGCAAGGCTCTATTTCGTATATAGCATGAAATGCCCTAAAGTTTGATTGGACAATCCCTATGGGACAATATGGCTATCAACAAGGAAAAAGTACAACAGACGCCATCTTAGATTTTACGGGTAACATCCTAGGTTTAAATAAAGGACAATATACTTTAAGCTTATGTCAAAAGCCTTCGATAGTCTGAATCATAAAACACTGTTTAAAAAGTTGGAATTTTATGGCATTTGGGGAAATGTCCTTTCATGGTTTAAAAGTCATCTATTAGATAGACAAATAAAAGTCAAGTTTAAAAGGTAATTTCCAATAGTTATATAATGAAATATGGTACCCCACAGGGTTCTGTGTTAGGTCCTCTCATGTACGTTATATTAGCCAATGACTTGGCAAAATGTTTGAAATTTTGTGATACTGTAACATTTGCTTATGATACGACAGTGTATGCTTCAGGTGGCAATTTAAGATTCTTATATCGAAAAGTTAATGAAGATTTGAAATATCTTAGTGAATGGTTTGACAGTAACTCTTTGACTTTAAATGTTGAAACATCGAAATATATCTTATTTAGACCAAAACGTAAAGAAATAGTTTATCAGGGAAATATACAGTTAAGTGGACAAGAAATAGAATAGTCCGGAATATCAAATTTCTCGGGGAGATTATTTATGAATTCTTAGAATGGGATCAACATATTAAACATTTACTAACTAAAATGATAGCGGGGAATTATAGTTTGAATATGGTAAAAAACATGCTACCTGTTAGCTCAAGACTAATGATGCTAATGTACAAAGTTACATCAATTATGCTTTAAGTGCATTGGGACCAATGATAAAAACAAAAGAAATGAAAAAAAATAAAAACGCAGCAAAACAAATCAATTAGAATAATTTTCAAAGCTGGAAGGAGAACTAGAGTATCCGATCTATATAGGAAGGGAAATATTTTAATGATGGAGGACTTAGTGAAATTACATTTGCTTAAAATATCTTATAGGTATGTCAATAATAAATTTACCTGTGCGAATTTTAAATCTTTTTGATGTAAGTAACCACCAGTACCAAACAAGAAACAGAAATTACCTTAGAGCCCCACACCATACTATAGAACAATATAATAAAAGTTACCTTTGAAAAGATCCCCATTTATGGTTACATATTCAAGATAGTTTAAAAAATAGAAATGTGAAATCTTTTGCAAAGGCTTTTTGCAAGCAAATAACGCAAAGGCTATTAATTTTATTGACGTGTGTATAATTGACGCCTTGCATGTGATTATTATTATTGTATTGTATTAACGTTGTCAAATTATGGTTGCAATGGTATTGATGTAAAGGAACTTTTTGTTTGTGGTAAAAGTATTGACTTAAAATGTATATATAATGTCTGGCATGAAGTTTAAAATTATTGTCATTGGATTTAATGTCAGTTTGTTACACATTCATTACATCATCATCGTTTAATTATCATCAATTACATACTTTGTAATTTTATTTATATTTTTATAATTAATTTAAGGGACCAACTTTCAAGATAGTTTTTTCAAAAACTCAGTTGTGTCCCTACTTGGTGGTTGATAGACTTGGTCTAATCATTATTGTCATTACAATTGTATTATGTATGTAAATGTCCATCAAGTGAATAAAAAAAAACCTTCAAACCTATGGCTTTATAAACTTTAAATTTTGAAAAATGCTCTTTCATTTAAATATATATTACTCTCCTGTCCCCGGATCAGCTTAATGTATATAATATTTTTTGGTCCGGACCTGCCGTATTTTTCTTTTTTCAGAAGTGTCGTAGTTTTTCTTGTTCAGAAGTGTCGTAGTTTTTTTTGTTCAGAAGTGCTGCATTTTATTTTTTTGGTTCAGAACTGCCGTAGTTTTTTCTTGTTCAGAAGTGCCGTAGTTTCATTATTTTTATTATTTTCATGGCAGGAGGCCAATTTCTAGAATGATCAAGAGCCCCTATTTATTTATTTTGGGTAAATGTACGGGAAAAACGTCTTATTCCAGGAGAAACATGACGTGTTGTACAGGTAAGCCGACGGCAAGTAGTTTTTACTCGCCGACTTTCCCGTCGTTATATTTTAAAATTAGACCAGGCGACGTACACATCGAGTGAGTTACTCGTAGAACCCGTCGAGTTACTCGAAGAACCCGTCGAGTCTCTCCTGGAATTCGTCCACTAAATGGCTGTAACCCGTCGAGTCACCCATAGATCCTGTCAAGTCACCCGTAGAACCCATCGAATCACCCGTAGGACCCGTCGAGTCATCCGTAGAAACCTTTTTACCCACCAGAATCCGTCGCCAACCTGGCGAAAAAAGCTGTTGCATAACCGTTACGTCATACTACGGCAAAAACCGGCTATGTGAGACCTAGGCTTAATGCCTGCCAGAGCTAGTTGCAAGGGCCGATTTCTCAAGTGAAACTCCTTCTGTACAAAGTAACTTACCGGTTATAAACATTGGGCTGGGTTTAAAGCAAATTGTTACAGGAAATTAAGAGCATGCATGATTTATTAGATTAATGGAAAAAGTGCAGTATAGCGGACCCAGATTTATGACCATATTTAACAAGCCTCATTGCCAGGCCTATGACGTAAAAATGCTTGAAATGTAAGTATGACGTCACAAACTAATGTAGTTATGACCGCGGTTTCATCTTCACGGTAAAGACAACGTATATTTGCTATTTCTTGGGGGCTACTGCCCCTAAACCCCTGCTTATCTAAACCAAATGTTATTGTAATTGTGCTAGAACTTAAAACTTGTGAAATATTTGATAAAATTTAATTTTTAATGACCGCCAAATATGGGCATACATTTGGGTCCGCTATACTGCACTAAACGAACTGAGATGCCTATATCCTCTTTGCAGGGAAGAAAGCAGGAGGCATGTTCCCACAGCGTTTAACCAACCCCATGTCTTAATTCCAATATAATATTTTAGTTCAGTAGCAGAAGCGTGCACAGGCTCCAATTGACAGTATGAAATATGAAATGCATCAGATATCTACTGCTCATTCATTGTTAGATGCAGCATTCACATGTGGTCTGTCCTAAAAGAGGAAAATGAGACACCATGAGAAAAAATGCATTGAGATGTACATTGAGCACCAATATTTGAAGTACAGTGTTATTTTTGTCACACTTTCCAGCATGAAACTGATGAATGCCTACGACATTTTGGTCATCCCTCTATCCTGGACGGGTCAAGGTATTCATTATTCATTCTGTATGTATAAATATGCGAGACTGGATCTGGACAGTTTGCTGAACAGTCTATGGACATTTTGCTGTACAGTGTATAGGGCCTATTAGTATCTCACTAATGTATAACTTATCAACCGTCGCGGAGTTTGTAAAAATATTGCTAAATGGATATAACATGTATTTGACTTCCAGGCTAATATCTGGGGTATTGGATTTGATAGCTCATTTGCATCCAGCTTCCCGTTCTCTTCATTCACTACAGTAACTTGACAGTATCTACTTGTGGAAGATTTCACAGTTAGACTCGTGCAAGTGATACAAATAAAAATAGGCTGCGCTACAGCTAAACCCTCAGACTTTCCCACATAGCACACAGGCATCATTAAAATTGTTATATGTTTTCGTCCGACAGGCAGGAGGGCGGGCGTAACACTTTCATTTCCGGAGCAGAACTCTAATACACACTTTCGTTTCTAGAGCTGAACTCTAACACTAATGCACTTATACTAATGAAATTTTATACAGTAACACAATATGGCCTAGTGGTGCCTTGTGATAGCCACAATGACATATATTGGCTATGTTTAGTAAAAAATATTATTTCTTGAGTGTTTATATAGTGTGTGCGCTGAAGCGAAACAATTGCCACTTGGCCTACATAGCCTGTTATGCAATGCTAATTGGGTCCAAGTTGTAGTAAAAGTAGTAGGTAAAAAAACACTTTACAGGTGTATATATGAAGAAGACAATAATAAGTATTGGAGTCAAGTGAAAGTAATATAGATCATCATGCAACTAATTATTATAAAATTACTAATTATAAACAAAAACTATTGAATGGGTTGAGCATGGCAATACTGTGATCAAATATTTAATAATTGCACATGAATTGTACAACATTTATGGCTGTCATTGCTAAGTATGGAATGCTAAGGAATATGATTTTTTTTCCAGATTTTCCAATACAAATGTCAAAAAGAAGCTATATCATTGGCAAAATGTTACTGATGTAAGGATCAGAGTCATTGATATGAGGGTTTGAAAGAGTACCTGTCCAAATTTTCATATTTTCCTTATTAAATAAAATTATCTGTCATAAATGGTCATGAAACCCCAAAAAGGTATCTCTACACTGTTTTAGACATATTCTTACTAAGTTTTGTACGTATGTAGGTGCAGTAGTGTTTGAGTCCTGCTCTAGAAACATAATTTTTTATTATATATTTTTTTCATTTTTCTCCAAATATTTTCAAACACAGCTCAGATATGTCAATGTGACTATCAAAATGCACTGCTAAGCTATATAGAGTAATAACATATACAATTTTGTTAGGGTAGGTGCATTAATGGTATTAATGTTATGCTCTGAAAACACAATTAAAAATTTTTTTTTAGCATTTTTTGATTTTCTCAGCCAATTCAATGGCATGAAATGATTATCAAAATTAAATTAAAAAGTGAGATACTAAGATTTAGATATGTTATTGATACAGATTCATTCATGTAAGGTAAATAGTGTCTTTTATATGGAGGTTTGAAAAAGTAGGAATTTTCCCTTTTTTGTTCTTATTTTCTATTGTATTTACAGCCATGAGACCCCAAAAAATCACCACTATACTATTTCCGACATAATATGACAAATTTTTAAACATGTAGGTGCAGTAGTGTCAGAGTTCTGCTCCGGAAACCAAAAAAAAAACTTTTCTATTATTTCAAAATTTTTGAAAACATAGACAATATATGTCAATGTGACCATCAAAAGGCACCACTAGGCCATATAGAGTATTACTGTACAAAATTTCGTAAGGGTAAGTGCATTAGTGTTAGAGTTCTGCTTCGAAAATGAAAGTGTTAAGCCCCAGTCACACATAGCTGTTTTAGCCGTAGTGAACCCGTAGAGTGACGTAACGGTTTTTCGCCGGGTTGGCGTAGGATTCTGGCGGCAAAAAGGGGCTGGGCAGCACCCGACGGGTTACCCGCCGAGTTTACGGGTTACCCGCCAGGTTCTACGGGTTACCCGCCGGGTTCTACGGGTTACCCGCCGGCTTCCACGGGTCTGCCGGCTATGGCCAATTAGTGGACGGCTTCCATTGGTAACCCGGCGGCTTCCACGGGTAGCCCGGCGACTTCCACGGGTAACCGGCGGCTCTCTCCTGGAATTTGCCAAAAATGAATAAATAGGGGCTGCATCTCTTGCTCTTGATCATTGTAGTACTTGTTCAGAACTTTGTATTATTTTTTTGGTTCAGAAGTGCCGTAGTTGTTGGTTGTTCAGAAGTGCCGTAGTTTTTTCGTGTTCAGAAATGCCGTATTTGTTTTTTTCTTGGTTTAATAAAGTTTTCATATTTCTTTAGCAAACAAAGTTGCAATTAACTTAAGTGTGGTGGTGTCAGGATTACTAATATTTAGCAAAGAAGACATCATTTTTTTGGGTTCAGAAGTGCCGTAGTTGTTGGTTGTTCAGAACTGCCGTAGTTATTTCTTGTTCAGAAGTGCCGTACTTTCATCATTTTTATTATTTTCTACGGCAGTTCTGAACCAAACTTTTTTGTACGGCACTTCTGAACAACCAACAACTACAGCACTTCTGAACGAGAAAAATTATGTCTTCTTTGCTCAAAATTATTAATCCTGACACCACCACACTTAAGATAATTGCCATTTTGTTTGCTAAAGGAATTTGAAAACTTTATTTAAGTGTGATAATAAGCAATTTACTGAAAAATAGTCCAAGTGTAATTAAATAAAAAAAAAAACAATTAAAAAATAATGGACCTGCATCCTCAGTAGGAACTGCAGTTGTCCTGGTCCTTATTAAACTAGACTTCTTCATTGGCATGATAAAATAATTTCTGGAGCGATGTATTCGTCTTCTCAGTATGGTAGCAAGATGCTGAAAGATCTCATGGCCACTGGTCAATCTTTATATACTGCCTGGATAGCGTACCCCGCTGTGATGACATAATAAACCCAGCGTATTGCATCGTATTGGATCCACACAGATGACACTGGGCAAACACGCTTGAACCCCTCAACAAGCTACCGGGTTTGCTACGGGTAACTTTAGGCACAGATAAACCGCCGGGTTCTACGGGTCACCCGCCGGCTTCCATGCTATTTTTCATTTTTTGGACACCCGGGAGATTTCCACGGAATCAGTATGAGCTATACTGCCATTCAGTCTTTATTTGAGGAAAATCGGACTAATATTAAAGGAGCAGCAGCCTTTTTAAAGTATATACCTCCCTGCCTACGCTGACGCTGGTAGCAAAAAGCCAGCGGGTTACACGTGAAAGCCGGCGGGTTACCCGTGAAAGCCGGCAGGTTACCCGTGAAAGCTGCCGGGTTACCCGTAGAACCCCTCAACAAGCCGCCGGGGTGAAATTAGGGACGAATAATTCGCCGGGTTCTACGGGCCACCCGCCGGCTTCCTCAGGCCACCCGCCGGCTTCCTCGGGCCACCCGCCGGCTTCCTCGGACCACCCGCCGGCTTCCTCGGGCCACCCGCCAGCTTCCACGGTTTTTTTTGTTTTTTTTTTACATGCAAGCATGGCACAACCGGCTACCGGGGCCGGGTTTCGCGGCTTGGCCAAGGGTCCCACGGGTGCTTGACGGGTATCCACGGGTATCCACGGGTATCCACGGGTATCCATGGGTGGCTGTATTGGGGCCGCCGGCTTCGAGCCGGGTAGCGATTTTCGCAACTATTACGAATACTACGGGTTCACTACGGCACAACCGGCCCGTGTGACAGGGGCTTTAGTGATTACCATACATCACCATATTTGGCTACCCACTCCTAATGTCCCCTATTCATTATGACGATCCCTTTACACTGATGGAAGTCGACAATGAGCTTCATTTAAGCGATGCATTGTAATTTGGTCCAAAATGAGGACATTTGCTAAATCTCTTGCAAATTAACACCTCTTCAGCACATAAATTGAGGAAATTGTGATATTAAATGTGATAAATAAGAGCTGATTTACCGTGATTATTTATAATTTGCAATGCGATATTTACAATTTGGCTTTTATAACAGAATTATTATCTACTTATCAATCTTTCAGACTGAAATCCAACATTGACTGCTCCTGAAATGGTAGTTTCTAATATTATCAAATTTCACTGTATGCCAAACCAAGGCGTCCTCCCCAAATGGTAGTACCGTGGAGTCACAAGAGACTAGTGACTCCATGGTAGTACCATCTTTGGTACATATTATCTATTTGTTTTGTACTAGATGAGAAAACATCATGGTACTTAGAATCTTGAGTCCTCATGCCACACCTGTTTCCGGGGCTTGGATTTCACTTGATTGAAACCGCATAACCGAATTTAAAGCTTCATATCGCCTTAATTTAAAACACGCTGAATTTGAATAAACGTGTGTCTGCAAAAGATGAGATGAAATACAGCTATGATGTTAAAAGGCTTTTTTAGCTAAATCTATCTTAAGTTACTATATTTTGCTGTGTTATTTCTCCATGCGCTTTTTAAATTAATTTCATTCGTGGGCGACATAAATGTTAAATGAAATTGTCTCACGTCCCTCAGAATCAACTGCAAAAAAATATTCATTTATGCTTTAAGGCACCAAGGAATGTGTATCTTTTTAGAATGGCCAACGATTTTGTACAGGGTTCTGCAGATTATGTGATTTTGCAACATTGCTCTACAGGTGATTTATAGTCGGTCTAAATACTACCTGGTAATATATGCTTCACTGAATTCAACGTAGAGGCAAACAAACTAGTGCAACCTGCCTTAGTGGTCACCTCTTAAGAGCAGCCACCTGGCCTAAGTGGTCAGTCTGATTCCCCCCCCCCCCCTATGCCACTCTGTGGCCAGCGGTCAGCAGATTCCACCCAAAAACCCCATCCTGACCTGTGCTTAGTGGTCAATTGCCCCTATTATAACAGACCAGTGGAGCCATGAAGTCTTGTATTATGTAATATTGCATCACCATATAACAAAAGACACAAACTCCATCACCTGTCATATATTTTACCCCTTATTACATCGTCCCTTTCTTTTAAAGTTTTAAATATCTTAATATCTGTATGATATCTTTTGACCACATAGTGCTAATCTTAGAATCTTAGAAGATATCTATTATGAGCGCTGCTGGCGGTGTT
The DNA here is from genome assembly GCA_932294295.1 of Alitta virens. Lineage (NCBI taxonomy): Eukaryota > Metazoa > Annelida > Polychaeta > Phyllodocida > Nereididae > Alitta > Alitta virens. Next base: position 10,256,739 of record OW028577.1, on the reverse strand, counting down.
TAGTTTTTTGTTTTTTTCATTTAAAAAAAGTTTCATAGTAAAGTATTTATTACAGTAGTGCAACCATTTGAATTGGAGCATATTTCAATTAGTCAATATCTATGAAAATATAACAAATAAAAGCATCGAATTAAATGTCAATATTCACACCATTGCTGCAAGACCCCAACTATCATCTTCACGTAGCGCACCTGACTTCAGCAGCCACCTGGCTTTAGCAGCCACCTTGGCTACCTCCCTTGACTGACCATTTAACACAGGTTGCACTGTAGTTATTTTAATATCGCCGAATCTGGCGTTTTAGCATGGATGGTCTTTGTTTTGCACTCCAATGATTGATGGGAACTGATATACACTGTTAAAATCCTTACTCTCACCAGGATTGTTGCTCCGTCTAAAATCTGGCAGACCTGCCTAGGCGACTGAGGTTTCTGTAATTGTCAGCCTACCTACTACTTTTACTACCTGGTATATATGTGTCAATGTTTAATAGTTTAGATTAATTAAATTCACTTAGAGCTTATATTCCTGGGGAAAAAACCAAAAAAGCAAGAAACAAAAAACGCACACCTAAGTTTGTCACTGTCTCCACCAAAACAACACATTACTTTCACCAGTTTTCACCGGTTCTAGCTGCCCTTGCATGGCTAGCAGGTAATCCATTGGTGTGGTGACAACGCTATGGTCGACTTCATCCTGCATATTACCCCGCATTGATTGAATCCGACTGAATACTGTTTGCATATGAGCCTGTGTGTATTCTTCAATCCAGGTTAACACATAGCATTTTTGCTACAAACTTGTATATGGAATCGCACGGATAAAAAAAAAAATGCGATCTCGTATCCGCTCTATACTCAGCTTGTCTATTGTTTTTTGTTTTTGCTGCAGCAGTATTTTGCCCCACACTACTTATGTGATGAGATCGTAGTGCAAATTGAATTGTCTAGTCGTCTCACCAGAAATTTTGATCAAATGACGTTTACGTGCCATCCTGTAATTTAAACACATGCCAAAATGGTTTTATTCACCAAGGACCCGTTTTATGGAACAGCCTCCCTGGTGCTATTAAAGATTCCACTAGTCTTGATGATTTTAAGCCCAAATGTAAAGCTCATTTTATTATCGTTTTTATTTGATTTTTGTTATTTAATTGTAATTTTACTATTGTTTTATCTCGTTATATAAATTTATTTTATTATATGGTCGCTTAATAACGGGGCCATCTTGTAAAACAGTGTCTTTTCTAACTGTATATGTTTACCCTGTTTTTAAATCTATTTAAAAAAATAAAACCAAAAAACACTAGCTTAATACTTTTATTTAAATGATGAAATTTTAGTTTTTTTGCTGTTTTCCACTTCGCTCGCGGTTGCTCGTGTTGTCTCAGATTCTGATGCAAGTGTGTTAAGGTTATGAATTACATAGAATAAACGGAGATGCACACATACTATCAAATTTCAACTGAAATCAACAGTATTTTTTAACATTGTTACTGGAATCTCATGTCCATAGTTCATATTGTCATCTTCTGCATAATTATTATTTTTGTCCGAAATTAAGAGGCATATGCACTCAGCTCATCTGTCTTGGGCTCAATAAGGATGTTACCCAAGGTGAATTTCGTGTAAGGGAAACAAGGACGTCACTGGGTTAATTGACATGGATTGCATACACAATGGTGCATTGATGTATGGAAGTTGCTTATATTCTGTAAGAAAGAAAGAAGAAAAAAACGCACACATACAAAGAAATGAAGATTTGGTTTTCTTAAGTTTGAGGGATTTTTATTTCATTCTCTAATTACAGCTGTCCCCAGTGAATAAAAGTACTGCGTGACCTTAGGAATCACCAAGGGGCAAAAAACTAAGCAAACTCCCAGTCAGCGGACGACGGAAACAGCTGAAGTGAAAATTACTAGCAAAAATCTAAGGTGGAAGGAAAGGCAAAGAACAGTAAAGGACAATTGAAGACAGCAGGAAATTGGCTGCCTAAAACAGATATAAGGTTGGCAAAGTCACATAAGGGCAAGAGAAAGAAACGTCCCTGGTCTTGAAATATACTGTCGGACAACAAGCACAGGGTTGTGATGCCTTGAGGAAAACCGCCCACCACTTGCTGTGACTACGGCAGATATGTCAACACCCAAAATCATTGACGATCAGTCTATCACTGTTACAAATTTCTTTCATTACAGCTGTTGTCAAACAATGGCTGGATGATGCAGTATGTAAGGTATCACATTGAGGGAGACTAGGTTTCCAAGTGATTTAGATGATGAAGCCATAATGTGAGTTACAGCCAGCCTGCAGTCAATGCCCATATTAAGTAATAAACAAGAAATCCTATCACCCCAATAACAGGTTCGGGGTTTGGCAGCGAGAGAGAATGTTTCATAACGTTTTATGATGACAAAGGGCCTACTACTGAACATAAAACACTAAGGGTAGACTATATTAGTAAGTTTATCCTGTCCACATTGTTATAAATCCCCTCATAAAGGTGAAAATATGAATTGCGTTAATGCGTTTTGATTGCCAACTGTGATGTTTACCGCAGTTGTGAATAGCACATGAGATTTCCTTTCAGTGGCATTCCTCATAGGCTTAGACCAAGAGCCACCAGTTGTGGCTCCATGGTGGCTCCATACTTAGACCAAAACTTGGTTTATGCTTCATTGCTTTGTATAATTACTTCATAGCTTCAGTTTAATAGAATCTAGCTGCTCTAAAAGTGGTCACTGGGGCATGCAATTGGATGACGTGTGGCAATGAATGATCTGACTCCAACAGGCATGCAGTGTACTTGAGCCAGGGTGGTGCAACAGAGGGTTTCCATAAAAGCTATTGGAGGTGCTTAGAATTAAATGTCTCTATCATTCTAAATGTACAATTTCTGAAGTAATCTTTGAATTAGGCTTTACGGAAACAACAACGCAACAAAATTGAATTTCAAGGTCCTGATTTCTGTCTGGGGAATATTTCAATATGGCACGATGCAGTTGATAGAATTCATGATCAATGGCAGCAAACAGGAGAATTGGCAGATGATATTGGCGCAAGGCTCGCGAGGTGCCCATGAAATTTAATTGCAAGGAACTCGAAGGTAAACAGAGCTGCGTGCAAATTAGTTCGGGTTGGCGTCAATTGGCAAGGAGTGGGTGGGATCCCCAGTGCTTTGTCAATTCAGCCAGTTAGGCAATCCTTGTTAGCTAATGAATATTTTGACAGAGTGTGAGGTAGAAAAAATTTAATTCTATGAGCGTGCACAGGTCTTGTGGTGAAAAACCAAACGTCTCATCGTTTTATGCAGTAAAAATTTTGAGCTCTGATGTCAGGTTAGATGGCAAAATAAATTAAGTCTTTTAACTCAAATCCGTATCATCAAATTTAAGTATCCCATTGTCATATTATTATTTATAATAGTTAGTAATGATGTCGTTCTTGGTATGCCAAATTATCTGGCTAACAATTTAAACAGAAAATATTTCAATATATAGTGACCTTTATACGCAGCAAACTCAAAAACAAGAAACCTGAGACACGAAGCAAAAGAAGTGAATGCCTCAGTTATCTGAAAAGCACAGAAATGGCAAAGCACAATGAGCCATCCCCGACATTCGATGCTCTTTGTATACTGATGTTATCCGCTGCATAGAAGCCCATTTCAGACGTCATACATAATTGAAATGCATCAGTCATCGACGCGGTAGAGAAGACTGGGGCTAATGGAACTGTCTGATTTGTACGATTTGTTTTCTAGTCAATTCTAAGTTTGACCACAAACATAGCCTATCAGAAGCTTATCAAGGCAACATGCAAGAAATGTCTGCTTTGGTTTTCCAACTTTGCCTTGGGATAAGGACTCACTCCGCAAGGCTTTGCATTATTTGGAGGACATATTTGGGCAGATGGTTAAAAAGGCTTGAGGCAAAACCCGAAATTAATGAGTCTTCAGATGAAATGAAGACAAAGACACCGAAACAGGTGCGTAGCCATAAAAGGGTTACGCCCCCTCCCCTCGGGGGGAGGGGGAACTTGGCTTGTAAAAAATATTATAGAGCTGTTGTATTTGCACGCTGAATTCTCCTGTTTGCACCGACTAATATGTGTGCATTGAAATATTTAAGAATCATTTGTACAATCTTTATTTCCTCTAAGGTGCAGAATTGTACGATGGAGTGCTTTATATGTGTGCTATTATTGTTATTATAAATACTATATTGTAGAATAGATTTGTTTTACAGATTAATTCTATACTTATACTTTCCAAACTGTATATTATTGTTCCTAATATGTCGTACAGAAGCTTCGGCTTGGGTCATATATTTTGTATTTTACATTGAATGTGACACCGTGATTTAAAACGACTTTAAATAAAAATTTTACTACTACTTACTACTAATTTAAAGAAATATCTAATTCAATATATAATACAAATGTATATTCTTGTTGTCTTTAACACACCTTATTTATCGTATCTATCAAAATTGGGACCAACGGACCAGAATGCCTCAGCTGCACAAAAGCCACCCAAAAATTGAGAGCGTGTGGATTATTGTGCATACATGTGAGCCCTTCGTGCTTCCATTGATTGTGTGACCTAATTGCTTCTCCTTGGTGATGCCATGTAACGGAATGCGTAACTGGGCAGTTGACAAACTGCTGATCCCTGGACCTTGGGAACATTTTGTGCCGAGATGAATGGAGGAGGTAAACAGATATGACATGAGCATATTATCTTGACAAACACAAGAAGGACATCATTACTGAGGGGTGACAACATGTCACAGGGTTGATTCATTGATCACACTTCTTTGCTTTTTTCAGGAAAAAAAAAATCCACCCTTTGGTTACCAATAACAACAAAGACCTTGCACTAATGCATGATTGCTGCTGTACTCTATTTAGAAGCACATTGTTGATGATTAATTTGATCATCCAAAATACTGCGATAATGCCGAAGCCTAATATTAGTGATTTTGTCTTCTTCATACCTTCATGTGATGATTATGACGAATGATTTCCTGTCGAAGTCCTTTCTTGTGAAACATAATTAGCTATAAATTTACACTCGGACCCAGAGGTTTATGTATATGCACTTGAGCATGCCCAATCCAGTTCACTTCCAATTCCACACCTTTTCTGTTAAATTATGATAATCATCATTTTTTTACATTTATATATATATATATATATATATATATATATATATATATATATAATCTTTAATCACACACATAAATGGTGTACTTGATATGATACAATGTAGAAAAATATCAATTATTACTTACATAGTATATAGTTGATTTAAATAGAAGAGTCTCTCATTATGAGAAATAAATGAAATAGAATTGTCTCTTAAAACTTCAATCGCTTAAATTGTCACAAGGTCATTTTTGCTGCATTTGTAATATGAACCTTTAGATGAGCAATTTAACACATCAGTTTTTGAAATTCCAGTATGTCTCCGTATGACAATTCTAACATTTTCCTTTATTTCTGTCAAACGTTTCAGCAGTTCTTCATATTTTTTCATATGGATACAAATGTAATTTAGGCACAAATTCATGTATGACATCTTGCTCAGGTGCACGTTTAGGGGGGGGGGGGGGGCGTATGTAATCATCATCATTGGCATTTCATCATAAAATGCTCTTTTGATCACATTATACAGCCCCCCGAGAGAACTAAGACAACCCAAAGAAAGTGGAAGCTTGTGTAATGATATCTTTGATGGTGTGTGTGTGTGTGATTAGGGCTTTACGTCCTGTATTTCTGCACCAGTTGGGCTAATTAGGACAGGCAGAGACCATGGCAACGAGACAAAGGATGAAACAGCCATCCAACTTAGGCTTGACCCGGGATCGATCCCGGCCCACAGCGCTACCTCTGAGCTAGGCCCCCGCCCTGATATCTATAATGGTCATTGTAATGTATGTTATGACGTAAAATTCTCTGAAAATTTTGAAGAAGAGTGGTTGCTTTATCTTAGAAAAGTATACTATTGAAAAGTTTGCTATCGTGGGTTCTGTTGTACTTACAGACAGTGAGATACAGGGCCGCATGCAATAGTACAAAGAGTGATGAAAGTAAAGATGATGAGACAACTTATTCTGAATGTGCCTTTTACCAAATTGTAAGTAATTTTCCATCACGAAGACCAGTGCAAAACGGAATATATATATGAAGCCAAATTCATGGAACTTGCTGCTTTAACATCAGGGAAGCTTCATGTATATTTAGTATCATAATTTGTATCTGATGTATACAGTTAGGTACATTACAAACGGCCAGTCAAATTGAACCTAGACAAATCTAGACAACTTCTGCAATACGATGCTACCTGCAACTAAACAGAACTGTCTGGATAAAGCTGGCTACTCAAAGCCGGATCTAAAAGTATATGCAGCACCATTTGGTGCATAAGTTGAAAGTTATGCATATTTGTAGTCTTTTGTTGAAAAGATGCATGTCTATTGTACATACATATTTATGATATATTAGATCAATTTCTTACATTTACAAAGGTTTATATTTTTTCAGTGGTTTAAGAAGACTATAAGGTAGAAGTAGACAGAAGTGGCTGGCTTTAGCCAGTTATAGCTACAGCCAGGAATAGCTTGCTACAGCTAACTATGGGCGGGCAAATGAAGGTCTATTCGAGGTTTTGGTTAATTACCTTGGAAGGATTTGACCTTAACATCGACTTAATTGCAGGGTAGTAAAACTGCAGGCAAGGCTATCATTACAACTGTCACAGGGGGATTTTCAAATTCATTTGGCCTTGATACGGATTTAACTCACGATCTCTGAACTACAAGACCATTGCAAATATGCTGTTGTGAAATATATCAAGGAAACCCACATGAGTCCATGATATGTTTGACAGCAGATCAGAGGTGGGACCGTAGCACCCTGCGAGTCTGATCTGTCACAAAAATCAGTGACAATTTTATTTTTCATAGTTTTTATTTATTCCCCAATTAATTTTAGCCATGAGGAACTTCAGTTTCTTAAATCAGATGAAAATTGAAAAGGTTATAAGCCTAATTGCGTCTACAAGAGTCATGACGTCCTCGCTTCGTTGCATAACTCTGTCAGTTTTTGTCAGATTTTCGAATTTTAAACTTTGTAGTGTACATAAACACATTTACTGTTATGATATAAGGTGGTGATAATCTGTCATATCAACTGTAGTCATACCGGCACTTCTTCGGCCGTAAGCATTTGTCCTTATTTGGCCAAAGCAACGTCCTGGGCTTCCTTTTATGAGCATTTACGAAACGCCTTCCGTGTGATATGAAATGCAGACCACCCAGTCCGTATCACCCTCTATTTCAAGTGATATGGCTGCAATTACCGCTGTTTCAGACAAATGAATAATTCACAGAACAAACTACAAACAATAAAGGGAGGGCTACAGACGGGCAACTCATACAGACGTATCCAGCCAGTGAAAAATGATTTCATTAGCTCTGATAACATCTGAAATATGAGACATGAAACCACAAGGCACCTATTCTTGTCATCCGCAGTCAAGTGTCATGAATATAATCAGTTTTGTCATTTTTTAAATACATTGCTCGCTTTAAGGAAAATCCCACTCTTACGAATGTAGCTACTTGTGGAAACATCATTGAGGAGATTCATCAAACGCGATCTTCACATTTCTGCAGCAAGCTGGAGTGAGATGAGATTTAGCATTGCTGCACTAGAGGGAGCATTTGTAACGTTGCAGTGCCCCCTGGTGTATTATTCGTAGATAACCTTTTACTTATATATCTTAATGTACAACCGACAGCTAGAAAAAATAATAGAAGAAGTATAATCATAAAGCCCATATCCAATGAGAATTCAGCAAATTCTTAACTTCTTACCCAAGACCATAAGACCGGAAGCCATCTGGTGTTGCTCTCCGACAATACCCTTGTGTTGATTTTAGGAACTTCTATCTGGACATATTTATCTTAAATAATTTTTATTGCTTTAAATGGTTGACAAATACCCAGCAAAAAATAATATAACTGTTTATCATACTGAACGAATATAATTTGGCAATTGTTTATCACACTGAATAGTCTGAAACATCTTTGAAGACTCTGTCGCTCGCCATATAACATCCATCGACATCATCAAGCATCTGGCCTCTGGCTGTACTGACTACTCTGGAGGATATTCGACTCGTTGCATTCTATCAGCATTTAAAATAAGCAGACCTACAGAATTGAAGCAGTTATTTTATCCATCGTATCACCAAGACGATAACATGCATAACACAACACAATTAATATTTAGTCTATATCTATATCTATATGTACACAGACTGGGAAGGCAGTGTGAAATCTCTGGCATTTCGAGATACTTCATTGTCTCTTTCAAAGTTTCCCACATGGGAAGGGATTTCTCGATTTTGACTGCAGTGTGGATTGCCTTTTCTCTGGAAATTTCGCCTGAAGCGAGCAAAAAACCCTTCTGGCTGAGCTGTAACTGAATTAGGAGCATCAATACTTGGGACAGAGTCTCTTGAATAAGCATAGTTCTCATAACTGTTCTCATTAAAATCCGTACACGTCTCGTTTTTAGATTCAGAAGCAGAAGTATGCGGCTGCGCATCTCCACCTTGTTGGAGTCGATGCCTTTGGGAATATAGCAAGTCAAGATTCTCAATGGCTTGTTTGCGTTTAGATTGTACCTCAGGGTTCAACGCTTTGCCCACTGCTATACGCCACATCAGCCTAACATCTTGACCATCCTCATCGAGGTGACCTTTGGCATAAACTGATTCTCCATTGATCACTCTGTGGGGTTGGGTGCTGCCATTTTGGTCTGTGCTTCTTTTCCGTGGGTAGAATCTCTTTCCCAAAGAGTCCGAGCGCTTCAGGCCAATGACAGCATCGTTCTTTTTATCAAACAAGATCTCCCCAACACCATGCTCCACAAGGTCAGCTCCCAAGATCTCGTGCTGCAGGGACATACGAAGGCCAATGGTCAGTTCAATAGCCTTTAGAAGCGTGAAGGAAGTGACCACTGACCAGACACCTATGATGAGAGCTCCCAGCATCTGCACTCCCAGCAGAGATGCACCTCCTCCCTGCATATGCAAACATTAAAAGTTAGATAATTAAAAACTTTCAACAGGTTTTTTAAAAATCACTATGAGGTAAACTTGTATTATTGATATATTACGGCACAGACCACTGTGGTCTGTGATTAGGGTTAGTAAAGGTCATTCTAATTTCTTCCAACTTTGTGATAAACAATTAACTCCGTAAGAAATGAAAACTGAAAATAAATTTGCAAAAGGTGGCAGTTATTTCTTACATAAAACAGTCCATAGCGTTTGTGGCAAATCCCGAGAGCATATCGCATCTTGTCTTTACGAGCAAACAGACCAACGGACATCAGTCCCCAGATGGAGCTGACAGCATGCACTCCAACGACACCTGGTGTAGCAGAGAAAAATCAAGATTGGTAAGAAAGGTGATGTGGTCGTGAAACACGATTTTCAACCCCTAGGCCCTAGGTATGGAACTTGGTGAAATCAATAAATTACCCCTTATAAGGCTGAGCACATGTTAAACATTAAAGTCTGCGTAAATGAAATCATGAACCACATGGTATTAAAAATTATTCTGCTTTGTTCATGGATGGCAGCCCAGCCACAACACTCTTTTTGCAGGCAGGCAGTGCCTTCGGTGACGTCTTAAACAGTGCATTTGAAATCACGACCGTGTGTGGAAGATTTGTAAGCAAAACCTCTCTGATTTTGTTTACATGGTCAACATGCGGGTAAATTTCTTGAATTGCCAATTTTACTCTGAAAGCTTCTTTTTTTAGATTTTCAATTCATCATCTGATGACTCGTTAACTGGAGTATGTTAGGGTATATTTGAGGAGAAATCAACTCCTGCATTTTTGTGAGAGAATGGGGATTAAATGTTTTCTGTTTTAAAAGTTGTGGGAAGTAAAAAGGACACAATAATGAACTCGTTGCTACATCAAATTGTTGGGTTCAATCCGTCGTTAATCACTGGTTCATCCTCCCTGAACTCTTCGGTTAGGATTATATACATATCATTCATAGTGAATATCGTATGAAAAAGATTGTGGATTGTTCGCAATGAATATTAAAGTAGGGTTTTGTACAATTTGCTGATTGAAGCTTGTGCTGCAATTATTTAAAGAAACTGGTAAACAAATCAAATGGTTTCTCTGATTGGGGTTGGTTTTTGCGAAAAAATCAAACAAAATATTTACTATGGCATTTTTGTGAAAACAAAGCGCCTCCTTTGCATGCCGTTAACTTGCAAATAAATCAGACATTTTGATTGTGCATTTCACTCACCAACGGGGTCATCCACCTTGAGCCTGTCAAGCAACTCAATGGTGCATAAGGCCAGCATTGCTCCCACACCCCCAATGACAAATCCTTCCCAAGGCTGAGCCAGAGCGCAAATACCTGCAAGCAAAACACCACCAAATGGCAAAATCTCATGCTACCTGTTAATTAAGAAAGTAAATCATCCTCAATGTTATCATCTGCATGTCAACAAGAAAATATTGATTAATATCAAATAAAATTGTACTTGGCAACACTGTTTGACTTTACTGTTTGTCCTTCATTTATCAACCAAAACCTGAAAGCAGGTGCCCATCATCCGCAAATGGTAATTTTCCACTAGCAAAAAATGTTAGTTTAACCACAAACATTAATCTAGAGCAAACTAAAACTGAAGGTTCAATGATTGCTATGATGTCAGAAGATGAAATAAATAAGAACTTTAAGTGAGCTTTTAACTCCTGCTTATTGTGAAAAGGCTCGCGAAATAGATATAAAGAAACTTCCAAGTGCAACATCGTAAGTTGCAGACCTTTAGCGAGTGCATGATCTCTGTTCGCTACTCAACCACTAAATGGTCTCCAAAGGACATTTTTGCCCCTGAAATCTCTTACCTGTCACAGACACAAGGGAGCTGAGGATTCCGTTAATCATGCTGGCCACGTCAAATTTTCTGCCTTTGAAGACGAATGTGCTACACAGGAGGAAAACGTACTGGGTAAAACCGTTGCTTATATATACATGGGTGGATAAATGTCCATATTATGCATTTGAGGCTAGATAATTTGATACTAACAATCACTATAATATGTTAGCAAATTGTCATGCATAAAAAAAGGTCAATTCCAAGCGTTCCATGCACTATCCAAATGATATTAAATCGAATAATCTCATGGTTTTTTTTAATCAAAATTCTAAGCAGAAGAAAATAAGATGCCAAAAGTGGACAAAACCACAGATGCTCTACCGGGTAGTTATAATTAACTGGAATGATGGATATGAGTAATAAAAAATACTCGACTAAAAATTGCTCTTACTGTTTTAAAGAAGAAAAAACATTCAGCAAAAATATACAAAAGTGCATGGTATACAATGCATTGGTAACGAAGCATAAAATGGAGAGAGCTTTACCTCAGGAGACCCACGCATCCCCCTGCAGTGGAGGCAGTGAGAGTGCTTACTGCTGATCTAAGAGAAACAACATAGGACCACAAATGATGATGAAGACATTTGATCAGTGTGTAATACAGTGTGTTTATGTGCAACGAGGAACAAATGTGTACTACTAATAAGATAAAATTAGGCCAAGAGCTGGCCAAACATAGCACAAAGCACCTGGGATGTTGGCGATTCACAAAGCATGACTGCACTAAACAAAGCAAATGACACTGTCATGTACTGCATACCCGTGCAGAGAATATAGTGTTTGTAGGGAAGAATACGCACATCTTATGTTATTCATCAATATAGAATGTCATGAACCTTAATTTAGTATGTCTGTGTCTCAACGCCACGGTCTGAAACTTAGTCAGCTTACACAACCAGATACCAGAGGCAGATATAATGATGAGATGATAAGGCGTTTGGGTCACACCAGGTTACACATTCACTACTTGGTTGGAGTCCTTAACTGTCTTTTGCTTGCCCCAGCATTAAAGTAGTAGGCACCCCCCAATTAAAGTAAAGACCCCTACAGTCTAGCCACTCGGCTGGTGGGACATTCACTTTAGCTCAGTTGCTTAGAGAGTTGGTTTTTTAGGTTGCTACATAACAATATGTAACAGCTCATGACGAATGCCCAGAAATGCCCATTGGAAATGCTAATATGATAAGGAAAAAGGCCTCCACATGTCTTCTCTTACATCGAGTGTACTGAATAATAATTGCATAGCGAAAGGCTATACATAGAATGTTAAAAGTTCCTAATTTGACTCATTGTAAGTTGTTACCTATTATGACTGGCATTTAGCCTGCTGATGACATTATATAAAAAGTTTTTTTAAGTTTTATCTTTACGGTCTTAATCATGACAATTCAGTTTTTATGTTTGTGTTCAATTGTAGTAGATTTTGTAAGAGACATACAAGAATTGGTGCTAACTTGTCGAAAGTGTGTTGCAAATATGGTGCTAACGTCAACAAAATTTGATGTAAAGGGCTTAAGGTCTGTCTTAGACTGCATTAAATAATATTATGATATTTGTGAAGATTACAGTAGGCAAGTAGGCACTCAGGTGGTTGTGCCTTGGCTACTAAATGCTGATGAGGTGTATGAATCATTATAGTATCTCTGCACCAAGTAATTCTGATATTTTTTTTACTCACAATTATTACTATTTTTATACTTTTTTAATATGATTTTATTGTTTTTTACTCTCATTTTATTATGTTCTGTTTGTACATGAGTACGAAAACAAATAAATATATAAGGCACACACACACGTGTAATTCCGGTCAATCCATATTGATGAACACTCAGAAGAAACACACTGAAATACAACTAGTCCCCCACAACATGGCATGGACCACCAAAGCATAATGTAAGCATCAAATTGACATTACAGAGAAGATGACAGTGAGAAGAATAGTAAGGAAGAGTAAAAGCAAACCTTGTCACCAAGCCCACACTACCTCCAGCCATAGATGCACACAAAGTGACAACAGCCGACCTATTTAGTAACCAGAGATGAGGAACGTGCCACAAAAGTGAAAGTCACACACATGCCATGTTGTATGAAGCAGCGTCATGAGGCAGGTAAATAGTTACATTTATAAAACCAGGAGGTTATGTATGTCCCAATGTCATAGTTTTAAAACATATGACCTTTTTTTTATATAAATGTCTTCAGCTTATAAATTACGTTGTTCCAAAATAAATTGTATCACTCACGTTTTAATATCCTTGATATATTTTGAATCAACTTTAATTTCTTTAAAAAATATTGTTTATTTAATTTCTCTAAAATGGTACTTCACAACCTTCTGGTTTTCATATTTGACAGGTTTAATTAAAAACATCTGTAGCGAACAGGTAGGTAAAGAATTTGAATATACGATATGTGTCGTTGATTGAACATTGTATATTGCCTAGGTTATTAATTAAAACACAAGGTTCATATAGTATCACGTTAATATATGTTTAGTTCAGAGGCCTTTCCTGGCAATGTCGTCACTTAAACTGGTTATATTTCCTTGCCATTATGGCCAGATGATAATTTCAGCCAGATGATAGTTTCAGCCAGTTGATAAGTTCAGCCAAAATAAACACCAGTAATAGATACAGCAATATGACAAATGCGTTACCTGGCAGCCAGCTTCCACTTAGGTCCAGAGATGCCAAATGTGCTGCCGCAGTTAAAGCCCAGCCAGCCCCACCTGTCACACAAAGGCAATCAAACAAGCTGTTAGCATCCGACTTTTTTTTTTTTTTTTTTTTTTTTGACACAGAATCTTTCCTTTAAATAGAAACTTTACTGAACACATTGTTCTATCTTTTCATATCAATCCTTTGTGTTTTTTTTTAAATAGTTTTGCTTATTAACAGAGTCATATTGTAAAACAATATATCTTTTAAATTATATATGTTTACCCGGATTAAATAAATTTGATAGATGTTGATGCTCATCTGTGTGAAGTGCAGAAAAATATGCTGATGGTTGGTTAGTACACCTTTGTTATGTAATACTTAGGTAAAATGCCACTTGGCAAATTATGATTTAATTTTTCAAGTTTCTGAGCACTATCTAAGAGCTTCTTATTCTAAAGTTGACTTACCATAGCATGAACATGCCTAGCAGAGCGTTCGTCGGCGATCCCATCTGGGGAGGTCTTAGACTGGTGTACCTGCCATACCTGGGCTTAAGCATAAGAGTGGCCACTAGGCCGGTCAACCCTCCCACCAAATGGACAGGGCCATCCCCTGCTATGTCTACCATCCCCCACCGTCTGAGGAATCCCCTTTTGTCCCACACCCAATGAGCAGGGAAGCAAAATACTAAGGTGTTAAGAAGTGAGAAAGCGATGTAGGCCTCAAGTTTTGTCCTCTCTGCCATGGCTCCTGTGGAAACAAAATATTGTCGGATCAAACATGCCAGATCAAACATATTTAGCATTTCTGGATGACTTTTTATTAGAAGTACTTGAGCTACTAAGAATTGCAACATGCATAGTTCATACAAAAAGCCCATAAAACAATGAAATGCAACACCACGAACAATGCAGTTATTTGTTCAAATATTCTGAGTTTAATTTGCATTACGTTTTCGTTTGTCCTACACTCCAAGTTCAGCAAACACGACCGAAGTGGAATTAATGTATTTAAATGGATCTTACCCGAAACGATGGTTGTTGCAGTCGTTGCAAAGGAAGATTGGAAGAAAAAATGCGAATATATTTCTCCTATATTGTCTTCATTCACATTGACAAAGAAATAGCCCCAGCCACTGAAACCATTGGCATATTTTTCATCTTCTCCAAAGCTGCAAATTAGATATTGATCTTGATTATGCGATGGCACGATTATATTTTGATAAGGAACACAGCAATATACTTAGCAATGCACACTGATTAATAATTCATTCATTTCTTAATAATCTATATTGTTGTTCAGTGCCAAAGCTCGTTCATCAAAACCAATACAAGTTCTTCATAAGTAGCTTTCTCTTCAGCAGATTGTGCACAAATACTGCATGAGCGCGAGAATTAGCTTAACTCCAGTGCCGCAACACTCGCTACAGTGTGGTACGAGTGATCGTGATAAATTTAATCACGCGCTTTCTTTTTCTTCTTCTTTTTTTGTTGTTGTATTTTTCGCAAATGCATTATATGTAATTACAATAGAACTGGGAACTAAAAGAAACCTCGAAGATATCAATTTACGTATACAATTTTTTACTGTATGTATGCAAAAAGCCTGGCGATTCATTCCAATATAAAGATATCCTTTGCTAAACTTTATACGTATATATAATCCACATGAGAAATAGGAGAAATATTACCTCAAGGCATAACCAAAGACCCAGTAAGTTAATCCACCCACGATGACGTCTACTGCATTTTTCACCATGATGTTGACCTCGTTTTTCGTTGTAACTGATCCACTTTCCAACAAGCCGAAACCTGAAGTTAGAGGAAGCGGATAATGTGCCTGCATTTAACAACATTTACGATTTGACCTATTCCAACTATAACCAAACTAAAGGATCATTTAGGCCTTCGAAATTTCACCACTATAAGGCCAAACGTCTGTGTAAAATCAATCAAGAAGAGTGCTACATTACAATAAATGTAATGGGAAAAGGCTGGCAATGAGCAGCTTGAGATATCTTGACAAATGTATGTCCTTGTAAGTGGACCTAGCGCCAAACACACGCGATAACAGCATCATGGTCCTTGCAACTCCTTCTACTAGAATTGGAACACTGGCCTGAAAGCTATAACTGCCATGGGAGAATGAGCCGTCAAAGTAGATAACACCAGGCGTCTGTGTGGTCTTTGGAGTCATCTAATGTCTCCTACATGATGCCCTTTAATTTGTCTTTGCGTTTTTATGACCAAGAAATAGAATCCAGTGCATCCTCGTAAAGATTAGGGTTCTATTCCAGTAGTGACTATTCATCTTTATGATGCCACATTCATAACAAATCCTTTGAAACAGATCTTTTACCTGGGGAATACAATATAGCTTTCTTTAGGAATATAATATGGCTTTAATTTTGAATTTTTC
Source organism: Alitta virens (assembly GCA_932294295.1). Taxonomy (NCBI): domain Eukaryota; kingdom Metazoa; phylum Annelida; class Polychaeta; order Phyllodocida; family Nereididae; genus Alitta; species Alitta virens. The sequence continues at coordinate 10,240,674 of OW028577.1, read as the reverse complement.
AAGACAATGAACCATTCATGTGGTATATTTTAGGTTGATGAACCCGGTGACCAGGGATAAAATGAGTTAAGCCCCCCTCTCACATAGCCGGTTTTGCCGTAGTGAAGCCGTAGTATGACGTAACGGTTACGCAACGCGATTCTCGGCTCCAGCCCGACGGCTACCCGTGGATACCCGTCGAGTCAGTCCTGGGACTCGTGGCCAAGCTGGGATACCCGGCGCCGGTAGCCGGAAATTCAATGCGTGCATTGAATTCCCGTGGCAAAATCGCGGGTGTCCAAAGGTAAACAATAAACCCTCGATGTCGTCGAGTCACCCCTGGAGGCCGTCGAGTCACCCCTGGAGGCCGTCGAGTCACCCCGAAAAAGTCACCTGTAAATGTGATATTTTCGTTTATATGATTTAGAAGCCACAATGCAGACCCTTGTTCACCCAGTCCGACTGCAAACCCCCCTCCCAACCCACTATATGTCCCTCTACCCACTAGTTCTCCTCCTCAAACGCCTAGATATTATATATGCACTTATCCTCCTATGTTCTGTTACTAGGAAATGTAGATTTTTGGCACCCGGCTCCCAGTTGCTGTTATCACTATTACAACCACGAAGTCTATCAAAAGATATAACTTTGGTAAATCAATGATGTTGCAGCCCATGATTAATCTCACGATTGATCAACACAGCAAAGAAATCTGCAGGAGCTAGCCATCCGATGACAAACCTTCAAATGACAAACCATTGCGTGAATGTCATAAACATGTCCTGCAGCGAGATGAACTGATGTCAGTCAAATTCTTTCAAGTTAATGAGCTAATCAATGATCGGTAAATTCATATCTATGCAGCTCAACTATGCAGTATTCCACCTGCATGTCAATTTCCTTCGTGTTGTCCTAACTAGTTGGCTTTGGTCAAAGAAATATTATGTTCTACCTACTGTACATAGCAAGATAAACGTGAATCTCATTAAAAAAGAATATACATTATTTATATTATATATCTTAAGGTATGGAAGTCAAGTATTGTAATTGTGCAAAGGCTTCTGAATTATATTTTTGTGTATGACGAGTAAAATGTATATATATAAAGTTTATGGATCAGTTCCAAGTGTTTAACGAAGCACCTTTTAAATCAATTGGCTGAATTCATAACATTAAAGGTGCACTGTCTGTCAGTTTTTATACCACCTAAAAAGCTATCCAAATAAAATAAAATGCTTCTAAATGATTAAAATAAATTATGAAAAAACACAGGAATCTACTGGATCGGGTTTGTTTGCATTTTAGCTAATTATGCATAGGAACGTACTGCAGAGCGTCGCCGATTCGCGACTTCAGAGTCATTTTATTAAAAAATGAGATCGGAGTTGTATCAATTCACACCATAAGCGAATCACAAATACATTTTTGAACATAAGGAACTTGAAATTTTGAAAATCGGACGAAAATTGAAGGAGCTGTTTAAATGAAAATGTATCACGAAGCGAGGACGCTAATGACGTTCATTTGTGCCTCGTTTTCATGTCATTGGTCATAAAAGATGATGCAATGTGAACCATCCGGCAATTTTTGATGGCATGAAAAATTAAATGCCAGGTGAAGTTTATTTATTTCATAGAGAAACTGTGAACCCAGCAAAACTCAAATGGTAGTATTAAAGAAGAAAATGAATTGAATGCAATAGATTTTGGCCACTGTAATTTTGACAGACAGTGCACCTTTAAATGTGGGAGTAAACCATAAAATGTCATATTATTGTTATCACACTTCTGTGAGCTGCTTTAGAAACTTAGAACACCATATGGCATTTTATTAACGAGTTTATCTATTTTTTATTGTTTTAACCCGTGGTCCATGACAACATAAAGTACGGATACACAACCAGAGACTAACTCTCCGGTAGAGGGCGTGACAAGAGGCATTGGACTCGTACGCGCAAGGTCATGGGTTCAATCCAAGCCACTTCATGGAGGAACTGAGCAGATCCTCCTTGAACCACTGCTTCACTCCACCCAGGTGCGAATGGGCATTTGGCTATAAGCAGTGATGGTAATTGGAGAGTGCACTGACCCTAAAGTGCGCTTTAACGGCTGCAGGTTGGGCATGTACTCCCCAGGGAGTTGAGAAAAACTCATGCTTGGACAGGCATGCCAAGGGGTATAACCGTGATGTCGGCAGAGCTCGATATATATACACATCAAGTTGCAGACAAAAAACCTACACACTTACATTTACACGTGTTACTTTAAATGTGATAAACATCAACTTATAAATCCATCTTTCTACCAATTTATCACATCTTTCATTGTGATCTACTAGCCCTCTGGTGCGTTCGACAAATAAGGCCCGTTTTTCACAAACTGAACTTAGGGCACGAAGTTGCATCAAAGCACACCCAGTGCATTTGTAGTTTGTACTCCGTGAAAATAGACTCTTTGTCAAAATCAAATCTTGGTACACAGACCAGAAAGTAGAATGTGTTATGCCATTATATGAAAAAGAATGCCTACATAAACATTGAGTAAATGGTAATGGAGTTATTGTACAAGGAAATTCAAGACTTAATGGGGTTCCCTTAAGACGAGACTACAAGGGGGACACTGTCGATTATTTTCTTAGATCGCTGACAGCAAGGTGCATTTGTGTCCGGCAGAAGTTATGCCAAGCATTTTTGAGGTGTGCCAGCAGGAAACATGTCAATAAAGAACTTATTACTAGAGTATGGGATGCGATAAACATTGAGAAATTTAGAAGATATTTCTATACTTCAGAATTTTAAAGATTATTTCAGTTCCCGGAAAATTCCAGCTAATTATTTCTCAGATCTAGCACTTATATCTTTCTGAGTAGTCAGAAAGCAGTAATTGTTGTTGATGAATTACTAAAGAACATCAACAAATGGTAAGAGACACAGCTTTCACTCAGTTGTATTTGTCTCGTTTCCTATCAAATTAAACGTTACACCAAAGAAAAAGGTCAGATAATAGAGACCCAAGATTAAAAGAACAAAAGACTGGAATAGCAGGCAATATCACAGGTAGGTCTGGAACAGAGGTCTGGTCGTAGCCTATCTTTCCTTGAGTGAAAACCTAAATTCGCTAAAAAAGGCTCTTGTCACCAAGATTTCACAGCAGTTCGTTGGTTTAGTGTTTTTGCAGTCCAAACATATATATTTTCGTAGGATATCGACTGCAGACAGCCGTGCCATGTCGTATTTTGCATTCACGATCATGTACGCGTTGCAACGTCCATGTTTTTTACCTTGTAGACTAAGATCCAGGGAGCAGTTATATTTTTATAAAATAATTGGAAATCGTGGCGGGAAGTGGTTTAAATGCTGTTTTTCTTCTTATTGATCGTTTATTTACAAGAAGAACTAAATTGGGTGTAAAAACTAACTATAAATGGGAATGAATAATCTATGAATATAAATTTATGTATTTTCATAATTATTTGTAATGTATGCTCCCTGACGTCATGTAATCACGTGATCAGCTGCCATTTTGACAACTCCTCTCGCTTCGAAAATGCCGACGGCGTTTGTGGACTAAATATTGGAGCTCTACAACCGAAAGTGTGCGCAAAGGTAGAACTTTTAGTCAGCTATCCAACCATACCAAAACGATTTTTGTACGACTAACGAGGTGAGCGCTATTCCGTGCTGAGACTTTGTCTCAGCAATCTCTTAAGAAAAGATAGGGGCGGCTCCTGGGCTTTGCTCTCCTGGTCTATATCACAGGTGACCTAGGACCTGGAAGTAATAGAATAATGCATGATGTCAAAACAGCCCAATTATTGATGATGTCATCTAGTATTGTGCATTGGTGACGTCATGTATTTTCTAAAATGCACAAGCAACAAAGTTTCATAGATTAGTAACTGACATCTACATACCATGGTGGTTAACATGTCGCATTGGTTCATCAGCAAAGCCACTTACTCTGATGTTGATGCATCAATGGGACATTTGGGACAAGCAACTTTTAAAGAAAATCATAATGCTTCTGAGATGATTCCATTCTGTCTGTTTGACTATTTTAGATATTATATATATATATATAGATTTTATTGACATGTAAAATATCATAAATGATACATATGTCACTCAGTTAAAAGATAACATGAAAGAGACATTAATGTAAGTACAGAAAGCAATAAAATTTCAATAATCAAGGTTCCAGCCACCAAGTTAACTTATAATACGTGTTTAAAATCCACATACACAATAGAAAAAAATACAAGCCGCTAATAAAAACATTTCACTCTCAAAGTCCAAAACATGACAAGCACATCATAACTAATAAACTAATAAACTAAATTAATAACTGTGTGGATACAGGAGATGGTTTTCTCTACACATCAGCTTGAAGGAGAAACTTTCCTAAACTAATTAATAACTCAGGTTCCTTGTTTGTCATTATTGCTGTAAACTTAGTTATATCATCTAGAGACAAGAAGTTGTTAATAAATTTAGTTGCATTCAAAAAAAGGTTAACACGGTGTTGCTCATTACCAGGACAGACAATCAAACAGTGAATTTCGTCTTCTACAAAGTTTAACGTACACTTTTCACATATTCTATTTGGAGCAGGAATTATTGCTCACCTGATATTATGATTTGCTCCCAATGAAAATAAAGAAAATATAGTCAAGGCTTTCCTCAGTCCATAATCAGATGCTACGAATTCTCACAATATTTGGCAAGTTTGAGAATACACCCAGGTTTTTTTATACCAAAGATATCTGTTGAGGCAAAGAAAATATCAATTCACTCAAGGTTGTCATGATAATTCTCAAAGTCTATACAGGCTTACTGGCAAAAATAGAGATTGGAGAAGTATCATAATGTGTTCCAAAAATTTTGGAAAATGATAGGAATTGAAACACAAATAGCCAGTAACATGGAAAGGTTATTTTAGATTTCTTTATTTATGATATTTTTGTTTTTGTTTTGGTTAAATGATGAAAATTAAAAACTGCATATTTTACATTTCCCAGGCCATTAAAGTTTCAAATATAACAAATTTATGATCTACATGTCACCTGCTCGTAAGGCAAATTTGCGTAAGATTGATGATCATTCTCTAATAAATTGCTGAAATTAATAAAAAATGGAATTCTGGTTCCTTTAACTTTGATAATAAACCAAGCAATAGAAAATGGAATTTTTCCCGACAGGCTCAAAATAGCCAAAGTACTTCCCTTGTTTAAGACAAATGAAGATTACCTTTTTGAAAACTACAGGCCAATCTCTGTTTTGCCCAGCCTGTCAAAGATACTTGAAAGAGTTATGCATTCACAATTGGTCTCCTACTTCTCAAGATTCAATTTATTTTATGATAAACAATATGGCTTTAGGAATTCACATTCAACTGAATTGGCAGCATTAGAAATTACTAACAGAATCATCAATAGTATGGATAAGAAACAAGTACCCCTGGCTATTTTCCTTGATTTATCTAAGGCCTTTGACACCATTGATCACATTATCCTTCTTCATAAATTATGTTACTATGGTGTGAAAGACAAGTCATTAAAGCTGATTACAAATTACTTATTTAATCGAAAGCAATATATCTATATGGACAATATCATTTCTGAATTATTACCAATTAAAACAGGTGTCCCTCAGGGATCAATTTTAGGGCCATTACTTTTCATTATATATATAAATGATCTTAATTTGGCTAGCCCTATCTTTAAACCCATCATATATGCTGATGATACAGCATTATCTGCAACTTTAAGTGCCTTTGACAGTGCAGGTCAAAACAGGGATAGAAATATAGATACAGAACTTGAAAATATCTCTCTGTGGCTAAAACTTAATAAATTATCATTAAATTCTTCCAAGACAAAGGCCATGCTTTTTCATACTGTACGCAAAAATGTGAATTATCCAAATATTATGATAAATGGTACAATTATAGACTTTGTGGATTCTTTTAACTATCTAGGAATTACAATAGATAAACATCTTAGTTGGAAGTCGCATATTCATAAGATATCCTTGAAAATGTCTAAAATTATAGGAATAATGTTAAAAATGAAAAATTTTATCTCGAAGGATATCCTTCTCACTTTATATTATAGCTTATTCATGCCATATCTCAATTATGGGATTCTTTGTTGGAAATCAAAGATTAATTCAGTTGTAAAGTTTCAAAAGAAAGCTGTCAGAATCATAATGGGTGCGAAATACAATGCTCACACAGAACCAATTTTTAAGTATCTAAGCCTTCTGAAAGTTAATGTTCTATGTAACCTTCAAGAATAAAATTTTGTTACAAATTAGAGAACAAATTGGTACCCGCTTACTTTCAAGACAACATATTTGTAAAAAATAGAAACATTCATCGACACATTACCAGATCTGCCAATGCATTCCATATTCCCCGAGTTAGGCATGAATTTGCCAAACATGGCATTCATTATATAATTCCCATGGCTTTTAATAATAGTATTCCGCATATCATAAACAAAATTTACACCCACAGTCTCTCTGGATTCGCAAAATATATCAAGAATGACTATCTAAACAATTATAAAGAAAATTGCTTGATAAGAAATTGTTACATCTGTCAGTCCTCTTCAGGGTGAGCTTTGCTTCATAAATGCCTGTGTTGCACTCATTATATCCCTTTTGTGAATTGTAATGACTAATTTTCTGCTGTTCATCTTATTTTATAGGGTTCTAAGATATCCAGTGTACTTTTTATTCAGAAGTGATGAACCAAAAGTCATTCACTGCACAGAAAATGCTTGTAAAAGTAGCATGTGAATTTCATTTCAGTAACTTCCAACATGGCATGTGAATTTCATTTAATCAGGTTCTAAATAGAAAATGCTTGTAACAATAGCATGTGAATTTCATTTAGTATTTTGTTCATCATTGTTTCTGTCCAGTCATTTCTATTATCATTATTGTTACTATTATTATTCTTAAAATATTTTATTTACTTGATAAATTGTAATCGGTGACTCAGGAGATTTCAGCCTACCTTTAAACGCCTGGGTGGCCTCTCGATAGCGGTCTTAAGACCTTAGAGAGGCCTCCCACACATAGAGAAAAATACATTTTAAATATTTCTTTACTTGTTTATTTGTCTATTTGTCTATTTATGTTTCAAACAATGTCTGTATATGAAATGTGTGTCTCCTTGTGTAAATAAATGTCTTTGTCTGTCTGTCTGTCTGTCTGTCTGTCTGTCTGTCTGTCTGTCTAGCTGTCTGTCTGTCTGTCTGTCTGTCTGTCTGTCTGTCTGTCTGTCTGTCTGTCTGTCTGTCTGTCTGTCTGTCTGTCTGTCTGTCTGTCTGTCTGTCATTGTGTAAATTCACTGGCAATAAGGAAGCCCCTAGAAATGCTTCAAATTTCATGAAACTTACATTTATGATAAACCTCACCTCCAAAAAAAGGTTAGGCATGATTTCTTCAGAATTTCTGAAATGAGGGGGGAACAGCCACACCCTTACCAACATCTGGCAAATTTGGTTCGTCAATGGAGTAATATATTATTAGAGAATGGTGTGAGATATACATAACATATCACAAAAGATATGTCCCAAGGGGTCTGTCTGGATTATATAGGTCCTGACATTTTGGAGAGTCTATGCTGACAGTCATGCAACACATGCCAGCCTTCTGCACACTGATATGGTCTTCATAAGAAAGACATCATACACTAGAAACGTTGCTTAAGACCTCTTATGTCACCTTTCTGTTTAGTAAAGTAAAACCTCGGAGGCAAGGACAGCGCACTCTAGCGCAGGCTTCAGTAAATAAAAAAAGGGGTAAAATTATGTTTTTTTTTACTTTTTAGAGAAACGGTGTGTATACATCAATTAAAGCTATGAAAAGTGATTCTGAATAAGGTTGACTGTTTTTCCACTCTATATGAGTCAATATCATACACTGTGAATGGGGGACAAGCCTATCTAATTGTGTCTGTCAGTTTGACAGCTCTGACCATGTGGGCCATATGAGTACATTATGATAATACCCCAACTTTGTGTGATTTGCCTGGGGTACCTTTCCTGGGTGGGACAGCGTAACTACCCATGTTTCCCTATTGACACAAAGGTTAAATTTGTTTCAATGAATTGGCTTGGTGCTTTATGTTTGAATTTGATTGGCCATCAGTAGGTAAGACATTAGCTCACAGAATAGGTGAAAAGCTCATTTATTGCGAAAGTGTTTACTGATGGACAATGTCGGCCTTAAAAAGGTGACGATTAAGGCATACGTCATGTGCACATAATTATGCAAATTTACCTGTAGATCCGATGTATTTAAGAGCTCTCCACCAATTACACAAGCTGTTGGGACTAATTACGTATCAACATGGTTATAGAAACGAAAGCTCTACACTGTGTGTCGTCACCTCACAGCCCAGCGACTTAATTATGTACGTTTTGCTCGTTTACTCATCAATTTACCTTAGTCTACAGGCTATGGTATTAAAGGTCTAACAATGAAATTACAGAATAACTAGATGTTCATGTGCTGAGTTTCTGCAATTCTTATTCTGAAAGCCGGCAATTCAGAAAAATTGCCTAAACTAAAATATTATGAATCCATTTCTCTTGTATTTTTCAGAGAAGATTCCTTAAGTCTATACTCAGCCTACCGGTTGCATAGCTTAACCAGTCATTTTGTAAACTAGCAAAGAATGTCCATAATTAGGTCGCTTGTCTATGTATATAGTTAAATGGCAGCAACTGAGAGACGTACATTTTTAACGGCACACTTGATCTTTTGATGTCTTTCATGCTTTGTATTCCCTATTTGGAAATGCAATTAAGTCCAGCAAGACCCTTACCTGACTGCATTGTGAATATGATGAAGGTTGATGTGAGGATCCAGACTGCGTCATTGGCAGGATCAGGTTGACCAGAGGATGTGCGGTTGTCCAAACACTGACCAAAAAGGTCATCATTATCCGAGCTGGCATTTGCCATTCTGCTTGAGGTCCCTGATGTAGATGAAGGTATTCATTAAACTTCAGTGATAAGGGCAACAATATACAACTCTACAACATATGCTACCTGTTAATGTTGAGCATCATCAGATACGATATATGATGATATAAAAATGGAGGTGAGTGGCATGTAGTTAGATAGAAAAAAAGAGATGAAAAAGGTAGATACACCTAGAAGTAGTGGAAGCAGAGATGCGCATTTAGAGTAGGGAAAGGACATGAAAGTGAAAAGAAGTGCAGAAATCTTGAGTCAGATGAGGAGGTGGGCAGACCGGTCAGTCACAATCAAAAGACATGAAAAGGTATGGAAGAGGACGGTGCAGATCCCACATGGACAGAATTCCACAACTATTATATTTGCTTTTCTGCATGGGCAGTGGAACCTCACAACAAGTGGATGCTTCGGGGATCACAGAAGTGGTCTTAATATCGAGGTCTTAATTCAAGAATTCAGTTTGAAAACCCAGTAAACTGGTTTTAAAATCGAAGTCTTACTTTAATCATCTTCATTACAAGTTTCTATCTACATTTATACTATCAAGAGATAAGAAAACTAGGATAATATGTTGTTAGGAGTCCTAACTTCGTAGATATACAGTTAGTTTTTTTTATTAAAATGAGCCTGTCAAATTTAACCTAGACACAACTAGACAGCTTCTGCAATATGACGCTACCTGCCACTAAACAGAGTTGTACAGTGGAACCTCACAACAAGTGGATGCTTCGGGGATCACAGAAGTGGTCTTAATATCGAGGTCTTAATTCAAGAATTCAGTTTGAAAACCCAGTAAACTGGTTTTAAAATCGAAGTCTTACTTTAATCATCTTCATTACAAGTTTCTATCTACATTTATACTATCAAGAGATAAGAAAACTAGGATAATATGTTGTTAGGAGCCCTAACTTCGTAGATATACAGTTAGTTTTTTTTTATTAAAATGAGCCTGTCAAATTTAACCTAGACACAACTAGACAGCTTCTGCAATATGACGCTACCTGCCACTAAACAGAGTTGTCTTGCTATAGCTGGCTACTCAAAGCCAGATCGCAAATACATGCAGCACTGTTTGGTAAGTTGAGAGTTACGCATATTTATCATTTTTTTTTGTCAAAAAGATGTATGTCTATTGCATATACACATTTGTGATATATTCGATAAATTTCTTCAATTTACCAAGGTTTATATTTTTTCAGTGGTGGAGGGTGTAAGCCGACTATAAGATAAAAGTAGACAGAAGCGGATGACTTTAGCCAGTTATAGAGCTCTACAGCCAGGAATAGGTTGCCATATTTTATGAAATTAACTGTAGGCCTGCGTCACAAAATCATACAATACTAGATTACGGTGGGTACAAAATTGTGAATGACAACAAATAAACCATGCAAAAATCACAACAACTTACTAATCAAGAAAATGTCAATGACCACAAAAAAGGAAACAAACAATCACCACAAAAGAAAGTAATTTCAATGACTATCACATAGCAAAACGATTAAGTCCCTGCAGCCATGGGGCAATGAGGCATGCCAGGAACGAACAAAGTGCAATGCTTACCTTTCCACCTTAATGACGATCATATGCCCAGTAGAATGTCTCCTGATCAATTGCAGTGCAGGGTGTGTGGCCTGTAGCGCATTTCTCCATCCATCGGTTGATACAGAAGCTGTGTCAAAGTCTCACACAGTCTCGCTGGATGTCGCGTCGAACGAGAAGAGCAGGAGAGTTTGTCTCGAGTAATGCATACTGGGCATGGCTGCCTATGTGACGTCAGAGCAGCACCCATGGCCGCCGCCTGTGCTAATAACATTTCGTGAACGGAGTCATCAAAAGAAGATTTGTTCGTAATACTGCGCCAACTGGCTTCATCAATTGCGCGCGTGATGGGATTTAAAATCAATCCCAGCAGACGTCTGAATAATTTTAAGTGAATCACCAACTAAGTCCCACTTTCTCTGAATTGGGTAAGACTGAAATCCTGGTTTTACAACCTATATTTGAAAGGCTAATAAACAAAATAAGTACATTCGAAAACGTTGTGCAAAATGTTTGCTGCTTCATCTCACCTACTCACAACACCTTTAACTTCAGCTTCAATATCAGACGTCATAGAAGCAACTGTTTTAGCAATGGTGTGGTGTTGTTTATATATGCTTGTGATTGATAATAATGCTGTAAGACCTACCTATTATACACCTTGACGTACCTGCATATTCAAGTCAATTTGTCATCAATGTAGAAGGGAGCCTTCTTGCAAGAAGGACAGAGGGTGCGCAGGAGATAGACCAAATTCATAATGAGCAAGATGAAGCCTTGGGCATGCCACAAAGAAATTGAATTATTTGATTAGTTAATGCATTTGAAGTTATGGGAGCATCTTAAATATTAAGGGAATATGAAATTTGAATGGTTTCCTATGTTTGGAATAGTGTTATTCAATTGGAATTGAATAAATTAAGTAAAATTTTGATTATATCATTAGTAAGATTACTGTGGCTTCATTAAATGAGTGACCTTTTGGAAGCAAATATTCCACTTATTAGATATATATATATATAGTTCTCACTGACTGCACATGTGAGGTGCTGTTCGCTCTATTCTGTTGCGCAATTTCCAATGTTCTCAATGCCATGCATGGCCACAGCGAAATCATTCAGTGCATTTATATTGACTTCTCTCCTACAACATTCCAACAAGAATTTTAAAGTTAATCCTACTGGACGAGTGTTTTAAATCAGAGCTCAATTCAAACTGTTGCCTCTAACTGAATGAGAAATAGTATTTAAAGACCCTATCCACATGAAAACTTATTATATATACAGGTACCATCTGTCAGTGCCGAATGCAGATCGCTGATTGGTCAAGAGTTCAGAGATATTTTTCTGTATTCTCAATTTGGTCAGTTTAGCCACGCTATTTACGACATAGCTTTGTGTTTTTACTCGTATCTTCACAACAAATAGGAAGAGAATAGCAATCTTGGTATTGAAATATTGCCAAAGAAATGGGGATCATCATGATGTGTCGATCATATGTATCTAAGACAGTCAGGGACTGGGAAAATTCAGTTTGTTTACATCGTTTATTTTTCGTGTTTAGCTTTCAGGATTCGGAGACTGTCAAAATAATTTCTTATTTTTCAATGCGCGCTTTGTATGCTCAAAATTACATGTGACAAACGTCAGGTAGCAGCTTGCATGAGCATATTGGTAAATGTTTGACATTAGAGAGCTTATGAAAAGTATTGATCAGTAAGTGGAGAGACGTTTAATATGACTTTCTTATTCTGTCACGCTACATTTCTTGGTTTCTGTCGTTCGTTGGTTCTGTTTAATGTAGAGAAAATGTAGTCCTCAAACTCATAGAACCATCCTACTCGATTGGAGTAATTCCTGGACTCTCCCGTGTTTAAATGCGCAGTTCTAAATTGTGATGCCCAAACTTTTTCATTTTTAGCAAATTAAGAGCCAGTCTGATATGATTCCCAAATCTATATACAATTTGTGCATTGAAAAATTTAAGAATCATGTGTACAATCTTTATTTCCTCTTAGGTGCGGAATTGTACGATGGAGTGCTTTATATGTGTGCTATTATTATTATTATTATTATATATACTATATTGTAGAATAGATTTGTTTTATAGATTAATTCTATACTTATACTTTCCAAACTGTATATTATTATTCCTAATAGGTCGTACAGAAGCTTCGGCTTGGGTCATATATTTTGTATTGTACATTAAATGTGACACCGTGATTTAAAACGACTTTAAATAAAATGTTACTACTACTACTACTACTAATCTTCCAATCCTTCACAAGGCTTACCAAATTTTCTGTTAGTCTAGGTATAGTATGACTGACCCACAATAATTTCCACATAATACACACTACCAAACCTCGAATCTGATATGCATACTATAAAGTCTCTGGTACAGTGATGTTTGACAGTGACAATATACAGTTTTAAACAGTTTACTGGTTTATTACATTTGGTATAGTGCAAAACGACTGTTACGCATTTGTAATACCGCACCGAAGGCACAGCAGTTGATCAGCACACTTGGAAAATCAGCAGCTGAAGGAGATCTACGTGACAACCTTAAGGAAATTGGAACGATCAAAGGTAACGAAAGAATTAAAGACAACTACCATGCCCTTTGTGCTTGTGTCCTGCAAAAATTACTTGCGTGTGGAAAACGAATTAATAGATTTCGCTGAAGTGGATTTTGTGGAGTTTCGAGGACACAATTTGAGACAAGTGACCATTACACGGAATAAGAAAATAACCAACATGGCTGTTAAGACCCGAAAAGTTGAAGACTCAGAGGGGTCAAGAAGCCAATAACCTGAAAGTTAATGCAGGATTTGGCAATGCTCATGTTCTTTTCCTGAAGCTATTCCTTATGGCTTTGATGGTCATAAAAGCAGGTGGCACATAAGTCAAGATTTGGCAAAATGACACGATGGTGATTTGTCTTAAATGCATATTTGGGAGCTCCCGAGCCTCACCTGTCCTTCACTATCTGTGTGTGCACAAGAGATTGATGTTCAGGGCTTGTAAATATTCTCGTATACATTCAGCAAAGTTTGATCAACAAACTTAAAACTGTATCCAAGTACACAGTTGGAAGTCATGGTGGTCATTAAAAGTTTACGGAAACAGTCTCTGGAATGACAAAGTATTGTAAAAGAAACCCAAGTTGTTTTTTTTTAATGGAAATGTGATATGGTCCATAACATTTACGTTAAGGGGAAGCACCAAATGTGGGAAGCACCAAAAGTTGGACTAATTAATATGACATTTTGCAAGGAATAAAGGGTATGCAAGTGGAAAGATAGGCTGCGCTGCAGCAAACTTTCAGCGAATCCCACATAATACACAGTATTCGTCTGATGGACTGGTGGACGGGCGTGAGCGTAACATTTTCGTTTCCTGAGCAAAACTCTAACACTAACAACCTTACCCTAATTAAATTTCATACATTAATACTATATATGGTCTGGTGGTGCCTTTTGATCATCACATTGCATAACATTTGTCGGCTATGTTTTACAAAATATGGAAAAAAAATTAGCATCAACATATTTCCTATGATAAATACACCCTGAGCAATGGCCTCCTTGCCTAATGTTATCAACAACTGCAAAAAATAATCAAGAAACGTATCTATTGTCCCAATTGTCTTTATTGAATGACTGCCCAATGCGCGTGCGCCCAACTGACACAATCGCGATTTGGTCAATGCATCTTCTTAGACGTTCTGTGTTGCATTTAGAAGAAAAAAAGGAAAGAATAAAATTGATATTTCTGGAGCAGGACTTGCACACTACCCGGACAGCTCTTTTGGGTATTTCTTATATGCATTTGAGCAGCTCTAATAATTATGGCAGATATGTATAGATTAAATCTATTGTCGTTGTTCAATACATAGTTTCCCTGTGGTCTGACAAGTTACCATGGCTTTAAACTTTGGGTCTTCTTAAATACAAACATCTTTTATATTTTCACTGCATTCTTTCAGTCATATGATATCAATATCAATACCAATTCTGCCAGAGGACATGACAAAGAATATTGTAATTATGAAATATATATCATGTTTGTTATGCATTTTGTGTGTTGAACATGTTGCTGCTGTTAAATATTCAATAAATACATGTATGAAAAATTTCAATGTGCGAACTAAGAGTCCTGTCAGTCTTCATAGCCAATGCACAATGCATTACAGTTGTTACATGACACCTTTAGCAGGACACTTGGGGTTCGTTGGTGCAGGGGGTAAACTCCTGTGTGATAACATGGTATTAAGCGGTTTGGCTCTTTTTCATCTATTATTTTGGCATATTTTTGTCAAAGAATACAGTAATAAATGAACAAATATTATTTATGAGCCATTTAATATGCTGTCATTGCAAAGTATGAGATGGTATGTTGGGGAACATGCAAGAAACAACACATTTTTCTGCCATTTATTTCAAGTTTTCCATTTAAGAAAAAAAGGGATGAAACGAATGTCAAAAGGTAGTTTAAAAAAGTGAAAGCACTATAATTTATATGAGATTTCCAAATTTCACCCATGTAGGATTCATAGTGTCTTTGATACGGGGGTTTGAAAGAGTACACATTTTTCATATTTTCCGCTTATTATAACAATTATACATCATTAATGATCATGAAACCCAAAAAGGCATCTCTACACTATTTAAGACATATTCTGACAAATTTTCATAAGCATGCATGCGCAGTATTATTTAGAAACTTTTTCGAAATATTGTTAGACACATGCAAGATATGTCAATGTGGCTATCAAAAGGCACAACTAGGCTATGTAGAGTAATACCGTTTGCAATTTTGTTAGGGTGAGAGCATTAGTGTTGGAGTTCTGCTCCCAAAAACACAATTTTAACGCAATTTTTAGCATTTTTGTCAGATTATCGACTGGTATGTACAAAGCATGAAATGGATGTCAAAATGAAGTTTAAAAAGTGAAAATGCTACTATTTATATAATAATATGTTATTAACAAATTTCACTTATGTAGGGTTAAATAGTGTCTTTGGTATATAGGTTTGAAAAAGTAAGAATTTTCCATATTTTCCCCTTATTTCAATAATTCGTTAGTATTTAAGACCATGAGATCCCCAAAGGCACACTATTTTAGACATATTATGACAAAGTTTGAAGTATGTAGGTGCAGTAGTATCAGAGTTCTGCTCCAAAAACGAAAAATTAAAAATAAAATATTTTGTAAAATATACGACAATGTGACTATCACAAGGCACCACATATAGAGTATTACTGTACAACATTTCGTTGTGGTAAGTGCATTAGTGTTCGATTGACTACAACTATTAGCGCTGTCAGCAGCCATGTCATGACGTCATTCTTTGTGCTGACTCCAACATTGGAGAGTTCCATTAAAACACGCGCCTGGGCCAATCGCTCTGAAGCCGAATTCTTATGTACCCGAACTGTCCTGTCAGTTTTGGCTCACCACACAGGAAGGATGGGAACAACGGGGAAACTGATAGAAATGTTACCATGGTAACTTTTTAACATGTATTTGTGGGTTACCTACGCAACACTTCCAATGAGAATTATTCGAATGAAAAGTGCATTTCCACTCTCTTTGCTGCTCGTGCGCACCTGATAACTTCAGCAGCGATGTTGACTATCCCAACAGCTGGCAATTCTCGTAACAGCATGGATACACTTGTCATCTAGAGGTATGTTGATACATTTCGTCACCTTTGTTTTATACATTGAGCCATTTTAGGGCAAGTAGAGGATATAGACATGGAGTACAGTGTTCATTCGAGTAATCAGTAATGTTCTACATGAGCATGTTAATATGTGAGCGAAATTTATATTTGTTTTGACTGTCACCCTTTTTATTGATGTTGTTGAAATGTATCTTGTACTCAGGCTCCAAAAAGGTAGAAAATAGTTCATGGATTGAATGAACTTCTGTAAATTTTACTCTTTAGGATGTGAGATTTCGAGTTGATAATTAAGCGAAAACCGAGTATGGTATGTTTAACCTTGGAGAAAATAGAGGGGACACTCGGAATTTGCAACATGAGCATGCCCTAATGAAAGTCTTTATTTCCTCAGATTTCACAGGTCTAAGGTGGAGTTTGACTTTGAAATCCTCATATTAGGCATTAAGTACCAGGCAATAGAAGTTCTTTCATGTACCATCAGTGTCGTGCTGGATGGGGGGAGGCATTGGCCCTAGAAGTTGAATATCCTACTCATTAGCAGGAAGTTTCCTAGGCAGAAATTCGTCTATGTAGCTATTTACCGCATTAAATGTTTTGTGGTCTACAATTAGAGACTTCTCCCGTGAAAATCAAACCAATTTTGGTAGAAATATGGTTATAAGAAAATAAAGACGACTGTGTTTTTTCATATTGCCGTTATAAAAAAAACCCACAAATACCCACATAAATTATGCTAAGATGAAAGCAAATCTTCTGGCCAACAAATGTTATAAGCTATATACAAGGCTTACTACGGGCATGTCTATTAGACATTGAGATAAACACCACACACTTTATTGGCATTAACGTAGCAATTACTTGACAACTATGCATCTGAGTGAATTAAAATTTAAGTGTATTATCCATAAGGTTGTTGTCAACCTATATCATAATCAATATGTGTTTTTTTAGTTATTTTGTGCTCAGAATAACCAAATTATGTATATCATGTCACATAAAAAAATGTGCTTAAATGCTGATAAATATCTATATTCCATGCTGATTGTTGCACTATTGTCCCCCAATTAGGGGTTGTTCCTTAGGTTCTAATTGAATGTTTTGCCATTTATCCATTGTGTATTGCCATAGAAATAATTTTCAGACATTCAACAGGTGAGGGGTCATAAACACAACAGCAGCCATGAGCACGCAAGCTATGTTTGTGACGTCATCAAACACGACGGAGGCGACCCCTGGGGGTAATGAGACTGCATTCAAATACGACACTTCCGGTGCTGACGCTGATGACACAGTATGGATCCTGACATCAACTTTCATCATATTCACAATGCAGTCAGGTATAGATCTCTTTCATATAGATGTATGTCTGAGGTCAATGTCCAAACATAATGTCCATCTTAGTAGACAACAGTACGGAACCTAACAATGAAGCACTCTCAAATTGAGTAAGTCTCACAAGCTGTATCACAAACACTGGATTATGATATAGGCTTTTGAAAGTTTCATAACAGATACATGCATATCGCTATTTAAGCCAACTTAGTTCCAGACCAGACTGGCTTAAGAGGAATAACACCATGATATAGTAAAATTCTGACATCTACTGTAGTATTGAGTTTAGTAGGTCATAAATAATATCCACTCATAGTTTTTTCCTCATGTTTTGTCATATAGAGCTTGGAGCAGCATCACATGGACAGAAATGTTACTTATAAGTCAAAGCCCAATTTTCTAAGCCAGAAAAACCCCTCTCAGTACCAACAAACTTCAAGTTTCCTATCTTTCCAATGGTAATTTGTTTGCCATTTACTCATTATTATGGCCATTTGTTATGGTCGCAGAGAAGTAGCAGAAATTACAATGGAGAATATAGCAAACTTTAAGTTAATTGTTTCACAGAAGCGTTTTTTTTTTTGTTTTTTCAGCCAGAAAGTTGAATTGCTTACATTTCTGTCCATTTTGTGCTGCTCCATGTCATTGATAGAAAAATATGACCGAAAAACAGGTGGACATTTATTTTGAACTCTACTAGAGTATTGGGTTTGATTGTCAATTAATAAAATAAAAATGGGATTTATTATTTATTTTTTATATGTATGATTCTTTATTATTATAAATGACAAAATAAAAGTTATTTACAACAATAATGATGACTAGTGGTATCAAATTAAAAATATCAGGCTGAGGTTAGTTATTTACAATTGAACTGCTTACAATATTCTTGACCATTGAATCATTTTGCACGTTATATAATTGCAATTTAAACAATTGTGTATGTGCGAAATCTTTACAATTCAGTCTGAGTCTAAATTTACACCACAATGCTTCCAGCACAGTTTTTTATTTTAAAAATTGCTTAAGGTTGCTTTAAAGCAGAAATGTCACATGACAGGTAGACCTCAGACAGAGAGAGATGCTTGTGGGGATTCCAGTGTTACAGTACCTGTCTCTGAATAATCTAATGCTACCAAATTATAAAAATAGAATCTTGACTTACAGCAAACATGCCGGTTTCCTTCCCTAGGTTTTGGCTTGCTGGAAAGCGGATCAGTATCGCCGAAAAACGAGGTCAACATCATGGTGAAGAACGCTGCTGACGTCATATTTGGGGGTCTGACATACTGGGCGTTTGGTTATGCATTCAGCTTTGGCGATGACCCCGAGTGGTCAAACCCCTTCAGCGGATGGGGTCATTTCTTTGTGGTGGCCAAAGAAGAAGAGATTGCCAAAGTCTATGCTCAGTTTTTCTTCCAGTCTTCATTTGCAACGACATCTACCACCATCGTCTCAGGTGAGGACAACCAACTTATGTTTTGCCTCCTTGACAGCTGACTTCACTGACATGGAAACTAAACTGTAGAGGTTGTCATGTTAGTGCGGGACTCAACATTGGCTGAGGGACTGCCACAACAGTCCTTTTGACCCCCATAACCAATGGGAGTATTGGACTCTCATGGCCTCCTCTGCAGTTTAGTTTCAAAGTCTATGAAATCCGCTGTAAAGTTCACTTGGCCCATCACTTAAGATCACTATAATATCACTAATCAGGCAGTGAGAGTTCATATGGTGCAACTGCATGGCTACTGGAGTGAACATGCAATCGTCGGTTCAAATGCTGACTTCAAATGTGTGGGTGGGTCGGTCTGCTGACCAAATGCATCGTCTGGATATTTTCAGTTAGTAGACAGAGATAGCAGTTGTGACCTTAAGTCTGTCTGTTGTAAAGAAGTTTTGAAAAGAAAAACTGTTTCTGACCCTTTCATCCATGGACTTTCCTTCCTGTAGCTTATGTTTCCAATCACTTTTTTCTCTTCTATTACTTTCATCTGCACAACCTTTAAATTGTATTGTCATTTACCTTGAAATGTCTCATTCAGTTTAATCATGTTAAATTCATGAAATTGTATTATATGGCAGTTATAATACACGCAGAAAACTCAGCCTTCAGTGAATTACTAACGAAGAAATCACTGATGAATGATTTTGTGACATGTCACAAAGTAATTATTCCCCATATGAAATAGAATCATCTGTTTAGAGCCCTTTCAAACTGGATTGATTTTATTCACTTTACTTGAAGATCAATTCAATAGTATGGGAGCAACGAAGGTCGTTATATCATTGCTCCAAAGTTTTGCAGATGATTAACAGGTATTTAATTGGCTTTAATGAGCAAAGATTTAGAATATTGGAAATGTTCCAGCAATGTGGCACTGATATGCTGGAGAAAAATGTTTTTTTCTAGGTAGGGCACAGACACAATTGATTAGAAATGGAATGTAAATATATAACAATAAAATAGATAAGACTCATAGATCGCCTGTTTCTAAATGACTTCTACTCTACGGTACTTGGACTTAAATAATTATCTAATTATTCATTCCTCTTAAAATTAACAGTTGTAGATTCGTTTAAATGTCTTAATAATGATGATATATTTTTTATCAGTAGTAGACACTGGATTGTACAACATAATGAACATATAAAATGACAAAAAAATATAACATATATATATTCTATGGTAGTTCATCACAGGTGAGGCATTTGTTAATGACATTGCTTCTGACATTTATTGTTTGCGGTTTTCTCAATAGATTGTGCTTCAATGTTGCGCGCATTCCGATTCTTGTTTAGAAGTTTGAATTCAATTATGGAACTAATGAGCAACCAGTGAAAATGCAGCTTTCGAGGGGGCATCGTTGACTGGACCGTCAGAAAACCATTTAGAGACAGTTAAAAAGTTCGATTAGAAGAGGGTGAAACCACAAGTCCAACATTGGTGATATCATTAACCGACACATAGGCCATTATAGGGTGGTCATCTGGTCAAGGAGAATATGAAGAGCATTGGGCCCTTTCAGGTTGTGGGATAACAATGTGCCAAATGGGGTTAAAGTGAGGCTCCTAACGTCAATTTAATGACATAAAAATTGTCTTATCTACTTTTTGATCTGTCTCCAAACGTTGTTCTGAAGCGATGGCGAAAACAGCTGTAAAAAAGATGCATTTTTGAGAATTAATTAACCGAGCTCTTGAAAGAATGTAAGCTTGGTCCATTATTTCGGCTTTAAATATATAGCCAACGCCCTCATTTGCGTCCGAGTTCACAGAATATCAACTATGAAGTTTACGACAGACAGTGGGGATTTTACCCATTGGCAAGCTAACCACAGATATCTGAGCTTACCCAGTCCTGCCCATTCAGCTTAGTGTTGTTATGTTATTTTTTTTAAGCTTTCTGATTTCAGTTTCTTTTGAGTTGTGCTGTGAAGTTTATTTTATGTCTTTATGCCCATCCTTTCATTTGATGTTTGTTTCGTTTCATCTGCAAAATATCACATTTCATCCAGCCTTTTGTTTTCATCTGGCTTTATTTGCCATTATTTAAAGAAAAAGTCTACCCACTAATTAGTGTCAAAGGATACAAATCCTATGTGACCTTTTTTTTGCATCTTGCCTGACTGTGTCATACCAATTTTTCCTTAATAAGCCAGCTTGAGCCGACAGGTTGGTTTCGTTGTTTTTCTAAGCTTAAGGCCAATAATAAGGCCTACCCAGTCTTGGCCGGAATAAGTGTTCTTCTTTCAGACCATGTATTTATGGAAGTGAACTGGGTACACATATGTCATGGATTCATTGAGACTTATATGAAATATAAATTAATCGTAATAAAAACCAAGCCAAACAATGGCTATTACAGAAGTTAATGTTATCCCAGCAGTCTTTTGAAGTACCATTAGCTTTCTAAGAAGGACATACAGTGAAAGACAAACTCAAAAAGTGCTCACCATTTGCCAAAAAATTACAGCAGTGCACGAGAGAAAAAGAAGTTTACCACGCCATGTCAATGCATCATCCAGATTGAGTTGCCGACGGATGAACAGACACAGGACAGGCGAATGTTCTTAAACTAGGTTAATCTGCTGGTTTCCATGACAATGCATTTGTAATTTGGATGCGTGGGTGCCAATTTGAGACACGTGATTTCCAGTGCCTGTTTAGTAGTGCCTATGCTAGGGGAATTAAAATAACTCATTTTTGTGAATAGTGTTGTGGAATATCTGTATATAGTCAAGATAAGATAAGATAAGATAAACAAAAAACGAACATATTTAATCTCGAGAAAATGTATGTAATAGAATAATCATAAACATTTCATTGACTTATAAACATGCAAGTTTATGATAATACAAAATCTGTGGTCACAATAAGTATTAAATCATAAAAAAATAAAACACTGAACTTGTATCAGCTCTAGAGGTGTGCTTGTTATATTATATTTATCAAATTCACACGAGTAGAGCTGGGTGACCTCTCTAAGATGTCGATGTGCTTCGCTACTGAGAGGCCACCCAAATGTCTTATACAAAGGTATATACTAAATATATGGGCCAGTGGAGTCACTGATCTGTGTGCACTGAAGGATTATAAATTCTGTTTCAAATTTGAACATTCAATGCTACAAAATTACTTCATAACTGAAATGAAAAATAATTTTCAACAAAACACCCTTGGATATACTACCAATTGTGAGACATGAATTGCATATCAAACAAATACCCACTTATCTTCAATAACATGCCCAAGAATATTAAAGAACAAATCTACACACATAGTGTCAATGGATATAAATCCTATATCAAGGTGATGACATTGCAGACATAAAAAGATGAATGTAATCTACCAAATTGCTATTCATGTCCGGTTTCATGTTAACATCTACAATTTTTCAAAATTACACCGACTTTCTGCATCTTCTATGTTTCTACTTGATTTCTTCCGTATATTTTGTTCTTTAATCACCCTCATCCCTGCAGCGGTATATACCCAATGTTCTATTGCAAATGCTGTTGTTATATGAGACCAGTCTGTTGGCATTGACAATATTTCAATAACCTATAATCCCAGACAAGATAGAATACAACAGGCTTATCACTTCTGTTCAGTCACACAGTCTAACAAAATGTGTTCAATCTCAAACTTGCACCAAATTTTGTGTGAGGCCTGTTTTGGAGGATAATTTGACATACGGAATATGCGTTAATTTTTTATCTCGGATATTTTATCTGGATATCTCAAATAAATAAGGCTAAAGTCCTATGCTAATTTTGTTTGAAAAGTTTGCCAAATCAGTTCGGTGTAGCTGAGCAGGCTGAAACCTTATTTTACGATTAAGTTTTCGCATGCATCGTTCTCTAAGATCGACTGCTAGGCCTGAGGCATATCAAGGTCACTACTTCAGGTGATATTTTCATCACAAAGCTTTCCTGCACCCGAGTCATTGTTTAACATAGTATTTTGATATATTTAACATAAATTAAAAAGATGGCAGCGGCTGGTTGGCCAAGTGGTACGCTATCTTCAGTGATCGTTCATAGGTGCAAGACCAGCACCCTACTGCATTTATGAGCTACATCTCAGCCTATATGATGCCATATCCCGTTGGATAATCTCATCCTGCACTCTTGCACTGTTCCAAATGGTTTTCTTTTGTAAGGTACTTTGTGATGTATAACAAACCTATACCTTACTTTTCTGAAAAGTAAAATAATGAGCAGGACATCTCTATTTGCTGTATAGCCAGACGAAGTAATTCACAGAAGAATGATTAGGTTCACCACAGACCACCCGTGTCTACAGAGCTACTTGAGGTATACCTGTTAGGGCTTGTATTGATTTCATTGATGTGCATTTCCCTTCAAAGAACCCGAGTTATCACTGCTGACCCAGTGATATAATATGATGAACGTAATCAGACCCAAGACCCATCGACAAACTTGGCCGAAGGGATGGTTCAATCAAACAGCGCAGTTCAGTCAATTAGTCTTCTGTGCATTTCATTTTGTACCCCAGCATTAATTATAGACACTCGTCAATCATTCTTTGTGTGCCCTTTAAAGGGTATAAGATCGAACTCTGCAGGTGGGGTTTACATAAAGTGCAGGTCATTGACCTCGTGGTTGATGGTGGTTTTTGCTTGATGCAGCACCTAGCATTTTCAAATTTTTCCAAACTTTACGAGTGTCAAGGACACTTTAGAACCTTGACCTTGAAAAAGAAAAGACAAGTCAATGTATTCATCTGACTGATTACAGCTGATTACATGCGTAAGCTGTGATGACATGTTGCAGACATGTTTATTGATTGGATCAAGTAAATATCTTTGTGCACATTCAATGTCAACCTCGGATTTAATGAAAGAAAATAGCAATTTCCTACTGGTCTGAAACTTCAATGTCACTTGACATCTATGTGTTTTTGATAATCTTTTTGTTGAAATTGATTAGAAAGTCTGTTCAATCCCCTGGCCAAGGTGGACAAAATACAGATTAAAAGTGTTTATATCAATACAACTGCTTTTTTTTTAATGGGATATATTTCGTTCTATTCTGTATTTTTCGATTTTGTATTTTGAAGACAAATTTCTAAGAATTCATCTAAATACAATGCTTTAAAAATCTGTATAAATGAAAGAACTTTACATTTACTCCAGCAAGTTTTGTGGGCTTTTTGCTTGTTGCAAAGCACCATCTAGAAATTGAAAGGTTATGTTTAAAAGTTGTGTATACGATAACGAGGTGTTTGTAGTGTTTCATTCAAACGTTTTAAATAAATTTCGTTTTACGAACGTCAATTTAGACGTTTTTGGACAAAAATATTCAAGCAAAACGTTATTAATGAACATTTTTAGACTGGTTTTAACCGTCCATATGCAATGTTTGACCAAAATGGTTTTAAAACGTTTTGAAGACGTACTTAATGAAGGTTTTCAACATCATCAAATCTTATGTTGACTGAACCATGAAAAGTTAGAACTCAATTGATATTAATCATTTGTTACAACTAATGAGGATCTAAACCAAATACTCTAAGAACAGCCTTCATTCATGTATGCCCGAAGCTGGGATTGAACCTACCTACCTACCTACCTTCCTGACCTAAGCCCTACACCCTAACCACTACACTGATGACAGTTACTTATGGAAATGGTATCAATTAAATTACAAAGAGGACAAACTTATTTTTATGTTATCAGAATGTTAAAAAACAAAGGTACATTTGTTTAACCTATGAGTAAAAATGCACAGTCCAGAGTGGACTTGAACCCAGGCCCCAGAAGAACAGCTTCTTATGGCTGATACTCCACCAACTGAGCTGTGTGTGTGTGTGTGATTAGGGCTTTACGTCCTGTATTTCTGCACCTGTTGGGCTTATTAGGACAGGCAGAGCTAACTCTGCAATCATTGCAGGACTACTTGTTTGAAAAAATGTGTTTTAGCCGTTTGCTCTTAACGTTGTAAGAAAGTCCAAGTAAAACAATTTCATAACAAATAACAATAAGACAATCTTATAAAACGCTTTGAAAACATATTTTGGCTGTTTGCTGGAAACATTTTAGGATAGTCCGAATAAAACAATTCTATAAAACGTTTAAAAAATGTATTTTTAGTTGTTTGCTGAAAACGTTTCAAGAAAGTCCAAATGAAACAATCTTATACCAAAGAAAACCATCTCATAACGTTTTTGTGACTTCCTGTGTTTGTTGGGTTTTGACAAATGAATGTCTCATTGGTATCAACATATGCAGGATCGTCTCATGCAAATCCAAAGAACACAGATTCGTTTTTTGTATTAAGTATGCTCTGCTGCCACGGCAACCATCCTATCAGTTTTTTCAACATTTGAGTTTTGAAGAACTCTGGGCTTCTTCATTACTTTGCATACGCCAATGACAAGAAAATAAAAGGCAACTAATTCACGTGGACTTTCACGAAGAACGACACTGCAATGTGTCACATTGTTGCAAAAACTCCTTGGACTTGAAGCCTGTGTGATGACAAAATGGTCATCCCTCGTATTTATAGTTGTGAAACAAAACAATAGGATAGATGATAATATACAAACGTGGATGGCAAGGAGTCCAATATACAGTTTTATTGGCTGATGAAAAGCTATATTGAACAAGGTGCTAGCCGAGTCCAATATAGTTTTTTTCAGAATCCAATAAAACTATATTCGACGCCTTTGCATCCGCAATATGTCCAATGAAATGTCACAGATGACGAGATGAACCTGGTGGGGTAGTTTAGGGCTTTACGTCCTGCATTTCTGCACCTGTTGGGCTAATTATGAGAGGCAGGGACCCTGACAATGAGAGGAAGGATGAAACAGTCATCCAACATAATGGTCGACCACCCGGGATCCATTCTCTTTTAAGCCCAGCACGCTGCCACTGAACAGGTATAGGCCCCCACCCAGACTACATGAACCTAGTTTCTACTAATGATCAGTCCAATATAACCTTTCTTTCCATTGTTACATTGAATTTTTTCTGTCCATTGTTCATGTAACTTTTTCAGGTCAATATACCAAAATATTGGACAGTCGCATGGTATGAATTTTAGAGATCTAATTCGACGAGCACATTTCATTGGTGACATTAACTCACTATGGGACAGCCTAATTTACTGTCGCCAAAGTTAGCAAACTAGGTGTCAAATCATGTATATGATGTAAGAATACAGATTCTATTTGCTTGTGCACGTTTCAGGATGTATGGCGGAGCGGACCAAGCTGAGTGCCTACATGACATTCTCCACCATAAACACCCTGGTCTATTGCTTCCCTGCCCACTGGATGTGGGGTGATAACGGCTGGCTGGCCACCCTTGGGGCAATTGACATTGCAGGAGCAGGTCCCGTGCACCTTGTAGGGGGCACCACCGGTCTGGTGGCAACTATCATCTTGAAACCTCGTTACAGACGATACGAGAATGAAGCAGCTCCTAACATGGGCTCACCTACAAATGCCCTTCTTGGTACTTTCATGCTTTGGTGAGTAAACTCCAGTGTTTATATGATACAACCCAGCCTCAAAAGCAGTACATTATTCCAGAAGACAGGTTGAATGTTTCAGTCTGCCTGCACTTGTCCTATTGTTAAGAAAGTATTGAAGAAAAGACCAAGCATTTGCTTGTACACACTACCAACTCTCGTGCCTAATAGAGTCTTTTCACTGAACAGCCCTGAATTCAGCAAGACATAAGTCTTTCCTCTCCTCATATAGGTCATAACGAACTGATTCCATAAATAAAAACTTTCTTAGAAATATAACAAAAATCAACTCAATGATAAAATGTCAAATATACATTAAAATGCACTAAAAATACTGCTGCTTGGATGCACTTTGCTTCAGCCAATCACAGTCAAGGGCGGGAACTTTTTCAGCCAATAGAATTGCAGTATTTTGTTTTAGCCACCTGGTGGAAATACAAAGAACCTTCCGTGAAAATCCACTATTTACCAACAAATACAACTTATTAGTCTCTTTGGACACTCTAAACATGTGCCTGCAAATAAAAATAACGGGCATTTGTGCAAAGTACTCAATGGCTTGGTGTTTACCTAACATTACAAGATATTTACATTGTGGGGGGTCTGTTGAATGACAATATAAAGATTCCGTGTACACCATGACAAAACAACGAATCTACCAGTCCTGACAGTCCAACACCCACAGTGACCTATTCACATTAGCCTTTGCGTGACAAGTTGGTGGCTTGCACCGCGAGAGATGGAGATACCTACAGAATCCTTGATCTACATGAGAATGATATGCTACCCTCACTGAGAGCAGAATGCTTTATCACTGCTTAAGATGAGGAAATGCACCTTTTCATGCTTTGTGATTCAGACATATGTAATATGAATGATATCTTGCTGACACTGTTGTAAAGTATACCTTTTTGAATATTTCACATTGTTCATCCCGGTGGCCAAAAACACAACTTTGTCTTCTGGCTGACATAAAATGAGTGACCTTTTGGTGACTCGATTATATTTGAGTTGTGTATATTTCACTACATTCCTTCAGATGACAGAAGAGATGTAGGCCTATATAGATTTATATGCCAAGCCATTCTCTTATCAATTGTTATACAACCTGGTATACAACTTACATTCTACTTTTTTTTTTTTACAATCTAAACTAGGATAGACAACTACTTTAACATCCCACAGTTAGTTTCATAAAATATGGTCGACTCTAGTCAGCTGTAGCAAGCGATTCCTGGCTGAAATTGTAACTGGCTAAAGCCAAATACTGCTGTATATGCTTAAACTACCACCACTGAAAAAATATAAAGCTTGGCAAATGTAATAAATGTATCTAATATATCATCACTCTCAACTTATGCAACAAATGGTGCTCCATATACTTTTAGATCCGGCTTTGAGTAGCCAGCTATAGCCAGACAGTTCCGTTTAGTGGCAGGTAGCATCGTATAGCAGAAGTTGTCTAGCTTTGTCTGGGTTCAAATTGACAGGCCGTTTTCTACAGCTGCCTTTTTGGAGCTACAAATAATGAGCTGCAAGATGATATATATATTAAGATTTGTGTACACTTTGAGGCTTAGGACATGTAAGTTAAAAGTTACAACACAATTCGCAATTTTAATTAAGATGTCATTAACAGTGTTTAAGGCTGTTTATGTTTACTAATAAATGTGTCTCAAGCTGTGGTTAGGCAATTTCACAGAAACAACCTACTGACATAGTCTTGTTATTGTAACATATTGTCAAAACGCTTTTCTGGTTAATAGGGTACTCACTACTCAGCCTCATTTACATGTTACTATTAATTAATTATCACATTGAAAGCATCAATATTTGGTATTCATGAAGTGAGACCAACCGAGAGCTAATTAATCACACTTTCAAATGTCCATTTTCAGGTGGGGCTGGCTTGGTTTCAATTGTGGCAGCACGTTTGGCATATCAGGTAACAAGTGGATTCTAGCCGCCAGGTAAGATTAATATGATAATTAACTGGGCTATTGTTTTTAAGTTTGCTAATGGCATAAAAACACGCAACCGACCAATGCTTGTGTGTCACAGTCATGAATGTAATTTCATTTAACAACTATAGTATTGTCATCCCATACAAATTTAGTATTGACTTACCTCTTTTTTGCTCATCTAGTTTCTGTCCTATCTTATTAATGTTTTTATAAACTGTGTTACTACATGGCCAAATGTGCCACGTGCGTTTTCCATGCGTTTGGATAAACGCATGGAAAACGCATGGTTTTCCCCTCATTATGATTAGGGAAAAACCATGCGTTTTCCATGCATTTATCCTTTTCATGGAAAACGCATGTAGCACATTTGACATTAATGGTTGGTGCTTCCAGATGATTCTAACTCTGGTCATTGTAGAATTCAGTCAGTTCAATGAACCCTTGCTCTTTTTAAGATTTGACGCATACCTACATATCTCCTTTCTTCTATCTATCTTCTATTTTTGCTCGCTTACAATATTTTTGTCCATTTTGAGTCCATATATTTTCAATTCTTAAGGGCCACATGCTTGGCTTGTTTCTCATTTCCTCCCCCATTGTATCATATTGACAACTCCACTTTTCAAAAGCGTAATGCAGGCAGCTGCATTATCGACTGGGGCCTTTCTGTATTTTAATGGCTGTTGGGTCTGGTCTTGTGAATGATTATGACCTTGATGAGTTTTCCCTTACAAGGTGTCATGTTTCAGGTCCGCCGTTTCTACTTTGATCGCGTCTATCTCAGGAGGGGCCTTAGGTTGCATCGTCAGGTAGGCAAGAAAATTGTTATGGGAAACCAAGAGCCACTGCATGCCGAAAAACAGCATGGCTGTTCTGTTTTTCATCTGAATTAATGATGAACCTATATAAGATTTATTAATTACATGAAAACCTCTGTACGGTCTTACTGGAGAGGCGGCCTTTATTAGAGGTATATCATGAGAAGAAAACTGTTGAGGCTAAATTGCCAGTAGTTTCAATTTTGGTCTTATGGTGCCACGTCATAATGGTTATTATTGTAAGAGAGAAATTGAAAAGGAAAGACATTTGGATACTGAAAGTTACTTGGGGAACTTATTTATGTCACATGAGCACTTTCTTCAGTTATTTTCAGTGCTTGCCCAACTCGCTGTCTAATAAGTAATAGTTATATCCCGAATAGGTTGATTGTTTGTTTGTTTTTACTGCCTTTACTACGTCAGACAAGTTTAGTTTGCACTCAGGAGGGGGTTATTCATGGATTATCACTGTGAAAAACAAAAGAAACATCAACAACTCTCCCTTATTAGAGTGCCTAGTAAATTAGTGGTGACAAAGTGAGTTGGGCCGAACTGAAAATAACTTCAGTCAAAGTCCTAATGTGACGTGGATCATTGCTTTGTTTTGTTTGAAAAAAGTAAAACAACTGTTTAAAAGGTATTGAATTTGCTCAGCCAGCCCTGAGTTTTGACCAACAGAGAGATTATCCAAAAATGTTTAATAATGTGTTTTACAATGATCTCTCACGGCTTAAATCTATAATCAATAACAAATAATATGACGTGGCAGAGGCAATTGGAAAGACTGAACAATTTTGCATTGTTCGCCAGTGTAACCACATTTCTGCTAGGCACTGTAAGACCACACTGAAAGGTCCCTAAACTATGAAAAAAATAAGTTCAAAATAAAGACCACTTACATATTCAGTGGTTCCAAATGGTCAAACGTTGGCTGCCATTGCTTAGAATTTCCTGATTTGTTAGGAACAAGTATATTAGGTGGCATTTTGTGTATGAGTACTTAATTGATCTGCTTCTGTCCATTGACTCCATTCTGTAGTACTGATGTTGGATAATATTTCTGGAGCCAATTATTATATGGCAATTAACCTGTTGTCTGTAAACAAGTTTTTGTATTGATAGATACTCTTGATGGATAACACAATGACTTATCAATAAGTGCACCTTTTGGTGTTATTGATTTCAGCTACATCTTCAAGAAAAGGCAGTTTGATATATCTATGCTCATTAACAGTCTTCTTGGCAGTCTAGTTGGTATTACAGGTAAGCATGATATATCATACTAAATGCAACATGACATAATTGAGGCCATTCATGCAAATTGTCATCATTTTAATATTGTGGTAAAATTGCCAGAATCTTGTTAATCTTTTAGGATTTTGTGCCTTGGCAGCTCCTTGGGAGAGCTTTGTCATTGGAACCATGGGAGCACTCATTGCCCTGGCAGCCATCGAAGCTCTTAACCGGATGGAGATTGATGACCCTGTTGGTAGGTCAAGGCCATGCATAATCGTTTAAATCTCACTACAGCCAGTACATACGATTTTGATAGTTTTTGTTTTATCGTATAAGACCTAGCAAGTTCTCTTTCTCTAATAATAAATGTGAGCAACCGTGTCAGTTCAGTCTTTGTAGCTGGTTAGAAGTTAACACAGCTCTGCTGTACATATCAATCCTATTTGATGCAAATAAGTAGTTCAGAGCTCAGTATTTTTATTGATATAGTGCTATGTTGGTGGGGAACAACATATATATGACAGTGGTACAGAAGATTTTCCGTGTAAAATTGTATTGAAATTAATATTAAAGACCAACTAATGCTAGGAAGTCCTGACACCTGCTGTAAGCTGCTTTACTATGACCTTGATCTGTCAAATGACTTTCAAGGACATCTTGAATCCCTTTCATTTGTTAGTTGTTAAAGTCTTGATTGCACACTTTGATGTAGAAACGCTAATTAAAGATTTCTGTCGTGCAGTTCTAAGAAAAAGAAACTTGGGAAATGGGACGGGACAGCTAAGGTCATACCTGCATGGTCGTGGCGTCTTTTTGATGACACCATTGACAAAAATTATCCTGCATCATGAACATAAATACATCAAAATTCTGCCACTTTTTATACGGGGATGGCATGTTTAACCTTATTGCTTTGCAGTTCTAGTCTGAGCCAGTGCTAACAGAAATTTACGGAAAAATATAAACGCAATGAAAATATTCCACAGCTCACCTGATATAAGTCTTGTTTTGAAGTAATGAAAAAAAAATTGCATTATAGTGTTCAACGTTGCTATCTGCTACCACGGAGATTTTATCACACCACAAAGCATAAAGTACTAAATAAGTAGAAGCAACTAATATTGTACACATACATTTGTAAGTAAAGCCTGGTGCCCATTACAGCAAAGTGCTTATGTCATGGATGTGATTAGTTTTACCAACAAAAGCCCATCATGTGCAATTTGATGACACTCTTGTCCTATTCAGGAGCTGTTGGGGTCCACATGTGTGGTTCAATCTGGAGTCTGCTTGTTGCTGGATTGTTTGCCAAGCCTGACAAAGCAAGAGGAGACGTTGTGACTTCCAGTTATTACGGGCTTTTCTACGTAAGTGTTGGTGCTTGTTCAATCAAACTGATTACACTGAGTCCACCAACCCAGAAGAACTGACCATGTGACGTATGCAATTGTGGGTTCAAAGTAGCAGTGAACTAGTGGTTGAGGAGGGGGCGGGGGCACTAAATTAAAATATATAAAACTTGCTGCAAAACCATCTGGTCCCCATTTAATCTTTAAGACCCTCCCTCCCTTGAATCAACAATTATTTGGGCAAACAGCAAACTCAGTGAATGGCCAGAGCTTCTTATAACAGCATGACATCACATCAACACTTCCATAAATCTCATGGAAATGTAGTCAGTTTGATTGAATGCTCCATAACCAAGTAACATCTGTTGTGTCCTGTGACCATGACCATTTGCAACAGGTTCATGTATGGCCAATACGCCAAAAAGGTAACCCTACACAGTCAAAAAGAAAGTGAGATTACCATAAATTGTCAATTATATCCCTCCTAAATGAGTGAAATTTTTTGTGGAAATAAATGAAACAGAATTGTCTGAAGCATCAGTGATATGAGATAATACAATGTCAGCATTTAATAGTTACATAGTAGTTCTACATACATGTACACGTAATATGCTGTGCTAAAGGCATGAGCTATCACTATCAACAAAACCTATGTCTGTTTTGTGTGTTATTATTATCGTTGTAATAATTAAGTAAAATAGTCTTTCAAACTTTTCTTCTTCATCCGTGACATCATGAGCGATTTAGTCAAACAAACTGCTAACCGCTAAACTGTTAAGATTATCTTAGTTATTTCAGATAGGCTTTTACAATGCTATCTTGTTTGGCTTGAGTATTGTTTTTATTTCTTTAGAAAATTAAACATGTCAGTTATAGTGCAAAAACAGGAGAAAACTGTGACGTCATGCTCTTAGAATCAAGAGAAAATTGAAGAGTTATTCTACGTAATTATCACAACAATAATAATATATTGCAAGATAAGGTAGTTTTTTTTCTTTTCACAGGGAGGAGGCTGGTACCTTCTTGGGGTGCAAGCACTTGCAGTGGTGAGCATCATGGGGTGGACAATCGTGACCACAGTGATCCTGCTTTTGGCCATCGATAAGACGATTGGCCTCAGGGTGTCTGTGGAAGAAGAGATCATGGGGGCTGACCTGGTCGAGCATGGCATCGGGCTACATTCGCGCGTTTTTGTTGACCTGGATTCCTTGGACGATGGCCAGAGTGACTTGAAGAGAAAAGGGGTCAAGGACACTAATAAGAATGATTTGTCGGATGACATGCATGGCAAGACGGATGAAAGCAGCCACAACATGGAAACAGCCTCTTCGATTGAAATGATTATTCCGCAAAGTCGCTTCCATCAAAGACACCCTTCCCTCCCTGGTGATTACCATCCGGAACTCAGAATCGTCGAACGAAGAACGTCCCATGCATATGGATCACGCGTCTTGCACCGTTTGGAATATCCCGTGTCCCGCTTGGAGCGCGCCCTGGCCATCGAAGAGAAGCTAGAACCGATGATCAAAAACTACGTGACGCAAGAGGGCGTTTCTACTTCCGGTGGAACCGATGAACCTCGTTCCGCAGAAACTGGCGTAACTGATACTAACAATGTGACGTCACAAGACGTTGTGCTTGACGTCACTGCTCTGCATGAACTGAATGCCTTAAGAAACGGAAGAATTGAAGGTCCCCAACATGGCAGCAGCAATGCCGCTTACTTACCTGAAGAAAAAGACATTAGCAATGACTCCCCTGACAAGAATGGCAAAATCAAAGGGCTTTGAGAGTTCTCAAGTACTGCCATATTTCATGAGCAATACATTCTTTAGTAGATCTATTTCCATTTTTATAGACTCAATATAAATATATTTCCTTACATTAAAATCTATTTTATATCTTGTCAATACCTTATTGTGCATTGGCTAATAGCTTATATAAGTTTAACGAATGGTACTCACATCACTTGAGGCTTCTTCTTTGTCCGTCACTGTAGACTGTACCATAGAGTAACTACAATATATGTATGGTTTCAGAATGTACTGTTTGTATATATTAAGGGTCGAACCAAAATTGAAGCAATTTTATTTTCTGATCTTAAACTGGCCTTCTCATCTTCAAATGGATATATTAATATCATACACAGTTTACAACAGCAGATAAGCAGTTCAAAAATGCGTAACTGAACCTGCCAATGTACGTATGTATGGAAATGTGGAATCCTGAAACATGAATATACATATAAATGTGCAAAAAAATACCACATTTTTCGAAATAGACACCGTTTTGTAGGCTGGACTTCATATCAATATAATAAAAAATCTAGCACGAAATTTCAAAATATGGCTTTGTTAGAAAGAAAATTAATTATGAATTTGAAAATTTGACACAAAAATGCTGCTTTTGGAGGTGCAGAAGGCTTATTTTCACTGTTACCTGAAATCAGCTGATGGTAATTTTGAAACAAGATCATAAAATAAAATTTCCCACTGTGAAGTTGTTACAGTATCTATAAGAAGTGTTTTCTTTTATAAGAATCTATCAAACAATATTTTTGTTTACTCAATTTTTTTCTAAAACTGCAGCAGAAAAAAAAGTTTTTTTTAGAAAATTGCCGTAATTTATCATAAGAGAAGCCAAACTCAGGGCTACACTCGTGTTATTTTGAATTTTGTCAGATACGTTTTCTGTATATAACAATCATACACGCAGAGGGCGTGGCAATGAAATGGTTGTCTCGACCCATAACAATGTATTTTAATGTGCTCAATGGTACCCTGGCAATATGCTCGAGTTTGTACACTTTATACTTTAAATAGCAGTTATACCAAATAAATTTTTTATAAAAACCACTTGGAATTGGCCTATGTTAAGGTTTGATGCGAAGATGCTGGTTCGAGGAATGCCGACAGAGGGCGCAGAATACTATCTACTCATTCACCTGGTGGCAGATATGGTCCTCAACCAATGAAATAGTCAAGAAAAGTTTAGGAAAATTGACTATGAAACACTCATCAATCGTCACAAAAGAGGCTTTATAACATTAACTTAAACAAGGTATGCTTAACTTCATACTCTTTGCTCTGGTTGACCCACCTCACATACCGTTGTCTTTCTCTTGAGAGGTCACTGGCTCCATCAGGTCAGCTGAAGACACAGCTTCCTAAAACCAGGCCTTAATCATGGACACCCGATTCCTTCCTGGAATCCTTCAAACCCTAATCAGCCACATCTGTTTTCATCAATGCTACCAACCCCTATTGTAGGAGAATGGGTTGTTTCATCTCAACTTCCTTAGTCAGAATCAGTGGTGGGTGGATGGATTAGGGCTTTACATCCTGTATTTCTGCACCAGTTGGGCTAATTAGGACAGACAGGGACTATGGCAATGAGATGATGGATGAAACAGCCATCCAACTAAGGCTCGACCGGGAGTCGAATCCGGGACCCAGCGGTTGGAAGCCCAGAGCGCTACCTCTGAGTTAGTCCCCCGCCTTCTAGTCCCTTATTGTCATTGCTTGTTGATACAACATTCATATCAATATATTTTCCATGCTACATCAGTCAATAGAATTGATATAGGCCTGTATATAGTGTTATCGATATATGACCACTACGGAATTGCGTAT
Organism: Alitta virens; assembly: GCA_932294295.1. Lineage (NCBI taxonomy): Eukaryota > Metazoa > Annelida > Polychaeta > Phyllodocida > Nereididae > Alitta > Alitta virens. The sequence goes on along the minus strand of OW028577.1, from coordinate 10,205,140 downwards.
GTTAAATTTGCTGTAATGTTAAGACAGCTCTGCTGCAGAAATCTCAAGATATAGATTTCCTCTTAAGATTGTACACGTCCCTACATATATACCTGCAATTTCTTTCATGACGTCAAAGTTAATAAACTTCACATTACTTACAACAAACAGGTGATTGCTTGATAATTGTTGGCATTTTTTCATTAATCGATCTTTGTGTTGGTGGGTGGATCATGGTGTTAGGAAGTCATAAGAATGCAGCGATATCATCAATGTTCAGCTGTCGAGGGTCAGTCATGTTGAACACAATCAGTCATTAACATTTTCAGTGATGTTTGTTATCTTACAGCCCTACCTACAAGATTGCACACTAAGAGTCTATTTAATTCAAATGTAATTAAAGATATGCTGCAATAACAATCAGGATTTGTTGGCATTGAACCCTCCTCTAGGTATGGATGATATAATTAAGACAAAAATATTTTCCCATAGTTTCATAGGATAAAATATATGTAAAGAATTTCTTTACAAATAGTTATGATGTTAATTGCAATACTCCAAACTTCTAAATTGTTCAAATGATCAATGAAACTACCTGCTGTTTATCTCATTTATTTTCATTAACTCGTTTTTGCACCAATTTCGTCTGTCGCTATGTGAACCATTACAATCAAAAATGTAACTATACTTACTATTTTTATATTTATATATATTTTTCTTCTTCTTCTATTTTTTAACTTCCTGCAATTGCTTCTGTGTGTATTTACCTTTTTTCTAAAATGTAACTGGTGGCCCTTCGGCAGTGGCTCCTAGCCTTTGAAGGGTCTGGAGCTGTGTTTCAGCAAATAAATGAGTCTGAGTCTAAAGAGGTTGTACATCTTACTTTTATTTTTATATGTTTTCTCTAAATCATTTTTCAGTATTTCGTTATTATTCTGCGTCAATAATCAAAATGAAAAACTTCACTCAAGCTTGTGCAATATCGTTCATGTTAATTCCCAAATGTCCAATGCGCATTGTCTATTAAAGTACTGCATGTGGGGCAAGTGATTTTAAGTAAACAGGACTGTCAAATGGCCAGGTGAACCTCATACCCTTTAGTTGTTACTTCGGCTTGAATGGGAATGACCCACAACTGTCTTCTAGCTGTCACTTTGAATTTGGCACACGGCTATTACTAAATCCTGCTTGACTTCTGAATTCACTCTTGGGGTAAAAGTTATTTAAAGTCGTTTCTCTATGGTAATACTACAGAATATACTGGTAATTCTGAATTACTGACTGGATATTAGTTACTTGCAATGCAAGTGGAAGTGCGTGTAGAAAATTAATCTGGTATTATTCACCTGCCCAGCATTTTACACCCAATTATTGTTCAGCAATTTTTAACAAAAATATACACATATGACGTCATAAGACATGCGTCCACTTCATGACTGGCGCTGAGTCCGTCGCTCCATCTCTTCATCGCACCACGACGTCGCCTCACTGGCGTAATCTGCAGCATCTGCATCCTTCGTGACGGAAGCTTGACTCATAACAAGGATCTTTTCAGATCAAAAATTGTGAATTAACCCAAGGATGACACGTGGCTGAAATCCATCGCCTGATCATTCACGGAATGTTGCTCTCAAGAGGTAAGCCAGGCTTATCTCTTTTTCCAAATATAGGCCTACATAATTAAATGGACACCAACCGTTTCCAAAATTCATTTGAATTCCAATGGTCTAAGACTGACAAGAGTGAAAGGCGACCGAATAGACTGATACAAAAAAAATGTAGATGAACGTTAGGCCTATCATTTGGAGAATTGAAGTTTACGAAGGTGATTTATTACCAAAAATTTAAAGTTATTTTAATTCATTGTGTGCACTGTGCAGCAAAGGGGAATGACGGAGTTAGCAATACTCTTCTTTGATGCACCATTACCTCACTAGAAGATGACCAACTATCATCGTGTTGGGTTTACCAATGTTATAGTCTGGGGGTTGAGGTTCAAAAGAGGCTTAGTTTTTGAGTCAACACATGAGGGCACCCCATGGCTTTGGTATTATTTGGAAGAGGACATATTAGTTTCATGAAACATGGTTTTTAAAGTTCCACCAGGTGGACAGTTTTGCAATAAGGGGGTGGGGAGAAGGTGGGGTAAAGGTCAATGACCTCTGTGATCTACTATGACTGGTAATATGACATGCATATTTTAGAATTGGCAAACCATATATTCAGAAATATTATGCATAAAAATTTTAAATTTAATACGCCTTTGGTTGATTCTCTTAGAATGCCCATTGACCTCAATTTGGGATCAAATGAGTGTGAACAAAGGTCAGTGATTATGAATATTCATGAGGAAAATGTCCTTACAAGCTATAAAAATGTTTGTCACTTTAAAACCACATTTAACATATCAAGGTATTTATAGATTTACTACATAGTCATACAAGGTTGCCATGGGTACATGTAAACATTTTGGTTGCCATGGATACCTCATTCCCACAAAGAGGGGTGAAATATGAAACTTTGGTGCCACTCACTGGCTCTCAGTATGACCGATCCAGCAGAGTTGGACTATTTATTGGATTGTAAGACCATTTAGATGGTTGAAGCTTCCACCTATGTGGGGTTTTGATGTGGCCAGAACACTCTTCATCAGTTGAATCTCAGCAGGATGTGGATCGTATGAGACATTAATTAAATTAGAGGTGTCTTTACTTGATGTCTATGCTAGGGCAGGTAAAAGGCCCCAACCATGGGGTAAATGTATAACATGGTGTGGGCTTCAAGCCTTACCATCTCATCATACATCTGCCTCTGGCAGCTGGTCATATAGGCCTTTAGCTTAGTAGCTGGGTAAGCGTGAGATCAGTAGACACAGATCGAACATTTATGGCGAGACCTGAAAATTGCAGTCCACAAGCGGAAGCCCACAAACTTAGCCCATAAATGTTCAATGGGATTTAAATCCGGACTTTGACTGGGCCACTGCAAAACCTTGATCTTCTTCTTCTGAAACCATTCCTTGGTTATTTTGCACAATGCTTAGGATCCCAGTTTTGTGACTGACTGTAGCAAGTTTTCTTCCAAAATCTTAATATATTTCTTGCTATCCTTTGTTCCTTCCACTCGAACAATAGATTCTCTAGAGAAGCAGCCCCAAAGCATGATGCTGCCTCCGCCATGCTTGATCGTAGGTATGGTGTTCTTAGGATCATTGGCAGTACCAGATTTTCGCCAGACGTACTTCTTAAGAGTTTAACCTAAAAAGCTCAATTTTAGTCTCATCTGACCACAGTACCCGATTCCAGAATTCAGGACTCTCATTTAGATGCCTTTCAGGGAGGTCAAATCTAGCCTTTAAATGACTTTTTTTCAGCAATGGCTTTTTTCTTGCAACTCTGCCGAAGAGCCCCTTTGTGCAAAACCTTCGATATTGTTGTCTTGTCCACATCCACTCCAGCTGCAGATACTGAGCCTTGAAGGTCACTCAAAGTCATCTGAGGGTTTGCTTTTACATCTCTAACTAGTTTTCGAGTAATTTTCTTTGTAATTTTGGCAAGATGTCCTGACCTAGGCTGGTTACCAATGCTTCTAAATTTCTTCCACTTCACTATGATGGCCTTCACAGTGGATACAGGTAGGCTTAGTCCCTTGGAAATCTTCTTCGCACCATTCCCATCTCTAAACTTCTTAATAATAGCATTTCTAAGTTTTGTTCCAATTCACTTAAGAGAGTGATTTGTTCTAATATTTTGACAGAATTAAAGTGAATTCCCTTAAGGAAAGGACTTAATAATCCCTTAAAAGACCAAACACTAATCAACTAACCGATTGCTTGATTGTTTTGAGTAGTTTCTATTAGCTGTTTACATTTAATACAATAATATTAGAGGATTATTAGGTGGGGGTCAAATACGTTTTCAAGACCTAATTAAAAAAAAAAATTATTTACCATTGTAAGATGATTTGTTTTCCAATATTCTACAGTAATTATTCATAATTGAAGGAGGCATAATGTATATGAAAAAAAAAAATAATTCATCATACATTTTAACAGAGAGATATTATATAAAATGCATCATTTTTAAAGGGGGGTCCAATACTTTTTCAATGCATGCTAGATATAAGCAATATGAATTTAAATATTTTGTATTGGTTCAAGTTTGCCAAGGTCTGCTGTATATGGATTAATGAGATAATATATTCAAGAATGACAATTTAATAAAGAAGCTAATATCTAAATATTATCTCAATATCAAGATCAAGTTTGGCTTCTCAAAATTTGAAATTAATTAAACAATATGTGCTTGCACTACATTGTCATGTGTTGTAATAAATAGGGAGACGGGAAGGGCCTTTGGAATACTTTTGACATTTGATTTAATATCTTACTAAAGAAACAAAAATCAAGCAATTTTGATACTCAGTTATTACTGTTGGGATGCATTCTCAGAACGGTTTCACGATAACGTCCGTTCAGCAAATCACGTGAATTACGTGAACTCCCAAGGCACACGTCAACCGGCGTCACGGTAAACACCCTCAGAGACAACAGCCTCCGTCAGGGGTGCTCAAGTCACTGCTAAATCATGGATGACTTTTCTTACCAGGCTGACTAATTAGAACACAGTATTAAATTCCGCCTACTTCATATATTCCCTATTCTCAGATGTGCGGTTACTTTTCCCACTTTGTCTCATGTGTGTCTAAATAGTTAAATAAGGAATTTAAAAGTTCTGAAATTTCTCAGGTAAATACATGCTTATTAGTGATTAAGCTTTTAACACGGAAGTTATATACATCATAGTGTTTAGTTTGAAGTGGCACTGAGCCAGCACGAAGCAAAGCAATGTCAGTTGCCACTAGCATTGTGATTTCCTGTACAAAATTTCCAATTCAATGCATGCTGCATGCATGTTGGATTACCATTCATGATTCTGTTCTTTGGTGTTCATCTCATTCCCAGGCCATGTTGACTTGAAAGTCCACACAATGAATGAGAAAAACCACGGGGACTTGACATTGCATCGATAAGGCCAGTCCAATTTGTATCTTTCCTTGTATTCTTCCTTTTATTTATTTTTTGCCAAATTATGCAGAAATTGGAATCAATATGGTGGACAGAATACGAACTATTATGGAAAGACATCAAGGACTGCCATTTCCTAAGGTATGGTCACTCAGCAAATGGGAGTTCATGGAATCTTTTGCAACTTCATTGCTTGATCTTTGTTCTTATTGTTGCTTGATGGTTGTCGTTGTTCTTCCTTTCCTTCCTCTTCTTCCTCTTCGTCCTTCTTCCTTATTCTTCTTTCTTTTTCTTCTTTCTTTTTATTCTTCCTTCTTCTTCCTTCTTCCATCCTTCCTCATTCTTCCTTCCTTCTTCCTTCCTTCTGTTTCTTCTTCTTGACTTGAAGGTGACTTGGGGATGAAATGGAGACAATACAAACAGTTTCAATCTGGTGCACTGTTTCATACAGATCATAGTTTCTCATCCATTTCTTTGAACAGGCAACAATTGCAATACATCAATAAATTTCGAATCAGTTGCACTGCATAATGTTTAAACTGCATAAAAAAAACATGCTGAAGCCAGCTGATACCATGATAAGCTGTAATGCATGAAGTGAATGCATAATCAAATTGTAACTATGATCACTAGAGTGTCTAGCATAATTAAAATGCTCATGTGACGTATATAATTGCTTTGTTTAAAACTTGTTTTTGTGAAACTGTCCAAGAGTTTTGACCAACAGAGGAATATCCTAAAATCTTGAAATACTATTTTAATAAGCAGTCAAGGTTGGCTGGTGAATGATTAGATAGGATTAGATTTAATTGATTGATTGATTGACTGATTGACTGATTGACTGACTGACTGACTGATTGATAGATAAAATAGATAGGTAAAGCTAGATAGATAAGAAAAACTTGCAATGGTGAATACATTTTTGTATAGCAAACTGATTATTTCACAGATTGTTTACATTAGAAAAGTCGGGATTTGTTTGTGTTGTTCCCGAAGTGCTCCATGCCATTTATGGGGAAAAAATCTCTAAACAGTGAGTTAGACCTAGATATCAAACTCCAAATGGAGGCTGAATCGATACTAGTGACGTCATAGACAAGTACGCCCACTTATTGAAACACATTTAACAAATTGAGTAATATGAAGCAAAGGGTTTTTTTTCTTATTTAGAACCTGCGATTCCTGCATTCTGCTATTCATATAGATCTCGCTAAATACTTGGTTTGTTTACGATCTGAATACACCAAATGAAAGCTTAAGAGCTATACTATACGATCGATTTAATGTATACAGCCTCTATAACATCATATCACTTCAATGTGGTGAATTGACGCTCATCATGACGTTTGTCTCGCCGTTCGAGAACCTCGCGTGAAGAAAAACTCCAAGGTTACCCTTTGCACATGCGCGAGATTGGAAAAATCTAAAATTCTTCAATTATCGTGCTTGTGCTGCCTATTACTAGGCGGAATGGGCTTGAACAAAATTAATGTTGCACTTTATTCCGCCCGTGTAAACCAATGAATTAAATTACTCGAATGTTTATGATTGGAAACACCGGATATGAAAATTAAACGAAATGGCTGCACCCAAGGTTAATCCAAGGTCATTCTGTTGACAACAAATTTGGTGAAGATTCCTAATAGATTTCTTTTTCAGGGAATATTTCATCCTTTTTCTTAAAATGCTTTTAGAACTAACCGATAATTTCTACAGTAGTTTGCGAAAGTATCCTCTTCCTGCAGTAATCTGAACCATCTATATTTCTATTGTTTATATATATATATTTAATAAGGAAATGCCCTGTTGCATCATAAATATGTATATAGTATATGTAATACATGCATTTTTAAATCGTAATGGCTCAGTCAGTCAGTGTACATAGCCACAAAAAAATTGATTAACAGTGAAGAGTGAATGGGAGTGAAAGGTTTTGCTTGAGTTGGAGTTGCTTCACTGTTTGGCTGTAAATTTAAATAAAATTTAGCTGGTTGCTATTTCTGATACATATGGTATATGTTCTAACTTACTCGCTTTTCAGGTATATGGAGTATAGGCCTATTGGAAATCAGGAATAAGCAGTGACACGTCTTCCCTGAAGCTGAAGCTCCTGTAAGAACTTCTGTTTAGATACGGTCTCTCTATATTGCATTTCACATACTCAAGACTTTCTTAGGAAGACAAGAGCAATGTTATCAAAGACTCTTGTAATAGGGCTTTGTAACAGCAATCTGAAGATCAGCACAAGACACTTATGTAGAGATGATTTGTGGAGACCCTGCTACCAGAAAGAATAAATAACCAACAAAAGCGAGTCACGTGATTTATCTTACCCCCTGCCGACTCACACCAGATGGCGTGCTGGCCCAGATATCTCTGACCAATCAAGAACCGATCCTAGGATGGCCCAAATCAACTCCACTCTCCTGGGACTGGCCGAGGAAGTCACTTTCCTGGACCCCCAGAAGACTTCTCCATGCCACGTGACCGAGGCAAACATGACGGACGCCTGGACCGGAAGTCGCAGTGACACGTCTCACGAGAGTTCGCACGACGACGCCACCTGGATACTGACCAGTGCATTCATAATATTCATGATGCAATCAGGTAAGAAAATGAATGAGTAATGATAACACATACTTGACAGTTATGAGTTGAAGTATAATCTTGGTCTACAATTATAACTAAAAGAAACTCTCAATAGACACAGGTCTCAATTCAACATTACATTTTATCTGCTAAATATAGGCACTTAAAGAAATGTAATGTTTATAGTTTATACCTGATTGGTGCCATTTGTGCTGTCGTTTCTCAAACTTCTGCTGGTATAATATACTCTGTTCATTTTGAAATGTCAGCAGGAAGCTGAATTCATAAAACCTTGAATCGACAACTGTCACATTTAAAAAAAAAAAACTTTCTTCTCTTATGTGAACTTTAAGGAAACAGATTTTGAACTATGTGAAGGTGTTTTCTTTCATTCTTGGAACTCCTTATGCATATCAAATTGGTAGCTCATGCTGCAAATCGCCATTGCTTCAGGGTAAATCAATTTTGTTTTCAACAAAATATTTCCAGTTGTCAATTGCACTAGATAACAGTACATTTCAATGGTAAATATTTGATTTTTGAAATTTAGGTAATGAGCGTACAAACAAAACAACAACAATATTCATGCCTTTGAAATCAAAGATGAAAACTAATGAGCAATTGCCATGCTGCCAGTGGTTATTGGTGAGTTATCTGGTTGGTGAGTTATCTGGTTGGTGAGTTATCTGGTTGTTGGTGAGTTATCTGACAATTCAGAATCAATTGTACTAATATAGTAATAACTTATAAGCCACTGGTGATTGTGATGCTATGGTGGTTTGAAATTTCCAGTGAAACACATAACTATTACATAATCATGCGTAACCACCCAGCTCGATCTACAAGGAGATGTTTTATCCGAGACCGATTTCACCTTGACATTGACCGGGACCAAACCTTGACATTGCCAAAACTGACATTCTCAGCAACATTGCTTGCAATTAATCAGAGGCCTTGACATGCTATTCAACGTATCCTGAATGCATGTCAGATAGTGTTCGATATTAGTAGCTTAAATCATTGACACTTTTCTCATTAACATGATTGCATCCTGCCCTGTGAGAGATGTGTCTTTTAAAGCAAATCTGTGCTAAATTTACGTATTGATTACATTGGTGCCATCTAAATGCATCAAGGTAGGTAGGTCTGTAACACTATGCAGCACAACATGGTAATTTGAACTCCAAAAGACGAACCTATGCAACAGCAGACTTGCCATTATACAGGCAAGGTATACCAAACAAAACAAAAGCAAAATGTCACAGGTCTACACTTAACTATGCAGACTTGCAAGTTGTAGACGGACTTCATGGCAAGGTGTTCAAGCTCCAAGAAATTGTGGAGTTAGTAATAAAGACTATAAACGTATTGATTTTTTATTATCATTAAACTTGATTTCACATTGTGGTCGGAGTTACTATGCATGAATTTAGGCATTTTCTGCTGACGACACTGAGGGAAAACCAAATATTTCAGTTATGTGGTGTGAAAAACAAGCAATAATCATGTTAAAGTGAAGACACGTGGTTTATAGGCAATTGTGATAAACAGTCAAATCTTCACTTAAGCATTGGCTGATATTGCTTTCTGTGCAAGAACAACGAAGGAGATGAAATGGAGTACTTGAAATGGAATGCTAATGCAGTTTCAAAGGGCCTTCCATTCTCTGAATGGCTGCATCACTGAGCAGGGGTCACTCCCAGGGATCACTACTTGGAGTTCCATCCAACATCTTCACTGAGATAATATGAAAATAGACAAATTGTGGTCAGTCTAGTCTCTGGGTCTAGTGGTGCAAAATTTCCCAAGCCTTAATAAATAAGCGTCATGTGTTGTTAATATTAAATATACCTTTGATACAAGTATTTAATGAACATATATATAAATCTTCCACAGGGAATTCCTGTGTGAAGAGATGTCATGCTTTGTGGAAGACTGAGCTCATACAATTTACCAAGACTCGGTTTCTCATTTAAAATAATCACATTCGCAAATTATCCCATGTCATGATGCTGTACAATGATGCAGCTGGATGCTTCAGGGAAATAGATGCACACTTATGAATTCAACAGCATCACTTTCGATTATGCTCTGCTGCCAAAAATAACTTTCAAGTAACGGTTGTACGTCTGTTTTTATTTGTGAAAACCCGAAAATGCTTAGTTTTCAAGTACGCTATAAAAATGCAATGAAACGCACAATGTATGTAAACTAAAATTACAGGAATATCGCGTCGATTCCAATCTCTCAATCAGCAGTCTTATCCTTGACACTGAGGAAATTATTTCCTTTGATGTAAAACCTCAGTTTGGCCGAACTGAGGTTTTACATCAATTTCCCTGGGCCGTTTGCTAGGTCTTTCTCCTTTATATTTTCTCCTCTGTCTAATCTCCCCTGAATTCTGAATTGTCTCATAGTTTCTTGAGCACATAAAGGTTGGCAGTAGTCCTGTCATTTTTCTTGGTACTTGGCAACAGGTTGAATAAATAATTAAAAATGAGTAATTATAGCTTTTCCCGCACGAGATTGTGTACAAATAACAGCGTGTCCACGCATTATTTGTCAGTGTAGAATACAGAAAGGTGGGAAGGCTGTAAAACTGTGTGCACATATAATCCCACGAAAAAAAGTTCTGCAATGCTGTACCGGTTGCCATGTGCAGAGCTACATTGCCAGCAGTTCTCCTTCCTTTGTAAGCATGGGAAGCTGGATCCTCGTTTCGACAATTTTGCCACGTAAGACTATGTTTATCTAATAGTGCATACACTATTAATAACCTTGTCCCATCATCCGAACGTCTGACGAGGATTGTACCAAATAAAGCTTTTGCTAATTCTTCGCAAGGGTTTGTCGAAGAAATCACACTCAAGCTTTGATGGTTATGTGCTGCACTTCCATGGGAGGAGGCACAATCCAAACACCTGATTGGTGAACTCAAGCACGACGAATCGGTCGGAGTTTTATCAATTCTTTTCACACTGGTTCTCCATTTAGTCTTGTTACGAACTCTATCAGTAGGGGCTGTGCTGGCCTTCGAAATCTTCTTCAAGCGTTTTCTTGAAATGACATCTTCCTTGTCAACATGGCTGTTGTTTGTTGACATTGTTAGTGATGTTCGTTTACGTAGTATTCCACTTGGCATATTCAATAGTGAAGTTTCTTGACATTTCCACCAGTTAGCTACGACAGATTTTTATACTGCAGTTCTATTGGCTGGAAAAGTTCCCACCCTTCACTGTGATTTGCTGAAACAAAGTGCATCCTAGCAGCAGTAGTGCATTTTAATGTATATTTTACACCTTATCATTCAATTGATATCTGTTATTTCCCTGAGAAAGTTGTATTTATTTAAATGGTTAGTTATGATCTTCTATGTCTGAAAATCAAATCGAGTTATAAGAGGATAAGAAAGACTTTATGTCTTGTTGAATTCAGGGCTGCTCAGTGAAAAGACTCGGATCTATCAACAAATCACAAACGACCAGCGTCTGATAATATGCGGACCATCCGGACTGGCGTACCAAGCAGAATGTTTAACTACATGCAAAATCATTAATTTTCATTTCTTCTAAACATTAATCAGTCTCATTCATACAAAAAAATATTGACAGTGCATGTTTTTGTGGGTATAACGGATCTGAGGTCCAATGAACAGCCATAGCTTACAAACATGAAAATTTAGAAACAATAAAAACATTTAAATGTATTTAGCTGTACAGAAAAAGAAGTCGGTATGAGCTAAACACGAGAGCATCCAATTAAAGGTTTAAGATACATTAAGATAAAATAGGTTAAATGGGAATAGAACCAGGATTTTACTGACCAGAATTTTATATAAATGCCGGCATAGAAGTTTTAAAAAAAAGCATAATTATGTGAATCCTTCAGTGGGAAAATGCATAAAACCTCCCATATAATATCTCAGCATAAAGATTACTTTCAAATCTTGTCATCCATGTTTCATAATTTAAATTGACATGATAGATCACAATCATACTGAAAACCTAACCTAAAAGTACATATTCATGAAATATTACATTAATTTCTTACATTTGCCAACGTTTACTCTTTTCTGGTGATAAATGTAAGCCGACTATCAGCTATAGAAGTGAACAGAAGCAGCTGGCTTTAGCATGTTTAGATCACAGTCAGGTATAGGTCGCTACAGCCGTCTAGAGTTAACCGTTATGAAACTAACTGTATAGGCAACATAATGCCAAGAACTTCCAGGAATGCATCGTAGTTCTGCATGTATATTGGTCACTATATACTGTAGTTGATGTTTGTCTAATTCAAGCCTAGGTAATTTGGAGGACAACAGCTGTATATTCGGTTAAACAAATCAAGTAGAGTCGTTGCCATGCCAGGAAGCTGGTCCCAAATGCGCTTTCCAAATGATTAGATGCTATGATGCTATCCATGTTGTGCGGGGCCCTAGGTCCTCCTCTCATCAGACAGTGGCTTGTTTCAGCCAATGTGCTGTGTATATATCATGCCATGCCACATCAATGATTGAAGTACTATATACATACAGTTCCATAAAATATGGTTGACCTATTCCTGGCTGTAGCTATTACTTGCTAAAGCCAGCTGCTTCTGTCTACTCCTAGCTAATATACGGCTTACATCTACCACCACTGAAAAAATATTTAATGTATCATAAATACGGTGCTACTTGTACATTTAGATCCGGCTTTGAGTAGCCAGGTACAGCCGACAGTTCCGTTTAGTGGCAGGTAGCATCATTTGGCAACAGTTGTTTAGCTTTGTCTCTGTTCAGTTTGACAGGCGGTTTTTAATGAAACTAACTGTGTACCATTTTGGCAATAATTACGTTGTACTTTTGGTAATAATCTGAATTTATGTGTTCTGTAAATATATCTTAAAGACTAAAGTTAAATCTATGCATGAGCTCCAAAACTTCCAAAACAAAAGATTGTCAAAATGATTTAGGGTAGTCATGTGTCACCTATATATCTTACTAACAAGTATAGTCGGATTCGTTACCCTAGGTGGTAAAATTGTCATATAATATACTTCATATACTCCAAGTCATTTCGCGACTCTGTCTATACATGTCTATAAATTCTGCAATCGGGAACAGTTCTGAGTCATTTACAGTCGTCATTTACATGACTTCAGCATGTCAAAAGGAAACGATTTGAAACATAGAATATATTTTCACTGGGAAGGACGGTTAGTTTGGGAGAGAGAGTGACACTTAAAGACATGAATTATTCATAGAAAGTTATGAGTCTCGAGGGTGCAACAAACAAGCCAATGTCACCAGGTGTTGGCTCACCAACTAACACGAAATATGTTGTCAGAACATAGGCCTATGTTGTCAGAACATAGGCCTATGTTACAGAAATACTGTGATGCTTTGATTTTTCTTGGAAACGGTAGACCAGATTTGTTTTTGCTGGGTAATGGAGGATCTCCTAAGCCCTCCACAAGCATTTCTTCTGCTGACACTGTCTTAGTTTAGTTTCAAGCCTACGCATCTTTCTGCTTCCGCACCAACTACTTACATTTCTTTCCCAAAGTTTTTACTACAAAAAAGAAACTGTTACAACACATTGACATGATCCCAAATTGGTGGTTCGATTCCATTCATTTATGTGGCATGTTGATTCGTTCATTAATGACCATTTATGATGCCATCATGGTTTAAAGATTTGTATTTGTTTGATCTAGGCTTTGGTCTGTTGGAAAGTGGCTCAGTAGCATCCAAGAATGAGGTCAATATTATGGTGAAGAATGCAGTGGATGTCATCTTTGGAGGCCTGACCTACTGGATGTTTGGATTTGGACTGAGTTTTGGGGAAGATCCGGAGTGGAGCAATCCTTTTTGTGGATGGGGCTATTTCTTCGTTGGTGCCAATGAAACAGACATTGGTTGGGTTTACTCAAAGTTCTTCTTCCAAGCTTCATTTGCTACCACGGCAACAACCATTGTTTCAGGTAAAGTGCAGGTTATTGCTACAGTAAACACTAATGGCATGCCATAAGATGAAGTGAGCATGTTTAGGACTGCATAAGCTGTGCTGCAGGCGTCATAGCCAACGTCAAAAATGGGCTATACGTACATGGCCAAATGTGCCACTGCGTTTTCCATGAGAAGGATAACCGCATGGAAAACACATGGTTTTTAGCTAATTATAATAAGGAAAAAACCATGCGTTTTCCATGCGTTTGGATCGCATGTAGCACAATTGGCCATGTATCCTTACGTGCTCACTTGTGGGTCTGTTAATCACGTATAAATGCTTTATACGAACGCACGTGAAGCAGTCGTAGATCGCTCGCTGGACGTTCGTAAAACGCTCACCGGACGTCCATTAAACGCTCGCCGAACATCCGTCGTCAGGCATCCGTCAGGCACTCGTAGGCACTCGTAGATCGCTCGTAGATCACCCGAGGGACGTCCGCCGTGCGTTTTACGAGCATTCTACGAGTGGACGCAAGTGGATGGCGAGTATATACAGATGGACAGTGTCTACGTATGGCCATGTACGTAAGTAGAATGTACGTCGAAAGTACGTAGGACGCTCGCCGAGCAAGTAACGTAACTAATATAACAATTTACTCGTAGAACGTCCGCCAAAATTTTAAACATGTTTAAAAAAATTTGCCCTCAACGTATGGTCGTGAGTGTTCAAGCATGACCAGGAGTGATTTACGAATTAGGGCGAGTAAACGTAAAACGCTGGACGAGGGAATCACGTATGGCCAAGGATGACAACGACCAAATAAATTTTTTCATACGTGGTCATACGTAGCTCTTATACGTGATAGTGTGAATGCCCCTTTTGTAACAAACTTGAAGGTTTTCAGAACGCAGTGCACTGGTCTGTTATCACATTATTGTCCAGGGTCTTTTTCTGTGATACATTCGCCACATATTGCTGCTGTCATACCAAACCACAAGTTCTTGACAATGGCTCCTGTGAATGGCACATTTACTTATACACAGTTATTATACATGGCCAAATGTGCCAGGTGCGTTTTCCATGCATTTGGATAAACGCATGGAAAACGCATGGTTTTCACGTCATAATAAGGCAAAAACCATGTGTTTTCCATGCGTTTATCGTTTTCATTGAAAACGCACGTTGCACATTTGGCTATGTATATGCCACATTTGCAAAAGAAATATAAAAGTATTGCTAGCTAAAAACATGTTATATTATGTTATGGTATGTTTATCTAAACCTGATATGGTATTAATTTGAATATGGAATACAACGTTGAATATTAAATACAATGCTTCAATTTCCATGCCATGGCAGTCGTGATAGATGTCAATGTTTTTCGCTGAATTTAAGTAATCATCTAACCAGTTGCATTTCCATTTAGATATTACATTTTTCCAAATGATCCTCCCACAGTTTGATGTAAAAATGCACAATGTTTTGTCGGAGTAAAGTGATCGGTTACATTCGCTATTTTATTTACAGGTGCCATGGCAGAGAGGGTCAAACTGGAGTCCTACATAATATTCTCCATGTTCAACACTTTCATTGTGTGTTTTCCGGCCCACTGGGTCTGGGCTCCTAATGGCTGGTTGGCCAATATGGGCATGATTGACATAGCAGGAGCTGGGCCAGTGCATATCGTAGGTGGAGTGACAGGCCTGATTGCAACGCTGATGCTCAAGCCAAGATATGGAAGGTTCACCTCAAGTGACGATCATGCTATGGGTTCTCCCTCCAATGCTGTCCTGGGACTTTTTATGCTCTGGTTTGTGTGGTTTTCATTATTTAAAAGATAATTTACTCCCATATGAATAGTTTAATTAACATCCCCTAAAGATGCAAAATATAGAAGGGTGGGGGCCTAGCTCAGTGGTAGCCCGCTAGGCTTCCAACCACTGGGTCCCAGGTTCATGGTCCCTACCTGTCCTAATTAGCCCATCAGGTGCAGAAATACAGGATGCAAAATATAGCCCCACTTTCAAAATCAACTCAATTAGATTGAGCGTTGGTAATATGCTATGCCATATACAATTCTGTGTGTCAGGGCAGAAGCATAACATCTGCTGAAGTGGCAAATTGTAAAGTTCAGGGATCTGCACACCAATGATTTTTTAATTCAATTTTATTGTCTACAAGCTGTGTTGCAGCTTGCATTAAACCCCTTAATTCCACCCCTAATTTACTTCTAGCAGAGATTACCTTGCAATAGCAATTTAGCCGCAGGATCTTGGGCTACATCCTGAATAGAAAGGTTTATGTGGCCATTATGACGTTGTTCTTGTAGGTCATGAATGCAATAGAGTCATAAGAGTTTAATAGCTTTCAAACCATGCTGAGGCCACAGAACACGGTACAGTGTTGAGAACTCTGGTTTTGCAACATATATGTAAAGCTCTCCATTAATTGCAATAGGACAAAAAAAAATCATTATTTGTTACCAAGTTAAAACAATTCACATCATTTATTCTTAAGCTTAACAATGAAAATTAATATTGGGAAAAAATGCATATCACTACCACGACTCTCGTGCAAATAGTTGCTTTTAGTACAATTGTGTTTTATGGGAATTAAGGTTTAGTTGTAAATGGATTGTATTAAGGGGATACATCTTGAAAATAAATACACTGATTCGTAGTATAGTATACTATAAGGCATATTCATTTAGTAAATTGTGAGAGTTTTAGTAACTACTATCTCATGCCTTTGACCTCTTTGACTGTGACGCAAGACCACAGTAATAACCAGAGCCAGTGTAATTGCTTGGAACCACTAACTTAGTTGTCCGTAATCTCTTGATTCAGGTGGGGTTGGTTGGGTTTCAACTGCGGAAGTACTTTTGGGATCTCAGGACTCAAGTGGAAGTTGGCAGCCAGATCCGCCGTGGCCACAATTTGCGCCTCCATCGCAGGAGGCATCGTCGGCCTCTTCTTCAGGTAAGCACGTGCTATAACGTCATTTGGAATGAGTGCAACCAAAGATTTTAATTTATGACAGTTTTCACAGAAGTTTAGAATATACTACTTAGTGTTAATATTAAACCAAGAAGCCTTGTTAATTGTAGTTTCCATGGCAGCCTGATTTGGTTACAAATCTACCGCAGCCTGCACATTTTGCAGAGCAGTGAAAGTTGTAATTACTGAACTCAAACGAAGTGTCGTTGCGATAGATCTGACAGTCAGTACATTTGGAAGAAATACTGGTCATAAACGTAATGAACACTTGACGCAGATACCATATAGATGTTATCGCCCACACACCAGCCATTTTCCAACCCATTTCAGATTATGTAGAACTTTGCAATAAAAATAAAAAATAAAAAAACCTGTTTTTAGATCAATTTATTTACCGAAAGAAATGTACTTTGGACTGAAAGAGATGCATGTCAATTAAACACAATGGATTTCAGTCATGACATGATTTCATATCTCTGAAAAGCTATTAAACCGTATTTGTATAGGGTTTCTGCTACTCATATGAACTCATATTTCAGTTCCTTAAAAGCCATTGGAACATTGCAAGCACTAATTAAACAACAATAGTTGTCAGACACATATCATAAATTCCAATGCTTCCTTTAATGTGTTTGACTGTTCCGACCCAACATTTTAGCATGAGCATCAACGCCTATATGTGATCATGGAAAACATCCTAATTCTAAGTAAGACATATTTTGAGTAACACATTTTTGAAGGCTTTGGTAAAGATATAATGAAGACATTGACAATTTAGCATCAATGTGCCAAATAAACCAATATATTGCACTATACGAGATAAAGATTATTATACTCTTCCACACTGTAAAAAAAATCGTGAGCGAGATAATTAAATATACTGTATTGAGGTGAACACTGATGTAGATTCGCGTTATGAAAACTTTACATTTTAGATCGAACAGAAATATCTTCAGTTTTGTGTTAGAGCATCTCGAATGGTTGTGTTATATCAGATAATGTTTGCTATATAACAAATATTGATATACGTACTGTAGCTCAGACTAACTATTTTTGGTTAATATATAGCTTTTTGTTGGGATATCTTAAAAAGCTCCATCATTATATCTTGACTTTTACCTCAAATACAAAACCTGTCTCAACTTGAAGTTTTAAGTTACCTATTAACTTAAAACAAGTATTGAATTTTTGAGTCAGAGTACCACGAGTAGAAGAAATACATTACCACTGACCAGTGGCACCCCTCGTGGTGTAATGGTGATCATGCTGGCTTCCCTATGTTAGAGGACCTAGGTTGTGTTCCCATACATATCATTTAGGTATAATGCAGTTGAAGTGTTATGGTCGATTTAGATTAATTATGAAAGCTTGGAGTAATCATTTGTAGTCCAATAGTTTAGATAGTCCATGTACAGTGCAATGAGCAAGGGCTGGATATCCCAGTGAGTTAAACACCTGCCTTTCGATGCAGAGCTAGTGGGTTCAAGTTCTTTCAGCAAAGTTTTGTCATCCTTGGTCCCAGTGCAAGGAGGGTGAGTTTGATAAGATAATTATCATTGTTTAAGCATTTATACTCCAAAATATTACATATTAATCCTATAGGACTTTATTTATAAAAACCAAATGGAATTCAAGTTGTATCCATCATCATACCAAGACAAGTCATCATAAACGTATGTGGCTAGGTGGCAAAGTAGGTTAGAATGTAGGAGTTAAGCGGAGTTTAGCATAGGATGTTTGGCATGTAGGTAGGTCATAGGTTCAAAACCAACTGGGAAATGAGAGATGTTGAGTGGAGGCGTTTACTAAAATCAAGTCTCCAGAATACCCTATTATATATATTTCATTTTACTGGATAATGTACTTGTCTGTCCTAAGTGTTCTGTTGGGCGATTGCAACAAAAACCTTGACCATCTGATCTTGGTCCGAAAATTAGGTAAAAACAAACATAATATGGAGAGACAAGATGGCCATCTTTCCCATGGGATGTCATCTGGCCTGAAATTGAGTGGCATATCTCAGGGATTTACTCTAGAGTTTCAATCTGCGTGGGAAGTAGTATTCCCCCCACGTCACTCGGGACCACTGTACTTAATCTTTCATGGGAGCTCGGGATCCAAAAACCGGTTTTCTTTCCAACCCTTACCTAATTAGGGGAGGAAAATGTGACTTTGGTCAGTCTAGAATTGCGAAAGCCACCTTGCAGCAAACACAATTTTGAAGCTTTCCAAAAATTGTTTCAGTTATGTTAAGGAAAACAGAAGATTCGATGTTCCAACTCTAATAAATGGTTTGTTGAGTTCCTTGGTTTCAATTACTGGTGAGTATCTTGTCCATGTAACTATGTGTTTACTTTTTTAAGTCTTTTGTTGTCTATAATATTACCTTCAGGTATTGCCCTCGAATATAAATTGTAATTCTGTTGTTTCTCGTGGTAAAGGAAGGACTATGAGACATGATTTAACCCAATGTCTCCCAGGTATATAGCTGTGCAGCACACTCTAACCACTGGTAGTCACATTTGAAATTGTATTTTCATTCTTTCCAGGTCTTTGTGCATTATCTGAGCCTTGGATGGCTTTCTGCATTGGCGCCATAGGAGCCCTTCTTTCTTTGTTGACCATTCATCTTCTTAATAGGTTGCATATTGATGACCCTGTCGGTAAGTGGACAAGGTACTCATTCTCTAATCGTGTCCTACTGTCGTACTCTGCTATAACAAGTGACGGGGACTACGAGTTTTTCCACAACGTGATGATTGTTAGATGTAGGAGTAGGTATTGATTTTGAAAATACGTGAAGAATGAATATTTGCTCAGAGATTGCCAGTGTTCTATCCAAGCTTTTGTTATTTGGTAAATTTTATAAGCGGACTGACCTTCCCTTATATAATAGGCTATACTCAGCAGTAGATGAGGTCTGAATTATGATTTATCGGCATTTTTACCAGCTTAACTGCCTATTTGAAGATTTCTGTTCTGGTCCGTTATGCACAAACATGCTGGGGGCAATATGTTCCATCTTACCTTATCTCCCATGTAATTAATCTACCTTATCACCCATCCTCCCTATCCTCCCTATCCTCCCTATCCTCCCTATCCTATCCTCCCTATCCTCCCTATCCGCCCTATCCGCCCTATCTTCCCTATCCTCCCTATCCTAACCTCCCTATCCTAACCTCCCTATCCTCCCTATCCTCCCTATCGTCCCTATCCTCTCCTCCCTATCCTCCCTATCCGCCCTATCCTCTCCTCCCTATCCTCCCTATCCTCCCTATCCTCTCCTCCCTATCCTCCCTATCCTCCCTGTCTTCCCTGTCTTTCCTATCTACCCCGTATTCCCTAGATGTGATTGTTAAGTGGATCATACAATTGCAATTTGGCCACTTGGTAACTGATATTGATGTGGTTTCAGGTTGCGTTGGGGTCCATGCCGTGGGAGGTATTTGGAGCTTGATCTCTGTGGGTCTGTTTGCGAAGAATGATATTTTGGCCAGAGCCATCCTCAACAGCAGCTCCAGGAATTTTGGATTGATCAATGTAAGTCTCAAATCTTTACTCAGAACCTTGTTATTATCACAGGTGCAGACTGCAATGGCCTGTGAATTGCAAGTATGGGGATCAATGACTCCCCTTGGAGTACTCCGTAAGTATATCTACACAACAAATTTATCTCCCTATTGTAAGCCATAAGATTATAAGAATGGCTGAGATAAGCCTAATCTTCCATGCGTCCCCAATTTGTTCTGCATGGATATATCGAAGTATAGTGGAGATAAGGGAGGACAGTTTAGCATAAAGGTTGCCTTGATGAATAAGTTGGTGCAACAAGCAGCTACATATTCGTAATTTATGGTCAATGGGGAGCCCAGTCAGTAAACAGGATGATATGCAAAAGTCAATCAAGATGCTATACAATTTTTAATTCATCCTTATGCAAACAAGCAACACCTGATGTCTTGTAGGTAATTTCTAATTTTTTTTTTTTTTTTTTTTTTTTTTTTTTTTTTTTTTTTTTGGCACTTTATATATCCCCCTATCCAAGCATTCTGCAAAAATTAATGGTTATTTTCCGGTTAGCGCGCAGCCATGAAATAGCTGGGAGGAATTTTTGATTCTGTGACCATGTGAGTTTTCTCGTTAGATTGCCGCATCTCTAGGTAAACCTGTATTTAATGCCATGCTGCTAGTTTGAAAAAAATTCTTGAGAATTACAATATAAGTACATTAAAGAATTGTTTCACTATGAATGAGTCAGAATGACGCAGAAGCCTCCATGGGACAATGTCAACAAATATAATTTGTAAAATGAGCAATAAAAAGAAAAAAACTAGGTTTTTTGCTTTGCTTGCATGGGACATAAATCTTTTCTATTTAACAGCTTAAATTATATTGTCAATAAAAGGATCAGATTACCCGTTCTGTTTACGTAATCTTGATTGATTGCAGTGTGGAACAATCTACCTGGTGAGCGTTCAATTGTTGACGGCTGTCGTCATTATAGCCTGGACGTGTGTGACGTCATTTGCCATTCTGAAAATAATTGACCTGATTCTTGGACTGCGGGTCAGTCTAGAAGAAGAGATGCTGGGATCAGATTTAGTGGAGCACGGCATAACCACATTGAACTATCGCTACGACAAAAGGAAAAAGAAAGTGATAAGAATCGACTCAGATGGCAAAAGCCAATACAATTCACTTGTGCTGACACCTGGCGGAAAATTAAAACTCATCTCTGATGACAATTTATCGGCTGATGGCGCTACGGGTATTGTGGTGTCTAATGGTGATGTCAAGCGCGGGGAAGGTCAGCGTCGTCTGCTCATGTCGGGTTTCTTCAAAAAAGGGATTTTCAAATCAAAACATCAGACCACTTCAGACGCACGGGACCCTGAATTGGAACTGGATGGTTCCACTCAAAGGGGAAGTGCTCACGACTTAAGAGTTGAGCCGAGAAATGCCAGGAAATGTAATTTATCTAACGAACAACAAAGTCATTCTGAATCAGAAACGATATTTATTGAATGAACGACATTAATGGATAGTGACTCACCCTGCAAGCCTTCATTACTCTATTTTACCGTGGGCCAGAAGTACAAAGTAGTGGCCAAAACAGAAATTACTTCCTGCACCCTATTTCATTGTTATTGCACACCAATTACAATCTGTTTGCTGCGCACTAAAAAACGGTTGTTGCGCGCTTAAAAACGGTTGCTGCGCACTACAAAACGGTTGTTGCGCACTTAAAAACGGTTGCTGCTCACTACAAAACTGTTGTTGCGCGCTAAAAAACGGTTGCTGCGCACTACAAAACGGTTGTTGCGCACTACAAGCAGTGGCGTAGCCATGGGGGGGGGGGGAGGGG
This sequence comes from Alitta virens, assembly GCA_932294295.1. Lineage (NCBI taxonomy): Eukaryota > Metazoa > Annelida > Polychaeta > Phyllodocida > Nereididae > Alitta > Alitta virens. The sequence continues at coordinate 10,183,252 of OW028577.1, read as the reverse complement.
CTGGGGGGTTTACAAGGTTTATCAATAATATACACCTATTTACAAATGTTGCTGGTTTATCACAATACCAGCTTTTAAAAGTCAGTAAGAATGCATAACGACTAGATTATTTGATATGGACCCTTAAGGTCGTTTTGGCCATGACAAAATATACCTGCACAGAGTTTCAGAGGGCTGAAATACTAATTTTCTTTGGATATTCCAAGAAATATAATATATAGTTTAAATTACCTATACACTTTTTTGATCTGTACATTCTCTGCAAAATACTGGCATTTAAAGTTACTAGCATGTTTACAAACATGTTTCCCAGACTAAAATATGTTACCCTGGATAGTTGCAAAAATGGACTCAAATAACATTTTCACATTTATAAGTGCTGGAGAGCAATTTAATTTTAGCTCATTTTGGTATTTATCGGTAAAATTGGAATTAACCAACTACAAATGTTCTATCAATCATTATGTGGCCTAAAAAACTGAAACATTAGTGAAGTGATTTTACGCGCAACAACGATTTTTTTCCGTGCAACAACGATTATTTTCAGTGCAACAACGCGTTTTTCGTGCGCAGCAACGTTTTTCTACAGCACAACATTAATTTTCTACCGTGCAGCTTCACAACTACTTTGTACTTCTGGGCCACGGTACTATTTACTAAAAGTCTACTTCAAGCAATAAAATATGCAGACTTAAGCAGGGCACCACTGGACAGATCTGTACAGCAGTACAGTGTATCGTGGTTGGCCCACGTACATGGATAATATTGTTATTTCATATTCATATGTAGGTTACAGAATAAACTGAATATTTCATACTCCGTTTTATAAGATGTTAGGTTAAATAAGGTGTAGCTCAATACGTGAACCAATGCATGAACCCATTCCTTTCAGTTCAACTTTCTGGTCAGGTGACTATGCTAGGTGTCGCCTCCTGTACCATCCATTGGACCTGGAAGCCACCTGGTGGTTAACAGCTGTTTAGAACTGAGAAATTCTATCCAAGAAATTCTGTACTTCTCACGACTAGTTAAAATTGCAAGGGACTGGTTAGATGATTTTAAATCAAACTTCAAGGTTAAAAAAACACCCAGTCACCATTATAAAAGCAAGTGCTAGAAACAAGAATCGATCACAGCACTTAGTTAAAAGACCCCAATCCAGAAGATCCAGATCTTTCTACATAAACCTCCCCAAATTGACTTATATTGTTTCCTGACACAAACCCACCAAGTGGTCATATCTTAAGTACTTGTGCCAGTGCATTTGTCAGGTATTTAGGTTGGGAATAAATTCAGGATTAAAACCAATTTATTGGCATTAAAACCGTCAAATTTTCCCTACAAAAAATAGCTAAGCGCTTTGATGCTGGATATACTGAAATGTGTAATTTACCTTTGCCCAGGTAACCGTGTTACTCTTTTACTTGTTTAGGAATTATGAGATATCTTGAAGAAATTTATGAAATCTAGTCTACATGCTGTTGTGTTTTTGTTTTTCCTGTAAGTATAATCATTATTAATTTGATACCTTGATTTTCTGAGCATGGGGGTACCAAAATTTGGTCAATCAGTCCATGCTAGGACTTCAGGGATTCTAGTTTCCTTCTTGAAATCATTAATTTCCAAACTCTATGAAGGACCTAGAGAAATACTTTTTCACTGCTGCTGAGGCATTTACAAGCTCTTTGGCACTTCTTCTGAATAATCCATAGTTTACAAATCCAACATCATGCTGAGCTGCAAGTTTGTACAAGTATAAACTGGCTCGGCATTTTAATTCTTGGATTGTTGAGGTGAGAACTAAATATTCTATTCCATTCTATTTGATTCTATTCTGGACTTTTGCCTGCTACAGCTATTTGCTTTTTGGAAAACTTCAGCATGCTGAGGTATAACCATCTTCAGCAGATTTGTCACTTCATACTGGAATATGCCAGCAATCATGCATATCACCTCACAGATATATATAACATTTGGTAGAACATTTCTTCAGAATAACGGCTTGCTACTTGACATGTTTGCCTGAGCTGGAGGCAAAGGTGTTGAAAGGCTGGGATAGTTTCACGGAGAGTGGTTCAATGAGGTTCAATCCAATCAGGGCACAACCATAACGTATGATCTAGAAAACATCTAAGGATACAGGCGACAGCGGATTTGCAATATATCCATATTTAGCCATGCATGAGGCAACATCTTCTAGATAATAGCGATCCTAGCTCTTTAAAAGTGATAGATTGGTTATGCCTTGGTTTATTGTGGAGGTTAAACTCATTTGACTTATTCATGATTAATTTATTAAATCCAGAATTTGCTCCGCTACACTAGAAGCTACTATTATCTCAAAGACTAGCAAATTCAAATTTTGCCCTTTCCCAATTTATTTTTTATGTCAGCCATTAGTTATTTAAATTCAAAATTAAGCCTGTTGAATAGTATTATGCATGCAGGTTGAGATTAATGATGTGTGAATATTAGTGTTAGATGGACATTGCAGAGGAGATGGTCAAGGACATGCATCCAAGACACTCAGCTACTATTCAATTCATCCACATCAAAGTTGAGAAAAGTCAATTTTGATAAGTGATTATTAATTCGATTTTCTCAACAAGGTTCCAGAAGGAACATTAAGCATACTAAGGATATTTAAGAGCTGCTATGTTTATCCTGAGTTCACATTTCATAAGCATTAGGCAGCCATTAACACTTATTGTAAACACAGCTTATGGAAGTACACATGAACTTCTGCCAATATCTTAATTTGACACAGGCTAAAAAAAGTGAAAAAAATGAGCTTTGAGCATTGTGAGCGCATCCCAATTTGTATTAACCACAAAGAAAGCTCTTCATTACTTCCTGACACAAAGAACAAAAGTTTTACTGCATTAGCAGCTGAAAAGGAAGAAATATGTCGATAGATGTCAATTTCGAAAGATTTTGAAAGTGTTAGCAATTGCGTAAACTTCAGAGGGTACATATTTTGGGTTTTCAATTAAAAAGTCAACATTCTTGAAATCACACCAGCCCCTAACTTAAGCAGTGTCTTTCAATGCATTGTTTATTACACAGTCCGTATCATGCACAATGCGTATCTAAACAAAAGCCTTCTAAAATGCCAACACATCCATTATTATCGTTTAGGAATAGAACTTTCATCTTTTTATTGTTTGACATCCAGCCATACCACAGATTCATCACACAAGCACAACTTCTACCAAAATCCTTTATATGGTTTTGTCAATTTTGACATTTTATTTGAATGCTTCAGTTAGCTTTGCAAATTCGAGCCCAATTGATAACTAATGCATGATAGGCCTATCAGAGTTGTTGCATGAAAGTTAACAGCTATGCTAAGCAGTTTTAAGAAAAAAGTGCGCTGATAATCTGCCATGAGTAACAGGACTCATACAGTGTATGTGATGATCAGAAAATTACATTATGATCACATTTCAAATGCCCAATTAAAAGTACACGTAAGCTAAAGTAAGCATCCACAGTTATACGACGGAATTTACAAGAAGGTACAACAAAAAAGTGGATTTCTGGCATTTATGACACGTTTTGTGACAATTTCAGGTAAATATCAAATCACCTGCACCCGACTCTCCTCAGTTACGATAGGTGTCGCCCAAGGCTCAGAGAGTCTACCAAACTGCTAGCGACCTCTGGTGTGCGAAGTGACTGACCCATCTGAAGTGGGGCCCCCTCTGTGACTCAGATAGTTACACGATGTGATAAACGAGGTGAATGTGATAAATGTATATTAATTCGTTTTTAGAAAGAAAAAATGCTGCTTGATCGCCTTTTACCTCCAAGCCACACTCACAAACAATATATGTCTCAACACATGTATGGTTAATTTCACATTTGTTTTCCCCCTTAAAATCCACACATTTTTTCAATATTATGTGCTTAAATACCAGTTCACGTGACTGCACCACATCTTGTTGTTTTAGATATTTCCATTTATTCACTGTTCTCAGAAACCATATCTTACAAAAACCACCAATTTCACCCATTTCAACTCTTACACAAAATGTCATTACAAACATCACAAGTTTTGCTCTATAACTGAAGAAAGTTCTCTCACAAATGATTCAAGTTGACATTGGACACTAAATCGTAAATGTAACTTTGCAACATGGTTCACATGGCCAGAAAATGAGAAAAATAAGTTGGGTCACGTTGTCAGCTCTGTAAAATAGATCTAACTGTTCAATTCCTGCTGTATTTCGAGCTACTGTTTATTGGTAACTCGAACGTATAGGGACAAGGCGGATAAATGATTGTGCTTATTGCCTGCTTTTGAAATAACAAATAAAGTGTATATATATATTATTTATCTTAATATAAGTTCAGTTTATTGGTATTCCTCGTGCAGTGAACTGAAACAGTTCAGCCAGGTGACTGATGTTGTTGATATTATTTTACATTGGTTCTTGATATATCTTGCTTTATTTTACGTCATTTTCTGATGAACTAAGGATTAAGGTAGTTCTTTCCATTTCATTCGCTTCCAGAGGCACACAGAATGATGACATGATAGGCTATGTCTTAATGCAAGGCAGTAAAAGCAATCCTGTCTTCCTTCAGACTAATCAAGACCTTCTTTTTATCTTTTTGTTCTTTTGTATTTATTTATTTACAGTGTGCACCGAGTGCTGGGAATTAAATCAGCCAAGAGATGCTATAAAATGGAGGCCTTTGAGGGGACTGGCTGACTTAGCAGATCGACCTGCAATAAAAAATGCTTTTGATGTTGACTGGAGCAATTGAGATTGAAGCAGAACAAACCATGAATATAAAGAAAAAAGCATTAATCGATAGGATCAAAGCTACTTAAGATCTGATGTTACAAAATATGTATTAATCGGTGCAATGGTATAGGTATAAACAGGGGGAGACAAAGGGGGAGGAGATGGGGAGGGGATGGGGAGCCAGCGAAGCCTCGTCACACCTGTGGCCAATTAAGCAATAATGAGTCGGATAATCATCGCTACTTCCGCCGTCCTCCTTTGTGGCCACCGAGAATGCGGCCAAGACGACGCGGCGCTGGCACCCTGCCCGATGACGTATCCATCGACTTCTCCTGACCACGTGACCTCTCCCGAGACGCCGACGTCAGACCGGAAGCTGGCACAACGTCATGACGCAGATGAAACGGCGCTTCGGCAGCCAGATCGTGGAGTTACCAGGAGCCCGTGCCAAGTAGGGCGCTCCTGGCGGCTTGGCCCTTTCTCCCGCTTGGTTTGTTTGAACACAACCTTCCCCCGATCAACCGACTCACCGCCGCAGATTCGCGAAATTCGAGACGCCCAATTATACGGAGGGGGAGGGCGTCTACGCGCCAACGACGATTTTATTGCCATTGACACGGGCTGATCGATGGGCTGAGCAAGTGGCCCCAACACCCTCCCCTCTCTCCTCGCCTTTGTTGGCATCTCATAAACACAATGTCGGACAGTGAGTGCATAATCCAGCCATTGTGGTTTCCATGGTTTTCTGATGCTTCACTCAAGTACACCGCTAATCTCGAACTATCATGACGGTAATTCATCAGCACCCCCTTAATTGGTACGGGGCGAAGTGTGCAAAAAATCACAGCCAGCTTTTCTTGGCACGTAGACACGCGAGGCTTGGTTGTGAAAGAAAGATCTGGAACTGTAGAGGTCATTTTGGTTATTGTTTGCTAACTTTATTCAGTCAGGGGGAAAATTTGGCTCTCGAATTATATGACCCATCATTTAAACTCCTGACCACAACCACGCATGGATGGTCACTTGAACTGGACCTCGAATTTATGACCCCAATTACATGTGCACTGCGTGTCATAGAATAGTAATTCCAAAACACGTGAATTCATGGATCAGAATTTTGACATGCTTTAGTAAAAGAGACAGCAGGCCTGATCTAACTTCAGCTAATGATCACAAAGACATGACTCTGTGCATATGTGGGACAGGTTACTTTTATAATTTTAACATTACTCATTTTTGACAACCAAAAAATGTTAGTTGTAATAAAGGATAATTCCGTTAGCAAATTGAAAGTTTGTCTAAAACAGAGTAATTGCAAATAATAAACAGTAATTTATTGTCATAAATCAGTATTATATATATTTAACAAACCTTTCATCTTACCCCAATGAGTTCACCAGATAACTTTACCCCCTACACCCTGCCAAAAACTTACACAAAGCGAGCTTTGTAAACTGGGCTATCAAGAACTCCTAAGGACTTGTCGATTTTCACTTAAATTTACATCATTTTTACCTTCTTTATTTGTAATCCAGCTGTATAGTTACAACGAGTAATAAATAAGTTTATTATCATTATTATAACACAATGTAATTCATTCAGATACATGAACTGCTTACGGTAATTAGTAATGGCGGGGTATAGAGTTTATGTCTTCATGTGATGGATAATATAGGCCCCTAAAAAAAGAAGAAAAAAATAACATAATTATCTTAATTGACTATCATTAAACAATCGTATTATTTGCTCCCAAAACATGTTGTTCCTGTTGTCTTTCTATTGTCTTATTTCCATCAATATAGCTATCTATTCCAGATCTAGGCCTTTGATATATTGTTGGCTGCATGCATTGAGAATGTCAGCAGATGTTTGAAATACCAAAAATACACTAGGAATTAACTTTAAAAAGCATGTATGTGTTTGTATATCTAATGTTACAAACTGTTAATAACTGTAATAGACTATAACGCTATTTGTTAATTCAATCATCTCTTATATATGCAGTGATTACAGGAAGAATAGTGATCAAAGAATGAAATCATTTCACAGGCTTATGACGCATTTGCAAGCCGAATGACTCTTGCCTTGCAAATCTGACAGCATCAGACGCGCCTCTCAAATGCCTTGGCGAATCTGCCGCAACTCAAGGCAAATTGCTTCTTCTTGTGCGAGAACTGCATGAAAGTAATTATCCTCTTATACATATAATCTGTGACATTGCATAGCATCATGGCGAGAGATGATTCCTTCAAAAGTTTCTGATCTGGAATCAGTCGCAAACTGCGTGCGGCTTAGTCCTTAAACTAATTTAAAATCTGCTCCAAGGCAGAAAGCTGAGCCCTGCCCAGGCGAGGAGTGGCCTGCTGCATTTATATGAGAGATAATGACAACACGGCCCGCCTGTATGATGGGAAACTTTTGCAGGTTTTGTGGTGTTTAGATGGGAGTACAGCGCTCCCTAGCGAGGAAACTCATTGAAAATCTGCAGAATCGGGCGAGAATTGATGCCGCTCTGTTTGTGCTCGGAAATTGTTCTAGACTCTTAATCTCTGTAGACAAATTGAATGCAGTGTCTACGTTAAATTGTGATGAATGTGGTCGGCTAAACTGTCAAAACATCAACAGAGAGCCTATTAGCAGTGTATCCGAGACAAATAGAAGGTCCGCCCGAGCAGAGAGGAGCGGTGGGGAGACGAGGCAATGCCCAGGCAGGATCAGTGGCGCCACGCGGCGGACACCGTGTGGACACAACATGACGAACACGTTGTATCTTGCGGTTGTTCATTTCTCCTGGACGTTTCGCTTTACGTCAAGCATGGGCGATTTGTGCCGATTATGCATACGGCCAGTGATGGCACAGGAAGCGGCTGTTGGTTCTGACTCCGTGCCGGCTTGTCAGCTTGCACGCCACCCTCCCGCCGGCCCGCCCGCTATTTCCTTGAGGAAACAAACTGCCCTGACTAACTTATCATATTAATTGGATTGTGAGTATCCAAAACGCCCGTTCCTTAGACATGCGACTCCCTTTTTGGGTATTGTGCTGTTTGGAATAAAGTTTGTGCATGCCTTGTCTATTTCCTGGCGCACTGCATTCTGGGATACGTCGTTGGGGCAAAGATGGCTATTGGGGGGTTTTGGGCATGACTCCGTTCTCCATTTCCGCTGGGGATGGCGTCCAGTGTGGCTTTCCTCGACCCAGATGACGACCCGGCCATTGCTGAGACATGATGCTTAACAAGCGCAAGTAATGAGGGGGCCACACACGGCCACTGTGCTGTAAATACCAGAAAACGAGGCTGGGCTGACAAGCATTGATGGAAATGTCATAAAAATGGTCTCCCTTGTTGGGGGCCACGTGCAACTGTGTAATGATAGCTTGTCGACATTGCGCACTCAACAAGCGGCTAATTCGCATGATAAGAGACAATGACCCCTTCCAATTGTTCTATTGTTGTCTCATTGTCCACGTGCATAGCCAGCCAGCCAGTTATAGACCTTGTGATTGGTTTGATATGAGGATGGCGTGATCAACATCTACAACGCTAAGCTAAATATTGAACGATAATCATATCATATCAAGAGCAAAAAAATTACTGCCTCTATCTGCTTCAGTTGCAATTGGTGCAATTTATGACCTCCGTGCTGTTCTTTAACTTTTCATTGACACTGGTTCAGACTTCGAAGGGCCTTTCATTCATGGTGACGCATTGGTCACTACGTGGTACATACCATACAGCCAGATGCAAAATAAATGTCCTCATTTTTTTCTGATATCTTTGGGTTTAAAAAGTATGGAGGAGCAGAAGATGAACAGAAATGTTACCAACCTGTCGGACCCCAGTAATCTAACTAACAAAATATTTCTCTTGATCAAATAGTTTAAAGTGTTCTGATCTTATTGTCATCAATTGGCCATTGGTGATGCATGGCCACAAAGAAACACAAGAAATGGCGTAGGAAGGTACAACCAAGGGTTTAAACAGTGAATATAACTCTCAATTTCCAAACATATTATATATAATTTTGAATTTACCCTACAATGAGCATTGTGGAGCAGTTTGCATAATGTGTTATGAAATGATTACATAGAGCAAGGACCCTAAATCCCAAGGACCTTAAATCCCAAGGACCTTAAATCCCAAGGACCTTAAATCCCAAGGACCTTAAATCCCAAGGACCTTTGTACAACAAACAGTAAATTATCTATTACCCCAGGGAGGTTTCAATACCAGTTAGAAAATTAGGCTGAGATTTTTTGGCTGTCAAAATCCTACCTTGTATTTCATGAGGTGTAGGTCCCAATTTAGTTTAGTTTTGTTCTTCTCTAGTTTCTCTCTTATTGTGCATTTGATTTTATACTATTCATTTTCAGTATGTCAGTAATCACCACTGTCATAGATTTACTTTTGTTTTCCACACCCATGCTGTTTGCAACACCCCTGGCGTCCTGCATGCAACACTATCATCTGCAGGACAGTGTTTAAACAGTGAATATCACTCTCAATTTCCAAACTTATAATTTTGAATTTACCCTACAATGAGCATTGTGGAGCAGTTTGCATAATGTGTTATGAAATGATTACATAGTGTGAACAAGACATGCTCATAACAGGGACAATCAAGCATAAAATCATGCATGAAATGACGGTCATTGCGAGTCTTGTAATTAAAGGCATTGTTTGTGAACAAGAATACCTTCCTCCTACGCAAAAGTGCAATTGCTGGATGTTCATATGATGGGGGTGTTAAGCACACTTCATTTTCACACACATTGTAGCGGATTTATTGTCACTTGATTAATGGCTGTGAGGCCAATATTCACATGATAACATCTTTTGAAAATATTGTGAGACTTGCCCTGAGGCGATCGGGGCTCGCCTCGGAATCGCCACTTCAATCATGACCGCCTAACACCACAACCCAAACCTTTTACGGGCTAAAATCACGATGGGTCTTTTCAAGAAAGAACAATTTGTTAATGGTGCCATCAATTCTCATTTTTATAATTGCGCTCGACACCCGGTAATCAGGCGATTGCGTCGCTGCTAATGAGAGCTTTGCACGAGGGGGCGCTGCGGTAGCCTGGGGCTGGGTGGAGGCCATGCGATCCCCTGCAGCCCCGCAGCACCTCCACGGCACTTGGGCAGGACCTCTGCAGGACCCTTTTGGGAGAAGGAGGGGGCGGTGGGCGGTGGGAGGACCTCTACACCTCCTTGCAGTGTCCCACAGAGAGCCCTTGGGGCACTTGACGCCCCTCCATGACAGGACATGGCGCCCTTCTCACAACTTGGCATGGCATGCTTTCAAGGAGTCATGATCACAGATGCTCAAGACGGTCATCTCTTTAGCTACTCCTGCTTCAGTTTCTGATTCTATTTCTACTGCTGCTGCTGCAGGGCCTTCATGATGCGTGGGACTGCTCCATATGCCACCCACAAGGCCCTTATGTCATTTAAATGTCAAGGGGCATCCATAGCACGCTCCAACATGTGTCATGTTATAATAAACAAAGTCCTGGAAACACATTTTGACTTACACGTAATTCTGCAGTTCGTTCTGCTTTTCTGCCGCCCACTTCTCGATTGACAGTTCTGCATTGCACCCATCACAGGGGTCATCTTGATAAGCTTCTCATAATTGGTGCGAAATGGCGAGGTCAACACCTGAATTAATTGTTGGCCCATTGATGAAGGTGTTGGCAATGGGTTGCTCCATGATCCCAGTTTTGGCACAAAGTCCTCCAATTCCGCACAACAAATGCTTCATGCTCTGCACAGACTTTTGACCGAAGACAATGGAGTAGCACTCGACTCATCTTTCAGCCAAATATAGTCAAGCAGTTGCAGAGAAGGGTGAAAGAGAGGGTGGCTTGTGTATGCGTGACAAGTAGGGGGTGGCACCCTCACCCTCCTGACTCATTATGTTGTTAGAAGCAGACTGAACAGTGTTGCGGGATGAAATATGATGAAGATGATTTGATCAAATTGGAATCAAGACTCGTGATGGAGGCCATCCCAGTTGTAAACAGTGGCCAGAATCACTCATGCCTAGCCACCCGAGACCGTCACACCTTTCCAATCACCTTCCATTTTACTCAATTTTTACTCACTCGTCATGTAAATATTTGAGAAATTACCGCTTATTTATCAAAACATTGTTAGTTTTTTCGAGACACGACACCCGCATGGTAATTAAAAAAACTAACAAACTTTCAATTTCAATTAAGCATGCGTCACATTATGCGTTTCCAACCACCTGAAGAATATTTTAGCACGTGCTTAGTTCTTATTAATACAGATTGTCTTTGTGGGACTAGGCTCAGAAGCAGTTGAAGTAAATTGGTATGATTCAGTTTCATGCCATGCTTTACCGCAATGTCACAGTGACCCGTTTATTTCACTTGGGATGATTACCATTAGCTGTCATCCGCAGTGAAATAAAAAGCATTCAATTTTACTTTATAAGTTCATGACCTTGTTTATTTCAACGCTTAGAATAATGCGCCCTCAGTTGTAATCAGAAACATCTTGAGGAGCATCAATATTTCATCTTTAGTCCATCGAGGTCAAATTGTTTGGTCCCGAGCGACGGAAACGCATGGGCAAATATGGCCGACCAGCTAGAGTCACGAATCTCGCGTTCTCTCGAGACCCCCGGGAGTGAATTGTGAGTGGAACGAGAGGCCAAGACAATGGCCACGTATTAATGAGGTCAGCAACTCGAGATGCGGGTCAAACGTTCAAGATTTGTTTTTCACAACATCTCACACCTCAATGGAGCAGAGAAGATGCGAGGGTCATGCAAGTCACGGCTCAAAGCAGAAATGGGAGATCAACATTCAAAAATTGTGTTGATCAGTTAATTCTTTCTGTTGTATTTTCTCCAGATCTGAATAATAAAGGTCGCTAGATTTCCTTTCACTCCTAAACCAACCAAAAGATTTACCATCTTTCTCGCAGAATCTGGTGAATCGACGATATATCCTGCCGCACTGGTTACATTCAAGAAAGATAAAAAAGCCACATAAGATTACTAATTTAGACTCATATTCTTGCTATTTTCTGGTTTAATGGCTTAATTACAGAATTATGGAGTAACTGTAGTAGCAAAATGATAAGGAAGAGACAAAAGGAGAAACATGTATATGAGGCTGTCAGTGACATATCAACAAATAAACTACTGTGCCTTCCAAAAGTATGGAAACGGCCATCGATTTTTAATTACTAAATAAAGGTGGACTATTTTCGCCTGTACCTGATCGAAGTATTAATGATCTTGGAAAAGAATCAATGATCTGGGAAAAACTTATATTTATTTTTTTAATAATTACAAGATGATTAGTAGTTACAAAGTAAACTTGATGCACCCAAGAAACCATTTATGGCAGCTAAATTAGCATATAGTAAGTAAGGATACAAATGATCCAAATTATAAATGATTGTCACATTAGAATTTTTCTTTTATTGGTCTTGCCAAACTTGGCTTCTAGCTTACAGTTAGTTTCATAACACATGGTAGACTCTAGACAGCTGTAGCAACCTCTTCCTGGCTGTAGCTGTAACTGGCTAAAGCCAGCTGCTTCTGTCTACTCCGAGCTTATATTCAGCTTACCACCACTGAAAAAAATATGAACTGGTAAAATAAATTTGTCTAATATATCATAAATATATATGTACAATAGACATGCATTTTTTCAACAATAAAAAAAATGACAGTTCCCTTTTAGTGGCAGGTAGCATCATACAGCAGCCTGGCAGAAGTTGTCCAGCTTTGACCAGGATCAATTTGACAGGTCGTTGTTAATGAAACTAACTGTATGAAGTCGGCTTGACCCTATCAAACAGGAAACAAATAGGCATACAATCTACAATGGAAATAATAAGAAAACAGAAAAGTAGAAATTAAACCATCAGGGGATACAAACAATGTGTATGTTCAATATCAAGAAGGACCTGCCAAAGTTAATTGAGAATTGCATCATCATTCATGATATCAAAGTTGGAGTTCACTTTGAGAATCAAAATACGTCACAAACCGACAAGAACATTCGATGCCCATTTTCAACAACATAATATATTAATGTGTTATTCACTCTATGTGCTAGTAAATCATGAGCATTAATAATTAACCTGACAGAAGTGAGTGATTATACCGTCACAAGAAAGTCTAAGGTAGCGCTTCCAAACGTTTGGAAGGTACAGTTAGTTTCATTAAAAATGGCTGTCAAATTGAACCTAGACAAAGCTAGACAACAAATGGAACTGTCTGGCTATTGCTGGCTACTCATATCCAGATCTAAAAATTAGTTTAAAAAAAAAACAGTTGACTCTAGACGGCTGTAGCAACCTATACCTGACTGATCTATACAGACTCAAGAAGACTCAAGAAATTTTATTCACTTATCATAACAAAATAGTTACAATAAGTGGGGTGGCAGCATAAAGACACATTTTGTCGCTGGCATGATGCCACCCCAGGATTAATAGAGAGACCCATGCAAGCTCCATATACAAGATACACTGATGATGATACATGATATGCACATGATTTCTTGATGATGATGCATGATATGTATACATATATTTTGATGAGTGCGACCTTGATTTAGTAGGATGATGATGAAGAAGGAACTGTATAACAAAAAAAGCAACACATTTTATAAGGGATTTATGCCCCCCAACTTAGCTGCAGGGGCAAAGTACTATGGTATACTATTTATTTAGATTATTTTGGCAGATGTAGCAATTTTGTGTCTCGCAATTAGACTTATATGTATCTAATAGAAAGTGTTTGATACATTTAGTGAAGCCAGGAAGACTGTGTATATCTATTTTTTTCTTTTATGCAAAGTGGGATATTATTATAAATATATGGAATGCAGAACCTAATACTATTTTTTACGAAGGCATGTCTACTTACAGGTAACCTAAAGTCTCTCGCATGTCTTGTATCATAATAATGTACTTCACTATTTCTGACAAACAATGAGGACATGAAATACATCGGTAACATTTGATTTTCTACCTTGTATATAAATTTGTAATGCTGTACTAGATATATGTCACTTAACTTGAGGAGGGAGAGATACTTAAAAAGAGGGTCAGTGTATGCATTGTATTTAGCATTTGAGATGAGTCTAACAGAACGCTTTTGTAGTTTGAACAGTCGCTCGGACACAGAACCCCAGACTGTTATCGCATAAGTAAGGTTGGGCAAAATCAGTGAACTGTATGTTGTCTTAAGTACATCATAAGGTAGGAAGTTTTTTAATCTAGATATTATTCCATTTGCCTTGGCTACTTTTTTGGATATTTGATTTAGATGAGGCTTCCACGTTAAGTGTTTATCTAATATTATTCCAAGATACTTAAATTCATCAACAAATTCTATTTGTGTCCCCCCAATATTAAGATCAATTTCATTAACTCTTTTTTGTACTGGATGGAACAACATGGCTTTAGTTTTAGTTTCATTTAATGATAATTTGTTTGATTTAAACCATTTACATATATTTTCCAGTTCATAGTTTAAAGTAATATTAGGATTTTGGTCTGAGATAGTAGAGGTTTCTAGAGCAGTAAATAGTGCCGTATCATCTGCATATATAACTGGCTTAAAAAGAGTACATGCTTGAATTAGATCATTTAGATAAATAATAAAAAGTAGTGGACCTAACATGGAACCTTGGGGAACCCCTGTTTTAATAATTAATTTATGTGAGACGAAATCATTGTATTGGACAAGTTGACTTCGCTAGAGCTAGCTGCTTCTGTCCACTTCGGCTTACATTTATCACCAGGAAAGTGTAAACATTGGCAAATGTAAGAAATTAATGTAATATATCATAAATATTTACCTTTAGATCCGGTTTTGAGTAGCCAGCAATGACAGCTTTGGCTAGGCTCAATTTGACTGGCCGTTTTTAATGAAACTAACTGTACGTTAAGAGTTTAACATACTTGCCATTTTTTGTTTGAAAAGGTGCATGCCTGTTGCACATACATATTTATGATATATTAGATAAATTTCTTACATTTACAAAGGTTTATATTTTTTCAGTGGTGGTCGTTTAAGCCGACTATAAGGTAGAAGTAGACAGAAGCAGCTGGCTTAAGCCAGTTACAGTTACAGCCAGGAATAGGTTGCTACAGCTGACTAGAGGGACTATATTTTATGAAACTAACTGTATACCTACAAAGTTCCAACTTGGATTAACTAGGTTGCTAGTTCATCCAAGGTTAATTAAAGTACAGGGTGACAATCTTAGATTATTCTGCAGTTAGACACTTAAAACTTGTTAATAAGAGGTTGTATGGTATAACAAAGGTCACATTATACAAATACACTGTAGTAGATATAATGTTAATTTTCATGACCAGGATATGTGCATTTGCCATCCATTTATGCTTGGAAACTGCATGGAAACTAACAATCTCATACCACACAGAGACATACTTTGAGAGTAAGAAAAATATTCTACGTTACCGCTATGCCCCAAGTTGAATTATGACTAAATGATTGAGTGATGAATGATATAATATATATATGCATAATTGATACATTTGTCAAACATACAAATGACATACAATAATACAGTACTTTTACAGTAATAAGATAATAATACTAAAAGTGTTAAGCTAACTGTCTATATTAAATGTTGTAACCACTATGTATTTTACAGCAAGTTGGTCCCGGTTGTGACTAGTAAAAATACTAATAATAAAATACAATTTTACAATACAGACCAATAATAAAAAATAAAATAAAAAAAAACAGACAAATATATACTGCTTGTCCCAGTGGTTTTAACCAATCTGGCTAGAAAGAGTGGGAAGTTTTGAATTCTTGGGTATTACAATAGATGAAAGTCTAACATGGAATGATCATATATGTAAGATCCAAAAGAAAATATCAAAAATTCTTTGGGTTATGAATCGTGTTAAAACGGTGTCTTCCAACTGAAACATTACTTGTAATATATAATTCTCTTGTCTTATCACATTTACTTTATGGTGTTTTACTTTGGGGATTAAAATCAAATAGGTTAATGAAACTGCAAAAAAGAGCGATAAGAATAATCACAAAAAGCAAGTATAATTCCCATACAAATCCGCTCTTCAAACAACTTAATTTATTTAAAATTAGATGATATCTTGCATTTACAGGAGTACAAATTTTACCACAGATTAAGTAACAAAAATCTACCACATTACTTTCAGCAGTTAAATTTTCCCCGGCAGTTAGATATTCACCCCTATCCAACAAGAGACAGACATCTATTAGTAATCCCCTGGCTCAGGTATCAACTGTCAAAAAGCTCAATCAAAAATAGATTATCGCAACTAATTAATCAAGCACCAAAAATTATCATAGATAAAATGAGCACACATAGTTTTCATGGTTTATCATTCTATCTAAAAAAGGGTATATATCAATGCCTATCAAACAGACTGCACTAATCCAAACTGTTATGTATGCAGTACAAGGTAGCCCATCAGCGAACATGCGATTAATCAATTAATGTAAATATAAGTAATAATTTGGTACTGTCCTGCTTGTAGCACTTGCAATCCTTACCATGATTTTCCTTTCATTCGTAGCCAATACTCATATATTATAACACCAAATGGCTCATAGGTGGCATGCACATCAGCGGCTTTTGGCCTTAGTGAATGTCTCCTATGACCATAATAAAACCAGTTTTCCTTGATTATTTTTGTTTATGTAAATTGTAAGTTTATGGTCAAAATAAATACTTTCTGTCTGTCTGTCTGGCTATCCATGTATGGACTTAAAATAATAGTATGCGGAGCCCAGGGGAAGAAAAAACAAAAATAAATAAATTTAGAGGACATGGTTTAGAAATATATAAAACATGTTCCCACAGAAATAGCCATGAATTAGTATACCTTAAACGCCCAAATTTCGCTAAATTTTGTCAAGATTTCCTGTTGACATAATTTTCACAAACTGTTTTTTGAAGACTTCAACCCAAATATTTAAGTAACATGCCAATAAAAGGTACTGACACATAGGCCTATGGTATATAATGGCAACCACCATTAGTGTAACCTGCTTGATTAAGACCAAAGGTATTATATCAGTTTCACAGAGTACTCAAGTCTGTGAGTTGGTGTCAAGTGCTGTTCTGAGCACAATGTGTTTAAATGTTCGCAAAAAGTTCTTCATTGTGTTGGGATTGGATGGTTCCGCGAAGCAGGCTGCAGTACAGAAGAGATACATCTAAGAGGATAAAGAGTATGAGAGGATGAGGGATGGCAGGTAAAGCCCTGCTAAGCCCCACTTCAAAGCCCGGGAGCAAAGGAGACGAGCACTGGTGTCAGCCTCTGTGCAGGTATTTACAAAGCGTTGTCATCCAAGCCAACCAGCTAAGCCGGCCCCATCCCACGGACCATCAAGCATTTGACACTTTGGACCCGACTGACCCCGTCTTAACGGCGCTTAGCATAAAACGCACCGTTCAAGGGCTGTCAACTGGCAGTCCACAGCTGCCCGAGTTGCGTCAGAAGGCGATGACGTTGCGACACAGCGCTGCATTTAATCAGGCGGATTGGCGTTTCATCTCGGAGGCATTCGCTTGGTTTATCCACATTACAAAGCGCTGGTGATTGGCAGAGCAGGGGGGCTGGTTGCTGCTCCCTGCATCTTGCGTTTTATCATCCTCTGCTTTTAATGGTGATAAGTAGGGATGAGGCGAATGGTCCTGCCACAGATTGTCTCTGCATTCACGGCTTGCCATGCAGCCGCCTCCTCTGTGCCTTCCTAATCCACTCAAAGCAAGTCATTATGGAAGGCGAGTGATTAGGACCCCTCGATTGTACGTCATTGTCGAGCCGAGATTAGCGTCCAGGGACTTACAACCAGCCTCGCAGCCATTGCTTCTTTATGTTTCTCTGCCTTTCTTTGCCTAGGGAGGATTTCCAAACGCCCCTCAAATATTGTGTTCTTCTTTACCCACACACTAATTAGGACACGAGGCGCCCTTGGCAAGCTCTTCATATACTGTTTAATCAAGTCAGCTCACCTGGGCAGTGCTGGACACATGGGGGCGCCCTGCATCAGCCCTCCCCACCCCTGCCTGGCTTTCTTCTTTACTCCCATCTGACACAACACAGACCGGTGCCTAATTAGCAAATAATTAACTTTACAGAAGACCAGGTAGACCTTGGTGTGTTTGAAAAATTGCATTAGGGCAGGCCGTGGCCAGATGAAAGGGAAGTGGACAGAGCAGGCCACCTTTTCATCAGTATGAGGAAGGAACTTGGAGGCAGACCATGTTATGATGTTGGTCATGTCAACAGATGCCGGCTGCCACTGATCAATGCAATTGCGGCCTCCTGGCACAGGATCTCCACCAGATTAAAGAAGCACCTTGCTCGGCGGGGTCACCTTTTTCGCGCCTCGGGGATCATGCTGATTAAGTGGTTTCGCGCCTGCGCCATGCAGCCGCCATGTTGGGCTTTGTCAGTTTCTCGCAGTCTCCCAGATCTCAGCAAGAATTACCACCGAGCCGCGTGAAGTTCCTATTAGATCCTCTCCGCGCTGTCTTTGAAATAACTTTGCCAATAATTAGGTCCTTGTGAGCGGAAAGGGACCTGAAGAATCTACCATGTTGCATTACTTCCAAAGAAAGCCAGAGATGAAACGAGATTTTCCATCCTCAGTCTTTGCCAAATGTTTAGCCGCCAGTGAATCCTTTGAAAGGATTTTAAGCCATATCAAATATTGCTAATGACTTTGTCACGGACCATACGCCATCAATGAACGCAATCCTCTCGCTCTTTGATTTTAAGCCATGGGTGGCCCAACATTCGCGCATTGTTTTTGCGTGGGATTCGTATAGAATTTTTTTTCTTCCTATTTTGTTTGGTCGGGTGACTCTCGATTGATACAGTAAAGCGTTGTTGGCATGAGTGATTTATGTGTGATTGTGAAGCTGTCAAGCAGGCTTTTGTTCGATTTTTAACAGTGACATATGGAGCAGGCTGAAAGTGTAGCTCACATAGCCATTTATGAAATTAAATATGGTTACACTGAAATAATTTTTTCTAACCTCAAATCGAAGTTAAAGACATTTATTTTTAAAATTTTCGGACTTTTGACATTTTTAACATTTTCCTCTTTAGCTGTATTTTACATTACAATCATCGATTTTATCTGTATTTTATCTTGCCATCTATTTATTTTTAGTTAATTTATATAATTTAAATCATTTTCAATTTAAATAATTGTACAGCACATCTGAAACTTCACTGTGATATTTGCGCTTTATAAATAAATAAATATATATTATTACTATTATTATTAGCTTTTTGCCAGTGTCCAGAATGGCGCTCTTGACCATCTTGACCAATACATGAGTCAGGCATGTATAGCGGCATGTTTTGACTACGAAGATGGTGAGTATGATTAATCACATTGAGAACATTGAGCAAGCCTGACTTACTATTACAAAGCTGTCTTACATATTAGGTAACATAATCAAAATGTCTGCTGTCAAAAAGTCTGAAAGATAGTCCAAACTGTCAAAAAATCTCGCTGCTTTGACTAACAGACAAGTGTGCAATGGTGTTCATGTATAATGAAAGTGTGAGAAACCTAATGTCCCTATCCATGTCTTTCTGACTAAATAAGAATTTCCATAGAAACGTAATGTCCACTCCCACCACTATATATGAACACTTGTACTGAGAGACTTTGATTGCACTGAAGTTATGCAACTCTCTTCCAGGAGACACGCCCATTTGTTGATTAATGCATCCGGAGTCAATATTAGTCAGTTGGCCCTATCTAAAACAGTTATCCCTTTAATTAGAAGCCAGAGAGGAGGATCAGACTGTTCAGATTCGAGCAAATCATCGCTGGCAGCATCAATTTAAGCGCCCATGAGTGCATTACTTCTGCCTGGGTGCCCCCAGTGTGTCAGTGTGCCGCACTGTTTGTTGTAGCAGAATTCATCCTCAGCATGGAAGGAGAGAGGCTCGTGGCGGAGCGAGTCAAGTGTGGCCTATTACTCACAGTCCGTTAACCCCCAAAGCCCCTTTTAGCCCCCGGCTTCACTAATGTGGTCAAATCCCATTGAGCTGAGTAAATATTTTAATAAGCCTGGAGGGTTGTCCTCTCCTTTCGTCACACCCCATTCAAAGAGCTCTGTAAACACTGTAATACAGACGCAATGCTCCACTACGGTTTCTTTTCATCTCAACCTGGAGTGCTTCACACCAACCCGGGTCATTTAATTCGCTTCAAATTGCCAATTGTGCGGATATATCAGTCACTCAATACTTATACAAAGGACTACTGTATTTTACGTGTTATGTAAATACTCAACAACTCTTTTGGAAAACTTATAAATCGCGTGGGCCATGTTTATAAGTGCACTTACATCTTTCCAGTAAACTTAGTTCAAAGAAAAAGAGAAAAAAAGTTTCCTCAGAACGGGAATTACGTCCATATTTTCAGTGATTAGAATTTTTCACAACACGCATAAAGCAGACGACAGAAGCAGCAACATATTTCCTAATTTGAGGTCATTAAGTCTTAGTCTGCAAGTAGGTGGCGCTGCAGAAGACAAAAAGTGGAGGGAAAATCTTGTTGTGGAAACACTGCATAATTTAGCTAATGCACGGGCTTAAAATGTGGAGCCCATTATGCCGAGGAGCTAGTTAAATGGGAGTAAAATCTTAAAAGATGATTTCCATTGATTGTGGCAAATGCTTATAAAGTGGCTAAAAGGTTTATAACTCATTTTGTAGCTGGGAGGATATAACAGGTCCTAATTAGGCGTTGGGAGCTGCGAGGCCATTGGTTGCGTGTTGTGGGAGGCCACCCAGGCCGAGGCTGCTGCCTCTAAACCCACAGGACTGGAGGCCTTAATGGAGGCCTTTGTCTCTCGATGTGAGTAAATGGAAAGCAAGAAGGCCACCCATGGGCCCCTGTCAGCCCAGGACGCCCAATTCTATCTCTGTTTATCCATGTATCCACGCAACAGGGGCGAGGGGGGGATGTGGCGACGCTGGGCAAAGAGCAGGACGCGACGTCTTTTTGCTGTTTTTGGCCTCCACATCGCGTGCGCCACTCCACCCTGCAGCGGGAGGCCGAGGATTGCACAAAAAGCATCGCACAATCCATGCTCTGAAGTCCTGGGCCCATTCAACTGACCGCTGACTGACCATTCACTGATATGTAAACACGTACATACAGCATTGATTTGGCAGCTTCAAAGGAAAGCTGAGAGGCCAGCAACACCCACTTCTGCCTAGTTTGCGTGCAAGCCGTTCAGATTTGGACACCCCCTGCAGGTTAAAGCTCCTTGGAGTGTTTCTTAACAAGTCTACATCAGGGAATCCACATCACTCAGCCTTTTCTTTTCCTCTCCTTTTTTGGTTGTGTAGCAATGTTTCAGATCGGCTTAGGCTTGTATGCTAACCATTGCCAACTCATTAGAATGGCATGCAAATATATCTACAAATTGACCACGCCACCCGATCTATTCAGCAGGAAGATACGATCAAGGTTTCACGACGATTGGCTGCGTTTCTTTGGCAGGCCAGTAACTCTAAACTCAGTTATGCACTGGGCCCTATCGGTTTTTGTGCAGTAATGAGGACTGCTACAATATCACCAATACCTCTTGATTCAACTGATTCCAAACAGAATGGGGATTTTTCTGGCCCAAGTGGACGTCCAGGCCTGGCCATTATGTTAGTTTGGCAAAGTTTGTGGCAGCATTGTGCTCCAGCCAAGCCAGGCAAGCAGAGACACGACCGCCTGCGGAGTAAACTTTATACACATGGATATTGGGTGGGAAAATATTTGCGAGGTGTCGGAATTCAAGTTGCGATCCCTAACTGAGCAGGTTATTCACTAGCAAGATATGAGCCACAGTTTGAGTGACAGGCTGTCGTCAGGATGACCCGCCAGATCTGGCTGCCATGACATCTCTTCAATGCAGCCTAAATGGGACCTCAATGGGCCCTGAATGGACCTTTTGGCGGGGAGGACGACCTTTGCAGGGAGTGGAGGTCATTTGTGAATGCCCTGGTGTGCCATGGCAGGGCCTGGCGCCCCCAGACTGCTGCCTTCTCCCCATTAGTGATATGTGTACAATAATCAGCGGTTGTGTTTTTTCATCGTCGCTAAAGCCTCAAACTTGAGTCTGCTCCTCTGTTTAGTGCCAGGGCCAAGAATAGCAGGGCCACTAGGGACTGTGTAAGTCACAGGAGAGAGCTTTATGAAGCCCTTATCCCGGGAGCATGGCCTACAAATTGCTGTTGATTGTTCTAGCTGATGGTCTACCTGTCTGTCGCTCAATACTGCCACTGCGGACACAAATGTTTATATATGAGAATCGTTAAGCCGGGGAGGCTGAGCAGGGCCCCAGGGAGGCTCAAGGCGGAGGAAACAAGCCCCGAGAGGAAAGCAGCCCTCGTTCAACCGCAACACAATAACCGCTCAGCACAGAAGCAACACAAAGGCCCAATCAGCCGCCAGTCATCATATTTGTACAAATAATTAGCAAATGATTGCTCAATTGCAGGGACCGTTTTGAGGCAGGCCCTCTGACACCAGTCAATAGCGCTGCATCATTTGGGGATCAGAGGGCATCTGGTCACGAGAGGGCGCGTGAGGGCCATGCTGACCTCAGAAGGGCCAGGGGTACCCAGAAGGGCTTTGGGGGGACCTGGTGAGACCAAGAGGAGGACCTGGCACATATTGCTGGGTCTGTAGGAGGCTGTAGGAGGCAGCAGCAGGAGTCGCCATTTGAGCAGACAAATCGAGTGTGCTGAGTAGCAATGCGGATTAAGGGTCTTTATCGGCAGGTCAGGAGCGATCATAATCTCCAGTAATTCGATTTGGTAAGGGCATTAGGAATGGGGCTGTGGCGGGCCCGGGTGAGAAGGCTGGTCCTTATTGCATTGGGGCAGAACAAGACGGACCCATTATGGGCGGGTAAGTGGATAGAGACAGTCGAGCGCGCCCTGATTGGCAGACCCACAATAGCCCGGCGGGGTGCCCTGTCCCCCCGGCCAAACTGCAAAAACTGGGCTGCGAGGAAACACGGCTCCATCCAACTGGCTGTTTGTCAGACAACACCATCCAGCTCCCAGGCAGCCCGCACAACATGTCACAATGATACAATAAACTGTAGCATAACAAATATCAATACAACACACTGCCACATAAAGTTTATCAACCTCGATTACATTGTATTTCAAACAATCGATTTATAATTAATTGAATCAATTGCAGCAACTAATGCCAAATTTCTGATTTTTAATAAAGGAATATGTAATAATATGTATGTCTCAATACATGGTTATATCTTGGAGTAATTAGCTCTAATTTCTCCAAGGACACAGATACACTTTTTTTCTTCAAACTTTTAATTGAAGTTTCTGCATTAAAATCAAGAGATATGCATGTCTCAATACATGATTTTATTATAGAGATTCTTTACTACATGACATATATAACTTTTTAACTTCAAATTGTTCATTCAAATTTCGGCATTAAAATAAAGAAATATGCATGTCTCAATACATGATTATGAATAGATATTTTGCTTATGCATAACATTGTTAATTCCATTTGGTTTCATGTACTGAGAGTATACTATAGACACGGACTTTCATAACCATGCCATCTGATTTAGCTCCATATATTCCCTAATTACAGCATAACCATTATTTGTTGAGCCACTGCTTAATTTTAAAACTGCCTATCTAGCTTGAGAATCAGATTTAAGTTGACATGTTCAGTTGAAATCATTCCTAATCAGTCTCAATGCCAGCTTCAATGCCACCTTCAATGGTAGCTTCAATGCCAGCTTCAATGGCAGCCCCATGGTGTATGGCTTAGTCCCTTGAGTTGGGTTAATACTTTTACCTGCTGGAAACATGACACCTGGCCCTTTATGGCCATTTCCAATTAATTGCAAGATGTAGCAAGTGTTGACTGATACATGTAAAGGGAAACAAATGAGGTCTTAGGTGCTTGGCTGGCTTTGCAAGGCTTTCCTACTCCGTTTGAGAATGCCTCGATGGGAGGTGCTGATGCTATCTCATGTGGCCATAGAATGCGAGACACCCCATCCACCCCATCTGCCTCAGTGGCTGATAAGCCCCCACGACTCTTCCATGCTCATCCTTTCCCCAAAAGATGTTGCATAAAGACTCCCGATTTTTACGTGTAATTAAATATGGAGTTGTGATGTCTAATTGTGAGAGGCAGTTTGGACACTAAGCGAGGAATTCAAGTCTTTTACATTTTATCAGACTAGATCTTCATTAAGGCTTAAAAAGAGATGGGTGGAGACGAGCGAGACAATCCGTGTCAAGTTTGAAATCAGCCACATCTAACTCCTACTTTTCTTTTTCTCATTTAAAAATGTCTTTCACTTTTTACAGTCTGTTATAGAGCATTGAAATTCAACTTCGTACACTGGCATACTGTAGGTCTTCGTAGGTGTTTTTACAAATGTGCCAATTGATATTAATTTGTTGATACACATAATGCTGGTTGTCAGGAAATGCTAATCGCACTAATGAGCTGTGAAACACTTCTCTTGGATGAACTGCACCAATACATTGAGCATTTATTTGTCATTTATGTCCTTTGTGGAAGAATATATGTTGAAGCAAGTATCAGAGTCCACCCATAACGTGAATTGCATGAGGCAGAATGACAGCCATTGTATCTCATCATCACACCTGCCAATGATAATTATGACTTAGCCCCGTTTAGCAGTAATTATACTCCTAGAGGGCAAAGCAAAGTCAAAACATATGGATTTGGTGACACGATTGAGGGAAATAAATGACCATTCATTTCTTCTGGCAATTAAGTGATAATTTCATAATGAAAATATTTACAGTTTTCTCTAGAAAGTGTAAAACATCCAAATGTCTACAGATGTACTACTGAAAATCTCTTTGTGTTGGGACTGTGATCAAAAGCAGCCACTTTACAGAGATTTTAACCCCCTTAAGCTTATCTGACTAACAAGCTTTATCTAACAAATTAGTCAGCCCTTGCTTACTATGACAGTAGTCATACTTACCACCTTCAAAACGAGTCACTTTATATGACTGACAAAGACTGACTAACTATGTTCACCAACTATAGTTAGTCAATGATGGGTCAGTCATTTTCTATGTAGAGACACTGAAATTAGTCAAATAAAATTTAACGTGCAAAATTTGACAAATATGAAAAGGAAATTGGGGACAAAAAGCAGTGGGAATGCAGTGTTTTGCTAGTCAGCTCTTTTTTATGTTCAACAAATCAGTCTCCAGTTTCGAACCCAGCAAAGCAACAGGTGAGCCCTTTGATATGGGAACCCCCCTCACCGACACCATCGTTATTAAGTGTACGTAATTCAAAGATCTGCTTTTTCAAACATCCAACAACCAGGGTCATGCAAAAAGCAGATATAGTGATAAGGAAAGCTGCATTCCTGTCTAAAATTGCGGCTAATATCAGCGTCAATAGAGATCCTAAATTGGCCTTGTTAGCTGGGGTATAAAGCTCTCTGGTAGCTTGTAGATTTGACCCCCAAACAACTTTACTTCCTCAGTGTTGCATGGTTATAGAGCACTTTTACAATAAATTCCAGGATATTTTTAATGATTATAGTAAATGCATTTAGTGGTTATATCAAAAGTGAAGTCTATAATTCAAATTTGAGAAGTGACCATGTGTTAAAGTAGTGACTAATTTTGCATATTAAATTGATTGTAGCTACAGTTAGTTTCATTAAAAACGGTCGACTTAGACAGCTGCAGCAACCTATTCTTGGCTGTGGCTATAACTGGCTAAAGCCAGCCACTTCTGTCTACCCTCAGCTTATCGTCGGCTTACACCTACCACTACAGAAAAAATATATAAACATTTGGTATGGGAAGATATCTAAGATATCAAAAATATTTATTTGCTTGTACTTCTAGTAGCCATCTATGGCCAGACAGTTCTGTTATGTGACTGGTGGCATCGTACGGCAGAAGTTTAGCTTTGTCTTTAGGTTTAATTTAATAGGCCGTTTTTAATGAAACTAACTGTAGCATTGAGAAATAAACTGTCTTTTCTTTTTTCTATTCTTTTCATTTCAAGCAAGTATCAGTGTGGTTTTTCATCATCATTTTATTTAATTTAAAGGCAGTTTGTAGAAGTGATGTTGCATAGAATTCAAGCACACCATGACCCAAATAATGACATTTTATAACACTGTGTGCCAAATTAGTGCCATTTGATCGTCAGGGGATTGCAGACATCGTCAGCAGTTTACAACAGGTTAAAGAATATGATCACTGATTTCCAAGTCACTGGAATTCAAAAGATAATATGGAATAAGAACAACAAACATTTTAAAATGTTTAAAAGTTTCATAGCAACACATATGTAATCAGTGTTTACAATAACACATGACGTTCCTATGGTTAGTCTGTTTGCACTATCAGTTTCATCCATTAAGCATCCCTTGATATTGCTCTCATAACATCGAATACAAACGTGATTGGACAACTGTTTCTTTATTTTTACATTAGCAACTTGGAAACAAACAGGCTTAAACATACAGGTGTTAATAGTGTTAAATACTGATTGATGATCCACTGATTGCTCACACCAAGGGAATGTGAACTTAAGTAACACACTGTACCATAGTCAGTGCATAAAATAATCTAGTTTATTGATAACAATTTCAGAAGAAAAAAGAGATGACATTCAAAAATGAAATTAAAAAAAGGCTTTCCACTCGTCTCAGTCAGATTATTTTATTCCACGTTATCATTTTCAGATATATCAGAATTGATTGTAATGTAAATAAGAAGCAGACTGATATCATTAATGTCCAGTTGTCTTGACACATTTTGCTGTTATTTCGAAGGTGAGCCTCAACCAAAGACTGGAATCATGAGCTGACAGGTGCTATTTCTGGTGTAAGGTGATAACCAAAACTGAGCAGGAAATTATCAATTGTTGACAAATGACAGGGAAAAGCTTGTCAACTGAAATTAGAAAATGCTCCTAAATTCACACATTCCTGTGTAACAGTGTAAGGTGTGGGAGGAGAGGGGAGGGTCAGCTCTCCCCCCAGGTCCGGGGTATCGGTGTTGGGCCCACAATAGACCGGTCCGGGCTCTGGCAGGGTGGGAGACACCAGGCAGCTAAGTCTGGCTCCATGGCCCGGCGGTGGGTCCTTTCCATGCTTGGTCCTGTCAATCAACAGCAATTAGAGCCTTATTAATTACGGGTCTCTGGGTGTCCGGCCGCTATACCAGGGGTAAACACATCATTAATGCTTTTCAAAAACCTGTCAAATAGCACTGTTGACAAACTGGAATTCCTAGCATAACCAAACTGCAACTTGCTTTTGAATTTCCAAGCCAAACTTTCTCGTGGTTTGTACACGTCAAATTTACAATGAAAACTTCATGAATTGTAAACAGTCCTAGCAAACCTTAATTGCAATTCTGTGTTTGTTACAAACTGTTTCACAACTCAATTTGCATCACAGTCGGACTTACCCCCTGCAGGGAAGCACTGCTTCTGCCTAAACCCGCATTCTAAGTAAATTAATTAATTTTTTTAACAATAGGCGTATGATCCACGAAGTAATATTTGTGTAATAAGTAGCAATTAGAAATATCTCTGGGTTTGTTTGAGTAAATTGCACGGTAAACAGAGCAGGGAACGAACGTCATGGAGCACGGCGTCTCATGAATATGCATGAGCGGTTGACCAATCAGAGGGCGCGGATGAGCCAGGGCCAACAAGCCAGGCGAAAAAGGGTGTGTTTGCATCGTGTAGACACACACCTCTGCGGGACATAATTTAGACCGCTTGGCTCTTATAGAGTGTGATGAGCAAGAGGCGAACAGAAGTGCAGACTGCATAGAGAGAGAAACACACAGCGAGAGGATCATGCAGAACTTAGACTCAAGGACAGTCAGCATGGTCAATGCAGGTGGACTGACCGGCGGCCTTGCTCTGCCTTACGCAGGAATCAAAGTTCCATCAGCAGCATTTGCCGCAGCTGCAGCGGGCTACCATCCCAGCATGAGCCAAGCTGCCTTCGAGTTCCACAGAGCACAGTTATACACAGACTACAGCGTGAGATTACACTTGGGCATGAGGGCCTACCCTGGCCATGGCCTCTCACCCTACCATCACAATCCTCACGACCCCTTGGCTCACCCTTTCTTCGCTGCAAAGTATGACCCTCGAGCCAGGTTTGTGCAGGAGGAACCCAAGCCCCAGCAGAGTTACATTGGTCTTATTGGAATGGCCATCTTGAGCCACAAAGACAGGAAGTTGGTGCTCAGCGACATCTACCAGTGGATCTTGGATAACTATGCCTACTTCCGGACCAGAGGCCCCGGCTGGAGGAACAGCATCCGCCATAACTTGTCTCTCAATGACTGTTTCATAAAATCAGGGCGAAGCGCTAATGGAAAAGGACATTACTGGGCCATCCACCCTGCCAACGTAGACGACTTCAAAAAGGGCGACTTCCGGCGACGCAAAGCCCAACGCAGAGTACGCAAGGCCATGGGGTTGGCTGTTCCGGATGACGACGAGTCGCCCTCACCCCCTCCCCCGACGTCAGCTGAGACCATAGAGTGGAGGAACAAGATGCTAGCAATGGAAGCAGAGGAAAGGATGCAAGAGCAACAGGAGAAGCAGCAGCAGAAAGGAAGCGCATCCTCATCCGACGAGGCTGCTGATAAAGAGTCTGTATTCAGCCCTGCAAGTCGGATGTCTCCTCGTTCTAACCCCGAGACATCACACAGCCCCGGTCGCCCCCTCGCCACCTTCCCCACCTGCCCCTCGGCCACCACCTCCCGCAAACGCCTCTTCGATGTAGAAAGCCTCCTGGCCCCCGACGATGCCCCTCTCCCCTGCAAGAGAGAACGAGCCCTCTCCGAATCTGAAGGTCACATTGAAGGTCACCTCGAAAGGTCACGAGACTCTGATGACGACGAATTCATCGATGTGGACTCTAAGGTTGACGTAGAAAACGTCGATGACGTCAGTGAAGACAATAACGTCAGTAGGAACCTCTCAGGTGACTTCCAAGACGAACGTTTGGAACGACCTTCGTCGTATGAGGGCAACCACCGCACCCCTTCACCGCATGCACCCGAAATACCCGAAAGACGCGAGGACACCAGTCGTTCCCCTAGTAACATTCCAGTCGCCATGACAACCAGGGAAGGTTCGAATGGTCTCCGTGGTCCTTGGATGTCTCCATTGAGTGTAGGAACCTCGTGGCCCGATCATCCCAGTGCCTTCCACTCGGCGGCTGCGGCGGCCGTGGCGGCTAACACAGTGACTGCCTGGAGCACGGTGCCTCACCCGGCCGGCTTCCCCATCATGAGCACCCCTTATCCCTTGAACCTTTCCGCCATGCCCCACTCGGCCGCTGTCCACCCTCCCCCCTCGGCCAGTGCGCCCGGCGAAGCCCTGGCTGCTCAGCAGAGGTGGCACGAGACATTTTCACGAATCGTGGCCCGAGTTTGTCCCGAGAAAAATCTCAAGGTTGAGGCATGACGCTCATACGAGGCCTGAAAAAAAATTCCACAAAGGCCCAAATGACTGAAAAAATTGCCTAGATGGCCTCTCGTCAAAATATCTGACTGAACTGCAATGGCAATTCGCTTGTAAAAATGAACAATGCAATTTTGAAACAATTTATTTGCAGATACCGAAGCAGTGCTTTTCTCAGATAGTTCATTGACTTGATTAATTAACATGTGCCAATTGACTCATGAACGCTCCTAATGATGAGTGTATTCTGTGAATATTGCACTTCCAGGAATTTCGCTCACGCTAGGTAAATTTCTGGTAAGTCACTTTCAAATGATTAAGATATTTCACTATTCATCAAAATGACATCATTTCATCGAGGAATGAATCTCTTTTCGAAAGACTGAACTCGTTATTATTTGTTGAGTAGTTTGTTGTTATTTTTATTGTCTCCTATCAGACTAAAAAAAAATTAACCAATTGCGCTGATACTTCTGTTTAATTGTGAAAAATAGGAATTGTTTTATACCTAAATTTTACAAAGCGTCATTAGAACTGAAGGAACATTCCAATTGTCTGGTATTTTCAGTTTTGTGCATTGTGAAATTGTTTATATATTGATATTTGTTGATGGACAAAAAATACAAATGTTGCATATATCCTGAATCCGATGTTATTGTGTTTTATCAAATATAGATTTCCGACGAAAAATGACACAAAAAAACAGGAAAAAATTTGATATTAGCTTATCATATAACCAACAGCCTGGCAACTTTGGATAATTCTAATTCTACTGCCATTTTGCCTTATATGTAGATATTTATGAAGGTTGCCATGGAATTTATTTCCAGGCTCTCAATGCTCATTTTGTCGTCAATGGCAACAGAATAGTCCACCATTCTGGGCGGAGTGTTTACGTTTTGAGCGCGGAACTGGGTGTCTGTCCGTATCTGATATCAAAGTCAAGACGCGTCTCCTGAAGCCACTTTGCCTATTAAGGGCAGCCACCTCATCCTTCCATAGAATTAAAGATATTGCTCTTTTGCCATATCCATATAGAGAGTGATTTGTTGGCAACTCATTAATTATACTTTTTACAGCATTGGGTATATCAGACACTCACACTCTAAAACAACAAAATGTTTCACTGTAGTCCACTCAATTTTTTTTTTTTAAATCAGCCATTATATTGTTTGTTTGATTAAGACAATCAATGTCTAAGGACAGACAATATCTTGGCTGTTTTTTAAACAAACTATTGAGTGGACAATAGCGACAACATTTTTTGAAACAGACAATTATTTTTTAGAGTACACTTTCTCTCAATTTTGTAAAAATCTTAAATAATGATAACAGTTTCATTTTGTTCTATTTTTTGGTTATTTTCTATATCAGTTATTCCAAAATAATGCTTCTTTTTGAGCTTTTGTGAATTTCGTCAACAAGCAAGGCATTTGAAGTCAATGAGTTTTACTGTGGAACAAAATGGAAAGCTTCAGTTTTAAAAAATACTTCTCATTGGCACAACATATATAAATTGGGCATACTTTCACGACTTATAAACCTATCTTCTAGTAATTATGTCCTAAAAGTAGTATAATAGTAGTTTCAAAATTTTTCCTCAAGCATTTGTTTATTTATTTATTCTTTTATTACTTATTTATTATTTATTTCTTGAGGTTGTGATCTATACAGACAAGCCAGATAACATTTCGAAAGAGTTTGTCAAGAATGCCTTTTATGGCCAGCCATTGTTGCCACTCCAAATTTCAAATTTGAACATCCTAAATTGGAACAAAACTAAAAAATAATAATAAAATTAACTAATCGAAGCTTTAGCCTTTGACCATCAATTATTGATAAATCGTGTTAATGCAAACTGACTTTCTACTACAGAGATATTTCATTAATATTTCGCAAAATGTTTGTATATTTTACACCAGTCTTCTAGATTTAAATCATATGTGCCATATGCTCTTGTCCATAAACATTTGCCCACATGTTGTGCAGTACGAAAACAATTCATACAGCATGCGTGTAATTTCACAATTTGCCCTTTGTATTCATCTTGGCATTTTGTTGGATCAGTATATTGCACTTGGGACTGCATAGAGGACGTTGTTTGACCAAAGAAAATGTTGTAGGCGGGGGGACATGTTCTATGGCGTGTCCATAGCCAAGCCTGTCAGTCCAAAACAAACTGTTCACAGCAGGCTGCCTGCTCTTTATTAAACCTTTAATGGAATTACTCGATAAAACAAATGTCCTGCCCTCTGGGCTCTTTAGCTGCCTTCGTTTGTGCAGGGCAGAGCAGAGACGCCACAGGGGGCTAATAATCGAATTCTCCCTCACAATGAAGACTATGCCAGAAGCAAAATATTAATTGGACATGATGATGTCTCAGATGCACGGGCCCCTGCACATATGTTGGGTCCGGCGGGAGGCCGGGGAAATAGAACAGCCGGGGCAGAAGCGCCCAGGAAGACACCGGGAAATGAGAGCTCCGTAGCCCGCATGCAGCAAAGCAGAAACATAAAACCGCACCAACCAACTGGAATTAAGCAGAACAGTTCAAACAATCCATGCTTTGTGGGTGTAATTCTAAACCCACTTGTTTATTGATCAGCACAGTTTGATCAAATTTGTTAATTAGTGCTTTTTGTTGAGAGTGACAAGTTCGCACATGAAAAAGGGGACAACATATGGCAGATACATTTGCCAGTCAATGCTAAAATAAATGAATAAATAATTATATAAAAACTAAAATAACCATGAGCCTAAAATTTTCAAATCTAATATCGTCAAGTGCAAATATATTTCTCAATATCTGACACCTTGTACAACAATAATATATCTTTTGTATTCTCTATACTGACACAGAAATATCGGTACCATCCTGAGTGAAACATTTGACTGTCATCCGCAGAGGTATACACTAATATATAACACTGGTTCATAAGACACGTTTTGCTGAGCTTGTTCACCACTTTTTCCAGCCACTTGTTGGGTCTTGTCCTCATTAGTCATTCACAGTTTGTCATAGATTATTATTGTCCCGAGCAAACACAGCAAACATGTTTGTATCGATCTGGGACAGCATAATCAGTGAATATCGACAACTGTATCTACTAGCTCCATGCTATACACTATATGAAACCCAGCCACCACACTGACAAGAATCATTCAAAATATGACGCCAGATGTAGACTCTTGGCATTCGCTGATTGTCACAAGTTGTTGCCTTTTTGACTTCCAATGTTTGAGGAAAATGTATTTGCATATGAGATGAGTCATGGCTGACAACAGCTTCGGTGATTACCCAATTGTTTGGCCCATTACAATTTGTCATCTGCTTTGTTAATTTACATAGTTTCTTCTTCTTCTTTTTTCTTTCTGTTGTTTGCCAGAATAGTTGCCAAATCTTCATCTAGTTAATTGCAGTAGTCACTGTTGATATTCTGTGGCGGAGATTCTGGTGTCACCCGCAGTGGAACGCAGCTGTCACATTTTGCACTACCATCCGCAATGCAAGTGTACACTGCTAACGAATGTACAGCATTTCGTGTAGGGAATTGCTGAACATGGCAAATAATTCAGCTATAGAGTTAATACGTTTGGCTACATTTTCCATTCTATGAAATCCATAAATATCACCAACCTCTAACAATTATATTGCTTGACAAATTATCCAAAAATAGCTCGGCATCCAAGTTAGAAGGATGGAATTTGTACATGCGTTTTAGTGAATAGATGCTTGCAAAAAATCATGAATAATGCAATATTATAGCGTTTAAATTTATTTAAAAAAAATACTACCATTACATTTTGATTATGCGTGAGAATTAAGGTGTCTGCACATGCAAGTCTAAATTAGTTATTAGATATCATTAGGCAAAAAATGCAATCTTCAATTGCACATATGCCTCTCATAAGTACAAGCACATTTAATGTTTTGCTCCCGTTTTACTAGTAAATGTGTGACACTTATTTGGCGAAAGTGATAATTTGAAAACCATGATTAAGACAAGGGTGCTTAGAGGGTGACCAGTAGAGCACTCTGTCTAACCACAAGCATCCGTGTTATGCTGCTGCTGCTGCTGCTGCTGCTGCTGCTGCTGGTGCTGCTGCTGCTGCTGCTGCTGCTGCTGCTGCTGCTGCTGCTGCTGCTACTGCTGCTGCTACTGCTGCTGTTAAACACACAGAGACGAGTGGAGGCCGCAGATTAGCTGAAGAGGGCTGGGGCTGGCTGGAGAATGCAGTGTTCTGCGGCGCAGTAATCAGCCTCTCAGGGGATCAATGGGGATGGCGCCTAATCAGCCCTCCTTGATTAAAGATACAATTATTACCTCGCAACGGGCTAATCAGTCTCCTAGAGCAGATTACCGCCAAGTGTTGTCTCTTTTCTCTGCTCATCTTTTTGTCAGCCTTGACGGCTCCCTCAGACAAAAGAAACCAATTCAAATATTTGCCATATGTTTGTCAACCGTGTTTAGCCTTATCACAAAACAATCTTGGTTTATAAGCAAAGCTTCCTTCTCCTTCCAATTATTCTGCTTTCATCCAAATAGAATTGCTGAGAAATGCTGCCAAATATCGAAATAATGACAGCTTGTTTCTTAGAAAGCTTTTAAAATCTTATTTCGCAAGCTTTCTGATTAAAAAAAAAGAAGGCTGGTGTCTATTTTAAAGCTGTTTTAGGTTTCTTTTAAGCTAGACAATTTCAGCCGAGAAAAAAAAATCAACACGAAATATTGCAATAGCTCATATTTACTCAAACATCAGTGCCAAATATACGTTGTATCTTTTTCACCCTGTCTCAGCTCTGTAATCTTGAGAATCATAACACAGATCGTCAAGTGGGTAAACATTTGTAATTTTCTCTCTTCAATAAAAATGATTCTGCTGCACAGCAGATGCATGCTCAACAGTAAACACAGCAATTGAGATTACTGGAACATCTTTATATCTGCTTTTCTTTCGTCATTGAAATTTATAGTATATCAAAACTTTCGATTATATATATATTTTTTTTCTTATTTCAGAAGGCTATTTATAGGTACAAAATTGGTGTCCATCTTATGAGAAAGACTGAACATCGTGCAGGTCGAGTATCCCAACTTCTGCATGAATCAATTTGTAAATATTTAAGTTTTATTGTTGTCCTTTTCTTTTTTAATGCTAGCTTTGCTTGTTTTATTATTTTATTCTTTCAATTCTCTATGTTCTATATGATATACGGTGTATATATTTTTCAACTACATTTGTACATTTGACTTTTGATGTTGGTCGGTAAAGTGCCAATTGGCTTTTGTATATGTGTGTTTATATTATGCCTCACCAACACATATCTAAAAAAATATTGCAAATAAATTTGGTCGAATATTTCCACTTGGTACATGTATTTAGATTCATTGGACTGATGGGCGGTACTTGATCGATTTGATTACATGTACGTTGAGTTTTCATATTGTTTTGACAATATTTTCAGAAACAATCCCTGTAGATCAATCTCAGTTTGTATGTTTGTCTGTCTGCAGCGGTGCCACCGAATGTTTCGAAGGCTATTGGGGAAAATATTTGCCAGCAAATTAGCGAGGACCAAGGCAGGTGAGGGGCTTGGGAGGCAAGCCGATTGGTTTGGCTGAGAGAAGGTTAACTCAAGAGGCGCATCTGTGGTCTGCTGCTGCTGCTGATGCTGCTGCTGATGCTGCTGCTGCAGGGGGATGATGCAGTCCTGTGGTTGCCTTCCAAGGCTGTGGGACTAATGACAGAGGCAGCTAATTGTGCAGTGGGCAAAGGAGTAGCACTAAGCCGATTGGCGCAGTCTGATTGAGCACTGCCATACAACCAGCCGACTGCCTAGATTACCTATTTGTAGGCCATGTTTTCAGCCTGTTTGCCAAGCAACATACAAGCTGCTGCGGCCTGATGGGGATCACCTTCTTTCTTCCTGCACTCAACAAATCTTCTTTCCTTTTTTCCTTTGCCTTCCGATGAAAAATAAATCCTCAACTATATCTTGAGCCGTTTTAATTATAATTTGTGTATAAGCCTGCTTATGAGTTTTGTGTTTTGAGAAGATTGAAAACACCAAAAGCTGGTCTCAAACCCATGTTTGCGTACGTTAGTTGGCAGCATTTCCGCAAAATTCGCAACGATTTCTTTGGCGTTTTGTGGTGGGATAGGCTTCTGGAATCGATTGGCAAAGTTTCAGGTCAAAGGCAGCCAAGTTTATCAAGATGGTTCTGGGTTATTTCTGCCCCATGGAAGCCAAGCTTTTCTAGGGGCTGTCACGCGAGAAGCGAGACTTTGATGTGGACCAATCAGACGCCTCCATTGACAGCCCCAAACGCGCATGCTTTCAAACACAAATTGACATGCACTTGTGTAGATTTCAATAAAACAAACTGGCCTAGATCGATCAGTGGACGATATCTAATCGAACTAGTTTGCAGAAACACGCACAACATGGTCATGCAGTCAACAAGCGGCCTGCATGGGTAATTATTGCTTGAAAGAAATGCCTGTCACTTAATAACCCCCACTGACCTAAACCCTTCATGATTCTGTGGCCAAAATAGAGCCTAAACAAATGTGGACACGCGGACCTGGGAAAACAACAAAATTAAGTGAATTGCCACACCAAGTCAAACTAATCCAGTCCTAAAAATTTGAACGTTGAATTGAAACCAAAATGGCGTCGTTCCAAAGGTCAGTGAC
Source organism: Alitta virens (assembly GCA_932294295.1). NCBI lineage: Eukaryota > Metazoa > Annelida > Polychaeta > Phyllodocida > Nereididae > Alitta > Alitta virens. The sequence goes on along the minus strand of OW028577.1, from coordinate 10,147,229 downwards.
TGCTCGTTTTCAATCGTCTTAAAAATATTGAAATACAAGAATGGAGGAACATTTGAAAAAGTCTAATTGCGTGACTGATGCATTGTGCAATGAGATGATTCAAAGATTTTGTTTGAATGAAGTCCGTCCGGCTTCCAAAGAGTGGGGTATCCGCCAATTTCCACGAGAAGTGTCCAATTCCCTCAAGGTTCACCATATGGGGATGGCAGGTAAACCACACAGTGAATGGGTGAATGGGTGAAAGTTCAATTCTAAAATTATCAAATACACTGTGAAGTGCATGATTCAAATATTTATAAATACAGTATATATAAGTGTACTTATTCCGTTTTTTTCTATTAATGTCCAACAATGTTGATTTCCTTTGACAAGTAAGGCCCATTCTAAATGGTGTGAATGCTAAACCAAAGTAATGTCAAGTATATATTGTTGTTGTTCGGCAGTATTTGCTAAATATTTCGTTGATCAAACAAACTTGCAGCAGTTTGACACAGCACCTCAGCGGGGAGGCCAATTGAGAGGAAAATGTTGGAATGTTGTGTAAATGTTAAGTGTTCATTTGCGAAGCGCGAAGTGTTGAAAAAGCAATTAGCAAAAGCTGACCGAGTGTTTGGCCCCAACACGTCCCACAAGCCTTTTCTATAATTGTTTCTATGGTAACGGCGCAGTTTTGTATTTTTCCCTTTCTTCCGGATCATTCACAGAAGTGTTATTCTGACAAGGTGAAAATATTTGATCGACAATTGTGCAAACCGAAAGACGAACAGCAGGGGAGGGGGCCGGGCCAAAAAACCCAACAAAGAAACACTACAGGGAAGCCAGAAATGAATGAAGCCCCCTCCCCCCTCAATTAATCACACTTTCTATAAATGTTCGCTTTGCTACAAGGGTGAGAAAGTTGAAGTGTTGTGAGGCAACACTCATTACAGCAAGGAGAGGGTGGTCATTATGACGACGGGTGTTTAAGGGCTACTATTCACAGACAGGTGCCGACCGGAGCATTGCTGGCCACCCCCGCCGACCACTGCCCTCTCCGTCCGTCCCACCTGGCCGGCCCCTTCCACCGGTGATGCTCTTACTTCGAATTTCTCATCATGCTGTATAAATTCCGAAGTCACGAGGAATAAAAATGCACCTTTGGAACAAATAAAAAATAAAATAAAATACAAAACAAATACAAACCAGCGCCATCAGAAAATACATCAGAGCAAGAATAATTAAACGAGCAATTATTTTCGGAGGTTGGGGAAGGGGGGGGGGGGGGGAAAGAGATCCCTGAATTTTAAAAAAAAAGAACTCTATTCAAATTATGTGTGTGACACAAATTCGATGCACTGCATTAAAAATTTAAATTAAATTTATGTTTGAAGTCTGCAATTGAACTTCCGAATACATGGTCATAAATTATTTAATGTCTTGTATCTGATTTTATATAAATTGTATTCATATTCGTTTCATGTTTGTACTCAAGAAGAACAGAGATTTAAGTTGAGCATTTCTGTTTGACAGGAACTCGGACATGGCAGGATGAACAACCTTAAGGATGCAGAAGGAACTATTTCTTGCCGCGCATTGATCAAAGATTAAAGGGAGATCGAGGGAGAGGTCAGGGGGATTGACTCCTGGCCAGAATGCTGGGTTCCCATGGGACGTGGGGGGAGGGGACAGAGGTTAGCGAGGGTCGGGGGAGCTAGGGGGAGTGTTCCAGGGGCTGCCGTCGTCACGAGATGACCAAGGGCCACCAGAAACTGGTCTCGTGAACTTTCACGAAACGTGAATGCGAATATTATGGGCCCTGTCACAAGATGCATGCCATTCCTCTGACGGCCATTGACAACTTAATGAGCGTATTTACAAATGTTGCCAGGGCTTTGTGGGCCTTCCTCTCTGCCTGATTGCTGTGGCCCAACAACAGTCAGCAAAACAACCAGCCCTGTGAGCCACAACAGGCAACTCTGAATCTGAAATCTCAAGGACACTGCTCAATCAAATTGAACCACTTCCAGTGCTTTCCATGTCAAATTGCGACTCCATGTTGCTTTATTTTCACGTTTAATTTTGGCAAATCATTTTGCGATATATATATATATATATATATATATATATATATATATATATATATATATATATATATATCATATGCAATAACATCCATACGAAATTCTGTTAGCTGTCAACCATTCCATGTTTATCGTGGCAGTGAACTTTTACCAGCATAAATATTTCATGTTATGCAAGCAGAAAAAAGGAGAATAAAGTGAAAAAAAAAATTTGTTTTGAGAAATGTCATGAATGCAATGAGGGCCACCACATGTATGGAAGCTGTCCAACCCTCAGGTTTGAAAATACACAAAAAAGGGAGACTTTATGATGGACAAGCTTCAGAAAACTGTTTGAAACATTGGGCGATTTTCGGGACAGCTGAGGGTGAGGTTGCCGCCATCACGGCATGTGCTTCATGCGTTCACACAATATTCGCCATTATGTGTAATCACTGAGAGTATTTTGGGCCAGAAAAATGGCGCCAGGGCAGCCATGCACCCCAGAATATTGTCAGCAGTCACATGTCGCCCCAGATGGACAGCCACTCAGCTCATTTCTCTTTGAACTGCATGCACAGACTTCTTTTGTTCAAGCCAAACCCAAGGAAATATTTGCCATCCGATAACCCGATGACCTGAGACAGCTTCAGAATACCCAGCCCAAGATGCGGGTCCAGAATGTAGCACATCCTCAAGGTCAGACTTCAAGGTCAGAGACAACACCAAGCATTTCCAAGACTCCTTGCTTGATCTACTGTGCAGACCGTTGGTCAGTCAGCCTGATAGATGAACAGGTAGACCAACTAAACTGCAGTGGAGATCCAACAAGTAACTGCATGCAGCATGATATAGTGAATTGTCACTTGGAAATGTTTGTCTTTTTTCATGAAGAACTGTCTTAAGTAAAAATCAAAAGTAAACCTGCGAATTTCCGGTTATTTTCATGTGTAAACATCTAAAATGTATCTCTTTGCTATGGAAATCACATCTTATCTGTATATCAAAGCAAAAATGATGATACTAGATTGTAAGCAAAGCATGAGAAGAATGTGAAATACTGGTCAAGGTCATTATGACATGCATAGCATGATGATTTGCAAAATAGTTTCCAAGCATGACACCTTGTAGTTATGGCTGTTGCATAACACAGGGAGGTGTTGTCCGGCCAGCTTTCTTTACATTCAGCGCCTCTGTCTTTGCGTGTATGTTCATTCAACTTGCCTACATAACTTGGCGCCAATTCCTTTTGGCCAATGTCAGTTCAGAAGAGAGAAACCTCAGAGGGACCTGGGGCCAAATTAAGTCACGAACCTAACACCACGCCTAATAACACGAAAACGTTTGTGATAACCTCAAATTAACAGATGCAAAGATTAATCAAAACGAGCCAGGAGGTTGTGTGCCACCTTTTTAATCCCACATGCTCATGCATTTATGAAACCAGGTGACGACCTTGATTAAAATAGAACAAGAGTGTCACATCAGAGTTTGTGTAACAAGCTTTTTTTTTTAAACTCCTGTAGCTCAGTCCAAAACTGACCTTTCTGAAGCACACAACGTCAACTTTTTTCCTCAAGAAATAAGGATAGGTTATACTGCTACAAATAACAATGATCTTGGTCCTGCCTTTGTTGAGTCTATAGGTCAACCAAATGCAGAATTTATGGGTCCAGGCCTCCACCACAAACACTGACAAGGACAAACCAGGCTTACATCAATAGCAGCTTGAATGTTACATGAATAAGTGATGCTAATTGCCAGTCAAACCTCTATTGACTTCAGAGTTTCAGTGACCCAAACATTCCCAAACTTAAGATTGGGCCTGGATAACAAGGGATATTCAAATCCAAATATTGACAAATAGTGTATATTGACTAACATTACAAGAATCAATATACCAACACTAATCGTGTAGGTGTAAGCCTTGTCAGGTCATTGGATCATTACATAAACCATGGGACCTATCTATCTATCTATCTTTTATTTATCTATCATTTATCTATCTTTCTAACTTTTATCTATCTATCTATTATCTATCTATCTTTATCTATCTAGCTATATATCTATCCTAGATATATCTGTCTATCTGTAAGTCGGATAATAGCATCAACAATAAAACAGAAGCGCCCACACTTGTGTCGGACAATAACAAATAAGAACAATGAGTATTTACAGATGAAAGATGAATGAAATAAAACTATAAGGTACATAAAAGGCACGTGCCACATTGACACTCAGGCTGCCACTTAAGAACATAACTTTTAAAACCATTAAAATCCAAAGCCTTAACAGTATCAGGAATCTTGTTCTATCTGTCTATCTATCTATCTATCTATCTATCTATCTATCTATAGTTTAGCAGGTAGGTAAGGACCTTACTAGGGACTAGGTATAGGTAGGTAGTTATATATAGGTAGTTAGTCAGTTAGGTGGGCGTTTTGAATAAAATACTGCAGTTATCCAGCCAGTCACGGAAAACTATAGCCATCTGGATTTAAAGTAATAGCTCATCTATTATCTCCTTTTTGAAGTGCATCCCACACAAAATAAAGCTAACTTTTTTGCCTGTGTGTTTACCCAACAAAAAAGGAATGTTATGTCTCTTCGAAAAATATTTCATAATTACAGGGACGTACTTCCTGTTATCTTAAAATAGGAATTTCTGATTTGAAAATGGCAGAATGGTCAGAATTAAATTACTATTGAAATCCCCTGTGATGATAGACTGGCACTATACAAGAACGCATAATAAGAGGCCGATTGTGATGGTGGCTCTCTGTGCTTCTCTAAGCATTCAAATGTGATTTGCTGCCATTATATTCAAGTGCGTGCAGTTGACTAGCAAATTACGTGTGTATTAAAATGACAAGGCTGCATTGGGGAGAAATACTTGCAAATCGATGGGAAACCTCTCAGCTGCTATTGCCTCAAATTGCCTCAATGAAGCAGTTTGGGCCTCAATGAAAATAAGTTGAATTGAGGTAAACCGCATACAGTCCTCAGGGAGCATTTGGTTATTTCAAAGGGGGTTATATCTACCACATGGAAATGTTCAGGGATGTTGCAGAATAAATTCTAGACAAATTAGCTACAACTTGATTCATTCTTCAGTTTGAATGACAGAAAAAAATAAAAATAAAATAAGAGGGGACTTCAATGCAAGGTTGGTGAATGACAGTTTTCACCCATGATAATAAAACCACATTACTTGTGCAAAGGACATATGTAGAATATTCATAGAGAGAAATAGCCCAACCTATACTTGGGACATTAGGTTGAAAGTGTCACCTATAGCATGACACTTGTGAGAGGACCTATTAAGGAATTATGGAGCCAGCACAGCCAGGGCGCTTAGAGTGCTTTTCTTTCAGGGCAATTGGAAAGTAAATAGCCCCCGGGGTGCCCCCTTGCACAAAAGCCCCACAAAGGACTGCTAAGATAAGCTCCGCCAGGTTGTCACTCTAACAATCCTCTTTGCAAGGTGCAAATCATTTGTAGATAGTGCTAAAATATCACCACAACAGATTACAAATATTTCCTTGCCATCACAGGATTTTGCCCTCTCCCCTGCACAATAACATGGCGTTTGGGGCGAATTAAGTGAAGCTCACTGCAAACTTTGTGACCTGTTGCTATAAATTTATAATCGACAGAAATGTCTCAATATAAAATTTCTTTTAAACCTATCTACGTGTCAATCACGAATCGAGGCAAGAAATGTTTGATGTTTGCAGAATAATAACAAAACCAGCAGGTGCACCTTTGTGCAGGAACTTACGTACATATAATCAGATGGAAATACCTGTATGCAATTGCTTGCTCAAACATTTCTGAGTTGTAGCCTTTTGCAGAAATATGTTTATATCGATATTTGGCCCAGTTTTGAAATCTACGAAAAACTGAAGGGAAAACAATGTCATAGTGAAATAAGTAGTCCATAGAGCATAAATTTCCAGCTAGGTCATTTATCAAGAGAAAGACATTTTGCGGAAAGCACAATTCGCGTGGCTGGAACTCGCGCACCTTGCAGTTGAAATAAAGTCGTTTCAAAAAAGAGGCGCTGAGCTGCAGTGCTGCAGTGCTGCCACGCAGTGTTGCGCAAGGGAAGCAAAGAGGGCCAGGGAGTTTGTTGGGAAATTGTTTGCGGGACGTTTCGGACCAAGCCCTAATCGGCGTGCAGGTAACCTTTGGCTTGGTGGCGCGTGTTTCTTTGTCTACTCTGCCAGTTTGACGGTGCTTGGCGGTCCCTCGGGATTGGCCTGATCAGATTATGCCAAAGTTTAGGCAGCTCACCCGGCCCGCTCTAGGTCCACACAAATCACTTGTCTTTAGGCTTTTATTTCTTCACGGCCAAAACATTAACCGGACTAACCCAATTTGTGTGAGCAATTTCACTTGACTCTTAAATTATGCAATATGTTTAGGCAATTCCAGAAGGCTGCCTGTCACTGTTGATTTTCGCTTTCTTCTTCTTGCCAATTGAATTTTCGTTGCGGGCGCACGCCAATGGAATTAGGCCTCCTCCGCAGACAATCTCCTGAATAATCGCTCTCTTATGGGCCGCCCCTGAAATATGGGACCCAGACGGGTTTTGTCAGCGGCAAAATTTAATCTCCGCTCGGCGATTGGCGGCGAGTCGGTCACCCAGATAAACACGTATTAGCGACTGGCATGACCCCGCTCGGCGGCCCCTTCACCGCGCTCTGCAGCCATGGCAGCCTGAACACTGCTCTAGGGCGTCTCCGGTTTGCGCTTCCAGAAGAGAGTTTGCGGATTCTGAGGGCAACCATGGCCAACCACCCTCACAATATGTGGCTGGGTTGTCTGATATTTGGAGATGCTTGGATTCAATGACTTCTTTTAGGTCCCCTTATCTTATTTACCCTTGGACGAGAGCTGCATTGAAACATAGATCCGTGCACAGAATCTCAATAGCAGTCCCCCCAAGGACATTTGCCGATGTATATATGATGTTCTGTGTTTCAGGAGCTTCATATTTTATTCATAGCTTAAAACTTGGGTTTGCGAGTAGCTTCGGCGTGTCAAAATCAATCAGGCAAGTTTAATGAACTTGGTGTCAGTTTAAAGACAGAGGAAGCCAGGCTGGATTTCATCAGGGTATATCAAGCAGGATGTGAATATGAGGCGACAATTCCCGTCTGTTTTAATTTCGGCAATTGCTTATAATGCAAAGAGGCGGAGAGAGCTGCTGGGTAAAATTGAGAAGGGGGTGACGCAAAAAGACGACTGGAGAGATACATTTGTGCGGATTAGGGGGGGGGGGAGAATAGGAGGGCGGGGTGGGGTAGGGACTCATGCAGTGTCCGGGGGTAATTGGCGGTTGGTATCGGGCACAGGAGGAGGGGTAGAACGGGGCGGTCTGCTTCACCCTCTCTTCACCCTGCCCCGTCTAGGGTTGCTTTATTTTGACCACATGACAAATCCAGTTATCTCCAACTGAGAATGCACTGCGCAATGCCAGAATAGCGTAGCGTCACCCTGCACCGAAATGACGAAGAGTGACAATAGAAGCCGAGCCAGGAAACTTCATTTACAACGCACTTATATTGCATTTCAACTGCCAGATGATGACTCGAAACTCGAGCAGACACATTCAAAATACTTCACTAATACACTCTAAACAATCTTCAAATGCATTCAGTTATGAGCAACTTCGTGAAGGATTAAATAATTACTAAATGTATTAAAATTATTATGTATATGCATAACTGTATTGAATGTATTAAGTGTAAAATTGTATAAATCATGTGTCAAGAAAAAAACAACTTAAACTTCAAAAACTGTTTGCTTTACTCGAATGTGACTGTGGTTGTTGCTTGTATTTTAATTCAAAATCATTAATAAGTATTTTAATCTATATTTTCAGTATGCAAAGTTCATACTGAACCTATTTGTAAAATGACGAAATTATGTCCCTGTAAAAATATGTTTTGAAATAAATTATTAACAATTATCTTTAATCGTGAAAAAAATAAACAAAAAGGACACTGTTGAGTGCAAGTTCTATAACTCAAATATGAAATTAATTTGACACGTTTGTCAATATATACCAGCTATATACACTATAGAATAATAACAATATACGAACTGCTTGAATATATATATTTATAAATAAATATAAAATGAACAATGACTTGTGAAATGATTTGTAGTTTTTGATGTGGATGCCGAAAATTCCGAAGGCCAAAAATTGAAAGGAAAGCTTGGAAGTGTCAAGACACTAGACGCCAAGTAATGACAATGCCATTGAAATACTTCAGGAGATACATGAGCTAATTTATGCCACGGGATTGTTATAGGGCAATTTCCTGCTACTGCAGTTTCCCATTGCAAGTATTTGTAGGGACAGACCTCCTGTGGAAAGCGCAGCTCAAATTAGTTTGTTGCAAAACAAAGGACATCTCAATTGGGCTAATAAAGACCCTCTCTTTCAGCCAGACAATGGCTCTGCGCTGACAACTCGTGATTTTTTGTTGACGCACAAATGTTGGCTTTTTTGGGTGAATGTGATGGAATTGAGAGGGCTTGGTTGACACGGGGGTGTGAATGGTCAGCGGGGGGCCAGGGCAGGGTAACGGGGTTGGCCATTGTCACCCTGGCCGACCAGGGGGTCGGTGTCACTTTGGCGTTCCCTGCCTTGACCAACACCTTGGTCCTCCTAACTACTGAAGTTCTATAACAGATAATACAAACTGACGTTTGTTTGAATTTTGAGAACTGTAACAGGTCAACACAGTGACATAATATTACCAATAGTTATTTCAAGAAATTACATGAAAGGCAAAAAGTTAAAGTTCTAGGAAACATAGCATAACATAGCATCATTTGCAACATTGCTCTACCCTCCCCCCTTCACAAACCAGTAGCCCTACTGCACCCAGTTTGCACCTGAGGCTACTGGGGAAAAGTCCTAGATCTGTCATCGGATGTGAAAGTGTCACCAAGCCAACTGCAGCCGCCCTGACCCCTATCGCCCAGAAAACACACTAATGGCGTTTGCAAATCCAGAACGGTGTGGAAGACGCGACTTTTGTGCAATATGACGCTGCGTTTCCGACGTTTGAAACAATGGAGGATGCCAAGGTCAGGGGAGGTCAGACGAGTTGTCACTTGGTGAAGGGCCCCCGGGCAAAAGGGCTTTCAGGGGGCCCGAGGAGGACCTGGCGAGAGCAAAGAGCACCTTCTAACCCTGCCCCCTTCCTTGCTTAGCAACGTCTTCAACTGCTATCTAGTGTCCTTGGGCAAAAAATAAGGGCTTGCCCGCTTCCCTCCGATTGTCCTTCACATAATATCTATTTACAGCGCATCTATTTACTTGGTTGGATAAGTAACAACTGTTTTCATCATATTTCATTACACCATATTTCATTACACTTGTTTTGTTTATTTTGACTTTGCATTTGTGTTCTATAACTCAGACGGCCATTAATAGTAGCAAAAAAGAGAGTTACACATTGTACAATGTACATGCACTCAATAATATTACATTCTCAAGACAGACAAGGACAACAAATACGAACAGGGCAGGAAAAAATAAGGAGGGGCCAACATGTGTCTTTTGCAATTACAGTTCTTGTGTACTTAACCTGAAATTCAAAACCTCTCCAATCTCTGTGTTTTTGCCTTTATCCCTTGATAGCCTCTTTGCCTCAAACCAAAGTGGGTCTCTTAAGTTAGAACATTTCCTGTGGTTAAAATAAACTTAAGGAGCGGACAAGTTGTGTTTTCAGTTCTATAAAGAGGATTAGACGGCTTAAGGCTCAGTTACCACCTTAGGCTGTCAGTCTTTGTGGGAATTTAAGGACTGTGAACAGCAAACTAGACATTGATAATAGATTGCTTATTTACTTTTTTGGTCAATTAGTCCTATTTAATTGCATTTGTTGACATACCATGTAGAAAATCATACACAGGAAAAAATTTCCTGAGTTGGCCAACTGATTGTATACATAGAAATACTCAGAATATTTTCTCAGACATGAATTAATGCCTTATAGGTAGGATTTTTAATTGACAGTATCTCATTTTGTATCTTTACAGGCACTCCATGTCTCGTCAGTGAAAAGGCGAGGGGCTTTCAGGAGCATTTCCAAAAAAAGTTGCCGGAGACGCTGTTCAAGACGTTCAAGACGTTGTTGGCGACGCTGGACGGGCGGCCAGGACGTTCATTGAGACGTTGTGGTGGCTCGCTGGTGGCAGAGTGGTGGCAGGTTCTCGCCCCGGGCCATAAGAACCATCCGTTAGAAACCCTCCCATTTAGCAGCTCACTACCTGCCTTGACACAATATTTGGAAAGGCTTTGTACACTTCACTGAGGCCAGGCTGGGGTGAACAAGAGAGGGACAAGGGTGGCCATCGCCCGAGGCTATGAGCCAAGCCCACACAGCCAGGTCATCAGCTTGGTGGCCTTCAATGAGAACAAGTGCCTTAGAAGCTAGATGGGAGGCTACTAAGGAGCTATTGTGCAATGCGATGCAAGCCACTTTCTAATCCAATTAAACTGAGTATTTTCACACAAATGACCTTTTATCATATGCAGTGGAATCAAAAACCACAAATGCCCTTTTATATGCAGTGTATTACTGAGTTAATGATCAACTTGAGAAGGAGATCTGCAGTTGACCAAATTAGGTTCATGAAAACTATTCTTGACTTTATTTGGTACTGAAACATGAAACCACAGTAATTCAGAAAAGTCAAAATACAGAGTGAATTGCTTTGACCAGGACAATTTTGTTTCATCTAGGATGACACCAACTTGTAGCAAAATCATGGTAGTTTAAATCAAATCATTATTTAGAAAACAGGCCTATGTTTATGTTTTTGTACAACAAACCAGAACACATCCTATAGATAGTAGATATAAATGTTTGCCTCTTTATAATTTTTATTTTTTTTCTGAAGGCTGGAAGTTTTTTTGCATATTTCAAAACAAGAGAACTTCAAGAAACTTAAGAAGTCACATTATTCAAAAGGTTTTTGTAGTTGAAAATATTGTAGCTTTCATTAGCACAGAGTAATTGTATGGCTGCGTATCATTTACTGCTTTACAATAATAGCTGTGTGTTCTGTATTTAGCAAAGCATTAGAAACTTTATCGCTATTTTTTTCATTATGCTTTGTGGAAATTTGAAATTCTGTAAATTACCCAGATGCTTGGACGACGGGGGGACGTGTCTTGTTACAGAAAACATTCTATCAGGAAAGTAAACTTTGCCTCTCGTTTTCACGCGCATGGAAACATTAATTATCTAAATGACAGGAGAGATGAGGACGGGTCTTATCGCATCTCACTCTTCTTAATTAGCTCTTAAAGCTCTGGAAAAGCGCCAATTAGTTGTGTATGGAAAGGGGCCCGACAGATGTCACTCGGTTGACAAGGTTTTGTTCTGCCAGAAAAGACTCAAAAAGGGGCAATGGCTGGATTTTTGTCCCGGGGTCAGGGAGGGGCAGAAACCAGAAGATTGGCTGATAACCCCTGGTGACTATTCAACCAAGTCGTTATTGTTGTTGCCATTTTGAGCTGCTCAGCCAAACTGAAAGACTCCATAACGATTATCAGAATTAAGTTTTCACTTGGCATAATTTGATTCCGCTTCACAATCTGTAAAACTGATCTACAGATAGCTATATAAGTTTTTTTTTATAATTCATTTGGTTTACATGTCAGCCATAAAATTGTTTATTACAGACTGACATGCTATTGGAACATAAAAGGAACATGACTTTACTACATAAATATTTTTTTCACATTTCTCATACTTTTTGCAGGCATTGGATGAAGGTTTCAGGTTACCCTGTACCTTGTATGTTAAATCAACTAAGCATCTCTAAGGTGCTTTTTTGTCGGTCTTAAAAAAGAGAAGCAGACAGGGGCCTTCTTGAAAGTGACAGGGCAACAGATTCTGCTCTCGGGGTTTTCATTTCTGGCGACGTTAGACCCGCCTTGGGCATCTCGGGTGACGACGTTGCGGTCACCCTAGCCCTTGTAGCACCCGTTGGAACAGCCCCCTTTTCAAAACAGACCCGATAAGCCCCAGCACATTATGAGGAGGGCTTTCAGGACTACACTGCCAGACTCCCCGTTAGTATGGAGGCGTTGGTTGTATCATATGTCCCTTACTGTGAAAAACCAAGATGTCATCAAGTTTATCTGCCTTGAAATCTAATAAATGAGGAAACACAACAACCTGCTATGCTCTAACTATGGTAGTGATACGAAGTTTTAAAAGCTAAAGGAAATTTCACTCAGGAACCCTTTGTGAAAGTTCTGTTTTGGAAATAAGTCTTGCTGAGTGCTCCAAATATTTGGTGTCATTCATGGTGTTGTCATCCCAGCTAGATTAGCAAGAAATGGCACTTAATTTTGGCTGGTGATGAAATTTTATCAAACTTAAAATAATCATTCACTTTCTTCATGGAATACAATTAAGACAGTATGCAGGCTAAAATAAATGTTTAACCATTAAATTAATAATAAAAAAAAAGGGGGGAGACTTGAAAATTTCCAAATCCCAAAATATTGTAGCTGTGACTAACCAACAGTCACAATACTTCGGAAAGTTACAGCTAAAATAGTGTGTATATGCACAGATGAAGAGCATGTGACAAGTAATATAGTGTATACTTCTGCCATGCTTAAATACTACCTTGGTTTTGTACAGAACTATTCTGAGCAAGGTCCCCTTGGTGGCATATATGTTGTTTAAGGAGGTCTTTTCAGTCCTGCTTTGTTTACAACATTTTCACAGATTCTGCAAATTCGAGATTATCAAATACAATTATTGCTATGGCATAAGACTTCTTTGGTTCATGTGGGTGACTTCTCAATTACTATGGAACATCATAATAATATAAAACTATGGGTCAGTCTGAAGCCAGAAGCCTGAAATGGACCTACAAAAACTATACAATGCTACCTGCCATTAAACTGAACTGCCTGGCTGTACCTTGCTACTCAAAGCCGGATCTAAAAGTATGTGTAGCACCATTTGGTGCAAAAGTTGAGAGTTACAAATATTTTTAATTTCTTTTTGAAAATATGCATGTCTATTGTACATGTATATTCAGACAAATTTCTTGCATTTACCAGTTTATATTTTTTTAAGTGGTGGAAGGTGTAAGCCGACTATAAGCTAGGAGTAGACAGAAGCCAGTTATAGCCACAGCCAGGAATAGGTTGATACAGCTGTCTAGAGTGGATCATATTTTATGAAACTAACTTTACAAGGTAGGTTTCATGGCCAAGCCACCCAGCTTAAAGACTGTTATTTCTATGGCATCCTTATAGTCTCTATTCATATTTGAAGTCAATTTAGACAGCAAACTTTCCCTCATCTCATCAATTCAAATTCTCATCTGCTTGAAGATCTTGTTATTGGACTGAAAGAAAAAAGAGACACGAGAATTGGAGGGAATTGTTGATATAGTTGTTTGTGTTCTGCAATAGACTGGCCCATCACACAGGCTGGATTAGGAGGCAGATTGACAGAGTATGGCAAATATTGACGAAAACAACATTAACAGCAGCATCTTCTGGGAGGCAGGAAATTTCCCTGGAGATGTGACCAGCAGCAGCAACTTCATCATCTCGCCCAATCCCACGAGAAATGCCGAGATGTGATGACTTCCTTGGGCAGACCACGTGATGAATGGGGCAATAGCAGCAACAGCAGCAACAGCAGCAGCCAGGGAGGCCAAGGGAAGCTGGAGGATGCTGAAAGATGCTGAAGGGAGGCATAGGTGACTCGGCTGCTACAGCAGGTCACTGACTTGAATAGCAACTAACTGTTACCAGCTTGCTTAAATGCTTTTCTCTTTCCTTTGCTCCAAGTTGTCCTCATTCTAGTGTGTATATTAGTATTGGCACCTGTGATGCAAACTTTCAATACATGAAGCATGACTGATACAGCAAGAAACTTATGATTAATACGACCCAATAGTAAGACCCCATTGATTGGCGGCTAATAAGCTCCAAGCAGTAATCACAATAAATATCTTGATCCAGAATTATGTCCACCTCGCTATTAAGACCAACTTAGTTATTCCTGAGGCTGCGTGGTGAGTTTCGACTGCACTTGTTATTCTTGCCAAAGTCATATCTTGTAGAAGGCAACGTACAAAGATACAAAGAAATATATGTCGTGTGTTGTCAGCTTTAGAGCTAGATATGTAGAATAGGAGATTGTGGTGCGTTTTTCTGTCACTGTATATAGACAGACCACGGAATGGCTCTCCAGATAATTCACTTCATACATGGATATAAAACAAGCGACCAACAATCATCGCTTCATTACCTTCAATTAGAGTAGCTTTGAAACACACAATGCAGTTTATTGTACACATGGTGACTGTGTATTTTAGGGGCTAAATGTGTAATGCGTTAATTTTGCCCCACGTAGAGCTCAGCTTGGGGTAGCTGAAATTACCCTGGGAAGCACGCGATTGGCAAAATGTAGCAGAAAGCACTGGCAGTTGGAAACAGTGAGCAAAGTAGAAATTAGCCCCAGGAATTTGGCACTAGCTGAAAATGGAGAAACGAGGAGCAGGGGTCCGGGTGAATTCTATTGGCTTACCTGGCTCCCCACTGGGTGTGTCTCTTATCGCGTTGTCAGTCTCTTTTTACTTAGTCTTTGCAAATCGAACTAATGGGCTCCAATACAGTTTATATAACAATGCCAACAAGCTTGTGATCGGAGCTTTTTAGCAGCATATTGGCAGACAAAGCGCCCACTGACCCGTGAAATGGACACGAAACATGCATCTCTGCGGAGGCTGATAATTTGCGGGTGCCGAGTGGCGGAACGGACCGCATCGTGCGGACTGGGCAGACTGGATGATCCCCTGCCGTTTTCCTGCTTTTGTCTTGTCAGCCTCTAGAGGGCGTCTTCATTAGACGATTTAGTGGCCAACAAAGCAACCTGCAGCCCCATTTACGCCTTTGATGGCACCATTACTCCGTGTCACTCTGTCAGCCAGCAATCATCCGCCATCAGTGCACTCCCTCTCAACATTTCTCTTACGTCATTCAGGGCTACATTTGCCTCTGGCTGACCTCTGAATCATTTTCCTCTCAATTCCAAACAAACTTCTGAACTTTGAGTGAACAGCAGTTTTCACTAAGCAATTAAGTGTGTGTTTCGAGCGTGGTAAAAAGTTGCAAAAAGTTTATATATAAATGATTCTATGACAGAGCAAAACTGCTGTCAAAGAGTATAATTGCTGCAATGATAAAGCAACATTCCTCTGTAGAAATGATTGCATTACTGAGGGAGAGACAGTCTTCCGCACCAGAGAAGTTTAAAGAGCTTTTTGAAGTGCAGAAAAATGCAAGTGACGATTTGCAAGTCGTTCAATAATGTCATCAATGACATGGGTGGTGCAGATGAGAGGCAAGTGCCTTCTGAATCCCTCTTAATTCTGCGTGCTGTGTAGGAAGACGGCAATCCAGCGTCAATGGGCAAATGTGCCAGTGATGTGCCAGCAATGGCTGTAACGTGGCAGCAATGGCTGCTAATTTCTGCTTATTAGAAGAGCGCTATGATGAGGGGCCTCGGGGGCTGATTGCAGAGAGGGCGGTGGCTCAGATTGCGCGAATCACATGGCCCGATGAGCAACTGATATAAACGTTTAGAAAACAAGAAAGGCAGAGGAGCCAGGCTTCCTTTGAGCCCATCCTCAGCAGCCACCGCTTCTCTACTTCCCACCAACAGCTCATCAACAACCGATTATTATCAATAATAAACCCCTCCAGAGAAAATGGAAACAATTTGGTTCCTTTCAAGAGCGCACTATTTGTTTAAGTGAAGGGCATTGAAGAGAGGCGGACTGCAGAGGAGGGCTTCTCATCTGGGAATTCTCCTTCGCCAAGGTCCTTGTGCCCCGGGGCCTCCTGCTTTCTCAGTCCCTCCCCCGTCAGCCTGGACTTGCATGGCCACAATGCCTCCCAAATTATTCACAAATTACACCGCGGCATGTCGGCCTTCGCTCAATAGCTGTGCGCCCCCTAAAAGGCCATTTCGCTTCATAACATTTCGTGGAAATTACTGAAATTTACAAGCTAACAAAGCTATTGACATCAAGCTGACTGCTTGATCAATGCATGGGCAAAAGCGATCTGCAGGGGGTGGCCCCCCGGCCATAATGTTGCCAGCCAACTTCAGCGGTGGCAACGACAGGCCCTATTTGCATACAGCCACTGTTTCCCCTGCATCTAAAATATTTGTCACAGCCAGCGGTTCGCTAAGTTGATCCATATTCCTTGTTTTAGGGCAATTACGTCTGCGCTGTGCTGCAGAAATGGCTTTCAGAGTTGGGGTAGACTTTGGCTGAGGGTGGGGGACCACAGGGTGGGTGAAGGGGTATGGCTGGGGTGATTATGAGGTGCGCATGACCTCTTGGTCAGTTGGCCCCCCTTTCGTCAGTGCTGAACACTGATTGAATCTATTCATATGATAGGCCCTGATAACTGTCATTTCGGACCCAATCGGCTAATCAATAACGACTAATTCAATGAGACGGGGGAAGGCCACACGGCGTCGCTGGGCGCTCTCCCCCCGGCCACCCCTTCGCCATTTTGCCCCATTATCGCCACCCTTTATCGAATTTAAATTCGGGCCAATGAAATTAGAGAAATGAATAACGCCCTCCCAGAACCATCTCCCTGGTATTATGGACTAGTAATTGGCACAATGAGAGTGAGAGGATCATTTATTTGCCGAGTGGACCCCAACATCCCCTCTCGACATATGCCCCAGGTCTGTCACCCCCACCCTCCCCCTCAGTTGCAACAGGGCCCTCTCTAAACTCATGGACCTGCTTGAACCGCTGGTGTCACCTACCGGTAAATATACGTTTAAAAAAATGAAGACATCCATTTAAGAAGTGTCGTGAAACCTGAATTAAAACAGGATATACGCTGCAGTTTGCATTCAAGGTCACAAAAAATTAAGTTATCACCAGTAAGATTCCATTTTATTGGATTTTGATTTATCTGTCTAGTGTTTTCATCTTGACAGTAATGTTTTGAATGGTATCGCCAGTTTGGATCTAAATTCGTCTAATCCTCAATGGACGATTTGATCTATGCAAACAAAGAAGGGAATCAGCAAACAATTGCTCTTGATTTAAAGGGTTAATTTGCCAGCAGCAGATATGATCAAAGGTCATCCCAATTTAGCGGAGCTTGTCAGGAAGAGGGAGCCAAGGGACCTGCGCTAATTTGGCGGCCTTTGCTTTGTGTAGCTTTGGACAGACGGTCACTCTGCTGTGTGATGTTGGTTGCAGATGATGTCAACAGATGCATCCATGACCCGCATCACCTAATGCTGCAGCTGCTGTGAAGGGGAAAACTCAACTCATAATGATCACAATACATCTTTCAATTTGTAATGTACACATTAGCCAAGGTTACCACTCAGTTGACCATCCTTTCTCCAGTAAGCACACATTTTTGTTTATACCAGAAGTAATGAGTCCATTCATGAAGAAATGGGGACTCTGATCATTCCTTCTTTCCAAAGTTGTAATTGGGTTTTACTGCGGCTGACTGCAGTTTCTCTTGTTTACATCTTTCGCCTTGAGTTATTATCCTTCTGTCTGTCTTCAAATCTATTTTCAGAAAGACAGGTAAAACAGGCCAGGTGATGTTGCAGGGTGTTTTTATAATCAACACAAGCACTGGAGAAGTCTTTGGAGACCTGGTTCTCCTCAGAGAGACTGTGTCACTGTGTGTCAGTGTCTTGATGAGAGACGTGGTCCATTTCACGCACCAGAGAACAGCACCTTCAAAGGCGCCACCTGTGGTTAATGCTCAGCATCAGCAGCGACATCACTCAGTCAAAACTGTATCATATCAAGGGCAAGCAGCTGCAGGTGTTAATGCAGCCAGTTAGTGTGGAAACTTAGACGGAAATCAGCGAATAATCCTCACTCAATTAGAAGTCTTTGATCTGCTACATGAGAGGAACCCTGCCGTCTTTGTGTCTTTGTGTCAGTATCTTCTGTACCTGTTGACTCGCAGGTAATTTCCCCACTCGATAATTATTCTTATTGCCAATAATTCCCCCATCGTTTGATTAATGATACGGCGCCACAGCGAGCAATCATTTGACGCCAGTTACAACTCAATGTTAATAGGCTTAGTAAATATTATGTGATCAGCATGGGCAATATGCCTAGCCACTCAGCATGCCTGGTTGCCTGGTGTAATGGGCGGCCTAATATTGAACATGAGCACCTTTTATCATGAAATCCTAGAATAATTGCGACCTCCATCTCAATGCATGGGATTACTTTCACTGAATCTATACAACTACAAAGACACGAGTGAGTATGGGAGTTAGTGAATCAATCGTAGAGTCAGTCAGTAGTCAGTCATCCAGTTTTATCTTATTAATGCTTCAATTTCTTTTTATGACTGACTGACTGATTGACTTACTGGTTGACTGAATGACTGACTTACTGACTGACGTGCTGATTTACTGACTGACTGACTGACTGATTTACTAACTGACGTGCTGACTGAATGACTGATTTACTGACTGACGGACTGATTTACTGACTGACTGACTGATTTACTGATGTGCTGACTGACTGAATGACTGACTGACTGACTTACTGACTCACTTACTGACTAACTCACTGACTCACTGACTCACTGACTGACGTGCTGACGGACCGACCGACCGACCGACTGACTGACTGACGTGCTGACTGACTGACTGACTGACTATGGTGAATACATATTCATCATTAAAACATGATACATAGAAAAATTATAATGCTCGAAATACGTGTGATAAATCAGAAATGATTAGCGTCACTCATCATTTGAGGCAGTATCTGCAGTTCCCGTCACCGAATGGATGGAACCAAAATTTAGAGCAAGAAATGTATACATTTACAAATATGGTTTCTAGATGCTCATGCAATATGTGCTGTTTGATTAAGGAAATGTGACTATCATAGAGTATTTTTATTTTATATTGTTTTATATATCATTATTTTATATATTGCATTGTTATTGTCTTTCAATTGTCGCTTAATAGCTCCTTGAGCTAATGTTTTTCTGTATCTCCTGTGACACAAAATAAAATTTTATCTTATATACCACAACTAATGAACATGTTTTTTTCAAAACAATGCAACATTCAAATGTTTAATTCTGACAAGTCCACTACTTTGCTATAGAATTTCGCATGTTTGACACACAGGCATCCACTGTAAACTTGATCATTGAAAGCTATTCAGTAACTCCCTGCAGCATCCCTTTTTCAATATGATCTAATTACTGGAGAAACTGAGGATCATGTTGTTCGTAAAACCATTTCCGATGCCTGAATTGCCCGTTGATGGAACATGCGTCTGAGAGGCTGGCCATTTTTCTTGGATGTTAATGTTTCTTAAAAGGCAATTTTTCAGCGTCATTGGCAAGGCAATGGCTGCTGCAGCAAATAATGGAATGGCACGCAACTGTCAGATGAATGGTAGCCGCGTGTTTTCAAACAAAGGCCAAATAAGGAAGTAGCCGAGGACTTGTTTATTGCAGTAAATAACAGTCTGATAGAGACGCAGTTCTCTATCGCGTGAGAAGAAAATGCAAGCGATTTTTCACCATAACCAATCAGGACAAGCCACAGTCACGACTAGGCAATGGATCAGTCAATTCCTCGTAAAAAGGTTTGGGGAATATATATACATTTCCATTAATGGACACACCAGCTTGAATGTCACTGCCTAAAATTCAGTGTCATCCGCAAAGGAACTGCAATTACATTACGGATGGTAGTGAAATGAACAAATTGGAAGAGCATTGAATCATTAAATATACTTAAAAAAAAAAAATTGCTTTGTTTTTTGGAAGCATTTAGTGCGACAAGCATGATGACGCTGCAGATGACGTCAAGACATGACGTTTGACGGAGTGACATTGACGTTATGAGTAGGGCAGGGACGTGATGAGGCGGTGAAGGAGGCGGGCGGAGGAGAGAGCTCTCAACCTAGGCTGAGTACAAACTTTCCACAAGCTTTGCAAACCTGCATCCCATTGACAGGTCCCTCGATAATCTGGTTATTCTGTTCCATTAAGCAGCAACGAGGTGGGGATTTCGGGCGCGCGGTAAAAGCATTTTAGTGTCGGCCGCTTAATGCAGGTTGCCAGGCCGGTGAGCGCCGAATTGACCAGTAATGAAAGTGTAGCGCGCCAAGTCGCCCTAAAAGCCCCTTGTTTAGGAAAAGTTTCGTCCAAACAAGTAATTGAGTTAGCAGGCCAAATGGCCAAGGTGCAAGGCAAGATAAAACAGTTGCACCAGTATATGTGGCATGAACTGCCCAGTGACATGCCGCCTCTTTCTGCGTCATGCACGTCAACTAAGATCAGTCTCCAAAATGGCGCCCAAGATGGCTGCCAAGATTGATGGTAGCAGGGGCTTGCGGAGGTAACCGAATCAGACGAATAGAATCATGCTGCAAAGGTGGCATGTGATGAATGGATGGTGTGGCCGATATGAGTGAAGAGTACAATGCGTCAGTCGGATGTGGGTGAAGTTGCAAGTGGACGAAATGACCGGATAGTCAGGCTGAATGGTGTCTCTAAATCAGTCTCACAAGTTCTCTTCACACCGAGCATTCCTGGGGAAAAACGAAACGTCCATGATGGACCATCGGGTGCTGCTCAAATCAGATTAGCCGTGATAAATGAGCGCGCGTTTCCCGCTGTGGCCCAATAATGACCAGTTGTATTGTGAGGTTGTGAAATCGCCTGAAACCTGAGCTGGGGCCGGGGGAAAGCGCGCCTTTTGACGCCCGTCATGACGACAAGAGCAACGTAATGAGCTTTCTCACTAGTTTCACTTTACGACCCGTCACCCCGTCTGCCTGCCCGTCTCCCTCTCCCTCGTGCAGTTTGTTATTATTAGAAAAAGATGGAAAGAAAAAGAAGGTAACTGGAGAAACATTGCGCGAATTCCTTGTGCAACCCTCACAAAAAGTTTGCATTTGCAATAATTTTCAAGGTTGGCTAATTATAGACTCTACCAGCTGCCATGATAAAAACTGTAAGATTGAGATTTCGTGGATAACATTTTTTTAACGTGCATTGACGTAGGTCCCCAACGAATGACATCTATATGACCAGTGGCGTTGCGGACCTTCTGGAATGGGGGGGGGGGGGCATGGGGTCCATGGATGGCCATGGGGGGGGGGAGGGGCATGGTCTAAATCAGGGGGGCCAACTGGAAAATATCAATTCGATATATAGCATATGTTAATTTTGCCGTTATTTGACTTGAGATGCATGATCCAGTGCTGGCCCTTCCAAAAAATGTATTATACATACCAGAACAATGGCAGAAGTTTAAGGCAAAGGTCAATGCTGCCATGGAAAAGTAAAAGATTTACAAAATTTGTTGAATACGTCCTAGCGCCATTCTACGATTTAGCATGTAGGGGAAGTGGGGAACAGTGAGACAACCCCCCCCCCCCCCCCCTAGTTTCAAAGTAGTGAAGTGTGAGTTTTCAATCTTATTTTCAAGTATTTGGAGATAATGAAATCATCTAATAGTATACAAAACCTTGGATACTGGTCTTTAATTCCAGATATTGATAAACAGTGCTGTAGTCATGTGGACCAGAAGGTCACAAGTTCATATTGAAAACAGCATGGGGAAGAGTGTGACAAAGCATGAGTGGGGCAGGGTGAGACAGCTACTTCAATGTAAGTTTACATAGGAAAAATTAGTTTTGGTTGCATAACAAGTTGAACTGGTGTTGCCTTGTACCCAGTGTCTATGCCAGGTCAAGTGAATGGCCCCAACTATAGAATAAATGCGAAATATCATTTGGACTTCAAGCCTTATCATCTCATTATTACATCTACCTCTGGCTGCTGGTAAAATAAGCTGCTAAGGTTCAGACCAGTAGTACTGAAAAATACAACTTGCTGCCTAGAATAAAGGTATTTGCAGATATTTTTTTTGGTACTGTCAGGCCATGTCTTACTCTAACCCTCAGCTTGTCTCACAGTACCCCACCTGTGGGGAACAATGGAGACAAATGACTTGCACTGACCACTGCTGACATTGTATTGAATAACTCTTATCTTACAAAATGTAGGAACCTGACACTGCTGGAAAGTATGCACAACTATATATCCTACTTCTGAGGTAGGAAGTCAGTCATGTCCTGATTTTAGAATTTTTGTTATGACTGAAAACGAAAAGGTCTACGCCACTGTATATGAAACCAGTAAATAGTACCTCGACCAAACCCTGGATATCAGATGATCAAAGGACCATCAAGATGCATGTAAGCCCATTTCTTTTGCATCTGTATTTCTTGTTTATTTTCAAATTTCTAATTTGCATGATTGTCTGGTCAAATTTGACTTACATCATCGAAGGCCGTGTATATGATATGTCAGCTTTGTAAGTAATGCCTATATTCTAATTGAAAAAACTAATTACTGAAAACAACTTTATGGGGCTGCAGCTTTTCTTTGTCATATTCTACACACTGTCTTGGGGGAGGGGGGGGGGGGTTGTTGGGGTAACTAGAAGAGTACTGGGAGAGACGAGTCGGTGGGTGAGTGAAGCAAGAGGGATGAGGACAGGGCGGGCGGAGAGGGATCCACCCCTTGCTCATCCTCCTCATCAGTCGCCTTGATGCTCCTCCTGATGACAGGGCACACTCTGCCTGCCCCTCCAACCCATCCAGCCTAGCTCTCATAGCATCAACAGCTAATCACAGACCGAGCATCAATCCATCATCACTTTCCCACCAGCCTCTGCAGCCACATCTTCACGATGCATATCCACAAGCCACATCCCCCTCTCTACATATTCAAGATAATATCTGGACAGGTCTCCCCGTGGTACCTAATATCAACCATTACGAGGCCTTTCTCCTGCCCAATATTGCTTGGGCCCCGAGGTGCCAGAGACCTTGCACGAATTAGTTATTGACCGGCACAAATGAAATGGACAGAAATGGACTGGAATGGATTTGGCAGAGTGCAACGGGGTGAAAAGCCATTGATTGCCCCGTCAGTCTGCTCACCCCTGACAGGTTACAAGGCAAAGTCCATGACTGGTCACTTTGGTAAAAGCTTATGCACTGACCAGCGGTCGCCGTCTGAGAAGTTTTAACGTTCTGCACAAGTCCAAAGATTCCAAACACTCACGCAAGCGGCTCTGGTCAGCGACAAATGACTTCCTCTTTTGGCCGGGTCTTCCGATTTGACCAGACAATCCGCCAGAGGTCACTAGCGCCCACCGGAAGTGGACTTCGTTAAGCGCGCATCGCCTGCCAAGTGTGGATGTATGGCGGAGATAAAGAATTTGATTCAAACTGCAGGCCAAGCTGTCTGCCAGCCAGGATCAATCACTTGAAAGTCCAAGTTGATAAAAGGGCAAAGTAAGGATTTCCTGGCCCCGTAAGACGTCACGAAGGGCTTGGCGTGCAGACAGCCCCCTGAGTTACTCCTCTCGGTCCCCTTGGCCCCTTTTGGACCCCACGCTATCTCTAATGCACCGTTCATTGACAAATTCAGATGTTCCCTTTGCCCTACTTTGCCTCATATATCCTTTCATATGAGAAATGTCACCGACACAAACTGGACAAAACATCCACTCATCAAAGAAAATCTGAAGTTTCAGAAGACTGTCCTTATGTCCCAAATTACTTTCCATGCATGGCAGCACTTACTATTGTTTTAACAAATGTACGGGGAATCAATTTCAAACAAAAACCCAGTTCAGGCAACCAAAGCACCAATTTAAACCTTTGACAGGACCTAAAGCTGCACACCTGAGCTAAGTGAGCTCATCCCTTGAAGGAGGTCAGCATGGCGCCAGAGATCCGCCCTTCAGGTGTCATAACGTTCCAATAAGAAGGTCCCAGGGGACCTCACAGGTGTCTGGGGCTCAGGCGCTTCTTTTTGGGTTGCCTCTGAATCTCTATTGTGATGGTTCAGAGAATAAAGCAGAAAACAGAGAGACAGAGAGACAGAGACACACAGCGGGTCATGCAAGACCAATAGTTACAAGCGAGTAAAGTGAACACAAAGGCACGACAGCCCTGGCTTATGTATTCCAGATGGATATCTGGAACTTTCATTTGATTTTGTTTGGTTAATTAAACCTGAATTAGTTTAAATGTACTTCAGAGGATGTAGATTCGACCACAACATTATACATTTCACAGACAGGCCAGAGAGCATTGTTAACCTGTCAGTTTTTGCAAACGTTTGGGGAACACCTGAGCTCAGTTTGTCAATGCTGGATGCTGTCAATAGGCCAGACAGAATGGGGGCATCCTATTTACCCCTCTTGAGGGCTTGTATGACAGAAGGGCTTTTGGGTCCATTGGTCCTGTAGGGTTGCTATATTGAAAGCTGCAAGAAGGCCAACAAGCAGGGGTTCCCTAGGAGGGCGGGAACACATGCTGAGCCCCTGAAGAGCTGAGGGGGGAGAGGGTCCTGCCAAGTGGGGAAGGGGCAGGCTGCCTCTCAATTAGCCAGGCCAAAACTATCACTTGCCGAGCCCTCATCGAGTCAACAACGATCAAAACAGCCCCAGGAGCACCCCCTCAGCTGAAAGGCCTGACAATTCTGTTTTGTTAAACTTTTGAAGTTAGAATTTAAACAGCCCCTCCCGAGTCTAAGCTGCACCCCAGTGGGCCGGACATGAATGGCCATTGCTATTCAGTCCGGGGAAAATTAATTAAAATGGCGTTAACAAAGAGGATTAGCCAGTTCTTCACTTGTTACAAGAGTTCATAGTTAGGGCCCTACAGTAGCTTGTATGGAAATAAGCACTGTATAATCATCCGGACAAATAATTTATCAGAAGCAAGGTTATCTGTGACACTTGCAGGGCGGTTTATTTTGAGTATCACTATCCCTAGGCATTGGCTGTGAATTACGAAATAGTTGGTATGATTATAAGAGATGCAACATGATGAGATTTGTTACCTTGTGATACAATGAAAATACTTGTAAAATAAAACATTAACCAAATCCATCAGAGAGTTTCTCTAATGTTTTTTGTAAATGAACAGAAACGTGAGAAATTTAATAAGATGGAATATCTAGGACATACTATTTATGAAGATAGAAATAATAATATGCTTGGAGGAATAGTTAATGAATTCGATGTTAAAGCAAATACAGTTTTAGGTACCTTTAATCATGTGTCAGATTAAATTAAAAATTACTTGATATGCAAATATTATAGTAGTAGTTTTTATGCTTCTAATGACAGCGCATTGTATGACAAGAATGGTAAACAGCAGTTGTGTGTCAATTACAGAAAGGTTATGAGGAAAACCTGGAACCTCCCTTGGAGGGCACATAGTCATTTGTTACCACGTATCTCAGAACAGTTACCAGTTGATGTTGTACTCGAAATGAGGTTTGCAAATTTCTTTATCTCTGGGTACCACAGTCCTAATCCAATTTTAAGATGTATATTCAATCAATCTAGCTAATAAAATAGTAGAATTGGCAGAAATATGAGACATATAATTATGTAACAAGTACGATGTAAATTTTAGTCATGTTAGTCAAGTACATCGCTTGAATAAAGAAATAATAAAGGTTTGGAAAATTGGCATTTCAGAAGAGCATGTTAGAATAGTGCTCAAGTTGGAGAGCTTGCATTACACAGGGATTATTTTGATCCATTATTACTAGAAAGACAAGACTGTCATTATTGTCATATGGTTTTTTATGCTATTTCTAACAAAAAAAGGTTTTAACTTGTTTCATCTACAGTTTTATTATAATTTTTTTACATTGTACGTTTAGTCTGAAATAAAGATTATAATATCTTAAATTTTCAAAATAATTAGTATATTGGCCTGTTGCAATTTAGATGTTTGAAGGTCAAAATACTTAAAGCTGCACTGTCTGTCAAATTTCCAATTTTGTAAGACTCAATCAAACAGTTCATGAATAACCTTTATTAATCAAGGCACACTAAATTTTTGTTATCTAATGATTTAATCAGACGTTAATTACTAAAAAAAAAAATCATACATTGAGAGAAAATCGAGACCAAAACATTGGAAACACAATGGAAATGACATCATCACCATTGTTTAGTATTGTGATGTCATCACTGGGTTTGTTTACATATTGAGTTTTTGATGGCATGAAAACTAATATTTATATTATTTATTGTAAATTAAAACTAAATCGTTGACCAAAAATGGGCATGTAATGGTAAAATATCATGAAACAAGAAGGCAGTATTGATTTATATCATTACTTTTATGTGCAAATTTGACAGACAGTGCACCTTTAAATTATTGATCTTTGGTGTTATGATGGTGCACGGTTCTGAAGGGGTCCAACACGCTCACAATCCAACTATGTATCAAAAACATTAACCATTGTATTACAGCACAAATAATGTTGCTCTTGATTGTCTCCTCAGATCTGTACGTTATCTTAATCATCTTTCGAATTGCAGTCAAGTCTAATTTATTAAATAACTTGCCTGCAAAAGCAAAATGATTGCTAATGGAAACATTTGGAAACGTTATACTGAAACTGCTGTGGTTTTTCTAGTAGTC
Organism: Alitta virens; assembly: GCA_932294295.1. NCBI lineage: Eukaryota > Metazoa > Annelida > Polychaeta > Phyllodocida > Nereididae > Alitta > Alitta virens. The sequence continues at coordinate 10,120,593 of OW028577.1, read as the reverse complement.
CAGTGAAACGTGCTGTGTAGATTGGTTTTGTGGAGAGTGTCATGGCGTGGTGTTTGGTTACCGGTTATAATAATCACATGGGGATTGAGCGGAGTTGGGAAGGCAGCTTTGAGCGCATCCGATAGCCCCTTGTGAGGCTTACTATGCCAACTAAGCTTATTATCCTAAACGAAGACAAAAGGGGATAAGTGACAAGCTTGCCTGGCCATGCAAATCCAATGTGAGCATCATTAGCTAATCTCTCATCCAGATGCGGATGATGCTGGCAGATTACTGGATCATGGGATCAGGACCGCGAGCCAAAGAACATCAAAAATGACAGTTCATGCAAAACAGACCTCTAAACATCACATTCACACATGTTTCCTATGTCGTTCGGGATAAAGCGATCTCTCTCCGAGGGCCTCCCAATTGGCTGCTATTTTTAAACAGGATAATCCACACTCTGGCGACATCTAGTGTGTATGTCATAACTAGGGATTACGCTTGTGTACATATATATGACGTCAATCAGGATTAAAGATCACAAGGATAAGAGAACTGAGGTTTCGGTTATTTTGTAGCACGTTTATTATCGAGCTTTTGTGTAGATTATTTCAAATATATTAAATTATGAAAATATAAAATATTTGTATAGATCACAGAATGTAAAAAAAGAGATTAATTCGCAGGAAATGTTTGTTACTTCTGTCTAAAGTCAACCTCTCCACTGTCGTCTGATATTTTTGACTCAGGGGCCAGCAGTAAGACTTTTTGCAGCACAACTGTTATCTTACCTGGAAACAATAAAATCAAGATTAGTATTTTCCATCAATGGTAGCTTATAATTGCACGCTTTTCGCTCATTATTCATCTGAACATCACAGAAATCTGAAAAATACTTCCAGAGGGCCAATTTTTATCGTTTTTACTTGAGATAGGCCTAACTACTAATGTCCTCACCCATGACTCTGTTGGCAGTAGGGCTGAAGTAAGCAAATTTTCCAATGAAGTACAAAGGGATTCCCACAGCATACATGGCGACGCCTATTCCTGTCGTGGTGGGGTTCTTGTAGAATGACAAAACCACCAGCCCAATCATGATCAAGAAGGTAAGAACCGCTACCACTATGTTGACCTAAAAGAAAAAAATTGCAATTTAAGTGACCCTAATATAATTTCATAAATTTTAATTTAGGGCTCGAGTTAGATGAACTTTTCAATGGCTATGGGTGGTCAGTCTCTCAAATCACTGTGCGTCGTCACCTCACAGCCCAGCGACCTAATTATGTACATGTTTTGCTTGTTAACTCATCTAAAGTAAATTAATCAATTTCTCTTACAGTCTATAGGCTGGCTTATGGTATTAAAGGTCTAACAATAAAATAACAGAATAATTCGATGTTCATGTGCTGAGTTTACACAATTATTGTTCTGACAAGCAGACAATTCAGAAAAATTGCCTTAACTCAAAACATATGATTCCATTTCTCTTTTATTTCTATAAGAAGATTTCTTAAGCCTATCGACTACAGCGTTGAACCTATCATTAGCAAAGAAAGTCCATAATTATGTCGCTGGGCTGTGAGGTGACGACACACAGTGAAATGCAGGTAAAATGTCTACCAAGTTCACTCAACTATAGGTGTATATGTTAGCTGTAATCGTAGCAATGTCATATACATCGTTGGTCATACTGGTAAAGGCTCATTTCATATCATTTATTCCATCCATCATTCTCATTTATTCAGTTCACACTCATAAACATACACATGCACAATATCATCAAATGATCATACAGTCACAAAAACACAATATCAGATATACATAGTATTCATACATATGTACATGTATACGAAATTTCAAGTTGCTTATAAACATATCATATATAAGTTGTCAGATAACGTTCACCCAAAGTGATAGTCTAAAAAGGGTAGTGGGGTCAGTTATTCCAGACGCAATCTAATAGTTAAGATAACAAGGCGCATCAATCATTATCTTTGGCTTTATGCAGTTAGTCCCATCATCACACCAATCGATATGGAAATAATTATTGAGGGCTTAGCAATATGAAAGTCATAAAAAATTGTGTAAATAATCTGAAAGGATCATCGAAGCTTTTCAGAAATCAGATTTTAATCTCAATGCTGGCCCAGAGATGTTTCACCCACTAATATATACTACTAGTTCTAGTTGATGCAACTTTTTATCTGACAACTGTTCGCATGTTGGACAGGACCTAGATCTACACAGGCCTAAATGTGATCTTATTTGTGAGGTCTTCGGGTGAGCATCTGCTATATATTTGATCAAGGTTCCTTTACTGAACACAAAAGACATTAGATAGAAGTTGAGCCACTCCCCAACAGGATAGAATTGTCCTAATTTGGTAATATCTGTTGGCTTTGTGAATATTTCTCCGTTGACATCCTTTCAAAATACCTTCATTTATGTAATGAAAAATAATATGCCATTGTCGTCATTCACTAATAATGATTTGCTTGTATCTCTCGAAAAACCAGGAGGGCACTTGATAGCGATGCTATTAATATGTTCCTCCTGGCCTCTTATACACTGTAAATAGAGTATATTGATAGTTTCAACTTATTGTTATATTATTGTATGAAGGCAAATAAATTCGTCTTGAGTCTTGCAATTTCCCAATTGCGGTTACGTAGACCTGTAACAGTGTGATCGCGTGGATCACCATTGCAGAGCAGTTGGTCATGTCGAATGTAAAAAAATTTAATACTAAAAAAGATTTTCACTGACCTTGACAGGGCGTTCTGCATTAGGGAACTTCCATCTTAGGTAGAAGAGAGCGCTCAGGACAAGCAGCATCTTTGCCTGCACAGAGAGAGAGGCGTACTCCTGCATGACCTGCAGGTCTGTGAAGACACAGTACACAAGGGCAAACACACACTGTAAGAGAAAGAGTAATAACTGTATTGTATAAAATTCACCAGATACTTTATTGACTACTTATGTTCTTGACATTGGTTTCTTTCATTTTAAGGGTCAGGGAATTGCACCTGAGTATGGCATAGTAAATTAATTATTGATCAAATCACAATAATCATCACAGATATATGTTAATAACTGGGATTTTCGATTAAGCCATATGATCCAATCATGGCATAAGTAGACCTAGTACACAAGTTGTATTTATAGATACAAGGCCAATGAGGTAGAACCTGTAATGATAATTTTACTCACCAGGGCGGCGATAGCTGGCAGAGGCGTGAACAGACGAACGTTGATCATTGAGAACACTTGCGGCACCTGGTGGAATCGACCGCCAGCAAACAGATATCTGTACCAGAAAAGCAAAATGTCAGGAATTGTTTTTTTTTGTTTTGTTTTTTGGCTACGCAAAAATGTTTCAGCACCATTGTACTTTCTACATCATAGAAATGTAGATTTTAAAACAAGTTTGTAAATATTATAAGTAGCAATTTATAGTGTAAATATTGTAATTCAGATATATGTATACATAGTACAAAATGTAAGGTTATTTTCAAGATGAAATAAAAGCGTGATTTGTGAAGCAAAACTTGATCTTTTAAGGATAAAAATATCCTAAACAATAACCTTGAGTTGCTGAGGAAATCCCCATTGACCGTGCCACTACATGACAGGAATACTGCAATAGGAACAATGATGGAGAAACTGCCCATGGCTCTATTAGCAAACGTCTGCAATTAAAATCGTAGTTAACTTCCCTCATTTCAATCTGCAATCACGAATGAGTAGCTCAAATGTCGATTCAATTGCAATTGCCCGCCTACCAAAGCTACTGCGTCTGATTGCAATAGTTCTGCAGGTGTCAGGACGGAAAAGTAGGCCATGTTGGTCAACACGTAGATGGCTGTGACCAGCAGCATTGAGATCCAGACTGCCCTGGGCAGGTCCCTGAAAAGAAAAAGAATAAAAATAAGACTAATTGTGGACGTAACAGCTCTCTGGAGAAATTTCAATAGAGTCTTTTCACTGAACAGCAGGACATAAGTCTTTCCTTCCCTCTTATAACTCATTATGCTTTTCAGACACAGTAGGTATTTAACTGACTGATTCCATAAATATAACTTTCTCAGAAAAATAACAAACATTAACTAAATGATAAAGTGACAAATATACATTAAAATGCACTAAAAATACTGCCGCTAGGATGCACTTCGCTTCAGCCAATCACAGCCAAGGGCGGGAACTTTTTCAGCCAATATAATTGCAGTATTCTGTTTTAGCCACCTGGTGGAAATACAGAGAACCTTCCGTAAAAATCCACTATTGCATGCTTCTCTTTTGGACTGTCTTTAGCAATAACGAATTGGGGTTAAATAAAAAATACAATTCATAGATGGACTGAGATTCAAGAACCACAAGGGAAAATTGCTCAAAGTAATAATAATTAGACGAACAAGAACTGCATTGATCATTGTTTACCTTTTAGGATTTACCATCTCCTCTGGCAATGCATTGATAAGCTCCCTGAAATAAAAGCATATTTCTTGTAATTGCATGAGTTTGTTGGTTATTTGATTCACCAATGAATAACAGTATGTCATATCACTTACCATCCTTTGTAGGCGAAGTAACCATCAAGAATGGACAGGGCCACTTTGCCAGGATCTTGAGAGGTCCCTTCGAATGCATTCTCGAATGATTGTGTGTTGCCTACAAATAAAGACATGTGATCATGTGATCATTGATCAGAAATATAACCAGTGGTAGAACATTTCACAGATGCAAACAATGACTTAATATTCCAAGCAATTATGCCTACTCTTTATAATATGAGAATATGTTGAGACTGTGCATTAAATGTGGATTATGGACGCACAAGGTCTTGACCTTGGTGACAAATGCTGTGGAACTGAAAGACTCCACTCTTGAGGTTAACTTTGTTCAAGCCTGATATCATGTCATCTTTCTTTGGTTGTGTTAGCCAATTAAGCCACGACCCTTGATCAATTGATACACGAGGATGGAAATCTTACCTTTAGCTAATTGCACAATTCCTGCCACCACTATTATAGCAAGAGCTATGACTTTGGACACTGTAAATACCGTGTGAATCCTTGTGCCCAATTTGGCACTTATTCCATTGAGAGTGGCTAAAGAAACTGCAAGAAAAAATCTGTTTTTATTTCATTCTTTGTATTGTGAAAATCACAACTGAGATCCAGTTCTGTGGTGAAAATATATATCTTTTAAAAGAAGAAGTGACATACAAATGATGAATACTGCGATAAGAGTGATGAGATTGACGTGGCACTGCAGTCCTAGAGGCTCAATGAGATAGAGGGCAGCAGTCCTGGCGATCACAGCGCAACTGGAAGATGCTATGATAACTACATGAATCCAGGCACACATGAACGCCGGTAGGGGGCCAAGGGTGTAGTAGAGGTACGCGTAGTCTCCACCAGAGCGAGGAATGAGGCAACCTAGTTCAGCATAGCATAACGCTTGGGCCAAGTTATATAGCCCGGTCACGCCCCAGATGATAAGAGAACCTCCTACTGATCCAATGTTCGATGTGACCCCCTTAGGAGACAGAAATATGCCAGATCCAATCACATTGCCCACAATAATTGCAACAGCATAAGGCAGGGTGATGTGGCGCTTTAGTCGAAATTCGTCTGATTTCTCCTTGACGTCATCTATGACGTCTGATGACGTTCTTTTCTTCAATAAAGGTTCATATTCCGAATCCTCCTTCATTTTATGTTCTTTGTATCGACTAGAATCTCACATCAGCTATTCATATGAAGGCCATATATATACTGAAAATAGATTATATATATTAATACTTAAAGCATAAAAACAAGTTCAATATTTAGCTATAGACCTACCTTTTTCAAATATATGGTATAGACTAGCTGAGCTTAGATTGAGCTGGGTCATAGAACTCAGGAAATAGAGCTATGTCACAAATTATAGTCCCATGCACAAGGCGAATAAATACCACCTGTGCCCAGTATTCTTGCATGGAATAAATTCATTGACAATCCTAATTATATAAAGGTCCTATGTGTATAGGAGCATAAATAGGCCTATATATGTTAACATGTAGGCCTATGCATGTACATGACTGTATAGTTCATCACAAAATATAAGTATAGGCATACACACAAGAGTATATTGACAGAAAAAAAAAGCATAGATTCAGAAATAATAAGATTCAACACATACCTTGTCTGACGTGTACACCAGGCAATGGTCACGTCACTAACCTCACCATCGTTTAGTACTTATGTTCCTGCGTTTTTTGTTGGTTATCACATGTTTCTGTAACTGGTGCAACGTCATCTTACTACGTCATTGTGATTTGTTCCAAATAATGTTTTTGCTAAGTCATCCATACTGTAAACAAGATCACGATAAGTGACATACTCTAGTAACTATCAATGTTTACATTCAATGCTTTCGACCTGAATGCAAATATCTAGGTTATATAAGTACTATATATATATATTAAAAATTTGTATGGACTAGCAATCTCGTGGCCATGGCTTAACTGTGATAGGACAAAAGTCAGGTATAGTGACTTTGCATTTATTCACGCCCTTTACCACTTACAGTGAGTTGTCCTAATGCCGTTTTTTTAAGGTACAAATGCACTTGTACTATATATGTGGGTTTCATTAAATTGTTTTTAATATATCAATTCTGAAAAATATCAGTTCACTTAAACTACTTACCTAATTGTCCCTTATATATTTCCTTGTGAAGAACAGTTCCTGTAAATCGCGATGCAAAAGTTGCACTTCGATTTGAAATTTGGAATAGTAATATTAATAGAGATGGGATTTTGTTGTTTAGTGGTCAGATGGACTCTAGCTGGCCATGACATTGGTCTACCTAATCAAAGGCAACGATGGCAATTGAAGTGACCATGCAAGTGACCATGCACTGGAGTGGTCAGTTAATTGGCCGAATTTGTGCTCAAAGGTCTTGAGTCAATTACGAAAATCCGTGGTGCTGCTGATCACCGGGTGAGTATGGGTAAACTGCGAATTGCCATTAGACCATCATTCATATCCGAGGCGAACATATATAATGCCAATGCAGCATGGAATCAGGCAGTAGCTTTTATACTTCCACACAGCAAACATAGCAGCATCACCTGATTTAATCATATGACCTTCATCATGACCTCTGTGATATGGATACCGATCGTTCTTTTCTGTTGCTTAGCGCACCCTCTAGCGTCCAAGCCCTCCACTACGAGTTCTTTGGCGGGAATACCGGTACCGAAAGAGGTCCTGCAAGGGATAGTTCCTGTGTCAAGATGCAGGGCTACTTGTGTCAATAAGGTAGGATGATTAATTTTATTATTTTGGGGAAATATTTTAGTGATCGATATTGGGAAAAAAATTATCTTTTTCACTATGCAACTGATAAACAAACCTAAAAACTGGACCTATCACTGTTACTTACTCATCGAAAAGTCAATCTTAGTGCATCAATTATGAATATAAAAACGAATAGGCCTCATATACCTACATGACAAAAAGTGCCTTACAAGACGAGTATACTTTTCTTTCTTGAAATTATTTTGGCAATATTGCTTTAAGTTATACCCATAAGCAGCAGCAGCATTTAGCCAAAAGTTAGTGATATTTTTTGAACATTCAACTCAGCCACAAAATAAAAAGGCTGAAATAAATGTATTTTCTGGATCAGCCACTACACTGAATGTGATGAAAAGGACTGTAATTGCAAATAGACAATAACAGATTACCCTACCCTGGTCATAATTTCACATTTCCATATGTTGCTGAACAGAAGTTTGTGGGAAATCAGATCAAGTACATTTTGGAACTGTAAAGCATTTAGAATTTGCAAGAAGCAGCAGTTATTAGTCATTAATTTGTGACTTAGTGAAGTTAGCAGCACAATTTAGGCAGAGTCGGTCAGAATTGACTTACGTATTTCATGCTGGATTTTTTTTTTCTAGCTCTTGAAAGATGGAGTGAGCACCATTACATGCCAGGAGGATGGCAACTGCAGCAAATGCTGGGATCTGTGTCGCGAGGTGCAGGAGGATGCGGGGGCTGCCCTCCTCTGCAGCCCTGACCACATGTTCACTGATGCTTGTGTGAGTAGTGTTCAGGATGAAATAATATCGAAACCTATTGAGATCAAAACTGAGATATATAAAGACTAATATTACGAATTACCACCACTCCATAAAAGCAAAGCAGTAAGATAATGAAAAGATCCATTTCGTTGTAAAATCAAAATAAAAAAAGATATTAAAAAAAAAACCCAAAAAACACCATTTGATTTCATATATTTTTGGATTACCCGTTTATAATGAAATGGCGGTCGGATGCTTTAATTATTTTAATATTAAGCAAACGTATATTGATCATGCTTTTTTTCCTTTCTTTTTTAACAGAATGTTGGATGTCAAGAGGCTTGTCTCTACTTCAACTATGAAGACAATGGTAGGTTTAACACCATTTGTATTTTTCTTATGCTTATAAAACTTTAATTCTCGTCTCACTGATAACAGGATATATCTACAGTGTATGATAATTTATATGTTTCACTGGGATGTGTAGCTACTACTCATATATATCTAACTTCTCTGGTTTTTAAAAATAATTTTTTTCAACAAGTTTTTTATCTATTATTATTAATCCCTTTTTTATCTACTATTATTTATCTCTTTTCTTTTTTTGTAGAGATGTACTCGAGTGAGCAACTGGACTTCCCTGGCCACCCTTTCCTGAATGAAGTGTCTCCCAAGGAGTGGGTCCTCTCCTGGGCAACCCCAATGTCCAGTGCAGATGACCACCCTGTCAAAATGGTCTATGTCCTGCTCTACAAGACTGATCCCACCCACCCCTGGATTTACGGAGGGGACACTGTGGACCTCTTTGCCACCATAGATGGACAACTGGACACATATCCTTATTTGGAGTTCAAGGTCATTGCGGTCACACAGAAAGGAATCACTGACCAGGCCAACTTCCTGTTTCCTGATGACATGGGTAAGTTGTGGTTAAATGAATAGAATAGAATAGAATAAAATAGAATATAATAGAATAGAATAAGTTAAGCTATTTGACAATTCGCCAGTAGAGGTCAGATATTACAAAATACATGGCATGATCATGATAATGAAAAATAAAAGTTGGATAAAGATAGTTAACAGTTATTGTTCAAAGACAGTAGTATCCCTTCATTGAGAACATTGTTTGTCAAATATTTGACGCTCTTGGCTGATAAGACATGGTCTCAATGGGGAGAAAAAGTAACACAGCCTACAGGGGGCACTACGACCTTAGCATATGAAAAGACAATAAGATTACTTCACTACCTAATTGTTACATTGATGATGTCACAATATATATGACTTCATCAAACAATACTTATCTGCTACAGTTTCAGTGACCTCTTGTGGTACTTTTTCTCCTCATTAACAGTGATGCAAAATGCATGTCAATTAAGAGTGCTGAGTTGTAGGGAAATGTACATTTGGAAGTGGTCTCAATGTGGGAATCTTCTTTTCTTGTGCATTCTTATTATATTAAGTGAATCAATATTGTTGTGATATGCATGCAAATGACCTTGAAACTAGCATATTGATGAATGTAAATCTCTCTGTTCCACAGCACGCGAAACCTCGACATCATCCTCCACGAGTACAACATCAGCAACCCCATCATCCACTTCAGCAGCTGAATCCACATCCACTGACTCTTCATCTGTCACAGCCGCCAGTTCGACTGTATTGTCTATCACAGCAGCATCTGAAAGTGGTGTAGAGGTACATACAAAGTTGATTTTTTAAAACAATTTTTCATCTCAGCAACCGATTACTTAGTAAGAAAATATTGTAGAGGTGCTATGTTATTCTTATATATTTTCATCCGTTCTATAGATGTAGTACAATATGTTATCTCACATCATTAAATGTCCATTTACTTTCAATTCCAGGTTCAAGTGATTCTGGTGAATGAAGTCTTGGAGGGCATATTGACCGTCATGCTCCATAGCGAAAATGTCACTTCCGTCCGCCTGTCCTGGGTGAGAGTTTCCTGCCGAATCAACCACTTCCTTCCTGTTTGTGACCTAAAAAACCAGCAATACGAGCAAGAAATCATCTTTCAAGGAGACAAGGTGAGCAAACTTGGACATACACTAACAGACCTCCTTAAGTAATTAGCCGTGACCAATGTATTGCGTTAAGACAACATTTGGTTGACCCTGAAGGTCCTCCATATAAGCTAATCTGGCAATACCTACATTACTAATTTACATACTGTGTACTATAGTTTCATGATTCCAACCAAAAATGTATCAGTTTCTGGGTGTCAGTTAAAGTCTGCACATTGTTTCTTTTTCTAAATAATTCAAATTCTAATAGTTGAGCTTTCACGTGAATTTGTTTGCTTTTGCAGAAGAAGACAGTGACCTTGAAGGACCTGACCTACAACTCCGCCTACTTGCTCAGAGTGACACCTGACACCCAAGACGTTGCATTCACAAGCAAGGATGTCTTCTTCATGACGCCAACATGTGCTCACCCTGACGTCACTTTCCTGTATTGTTTGGAAGACCCCCAGCCAGAGACGAGCAGTATGAGGAGGGAGGGAATTCCGGAAGTTACGTCATCAAGCACTACCACTGTCGTACTAATAGCGTTCTCCTCAGTAGCCGTGGTCATAATACTGGCAGGAGTGAGTTACTTTGCTTGGCGCAAGTTTAGACCTACAGCTACATCAGAGTCTTTGCATTACTGTAAGTGTCCATTTTGATTTAGCCAAAATTGCCACTTATTAATATTTAGGCCTTTTATGTAAAGATACAGTCTAAATTTAGACATAAACTTTTTGCTGAGATAAATTACAGCATATTAAGGACTAGAACTTCTCCCTAATTACATTCATTGACTATGATCATAGTATGATTTTATAATAACCATGGAATGGTTTATGTATAATTTATACAATTAAATGCTTATCGATCCATGCTGTATGGTGTAACCTGTTACTGACCTGTTTCATTTTGACTTTCAGATGGTAGTGAGTATCCAGATCCTGTCCCTGTGATCACAGTCGATGGCCACAACTACGTCTCACTGGAACATGTCCCTGACTTGAGAATGGCTGTCCCCCACCAGGACCAAAGACGTCGCGTCTACACCAGTGTGCCCCTCTTGGCCGGAAGTGGTACAGCGTCACCTAGGTCCTTGCAGATGACGTCATCAATCGCTCCACCTGCCAGCGACTCTAGTTCTATAGCATAGGATTCGTAAATAATAATTTCTAAGGGCTTATGATTTTGTTCTTTTAGATGTTTAAGTATACTTACTTTGTTCTTTTAGATGTTTAAGTATACTCATGTATGTATGTGTAGGTGCTTTCCAATTTTTCATTTTGTAACAGTTTCAGTTCAATCACATCCTTACGTGTTACATTCCATAAAATGTAGATCTATACAGTGTGTATATTTTGCTATGTATTGCTTGTGGTACTATATATGAAATAAAATGTATGATTAACACTGAAACTTACTGTAAGGTTTTTGTTTATTACGTAACTTACCTATATGATTAAACAACTTGTCATGGTTTGTCCATGCATCAGGTCACGCTTTATTTCTCAGGAGGTGGCAAATTAGTCCTTGAGATTCAGTCTGGGATAGGTTGCTTGGTATTATGCTGAGAATGACCAGTTGTAGGTTGGAAGAATATCATAGTGTATGAATCAGTCCCTGTTGTTAGGAGATGCCTCAGAACCTGTTAAAATGGTATCATCAAGAATCGGCTGCAGAAGTTCAGCTCATCTCCTGCAGAAAAGCAACTTCCTCTCGACCCAAGCTGTATAAATAATACTGAAGAAATTTTACCATCCTGACCTCAACCCCATATCACATTTGTGTCTGCAAGAAAACTGGGCCATCAATTGACAACAGCTCATGCATACCCTGCAAAAAAGTAATGAAAGGAAGAAAGTAAAGACAAAAATCACCGCAACGAAAGTGTTTTTATTTAACAGCACTGAAATGACCTGTGCCCCTTCTGACATGATCTGGACAAGCTGTCTGATGAAGTCCTTCTTTATTTGTCTTTAACAATGTCCATATGTTGTTTTCTGCGTTACCCCTTAAGGTCTCCAAATACATGTACCACATCACTAAACGTATGATACGTTTCTTTTTGGTGCTCAGTTTATACATTTATAATGTTAATACCATTTAACTAGCTACGTACACAAAGCTTTTTATTATAATTCAGGGTTCCCTCAAAAATCATAAAATTAAATTCCATGGCTTTTCCATGATTTTTCCATGACCATTTACAGAATTTCCCTGACTTCCTTTCGATAAAATCGCACAACAAAGTCAACGATTGCAAATTATAACGGCCTCCACACACCCCTCACAGCTGTCCTCACCACCCTTTTATATTTTTGGTCTTTCTAAAGTTCCATGATTTTTCCATGACCCTTTTAAAATTTCTATAATTCCATGACTTTCCATGACAATCAATATTTCCAAGATTTTTCAGGATTTTCCATGACCGTGGGAACAGTTATATATATATAAGCAACACAGGAGTAATAAGTAGAGAGCACTAGTGTATATTTTCCATTGATGCTGTGAGCCAATCATTGCTTCATTGTCATTCAGTATAGGTGTACATTATATGGCTAGCAGAAGTCCCAGCTTCTGATTGGCTGAGAGCCATGCAATATTTTTCTATATTGCACTGCTATATTGCATGGTACATAATTTTCCAACCTCCACAACTGAAATAATAATATCAATTGTCTCGGTTCCATAAAAACAGATATTGCACTCAACATTGCAATAATTGTATAATGTTGTACAGCAGCAGAATATATTGCACACAACTGCATGGTATGTTGGGAATGATACAGTGCATGTTGCGGCTACAGTGTATGTTGTACAATGTAGAGAAAAGCAATGGTGGAAGGTGTGTCGTCCAACATAGAGTTTTGTGGGATTTGGAAAATTATGTAGAGGCCGAAGTGAAGCCTCGGCCAGTATGATTTTTCCTCATCCCACAATACTCAGTGTTGGACTTTAACTCATCTAAATTGAATTGAGCTTCCCGACAGACACGTCTTATTACCTGATGATATAAATCTGAAACAAAACCCAGAGAAATGAGATTAACATGAGGTACCAACTGAAGCAATAATCACACAGCTGTTCACTAAAACTAGTTCAATTTTTATTTGGGCATTTGTGGTTACATTGACATTAGGTGCAACCTGGATAAACTAGAGATCGATGGGCACCACACTTCATCAACTAAACTAAATTAGGTACTGATACAGGAAGATGGTCAGATATATATATATATCTGTTAAGATCTTGCATTGATCAACATCTGTAATGGAGTGGAATGTAATACAATTTTGTTGGTTTCTGCGTGATGGGTCTTGCTTGTAAATAGATAAAAAATGAAACTTTAGAAGTGGTCAGACATGCCAGTTTCATTAGGTCTTCGATGTTGTGAAGATGTGATTAAGTGGCTAGAATAATTTATGGCAACATAATCCCTGAAATTAGAGCATTTAAAAAACGGTGTTGTTTTATTGTGGTGGTTATAGGTCAGCAGATTTCTGTCCTAAGAGAATCAACTTCTTCTTTGTGTTTGTGTGTTTATATGTGAGATATATTCGAGGAATTGTGATGGAATTGAATTTGGCTAGGGGACCTGTATATAAAACAGATTATGAAAGTTGGTTAATAATATTTCTACGCAAAAGCAGTATATATTTTTTAACTGTGGTGGCAGGCATCATAAATATTATCTTAAACGAGAAATCTAAGGTCATTTTTTTAATTTTTTACGTAAATTGCAAACCCACCAGAAATCTAAGGTCACTTTTTACGTAAATTGCAAACCCACCAGCTTGCTTTTTATGGGGTTTTTGTGTTGATATAGTATGTATCGATCTATATGCACCAGTTTTTTTATAATTTTTTTTTTCGGTGTCAGTTATTCAGTTGTGTATTTAACCTGCACTGAAGAATAAAGGGAATGGGAAAAGACGTTATGTTGCTTTTATCAGCCTGATATTGTTTACATTGGTGATTGACAGAGTTTAGAACCGACAAGGTGGTCAGTTGCAAGATGGAGGTGTCCGAGGAGCCTGGGTTTTGGAATAGCCTGCCTGTTGTTCATGTCAGGGGAACACATTACCAGATCGGAAAAATGATTGTGAGTTCATTCATATAAAGATATAGCACACAATTGACCTGTGTCTATTGATTGTGAATAAGGCTATGTATCTGTTTATTAGTAACATTGTACTTTGAACGTGGAGTGTAACTATATAATAGGCAAGGTCAAAATACAATGACAGAAGCATCCACCTTAAAATGGCTTAATTACAATTTCAAATCCGTACAGCAGATTTTGGGAGGGGGGAGGGGGACAAAAACAATCTATCCTTCCTCAATATATACGTAATAGATGAATTAATATAATACAATTTCATCCAATATTCATTGTTTTACGCGAGTTTGCATAGTGTACGTTCTCTCCATTGACATTATTTCAATGTGAAAAGCCAAAGCACTTGACAGATACAGAAGAATTGTATTCGATATAAATACAGTATATATAATATATATAAGTATGAATCAATTATACAAAAATACTAATGAGAGTCCATGGAGACCCATATTAAGGCATCTTACTTTCAAAATATTAGTGGATTTATCCTAATTTTGTCATGCATATATGCATACCAATTTTTAGGATGCAGGCTGGTGAGCCCTAGTTATTTCCGTCTGCATGACCATGATATTCTTTCAGGCATCTTAGGGAACTCCAGGGAAACACACTATCTGTGCTTAATTAATCAGGAATCCTAAGTGTATGAGTTTCATGCTTGATAGTTGGGATAAAAACCACTCATCATATTGCGTAGTTTGACTTTTATTTTTTGTTAATGAATTTTTGTGGTAGAGCTGTCATCTGACCAGAAAAAGGTCAACTCGCGTCCCCTTACATACACACGAAATCCTCCACAAAAAACCAAAATTGTAACGTGGGCTTGTCTCCTACACCATACCAGTTTTGATTCCTCAACCACCAATATATTGGGCTTTTGGCATTGAGAATTTAAAATCTAAGTTAATGGTAACAAGGAAAATAAGCATTCAAAACTCTCAAATGGAGTGTCGCAATTGACTCCTCTATCATTAGCTGCCTTTCTTTCTGTTTAATGTATAAGACTCTAAAACATGGATTTCATTCGCTGCGTTACCAAGGTGCTATGTTATGGAACAAGATTCCTGATACTGTTAAGGCTTTGGATTTTAATGGTTTTAAAAGTTATGTTCTTAAGTGGCAACCTGAGTGTCAATGTGGCACGTGCCTTTTATGTACCTTATAGTTTTATTTCATTCATCTTTCATCTGTAAATACTCATTGTTCTTATTTGTTATTGTCGGACACAAGTGCTGTGCACTTCTGTTTTATTGTTGATGCTATTATCTGACTTGAAATAAAATTTTACTTACTTACTTAAATTATACACAAAGACAACGATTAAATCAATACCGATTACCAGTGTACAAACCGTGAAAACTCCTGTTGGTTATTTGAAAGTCCGAGTTTTCCACTAGACAACATAAAAACCAACCCATGTCCCATCAATTCATCAAATAATTTTTTTTAATCCACTGGTTTTTTTAACCGATTTTGTCCCCTAAGTTTTTACAGCTGGAGCAGTGAGAAAAGTCACGAGAAAATACTTCACATGGGACACGTTTTATGCTGAGGTTCTTGGTGCTTGCGCATCATTCTCTTGTACAATAATTCTAACTTCTGTATAAGCAATATAAGCAATAACTTTATTTCCAGTTTATTTCACTAACCATGCAGCACAAAGTAATATGTTTTGCAAAAATCAGTTGGTACTTTCCATGTGATGTAATCCATATGTTATTTATGTAGTGTAAGTTATAGACAGGTAGCCATCTTATCGTCCATGTTCGCACATTGCACTGGCTAATTTTGCAAGAAGGTACTTTCCATGTGATGTAATCCATATATTATTTATGTAGTTTTGCACTCTGCAGTGGCCTTATTCCAATCACATATGATCATAAAAATCTGTTTTGGTACAACAATGAATGACATGGGATGTTGTACAAAACAGTTCCATGATCGTGAGACAAAAATAAAGTATTCCTTATCTTATCATACCTTATCATACCTTATCATATCATATCTTATCTTATCTTATCTTATCTTATCTTATCTTATCTTATCTTATCTTATCTTATCTTATCTTATCATATCTTATTTCAAAGGAACGTGAGAAGTTCTTCCTGGGGCGCAGATAAGCACCGATTCCTTTGTGTTAAATTAGCTTACAAAAGGAAAGCGTGTGACCAAGTAATGTGCATTAGCCCAAATCGTACCTAATCGTTGTTTCACGCATTACCTGAACCGCACCTATAATAAAGTCACCACGGATTGGCCAGACTGTATTTCAGCATTGTGAAGTCCAGTGATTGGTTGTGCCAGATAATAGATGATATAAAAAATTCCACGAGTCCCTGGTCTTGGCACATCCAGGCTAAATTTCGCATGGAAACAAGACTGAATGCATGCAGCGTCACCAGCGTCAAGAACGTCTACGACTCGCGATTTATTTTATGCACAACTCAGTCAATTTCAATCTGATTTTCCAAATTTACGTTTTATTGTGAAGCTAAATTCATCTTCTTTAATGTTAGGTTAGTTTGAATCTGTCACATCAACTGTAGTCGCGCCGGAATTTTTGCGGCCGTAAGCGTTTCGTCCTTATTTGGAAATAGCGACGTCTTTAGTTTCCTTATTTGGGCATTACATGAACGTCGTTCTGTGTGTTATGAAATGCAGATCCCCAGCCCGTATCACCCGGTATTTTAGGTGATAAAGCTGCAATTGGGGAATAAAATATTATGTGGTATATGGGCACTAGCCTGACAGTTTATGATACACATGAATAAATAATTGGTACCATTTACATCATGACTGATAATACTCATTGAATATTGGTGTTATTTCAGGGAGAAACATTCAGGCATCAGATTCAAACCTACTTGAAGACCAGCGTCTCCCTGAATAGAGACTCCTTGCCATTCACTGCGACAGAAGAAGGAACAGCCCTGGTGGATAAATTGGAAACCAAGAGCAGCGCCATCTTTCCCCATTACATGGATGAAATAAGAGGAACTGCAGAGGGTGCTCAAGTCGATTTTAGAAAGGCTCGTGAAATTGAATTAAAATATAGGCCCTCTTATTACAGTTAATAAAGCCTATCTTTGCATATACCGGTACAGCATTTGGTTTTGGTCACATGAACCCGTATGCCTATTTGGTGATAATTTTGTCATTATTTGGCAATAATCTCAATTAAATGGATTGGAAGGGATCCTCTGAAATCATGGGTGGCACCTCAGTTGCGATATATATTTATCTTGGGAGGTGTCACTCTTATCACATATGTATGTCATGTTCATTCACCATGTGAGGCTTATACATGTAAAATGAATAAAAAAGAGATCTGGGTTTGGCTTATGGGAAATAACCATAATGCCAACTCCATTTCTATATATTCCATAAATTAAAAAAACTTCAACTTATTCAGAATATTATTTTTAATGTTTGCATGTATGCTGATTATTTTTTCAGTTATTAACTCTGCATCTTGGCTATGAAATATCCCTGGTCTTGAAAAAGAAAGGCAAAAACCAGTCCTCCCAAGAAGGATGCACTACAATTCTCAGCAGAAATGGACAATCGGTAACAATTCTCATTTTGTACTTAAGAGATATTAGGCCTTATTATCAATTAAATATGGCTCTATACTAAATGTAATTTAAAGTTAACCTTTTGGCACTTTACAGACATTCTTCGCTCATAATGAGGACGTCCCTCCTGAATGTGTGCACCTGGGATATCTAATTATGGCTGATATTTCCGACCCTTCTCACAAGTCCGAAGAAAAATGGATGTCCTTTGCAAATCCAGGTATATGTTGTAATATTGATGCGTGAATCGGATAGCCCTACTATAAAATCTTGATCTTCTTTTATCTGCAGTTTATTACTGCGGGAATTTACGTGGAGGACCTTTCCTCACTCAGTGACCACAAATGATTTGGTAGGCTGCAGGGACATTGAAATACGTGTAGTTATAACTTTGATGACTTTGCTCTCTATGGTAGACTAATCACCAAAGCTCTTAACCGCTGTCATATGAAAGTCTGGAGAATTAAGAACAAAAAATGCAATATATTCACCAGCACAGAAAATGTGTACATTGTTAACAATTGCTGTTTTGACCTGATTTATCTCCAAATATTTAGTGTCATCATGTGGATGGTAGGGCTTGTCAGGTAAGCAGAGAATCAAATTAATATATCACGTTTTGAGACATTTTTGGCAAAATACAACCGAACAGCGTTCTCTGACCTTGCTTGCTTCATGGGACCAGTCTGCCATTTGGTGGAATGGAAATAAGTTTTCGCACACCAAAAACATTTTTTATCCTCATAATCTGATCAAATGTGTTTTATTATTACAAACATTAGACAATCAAAAGCAGTCTAATTAGCTCGAACAGACAAAATTTCCATTTGATGACCTTATCAAGTGCTTAGCAAGTGCATAGTCAATTCATAGGTAGACAAGAGCTTAATTTAGAAAATTATTTTACTTTGTTATATTGGCAGTCTTGGGAAGGGGTGGAGTTTGATACTGCACATAACTACAAGTCCAAATAAATTTTAAACAGTTTAGTATGAGTTAAATTCTTTTTACACTTACAGGGGTGATTGTTGGCAACACCTTTGGGTTTAACAACCACGGATTAATCTACTCAATGAATGATGTTGTGCAAGAGGATGCAGATATTGCTGACTGTGTCCGTAAGTATAAATAATGTACAATGATTACTACAGTCATTGTTTTCTTAATTTTTTTATGATGATTTATGTCAAGTTAAAAATACTGAGCTACTTTTCGGTTTTTCTCCCAGCTAGGAGGTTCATGATGCGGAGCCTTGTGGCAGCAAGGTCAATCGAAGATGTCCAAAGGATATTCAAAGAGCTAGCCCCAGTGGGTGCTGGATTTACCACCAATTATGCCCAGCTGGATGAAACCAACTCCAGACATAGCTTGTCTTCCTTGGAGTTCTTCAAGTCATCAGTAAATGTCAAGCAGATAGAAGAAGAGACTTACTGTCATGCTAATCTGTAAGTTATTACATGGCACCTAAATAAATAGTACTATATATGATACTGCAAGCACAAGACTGTACATACTGCAGATAAGAGTTTTCAGCAGATTGGAGATTCGCAAATTTTAGTTGGGGCAGTTGAGAGAGCCATGTTGGAAAATTAATCAATGTTATGGTGTCCAAAATTAGTTTCACGTTTCATAGAGATTTCAGATTTGGAATAATATCTATAAGCGCCCCTTCAAAGGTGGATAGAGGCCCTCTTTTTTGCTATTGTTCCATTTATTTTAATATTTTTATCGTAGTTATGGTGGCCTACACTGTAATACATAGGAGCACATGCCTGATGATGAAAACTTTTTAACACGTAGGTATGTTGAAAGAAAAGAAGCCCAGTACCCTCACCCAAGTTCAACTTTTAGAAGAGAGAGATTTTTCTCTTTTTCCAAAGGGAAGCAACTCAGTGAAGATGAAATATTAACCTTCATGAGCGATAGAGATAATAAAGAGTATCCAGTGTTCAGAGATGGAGTGCACCCCGATAACCTGGCTACAACAGCCACTGGTGAGTGAAAGGCTATTTTTTTTTAATAATAATAAATAAATAAATTGAAGTTGGCTGATGGCTGATGTTGTTATTGCAAGGTGCACATAATGTCACAGAAATTATTTAATTATTTATGACTTAATGTATATTTCTTAATCATCTTCCCTCAAATTTCTGACTGAAATGTTGATTATTTTACAGCTTTCTTCGATTTAGGCAACAAAGAGTTGAGAGTGTATCGTGGGCCACCCGCAGTAAAGAAACCTGTAGCACAGATATCTCTGGATAGATTACTTTCGATCTGGAATACATAGTAGCTCATAGACAAATAAATTGCACATTGCATTAAGTGCCATTGTTCTGGTACTCTATTGAGTCTTTTCTCTTTATTGCGTAATAATCAAAGGAAAATAATAATATATATTTTATTATTTGCCACAATATTACTTTTCATATATAAATATTTGTTTGTGGAGATGCAGTGGCTATTGACTGTTTTGGCCATTGCAACTGCATCTTTATTCACAATTTGTTAAAATTGTACAATTAAAAAAAGACGAAATAAAAAGAATTCTGTATAGGCTTTTTGCCTTTTCTTGCATCTAAATAGTAGTGTGCAATGTAATGTGCAGTCAATGCCAGTCATCAAAAAAAATTTTGAAGCGGGAAAAGATGTACTCGCTAGACGGCGACAGAGTTATTAGTGAGGAATGACGTCATGGAATCCCCCCCCCCCCCCCCCGAGGAGTGAGGAAACGCCGGATGTTGTCATTTCGCCATGGATGGTGACTTGGCAGCAGCCATGTGGGGTTTCATCTTGTTGTATTTTCGGTAAGTATGGCGCGTTAACAAAAAGATTTCAAAGTAAATAATCCCGCGTGTTCGTTCCAAGCGAGGGGGTTACGTATAACTGACAGTCTGCACCTGACAGACCGTAGATGGCGTATCTTTCCTCTGTAGACAGACCGCAGGATAGGAGTTTAGTAAATGTGTTTGCATGCAGAAACCCACGCACTTCTGGTCATGTGCACATATAACAAAACCGTTTTGTTTTATGTGCACACAATTATGCATGTTAATATCCATGAAGTATAACTTCTGATCAGAGAAATATATACAAATAACAGGGTGACCCCTCTAAAGATGATCATTTCATCGCTGCTGTATATTAAGATGTGTTTATTTATGTGCTTAAGTATTTGTTTTATTTTCAGAGTACTCTCATCAATTGTGACAGTTTTGATCAGTGTTTGCTTGGTATGGATTGCCCTCACATTCCCTTTTTTCTTCGTGCTGCGGTTCTTTATCAGACTAAGAGGTCGTCGTTTGAGAGAAGCTGCATTTACACCTACAGATGGCAATACATTGCCAATCGTTGGCTTTTTCCACCCATACTGTAATGCAGGTGGCGGCGGGGAACGTGTGCTGTGGATTGCAATACGAGCTTTGCAGAAAAGGTAACTTTTTATTGTTTGTTAAAATCATTGGCTTCAATTAACATTATAAACTCATAATCATTATTTCTCCCTGCCGACTTTAATAAAAGGTGACATCTTACTTCTCATTTTACAGATATCCCAATATCGTTTGTGTGATCTACACAGGGGACACTGATGCAACCCCCGAAGAGATCTTGAGGAAAGCTCGGCAGCAATTCAATATCACTCTGCCCCAGCCTGTTCATTTTTTGTATCTGACTCAAAGGCGCTGGATTGAGGCCAATCCTTATCCATACTTTACATTACTGGGACAATGCTTAGGATCTATTCTTCTTGGTTGGGAAGCGATGATGAAATTCATTCCCAACATTTACATTGACACAATGGGATATGCTTTTACACTGCCGCTGTTCAAGTACGTGGCAGGGTGTAAAGTATGTTGTTATGTTCACTACCCAACAATTAGCACAGATATGCTAAGCAGGGTATCCAGCAGAGTTGAAACATACAACAATGCAGCATTCGTGGCTCGAAGCTCTGTACTGAGCCATGGCAAACTTCTCTACTATCGTCTGTTTGCATACATGTATGGAGTAGCAGGAAAGCGCAGTGAAGTGATTATGGTCAATTCTACATGGACTGGTAATCACATTCTTTCACTGTGGAATGCACCCCATAAAACTCACATCTTATACCCACCTTGTGATATTCAACAATTTCTGCAGCTTGCCCGCTCAGATGAAGATTCATCTCAAACTCGCACCATTCTTTCCATAGCCCAGTTCCGACCAGAAAAGAACCATGCCTTGCAGATAAAAGCTTTCAGCAAATTTGTGAGTAAACAAGCAAACAGAAAGAAATACAAGCTGATTCTGGCAGGAAGTTGTAGAAATGAAGGCGATAATCAGCGGGTGAAGGCTTTAGAATCCCTCCGCGACGAAATGGATGTTGCAGATTTAGTTGAATTCAAACTGAACATCTCATTCGACGAACTGAAAGACCTGATGTCCCAAGCTGATATTGGAATGCATTCTATGAGAGATGAGCATTTTGGCATAGGTAATAATATGTGCTTATCAAATATAACCTCTTAAAATCATCAGCATTGTTCATTGAATTTGAAACTAACACAGACTAAAAACTGCAGTGTAAAGGTTGTCTTTGACCATACAACAAGGCAAATGCAACCATAAAATTGAGGTTACTTGTGAAACTTGATTCCAGTTTTGTGGCTTTTAATTGTATGGCTGTAAGGTGAGCTTCAGTCATATAATTATGGAGCTTCAGTCTATATTTCTGAATGATGACCTGTTAATTTTCAGGTGTGGTGGAATTAATGGCAGCTGGAACAATTGTCCTTGCTCACGATTCTGCTGGACCAAAACTGGACATCGTGGTGGACCATCATGGAGAAAAGACTGGCTTTTTAGCAGATTCTGTAGACTCCTACGCAGAATCTATTGATACTATTTTCAATCTTACCCCCAGAGAAAAAGCTGACATTCAAAGAAATGCAAGAGAGTCTGTTCACAGATTCTCTGAAAAGAACTTTGAAGCAGGCTTCCTTGCCATCACAGACCCAATTCTGCAATCTACAACCAGATAAGTCTGTAATCTAGTCCTAGTAAGCTAAGTGTTGATCTAATACTAATAAAGGTTTTAAGTTATTGAATTTATGTTTTTTTGATTTACTAACACATGAGTTATCCATATGATGTTACAAGATGTTAACACACATAAAAACACAATTAGGTCACCCTGTAAAACTAGATTTTTATTTAGGTATAAGAAACAACAGTGGCATGTTGTATCCGTATACATGTTACATGGACTATATAAATTACTTCCAATGGTGACATTCACTGCCAATTCATTTCTCGCTGGGTCTGGAGTAATTTGATATGTGAAATCTGAGCCTGTATAGTGGACTTTTTTCTCTATAATTCATCTCTTGTGGTAGCCAGTTTTATAACTATGCCTTCTCCAGGAGCAAGGGATATGCTCGCGATGTCTACTTTCTGATTTTCTCTGATGTTTGCAGCTGGTGTTGATAGAACAACTATGCCTTTGGTAACAATTCCAGTTGCACATTGTGTGTAATCATCTGTTGAAGTGCTATTACCAACATTAACAGATACAAGATAACTTTCTCTTGAATCAGAGCGCGTGTATGAAAATATTTCTGCAGACACAATGCAGAAATCTAGATCACTGTTCAGGAAAGCGGGTCGATCACGGAGAGCAGCAGCTGCCTTGTACATCAGTATGCTGGAGCGTCCTGTTGGGTCTTGTTTCTGAGCCTGTATTACAAATTAAGAGGCCATTAACATTAGTTTCTTGAGAGGTAATAAACAAAGGATCATGAAACTGTTATTCAGTCATTTCCTTACCTGCATATTCCTTGTCTTGTAATCAGTACCCACAGGTAACCATGTTTTCTGAGAATTTGAAAATCCTGCATTTAATCCATCATTCCATGGAACTGGTGATCTGCATGGGTCTCTTGTGAACTTTTGAAATCTGTCCTGCAATTAGATAAAAAAAAAGTGCATTTAAACACTATCGAAGAGTCAATTTAGTGTAAAAATTCATCATTATGGTGCAGAAGTTATTTAAGATTGTGCACTAGTAAACTTACCGGTCCAAAGTTAAGACCCCAGGGATCAACAGATTCTTCAAATGTCAGTTCAGTGTCCCTCATAGCTATTTCTTCTCCCTGATAGGTTGTTGGTGTTCCAGGGAGCGTTAGTAACATTAAATTCAGTGTGTCAGCATACTCTGGCCCTTTCCTTGATGCTGTTCTTCTGTTGTCATGGTTACCTAGCTTCATGTAAAAAATACATACATGTCCTGATTGTTAATTCATGAACTGAAGCCCAGTTTGTTTATCTTAGTCTTGCAGATATTGTGTGTTTTGAGGCCTATTGATTTCTTTATCTGACTTTTGATTCCACTCAATTGTTTATACAGCTGTATAACATAAACTTTGTGCTAATTTTGCTGAACCTGTAATTTCAAAGATTTGAATGATTGGCAAAATTGTTAGAATTTAATGTTGAATGTACATGTACACTGTACTGTCCTGATGTATTAAACTTAGGTTCAAATAATGTGCATTTTGTTAGTTTTTAGAGATCTGATCATCTGTACCTAGTCATACCTACCACAAAGTTGGGCCATTTATCTCTGGGCATCAGTAGCATCCATGCACTCACATCTTTGTGAATGCACGTTCCTCCGCAAGAGGGTGCCAAGGACACAAGTAATCGGAAGTTAAATGGCATGTCTGCTCCACTGTGATAATATTTCATGCTTTCGAGCATTGATTCATCGTACACTTCCATTACCATGAATCTGTGGAATTAAGTGTTACAGGAATTGACAAAGATAATTTACAGTTGTTAAAATAAATGAATATATTTTAAGCTCGGCAAAGTAATCTTTTAGATTACAATAGATCTTGCCGCGTGGTAAATTCATTCCACAAGCGAAATTGTCTTTTTAATGTGAGTGTTTTGTAAACACTAACAGAAGAAAATGAAACATGTAAGGTTATATGATTAACATATAAAATAATCATACATATGCTTGCCAAGAGATTTTTCATATTCATCGAAGACATTCCTCCACTCGCGCACAACTTCATGGATTTGATGTTGATGATCTGTGTAGAGATGTACATAAGAGCCATGCTGGTCCTGCAGTTAATGGGTTAACACAAATATGTGTTAATAAGGAACATCAGAAAGAAACAATAACCAGTGTGTAGTGTTCCAGCTAGGCCATTTGAGCATGGGGCCGGGCCATGCCTGACGCCCCTTGTGCCATGCCGATTTCCTGAACGCCATGCCCAAAAAGAAGTGAAGACCCTTTTTTTTTCTTTTTTTGGGTTCGTCAACTTGCTTGGCACCCTAATACAGTCTATTTTGGTGCCCCAATATTCTTCTGCACCATGCCTAATTGAAATCCTAGCTGGAACACTGAGTATGGTAATATATGAACAGACCTGAAACATGCCTGTTAGTGAAAATATTTGTATTATAATAATTGTTTAGTCTTAATTCAGAGGTGGTCTTTGTAATGAGGTGTAATTAAATTAAGTTCTAGTTTATAAGTAGTTAAACTACCTTTGGCAAGTCATTGGCCTTGAGTGGTTCATCCCTGTCATAGTGATTTTCATACATGGTGTTTACTGCGTCTATTCGAAAGCCATCAACTCCTTTCTCAATCCAGAATCTAAAAACATTCTGCGAGAAACATATTTCATAATAAAAAAAATAACTTGTCAAATAGAATCATTAATAGATACACAATTAATTGCAAATATGCAGTTCAATATATATATATATTGCTTTAAGGCCCTATAAGTTAGGATCATTTACCTCCATGTCTCGCCTGACATCTGGATTTCGGTAATTCAAGTCAGGTTGCTCCTTCAGGAATGCATGGTAGTAATAGGCCTGCCTCTCTTCTGCCCATTCCCAGGCTGATCCACCAAAAATGCTCATCTAGAAGGGGATGCAAATAAGAACATTTGATATAATTTAATGTGCTATATTAATCATAATTCTTTTATTTAGGAAAATTGTAATCTATGGCCCATATAGGTACCCAGTTATTAGGAGGCGCTCTAGTTCCATCTTCCAATAGTTTTCCTTCATTCCAGACATAGTAGTCTGTGTATTTGTTGTCAGCGCCACCTAGTTTGCTAGCTTGGAACCAAGGATGAAGGTCACTTGTGTGATTTGGAACATAGTCCAAGATCAGTTTCATACCTGAAAGCAGACATAGAAGATATATACAATTCTAGTTTAATTAAATTTGGCTGTTTATATCCTAAACTAATAATGCAGGATCCTTACATATGCTCATATGCTAAGGACATGATGGTGATGGTATTAAACATATACACTTTACAGTGTGTTTCCATAGCAAGGACAACATATGACAAATACTTGACCAAGATCTTCCTTGAATGAGTACAAATGTTTTTCAGAAGCACGAGTACGTGCCAGTACATATTTAATGAATGTACTCAAATAAAACAGGAGTACGGTTAAGATGTCCTGAAGCGCTGAGGACGGAATTTTATTCGATTTACCTCTTGAATGAATGTCCTCTATGAGACGATCAAAATCTTCCATGGTTCCAAACATGGGTTCAATACTGGTTTGATCAGATATGTCATAACCAAAATCCTTCATGGGAGATTTGAAGATTGGACTCAACCAAATGGCTTTAACACCAATATATTTGAAGTGATCCAGCCGCGATTGTATTCCTTCAGAAAATGAAAAATAAAAATACATGAACTAGCACCAATTAAGATAGTTGAGTGAAAATAACACAATTGAGTAATTATTTCAAGAAAAAATTAATTGATCGAAGGAAAAGGTCAACCATTTACCTCTGAGGTCACCCACACCATCTCCATCAGAATCCTGAAATGATCTGGGATATATTTGATAAATGATAGATTTCTGCCACCATTGCAGCTCTTCTGCATATGTCAGCAGGTTAAAGATGACCAAAAAAGCAGCAATTCCCAGTGCTAGCTTCATAATTGTGGTCTTGTCCTGTGTTAACCTGCACAGCTTGTGACATCTAGCCCAGGTACTGGCAAAAACAACTGACTACCTGTCTGTGCCTCAGTGTCCCATTTATCTGAATTGCTGTTATCACTGATACTATGGTCATTATGATGATGGCAGTCATGGCACCACCATTAACAGCTACACTGATAAGAGCTGATAAGTGCATAAATCACCTGATGAGCCAATACTACAATTCCATGGGCCTGCAAATATTAAATATATTTATATAATTTCCAGGTTATACTTGAAGATGCTTGCCAGTCTGACCTACTCTACAATGCTGAATAAATATTAAAGACACTTAAGAGTGCAAAGAAATGTATAAAAACATTTTAAATGGTAAACAACTCAACTGTGAAGACTTATGCCTGTATGATTTTGGCTACAATATATACTAAGCAGCTGTATAAATTCGCATTTTTTTTTACAATAATTAAAACAAAAAAGCCCATTTTGATACAAATTTATTTATTTTGCTCATTATCAGCATGAATATGATGATCATTACGAGAACATTGATGAAAAAAATGTGTATTTCCTGAAGTAATCCATATTTAACAAAGGATTGGGATTCAACAACAATCTCATGAACACTCAATTGTCCTTACAAATATGATCTAATGAAGTGAAACAAAGTCTTCTAAAGTCTTAGGCAGATGCCCTTTGTATGGGATATCATTGGCTTTTATGTACTGTGCACAAAGACACTTCAACGATAGTTTACTCTGCGTCCTTAATATAATTTCGGCCACACCAGTTGTTGACGTTTGCAGAGGTGTTTCCTTATCACCATTTGCTATGTCTAAGTGAGCTCCTGCCTCCAAAAGATTCATGATAATCCCATGTAGTGTCATGAAGTCTGAGATTGGTCGTGAATAACGAACTATGATGTGCAATGGGGTATTTCCATATTGGTCAACATGGTTTACATCAGCTCCGCACTTGATCAGAAGTTTCACGAGGGAGTTGTGAGGAAAGTGCACCACATCGCTAACATGGAAGTCGTCCACAGTTGTATGCTCATCTGCTGCAATGTGTAGTGGTGTGAAGCCATTCTTACCAAGTCTCAAACCAAGCTTATTGAACTGGTATACCAACTTGCACAATCTATATTCCTCCTCTTTCCCACGCTTGGTCAGTAACATAAGGGCTAATAAATATAATGCAGTCAAAATATTTCTTTCATATATTTCCATCTGAGTCTGAAGTGCTTCTCCAGATTTAATGGCAATGTTTTTCTGATCACTTAGCAATTCATCAAGGCAATATTCAAACACTACTTCCACTGATGAAAAGTCCGGTGGGACTCTGACATGAATCATTTGGGAAAACACTTGTGAAAAACGTAGAAGGTCTTTTGTGATTGTTCTGTTGTTTTTCTGACGAAGATGCATCGCTCTCATCCACAGCGCTATGCAACGATCAAACTGCGCAACATCTGCAAACACGGCACCCCTGAAAATTATGGGATGCGGTATCTCAGAATTGTCCTCTCCAAGAATTCGTTCCCTGACTATAAGAGCCTCCATATGAATTGCATCGACATCAGCTATAATGTCTTCTAGTTCCGACAAAATAGCACTTTCTTTCCTTTTGTTGTAAGCATCAACAGGGGGCAAAACTTCTTTGACAATTATATTATGAGGATCACTGTATCTCTCCTGCATTGCTATCCAAAAGTAGTTATACGCTTTTGCAGGTTCGTAATTGTCTTTGTCATTTGCATACGAAGCACCAAGCAGTTCCAAGGCTTCAATTCTAGTTTTCTTATCACACAAATTTTTGTCTGTAACAAAATACTCAACAACGTTAGCCTGACTGCTTTCTGCAGCGATATGTAGTGGAGATATTCCTTGCGAGTTCATTAACATTTTGGCACCGTGTATGATAAGCATTTTGACAATTTCCATGTGCCCCCTTTCAGCGGCAAAATGTAGAGCTGTGGCACCGCAATTGGCTCTAGTATTCGGGTCAGCTTTTTGTTTCAGTAAGTAACGGCAAACGTCCTTGTGTCCGCGATAACTGGCCAGCATGAGACATGTATTGTTGTACTCATTTGGAATTGTGATGTCGGCCTTGTGCTGGATTAGGTACTTGACAATGTCAAGTCTTCCATCAAAGCATGCTGCCCTGAGGGGTGTGGAGTTTGAATGGGTGGAATGATTCACATCTACACCATGTTCCAATAAAGCCTTGACAACATTCAAGTGACCTGCTGCAGAGGCACACCAAAGTGCAGTGGCGCCCTCTATAACATAACCATCAAACTTGACAGTTCCACATTGCTCAGGTTCGACGCTAAAGTTACTCAACAACAGACTGACTACATTTTCATGACCATTCCTGGCTGCTATGAGGAAAGGGGTGGCGGTCTGTCCATCCTCAACAGTCTCAGCTCCCAAAACGTCGTTGACCATCTTCTCTGATTTGTTGGACAGAATGGCAAAAACTGTGATTGCCATGCCATCTCGAGCAGCTGCAAACACTTTTTCCTTTAGATTGTCAACATAAGACTTGTGTGAGAGTTTCCTGCAGTTTGTGGAAGTTCTGCATCCATCGAAAGCTGTCATTTCTTTGCGACTGTCATTTGACGTTTCAGGAGGGTTTCCCAGTCTGAGGACGAGGCGCAAGGGAATTCCAGCGCGAACGGCGCCCCTAGTGGTGGATCATACTAGAAATGAAAGAAAGCATAACAAAAAAATGCTAGTGTTCATGATAGAATTATGTAATGGACTAAATTACACAAATTACTACAAAAATTAATTTCCATTTTATTATATATGTACAATATGTCACTCTGTGGTTTCCTTGTATAATGATAATGTTTACAACTTCTGAAGCAAGGATATGTTGAGATCAACCGTTTTAAGCCTTGGGGTATTGCTATTGATTTGTAATAATTTTAATGTTCAAATGATAGATTTCCAAACTTAGCTAATTAGTGAGAAATTAAGGTGGGTTATTTTTTTTTTTTAATTAAAAATGTTTTTTTTTTCATTTCAATTTGTCAATCATACATGTGAAAAATCTGAATACATAATGTTTTAATTCTTCCTTTTAGGTGAAAATCCCATGCAAAGAATTACTATCCACACTAATGTAAGACTAAAATTGATAAAGGCCCAACTTTTTATATTTGGTAATGATTTGTTCACTAATTAATTAATCAAAACTATTTTAATAGTGATAAAAATAAAAATGAGGTTGGATTTAGCAAAAATTAGCATCTTTTTCATTAGATTCTGACTTTATTTGTCTTATATATGACAGGTTTAACATATTTTTTGTAAGCGCATTGGAGACCCCTCATAAGATAAGTCAACTGCTGGCCAGCGATACACGATACAAAAAACCTTATTAATTTTGGATGCACAACTAGTTGTACATATGTAAATAATTATATACATGGGTTTATAATGCCAAGGGCCCAGACATCTGGCCAGTCCCCTTTGTCAAATATTGCATTAAATAGAGCATATAATATCATGTCAACATCCTCTGTAGCATATTTGATAAATTCAGCAGGTAGACCCTCCGCACCTGCAGCTTTGTTTCTTTTTAATTTCCTAATATGACACCTGACTTCTTCTATCGTAATTGGACTGTTACAAATCTCGTTAGCTGGAGTAGGTGTTTGAGTTTCATCTGTATATATGTTATTTTTATCTGTTACATAGTAATTATCGAGGAATAGGAAACAATTTTGGATGTGTTCTTTATCAAAGTAGCTTACCGCAGGAGGTGCGACTTGGGTTTGAAATCTTCGAAGTCTTCTAAACATAACTGACTATTATTCACAGGTTTTGGTTTTAAAGCTTTCCAGAGTTTCCAGTAGGAGGCAGGATCGTTTCCCCTATGATTTTCAAGCTTATTCCGTATTGCTTCATTATAGGTTCTCTTCTGTTTCTGTTTAACCCTATTATACTCTAACTCTAAGCTGAAGTAAGTACTGTTATGCAGTTACAGTTATTTCATTTTCTTTTGCCATGCATAGTCTCTCATTTCCTTTTTTAGTTGTTTACATTCACTGGAAAACCATTTATTTTTTGGAAAATTACGGTTGTTTCCTTTTTCTGTTTAAAAGTTGGTTTAATTGCACTGTCTAAAGTTTTTGAAATCCCAACAGAGTTCATTACTATTTTTTTGGTTGGACGTGATGTCACCTGAAAGCTTCCCTTCATAATTGTTATAGCTATGTTTTAGTTTGTCCTGGTACTCTTTCAGCTTACTTACATCCCATTTGAAACTGATTATTTGGTTACCTTTGTTTAGTTTTCTAACAGATTCTTTTTCATGCTTTATTTGCAATGAGAAGACAAGTGGGCTATGATCTGACTGAGGCAGTTTTGGTAGTTTACCTCGAATGAATTAATGAGTGGTACAGTGTGCGATTTACAGATGAGATAATCTACTGCGCTGGCTCCATTGCTTTTATAACAAGTGAATTCGCCAGTATTCTTTATTTCTCCTATTCTATCATTCATTATTTGAAAATTGCTATTTTTACAAAATTTGATAAGTTCTTTTCCAAATTCATTTATGCACTTGTCTCTGTTACATCTGGGGTTAGTTTCTACATAGCTTTGTGTTAACTCCTCATCCATTATGTTGGCCATTTCGCCTTCTGAGTCTGGTGGCGCATGTATACAACCTGCTAGATTTCCTGTCCTATCATTCATTCATCCCAAACTAAAATATTTTAGATCTGTTCAGATTGTTCATAATCCCTTCACTCAATAGGTTAAAATAGTCAGTTCTTAAGTTGGTGTTGTGGTTATATGAGCAGTCAGGGGGGAAGTGCACACAAGAGAA
Source organism: Alitta virens (assembly GCA_932294295.1). Lineage (NCBI taxonomy): Eukaryota > Metazoa > Annelida > Polychaeta > Phyllodocida > Nereididae > Alitta > Alitta virens. The sequence continues at coordinate 10,088,988 of OW028577.1, read as the reverse complement.
GTTGAATGACAGGCAGATGAGGCAATACACTGCTTTTTCCATCTCTTCTTTGCTAATCCTTTGTGACATTTTAGCTGCCCTTCATACACAAAGGAGATCGTGCCGTCATGATTGCCCGTGTGTGCGCAAGACACTCCTCTGCTGCGCTCAGTGGGGCATACAGCAGCTCCAATTGTATATTTTATAGGGTGGAATGAAATGGAAGCTTTTCAGTTGTGAATTTATTGGCACTGGATATTGGGCTATCTTCCAAAAATAATGGCATAGGCCTATACATATATATGTATGGCATGAGCCTATAAATGACCATGGGCCTATATGTGACCATCTTACCAAAGCTCTGCAGATGTGCAGAGAAGGCGGCCTTGCTTCAGGAAGGTGTGATGTGACTGTGTCCACATCATTTGACCAACCTCCTTATAGGAAGTATGCAAAATAATCTCAGTTAACAAATGAAGATAACCCTGACTTGGATATGCAGCTAGGCTATATAAAATACTCCTTTGTCAAGAGATTGGGGTTGCAATGTTTTTATTTTGCCATTAGTTTTTTCCCCGTTTCATGTTTTTCCAATCAGCATTTTATTATTCCGTTTGTTTTATAAACAGCAATATATATGGCATTATGCTTAGCGTTTACTATAAACATTAGAAAAACTCCAACAACAATTAAAGAGATGCACGTTTATTAATTAGCGGATCTTTCCAAATGTGTACAGTTCTGCCAATTATATTGTGTATCAGCATTATTGTTATGTCATAGTGAGGTATTTGAATCAGTTACGCAAGATCAAACCTAACTTGACAAATCATCATTGTGAATGAAAATATTTTACACAACAATAACATTAACATAGGACTTCTGTATAACAGATGCCAAACAGAGAATAATTTTTACAAAATAATAACACAGACCATTATTTATAACACTTAAAAGTTACCAATAGAATTAACTATACTGACACTTATTAAACATACTGTACTGAAACAAACATATATAGTTCTATTACAAAGGTATAAATTTATGGTTGTAAACAATATTGTAGTTTGAGAAAGTCTGTTGTATTGCAGGACAGTATAGCAGGGCAGGTTTCACATATTATGGCAATATCTTTGATTTTTAAATATTGTAGGGTTAAAATTCTGCGTTCAGACTGCACTTTTTCCAAATGTGTCTGTTTCTTAATAACTGGATGAATTAGGTAATTTACAGTGCAAGAAGGATACATTGATGTACTTGCATAAATGCAGATTGACAGTCATTCGTATGATACATTCAAATTTACACAAAGGTGTGATGCCAACATCCAAAGCTTTTAAATTGTTTAGAAGAGTTCACACTTATTCTTCAAAGATTCTCTACAAATTCACCTACCATTGTAAACAACTGGAAACATGTAACAAACAACAAACTATGCTTAATGAAAGTCACATAGACTAAACTACATTTTGAATCAAAATCACAGCTTTGCAGCGGAAACATACACAAACTTTTTAACGCCATACCTTAAAGCATTAAATACGGCCAAAATAAAAGCAGATAAAATTCACTTTCCACAAAATCTAAGACATAAAATATACAAATGTTTCATTCTCTGCCGAGCATACAGCATCTAAAGATATTGCTGGACTTGTACTTCAAAGTTTGACTTGTTCAGTCGTAAAATGGTGAAAACACAGGTTAGATTGTTCAATTTGAGCACATTCAGGTCTGTAATCAAACCATGAACCTAATTAATGAATAGTTTGTTTACATTGCAAAATAGTGTAGCAACCAGTTTATGCCAATTGTAGACAATTTAACCTGTAGTTTTGCAGTTTGTAATTTTTAACAGGATAATTACATCTCATAAATATCACATATTCACATGTGTGAAGATCATCTCATCAGCATTTGATGTGAAGTGTATATATTACTATGCAACGGTATAATTTAATACATGCAGTAGATTGTCTTAAGTAGGTTGTCCAATAACTGCTTTGAATTTAATTGTTAAATATCTGTAGCTATATTTCAAGCTACTTATATGCAGTTACATCATAGTTGTTACATCTTATTTATACAAAGGATATCACTCCTTTTCACAATTTTCTCTTTCAGTTGAATTGAGACAGTGTAATTGCTTAACTGTATAACAAATAATTAATCAATCAAAATGTGTGAGCATTTCGACAAACTCCACATCCTAATGCAAACTCCTCTCCTGTCGGTGGATGCTGCACATGAAGAGGGCATTCTTCTCCTTCCAGTTGTTTTGCTTTTGGACCTGCAAATTATGTAAGTAAATGTAGAACCACATGCCAAGTAACAAAAATAAGCTTGTCAGATCACCAGTGAACGAGGACCCGGAAATACCAAACAATGGTTGACGTCACCACAGCTTAATTATTAATGATGTCATGATCTGGTAAATATTGTGCATTAGTGACGTCTGAATTGTGCTATTATTTCTGGGTCCTCATGCATTAAACCAAGAGACACTGAAATCCAACGCAACACCAATTAGCGTTGGGGTAAACTCACCAGCAGGACAATGTGGCAAGTCCTGTTTGGGGACATTAGTTACTCGCTGGAAGTCATCATGGCAAGCGTTGCAGAAGTGAGTTGTTCCAAAACAGAAGAAGACCGCCACAGAGCAACAGTAGCGACACTTGTATTCCAGGAAGTCTGTTCCATGCTTGGGGCACATCTGCAAAACAAAACGTGCAAACATGTACATATCTTTTGCATTATACTAGTTATGCACTTCAAGATGACAAAAGTGCAATATGCAATGAATGGAAAAATCATGCCAAAAAAACTTCCAATTCCTTTTTCTTTCATGTGTACCTCATGAATACTTTTGTTTACAGGAACACAATTTAAATGAATTTGGGTGTACACTAATACTTGTATGAATGTTGACTGCATCCAATAATGTTGGTACAATGAACATGCAGTGCAGTATATCCAGAAAATAGTGAATTAGTGTACCTGAGCTCTGGAAACATCTGAACAGCCCCCACAGACCAACTCTGCAGGGTCATAGTCATCTCCACCAGCTGCCTGTTCTTCACATCTCACTTCTCCCCCATAGTAGGCCTTCTTGCACTTGAAGCAAACATAGTAGGCATACCGATCCATGGCATATGCAGCAGGGTCATTGTAGAACCTTGCTTTTGGTGTTGTTATTGCCTCAGCTTTGTGCAGTCCTTCGTATTCTAGCCTCATTAGTGCCTTCCTTCTAACATCCTCATAAAGGTCCCGGATTGGTTTCAGACTATCATGTAAGACTGAGTGATTGATGTCAGCCTGTTGCAACAAAGAAAGGCAATGTTAATAATGGATGTCATTGGTGCAAGAAGCATTTATTTCATATCTGGGTAAATTTCATACCTTGCAAATGGGGCACTGGGAAAATCCAAAGGATATACGAGGACCAAGCCATTTTCTTTGAAGGACATTCCGACTACAGTGCATGTGGAATACATGGCCACAGGTCAGCTTCATGAAAAATAGTTAAAAAATTAAATTTCATAAGCATCTAAGCAATACTGTCGTATAATTCAAGACTAATACTATCAGTATACAGCAACTTTCACAAAATACCTGAACAGCAGGAGCTGCAGAAAGTGCCTCAGTGAAGCAGATCATACACATATCGTCTGCATCCTGCTTCAAGTGATCCCCTCCAGGCCCTGAGCAGCCATGCAAGCAAGGTAAACACTCTTTTTCATCCTTGATGCCTCCACACAAGTGACCACAGCTCAATGTTCTGGTGCAAGCATTCTTTGCATGTTCCTGGAAAGTTCAAAATGTTCCAAGTAACCATGCATCATCAGTTTGTTCACAATTCATCTGACGTCACTAAGTACAATGTACAAGATGATACTGTTACCATAAGCTAATAAGTACTTCTTTAAGATCTCACCTGACACTCAGCATTGGCACACACATTGCCTATGGCTAAAAGACCAGTGGTGTTGGATGCTCCACAAAATCGGCAAGTTCCACTAATTCCAGTGTCAGCAACTTTGCCTTTAGCTCCATCCCTGAACTCCACCATGGCTTTGAGCATTTTGGAATCTGCGAGGGCCATGACCCAGAAAAGCTTCGTTCTGCCACATCCCTCATGGAGGTCTACTTTGATGGCTTCCTCCTCCTCTTTGAATACCTGAATTGGGACAAGTGCTCAAGGTTAATTGAAGCATATGATTTTTTAATTGAGGAATAAGATTCAACCCGTTAAATCTGAATCAACTAAATTGCATTTCGATAAATGAACTCACCTGCCGATGATGATTACGAGTGCGGCGATGAAGATGCAAAAATCTATCACAGTCTGCACACAAGTTTCCACACTCAGAACAAAGGATCATGGCTATCGTGTCTCCATCATCATGATTATCACAGGTTGGCTGAAACATTAATCATTGTTATCACCACAATGCTGAATATATAGGCAGATGAAATCAACATCATATTGATGGTATTTAACCCAAATACTTACCCTTGGAGTTGGCTGGTCAGAGCCTCCTTGATTATTCACACTTCCTCCTCTTGCCCATTGACCTGATGAAAGCCTTTCCACATGTTCTTGATCCAAGACACATAATGATGCCAAAGCTAGCCAAAGCTAAAAGCAAAATGAAAACCATGTTATGGCAAACTTCAATGTATTTTGATCTACCACTTTTTTTATTTTGGCATGTTGCAAAACCGAACCGTACTTACAGTGGGGGTTTTGATGCATTCACTGGGCACTCTCAATTTCTCATCTAGTTTAGTTAGAGCTAAAATTGCTTCAGCAATGGCGCCTTTGGTTACACTGGCCCACTCTTCACAAAGCTTTCCCTGAAAATGAGATAGCAAACAACATCAGCTAAAATGCAAAATTAAACATATGCACAAAATATGCAGGCAAAGCCACTTACCGAGGCCATATCCTTCAGGAGAGAAATGATGGTATCACCTAATTGAGATGAGGCCCGTCCTCTCAACCACCATCTGGCAGATGACTTGTCACTAAACAAGGCAAGACAAAGATATAAATCTACATTACACAGTACATAATATTATAAACCAATGTTCCTGTGATAAACCCAGCTAAGAAATCATTTGTGAAATGATCACCTTTTTAGAGTCAATGGGACAATTAAGCACAGGTCATGCATACTAGAAATACAAACCTTGCTGGAAGGACACTTGATAGGTGGTAGGATGTTGTCTTGCCCACTTGACCTTTCACCTTCATTTGAACTGTTATGACCTTGGCAATACAAGACAGGAAAACATCTAATATGCCGGGGCGGTCTGGATCAAATGACTGAGAGGTGGCCGGATTATCCCCGGAGGAAGTTGAAGATGCTGAGTTGGTGAGTATGCTGAAATCCTTTGGAGGAAGAGCAGGAACACTTAACAGACCAGCCAAAATGGTGGGGGAAACCTGAGGGAGCACTCTTCGTAGTAAGGCAGTCACCTGAAACAGCACAACCAATAGTTAAGCACCTGTCAAAATACAATAATTACATATTTCTTATGGCACTAATTTATTAGATTTAGCTGCATTACCTGTCTCTGAACTCGCGGTGTTGATGTATGCAACAGACTCAGCAGATCTTGAACCATTGGGTGCTGCTGGGCCAGGTATGCTCTGCCCACTGATGACCCACTCAAGGCAAGCACCATTGACAGAAGTTCAAAGCAGTATGCATCAGATGTCCTGAAAGATAATCAGTCATGTTTTACTGCAAAGTTCAGAAAATGATGCTGGTCAATATCATTTATTTCGTTTAAAAATATTATTTACCTATTTTTGTCATCTCCATGTTTTCCTTTGCCTGACTCCTCTACCAAAGATGCCTCCCATTCATCCTGCACCCGCTGAGTTTCTTTTCGTATCGCTTGCACGATGTGTGTGCAGACCTACAAGATTGAAGGTTCGTTTTTGATTCAAGTAATAACATGCTGTATCACTCATAGACCAAACAACTGCCATTAATGTGGCATCAACATAAAATAACAGAAACTAAGAAGCAGTGAAATTGTATGAGGGTTGTTGTGATGCTTACCTGTTTCTGCAGATGAGACAGCTTGCTTCTGGAGAACAAGATGCCAACCATATGCTCTTTAAGATCCACTTCTCCCTGCTGACCAGCTTCTGTATCCTCGCCATTAACAATGGGTTTCTCTGACTGTCCCCCAGCATCCCCACCACCTCCACTATTTTCTTCAAGGATCAATTTTCCAAAGACCTACGAAGCAAAAAAACTGGGATAAAGTCACAATCCAAAGGTATTGGGAATAAATATGTACGAATATGGCAAAGCTGTGTTTACAGTCACCATCCAAGGCTTTAACACAACACCACAGAATTTACTATGAAACCTGCAACGACTAAAAATGTAATTTTAACAACCTGTGATGTCAGCAGCCTGAAGACTTTCAGTGTCTCAGCCTCACAGTTCCTCTGTTGCATTATTAAAGCACTAGGCTGTGCTCCAACAGTTAATGAGGCACCTTCCATTTCACCAAGGACCTTGATCTGTCGCAGTCTCAGACTGTTGTCTGGACCCTTGACCTCCAGTCGTATGAAGGTCATGTTACGCAAGGGAATGCAACAACTGACCCAGCCTGTGAAGCGTGGCTCTAGTTCCATCTGCAAAATAATGTAGTATTAGAGAATGAAATAATGTCTAAATATCATCTTATTACTCAGATCACAGAATGACACTCTGATGTAGTACATCGTTTGTAAATTTCACATTATGACACTCACTAATAGAGATACTTTACCTGTTTTAGCTTGATGAGATCATCCACACCAGTACCACCACTAAACACAATATTGGCCACCTTATTCTGAAAGTAAACCATATGAATGACATGAAGAGGAAAATTTTTCAAAATCAACTTAGAAATCATATCTGAGACAGTGTATATAACTTACTCCAAGATCCCTGGAGTTGTCAATGTGGACATAACAAACGTGAGGCACACTATTCTGACCACACGTTATACTGATTGTCTTTGTCTTGTTACGATCTTCGTCTCCACTCTCCCAGAATGTTTCTGTGCTGTTGTCTACAATAAAACAAATTTTTAAATATATGAAATACACACTCAGTCTAAACTTATACAAGAAAAGCAACATGGCGGAAAATTGTCAGATGCTTAGCTCTTATGAAAGTTGATAACTATAAAAACATTTTTACCTGTCAAACTAGCAATCATAGCTTGTCTAGATGATGCTTTCAGTTCTGCCGTGGCAGTGATATCTCTCAAGGCTTCAACACAGCTGACGTGTTCCTCCTGTGAATATATTCAATTAAAACAAGTTAACGGGAGATTTAGGCATTTGCTTCCTTACGATCAATTCACAATTCTCTAAATTGTATTTGGTAATATGCAAAATGATATGAAATGACATATAACAATACCTGAGCAAGATTATTGGCAGCATTGGCTGTTTCTTCCCATTCTTCTTCTGATTTCGAGAGGATTTTGCTGATGTTGCTGAACACATGGCTTTTGTGCAAGAACACATGGTCTGACTGGAGGAACTTCAAGCACCAACACCTTACTGCCATTTGCTGTGCAACACAAAGTCAGAACATCAGTTATTCCAAAAACTCCAGACTATGTTAGTGCATACTGTATTGGATTGATACACTTATAGAGATAGGTTTAACACAATAGAGTTAAAATGTATATTACCTGTAAGGCAGAACCTGGTGGCAAGTACATCATAACATCAGAAACACTTTGAAGGAAGGTATGGAAGACAATTGGCAAAGGATGAACTGCATCTCCTGCTATTGTGATGTCTGATAATGGATGCTCACACATGCATGCCTCCTTCTCCTGCAAACATATAGGAAACAATCAAGTCCAGGCAAGTGTAACAATCTTTTCATTTCTGGAAATAAAATCATACCTTTTGAACAACTGAATGGTATTGTTAAGTTATTTTTACATAGTCATGCTCCTTCTTTTCCTTTTCCGCTTCATTTTCCAACTCCTCTTCTCTGTCAGCTAAGGTTGGTACCAAAGATGCAACAAAGAACCACAGAAGGTCATGGATGCACATCGGAGTTGTGACGCTTCGCAATAGCCAGTTGAATGCCTGTGCAAAAGAGTAATGCGATGAATAGTAAAGTGATTATTTGCAACTCCTGCTATGGAATAACTTGCAGATCTATTAGATTGTGTCTGTAATTAATGAAGTAGATATACCTGCAAAGCATAAACACGGCAAGCAGCCTTCCGCAACGCCTGCTTCATAGCATACTTCAGACTAACGAGATCATGTCGTTGTATCACAAAACACATCACCATATTCTGCAGGGACCGGTCAATACTGTTGCTGCCTCCACCCAGAGCTTTGTTTGCTCCTTGTATAAGCTTAACCATTGGCGCTGATGGATTTTTCAGCAGTGATATTCCTCCTTCAGACAAACTGTTGTTTCTCTTCCTTCGAGACAGACGATTATTAGCAGCTTCAGCCACATCCATGTTTTCCTCCGTATTTGTGCTGCTTGCTATTTCTGATATACTTCTTTGGAACATAGATTGTCTGCCGCCAGCAATAACCTCACCCTCTGGACTGACAACTGCACTCCTTGGTACTCTGCTTGGATCATCCTGCGAATAACCAAACAATTTCATTAATTAGTACCTGATTAGATTTTCACAGTGACTGACAAAATTGGAAGGATTTATAATTAAAAGAAACTGATTTTTCTTACCATATTCATTGGCTTTCCTTCATGTATTCCACTTTCACCCCTAATGTAACGAGAGTCCCCCAAGTGATTGCTGTCCATACTAGCAGCTGAGTCTTCTCCACTGAATATCATATCATCAACAAAGGCACTGTCAGCAGCCGTAGCACCTCTTTGGCTAAGATAGAGGAATGGTGTTGGTGGGAAGGGAGACTGCTCACATAAACTGTCCTCACTCACGCTTGGCAATATTTTGCCTTGCCTACGAGTCTGGTTGGGCAAGCTCAGGCCAGCTGCACTTGCTAGCTCTAAAAGAAACAGAGCATTGTTCTTCATAACATAGTGCGGCTCCATTACATGAAGGTTGCCTCCTTGCTTTGCAGGAGTGGATTTTTTCTTGCTCTTCTTGATACTCCTCTCCTTCAATGCTTGTCGTTTGTCCCTCAAGTATTTCTCCCGACATCTGTCACACATTAAGTACCAAGTACTACCTCCTATCCCACCATCACCACAATTTCCAGCCCATCCACCAGAGAAGTTGCCTCCACTGTTATAGCCTTGTCCACCTGCATGCCGACTACATCCTGGGTGCGCTTGACGCATGTGGTACGTCACAGGATGAGGGAACATTCCCCCACACAGTTCACACATAGTCTCTCTGTCCCCACCGCCCATTAAGCCTCCTGCTGCATCTCCAAAGAGATTCCCTCTGCCTGGAAATAGCAAAGGTTTCATCTCCTTCTTATTCTTCTTTGGTTTCTTGTCTGATTTGTCTTTCTCTTTCTTTTCACTACGTTTGGATTTAGCATTTACAGCAGGGCTTGGTAGAATCAAATTCCCTTGTACCACTTTTTGAGTTGCAACAGACAGTTCCTCCCAGAAGTATACAATATACTGCAAGGCAACAGGAAGTTCTGATTCCTGTGTCTCAGTTGCTTGACTACCACTTTCGCTCACTTGATTGGTATCACTAGCTTTACTTTCAGAGAAGCACCTTTCCTTGTGTTGCCGCATATCAACTCCTGATCTTACAATCTTGTTCAAATTATACAACACAGGTCCTTGTGGGACACTTGTGGGTCTTTGGAGGGTTGTAGGTGGAGTGTTTTCTCGAGACCCACTTGCTGATCCACTGGGTTCCATTTTAGGCAGTTCTTTCGCCAGAGTGGGGTGGAACTTCAAAAATGATGCACAGGCCATGGCGTCATGTACAATACCTTCATGCCACATAAAAGCAGCAAATACAGCTCGCATGCATTCAGATACAGATGGTGCCATGGCCTCCTTGATGCTTTCTCTTGAGCGTTCTCCAGGCAATGAACCTGACCTTGATCTGCTTTGAGGGGTGGTCTTGTCTTTTGTTCCTGGTGATGAAGCTCTTTCCCTTTTGCTTCGCAGCTGTCTCCCTCGATCTTTACGATTTGGCTTTGGAGAAAATCTGCACAAATAGAAAGCAATTTGAGTTCATAAAGCCTGCTTTCTGTACTGTACAGTGTAAAAAAAGTAAATCAAACTTTTGGACTTTATTTGAGCTACTTACCTTGCATCTTCTTTTGGTGAAGCTGCACCTATACTGAAATGGCCTTTCATAGTTCCCTCAGGTGTAGATGAAAGACTTGCAGTCCTAACTGGTGAATTAGAGGTTTGTCTGGACAAACTGTTGAATGGACTTCGTTGGGGACTTGAACTGTCACTGCGTGCCGGACTGCTGCAAAAGGCATTATGATTTTTTTTAGTTTAGGTACTACAGTAAGTAGAATTTCATGACTTGCAATCTTTTAAATCAGTATTTAAGCTGTACCTTCTGCTGGATGGCGAAGCCATTCTTGGACTGGCTCCAGAGGCTGGTGGAGCATTTCTCCGTGATGCAGATGGTGTTTGCGGAGGAGTGCTATAACTGCCAGTAGACTCTCGACGTGAAGTTGGAGGTGTTCTGGGAGGGGTTCTTGGAGGTGTTCTTGATGGACTTGACAGAGAAGAGGCATTTGGGAGTAAAGCTTCACGACTCCTGGGTGATGGTGGTGCTAAAGGACTTGTACCATGGGGCGAACTGTGTCCCCCATGTCCACCTGCTGAATGAACGAATAATAGGTAAAGTTCAAGTTAACACTGCATTTAATGAAGCAAGTTATATGGAAAACATCTTTGGAAAAAACTGATTCTGAGAAAATATGGGCCGGGCAAAAATAAACACTACTAGATTACGTGTATGCAGCTACCTAACCTCTAGAATCATTCCTTTGACCAACCTGGTCGAGGTGCTGACATTAGGCAGTAACACGACAATAGCTTCTCAAAGCTTCCCAAGGACCACTCACCTGTTGGAATGGGTATGGCTTTGGGACTTGAACTTCTGGACAAGGTCTTCTTTGGAGTCCCAGGTGGAGTTCTGGGCGGAGTTGCACCATTGCCATTGACTCTACTCTCGCCTGCAAATGAGGAAGACAGTTACATCTATGGCCAAAATTACTTTCTCTGAACCAGGACTTCCTTGAAGTTTAAAATAAATCATGAACTGAATGCTCTAAATATTTTCAAACTTATATTTTAAACAATTGCCAATAATGTAATGATATAACAGCGGTTGATACAAATCAAAATGCACAAAATTCCATAAATGTGTCTAAAACTAAAGTGTACTAGTAAAAGCCTTCATTGAAAGTCAAGATGATGAATGAAAAAATAAGCAAAGTGAAATAAAGTTGTGCTGTACTACAAAAGAAAATAAATCAGTCATCGCTCATCAGACATCACATATCTAAAAAGAAAAGAGAAACTACGCAATATTGATCTACCAAACTGAAGAACACCTTTGACCTTTTTTTCAAAATGAAACAACACTGAACTCCAAGACAACAGTCCACAAGCAATGTATGTACTAAGGGGTAAGGTATGACAGCAAGTATGGATTAACATGCTAGGAATAGAACTAATTCTGCCATCAATCAATCTTTCGCCAGCTTCAACCATTCAAACTGGCTATGATTCACTCTTTTACCTATAAGGCGAATCATGTCAGTGACAGACACCCCTGCTAGATCAGTCTGCAGGCCCCCTCCACCTGCAGACTCCAGGCGCAAAGTGACCTTCTCCTGACGCTGATCAGATGCATGTTTTAATTGCCTTTCCACCCTAAGTTTCCCTGTAATGGTTAAATGCATGACACACTCTCTGAGACATTTCAAAATAGGACATCACACAGCTGGCTATAATTGTGGTTTCCCAATAAGTACATAAGTAGGACACACCAACAGATAAATATGTAAAGCAAGCCAGAACTAAATTTTGCTTGCATGCAAGAATGCACAAATTTTGTAATTTTTGCTACAAAAATCAGTATATAACTCATAAATCATTGAAACTAGGTAAAAATGTAAGCAACCTTTGGTATTGTGACGCTTAACCTCTAAAAGTGAAGACATTTTAGAAAGCATGCCAAATATGTAATTTCCAACAAAAGTGAGATCTATGACAAGGACTTGTGATACTCACCTAACGCCTTCACGAGATCCTTCACTGAAACACCTTGCAATTCAGGTGGTATGTCTTTCAAACCCAAGTCCCTCTTCTCAGACACTTTAGGTGATCCAGGGCGTGGTGCAGCAGTGTGATGGCCACTAAGTCTTGCTACAGGACTTCTTGGTGCACTAGGAGGACTAGGGCAAATCACTGGAGCCGATGTTGGTGCACCTGATTTGCCAAAAGTTGGCCATGCAGGACCAGGGCTCTTCCCATCTAAAATGTTGACATGAAACATCAAAAATGATTTGAAAGTTCCAACCAAATAACAGAGTCCAACAACAGACAGTGTTTGACCGTTGGTTACATTTCAGCCAGAGGGAACGCACAACACCTTCAGGAAACTTAATCATGTCATGGTCTCTTGATGTTTTCCAATTAAATTGCTATTGTAAGCCATGAAATATATGAGATAGGATGTGTATTTCAAGTATATTCTGACTGTAATCGGTGCATATCCAGCCTAACTTCACTTGACATTGTTAGCACAAGACTAAACTCTTTATTTACTTTATATTTACTCTATTGTAGCACAGAATACAATGGTTATGAATGCAGCAGCATGGCACTTCACTTCACGACATCCTGATCGCAGTATCTCATTTGACAGTAATTACAACATTGCATTATTCATGTTAAAATTAATCTGATACTTAGTAACACAACACTACCTTGTCCAAAGATGATTGGTGGACTGCTAAATCCTGATGAGTTGAAGGCACTACCGCCGCTACTTGCTGAAGGCTGTTCTGCCCCATAGCTGCTGTTGCTGGCCTCAGGTGTTGAAAAGCAGGACATGCTTGGCGTTTGTTGTGCAATGCTAAAATCAAACCCTTTGCCAGGAGATGAATTGCCTGTGGCACCTTCCATTGAAAATGGTGATGTTACATACTCAGACATGTCTATTGGTCCTTCAGATTCATGCAGGAGGTACGTAATGTCATCATGGCCTCTGACAAGAACCCATGCTTCACCCTCTGTCTCATGGCAATACTGTTTCATGCTGTCTTCATCCAGTTTGACCCAGATTCCATCAACATTGTTCACCTGTGTTAATGAAATACCTCGATGTAATAGTTGTGTACAAATCAATCCGTTATGTTCCGCTTATTGAAAGAAAGAACATATTTGTTAATAGACCATATTCCAAAATAGGCTGGCAATAAGCAAATGAAGCAACTTACCTCATCTGTTGCAACGATCTGGTTTGACATAACCAACATCCCAGTTGGTGTTGCTTTCAAGTTTGGACCACAACGAATGTTGTGCCCTGAAGAACCACATTTCACCACTGTGTAACCACCAGGTCCCCCTGAAATAAAGTCGCATTAGTGATGTGGATTTGTGGAAAGATGATGCTGATTTGACAGTGATAACATTCTTGTAATTAATCACCCTTACCAGCTGCAGATTAATTTCACGTAAACTACAACATGTACTCACCCTTTCTTGATTGCTTCTCTCTCATCAATTCTGGTAATCTTCTCAAGATAGTGTCCTTGATGATTTCATCCAGAATTGATTTAGGTTCTTCAACAGGGACCAGTAGAGTTCGTCCCATATGTTGGTTGTATTGCAGTGCCCATGCTTCATTGAATCCATTCCCACTGCTTTGACCAGTGCACCATTTCTTAATAGAGTCCATGCTCAGCCTCAGCCACACGCCATCATCATTGTGAATCTAAATAGGGGAAAATGTTACCATTAGAGAGACCATAAAATAGCTCTTAATTGGAAAGACATCATCTACATAATATCTACGGTTCAGTACCTCATCAATGAATGATATGATTCCAGATGGTTTGATGATTCCAACTTGCTCACTCTGTAGACTTGGGGCTATTCTCACTCGTAAACCTGCACTCCACTGTCCAACAAATCTTCTCATCTGCAATGAAAGGTATGATTTAAGTATTGTAGAAAAACATAATATAAAATAGTAGATATGAAGAAAGCTTCACTACAGTTGCTGTGGACTCCAAAGTATCGAAGCCTCAGACCAGTAGCACTGAGATAGAGATTGACATTGACTAAGAATGTACCTTGCTTGGTTGATGACCTGTTTTCTTCGTAGTGTTCTGAGTTGGAGGCGGTACTCCTTTTGGTGGCTCTTTCACTTCAACTTTATAAACTTCACCTACGGTTTCCACAAACAAAGGTAGCATCCAAGTTTACAACAGAACCACATGAATTGCATGGCACTATTTCATCAATTTTAAGGTCCTCCCCCATGGGGGATAGGACCTATCTCTGTGAGCTTATAGCCCACAGACCTATTGTCACACTACAATGGAGTGTGACAATGATTAGCAGTGCTATTCCTCTCCCAATAGCTGTGAACGGCTGAGTTAAACAATTCAAAAAGGTGTTTCCCGCCACTGTGACCATGTGACCAACGCTACAGTCATGCACCATAGTGCACTAGATCCTCATTCCTCTCTCAGACGGACTAATTTCTAGGCTCTGAGGGGTGGAGGGTGGGAAAATCTGGTAATAGGTCTGTGGGCTATAAGCTCACAGAGATAGGTCCTATCCCCCATGGGGGAGGACCTTAACTCTATGTCGCTTAAGCCCACAGACCTATTGTCACACTACAATGGAGTGTGACAATGATTAGCAGTGCAGATTCCCAAAGTGGAGGAGGGAGAGCCTCAGGCTGTGCCCCCACAGAAATAATAAATGCGTATAGTGGTCCAGGGCGAGATAGAAGAGTGGTATTGGACCTTTGGGGCCTGGAATGAGGGTGAATGTTCCGACTACTCACTCAGCTGTCCTCTCTCCCCTTTTTGTTGAGGAATCTCCTGTGAAGGGATTGAGAGACAGTGAAAATTGATTACTGATGATCTTCACGTTAGATGGTTATCTAAGTTAAGATCTAGGCAAAATAAGTGGCCATAGATGGCAAGAATTTGCCACTGGCCTCTCCGGTTGGATAGAAATCCAGGATAAAAACTGGAGAGTTGAAACCATGACCAGGTTGCCCTAGAAGTTGGAGAGCTGTTTCCTGGTCACTACTTGGTGCATCAGTCGCTGACCGTCTGGTTGTAGTTGGACGTCTGCCAGGTAAAAGGAAGCAAATGTAGAGTGATTTGTCCAGGTGCCAGACTGAATGATTTCCTCTACTGAATGAGAGCTGCCATGGAAGGCCCACGAAATGCTCATCCTACGGACTTGATGTGCTGTCACATGTATTCCTGGCCTGTGTTGATGAGTGAAATGTACACACGCCTTAATCCAGGCAGCGATCGTCTGCGAGGATGGAGGACCTTCACTTCTAACTTTCTGGAAGAGATGTTGTTTGGGGATAGACCCCCTGTGAAGTCTAAATACTTTCTCACCATTCGTACAGGGCAGAACAGTCTGTCCTCTGTGTCTCTGCCTGAAAAGGGTTCTAAGGCAGGGATGAAAAATGGTGCTGGGTTCATTCCAGGGATTGAGGTTTTAGCTAAGAATCCTGGTACTGTTCTCAGAAACATACCCTCATTCGAGAAGATGAGGTCTCGAGGGTCTCTGGAGAATGCCTGAATCTCACTACGCCTGCTTGAAGAAGCTGAGGCCAAGAGGAAGACTGTTTTTCCAAGTGCACCTCATTCTACTAGTTGAGGAATCCCAACTAGGGGGTTCGAAGTCTTCAGATCTGAGTGTTCTTAGCACTTTGGAAAGGTCCCATTCCGGGACCCTGGGCGTTCTACTGTGCAGGAAGTTTAAAAGCCTAGATGAGTTTCGATAGGCACGGATGAAGTGATACTGGTACGCCGTCAATGGAACCAAAGGTTGAGGCAATAGAAGACCTGTAGTTAGCGATTGTCTTAGGGGCAAGATTTCTGACTTCAAAGAGGTCGACTAAGAAGTCAGCGATCTGCTGAACAGTGGTATCATGATCTCTCTCTTCACACCAGGAAGAAAAGACATGTCAGAGGACTAATCTCGTAGGAGATTGTCGGAGTTTCCTCAACACTTCTGGCAGTAGCTTGGTAGGTGGGTAGGCATAAGCTGTCCCTGGTTCCCACAGGGCGTCTATCCTCCATGCCACTGGTTCTGGGCATGGGCTGACATATTGTGGCAACTGATTGTTGCACTGAGTTGCGAATAGATCTGTTTCCAGATTTGGAAACTCTTGATGGTTCTTGGAAAAAACTGAGTACAGAACGAGTTCCTCCTTCGTTCCTGATGTAAGCAACCCCCGTTGTGTTGTCGCACAGGAGATGTAATGTTATGCCTTGGACTAACTGTTGGAGTGCTATCAAGCTTCGGAGGACAGCTCGAAGCTCTAATACGGTAAAGGGTAGTAGAGATTCTTGGTACGTCCATTTTCCTGAACATTGGTGACCTTCCAGGAATGCTCCCCAGCCTTGGAGGCTTGCCTCGGTGGATATGGTTATGTCCGGTTGAGCAGAGTGTGGCGGGACTCCTGCTGCGAGGCAAGATTCGTTTTCCCACCAGAGTATGGCTTGATGGAAAACTGGTTGCAGAGGAATCGAGATGTCTATCAATTCCTTGAGATTGGGTGTCCAAGCTCTCACATATAGCTGTAACGGTCTGATGCGAGGCATGGTTCAGGAGACCTATCAGCGAGAGAAGATGTCAGACTTTTGTTGACTGAGATTTCAGTAACAATTTGACTATGGCCCGAATCTTTGTAATTTCTGATTCTGTGACTCCATGACTCTATGAGTCTATGTCTATCCCCAGAAAAGTGAAGCGTGTCCGGGGAATCAGGTCGGACTTCTGTAGATTCGCTAGTAAACCCAGTCTGCTGAATAAATGCAGAGCCTCTTGGGTGTGTGATTTGACGATCTGGGGTGGTGGTCCTCGTATCAGCCAGTCGTCGAGATATTAGTGCAGGTGGATGCCCCTGCACCTGAGGAACGAAGCTACTGGAACCAGTAGTTTCGTGACCACTCTTGGGGTGATATTCAGGCCGAGCCCATGGCCTTGAACTGGTACGTCTTGCCTAAAATGTGGAGCCTTAGATATTTTCGAAATTCTGGTGCCACTGGTACGTGAAGGTAGGCATCTGGAAAGTCTATGCTTGTCGTCCATTCTCCTTATTGAATTTGAGACCTGATGGAACCGTCTGTCTCCATTTGAAAGTGTGGACAGCGAATGTGTCTGTTGAGAGCCATGAGGTCTGTTACTGGTCGGAAACCTCCTGACTTCTTTGGAACGGTGAACAGGTGAGCGTAAAAGCCTGAGAAAAGCTTGTGACCTGTTCTAACGCTTGCTTTCGGATAAGTGCTTCTACTTCTGTGAGAAGTACCGATCTTCTGGAGTTGTCCTTCGGTAGATGTACCGGTTTGGGACTCATGGTGAGTGGTGGGAGAAACATGAAATTCAGAGCGAGGCCGGTTTAAAGTAGTTTCCTGTGCCAGTTGGTTAGGTCCAGGGTAGCCCATTCTTGCAAGTAGTAAAGTAGCCATCCTCCCACTGGCGTGGATTCAGTGGGAGTGGGAAGAACGACCAAACCTCTGTCTACGCTGTGAAGATTGCTGGAAAGACTGAGACTTGCTGGACTTAAGGAAGTTCTGCCTGGTTGGCCCCTTCGGCTGTTGTCTGGGCTGCTGCTGCCTGAAACTAGACTTTCGAGGTTGAGAAGTGTAGTTTGGCTGCTGTTGTGCGGTCGGCCATTGGCTGGTCTGGCTCTGGTTCTTTCTGTGGTGGCTGTGCGAAAGAGAAGACAAGACTGCATGCTCTCTTTCCTCCTTTGACAGCCTACGCAGTACACTGCCAGCAGAAAACGATGATCTCAGTGCTGCCCAGGTTTGGATGGTCTGGGTGTCGGCCAGTTTTGACACAGGCACCGATGGCTCGGCCGATGACCTCAGATAGGACAACTTCTCAGCTGAAGGTTTAGCGGACTGCACTGAGTTGTCACCACCATGGAATCTTGCACTGAAACCTCTAGCAAACTTGGAAATGCAGTTGCCTGTAGAAGCTTCACTAGGGAGGTCCTCTGGGTTGAAGGTTTGGATATCCAGGACCGAAGTGAAGTGCTGGAATGCCCTGTTTAGGGAATCCACTACTCCTTTTGACGGTGGGAAGGTGAAGGAAGATCTCTCTTCGGGCTCTGATGAGGCTAAGAGACCTTCTGAAGAAGCGGTGGGCTGTATTTGCTGGGGTGGTTGCGACCCCGCAAATAGCATACCCAGAACTACCAGGGTGGACCATCTCGTCTCAGCCTGGTCTGGCTCGGCGTCCATATCTGCTAGTTTTCTGTCAGGCAACAGAGAAGAGGCATTGGAACTAGCGCCCAGACGGTCAAACGCAGATCCTCAGGGTGACTGTTCCCATTGATTGACAGGCAAGTCTCTTCTGTGCCTAGGAGAAACAGAACAGGACCGGTGTGGGTCGTTCTGATACCTCCCTCTGCTGCAGTGGCGCCTTCTGTAAGGTGAGGGCAACCTGCGACGAGCGTTTGTAGCTACTGACCTAAGAAACTGAGGTGATGCCGCATGGTGGTCTATGTTTCTGGAAGATGATGCAGCAGTAGAGCGAGAAATCAACAAGCGAATGACAGTGCAGATTCCCCAAAGCTCACGATTGACTAAGCGTATTCCAAGATCTAAGCTTAATAGAATCTTGGACAGCGAGTGACAAGTTGCTTACAAGCGAACGACAACACTCATTAAGCTGCCACGTTCATAACTGAATCGTGTCCAATATCCGGAAATACAGGCTAAAAAGGATCATACTTACCTTTGTGAAGAAAGAATGAATATCTGAAAGAAACATCTTTAAACAAAAGCCTGAAATCTTCCGGAGATGACGTGAAACTCAACCAAAACAACTAAAAAGCCGACCAAGCATGTGGCTGCTTGGCCGGCTGAGAGAGGAATGAGGATCTAGTGCACTATGGTGCATGACTGTAGCGTTGGTCACATGGTCACAGTGGCGGGAAACACCTTTTTGAATTGTTTAACTCAGCCGTTCACAGCTATTGGGAGAGGAATAGCACTGCTAATCATTGTCACACTCCATTGTAGTGTGACAATAGGTCTGTGGGCTTAAGCGACATAGAGATAGATTAATGATAAAGAATAATAATTATAGGACTTATCGTACCTGTTTCAAACCCATCAACAGTGATGAAGAGATTGTAGAAACCAGTTCCACCTGGTGTCCAATTAGCGCTGTATGTGCCATCATTATTTGACCGAACCAACATGTTTTCACTGGGCCTTCGTAAGACTGGTGAAGCATAGCGCAGTTCCTCAAAGGAATAATTCTCATATGCCTGAAAAACCACAATACAATTAGACCGATGTTCAGCTTTCCAACAAACTGACATTACAACCAGTTTTTATGACCTTAGTCAAGCATGATCAATGAGATGAACCCTACCTTCATCATACAAATAGAATGATAAGCATCTTTGTCAGTGACAGTGACTTGGTATGGGACATCTAATCGCGGAGGTGGGTGACCGCCAAACAAGATACTGTTGCTCATGTCATAGCGACTGATTCTCTTCTGTTTCTTCAATTCTTCATTTGACATTTCTTTCATCACAGGGACTGCTTTCAGCTCCACCTGCAATAAAATCAACATCATAGGATTTATCTCAAGCTCTGAGTTGTGCCGTATTGTGGTATACAGACACTGAATTGCAGCCATATTCAGGTATTCAGGTAAATAAGGGTCACCTTCAAATCAGGAACGAAGACAAGCTGTCCATATTGATCCTTTGTCTGCACTGTAATTACTGCTGGCCAGTTTGACTTAAGATCTTCCTTGTTACAAACAATATCACATTGCTTTGGATCAACGTAAGAGTCCGGTTGCAGCCACCTGTCCAACATATACATCAGGAATGTAAAAAAATTAAATGTGGTTTATAGTCCGTGTTATCACCAATCAAGCAGTCTCAACTGACTTTACAATTACACCCTTGGCAGCCCTGTTTAAGCTTGAGCCTTTCTCAACTCCCTGGGGAGTATACAACCCGTTACACAGAATTACGTGCAGGGGCTAAGCTCTTACAATTGCCATCACTGCCTGTTGCTAAGTACCCATTTACACCCTGGGTGGAGTCGAGCAAAGAGTTACGGAGGATCTGCTCAGTTCCTCCATGCCACGGTGGAGCCTCGAACCTGCAACCTTTCGGTTTGAAGGTGAGCACCCCAACCACCAGGCCACAGCACTTCTGAGACAATGACCAAGATTTTTCAATCGGAGCTCACATTAGATGAGCTCATCAAATAGAGAGCAGATCATCCAGCTTAATTGCTACACTACAATACAGAAAGTTATTTGTCTTATCCAATGCAAAAACAACCGGAGTACAATGTTCAGAACAGTCAGTGAAGGATATTCAAAACAGTCCCACTTACGCCGCCAGTCTTCCTCCACTGGTTCCAGAAGTACATGATACAAAATCTCGAAGAAAAGCACCTTCGTTTGTTTGGTTGGCAAATGGAAGATTTCCTTCCAGGGCTTGGGATATGGTAGGTGGGTGTGACAAAGCAAAGCCCTTGTTCAGCAAAGAACTGTGAGCACCAAAAACCTGAAAATTAACAAGATTCACGGCCACATGAATGAATAGTCAACCATAGTCAAAGTACAGATGAGACAGATGAAATTAGTATTGGTAAATTTGTAAATAAATTTAAAACCTATAATCAGAAATTGTGATATTCACCTCATGTGCTCCATCCTCAAAATAGTCCACATCATCATCTCCTTCCTCAACCCATATAGGGGGTAACATGATTTCTTTCTTCATCAAAGAAGCAGCACACATTCCTCCTAAGCAGCTCATCCCACATTCTAGCAGTTTTAGTCCCTGAAATTGAGGTAAGTATAGCTGTATAGCTGGAATATTGCTAATCTAAATCTGGAAAGGGGCACTTGCCTGAAACTGGCAACAATTTTCATTAATGTAAACATCACAAACTCACATCACATACCTCTTCAAGCTTGGTTGTCCACTCATATCCAATGACAGTGCACTTAAAGCCATAGAAACAGGCCTTGTCATCTTTGACATAATCAGATGCAGTCTCCAATGAGAAGCAAACCTCATTACCTGCCGAGAAAAAAAGTGTCATTGCATAGTACTTGAATCATTTGTGAATATACACTTGTATGTAAGTCATTTGTGATACTTACCAGGGAGTATTACTGCCAATGTTGGCCAGTTACCAGGATAACTGCCATAAAATTTGTGCAAGACAGTCCACCACTGGGCCTTGTCCAGCTGGCCATTTGCTTCTCCTGCAGTGTTCCAGCTTGGTGGTTGCAGTTTACTCCCTCTGCCAGGCACAAACAGCTGGAGACTATCTTCAATCTGAGCTGTACCACATTTGGGATCAAACTCTAATGTCATCCAGCGAACTGTGCTTGGAAACTTTACCTAAAAAATGTAAATGCTGATTAATCATTATGCAACTTTTAATGAGGTCAATGCAAGTGTGTGTCTGGCAGATGTGCTGGTCAGCAAGTACACTACAATAAAACCAGTCTTTAGTGCTCTGTGATGATATCATACTTCTAGATGATATCATCAAAACAATGGTTTGGAACACTTACTGACACTTGCCTTGTACTGTTTTGCAATTTTAACCCATGCACTCACCTTGTAATTGGCAACACTGGCTGGCTTGTATGGATGATCACTCTCTACGATAGCATAATGACTGGATGTAGTATTATGCTCCAGACTAGGACTGAGACTGAATGTTGGAGACTGATACAGCATAGATGGATCAGGAGGGAGAGACTCCCCAGGTGACAGGGATCCAGGGGTGGGTCCGAGGGCAAGCGTTGGAGACACTGGACTCAATGCTATAACTTGGTTTGGAGACATCTGATTTGGAGATGCTAACTCTGGAGGAGGTGGAAGGCTGGGTGAAGCAGTTCGACTTCCAAGCAGATGAGACAGTTGACAGTTTAGCTGGCTGATTGGGGGCAGGATCTCTTGTATTAAGCCAAGTATTTTAACAGCGGCCTGTGAAACGAACAAAGTCTGGCGTTAGCAATCAAACAACCATCATAGACTTTCCAAGAAAATAGACATCACAATAAACTATGTAAGGTGACAACTGCAATATTTTCAGCTGATACTCTTACCCTAGGATCAATGGCAGCCACTGGGCTTATATAAGCAGCAACCATTGGCAGCAATACAGTGAATATGGGTGCACCGCCAAGCAACTCAGCACTGTTTTCATCTGTCATGCCTTGTGCTCTTTGCAGTAAATCTGTAGCTACACGGAAGATGACACTTGCAACATTGATGACATTTTCACGAGCTTGATATTCCGCTAAAGCTTTAGTATTCTGCAGCTGACATTCTCCCTCTTGAGGCAAGCTAAAAATATAATGAGGACACATAGTATGCACAACATGTCTGTGTTACAGCAGCAGAAAATTTAAATGACAATATCACCAATAAACAAATACCTGTAGTATAGAATTTGCGGTATCTGTCCACGAGTATGATTTGTGCCATTGTTGCTGAGAGAGCATGGACTGTAGGTGATGGTTGTCCCATCTGGGCACTTGACTTTGCTTACTCCACCATCCCCATTCAAAGTTCTTGGACCTCTGTTTCGCAGTCTGAAGGCATACTTCTTGTTTTCCTGTAAAGGGGTTCAGATCATTTACACATTTTAGCATGATGGTGTCAGTGTAATGACGAAAGAACTATATTGGAAATATAATAAATTGACAGTTAATGCAGTAAAAATATCACAGAAAATACAATACAATTACCTTGATTGGAATAGGAGTTTCAAATTTGATGTCAATGATGTCTGCTATGCAGTCATCTGGTCCATATGTTCCCTTAATCAACTCCAAGCTGTTCCAGCGACCAGTGTGTGACACATCACTGTTGCTGTCACTTTGCTGTAGGAAAATGATTAAGAGTCAGTAAACTGCCATAATTGCTTGATATTTTATCGCTTGTATTGCTTGTATTGTTTACATATATATACTTTATTTTTCCCTAAATAGGGATTTAACACTGGGCCTGACTTATATTAACACAAGGATTCCATACTCACATCATCTAGAAGTTCTATCTCATACTCATATTGTCCTCCTCCTCCATAAATGCAGACCCCAGCAATGACAATCCCTCCTCTGTCAACTTGAAAACAAAGAGCATCTGGGCTGCCATTGCCAGTGTTCCAATATGCACTTTGGGTTGTCCATGCAAATCTGTTTGGAGTTTTCAGTAGTGGTTGGCCAGTACCTTGCATTTCCATCTGTGAATTTGAACCACAAAGACATCAGTTTTGTGACAATATTAGATATTGTGAATATTGGGGACAAATACATCCAACGATATACCGAATTCGCATTGTGAATGTGCAACAGATTTCAAAAAGCTTTTACCTCTGCACCAGTAGCAGCAGCTGACAATTCGCTTATGATGGCAGACAGCAGAGAGCATGTATTTGACACCAGAAGTGGAGAATATGACCACTTGCCCTATAAACAAAATGATTCAATGCAACATTGCATTAGTATCAATGTACAAGAATATGTTCAAGAAACCTACCAGTGATATCACAGTAATTGTTTTGAATTCATGCATACCTGACTCAGTCCTTGGCGTACAGGCATTACTACAATGTTCAGAAGCTTGTCCAGCATTTCCTTGAAAGTCCAGTGTGATGACCCATGACCAGCTGTTCCATCATGTTGAGCTCTTTGCATCATGTGTTGCACAAGCAATGGGAAACGTGAAGAGTTTTGAGCAGCACTGTCTTTGTTGTCATCCATATGACCCTTGATTTCCATCTCTTGGCTGCTGATGCAGGATCCGGTGATGGGCATGATGCTAGTGAGTTTGATGGTAGGATGACATAATGCTTCCATGACTGCAGCCAATAGGCGCCCTCCTCCTTCTCGGCAGTTTGTAGCCTGCAATACAAAAAAGAACATTTGCATTAAAAAACATGAATTTTCTGCTCAGTAGTGGTTATCAACTATTGGAGATGACTAATCTAATTAATCCTGGAGTGCATGATGTCTTGCAGATATGGTCATACTGGTCATAGCAGGTAATAATACAGAACATTGTATGACAATGCATGTCGTACATCCATATTAGAAATCAAGTGAATGCTAGTGAGACACTTTAACAGCATGTAACAAAACATTACCTGATCCATATAGGTCAGCAAATCACACAAGCATGTCCACTTCAGCAAAGATGTTGGATAGAATGCATGAAAGCAGGCAACAAAAGTGTGATGACACTCCTGCAGAATGCGCTCGGCATGTTGGCGTACTCCTCCAAGCTCCTCCATGTGGTTATTGGTGTGATACAAGCTCTCCAGGTGACGTTGACTCTCGGCTAACATCTTCCACTGCAAGCTGCGAGCATCAGCAACACATTCAGCCAACCTTGCTGTCTCAACTGGTGTCTTTTTATGCATAGCTGAAATCCATTCATGATTAGTTTAGTTTTCACTGTCAGAAATCAAACTGCATGAATGAGTAATAACATTGTGGACAGCTGACTATCTTTCTGTGACTTACCTGTGCTTGGGTAGACCTCACATACATAGATCCTGACAAGCCGCAAACATGCACAGTTTATGTAGACCAGTCTCTCTAGGTCCATGACTGCCGCAACTCTGCTCAGCCCCTTGGTGTTGGACATGTCCTCCACCGCTCCACAAAATGTGTTCCAACTCCAGTTAAGCAACATCAGAAGGGAATCAAAACATTCCTGCAATTCAAAACAATACCAAATTAGTTTTAAGAAACCAATTCAGGTAACAGTTCATAGCTACAGTTCGTTTACTTTCAATATTATTTAGCGCTGGCTTTACAGAAAGACACTTACTGGTGTAACGGCAAGAGAGAAGTCGCCAGACAAAATGTGTGCAGGCTCAGCCAGGTCAGCCTGACGTCCACTGCTGTTGCTGTCATGAGCTGGCAACCTGTACAGAATCTGAGGAATTTGCCCAGCATTGACATCAGTGCCATTGTTCGATCTCTTTGAACTCTTGAATTTGAAAACCACTCTGAAATTTAAAAACACTCAAGTGTTACTCTGCTGGTAGTTCTAATCAAATGTAAAGTTCAATAGACAGCTGAAACAACAAAACTGAAGTTATTAAAATACAACTTACTGGTCATCTGCAATAACAGAAAGCTGTCCACCAGATCCACAATCGCTGCTTGGTCCTGAAATTCTTGCCCATGCCACATACCAATGATGAGCCTGTAGGGCCATGGGCTCCTCGAATAGAATAGGAAACTTTTCTCTGAAATGCCCATAAATCAAAATTAGACACAACCAAAATAGTACAAACAGCATGAATATATGCTACAGAAATCACTTGAGACAATGTCCGACATAGACAACAAAATTACCTGGCTCCACATTCATATGGCATTTCTTCAGTCTCAGCCAACAGTTCACCATCCGTTTCATTGTCACCACCTTCCATTCCAAGATCAAATACCTGATCGAAAGAAATTCGTATTACAAGAAGAATCAGAACCACAAAGCAGATATTTCGATCAAGATTAGTAACTATGACAACCCACCTTGATTTTGCCAAAGTACTCTCCACGACCTCCAAATAATCCAAATCCTCCAAGAAGGATGTCAGTATCTGTGGAGAATCTGATAGCTTCGATAGAATGACCAGAGTATCCCCAGCCACCTCCATGACCTTGATAAAGAAAAACAGGTAATAAGCATAACAGACAGACCTTGTGACCAATTATGAACTCCGTTACTGATGAAGAAAGTACCTTCAAATCTATTGACAACAGAGAAGTCCTCCTTTGTGTACACCTTGCTGCAAGATATTTTCTCACTTTCTTCCTCGCAAACTGTCATGTTCAGCTGTTGACTTGTAGTCAATGTGTCGAGGCAAGCTGAAATAAATTGCAAAATCAGAAGATTGGCATATAAAAGTGTCATTCATGAGGAGTGTCTCGTCATCATCAAGAAGACATTGATTTATTGACTCTACTCACCAAGAATGTGCAATGCAGAATGGGAGCGAGTGGTCAGCGTCCCATGCTTCATCGGAATTGCCAAATCGGGACTGAGGATACTACATAAGTTGTTTTGCAAGTTCTGGAGATTTTGAATTTCACTGTGAAGAACATTGTAGCACTCAACTTCGCCTTTTTGAGCATCATACCTGAATGCAGAAAACAGCATTAATAAAATTCTAAAGTGTCCCCCTTAGCATAATTGGCATTACAGCAAATATGTACAATGACAATAACAAAAATAAACTTTTTTCTTGAAAAATACTTACGACCAGAGTACATCAAAAGCAGGATCCAGGGCAACGCTTTGTATGAAGAGTTTGGCCTGTTCACTCCCACTGTAGCTCTTACAATTCCCATCTTTTGTGCTGATCATCAAACATTTGATGTTCGCAATTCCATCTTCAGAAGTTGGTACCAATCCTGAAATAATATACAGATCGATGCAGATCATGGCTTTTCACAATCTTCAAGATTCTACCTCTAAAATCTACAAATCTGTGAAGGATAATAATGAGGAGTGCATTGCAAAGCGACGAATTTCCCACCTATGCAATTTTGGTTGGCAAAAATCTTTGATTTGGCTAGAGTGTGGGCATTGATCAAAGACTCGTCAATCCTCATGTAAGTTTGGTCTCCACTTGCTCCAACCCAGTTGGCTCTGCGACCATGCTTGGGACCTGAAAAAAACAAAGTCAAAACAATGTTCAAAACCCACTGGTGCAATATCAGTTAATATGTCTAATTGCAAGAGAATTTAGTCTGGACACTCACCAATACCACTAACAAGAGCTGGAATTGCATGCCATGGACCAGACCTGTCCTTCCCAATCTCTTCATTTCTACCCAGTTGTCCCTTCTGAAAACGGTATAACGCAACAGATTAATTTGGTAGATCATTTATTACGATCAGAACACATGCTTAGAATGAATAATGTGTAAGCAAAGTTTGGAGAAATTGGTTCACTGACTTCAAATATAGTCTTCTTAAAGCGACGGAAGAAAATATAGTCATTCACATTTTATCAGTCTGGAGCAATAACATTTGAGGATAATATTACCTTGTAGCTCCCAAAAGTGACAACATGACCACTGGACGTAAGGAGTACTGTGTGGTTGCTCCCAGCAGCAATTTGAGTGACAGAGTGCTTCACTCTTACTCGAGCAGGTGTGCCTCTACAAATATAATGTATGTTATAATGAGTGCATAGGACAATAGCGAAAAACCCAAGGTCTAGAACTGATCATGCAATGGGTACGAGGGGACATACCGGATTGTAGTATCTCCCACACCAAGTTGGCCATAGTGATTGCTGCCGAATGTGTAGACTTCTCCACCTTCTACGAGCAACACTGTCAGACAAAGATAACACGAGTTATTACATCCAACCTTCAATCATAATCCTACAACTCAGTGAACAGAAGAATCTTTTTGAGAAGTATTTTGCTGGAGATTTAAGATTCTGTAGCAGTACAAACCTGTGTGGTGTTGACCGCATGCAATTTGTATCACAGGTTTGTCAGTTGGTAGTTCTATCCTGCAAGGTGGTAGGCTGACCAATTTGGCATGGTCTTGCTCGTAGTCACTGCCTGCTCCAGCTTCTGCTTGTCCACCTGCAGAAATATCAAATTACATGTTCAATTCTTAACAGACACACATTTAAGTTTATCATACATCTGAAACTAAATCTTGACACTTTGAATGTTCTTGACTGTTCCAACCTACCTTTGATTTTAATTTTATTTCTGATCTTCAAGTTCTTGCCGTCACGTTTTTCTTCAAACCTCCTGAGATGTTCAAAGTTGCGGGATGTGCGTTGATGAACTGAAAGGTAATGCAAACAAATAACCCTACAAGATCTTGTTAAGAGAAGCAAAAATTAGGTAAGACTTCTCAAGAAGGCAAAGAAAAAACATACTCATATTAAGGTCTAGTGGAACATCCTTAGCTCGTGCCAACGCTTCGAAGAGCCCAGCGCTCGCATCAGGACGACCTTGAGCAGCACTTTCACCTGCACAGGTGCGACATACTCCACATTCTGAGCATCCTGAGTCACCTCCTCCGCAACCACAAGGTCTGTAACATCGGCAAACAATCATGAATAGTAGCATCTCTTCTATGCTGATTCATCACTGGTAAAGAAAGAAATGCAAAAACTGCGGAAGTACTTACGCTCCAGGTACTCGGGGTTTGTCAGAGTTGATGCAACTGCTACCATACCCGGTGCATTCACCACACTGAGTGCACACCAAGCACTGATCTTGACGCCATTGATGTTTCCCTGCAAAATTTTAGCATATAACTGATTAAATAAGTAAAAGAAAAATTAATTTATATATGATAAGGTTCGACATCATACATTCCTAAAATGACAACTTTCAGCAACCAAATTAAGAGTAATAAGACTCTTCATTTCCATAGTCATACAATAAATCCCCAACAATAATTCCTCAGAATTTCAATAGCATGTCATGACACCGGTCACAGGTCACCACCCCTACCACCCTATGACAGCCTATTTTCCAGCCACAGTAGGAACAACGTTAATTACCGGCAGCACACACAATGAGATCATCCTCAGCCTCCTCCTCTTCCTCAGCCATGTTAACATTTGTGCTGACTGAAAAAAAAGTTTTAACGGCTAACGAATGTTAACAAACAGATTACATGTTATTTTAACAGGAGGAGAGTAAAACAGAGCTCTTCTCGAGATAAGGAATAATAAAGGCTCTTTGATTGACACACAATCTGAAAAGAGTAAGTGCAAGAAGTGGTTTTGGTACTACTAAGATACTACACAGAAGATGTTAGCTCGAAGTAATAATACTGATTGTCCTCGAAACAAAACATTGAAATATTTCACTCTTCTCACTCTGCTTTGGATGTCACAAAATTGCAATTAACTACATCCAATGATGAATGGCAGGATATTAATTACTTATGTCAACTGTTAAAGCGTATGTGCACATCTTGTAGGAAATGCCGGGGACCAGGAAGAAAAAGATGTATTAGTTACCATGGTTTTTACACAATCACAACATGGAAACTAACGCATAATGAGTTAAGTTTGCAATTTGGACATCCCTGACATCACAAATTTGTTCAAGAATTATAATAATAATCTTGAAATACACTTACGTTCCCTTGAGTGAGCAGTTTGGAAGTCCCGGCCACATTGGCCCTTGTTGTTGATTCCAAATGTATAGACATGACCTTTGTTGGTTAGTGCTACTGCATGGGCCTTGCCAAGGGCCATATGAGTAACTGTGACATCCTTCAGGTCTGTCACATGGCCTGTATTGGACATTCAAAAGTGATTTTCATCAAGTATATAGCTGTCGCAAATATCACTTTCTATTGCTTTTAAGATTCAATGAATAAACAGCTTGATAGATTAAATAATTGTATCTGGTACTATTTAATATCAGATAAAATGCATACCACTAGCATGATCGCAATGACTTGTGTCCTTGCCAAACATAAACACCTCTCCCTCTTTGGTCACCACAGCTGTCGTTCCACAATTACATGCTGTCTGAACGACATTCTTGCCTTCAATGCGGATCATTTTCTTTGGCTTCAAGGCTTTGGGCTGTCGTCTTGCTTTTGCTAAAGTATCAAATAGAGACAACATAAAAATACCATCAGTCATCAACATGTCATTGTTAGGGTCTGCAAAGTCAACATAATACTAAGCATAAAGGTACTCACAGAAGCTGGCATCTCCATCTTCTCCTCTTTTAGGAGTGCCAACAAAGAAGGTGCTACCATCTTCAGTCACCATCAAAGCATGCTGCCCATCATGACCAACTGAACAATGCACTATCTTTGGACTCTTTGTGATTGGCAGTTCAGCCCATTTACCTGCCACTGGACCTCCTTGTTTAATGCCAAGGGTTTGGCTTTTCCCTGTGTACAAGATCTGAGCAGAGAAGGACACAACAGAATGACATAATGACACATACAATTAAACCAAGTGCATTCAAATAAGCATCATGTAGGTATGCAATGTATGACAACTGATTATCAATTATCCTACCTTGCCACTGTTGGTCCTTATGAAAGCAAAGTCTTTTCCTGCACAGATGAAAACTGGTTCCTCATCAAATCCAGGGCCTGAAAATATATATATTTTTTTTTTCAAAGCTTAACGATACCACAGCTGTACGGTACTGCTCCAGGCGCTCCTCTTAAGAGACCTACCCTTCTGCAGGCTTTTGATGGTCTCATAAGGGGGTCGGTCTCATAAAAGGACCTGACAAGAAGCGACCTCTTGGGATAGATAGGCATACTGACATTCAATAAATATATTTATAATAATTATATCTTAATGGCTAATATTATTATATGTATACATATATATTTATTTAATTATGATATCAAACATGAATAGTAAATTATCAATTTATAAAAATATGATATAACAGTGAATATGTTTAATAATCATATTAATTAATAATATTATATAAATACCATGTTTATCATTGTATATTACACTATTCTATTTCACTTCCCTGTAGTCCAGGAAGTTCCCACGAGATAGCGCAAGCGTCGAGTCAATTGAGCGCTATTGGTTACACATAATTATTAATTATTTATACCACAAAATTATTTCAAACTCAAGACTTTCACCACTAACTTTACGAAGGCTTCACTACTGACTTTATGAAGGCTTCCACATTACTTACTTATAGTATGAAGATCAACCTCAGAATCAAAAGCAGCTGTCCCCATGACATCTAGACACCTTCTAGCCAACTTCAAGGGCGTTTCAGAATGAACACTGAGCTTCCCTTTGCTCTGCTTGAAGGTGCGTACAACAAAGCTATCCTGAAATTCAAGTAATACACAAATTACCTTTTATGCTATTCCAACAGGTGATACTACTGAGTACCACATTCAATCTTGACACCTTTTTTTTTTATTAAACATTATCTTAATCCTCATTAATAAGTAAATGCAGAAGTGTTGTTGGTTCAAACGTATGACAAGTTATTAACAACTCACATCTTTGCCAGCTGCAACATGACCTAAGTGTGTCCCATCACTAAACATAACATTGGGTCCGAAGCCATCTCCTTCATAAGTAATACTGCCGACTGCTTTTAATGTCTCTGTGTCGATCTGAGCAAGTGATTTTCCTGTGTCTGTCAAACATTGATAGTACAACCCATCCTGGAAAAAAAGGTCAACTTCACTAAACAGCTGATCATCAAAGTTGTTATTTTAACACTGCAAATTAAATGCAACTATCTCATATTATTTATATTGCAGAAGACATCAGTCCATGAAGTTTTGGAGTGAAACTTACATTGCAACATGCCAGCCAACCCTTTTCTCCATTGTGAAAATTTGGATTTGAAGAATAAACATGGCCCTGGAAATAGTAACACAGCAGGCATATATAGAGGAACATGGCAATCTTTGTAAATACATCTGAAAATTGGACAACGGAAGTAGCGAGCCATTTTTACCTTGATTGTGTAACTGTACCCAGATCCAACTTTATGGAGACCATTTTCATTGAATAAATACATATACTTTCCATCACTTGCAATGGCACTGTCTTTTTCTTTACCTGGAAGTGAGTGAGTGATCATTTAGACATGGAAGCTGCACTGCATGGTAAATCAGCATTATTTGGAAATAATGAATGACAAGCACAACTCACATTTATTCAGCTTGTGGAGAAACATCATATGGGACAACGCCTTCTCCTTGACGCCTTGGGTCAGCCATTCTGGAAGCAAGGTCTTCCCAAGCAGCACAGCTTGAACACTCTTTTGCAAGGCAACCAGAATACCTGGCACCTGAAATCACCAGATATTCAGCATTAAATAATGGTCATAAGGAATACTTTGATGACTTAAATGAAAGATTATTTAGCTTGGCAAACCAACCTTGATGCTCTGCGAAGCCATATGCGATGGACTCATCAGAGTGGCAGCACAGGCAGACAAAATTTTCCCAGTATTTCCAGTGGCAATCACAAGACTAAGAAGGCAGGAGCATGTAAGAGCAGTCAAAGAACTGGCCTCTTGTTGGCTACAGCTGTCACCAACATTTGAACTGCTTGCCACTTCCATCAAGAGTTCATAGAGGGATTCTGAAATGAACAATGAAATTTCATGAATTAGTTTAACAGCTGCAGACTTTTCAGCATCTTGGTCTGACATTTAAATCAGTGTTCCAATTCATTTTATGGATATCATCAATCTTAACAAATCTAAGTACATCATAACATCAATACCAATATAAAATAGTTTCAAAAATTTAAACTGTCCCAAAATTACCAATAATTTCAATGGGTTCATTTTTCAATCCCTCAGGGGTCTGGCCTTGAAGCATGTCGAGCAAAGCTTGTAGGGATTTGATGCAAAGTGCTGGATAACATTGTCTTGTCTCCCTGATCAATTCAAACACACTGACCAGTCCAAGGTTGACAACCTGCAAAAATAAAAATGTTTGAAAATTTAAATGTTATACAGCACAAGTAAGTGAATGAACTGACACCCAGATTCCTTTATTGACAAAATAACATGTACATTTACATGACAACTAGAGGTAATTGAAAATATATAAACATTCATGACAAATGCTTATTCATTTAACGGTCTGAATATGGCCACACAATCAACTTAGAACTATTAGTGAGGCCAGAGTTGGACTGTAATTGAATTACCTTTCCAAAGACAAAATGATTCTCTATGTTATATATAAATATACCTTGGGCATCTTGTTGATAGTGTCTTTGGGTTTATCATCCCCGTCATCTTCAGATTCGGAATCAGACTGGTTGTTTGTATTCATCTGGCTGTAGAGATGCGAGATCTGTTTCACTTGGTGTTCGAGTACAGCTTGTCGAACACTGCTGTACACCACATATGATGAAGGGTTGGTGTGTACTTCCAGGTTCGGCGCTGACACCTCTATTCTTTCTGGACTCCATTCTCTCTGAAAATGGCAGTACAAAATATATTTAGATGATGTTGCTTTCTGAAACATGCAATGCATACTACTTCTATCAATATTACTGAACAACTTCTTGTACTGGAAATTATACACAAACACATCGTTAAATCCGGGACTAGCAGGTGAAGAGAGTGCATTACAGACATGAAACAGTACAAATATTCCCATCTAGGCTTGACATTAAACAGTACAAAATTAGTATTTCTGTGTAGCAAACATACAAATCACACTGTTAAATTGCATACACTAATTTATTAACTGAACTCTTGCAATATATTTTAAGAAGTATATTTATTTTGCTTTAGTGTTGTCAAAACATGTTACATTACATATATATATATATTCAAGTTTGTTAATACCAATCAGTAATTATCCATGAACCACAAATTCACTGGCATACCTTCTGTTTATTTTTCTCCTTGGCCTTGACCTTTGTCTTTTTCTTGGACTTTTTGTTTTCTTTTTTCTTCAAGCTGGAACACATAATGATCACTTGCTCAACTGGTAATAATGTTTACAAATTACATTTTTTAAGCTCCTTTGAGATGTAATTGTCATCATTACAGTTACATTATGATACATACAGCAGAATTCCACACATTAATAACCTGCTTCATGGCTAATCATGAGGCCATATATGATTAATAACATTGAATTCCGATAGTGAATAATAAAATGGCACTTCAAATTTAAGAACTGTAAATAAAACCAGTGTTCATGTTAAAAAATACACAAAATAAGATAACGCAATATGGAAAAGGCTAACATTAAAAAAATTCAGGCATTTATGGGTGGACTTATATTTGTGTTCCATTTCAAACTAGCAGAATGTGTCGCACAAACATCTATCAGTGTTTTTTTTTTTTCACCCTCAGCAAGCAAATATATAAGGAGTGTATTGTCATTAATAATGTCCATAAGACTGGAACATCTGGAAGATGGGACAGTCCATTCTGAAGCTCAATCACGCAATGAAATTTTTACATACTATTTACTCTATAAGGCTTAGTGGTGCCTATCGATAGTCACATAATAATGTACATTAGCTGTGTTTTAAAAATTCAGAAAAAAAATTTATATTTCTGGAGCAGAACACCACTGCACCTACAGGCATGAAACTTTGGCAGAATGTGTCTGAAATAGTTTAGCCGTGCCTTTTGGGGTTTCCTTCACAAAAAGTGGGGCATTCTTATCTCATTCTGTTGCTGTTCTCTTTTTCAAAATGATCCAAAGGCAGACTTGAAAATCTGAGATCATACTAACAGACAGCATCCAAGCCAACAATTTGACACACTGACATTACAGGACCCAGTTAAATGGGATATGATATTGAGCTGCTCACTATAATGATATTGATATCATACATTAGATGATGTCATTGCGAGATAGGTAGCACAGTTGCTTACCATAGGATATATATATGCATATCATCATGTGTCTATGCTAATACCTCACTGATTACATCTACAAATGCTACAGTGAAATACAGTCAGCTGAATTTCCGTGAATCAAGCTAAGACATTTTGTGTTTCCTTCCAGTTTCTGGCCTTTGGTAATCAGGGAGACATCCCTCCCCTATTATAAAGTCTTCCCCTTTCTACAACCACATATTACATTTTATGTATTCCTCTTCTATTTCTTCTCTTATATAGTTATCAACAGTACATCACAGGCATTAAGCAGCAAACTTAATCATATTGAAATTGAGTAGGTGTACCTAATAACATGAAAGGCCTAATAACGTGATTGCCCAACCCTAATAAACTGGCAGCCGAGGCACTTCAATACAAATAGTATTTTGATGTTTAGTAATGCAGTGACTGTGAATAATTAAATTCAAGCAGCTGTGGATTATGGTTGCAGGTTTTCACCAAATTAGGTTCTCATGGAATTAGGCACACCAACTCTATATGGTATACTAAAAAACAAGTGTGCAACTAGACTTGGGGGTGCTCAGCTGCTCCGAAGATAGATAGATGGATGTGGAAAGTGCAGCCCTCTAAGGCAAGTTCTTGCCGCTAAAAACAGTCGCGGATATAAAAGGCGACACTCACTGATATTAGAAGATAAACTTTTTCATGCAAATAGAGATCAGGTCATTGTAGGCACAAAAGTGTTCGCTGGTTTCTAGTGGAGTACACAACCTTGTTTTATTATATAGCGTTCAATGGTTAAAATCAGTGGCTGCCACCTGCGAGTAAATCGAGTTTAGGTTACAGTATCTGACGTTGAAGTTGTGACAGACATCGAAGTGGCCTTTAAATTTGATCTCCAGGGGCGGATTAAGAACATTATGAATGAACAGGGCAATAGATATCACTATATTATATATTCTAAAACCTCTCTATGTCAGAATGTTCTGGATCCGCCCCTGGACGTCAGTATCAACTTCGACGTCGGGCACTGTAATGATGATTCCATAATTTACATCAACCAAGATCTCCTCTTACACTATACAGTCTATACAGAAGGAATTGTTTATTTCAGCCGCTAGGCTCTAGATCTAGTGTCATGTAGACTGTATAGCTGACCAATTAATGTAATAAAAAGGATTGTATTATGCAAGAATAGCAATTATCAGGCAGAATGTATAGTCAATAAATAATACAATCATGTTAAACTCAATAGGAGCAAAATACTGTATTGAATGAACAATGTCAGGAGGAGGTCCAGCTGTCCCTGGAACAGACCAAGACGAACTCCTACAATCCACTAGGTGGCAGCACCAAGCAAGAAGGAAGGAAATCCACCTACTGACAAACTCATCAGACAGATGACCAGCCAAATAAGGCCCCAGATGACCACACAACAGACTTATGAATAGAGAGACCTAAGGAACTGCAATTATTGTGAATTATATATATGTATATAGATATCTAAGAAGCCATAGACAAAAACTTGTATTAGTTTGAAATATAATGTAAACAGAGTCTATATGTGCAAAGACACTGGAGAATGCATGGGTTGTGAATATTATACAGATAAGAATTAGAATAAAAATCATAATGAGAGAGGAAAAGTAAGTAGAGTTAACCAATTAATGATAACAGGAACTAGGATGATGAGATGAATAAAAAACACCAAGCCTTAGCAAATAGAACCACTATTTAGGCAGGAATTGATTGAGAAAATGCACTATAGAAACACACTAGGCAGGCTATGAACTATAGAGAGCTACCTGACAAAACCTGAAGCCAAGTAAGGAATAGTTGTGGGAATAGCTGAAACTCTAGCCTAGAGGGAATGCTAAGCTAGCAGAGACACACTAGAATAGAGGGGAGGAGGGGCATTAAACACAGTCAGAAACTGGCACCAGGGTGTACCCCAGTATAGGAACCCTGGCTAGAGTTTGCATAAAAGCAGAGGACAGCTGATGGTTCTTGGTCAGTGGAACCGAGGAAATCCTGAACCAGGTGGGATCAGAGCGGCTGTGGTAAAGCTAAACCCAGAAGTCAGCAAGTCCAAGGAGCCTTCAGTAACTTCAGCCTAACTGAGTTCTGTCAAATCCTTTAGGACAAAGTAAGTGCAATTTTCTTTTCAACTATAA
Source organism: Alitta virens (assembly GCA_932294295.1). Lineage (NCBI taxonomy): Eukaryota > Metazoa > Annelida > Polychaeta > Phyllodocida > Nereididae > Alitta > Alitta virens. The sequence continues at coordinate 10,052,276 of OW028577.1, read as the reverse complement.
GTCTGATAAGTTAGTGCATTTGGTGAGTCAAATTTGAGTCTGTTTAAAGTGTTTTGTCTTGGAAAGGAGTAGCAATAGGCTAGGTCCTTACCATAAATGTGTAAGGAACAATTAGTTTAGTGGCTACTTACGTTAATGAATTATTTCAAGAAGGTTTAGAGCATAAGAATTCTGAGACCTTGCTGTAAACATATGGGGGACAATCTATATTGATACCTTTGTAATAGGAAATTATCTTAAGAGAGTATAGTTCGAGTGCTAAGGCTTTGTCGGTGTGTATGAGGAACATTAGTTGAACTCCTAAGAAAGTTTGGAGTATTGTTTCAGGAAGGTACGGCCTTGTCATACACATACGAAAGATAATTGCTAGCTAAACTGTTACAACCAGGTACATTGTTCTAAGAGAGTATGACTCTGGGAGATCAAGGCTTTGCCGTATGTTTATGGGGAATAATAAGTATATATCATTGATGGGAATAGGGCCTTGTTTCAAGAGAGTGCAGCCAACTACTGGGGCTCTGTTACATGTTTTTGGGGGAAAGACACTAGTGTATTTTTCACTCGTGCATTGTTATGAAATTCATGTATGTCTAATTGAAACCTAGGTATTTACTATTTTAATATAAATTTCCCACTATACCAAATTATAAGGTGTAGACACTGTTTTAATTTATTATCAGCATCTCGAGTATTTATATAGCAGACCAACCTCCAATCATGTGTGGTTAAACCCAGGTGCTAACGATTTTTGGTCACTTGGTTAATGATGCATTTTTGGCCTAGCTATTAGGGGTGAGTGTGTGACTTTCTTGCCATAGAATCTACCATTAAGTGGGTGTACAACCACTTGGGGAATCAGATTTGAATGTATGAATGTCCAGATACTGTGTAATGAAATTGTGTGATCAATTAATGATTAACTGAAGACAGTTAAACTGAAAGTAAGATTGAGAGAATCCAAAATCAAGCATTACAGGGACATTGCAATTTAGATGTCCAGAAACTGTACAAAGAAACTGTGCTATTAATTAGTATCTAGCTGAAGATAGTTAATCTGAGAGTAGGATTGATGGAAATTAAAGTCAATCATTGCATGAGTGTAGTATTTTAGATGTTCAGGAGTTGTTTGTTGAATTTATCTTACCGAATGATGATTAGCTGAAGATAATGTAATCCAGATTCAATTTGATGGTATTTAACATCAATTATTGTAGAAATATTGAATATTAGAAGTTGTATGGTTATCTTTGAAAATATATATTGAAAACTTATAACCAAGCTTGTTTCTCCATGTGTTTCAAAATAACCACCACTGTAACTGCATATGAGTAATGCATCAAAACCTCAAGAACAAGCAAGCGAGAATAATTACCCCAGTGCATGACTAGATAGAAGGAAGATTAAGGATATTTGCAAAGACCCTTGGCAGAGTTCGAAATCTGTGCAGTTACTATAACTGATGAGGGACACCTGCATATAGACTGGTACCAATTAGATCTATTCATGCAGAAACAGTTATCAAGGTATTGATACAGAAGCAACAGACAAATATCTGGGGCTTTCAGACTAGCCAGTGGCTAAGCTGAACAATTAAACTAGAACCACTAATTTATCATTGCTAAGTACCTGGACCACACCTTGGTTCTAATCCTGAAATCAAAAGCACACCTAGACCGGTACAAGGACGACAGTCGTCTTATCACATGGTGGAGAATCCGGGTATTTAACAGCGTAAAGCAATAAGTTAAATTAAAGATCAAAATCTAGGTGTGCAAGCAACAGGAAAGGTACTATATGATAAAATGCAAAGAGATTAAAATTGAGAATAGACTGACGCTAGTGAGGGTGCCGGAGATAAGAGGGTTTAGATTAGGAATAGACTCACGCTGGCAAGAGCGCCAGAAATAACTAGCATACAAGCCACAAGGGCAAAATAATGAGCAACTAGATTAGAAAACCCCGGGAGAGAAATCAATCAGACAAGCCAGATAACTAAGTGAGAAGATAGAGGGTGACAGCTGAGCGATAGGTAGTAAGAATAGCGTGGCAAGGCGGTAGGGAAAACGCACACCGCACAGCAGGGGCAATTAAGGCCAAAAGAGAGTAAACTAATTAGTAAGAAATAAGAGAGTAACAGTAGAATTAAGAAAAACTGCCAGAAAAAGTTTATATCAACAATGTATTAATTAATGAAATTAAAGTAGCACTGAAAAGTGGCATAATGATCTCATATTATGTGAGATACACAATTATCTTTCGAAATTTAAATTCTTATGAATATAAAAAAAAACCAACAAACATGTTATAGACTTCATATGAATAGACACTATAGAATTTGACAAAATTTGAATTTAAAATAGATAGATAGATAGATAGGTAGATAGATAGATAGATAGATAGATAAATAGACAGATAGATAGATAGATAGACAGATAGATAGATAGATAGATAGATAGATAGATAGATAGATAGATAAATAGACAGATAGATAGATAGATAGACAGATAGATAGATAGATAGATAGATAGATAGATAGATAGATAGATGGATAGATAGATAGATAGATAGATATTTAGATATTTAGATAGTTATAGTTTCATGCACATTTTTAGTGCTCCATTGTCTATTATTTATTAACTAAAAACTCTCCTGAAAGTGTAAACTTTACTCAGTTAATGTTTCACAATTATAAATGGTATTAATCAGCTGAGCTCTGTGAATTAACAGGTGTGACAGCATCTTTGCTTACATTAGAATTAGAATGAGAATTTAGTAAATTTTTCGGGAATTACAGTCATATTTGAAACACTATATTACAAGACACCAAATAAATTTAATTATATTATTTAAGTTACCTGGGTCTATACATTACAGCAATGCTGGGAAAGCATGGTGATTAGAGTAAACAGGAATACATGTCATGTCACAAGTTACATTTTACATGCAAATTTCAAATATCAGCAGTTGCAATATATGCCAATTACAAATATCAATAAGGAAATTAATTCTAGATTTATGAAGGAAGAAGGTTTGACAAAGAGATAAAATTGGATGAATTTATCTATTGCATGTGTAACAGTTTTTCTACATTACAATTATCCTGATATTGAGAAAGGTAAAATTTCTTTAACTGTTTGGGAAAGGAAAAGTGTGATTCTTTACTTAATGACTTAAGGCTTTCTGGCAAGTTATTCCAAACTGTACCAACATTATAATCCAGGAGCCTTTTATCTAATTCAGTTTTTATGGGAAAATATGTATATCATGTAAATGGCGGGTATGTTTCTGTAAATGTTCAGCTTTCATTAATAGCTGTGATCTATGGTGATTTGGTAGCATGCCATTAAGGTTTTTATAATACAGTTCACAACAATTTACCTTAGAGCAATCATTTACTTTGAGGATTTTTGAAGTTTTGAGCAGAAATTCAGTGTGGCTATTATATTCTTCCTTGATTAATGGTTCTAATTGCTTTTTTTGGGGGGGTAAATTTAATCCCTTTAGTGCACTATTTTTGTAAGTTAACCCAGGCAGTGGTAGCATATGTTAAATGAGGTTGAATGAGTGCATTATAGATACTTTTAGTGTGTTTTTAGGTCAATTATGTTTTAATTTTGTTAAGACTACTAGTATCTGGGAAACCTTCTTGCATGTATCATGAATGTGTGAAGTTCAGGTTAAGTCATCTTGTGGAGTTACTCCAAGAAATTTAATCCCTTAGTGGTTTACTCCAAGAAATTTAATCCCTTAGTGTTTTCAAACCTTAATTTATTTACAAGAATTTTAAAATTTTCTAGGGAATTAACTTTTTGTTTACTTTTATTAGCCAATATAACATATTTAGTTTTAGACATTTAGGGATAATGTTTTGCACAAAAACCATTTATCGATATTTTTAGGTCACTGTTAGCTTTTCTCACTAAATTTTGAATATCTGGACCAGAATATATCATGTTAGTGTCATCTGTGAAGATCATGAATTTAGCAAGTTTAGAAACGTTAGGAAGGTCATTTACATAGATTAAGAAAGGGAGAAGGCCAAGGACAGAGCCCTATGGCACACAAGTAATTGCCTGCCTTTCAGTAAAAATTGCTAATACTTACTGTTTGACACCTGTCTGTTAATAATTATAGAACCATTTTAGTGTTGCTCCTCGAATTCCATAATGCTGCAATTTATTATTAAGTGAAATTTTGTGTTGGAGGGTGTCGAAAGCATTGGACAAGTCTAAAAAAGATAAAATCATATACCATAGAGTTTGTTTTGAAAGTTTTGATAATGGTATCTTGAAATTGATTTATTGCTAATTCAGTGGAGTGATTTTCTCGGAATAATTCCACTTTTGAGAATACAGGTGAGAGTAAAATGGGCCTATAGTTTTATTTTCATCTGTATTATTGCTCTTGTATATGGGTATCACTTTAGCTAACTTCATCTTATCCAGTACTATTACACAGAAACAGACACAAATCTACCCCAATGGTCACCGGTCAATCTGACGTGATGACCACTGCTAATTGTCAGATGACTACAAGGGAATTTGGCTGTGTTTAGAACCCCAATTACCTTATGTGGTATGTAGCGCTAATTACCAATCTAGGGGTAATCGCTATTACTAGACCCCCAGTTTTTAACTCAAAGACAAATTTAATTTGTAGGATATAGAATAAATCAGTCAAAATGGAGAATGAATCACTAAAAGGAAATATTTCTCGTCCTGGGGCAATATTGCAAATGTTATAAAAACTGGAATGAAGATGGATGGAGATTAATACCAAAAACTAGTTTTGTTCACAAATATGATAATTGCACAACGATAAATTTTAAAGCAGCAGAAATCATTTTAAGAAATAATGGGACTTAACAATGGAAGAGCTAATTGCGTACTAAACTAAAACTAAGAACATTTCTGAAAATATAAATGTATAAATAAAAAAAATAAAAATTATTTTTAAATTCAAAATGAAGTGTTAAACAGACATTGTTGTAACATGCTAAAAGATAGGTCACTTTGAGAAATTATTAATTGCTGCCCTTAATGTTATCACTGCCTGAGTTTCCTATTGTATGTTTTATTTATGTTGAAAGTATTAATTTTTATGTTCACCTATAGAGTTAATTTAAAATTGAAATAGATCAGTGCTTCCCTTTTTAATACTACATTAATGTCAATCAATATATTAGAATAGCTACAAATGATATTGTTATAATGTGGTAATGAGAAATTTTCATAAAGGCTTAACATTGGATAGATTGCTCTTCTAGCCTACCTATAATTTATATATAACAGCAGCAGCAGCAGCAGCTAATTAACCCTGGAGCACTCCCAACCCTTCTTGCCAATGCACTGGGGTTTACCTGAGGTGAGAACCATGAGGGGTGCTGATTTGAACCCCACATGTGTTGGGGGAGCTGCAGGGGTTGCATATATAACTTGTGATTAAGTCTGTTTCAGGAAACCAATGGAGCACCATTTTCTTATTTAAATTCCTGCGTTGTATTAAACCCATTTCCTAAAAAAAAAAAAAAAAAAAATTTCGACCAACATAGACTTATTAAAATTATCAGCATGTAACAATATGAATATTTCTCTAATATTATTACTCCTTTAATTCTCCTAATCATTCAGAGTGTTTTTTTTTATGTTTTTACTGTGTCTTGTAGATATTTCTGTCACTTTAAATATATATGAGCACAACAGTTGGCCGGATGTAAAATATACTCCTCCTTGGCATGACAAAATTAACTATTGATATTTGCATCCATTAATGACAACATTACAATATTTAAACAATAATACAAAATATATATAGTGGATAACAATGATAAATTGCATGTACTATCAAATGAATTTAACAGATATACAATGAATCCGAGTTATAATTCGGGTATACCAAAATAGACTAGGCCTAGAGATGGTGTCAGGCACATGGGTTTATCATATTGCTATGGTAAGAATAAAATTATATAATTTGGTCTGCTGCAACTACACATTTTGGGAAATTTGGGGTGAATTACTTAGTAATTAATTTAATGTAACATTTTTAACAAGTCCTGACACAATCTCAGTGCCGTGGGGTACATATATATATATCGCATACACTAATGAGCCTTTGCAAACAGGCTGGGGTAAATAAGAAAGGGATGAATACTCTGCCCTGCAAACTGTAACCAGCAACTGTATGAGTAAGAAATGTCAAAGTAGGCTGCATCATGCAGCTGGATAATTGGGCCTGGGTTCATAACAGTAGATGGGGAAGGGAAAATATTATGAATAAAGTAATGATGAGGTGAATTCATCAGCGGGTATCATGGGTGGACAGAATGGGCCACGATGGTTCATGCTGATTGAGGTCACTGGCAATCATTACATGTATTTGGGTTGTAGTTATTATAAATGGTTAATATTAAATGAGAATGCATCTAGGATATAATGATGAGGTGGTGTAAAAGTGATCAGCCTGGGAAAATGCTGGGATGGAAAGGAAAGAGGTCCGACAGCAGTGTGGATAAACTGCTGGTTGGATAAGGTATGGGGGGCTGTAGAATAGATTAGGAAAGGTGTTTCACTTTCACTAGCTGGCAGGTGCCAGTAATATTCCACCAGCAATCATTATGTAAATTTTTTTTATTGTTTGGGGTTTGGTTGTTTGAATTCATGGCCAAGGTTGGGTTTAAATTTGGTGGTCGCTGTGAGCAGATTGGAGGACAGAGGGATAAAAGATAAGGGAAAGACTAAGGGAGGGAAAAATGATAAGAGACATCTCTGAAAATTTAATCATATGTACCTGTGTACCATTACTGGGCATTCATGATAGTTCAACAATAGTATTAAAAGCAAATGTTTTGATTGTAAATTTATGCATTTATTGTGATTTTATATAATTATGAATACAGTATCAGTGACATGTCTGTTGTAAACAATATCATGTAACATCCGTCTGCTGGACAATGGATCGGGAAGATGTCTGATGGAGTTACAGTGCAATAGTCATACAGAGTCTCAAATTACCCCTGAAGGGCAGATCCCAACATTTTACACAGATCTACAAGAGAGTGCTGTGTTCATCCAGTAAACTCGGCCGACACACAAATGAAAATTAACTTGTTGCAGCCAGCATTTGAGAGCTAAAGGACTCCGTGGATCACATCAACAAGCAGCAAAACCAAGTCATTGCAGAAAAAGACAAATTGAAGTTACAAATTGATGCCAAGACTGTGACCCGCCATGCTGCGGAAAGAACAATTACGGAGAAATCGAGCAAAAAGAAGGCTGCCTTGAATCATCAGAAACTCTCCAAAGTTTCTGATCCTTCTTTAAGACATTACAAGAACAGTTGACAGAGCTGAAATTGGGAGTCACTGAGTGAAAGCAATAGATTTACAAAATGCACCTAATATGGAACTTTTGAGAACTTTTACATTGCAATCAATGGATTTACAAACTGCACCTATTGTGAGACTTTTGAGAACATGTACGTTGACATCAACTGGCTTACAAACTGCACCTAATTTGGATATTTGGAAACTACAACGCGGGTCTGACATTTAGGGAGTTTGCTTGGGAATCTGTATGACTGAGCACTGCACTGCCGGAAATAGTGACAATGTTCATCGTGTGCATGTTTTAGGAATTGTTTGTGTTTTTGTGGTAAAACACAAAGTGTTGTGGGGAATATCGTAGGATGCTAGGAGATGCATGCCTACGATCCCAATTTTGTGTCTATATTATATATGTTTCAGAATAAAAGAAGAAGGGCACAGGGCTATCCAACTGATCTGGGCAACTGGGGCAGAGTTATAGACCAATCTGTTGTGGGCATTTATGTATGAAAACTCGAATGGACCAACCCAAGTGCCCAAGACAGTGCCCCACTCTGATGTCTGGACCACCGTAATGATATGTGCCACCCTTATTAGAGAAGCCCTTATTTAGCCCAGACGGGTAGCCCATGAATCTGACAAACTCGGTATGAGCACATTTGTCAATCAAATCATACAGCAAAGCATATTTACCAACCCCACTGACAAGATGTTAGCAATATTTCTAACACTATTTTTTAAGAAACCACCATTTGATCACCATTACGATTGAGTCAGTTGTCATGTTTGCTTTTGCTTTTCTGAATGTACAATTAATGAAATGTTGATCCCCTAAATATCCCCAAGTGGTTTACGAAACAGACACCATTAACACCTTTTTCTGCCGTGGCCATCAGATGCGCATATTTTACACCTGCAAAGGCAAACCCTGTATCAATATGCTTTACAAAACCGTCTTTCTTTCAGGTAAACCATAAAGACAACAATCTCTTTAAAATTAAAATACTCAAAATGTCATCTGGCTGAGAGAGCAGTTTTTGGGTAGTAAATCACTCCTTGCAAAAAATGCTGCCAGGCCACCCAAATTGCAAAAAATGCCTGATATACAACCAACTAATGCAATAATCTTTGAAGATGACTGAGTCTAAACAGAGTGAACTTTCAATTAAAAATGTGTGAATTTAAAAACACAACACCTTTAACTGAACATGAGCTGTTTCCATAACCAGAAATTGACATAAATGTCACTTATTCACTCGTATTTATCTTAAGAAAACTATGATACATTTACCATGTATTTTAGGCAGCCTGACAAACAAAAGCAGCAGAGAAAACAAAAGACAAAGCCATGTTCACAAACTTGATACTATGAAGTGATTTCTTGTTATCTTACAAGGTGACAAGAGGTCAATTGAAAATATAAATGGGGGGATCAGGTATGGTAAGAGAATTGAAACACACTCACCTCACAAATAAGCTGCTGGTTAATACAATTGTATATATGTATGTACACTAATATATTTCAGGAATATCAACACAGTAACTTATATGTCGAAAATAAATTTTTTTTAACCTTTTTACTGACATCCTTCATCCTCACGTTAAGAAAAAAAATCAAATTTGAGAATTATTAAAAAGATAAAACACTTTACAAACATTGCCATAAGCAAAACTGCCTTAAATGGGCCATTAACCTCAAGTAACACCAGCACAGGGAGCGTCAGCAAATTGCCGCCTAAAAACCCCGACTCGACCCCCGTGTGACCCCAAGGAGGCACCGGAGCCAAAAGGGCGGGAAGAAAAAACCACAGCGACCCCAGCGAGCGCTTGGGGCACTAACAGCAGCAGGCGACATGTAGCGGAATTCACCGTGTGCAAAGCCAACAAAAGCGGAACCAGATGAGTCATTAGGGGACGTGATAGTTACCAGACTTAATGGACAAACCGTGATAATAACTCTTATAAGACATGAAGGCAAAGCAAAACGACTGCAGGTGCACAGGATGACAGGTGATTAATGGCCATCAATAATACAAAAAGCATTTTTATAAAAATTTCGGATTGCTGCCAGGAAGACAGCAAACTCAAAATTTTTCAGGGGACTATGGGGGATGTCATGTAGACTGTATAGCTGACCAATTAATGTAATAAAAAGGATTGTATTATGCAAGAATAGCAATTATCAGGCAGAATGTATAGTCAATAAATAATACAATCATGTTAAACTCAATAGGAGCAAAATACTGTATTGAATGAACAATGTCAGGAGGAGGTCCAGCTGTCCCTGGAACAGACCAAGACGAACTCCTACAATCCACTAGGTGGCAGCACCAAGCAAGAAGGAAGGAAATCCACCTACTGACAAACTCATCAGACAGATGACCAGCCAAATAAGGCCCCAGATGACCACACAACAGACTTATGAATAGAGAGACCTAAGGAACTGCAATTATTGTGAATTATATATATGTATATAGATATCTAAGAAGCCATAGACAAAAACTTGTATTAGTTTGAAATATAATGTAAACAGAGTCTATATGAGCAAAGACACTGGAGAATGCATGGGTTGTGAATATTATACAGATAAGAATTAGAATAAAAATCATAATGAGAGAGTAAAAGTAAGTAGAGTTAACCAATTAATGATAACAGGAACTAGGATGATGAGATGAATAAAAAACACCAAGCCTTAGCAAATAGAACCACTATTTAGGCAGGAATTGATTGAGAAAATGCACTATAGAAACACACTAGGCAGGCTATGAACTATAGAGAGCTACCTGACAAAACCTGAAGCCAAGTAAGGAATAGTTGTGGGAATAGCTGAAACTCTAGCCTAGAGGGAATGCTAAGCTAGCAGAGACACACTAGAATAGAGGGGAGGAGGGGCATTAAACACAGTCAGAAACTGGCACCAGGGTGTACCCCAGTATAGGAACCCTGGCCAGAGTTTGCATAAAAGCAGAGGACAGCTGATGGTTCTTGGTCAGTGGAACCGAGGAAATCCTGAACCAGGTGGGATCAGAGCGGCTGTGGTAAAGCTAAACCCAGAAGTCAGCAAGTCCAAGGAGCCTTCAGTAACTTCAGCCTAACTGAGTTCTGTCAAATCCTTTAGGACAAAGTAAGTGCAATTTTCTTTTCAACTATAAGTCTGATAAGTTAGTGCATTTGGTGAGTCAAATTTGAGTCTGTTTAAAGTGTTTTGTCTTGGAAAGGAGTAGCAATAGGCTAGGTCCTTACCATAAATGTGTAAGGAACAATTAGTTTAGTGGCTACTTACGTTAATGAATTATTTCAAGAAGGTTTAGAGCATAAGAATTCTGAGACCTTGCTGTAAACATATGGGGGACAATCTATATTGATACCTTTGTAATAGGAAATTATCTTAAGAGAGTATAGTTCGAGTGCTAAGGCTTTGTCGGTGTGTATGAGGAACATTAGTTGAACTCCTAAGAAAGTTTGGAGTATTGTTTCAGGAAGGTACGGCCTTGTCATACACATACGAAAGATAATTGCTAGCTAAACTGTTACAACCAGGTACATTGTTCTAAGAGAGTATGACTCTGGGAGATCAAGGCTTTGCCGTATGTTTATGGGGAATAATAAGTATATATCATTGATGGGAATAGGGCCTTGTTTCAAGAGAGTGCAGCCAACTACTGGGGCTCTGTTACATGTTTTTGGGGGAAAGACACTAGTGTATTTTTCACTCGTGCATTGTTATGAAATTCATGTATGTCTAATTGAAACCTAGGTATTTACTATTTTAATATAAATTTCCCACTATACCAAATTATAAGGTGTAGACACTGTTTTAATTTATTATCAGCATCTCGAGTATTTATATAGCAGACCAACCTCCAATCATGTGTGGTTAAACCCAGGTGCTAACGATTTTTGGTCACTTGGTTAATGATGCATTTTTGGCCTAGCTATTAGGGGTGAGTGTGTGACTTTCTTGCCATAGAATCTACCATTAAGTGGGTGTACAACCACTTGGGGAATCAGATTTGAATGTATGAATGTCCAGATACTGTGTAATGAAATTGTGTGATCAATTAATGATTAACTGAAGACAGTTAAACTGAAAGTAAGATTGAGAGAATCCAAAATCAAGCATTACAGGGACATTGCAATTTAGATGTCCAGAAACTGTACAAAGAAACTGTGCTATTAATTAGTATCTAGCTGAAGATAGTTAATCTGAGAGTAGGATTGATGGAAATTAAAGTCAATCATTGCATGAGTGTAGTATTTTAGATGTTCAGGAGTTGTTTGTTGAATTTATCTTACCGAATGATGATTAGCTGAAGATAATGTAATCCAGATTCAATTTGATGGTATTTAACATCAATTATTGTAGAAATATTGAATATTAGAAGTTGTATGGTTATCTTTGAAAATATATATTGAAAACTTATAACCAAGCTTGTTTCTCCATGTGTTTCAAAATAACCACCACTGTAACTGCATATGAGTAATGCATCAAAACCTCAAGAACAAGCAAGCGAGAATAATTACCCCAGTGCATGACTAGATAGAAGGAAGATTAAGGATATTTGCAAAGACCCTTGGCAGAGTTCGAAATCTGTGCAGTTACTATAACTGATGAGGGACACCTGCATATAGACTGGTACCAATTAGATCTATTCATGCAGAAACAGTTATCAAGGTATTGATACAGAAGCAACAGACAAATATCTGGGGCTTTCAGACTAGCCAGTGGCTAAGCTGAACAATTAAACTAGAACCACTAATTTATCATTGCTAAGTACCTGGACCACACCTTGGTTCTAATCCTGAAATCAAAAGCACACCTAGACCGGTACAAGGACGACAGTCGTCTTATCACACTAGGCCTAATCGAGTGACTGCTACTATACTTTCCGTCAGAGCAGTCCGCATCCAAACTATACGCATTACTCAGTTAATTTCAATGTTTGTACACAATATGCGTTGGTGATTACATTATTTAGTGCACAAGATTGACAGCTCACCTCCCACTCCGGCTTGCGGGTTCAGGGTTGTTTATGTCAAATAATTGATGGAAGCGGGATGCGATAAGTTCGCCATTGAAAAGGCTTGGTGCATCTTTTCTGTTGTAGTATGGCAAAATGTCCGTAGCCATGATTAAAACGCGTAAATGCTTCACTCTATGCCATTTTCATGTTGCAAGATTTATTTCCGACAGATTCCGAGCAATGCATTATGGGGCAATGACTGCAGAATGTTGTGGTTGCAAAAAATGTTATGCGTATTCTGGTCAAACCGGCCGAATAACGAAACGGCCAAATCAATTGGATTTTGGGCAGCTCTCTAATCTTCATTCGTAGCGCCGCCTTTCAGAAGGAACTGAAATTAATCCCGATTTTGGAGGGTGACTGGTGAATTCGGCGCAGAGCGAATTCGGCGCCGGCTCGTAATTAGGCGAAAATATAGGTGGAAGTACAGTTGATAGAACAAGTTTTATACATCGGTTTATTCGTCATTGCAAGCTCTATGTTGTATGTACCACATGGATAAGTATGTGACTTTATTGTGCTATCCTGCCTGAATAATTACCAAGTTTGATTTTATATATATTTCTCTGGTCAAACTTTTGCTTGTATAGGCCTACATTTAATGTGTTTTTACATTTACTATACATTTTGACATATAGACCATAATTATTAAATCCAATCATATGTTATAATTGTCTATTTATTTATTTTACTTATTTTATCCAATACAAATTTCATTCTTGGACGGCAGGCAATAAACGTACTACTATTATATTCGTCACATGTATTGGCTCACATAATTTGATTAATGCATGGAGCATCTTTTCTTTTCTTGGTCATTATAAAGGAATATATAGATCCCTTTTGAGATGACTGTGACAGCTCGCCAGGGACCATCTCAAATTTTCATTATATAGGCCTATTACATGGGTAATGTATATTTAGTATCAAAATAAATTCAGGCCTGGCTGATTTTGGGGGGGGGGGGGAGGGGGGTGAGTTTCTCAAAATGATTCGGCCGCCGAATTCACTTATTTTGACTGTTCAAAAACGTTGAATTTGGCGCATTGAATCCGGCGCGATTATAATTAAATGAGTGGATTCGACGCCATGCATAGAAAGTGTAGTGTGTGAAAAAAAAATAGATCTATTGCAAAGCAGAGCCCTCGTAAAAAATAATTGTTCAAAGGCACTATTACCGTGAGGTTGTATCTCTATGGTTAGAATACCTTCTAATTAAGCTTAATTATGAAAGTAGCTAATTCTCAACAGGTGGCAGCACCTGTCAGTTACAGTGTGACATCTAGCGGTAATCATATAAATTAATGCCGGCAGCCATCTTGGTTCTGTTCTATTTAAAACGCTATCTCCTCCCTGGATAATCCTTCTATATCCTTCCCGCTTAGCCAGGACCTTCTACGCGTATTTCTCAAGGGATATAAGGTCCGGTTTCCTTCCTAAACTTAAATTTGTTTTATTTACCGTTTTAAATTAAATTAAAAACCAGAAAGAGGCTGACCCCCCCCCCTAATGACCATGCTTGCAAGTAGAATAAAGGCTCTGGAATAAAACTCAGAATGAGGCTGAGTGGCAGGTCACATGACCTCACAGAGCAAGTGATCTGAACTCTTTGACTGAAATGGGGCAGTGGCAACATTTGGTTTTTAACGGATACAAATTTTTTTTAATTTTGTCTCCTTGCTGGGGGAGTTTGATAAAAGTTCAAATGCATGTATTGTAGGATCCCTCAAATCAAATTTAAATGTATTGGACAAAGGGGGCAGAGCTTACTGGGTTGGATCCATGCATCAAATACTGGTCAATGAACCAGTTACCTCTCAGGCTAATCATTCAGCTCCAGACGATCAAATCATTTATACTGTGTCCTGTCCATCAAGCAAGCATTGTCTCAGACCTGCTGGGGCACTCAGAGCTGGTACATTAACAATTTACCTTCATATTGTTGCACCGACTTGACAATTACATTACTAAAGCCTTTTATAATTATTTTCATCCTATTTTCAAAATTTACAGTTTTTCCAGACATATATATGGGCCTTACATTACATTTTAAGTTACCAAAACTAAATAAATATAAATTAGGTCCAATTGAGTGGTAGTATGTAATATCATTCATTGTGAAAGTGTGTTAAAGATTAACCCGGGTGGCAGATTGCCCATACATTTTCAATAGCTTGGTCCTCTCTAATTCCCTGAGTGAATAACACTCAGGTTGGGTCTGGCGTGTTCTGTGATCTGATTGGCTGATATCTAGCATCCAAACATTGTGACGTCACTTTCCAATTGACTCGACCTGTCTCCTTATACTTGAGACGGGAACAAGTCAGAGCTTGGTCAGTCTTCAATAACTGGAAAATTCAAAACCAGAAAGAGGCTGAATGGATGTAGCAACTGTCTGTGGGTCACATGAACTCCCTAACAACCATGATTGCAAGTCAAACCATTCACACCATTGTTGCCAGGGCCCTTTAATGAAACTCAGAACGAGTCTGAATGGGTCACATGACCTTGCCAACCTTGGTTGCTAAGCGACGTCACCATTTTCCCGCCGTTTCCCGTTCCAGAAAGATTATTGTGTCCAGATATGCTGGCATAATCTCATAGTTGGGGTGGCAGAAAAGGTACAAATTATATAGTGCCATAAATCATTAAATGACAAGAAAAAAGGATAACATAATAAAACCTTTGTGTAGAATTCAACTATGCTAACGAAATTTGCTGTCTTTTTAAACTTATTGTGTAAATCCATTTTATATAGACACTAATGGCTCATTTTCTTTACTTGAAGCAAGATGAGCTATACTGTATATATGTATCTGTTCAACTGCATGTTATGCATTCATTGTAAATTGTAACAGGTTTTGCTAGTACATAATAATGTCCAAATCATTGGTGCGTTTTGAGTCCAAGGATACATTAGACATCTAACTGGTATTCTATACTAATACGTTGATGTTTTCCGTCCAGACTGTGTTTTCTGGGAAATGGCGATTGAGACCACAGAACTGTATCTAGCACTGGTACCGCATCTCATACAATGTAGTGAGACTGGTCGCTAGCAATTCTTACATGTATGGGTTATGGCTGAGTCTAAGCCATGCTATGATTGGTCATTGCGTCGTGCTCTCTGGTAGGTTGGTTTGGACACGCCCCCAAATAATTAGCCAATCAAACACTAGAAAAGAATCAGCCAATCAGCAAAATGTCAGAATCCTGACACAAAGTCACGTGATAATGGCGGCCAAGACCGACTCCTTTGCACTCGTGCGGAGGAGGGGATCAACTTAAACTGTATCCTGCTTGAGACAAGGTCATCTGCATAGGGGTTTTGTACAGTATAGCAGACCCAAATTTATGCGAATAGGCCTATATCCCCCATGAAAAAGCAAACGCTGTCTTTACCATAACTTCATTAGTTTGTGACGTCATAGATTGATTTCAAGCATTTTTACGTCATAGGCCTTGCAATGAGGCTCGGTAAATATGGTCATAAATCTGGGTCCGCTATACTGCACTTTTTCCCAAAGAAGAAATGAAATGAAGAAATGGGTCAGACATTACATGTGGGTTACAACCTGATGCATAATACCCCAAAGTGAAGCGCGGCTAGGCCTAGCCCGAGAAATCTGATGTTCGCTTAGCTCTTATTTATTATCTGATATTTTGTGAGCGGCTCACTATAAACGTCACAATATGAATATGAATAAGAGCCGACAGGGGCGTGTGGTCAGTCAGAGTTTCTCGGGCTAGGCTAGGCCTAGGTCTGGAACAGAGGTCTGGTCAGAGCTTATATCTTTCATTAAGTGAAAACCTAGATTCATTAATATAGGGACGATCATGTATGCGTTGCAACAGCCATGTTTTTTACATTGTAGACTGAGGTAAAGGGAGCAGTTATTTATTCATAAAATTAGTGGAAATTGTGGCGGGAAACCATTTATTGAAGAAAAAACTAAATTTGATGTTAAAACTAAATTTAAATGGTAATTATAAATAGTCTATGAATATAAATTAATTTTTTCATAATTCTTTGTAATGTCTGCTCCATGACGCCTGTAATCACGTGATCAGCCGCCATTTTGACAACTACTGTCGCTTTGAAAATGCCGATGGTGTCACGTGGAGTAAATATTGGAGCTGCACAACTGAAAGTGTGCTCAAATGTAGAACTTAGTCAGCTATCCAACCATACCAAAAGGATTTCTGTACGACGAACGAGGTGAGCGCTGTACCGTGCTGAGACTTTGTCTCAGCAATCTCTCAGGAAAATATAGAGGCCATAGGTGCATGGCTGTCTGCTAAATGTATAGGCCAATATGGCGCTAGATCATGACAAGGCCCTCTCGTGATGGTATCACACTGAGGGTAAAGGGTCAGTTACTTTAACCCTCAGCAAAGTTTTAAATTAAGGGTCGACACAACCATTGCATTGTTGCGCCCTCTGCAGTTGATACAGTAATCAGACCTATTGTGACATCACAATACTGCGCGGGCCGCGTTGTAACAAATTTGTTTCTATCAGTGTCCGGTAGCATGTAGTTTTAATAGTTTTAATTGAACCAGTTACCTCTCAGGCTAATCATTCTGCTCCAGACGATCAACATCATTTATACTGTGTCCTGTCCACCAAGCAAGCATTGTCTCAGACCTGCTCGGGCACTCAGAGCTGTTACATTAACATTTTACCTTCATATTATTCGCATTAATTTATATATGATGCGACTTGACAATTACATTACTAAAGCCTTTTATAATTATTTTTTCATCCTATTCTCAAAATGTACACAGTTTTTCTGGACAGCTTTGGGCATAACATTGCTGCTGCTCTGCCCAATAAGTTACCAAAAATAAATAAACATAAATAAGGTCCAATTGTAGTGGTAGTATGCAAAATCATTCATTGTGCAACAGTGTATTAAAGATTTACCCTGGTGGCAGATTGCCCATAAAATTTCAATAGCTTGGTCCTCTGGTTCCCTGAGTGAATAACACTCAGGTTGGGTTTGGCGAGTTCTGTGATTGGCTGATATCTAGCATCCAAACATTGTGACGTCACTTTCCAATTGACAGACCCGACCTATCTCTTTACCTGAGACGGGAATGAGTCAGAGCTTGGTCAGTCCCCAAAACTGGAAAATTCAACCAGAAAGAGGCTGAATGGATGTAGCAACTGCCTGTGGGTCACATGACCTCCCTAACAACCATGATTGCAAGTCAAAAGCTCCTTAGCAAACTATTCACACCATTGTTGCCAGGGTCTTAATGAAACTCAGAACGAGGCTGAATGGCAGGTCACATGACCTCACCAACCTTTGTTGCTGAGTGACGTTGCCATTTCCCACCATTTCCAGTTCCAGAAAGAGGCTGAATTGCTGTTTTATGGACTGGGAAAGGCCGAAAATACATGCTTTGTTTGTTTTAAATTGTGTAATAAGAGATAATAATTTTATTTATTTTTATTTTTTACATTTTTATGGTAATGGTAGAATCTGTTTGGATTCGGGGGTTCAGCAACAAAAGACCAAAAAGTGACAAAAATCGGACATGGTCATAATATACTTCAAGTATTTCCTTAATTGCACACAATTTTAGAATTTTTTATTTTGAATGAAGCACCCAGGACTTTCTGGGGGTGATGAAAAATAATGTGTTTTGTCTGTTATATCCATATTCCACATTTTATTATAATATAAGTTATAACAGTACCGAAAAAAAAAAAAACGTAACAGAGATTATCACAGGGCGGGTATTTTCGACACTTAAATTAGTTTGGTAAAGAAAAAAAAGAAAAATTAACATTTTTACGATAATACCCCTCCGTTACGGTATACACAAAAAATTAATGTGCACACTGATACCAAGCTATATGTGTAGCCACGGAATAACCTCATAAGGGAAAAAATAAAAGGCGAGTTATCGATTGGGCGAGTTGGTTTTGGCGAATTGACTGGCCACGTATATGTACAGTAGCAGACAACGAGCAGACGAAATTTGTGAATTTTATAATTTTTAGTTTTTAGATATTATTTAAAAAAAATACGGTATGCTATATTATCCACACTCAATAGTTTCTTCTTTATTGTAAATTAATTTCGTGCAAATCAAGCTATATTATTATAAAGACAAGACAAACAAAGAGCAAAACTGTAAAACGAATTTTCAACCAAAGGATGCTGCACATTATTTATACCGGAAACCTGATTCTGTGTTATTTACGTTTTGGCAGAACAACAGAAATGGTGAAAGTGGCGATGGTAAGCTTCGTTAAATATGATAGCTCATAGTAGGGTGACATTGTCTACCGAGATGAATTAGGTATTTCGTTGATACAAAATGTCCAGAAATAAACGACTGTATCAGATTCACATTTACAGTGTGTGTAACAACAACTCAGTCGACTCAACTGTCAGTAGACAGCTTGATGACGTGACATGTACATATTTGTATGACATGAACCTAAATTGACAGCTTTTCTGTTGACTCAATGGGTAAAGATAATTCCTTCCTTTAGAGGGTAACGAAAGACACCTTTTAATTGTCTTTGAGAAGACTAGGACCAAACTTTAAAAATTACATTATTTTTATCTCCATGGAGATGATGGACTGGCTGGAGTTTAGTATTGCTGTCTCTTATGTCTAATCAAGAACTTCTAATTAGACCAGTGACACATGGGTTTTCCATTTTAATGCATTGGTTTCTAATCAGTTTGTTAATTAGGAATAGGATGCTAATTTTTTTAGCTTGGCTTAACACTATAACAGTGGCACGAGACACGCCCCTATAATCAGCTGCTGTAAATTTTGTATTTTCTATATTCTATTCTAGTACATTTTTCATATGTAATCTTTTTTAATAGGAGCCTGAAGTACCAGACCATCGTCCACTTATTCCCAGGGTTAGGGAAAAATTTGCTGAAATTTATGCTGGTGAGTGTCAATTCCAGAAATTTGCTACAACACTAAAAATTAATTTTTGATTTTACCATGTGTAAAAGTGAGTCAGAGTTAAAAATATTTACGTACTATTTGATGGTTTTCAGAGGGGATAAACTCAGGGGCTTATGATGAGAAAGATTTGGAAAGAATTAGAAACAACGATGATCATGTGCTCAATTACATCCGCCACCAAAAGGGTGAACCTGAGAAGGCAGCTGCTATGATTGATATGTCTCTGAAATTCCGAAAGCAACATGAACTCAATGGTAAGTTTTTCAACTTCGATTCCTCAAGTATCAACTGATTCAACTTGCTGTCTATTCCCTTAAAAATATATGTGCATTCCTTTTATATGTGTAGATCTGACAGAAACGTCATTTCCCAGACAACTACATGATGTCAAAGGTTGTTTTTATCATAATGAAGACAAGAATGGACACAAGATTTGTGAGTTTTCTTTAATATATTCCTGTTTATATAAAATTATTTGACAAAAGAATTAATGTCGAAGAAACTGGGCTTAAGTGAAAGGAAAATGTCTGGTTTCATGTTTCAATAGATGCAGTGGAAGATTCTGTGAAGGGTGCAATCTATCACTTAATTTCCTACAACTTGACTCAAATCATGGGAACTTTGAGCTATTTCTATGTCACCTAACACCTATCCATGTCTTTACAACAGCTGGTACATGTTTTGATATGAATGTATGAATAGTTAATTGAAACTTGATATGAATATTGTTTCAGTATTCTTCAAAATGAAGAAATTCAAGAAAGACCAAGATAAACCAACGTTGAAAAAGTTCATAGCATGGTGGATTGACAAGTGCTACATCAGCCATCCTTTGGAATCCATTGTAGTTGTTTTTGACATGACTGATACTGGAATCAGTAATGTGGTGAGTTTACGGTTTTGACTTGTGGATGTAATGTGACAGTTTATCATTAAGTCCCCCACATCACTGTTCACTCAATCAAAATTTCTCTTTGCCTCTTTCAGGACATTGATCTGTTGAAATTTCAAATTGCATGTTTCACAACATACTACCCAGCTTTATTAGGTAAGATTTAATACATGTATGATAATATGTATAATATTAAGGTGTGCAGATGTGGTTTTGTATTGGTATTGTATTTTGTTCTGCTTTGTTAATACATGTCATACTTTTTTGCAGAGTACATGTTGATTTATGAGATGCCATGGGTTCTAAATGGTAAGAAGGATATTCTGAATCATTAGGATAATTGGAAAAATAATAGTGTGTCTGGTCCTAGCAAATCACTGCGTTACTGATACCTTAATCTCTTTAATTATTTCAGCAATCTGGAAAGTCATAAAAAATCTTCTAACAGCTGAGCAGCAAAAGAGGGTGATTTTTGTGTCCAAGAGTAATGTTAGCCAGTACATCAACAAAGACCAACTTTTACTACATATGGGAGGAACTGTAAGTTGCTAAGATGTTTTAACTGGGTGAATACAAATTAGCTAGATATTGATGTGCATTATTTTTAATTAATCCTTGTATTTATGTTTCACCAGGATCGATATGAGTATATGTATCTGCCCACTGAAGACTCCGGGTTGGAAAGCCTGAATGGAGAAGTTGTCACGCCAGATTTTGAGGAAGCAAAAGTTCTATCCAGTTCACCGACTGACGAGAAACCACCTGATATTGAAACTGTGAAACCCGGAAGTAATATTAATCTCAAGAAAAAGGTGTGTGCTTCAAACTCCATCCTTATGATACAGTTGAGCCTCACGGTTAAAACCAATGTTCCACAAATTGGGTAAATGTGTCGTATGAAGTGGACTCCCAAGCCTGATATTTTCATCATCAGCTGTTTGTCATATGAACTCTTCAATTTTCATACCTAGGACACTGATACAATTCGACATTTTGTTCAATAGAAAATGCAAGAATAGCACAAGTACCATTAACTAAGTCCATTAAAGAGGTGGTCTTATTATCCCACGAGGTTGCTTGCATTCTATTTTTTCCATTAAATCATTTTATAGCTTCATTGCTCTAATTTAAAGCTGGGATTATCACTCAATATATGCTGGATTGTCACTCAATATGAGAGTGGCCAAAATATATTGCATTCACTTCATAGTATTTAATTTTTCATGTCATCAAAAATCCAATATGTAAACAAACCAATTGATGACGTTACAATACCCAACAATGGGTATGATGCCATTTCCATTGTATTTCCAATGTTTATATTAATTTCTTTCAATGTATCATTTATTTTTTTGTAATTAATGCCTGATAGATTCATTAACTTACACATATTTAGTGTGTATTGATCAAATAAGGTGATTTTCAATCATTTAATGAAGTTTTAGAAAATAGTAATGTTGACAGACAGTGGAGCTTTACAGTTTCCACTTGCCAGGAAAACAGCACTGTAGGGAAAAAGCTGGAAATATGACACTGTCAGACTATATATTTTGTTTGCTTTATTCATATCATGTCACCATATCAACAAGGGTGGACTGATGGTTACAGATCTGTTGATCCTGATAAGAACTGAGATAATGTGGATGAGTTCAAGAGTTTATGTTAGATGTACATAGAAATTTGATAATAATGTTAAAATATATACCGTTATTGATGAATTAAGGATTAATTGGTTAAATTTCATTATCTTAAAGAGTTTGGAAGCTGATGTAGTATAGCATTCCTTTGCTAAAGAGAAAAATGGCTATTTTCTTCAATAGCAAGCAACCTGGATCTCTACTATGTAGTCATGTACCTCCGTAGTGATATATTTCTTCTGATAAAAGATGTCATGTGATCATGTGTAATATTCATACACAGTGATGTAATACGGGGACCAAATGAGTGACACCTCAGATTGTAAAGCATATTTAAACTTTAGATGTCAGTAATGTTAATTAGAGATTTATTTCGCTTCAGGTGACCTTTGCTGAGAAAGACCAACTCCAGATGATGTATTCCTCAGTAGATGCAGCAGATGGTGAATTAAGCCCAGGTGGACGTCCAAAAACAATCTATGTAATGTCTATTATCTTTATCAATTTTATTTCCAATGTATCTCATGGTCTTAAAGTATAAGAAGTTGTTATAAATTGATATAATTTCCTTTTAGAAACCATCAAATACTCTGAACCATTTCCACAGACGAAGATCCAAGGACGAGGATGCTTTTGTTGGTGCTCTTTTGACGATCAGGTAAAAGCCAAGCAACGGAAGACAATCATAAAATTGACTAAAGTTAACTGTAATAGAATAGATGCGAAGCTCACTCACTATTAATACAAGATACACTCAAACCATTTAGGCTTGACTTTATGATTGTCTTGATTTAGCTCGATAGTCCGTATTGTGAGAGGATTTTTTGCAGTGGTTCACTGCTACTAAAATTCTGTTTTTCAATCCGAGGGTAAAGTACTCATATCACACTTTCACTGTACTACTGATAGTGTTATATATTGTGAAGGATTTTAATCTGAATGCTTTGCTCTCTAGCCCTGCTGAGGAACTCACGTTTATTGCGGGTGAGGACAGAAGAGAGTCCCTGGATGTTGTTACGTTGTGGAACAACACTGATAAGCATGTTGCTTTCAAGGTAAGTTACTTACAGTGATCTTTAATGATTCTGCAATTAGGCAGTGCAACATTAATGTGCCTAAGTTTGGTTTGAGGGGACCTGACAGTAACAATCCTGAATTATTTCCAGCAGTACTAAAAGAAGAGTTTAGAATTTATTGAATTGACTTGAAAATTATTTATTTGGCAATTTACAGTTTGAAACAAGACAACAGCATGTTACTTTGACATAATATATTTAAAATTATTGCAAAGATTACGTAAGTATTATACTTGCCAGGAGACCCCAAAGAACCTCAGTGGGTTGTGTTAAGGGCCACCTTGAATTTAAAATTTATCAAATTTCAGGTGAAAACCACATCCCCAGAGAGGTACAGGGTCAGAGTTAGCACAGGCATTGTGCGTCCCAACAGCACTGTGGATATCCAAGTTTATCTTCATCCAGGTAATGTTATTACACTTAAACTCAAAAGGATTATTGCTCAATTATTCAATCAATATCTATTTGTAATGCTTTGTGTTAATAATATGTGTTCCAGGAAACCAGACTTTGGTCACAAAAGATAAGTTCTTGCTGATGTACATGGCAGTTGCTGCAGATACTGGTGCCTTGCAAGTGAATGAGCTTTTCAGGACCACACCAAAAGAACAATACACAGAACACAAGTAAGAACAACGCTCCGCTAAGCAACTGAGACATTTGTCCTATAAGAACAAGTATGACATGTTTCATGAGAGAACCAAAGGGGTTAGCTATAAAATTGTACTATAACAGCATTATACATGTATATGATTTATTCGAATATCTGGGCTCTCCATCACGCCCTCATTATGTGGCCAGTGAATAACACCAACATTATCCTTATGTTAATTTGAATAAATGTGACATATGCTGCATGAATCTCTTCGAAATGCAGGTGGGCCACTCGCTAGCGACACCCTTTGGTGTCTTAGGGGGTGGGGTGTCCCTCCTGCTCTGTTGTTATCAGCAAATTGATTTTATTATCACATTATAATTGCTTGTAGTGTGCTACAATAGAGTAAATAAAAGAGTCTTGAGTCTGAGTCTGTAGAATAATAGGTTGAGGCATTTGGAATGTGGCAGCTGTGTCCAGCTGGTCATGTGTTACAACCCGCAGTATTTGAGGAGGATTTTGTGTAAACTTAGCCTGATGTATCAAATTAGCCTTGTCAGATTTGAGCAGTCCGTTGGGGTAAAACGTGGCCAGTGCATCCACACATACCTCCACTTGATTGAGCGTCAGTGGTGCAGCCAGTTGGTATCTGTGAATGTATATATATGACACCAAACATTCTAATTTCAATTGTGTAGATTATTCAAGCACAGGAGATTGATAATATATAATATAAAATCTAATGTTCTGGCAAAACAGCAACCCTGGGCGATATAAAGCGCCATATTGGGGGGATGTATTGAGAGAAATTTGATGTATAAGAGTAATTAAATACTTACTATGCTGTGTCTTTCAGGTTGAAATGTAAACTTGCACAAGTATGTTCTCCCATCCCCCAAGCAGAAGAAACAAAACAGGATCAGTTGCACACTCTGATGAGCGAGGTAAATGGACTTTTATTTTAGGATTGCATTAAGTTGCCTCATTGGTGTGCATTATCCTGTTGATAGAAATGTCATACAATCTGTAATCTGACAATTATTGCAGTGTTTGCTTTTGCAGGTGGATGGTTTAAAAATCAGCTGTGCAAGCCTGGAACGATCTGTGCGCAGGATCCTGATATTATTACTACTCTTAGTTTTCATGTTCTTGTCCATGATTTTCAGTTTAGCACTTGCTTATCACTTTGAGGTGCAGCCTTTCAGTAGTAACACTGTAAGCACATGTATTTCTCCGAATTTCAAAGCCTAACAGAAGAACCATTAATTGTATGATGTTGAACAGGTCTTAGTAGATCGAGGAAAAGAGTAATTAATAAGTGTGATACTAGTTTTGTAATATTACGTAGCTTTTGCATTCTGGTCACTGTACTAACACATTATTAGTCCCTGTTTAATAGGCAATCATTTACAAATATTTTTTGCTCTGAATAGATAATGAACAATTTGCATGTTAGCTTGAGCAGAGTATTTTTGGCAAAAATGTAATTTCTTTGACTTTTTTCCTGTTTCCAACTGGTATATATGACTTCATTAGTATTTGTATAATCATATAAGTCACACTGCTCAAGTTACATATTTTCTGTTATTACCAACCGCCCACCGCAGTTTCACAGAGATACAACATATTATACATTTAATCATAAGTATATTTTCATACTTATTCTAGTGGGTACATTCTGTACATATAATTATTTAAATGTTTGGTATGTCGACCCAATTTGGTGCAATGTTTGCATTCTGGCAATGCAATAGATTTTTGTGCACACAATAATTGTTTTTGAGCTATTCTTGTAAAAGAAATAAATGAATTGTTCATACTACCAACAATCAATGAATACTATTAGCCCAATTGAAAATATGGATTGTTAGTTTTGGTGCACTTGAAAATGTTAAAAAATTGAATATTCAATTTCTGTCCTTCATTGCACTTGAAATGCAATTCGCATTAATTTTTGCTTTGATGAATTTATTACATTCCAAATGTTACATTTTATATATGTATAGACAGAATATTACATGGATATATATTTTGCTAAATCTGCGCTTTTAATCCATGTTATCCAATTGTGTATGTACATGGTAACCCATACATTTTGTTGCATTTATGGCAACATGTATTTGTGAACATTGCTGAACTTGTTCTCTTAGTGAGTTTAGCAGGAGTTGCCTTAGACTGAAGTCGTAGAGTTATTTTAGTTTCACTTAAAATACTTGTGAAATTTAATTATTTCAATGTTCTCATATAAATATTGATGACATGATTTTTTTTGCACCTTTGGAATTGTATCGGACCTACATACTTATAGACACAGCCTCCGAGCTGAAAACATTTTGATTGTGGAATGCGGAGTTACGTAACATTTTGTTTTCATTTAAAAATTACCAAGTCATAATTTATTGTGTATGAAGTGTTATAAAGAACCCTAGGCTAGGGGGGGGGGGAGTGGATTGTGCTTACTACCGAACAACATGGTCTAATTTTGGCTATGATAATTGCTCCCACCCTGGCTTCTGTGCCACAGAAATGGTGCCACATACAATCACAGAATATAAACTGTAATGAATACTACACGCTGGCCTCCAGAAAACAATAATTTTATTGTTGTATCAACAACAATAGTGCTTAGTACTGCAATGTACCAGTGAGGCACATCGTGATTAGAGCCCGGTCTTTGACCTGAGTCTTTGTGAATCTGATTAGATCTATAATTGTTTTTTGGTCAGACCAAAATCTGGGTGCTGATTTTGAATGTTGTTACATGGAACCAAGCAGATGGTATTCTTGTGTTGGGCCCTTAAAATTTCAAATTTACTGAAAACCTCAGGCCGAAAGTGCCATTATTTTCTACTATTAACTGCCATGTTATTGTTTTGTGCTTGGGCACTGAAGTGCTACTCTTTATGTACATAATACAGAATAAATATAATTTATTCAGAAGTAGTAGGAATGTGTTTTTTGTTGTATGGTATTGAAAATTATTGTTTACTTTGTTAAGAAGATGCACATGGTTACACAGCATAATGAAAGGATACGTGAAAAGCTTGGACTAACTTAGCTGTGATTTTCATATCAGTGAGATAGTTTTATTAAAAATTTACACATTCAGTTCAATCATCAATGTTGGCATAGCGTTGGCCCAATGCCATCTGTTGGAACATCCCACTATTGGCCAATTGTCTGCAGCTGCCGCATTCCCATGGCTGCCTGTTGTTTCTGCTGCAGCTGCTTGTTCCTGCTTTGGCTGCTGCTGGTGTTTGTATCCGCTAACACTAATACAGAATTGGTTTATTTGCTAAATTTACCTACAGGCAGGCAGCTAGCAGGCAGGCAGCTAGCAGGCAGATAGCTGCAGCAGGCAGCTAGCAGGCAGCTAGCAGATAGCTGCAGCAGGCAGGCAGCTAGCAGGCAGCTAGCAGATAGCTGCAGACAGGCAGCAGGCAGCTACTTAGTTTGAGGCAACCAGAGCAGCAGGAAATCATATATTCCTCTGTCTACCTCGTGACTGGTTGGCTGTATGACATGTTTGTGTGGGGCCACTTGTCAGCCAAATATTTAGATCAGGTCAGCCCAATATTGATAGGGTCTGTCTAAAGGGTTGAACCCTGTAAAAAATGCTTAAAATGACATATAAAAAGTGGTATATTGAAATGGTCTTCTGGATCCAGGATATGTGTCAGAAAAAAACTAAAAACAATTACTTGCTTTCAAATAGTCCAAATATTCTAAATTTTAAAACAGCTCTAAATTGACAAGTTGCACAGAGAACAAAATCTGTGCTTAGATACTACTGACATTCATTACTGCAAAAACATAGAAACTAGCAGATACTCTTTTTTTTGGGGGGGTTTTTTTTTGTTAACCTATAAAAAATTTTTAAATAATTTAATTACACAGAATGAATAAAAAAAAATGTGAAAATACTTCCATGTCATGGGGCTCAACTTCATATGATACATAATATTTTGAAGTGGAGAATTATTTCTTCCCTGAGAAATGAGTGTGTAATCGGATGCTAATATTAATTTCTTGATGGAGCTTGATCGAACAGCTGCATTGTTTATTTGGAGAATCTATCTCGGCCATGTGGCTCATCGTAGTCAATGTCTGGTCCAATGGCAACAATGCTAAGTGGATTGATGGAAGTATGACTTTCCTGAAAAATTAAAGCATAATTATTATAGTACTGAATTTATTCTATGAAGTTTCTGCAATGCTTTTATGTCCTCCTCACTAATACGGCCACATCGATCATAATTTCAAAACTAATTATTATAGTCTAATTATACTTATAAGTAATAAGCTGGTCTAACTATAAAGCCATTTGGTTCAAGTTCAAATGTATTAGGTCAGGTTATTTGGTAATTTACCTGGTAATGCTTCTGGATGTGTTCTTGGTCGGTAGTTTCGGCCACTCCTGGCATTTGGTATATTTCTCTGGTGTAAGCCCACATGTTGGGATAATCCACTATCCTTTTCTTATTACACTGTAATGAAGTGAAAAAATACAATCACTTGAACTTGTATAAGCAGCTGCTAGTTGTATCAAAATGTATGAATACTTTCACTAGAATGTTACCTTGAAGTGTCCAACATAAACAGGATCAAATCTGATCAGGGTGGTGAACAGTCGGATATCGGCTTCAGTGAATCTGTTTCCACAAAGATAACGCTGTTTTGAGAGAATTTCCTCAACCTGAAAATTATCAGAAAGTAGGTTTTAAAGAAATAAATACTAGCAATGACGCCCATGGTAAATGTACGTTTGTGTAATTATCTGATCTGATTTACCCTATCCAGGGCTTTAAACAGTCCAGTCACTGCTTCGTCATAGGCCTCCTGTGACCTTGCAAATCCAGATCTGTACACTCCATTGTTAATATTTCTGGAAATTATGAAAGATAAAGGTCACCAAACCATTAATTGCACATCGATCATCTGAAGGTCACATCGGCTAATTGTGCAATGGTGGTGGTGGTGGTGGATTAGGGCTTTACATCCTGTATTTCTGCACAGGCAGGGATCATAGCAATGAGAAGAAGGATGAAACAGCCATCCAACTTAGGCTCAACCGGGAATCAAACCCGGGACCCAGTGGTTGGAAGCCCAGTGCGCTACCACTGGCTAATTGTGTAAAACAACCACCTTATAATATGGATTCTCCTTATTTCCTCATACAGACTAGAAACCATGCTAGACTTTGGTAGGGTAAAAACACCCAGTTTAACTTACGGGTAAATCCAAGAATTCACATCATCTATCTCAGTCCGTAGATCTTCAGGATAAAGATCAATTTGTCTCTGTTCTTGGGTTTTGCAGAAGGCATTGAACTCTGTGTTGAACATTCGGATAATTTCACTCGACTCATTGTTCACAATCGTCCTCTGCACCTTGTCCCACAAAACTGGAACTGTTATATTGCCTGTGTAGTCTGTAAAAAGGTGTACAGCGAATATGAAAAGATTATGCTTGTCTGGATGTCACTATCATCTGAAATTGGCTGGAAGTCAGACAAAATGGACACATACCTGGGTTGGCAAGTTGGTATACTTCCTTGAGATAAAGCTTGTTGTTAACTGTATCTGGACTGCATTTCGGTTTCTGTCAATAAATAAAAAGAAGAATTCCAATGATATTAAGGAGTAAGCAGTTCTTAAGGACACTTGGTACACGGGCCTTTGCTCTGTTTGTTTGTTTGTGATTAGGGATTTACATCCTGTATTTTTGCACCAGTTGGGCTAATTAGGATAGGCAGGGACCAGGCAGTGAGAGGAAGGAGGAAACAGCCATCCAACTTAGGCTCTACCGGGAATCGCCCTTTGCTCTAAAATCATCTTTAAATGAGCTAAAGTTTATTTATGGAACCATTTTAGAATTGAAATAATAGCAGATGTTGTGGCTGAGTGAAACGTATTGAAGTATTAAAATTAACAAAATATGTAAACATATATTGAAGTATTACATTTACCGAATCACTAAAATTCCATCCTTTGGCAGTCAACAACCAATCAACACCAGTGTATGAAATGACATCACTGAGACCCTTCAGCTGACGAACAATGAGGGCTCGGTGGGCCCATGGACAAGCCAAGGAAACATAAAGATGATAGCGGCCAGCCTCTGCTGGAAAGCCACTGGACCCATCAGCTGAAAATACCCAAGGGCAAAATACGTAAGAGGCAATACCTGAGTAATGAGTCAGCTTTCGGGCCTTACTCAGCATTCGTGTCAGACAACAGTGCCTGATGCACATTTTGCAATTTGAGCATATTGGTAGTCAGTCAACACCAATAATTTATCAATGTCTTCTATTCCCAAGTCCCATCAGATGAGACTTTAGTTCTACTGAACATTGTGCTAGATATTGCTTATGCTGCAAGGATAAGTTTAAAGCTACACTAATGGACTTTAAAACACATTATCTCGGGTTTGTACATGTTTTACCTATGCGTTTTTAAAGTCCATTAGTGTATATACATGGATAAGTTTAGAAAGCGACATACAGTTTAAAGTTGCATGGATAAGTTTAGAAGGCAACATACTTCAGCTTGAAGCTGCATGGATATGTTTAGAAGGCAACATACAGTCAGTTTGAAGCCGCATGCTAAGTTTAGAATGCAACATACAGTCAGTTTGAAGCTGCATGAGAATTTTAGACGGCAACATACTATCAGTTCGAAGCTGCATGCTAAGTTTAGAAGGCAACATACTGTCAGCTTGAAGCTGCATGTTACCATATTATAAACCTATCCATGCAGTCAGCTTCAAGTTGTCCACAACTGCCACACTTAGAGGACACAATGTAGCCTGTGAAAACTTTTATTCCCTTTTTCCAGGACAGTGAGAATGACAGACATGATATGAGATATGATCACAGTCCAATCGCAGAATAAGGTGCAATCCTAGAATGATAATTGTCACATTTTATAACCTCACACTTTCATTTGCATCTACAACAGTTTTGTCACATGCAATGTCATATACATCTCTGTTCACCTCTGAAACATATATATGGTTATATGGACCATAAGTCCATAACTCACCAAAGGAGTTTGTTTATCGTGTGGTTGGACCATTCATCCAAAAAACACATCCATAAGTGACATTTTAAATGGAGTGAAAGGAGATGACGCTGCAGCATAAACAACTGAAAATTCACAAAACACTTCTTGTGTTTCTTTCTCACCAAACGTACACAACAAAATACAGCTTCAACAAGCTTTTAATTGTCCATATAAAACATTAACTACTCATGCAATTCTGGACAAACAAAAAAGTGTCATTATATCATTCCCTGAAAGACGTATTTGTTCAAATAACCGTGACAATATCATAAAACATTGAGCATCCTTGCAAGCTGGTCCAATTGTGTTTCAAAGCTGTTCACCAGATGCGACGGATCATTCATGATTGCTCTATCCACCATGATGGTCACTTTGGCTTGACCATTGTAGGACACAACTGAGACACCAATTCCTGAAAGGGCAAATAAGGACATTAGCAATTGCAAGATCTCAAAGAAGACTAAACACAACAATTAAGTACACTAGCACATTTGGTTGTCATTAAAAGTAAACCGCGCCATTTTGATCTCCTGTGCAATGTTAAGAAATAAACTTGGCTCCAAAGTGGGTGGACAATAGTCAGGAGGTCCTACAGCGAGGTTTATATGACAGTACTGTTCCTGTTAAGAGACCTACTCTTCTTCTTCATGAGAGGAACTGCATTATCAACCAGGATAATCCAGTTAATGGTTTAATTGACAAGATATATGCAATTGGTTGCAAAGATCAACTCTGGAATTACAGCTGATTGCATTGAAGTGTAGTCATGCATCAGGCATGAGTGCCTCTCTAATAGGTCCTTTTATTGTGCAAAGTTACACAATATAAATTTTACAATATATTTGCAGTGTTTTGAATTCTGCACAATAGGCGACCATCCTCTCCCAAGCATTTATTAGTCAAAATACAACTGACTAGCTGTAACCAAGAAAATGAAAACCATTTCTATTTGTTGGCTTGATTGGGAACCACTCAAGCATGGTAAATTGTGACATCACCAGGAGATTTTGTCAGTGACTGACTACACTTCATTGAAATCCACTGTAAGTTTCATTTTGTGACACTGAATAAATCCAATTGTCTCTTTATTTTTTTTTTGTCTTCTATAATTTTAAGTCCAACTGAGATGCCTACTTATTTGAAGGCCTATTATCTCACACTTTATATAAAGCTGGTTCTTCTTTCCGTTATTGTACTTACCAACATTTGCTTTTTGACCAGACCAGATGATGATGTCCTCAATCGCATTGCCTCCTATAAAAACCTTTGACTCAGGAAGACTCACTTCACACAATACAACAGTGCTTTTGTCAGCTAGAGTTCTGTTAAGGAAGCTAGTCAACCACAAGGGCATTTTACCCATGAACTGTGAAGTAATAAGAGCATTTAGTGTTGGTTCCACAGAATCCATTGAAGTTCTCAATCTTGATTTAATTGCTTGCAATTGTCTCATAGGGTCAGCCAGTTGAAGTGGCAGTGACAGAAGAACAAATATTGAATGACTGTCGCCTGAGATATGATTGGTACGAGATATTTCTGAAGGAAAACTGGCTGACACCAGAATGTCATCGGGAATTTTATGAGAATGGTGCATGTAATAATCCCTGAGTGCTCCTGATAGGCAAGACATCAACACGGCACCTGAGGAACTCTTGGAAACCTTTGCCATTTCTTTAATTAACGCCAAGTCCAACTGTTCTGACCAGGTGGTCAATTTGTCACCTGACAGAGGTAGACCATACAAGCAGTGGTCCTCCACTGGCATGGACAGTTTCTGAATTAACAATGATGGACCAGTTGAGAGTATTTTGAGGGCTTGTATGTACTTCTTAGTTACGCCTGGCGAAGGCGTTTGACAGGGTGGAGGCTTAATGTCAGCCAATTGTCTTAAAATCCTCTCTGCGAAGTTAGCATTGTCTGTTATGCAGTGATGGAAACGAAAAAGAACAAAACATTGTCTTTCTAACAAACTAGATGAAGGGATGATCACAGTCTGCCATGGGGATTTACCATTAGGTAAACTTTGTGATGTTAAGTATCCTAGTAAGGTCTCCAGTTCCTCTCTAGTCCTAGGGGACTGGCTAGTCCATTTGAATACATGATCCCTGATGTCAAAATTATTATCCTTCAGCCAAACACTGCAGCCTGAAATGGTCTTGTAGTTTCTGGTTAATTTTGGCAACAGCAACAATCCATTGCTTCCTCTGGCTTCCACCAACCTATCTTGGACGAGTTTCCTCAGCATGGCCAAATCTGCCTTCCCCTAAAAAAAATAACACAAATAGAGTCATATAACTGACAGATTGGCTCCCTAAATAGTACACTAAAACCTCTGAAGACATGCTGTCACTCGCATGACATGGAAGGAATGAAATTAGTTTGTTTTTGTAATGTAAACTTTAAAACCAAAGTACATGTCTCTGCCCGATTTATCCCACCAATTTATATATAGCCTCATAATCAATAATGCAAACATCTATTTATATGCAATATACAATAAACATAGACAGTGATCTCAGTCACTAGATCAGCTCCGTTAAAATGTCATAATGAAACTCATACCTTCAGTAAAAGAAGACAGTTCATAATTGCCATGTTAGTTTCTGACCTCTGCAAGCAGAGGGCGTCCTGGTGTTCTACCACCATGACGTCACTGTACTTTTTAATGATGGCGCTGGTGACTGCATTGTTGCAGAGACGATAAACCAATGAGATGACGACCAGAAAAGGGAGACAGCACATCAGAAGGGCAAATGACAGGATGGGGTGCACCAGATCACCCAACATGTTAGACACCAAGCTTATGCAGTCTCCAGGTGAACCATAAGACTGTGCCTTTGCTGCTATCTCTCTCCCATGCATGATGCTCCTGTAAAATATTGAATAAAACTTACACACTTGACCTAGATCTACAGAAAAACACTCAACACGAAGACCACATGCTATTGGCTGCCTGTTGGTCACTAGTGGTGATTATCACTCTCTATTGTCCACCTAAATTTTGATATCCAAGTCAAGTCTAATCTCTAAAGCCTGGTAGTTATTGACAACTCTTCACAATAACAATGATAAAGGTGCCAAGTGTCTATCACAAGAAACATTGTAGCTCCAAATGATAGGGAAAATGGGGTAGATTGAACCAAGGTCAGATAATGGAAAATTTACGCTCATGAGGAAATGTGTTGGAAAATGTCCAAAACATTACCATAGGCAACACGTAGGCCTAACATGTTCACATTGTCTATAGACATAATAATTATGTCAACTTAATTTATTCTAATAGCAATACAGCCCCATGTCTTTCTAAAAAAAGTGTATAAAAATGAATTGGTAAACAAAATTAAGATAAATATATCTTAGTGTAATAAATCTACGATGGCCCAATTAATGTTTAAATAACCACACAATTTCAACTATAAGAAGTTAATTATATGCAAAACTGTTGTGATAGACAACTTATTAGGAAGGTTGCCTCTCTGCACTTCCTTTGAATACAGGACAACAGAACAACTGAGATAAACACGTCCCAGTCATATACTAGTCAGACGAATTGTTCGTTTGAAAAAGTAGACGCACACAAAAAAGATAACTTACCAACAAGAGATTTTCCATGGCAGTCGAATCAGTGCCCAGCAAAAACTCGAAACGTATCTTTTTGGGGAATTCGGTTGTAGACACCAAATGCAAGATTTTACTGAAAAGGCTCTAGTCTTTGCAACAAGCTGCAAAAGGGTAAATTTTGACATCTCTGACGAGTGAGGCGATTTCTGTTGTGCACTTGGAGGTGCACATGCGTACAATGACTGTATCATTTATGAACATGACCTTAAATTTAGAATACAGAGTCGGCTATAGAGTAAGCATGTCCCCGCGAGCGGGCAACACAGGGTTTGTTACATTTGGCTCTGAGTTTGTTTTTATGATTTGTTCCAAGGATATTCAAGAGGACTGTCCTTGGACATACAAACTTTGTACTTTGAACGTGAACATTGACTTTTTAATGCACTGCATGCAAAAACACGTGGTGATTGACCAGACACGTACTTGCTGATCACTACAAGAATGACGCCACGTTTTAGCAAAGACCTCTAGCAGATAAAATGCCTCTTGCAGACAAAAGTTTGTTTAAACAGACGGCAAATCTGTTTCTCAAGTTCCAAGTGCCATTTTTTTTTTTTTTTTTTTAATTTATTTTAATATATTTTGACAGCAACAGTGTCAGCAATACAACTGTTTTTCAAATGGTGCTGTTATAAAAAAGTGATACATAAAAATAAAAATATAGTTAAAAACAAATTATACAATAAATACATAAATAGCTAAAAAAGTGTAAGTACAAAAGTTTTGACATTCCGTTTAAAATCACAGACATCAGCTAAAACCTTTAAAGAATTAGGAAGGCCATTCCATAAAATAGCACCATTGTAGTTAAAAGAACATTTCATCACAGAAGCATCAATATATGGCACAATAACATTTTCACTTGAAGAAGACCGTAAGTCGTAAACACTCTCAATATTTCTGTACATGGTGAATTCATTTGACAGGTAATTTGGTGCAAGACCTCTTAGACATTTAAACATTAAAACCAATGTAAAATAATTTCTTCTTTGAACAACATTCATCCAGCATAGTGATTTAACAATGTCAATTCCTCTGTGGTTAATATAGTCAAAATTACCTGTTACAATTCTGGCTACATAGTTTTGCAAACGTTGAATTTTATGAATATTATAATTAGATGTAAAACCCCAAGAACATATGGCATAATCAATGGTAGGTTGAACAGCACTTGCATAAATTTTATTCATTCAACTACAATTGTCGTCAAAAAAATGAATGGCAACACGGGGCACATATAATAAGCTTTATATTGCCTTCTGGTGCTGACGATCCCACTGGTGTTAAACTTAAGGCGGACAATATGAAAACCTGTACACAATTTATGGACGTCATAGACGTGCAGTATTCCAGTTTAGTGAAAATTTGCATTATGAGTCATCAGTGACGCATAACCTTTTTTTTTTAAATTAAAAATGTGTATAACGGTATAATGCACCTTGAAGTCTATAATAATGCTGACCCTCATTCTACGCTTAGAGGTGTTGCTTATCCCAGCTGAATGAATGTTCTAGATTCACTGATCCATATCACCAGTGGGTGTCACCATCTTGACAGTTATGAGTTAACTTTTGGACACATAGGAACATGCCTCATTATGCCCACTTTTCAGTACCAAAAAAGCAAAACACATATCACAGTAACTTCAGGTTTCAGTCACATGCATGATGCAATGTATAATTATAAATATATCATATTTTATATATGTTTACAGTGTATTGCTTTACAATTGAATCTAAGCAAGGCATGTATATAAGCTGGTAGTTTTGCTACCAATCAATGACTTCCGGTCATCGTTAGAATTAAGCCTGTTGAGGGAATCCAATGCTTTCTATAGAACCGGGCCTGAAGATAGTCTCACAAATTAGATTTCCTCTTAATCAATGCCATTAACCCGGCCCAGTCTTGTATTTGAATATATAATACGTTGTTTGGTTAATATGCCCACTTCACTGCAGGCCTACAGACAGCCCTACAACAATTTTGATAGGTAATGTAATGGCAATGCAACATAAACTTTAAAATACAAATGGAGAAAAGGCAAGAAATATCACTTGGTTCTTTTAAATGGTAAGAACTAGTAAATCAGTAAATACA
The DNA here is from genome assembly GCA_932294295.1 of Alitta virens. Taxonomy (NCBI): domain Eukaryota; kingdom Metazoa; phylum Annelida; class Polychaeta; order Phyllodocida; family Nereididae; genus Alitta; species Alitta virens. The sequence goes on along the minus strand of OW028577.1, from coordinate 10,015,998 downwards.
TGTATATTATACAATTATACAATGGTTACAGTGGGACATGAAGAAATTATGTATACAGTACCAGAAAATGTCATTCCGCCCATTTATAAACAACATTTGAGTATCTTATTCGACACTAAATAAAATTGTATTTACTTACTTACTTACTTATTTATTTACTTATGTAACCATTGTGTAACTGTTTTGTACCACTGAACCCCATCCGAGGGTCAGAAATACAAATTTATACTGTACGGTTATTCTATGTCCCCCATTGCAATTCACTGGAAAAATGGCACTCTGTCTACAAATCATCTAATAGATGACGACCTTAATTTTCAGAAAATGTTTGAGTTTTAAATATCAGGTGAAAACTGACTAAGTTATTCATGGTGACGTTGCTTCAGGCCCCGCCCACTTTCTGGCTGCTTACCAAACCTAGCACTGCGTGGCTCATGTACAATAGCTAAGTGTTGTACATGAATATATGTACCACGGCGTACATAATGTTAAATTGCCCTGGTGAGTGGTAGTACAGAGGAGTATGTAATACTAAATATACCCCATCTTGCCAATGCAAGTCCTCATTTAGCACTGGTACCGCAGTCTCCTACACTGTAGTGAGACTGGTCGCTAGCAATTCTCGCATGAGTTATGAATGGCTGAGTCTAAGCCATGCTATGATTGGTCATTGAGTCGTGCTCCCTGGTAGGTTGGTTTGGAGACGCCCACAAAGAATTAGCCAATCAAACACCAGAAAAGAATCAGCCAATCAGCAAAAAGTCATGATCCTGACACAAAGTCACGTGGTAATGGCGGCCAAGACCGACTCCTTTGCACTCGTGCAGAGGAGGGGACAAACTTAGTCCTCATCCTCCGCATGGCTACGTGCAGCCTTGCAATTTTTCACAGCTAAGCCATTGTTTTTTTCTTTGTGGCCATCTAGCGGTAAATACATGCTAAGTAGGTCAGCCAATGCAAGCGACGCACTAACGCTTCAAAACTCTCAACCGTCATTGCAGGCCACGTTGCTGCGCTAAATATAGAAACATTTCGTAAACATAACCGCTCATTTGTCGGTTTAATCTCCGCGACCAATCAAATTGGATGTGCACAAACCAGGTAATTACGCCTATTTCTAGCAGGCTTGCTTTAGGAAGATGAATATACCCAGGCCGTAACTTTATAAAGTTACGCAGTTCACAGACTCCAAAAACTGACACTACAATATATTATTTTATTGAATATGATCGACGCCACATGTTTGGCCATAAAATCACGAGTGAATGTGTGGACCAAAATGCATATATATATATATATATATAAAACAATTCTTCCAGAATAATTACGTTATAGTGAGTATCACAGCTAGGGTATCAAATCCTATCAGAACATTCAAGGCCACGATACTGCTGTACAAAGTAGGCTACTATAAACATGATAAACAAATGCAGATCGAGTTGTATAGCCCTACCAATGCATGCAGTGATAAGTATTTCATATATATATATATGCATGCATTGTATAAGCACAGAAAAGTTTAAAATAAGAGATATTTTCCAAACGTTCCCCATATGTGCATTATTTGTTTGCACAGTATGCATGGTCACTCAGGTAGCATTTTGATTGTATACCTGCACCGTTTAAAATACCTGTCACAAAATTCCTGAAAACTGAATCCTTGCGAAGGAACTCTCCCTTCTTTCCAATAGAAGATGTCCAAGACTGTTTGGCTTCCCCTGACATGTTTTCTGCGAGATTTTTACAACTCTGGCAGTTGTCTTTGCTATAAACAGTGATAAATTTGAGAGCCAAGCACGAATGACCTACATACTTGATATATAGGCATAGGCATAGATCGAAGGGAATAGAACGTTTTTCGGGAACGGTGTCCTAGCTTTGAGAGCTCAGCTCACAGGATGCAAGTTTGGCTGAGTAACTTCACTGACGGATTATGGAGGGGGCAAGTTCTGAGTTAACGGTGGCCTATCTTTCAGAGGTCTGCTCACAATTTTAAATCAAATGAGGGCATTTGTGTTATTCAATAGGCCTCCTTAAACAGTTAAAACATAAAGCTGGATTTACTCCTTCTTTTCCCTTTTTTTTCAAGTTGGCAATAGCCAATTTTACAGAAATGTGAGAAGTATCAATGACCAAACAATTAGTATTTTATCACTCTATAATCATGGCAAATAGCCTGTAAAATGTTTAATGTCAGTGTAGAATACACATTAAACAAAAGAGAGATCATCAAACAAAACGCTCCCGCGAGCCGGATTTGAACCAGCGACCTAAGGATACCTGCTATGTAGCCAACTACAGTCCTCCGCTCTACCAACTGAGCTATCGCGGGTTACGGCAACTCAGGTGTCAAATAGGGGTGACTTTACTAGCTTTGCTCACTATCCTACAGGTGGCCATCCTTACAGCAGGTCCACCTGGTGACTTTTCATATATACCTGTAGCAACCTGTATATATAGGCCTACTGTAGGCCTACTAGTTCAATGATACATAGTTAACTGATTATTTCAATAATTTACTGTCGTAGGCCTGGAATAGGCCTATGATATCATTCATTGTTGTTTAATAGCCTAGACCGACATGTAATAAAGTCGTTCTTTTCTATTCTATTAGTATATATAGTGCTATACCTCCATGGTAGGCCTAGTTTAATTCTGGCACTCCAGTACCTTTCCTGGGTGGTTCAGATAACCTATAGATTTGGGCCTATATGTCCAGTTCAAAAAGCATGGCGGAGTGTATGGCGCACAAAATCATTTTATACTGTATTCTGATGTATGAATAAATGTCTATACCGTAAAGGAGGGTATTATCGACAGGGCAGGTATTTTCTTACATTAGAATTTTAACAATTTTTGTTAATTAATTCTAATACCGGCTCTGTCGATAATACCCTCCTTTACGGTAGCTGAATTTTTTTTTTTTTTTTGTAAGGGGTTTTTACTCTTTGAATTATACTGCATGGTGCGGTGTACAGTAAGTCTATTTATTTATTCTATTCTATATTCTAGCTGTAACATGGTGTCAAGAGTAGAGGTTACTGACCTTAAAGTTCAGGGTCTTAAACGCCATATGGCATTAAAAAAAAGAATGTTCTCCATATGTTTATAATTATCTGAAGCGATTAAGCGTTACTAAGTAAGTTGTTTTTTGCAATCTCAAGCTTGCTCGCAATTACTTGCAAACAGTATAGTTACCCTTTATAGCGCTTATCTCAGCAGTTGACCTGGCAGCAAGACATGCTCCCATGTGATGTCAGCGTTCCGCGCCATTGATTCCTCGGGCCCTTGGATGATGAGGGCGCCACTGTTGCGCGCAGCAGACGACAGATCTTTTGTTGTGGTGTGCAGCTGCCTCAGCTGCCTCAGCAGAGGACGACGGGATCTTATAAGTGCCAGCAGCAGCTGTGCTAGCCTCAGTAGAGAAATGAGCTAGCATCCAAGATAAATCACAACATGGCACTTCTCCGAGCTTTTTGTTTTTGTTGCAACGTTCGCACTGGATCTATGTTTACTGCCATATACAGCCTGGTGAGTGCATTTAGTACTTTAAATAATTTGTTTACAATCAGATTAATGAAAATATTCTAATCTGTGATTGCTGGGCCGGCCATGGGATCCTGCGGCTGTTGAGGTCCCCTAGCAGTGCTGCTAATGATCCCCCTAGACCGAGCAGCTCTCATCATCCCAGACATTTAGCATCAGTTGCATTTTAGAAGCATGTCGTTTTTGCATCAGAAGAGCAAACCCCATCGTTAATTTGGATGTTGAGATTTAAATTTATTTATTGATTCATATATTTTTCAATGCTAATGACTTTTTACTGCACATGTATGCATGTTGCTATAAGCATGGATTTTTATGATGAATGTGGATTGCTTGTATCTCATACAATGACATACATGTATATAGATTATATGAATATTTAAGCCTGATATTCCTGGACTATGAAACTATTCTTGCCAATACTGGGTATACACATGTAGTTTACTTTTCACATACCCATCTTATGCACACGGGTCAATGTGAGTGACCCGTGGTGCATGCAAGGAGGGTCAAAACATTCAATGTTTTCTTTTCAAGTACGCAACATGTGTGTCTGTCACATGTGGTGGGCTGGTATTCCTGCCATGTAAACTCTCCAGTTGATTACATAAGCACCAGGAAGGATTAGCCCTTTAAACAAACACATGTGGTGGGTCCTCTTACTTTTATCAGATATAAGCGGATGTCTTTAACTTGAAAGGATTGGGTATCCTGTGTAAAGATAGCAAGGAGACCCCCTGAGAATTAGTATTATCTCCAATATGCAAATTAGATTGAAACTGACACTTCTATCTGAATTACATACACGAGTTTGTCAAACAAAAGAGCAAGATAACTGATGGGCAATTATGATTTCAAGTTAACACTTGGTGCCATGAAATCCAATATAGTCATTTTGGTACAAGATCATAAAAAGTGGTGTTTGTCTGCAGTGCCCTTTTACAATCACCCCAGAGGTCATGACCTTGCGATAGTGTCCCCGCAGCCGCTTCCCCAAACCCATCATCTGCCATGTGCAACTTGGAGGAGGATTACAAACGAATCCATCTGCCCAAAAGTCTGGGTCAGCCACAATTAGATTTGACAAAAGATGAAAAGGGACAACAGCATTATTGATTTCAGCCTCCTTTTAATTCCTTTTGACTCCATCTGATCGTAAATTTTGATTTTACGCCCGACCAAGAGGTCACTAAGGATAATCAAAAGTACTGGCTCCTATTAAACAATTTTTAATATGAATTGGCTCATATTATAATAGGAATTGGTTCATATTATAATAGGAATTGGTTCATATTAAACCATTTAAAAAATGTTATTTTTCTAGGTGTGAAGGACTTTATTCAAAACGTCTACTGTGCTTTACAAATTGTAATCATGGGGTGGCCTGGTTCCTTGAACGAACAATATTAATACTACAGTGCTTGGTGGGAAAGCAGAACCTTGCTCGGGGGGTTAGCTGCATAATATGAATCTGTCAATCTGCTTTAAACCTGAGTCGTTTTTTTAAAATTCATGATAAAAAAAAGCAGGCACCCTGTTGCACGTTTAATGTGTGACGTGGATTCATTGTGGAGAGGTCCTGTGATGCTAGAGCTTGGCTAGAAGGCAAGGGGCGTGATAGTTATAATGTGTCTGCCTTAATGCACACTCAGGTCGTGTTTGATGTGAAGTGCTCAGAATACACGCAAAAGGTCCGACTTGTTGACTCTTGGGACAGTCCTGTCTTGTAAAGTTTGACACTGTTGAGACCATTACGTTTTTGCATTGAATGCGTTGCTCATGCTAAAATGCCTGTGTAGAAGCAGTTGTCCCCCAAAAGAGGGGGCCATGTAGGGCTCCAGAAATCGATAATAGGGATAAGTGGAAAGAGGCTGCATATGGGAAGGGGGGGGGGGTGCTAGAAGGGGTGTGAGTCAGCCATCGCTTGCATTATAATCAAGGGGGACTTCAACCCTTATCGCTGACCATGTGTGCTGGCTGGCTGTGCTGCCTCCACAGGGAAATGAAGTACATTGCACATCCGCCAGCACTACGTTTGGCACCTATTACACAACACCACCCCTATAATTGCTATAATACACCCAGTCCAATTAGTGCTGATTGATAATCTAGCAAGCCACAGGCCCACAGATAGCAAATGTCATAGCTATCATCTATCTTCACTGTTATAAACTGCTCGTCAAATTTCAATACCATCCGAAGCGTAATGTCAGCATGTCATATTTGATGGTGGTTTCTAGTCAGGAAATTTAATTGCTGTTGTAGAAAACTGGGTCGGATGATTCATTAGCGTGCGGAGGACATGTTTGCAACATTTCCAGTAAATTGACAAGGGGCCTGGATTGCAGTTATTGCTTGCCATTTCCAAGTCCTGTGGCTAATTTTGGCAACGCACGCACACTCTGCCTTTTTGGGGCTGTTTAGTGATGTTCATTTCACACACAAATCGTCCTTTTCATTTTTTTATGGGTTTCCGTTTGTTGGGGGAACAAGGCTTTGCCATTCCAACCAATGATTCCAATGCAATTTGGCAAATGACAATGACCTAGAGATCCAACACGGTATAAACAATTGTATGTTGCGTCCAAATCAAAATGATTGCCAAACATAATGATAGATATTTCGGTCTTGGTAAATTTTAGTACAATTTTTATTGCAACGAAGTAAAATAATATCTTAACGTGGGTGTTAAGAGTTGATTATGTGCTTAAATAAATTTCGTTGTGAAGAATATAAAAGGATTTGGGGACAATTTAATGCCCTAAATGTGATCAGTTATAAAATCCCGAGTTCAGTGAAATGCTAATAGAGTTTCGCAGAAAAACACTTGTGTGGCCTCTTCAATGCTAACTGGATATTTCAAAGTATTTGCCAGGATTGATCAGCAGCACTTTTGAATGGCTTCGCACGTGCAAATTGTTGATGATTTGATTGCGGGAAATCCCCCTCCTCCCCCTGCTGCTGGAATATCTGCGGGAAGCCCCCTCTATGGCCGTGGATTCACGCATGTAGTGTGATGCTGCAGGAAGTTAGCGAGGCATGACTTTGACCTGCAGACCAGTGTGTAGGGCCAGCATCTGCTTGCACGCTTTTGGCACGTGCGGCTGCTGATGAGGCCCCACTGATGCTGCATGGGGGCCTGGGGGGTGATGACTAGTTGTCAGTCTGTGGCTCTTGTCTCGTGCAAATCAAGCCAACTATACAAGCGTGACTCTCCTGCTCTACACGTTTTTGCTTTAAGAGATCAAGAAGATCTCCTCAGCTCTTTTCTTATTTGTGAATGCAAGCACAAAGACATTGGCCATCCATCAAATTCTAATCACCTCAAATAGCATTTTTCCGTTTCCGTATCCCATGGCTCCTGGCCCATTATTTCCATTAAGCTTATTCACCGGGATTGGAGTGGGGTGCTTCAACTGTAAATATCTGAAAACTGGTCAGATCTTTATTTCGCGTGCTGCTTGATTGGCCCACACTGCAAGGCGCCTGTATTTTATGCAGTTTCATCAGCTGACCCAGCCATCTAAGTGCATTGTCGTGTATAACATAGAACTAACCAATTCACAACATCACAATGAGACAGTTGTGTGAGTGACAGGGTGTTCAATTGAATAGCCCCAGGATGTGGTCACTTGCAATTGTTGGCCAATTGTTGGTCAGGTGTTGGCTAATATGAGCAAATATGTCCATCTGTGCAATCTTCCTTGACATGTGGTTGCTATGACGACCTCTCCCACTGAGGCCATCACTCCCATTCTATGCATGCTATGATGCTAGTTTTTCCCACAGAAATCGCCTAAAATATGAAACAGATGACATTTCCAGGAATGTCGCACATCCACAATTAGGATGATAACTGACAAGTTAGCATGTCAGTCACTACGTAATTGTGTACCAATGGCTTACCAACTGCCAATTGATTATTAAATTAATTATGTCATGGGGACAATAGTACAATGTACTGTAGTGATTCCATGGAGGAAAAATGTAGCCTACTCATCATGCTGTCTTAATGCCTTGAAAAACTTGAGCGAAATTTGTTGTCACAAAAATATCATGATGATGATCATAAGGGGTTGTTGCATGGGTTGTGATCTTCTTTTAAAAGGATCACAGGCTTAGCTCCCATTATTTGGGTCATTCCATAGAAACGTTGAACCCACCACATACCTCCACTTTCAAGTGATTATAACATGAGAAAATTGTTTTAATAATATGAATGTGGTAGTGGGATGGGCAGACCAATGTTAAGATAATACATTGCAGGAGTCTTTCATAACTGATATTTAGAGCTGTAAAAGGCAGCTTAAATCGCATATCCTTCACACCTCATTTTATATATCTCTTTACCCTACTTATAGTGCCTTGCAGAAAAGTGGTAACACTGTCAATTTGTTAAGTCTTTCAAAGACCTATAATAACACATTGGCAAACGTCAGTACATTCAAACTCACTCTGCCATGTCATATTAGTTTGTTGATTTAAACTGTGAAAGATTATTGAATACCTCCAGCCAACCTTGACTGTTGTAAAACACAGTAGTCAACAGTTTACGATAATCCCTCTGTTGGTCAAAACTCTCGACTTATTGAGCAAATTGAATATATCTTTTTGGACAGTTGTTTCATAAAACAAAGCAATGATCTACGTCACATGAGCACTTTAGTTACTTTCGATGCTCAACCATGGAGTCTCTAGAGATTCTATGGCTCAACCAACTCACTGTGTAATATGCTAGGCACTGTAAACTATAACATTAAGTTGATGTAACCAGAATCTCCTTATCCTAGAGCACCAGTACGTATCGGAAGAGAAAATAGCACAAATCAGTCATAAAACGAAACAGCAGATGACGAAGTAAAGCATCAAAAGTGTAAACAGTATTATACACAAACAAAGGACTAGTCCTAGTGTTCTGGGTAAATATAATAACAGTCTACAGGCATCATTATATGTTACTCTAAGTTTTCCGAAGGTACCTATAAGTTATATGAGGAAGAATAGAACGAGTAACCAAATGTTTAAATAAGGTAATCTTCACTGGAGCACTACAGCCTTAAAACCAGTGCCTCAGGAGATAACATTGTGCATAAAGCAATCTACACTGACGCATAGGCCTAATGTCACAATTGTCTTTTAAGTCATCACACTTAAAGTGACCCACTTACTAAATCTTATTAACAACAGGTATAAGTATTAGTTATATCCTGAAATGGGGGGAGTTCAATAATAACATTCTGTGTTGGTTACAAACCGACCCCGAAGGCGGAGGGATATGAGCAACACAAATTTTAGTAAATCCCGACAATGAGAGATATAACAAACTCCAATAGGCATATTTACTAATTTGTTGATTGTTTGTTTGTTTTTACTGCCTTTTTTAAACTCAAAACAAATTCAGTTTGCACTCGGGAAGCAGTTAACTAACATTTTCGTTGGTTATTGCCTGCTTAGAAAAATAGGAAAACAGTCTAAGTGGAGTGTAACATTGTCATTGAGACAAAAAACAAACTGTCTGTCAGTAAACGGTACAAAGCCTAATTTCTAAAAATAATAGTTGCACTCTTATTAGGATTGTACAAAATGTCATGATCAAGGTCAGTCTTTACAAATGCGCAGGAGGTCAGACAGGCCATCCTGGCAGAGAAACAACAAGATCATCTACATACATTACATGGTTAAAGGTCATGGGCAATCAAAATCAAACTTTACCAGTATGCGACATAGAATACTAGAAACTTGAATTCCGAATTTCACATAATTCTGACTTTGGTGTAAAAAGATATTAGCGTTTATTTACGCCAATTCACACAACGGCATTTTGGGTGCGATCACTGAAGCGTAACTGGGTCAACTGAGGCAGTGACGTCAGAGTTGCTGCTGCAGGCTCCATCCACTGTGGAAATAGTATACTGAATATATGGGAAGTGACACATTTGTGGATTATAGTCATTATCACATTGTTTAGTGATGTTAACGGAATAATAAGTTTGTAGGCCTACTGGTTTATCAATTATTCCAGGGAGAAAATAAGTTTAATACTGATAATTATGAAAGAAAAGTATGAATTAACAGTGAAAATTATTGAAGTGCAAGCACCAAGGGTTAATTTAGGCTTCTTTCTTTCTCATGCATGTAGGTAATAGTAGATGAGATATTGTTTTGGAAAATGTGATAATTGTTCACGTTTTTCTCTTACTTAGTAGCCTACTATAATTCTATATTATTTATGGCCATGAAACCCCAAAAAAGCACGACCACATAAATTTAGACATTTTATGATGTTTCAAGCATGTAAAATGTAAATAAAGATCATAATTAACTGGATGGCATGAAAGGAGATGAATAAGAGAGTCTGATCCTGCAACAACCTATTTATCATGAAACAACATAATAAAGTCAGTCACATTCATTTTGAGTAAGCAAGCCTGATTCTATGGCAGTCTTTTAGAATTTAGGTCATATGACCTAAATAGTATTTCATAGATAAGTGATTCAACATGGTTTCACATAAATTTGTATATATACGTGAAATAAAAAGTAATGTCTATTGATATCAGAATGCAAAATCATTATGTCCTATTAATTATTTACAGTTTAAATTATGATCAGTATTTTCATAGGCAACACAACCCTGATAAAGCTTTTATCTTACTTTGGTGATATTTGTATTTTATTCTTATCTATCTCTATAACATGCTGGCATTTAATTAGAATGTAGATGATTATCTTTATAATTGTTTATATAATCATCTTTGGGGGTCTGCAAGGCAATTACCAATTAAGAATTTGACATGCCTCAGTGGTCTGCCCAAAACTTTGAACTGGAATGAACAGCTTGTCTTTGAAATATTATGATGATGTAATCATAACTGCTTCTTAGAGGGGCATTGTTTATTAACTGTTTAGAAATAGGACACCATTGTGTATTATCAGCAACTAAGAACCAGCACAGTATATCAATAACAGTAGCCAACCCCCCCCCCCCCCCCAGTCCAAAATTTAAAACAAAACTTCCTAGAATTGCCAAATTTCAAAATTTAAGCTGATTTATATTACTGCTATAATCTACTGAAATGCATATGAATTAATAATTATTGTATTTTAAACATATATAACTATGAGTCATGCACAAATGACATCATGAAAAAATACATGAAAAAAAAAAAAATAATAATTATATTTATAACCAGTAAAATTATGTAAGCTAGCCCTTGTCCTTCATGAATATATGATCCAAGTTATACTTAATAATTTGGGTGTCATAATAGCATCAAATTCATTTAACTCATCCAAGCTGCCAGGGTTATCCATGCTGTGTGCCATTCAACAGCAGCAACTCTGACGTCACACGGACGGCCCTGGTGGCAGTTACTGGAACTACAGTTTTTGGATCCTTACATTTGCGAAAAGAGCGGGAGTGCGACAAACTTCGTTTTTTGTTGGTAAAATTTATGCTAAAGTCAGTTTTTTCACTGCAGACCTTATAAATGAACTTATAGCTATCAGATAAGAACATTTTCGCTAAAAGTATGATTTTGATTGCCCATGACCTTTAACAATTTCCAATTTCACAACCAGTGTTACAGGAGTTTAGAGCAGTGGACATTTCATCAACATAAACATAAATAAATAAGGTGAAAGAATCCCACCTTGCCGAACACAATGCATTAGAGGTTCTAAAAGTAGTTGAGATGATACCAGCCCACATAACACACATTGATTGATTATTGTACCAATAATCCAAGAAGCGTACCAAGTTATGTGGGACACCTCTGTGTAACATTTATGAAATAACAAGTTGTGATATAGATAACTTCTGCATTCGAATAAAATCATGGAAGAATATTTTTTGTATTTCGCTGATTTGTTAATTTCTTTCTTTCTTCCAGCTGGCCAGTAGCGTGTACATTGGCTTGATCATGATCCGTTATGTGGGGTACAGATTCGTGGAGAGATCATTAGGTAAGCAATCAACAATAGGCCTTTATATTGATTATTTATACACGGATAATGTAAACACATTATGTCATACAAAGCATGTCTCCATGTACAAAGGAAGTACATGGTAAATGGACACAATAAGCATGACAATGAATGGAGCTCGATTTATGCCCAAAGCGACTCTAATGATGAGCAAGCATCGTGACATTGTAATTACTCACTGAACCGTGACGTTATCTTTTCAGTTTACGCTCTAGTGACGTATTCAACGTTTGCCGTGTTCGGCCTCCTGGCTGCTACTGCTGCTTTTCTCATCTATGCTGTCTACAATGTGAGTTTTGATGTTATCATATTTGTTTAATGTATTTGATCTCATACTAAAGGAACACCCATTCCACAAGTCTAAATTACTCATGATTTATTTGAAGTTCCTTGGAAGTTGGAACTCAGTTTTATAATCATTAACTAGTAAAGATCCCCACAGTAAGCACTTCGCCTGCTAGCCAACAGCGGGGAATTCCCTGTAGCTCAGTTGGTCAGAGCGTTGATTTTTTTAGTTGCTATAATGTTATAGATAATAGATAACCAAAAAAATTAAAGAAGTCTGATGGATTTTATACTTACAAAGTCTCAGTACTTCCTCAGATCATTCTTATCCATAACAATTTGTACTGTATTTTAATTATCAAATCACAACACCACTTAAGACAACTTAATTATCTGACTATATGTTTTTCGTTATTTCAGGACCAGCCCCGCCTGTTTGTACCTTGGCTAGTCATGGTGATCGTGGCCATTATGTACGGCACAGGGACCTCATGCTGGAGCATCATAGCTCAGTCCAGGCATCACCAAGACCCGCATCCCTGGGAGATCTGCCTCCTTGTGGTCCATTGCCTCAACACTGCAATTAATGTAAGTCCACTTATCTAAGTTCAAAGTAATGCAGTTTGAATTATCTGTTCTATGTGCTTGCAGACTAAACATTGAGTTCTTCATGGATGGTTTGATTTTTGTTGCAGATATATTGTTTACTTTGCGTATTTTCACAATACCAAGACTTATCACATGGAAAAGGAACTTCCCAGTACTACAACAGACGGGTAATTAAAATTGTCAATATCAATTTCATTATTCAAGCTGTTAACTTAGAGATGCATAGTTTCTGATATTCAGTTGTCTATGTTGCAGAGGCGGACCATCCATCAAACTGGGATTGCAGGTCTAGTTGAGGAAATAGTTTCAGGCTGTGACAACTCGCAAGGTGGCGTGCCAAACATTGGTCTCAGCTTAGAAGATTTGCAAGAACATACACCGACGACCTCTGGTGCCTGCCTTGCTCCCCCTGCCTACTGTGAGGCACCTCCAGCTTACAGGTGAATCTTCTTAAAAATAGTAAAATGAGAAACTTAAAAAAAAAATTTTGTAGTTTTGGGAATGGATGGGGCAGAGTTTGGCAGCAGATAATTCTGTATAGTGTGGCTTGTATCTTGTTGTGATCTTAAGCTCTTAAGGTTCATTGAGAAGATATATAGCCTATACATTCAGACTTGTATGCCAAGAAAAGAAAAAATAATATCTTTCTTAAATCTTTCTCTTGCAGTACTCTACCTAGACAATTTGAGCAGCAAATAGAAAACGCGTCATTCCACTCACGAAGAAACCAAGAACAAGAAATATTCATAATGGGCTCGTCTACATTAGATGCCTCATCTCTGGCTGGGGTGCATTCAGCCCATCCTCCCAGGTATTCCCAGGGTGCTGCTCCCCCTTCTTACATAGAGGCGATCAGACTTTCTCGCTTTCCTCCACTTTATTGTCCTCACGGCAGGGCTGACCTTCCTTCAAGGTCACAGGAAAGACCCAGAAGACATCAGCACCAATCATCAACCTCAAATTACGATCCTTACTCGAGACATTCTCACTCGAGACCTCATCACACTGCGACGGAAGCTCACTCTGGAGCAGTCCCTTACCCCGAACCTCAGTCTTCCAACAGCAGCCCTACACAGCCAAACAGGTCTTCAGAGACAAGAGTTGAGTTCATCTACAGCGACATGGGGTCATTGCATATATGACTAAACGTGCCGGATGTCTTTGTGACTTTCCAACTTGATCTCTGAACTTCCAACAGTCCCAAAAAAACTCTTGATTGGAAAGTCCACGATATATCCAGCTCAAGGCCCAAGGGTAACTTTGTCATTAACTTACAGGACTTTCTGCTTAAGTCATTTGCAGCTATAAGTCATTTGCAGCTATACTTCATGTCAAGTATATCATGTACGTTGTATAATGTATATGATATTTACTTGGCACGCAACCCATGTGTAGAGACCTTTGCATTATGCACTATATTATTGAAAACAGGGGGGTCCTCAAGGGCTGTACATAAGGTGTCAAACACACTCTTTTTACCCCACATTGGGCTGGCAGGAAAAAGTCAGCTTCTGAAGCACAAAAATCCACACTTATCTATATTGTAAGCATCGTTATCATCTGTATATATACATAACTGTCTAATTTTTTGGTCTTTTTTTTTTGGTAGATTCATTAGGTTCATTATATGTAGCATAGTGTCAACTGTTTGGCAATGCGTTCAAGTATTATCCATGCAAATCAAATCGTTCATTGATTGCCTCCTCAGTATTGATCATGAATATGTATTATAATTGTTTCATTACACATGCTGTCTTGTCACTGATCAAGGGTGCTCTTGTCACTGTATTATTATTCCCATGTTAATTCTGATTTTGTTTGAATCGTTAAAACAAACACAGTATTATTTAAGTATTACACAAATTCGAAGTAGAGATTTAAAGTATGTCTCTAATTAATAATGATTTTTTAAATGTTCAAAACTTACCTAGGTTAGATTGTTTCACTGTAGTTTTGTTAGATCTTGCACTGTTATATAGCGTGGTGTCCTAAGTATTCCAGATTTCGTGTTCAGTTTCATAAACAGTATTACTTTGATTTATGTGAAATTGAAATCGTACGATGCGTTCATTTGTGGCAAATAAAGATATTTATACAATTATATATGTGCTATTTTTCACTCATTTTGTTTGCCTTAGTGAGCATTAAGCAACCTTGGTGTGCATTAAGCAATACTGCGTAGGGTTTTGATAAAGCTTTTGTAAAACATTCATAAGGACGATAACCTCTCTGATCTGGAAAACCCTCTTCAGATTGTATAAATAAATTTCACTGCACCGGAAGGGCTGTTATGCAGACAGTTATGGTTTCGCAAAACCATGTCTCCAGAACTCAGAACAATTTATTCCAATATCACAAATTAAAATATGTACATTTGGTAGTGACCCTCTAAGGCAGAAATTCTGCTGCTATCAAGGGCCACACCCTAAATAATAAATTAGCAAAATTTCAAAAAGTCAAACCATGATAATTAAAACAAATTTAAGAAATGACTTTGCAGATGTATAAAGATACAGTCACTAATGTAATGTCAGTGTTAATTAAAATGATGAGTTGGGAGATGGATGGTGAATCATTGATGATGCTGGAAAGTTAAAATAAATACAACTGTTTTAAGACATGTTGTTTAACGAAAAATATGAGTCTAATGAAGTTATTTCAAAAGCTTTTATTTTCAAAGCACCCATAGTTTCATATCACAGTCAAAGAATGTAGAAGATTCAAGAAAGTGTGCGTCAACAAATTGATCAACAATATATAATTTAACACTTTGACAAATACAAATGAATTTAAGGCTAAAACAATGAAACAGTTGAGTCTGGCTAATATGGAAGACGGTATAATATCATGAATGCTTAAAATGTACACACTTTCAATTGTAACAATTTTAAAACTTTTGGCTAAGAAGAAATGAACTATAACTAGATTCAAGATATTGTACGAAACATCAAGGAAGGTGAATGCTCAGTAGTCCAGCTACGAGTCTCCGGAAGACATGGATGACATGGAGGTGTCATCAGCTGATTCCTCTTTTTCTGTGGGAGGGCAGGGCGCCACCTGCAGACGTTCCAACATGGCCTTGGACATGCGCACACGGCAGAGGAATCCCGAAACGAAATACATGGGTTGAGAGGTGGCCTTGAATCTGTTCCTGGTGTAATCATAGAACATGAAGATGGGTTCATCTGAGGTGCTCTTGCCTGCGAAATAAACTCTATCCTGCCATTCTACACATCCCCAAACTTCCTTGACAAACTTTGGCAGGACAACCCTGGTCTTTCGTGTTGACCAAGTTTCATCAGGAAAGTGAAAGCGCAACCTTGATTCACCCAGTTCATTCTTAAAAGTAAGTTTTCCTGGTCTCCATGTGTACCCATGGATTCTCTCGTGGTCTTCCATGTCCACTTCTCCAGCCTCAATGACCGAAATAGTCTCAAAATTTCTCTCCACAGTGTCAAAGCGGAAGAGTTTTAAGCTCAGTTGGGAATAAGAGAAAGAGTATCCAGCAGAAAAGGCTCGAAGGAAGTAGATGTACCTGTCTATTGGCATTGGCAGCACATACCAAGTGATGTTGGGATTGTCAAACAGTCTACCCTCAATGGAAGACATCCACTCATTTTTCTCACAATTATACTCCTCCAAGATGCCTTGTTTATCGATAACATAAATACCATTGACATGGGAAACCATTCGGCATCCTCCCTTGACTTTTTTTGGTGCCGAAACTTCATGCCATGTGCCTGCCTTCAAATCAAACTTCCAAAAGTATTTCTTCTCCTCAGTGTGGTGCATGTAACCATACATATCCTCAGTTTTTGAGACTAAAAACCAGAGGGCATCTCTGTGGTGCAACAAAGATTCAAGTCCATCAAACACATGAGGTTGGGGATTGCACAGTTCCACCCAGGATTCATCATAAACCACATAGCACACAAGTTTAACTTCTTCACCCAAGTTGACACTCCGGCTTCTGCACACAATGACTTCTTCTTTAGATCGTGCAGCATCTTCTGAAATAGCTTCGCGGATGACCTTGAGGTACTCATCCCCAAGACCGGCAGTAACGATTGTCTCTTCAGTTAGCGCATTCTTCAGAAAGGTCCTTGAAAGGTAGGTTGGCTCTATGCACTGAAATAATTTACTGAAATACTTGATTCGCTCATCTCTCTCCTTGTCGATCCAACGCGTTACAAACTCAATAAGGTCCTGTTCACGAATATAGTTGAATCGAGAGTCTTTCAGCAGGTGGACCACATAATCAGCAGGGAGGTCAAGGGCTTCCGTAGTCAGCAGTAAATCTGCAAACCTTGGTGCAATGAACTTTTCAGCATCTTTGCAGACTTCTTGGAGGGAGAACTTGTCAGCCAGCAGCTTGATGAAAAGGCAGTTGTCAGTGGTGAGGTTTTCACGCAGAAATAAGGCACAGAATCGTTTCAGGTTATCAATACAGAGGTAATCAGCAAGGGCCAATATTTCCTCCACATCATTGGCAGTGATGCTAATCTTGCCAGTGTACATGTAAGCAACGACCTTCTGCACTATCTCACTGGATGTCCTGGGGATCTCACATTCTCGTTTGTGGCAGTCCTCAAAGTCACCAGTCAGAAGGGCCCGGAAATAGTCACTACTGGCAGCTAGTACGCATGCGTGAGCGAAGATCTTTTCACCCCCAGCATGCAGTGTGACGTCACAAAGGTGTTTCTTGGATTTCTGCTGTCTGTAGAGTTCTTCCAGCAAACCAACTGCGTGGTCTTCATTCTCAAAATCCATTGCCGTACATCACCTGGAAGGAAACGGTTTAATCAATTAAAATGAAGAGCCTACAGAAAAAGACTTTTCAGCCCCATGATGATCTTGACAGACCTAGATTATACTGCACAGTAGCAGATTTAGGGGGAGTGTTTAGGGGGCTTAACCCTCCCCCCCCCCCCCCCGCCTAGTAAATTTCAATTTAAAATTATTAAAATATTCAGCTGTCCCTGCAGTACATTTTAATTTGTCAACCCCCCCCCCCCCCCGTGAAAACTTTCTGGATCCGCCCCTGCTGCAAGTTTCTTGGATGGCAATTCACAAAGCTGAGGAAGACCTATTGAAATGTATTTAGATATATCTGTGTAACCACAGACAACAAAAGCGATCTATGGTAGCTCTATATAACATTTTGGTACATAATTAGTCTAAAACTAAATGTAAAGAGTTGAATAATTTTTTTTTCTTTTACCTTTTAAGCGTAGGCCTAAAACCATGGTTTAATTGAGACTGACTGATTGTTATGTGAATTATGACGTCACCACAAACAATCAGTCACGCTGGCCAATCAAGCAGACTGTAACTGGTTCAGCTAACCCTGGGCCCATGCCTGCATGGGCCTGATAGAAATACATTTTATTCAATTGTTTGCTGAAGCCCTATTTCCTGAAGATCTTTTTCCAATGTATTATCATTTTGGTTCTAATAATCTTACCAAGGAGCCTACGTGACACAGTTAGCTTCTAAAGGACTGAAGGATGGCTTTTATTTAAAAGTAATAAAACTCTGTGAAAATGTATATGATTGAAAGGGAAGTACTATAGGGTCCTATTATTTGCACTTAGTCAAATAATAGCCTACAGTAGGTCCTCCATGATCAGGGCCCAAGCTCTTGGTGGATATGTAAACAAAAATTGTCTCATGCAGTGCCTACTACTCAGTCCAGGACAGCCATGCAGGCCCAATGCCTGGGACCCGAAATATCACCCTCTCAAGTTGCGGAAAAAAAAACATTGCAACACTCACTTGCCAAATTGTTGTTGTGGCTGAAAGGTTTTCTCAAAAAATAATCTAAACTTACAATGTTACATAACATTTGGCATTTTAGATATAACAGGGAATATATCAACCTTACTTGAGGGTTTTCCCCAAATATATTCTTCGCAAATGTGCAAATTGTACAATACATTTTTTAAGTGCATGGGGTGTTTTCTTTTAAAACGAATTTCAATTGAATGCATGATATTTCAAGAGTGCAAAAAGCTTAATAGCGTTCGGGGATTCCAGAAACATCTTATACTAAACTCATTTTTCTGGAACATATCGGACTTTTTTTTTTCAAGAAACTCATATCGACTGCAGTCCCCTTTGACTTCAAAAAAGTGCAGCGCAATTTATTCCTCTGTGGAAGTACACAGTCACTGCACATCTGGATGTGAATTGGTTTTCGTTTAGCTCATACATAACTTCCTGGAAGGGCTGCTGTTGCTGCTGTTGCTGCTGTTGCTGCTGCTGGTAAGAGCTGCATCCTGCATCCCAGCCACTGACGTCAAAGCTACAGAGTCTGAGTGACGTCAAAGGGCCGAACTAACCTGCTCCATGTAGGTGTAATGGGCAAGATATGGGCCAAGAGTGCTTGACTGTATCTCTCATCAACGTCAATTTCAATGATTTGGAAAGACCAAAGGTTAGCCAATACTCCTGAAGCCCATTAACCTATCTTCTGCGGATGGCATTACCCCATATATTTAAAATAAAGATCAGGTTGATAATAAACACTTCCTGCAATAGTGTACTCCAAGGTCCTGTTGTGAGACCCATACAAGAATAGCTGCCCATCCGCGGTTTCGGTTACTACATTGGTCATGATAACTCACAGAAATACACATTGTAATGGACATACAATATAACTGCTGCTGAGTATTGCAACTTGAAGTACCAGCATGTACACTATACTCCAAATGGTGTGTACGTGCATACCATTAAGCTCCTTCCAAGCTCTGCTGTTTGAAAGCCATGGGTATTAATTTTCGTAATTGTGTATGCATTGCATGCATTAATAAAACTGTGCCTGATTTAGTTTTGTTCATGAAATGTCATGAAGTAATGTTGAAGGTCGAGCAAATAAATTTGCATCAGGGAAAACTTTGGTTCGTTACCATAAAACTGTGACTGACTTCATGTAACACCTGGCCAAGGGTGTAATCTTAAGAAGAAGAACGAGAATTTCTTCCGGCAGTCAAGAAATGTATTGCTCAAATGGTGCTAATAAACCATGCATGTAAATTTCTGGAGGGTCATGACCTTGGAATGCACAAAAAGTGACTATTGATGAAACAGAAAGTCGCTCAACTCACGCAACAATTCATGTAACAACTTATGCAACTAAAGTCAAGGACGCAATTTGGCAGGGAACCTGACGCAGAAGTCCCCATGGCACCCCACCTTCTTCACCCCCATCCCAAAAAGAGAGGGCTACACGTACACCAGGGTGATAGGAAAGACTAGAATCTTTGCCATGTTGCATCCAGCTGGAGTGACTGATTCTCAAAAAGTGAGCCAGCCTAGTTTCCATGTGAAGTGAACTATTCTTACATAATTACTAAGGTGACTAGGTTTTATGATATTGGCTAAGGTTGGCTAACGTAGAACATAAAGCTCACTATTAGTGAATAATAATGTGTGTGGGGGGTACCAGTCCTTCTGGACAGTCTATAATGTAATTAACTTGTCTTCAATTCCTCGGGCAGCATGCCTATGTCTGTATTATGAATACATTTTCTCCAATAGCTAGTAAAAGGTCTAAATTTAGGGAATAATCTCTAAAAAGTAGTTGTTTGACTAACTTAAGAGATCTGCAGCTTCTAAGCTCAAGAGATTAGACTATCCCATCCTTGCCCATTATAACCCCCCCCCCCCCTCCCCAACGTTTTCGCAGCAATTATCAAAAAAGTACAAAATCAAACCAAACAAGTTTAATACAAAATGCAAATGCATGTTAAATGTTTCGTGAACCTCACACAAATTCATCACCTTTCGCAGCAACAAATCACAAAAAAATTCATCATTCTAGTGGTGATAGATTGAATTACAAATTATGGGATCCCAAGTCATCCGCAAAGGGCCATCATAATGTAAAATCCAATGTGACCGAGAACTTTGTGCCATAGAAGCTAAATAAAAAGGCTTTAGTGAAACAATGCCAAGTTGTATTTTATTCTCTTACTGTATCACCACTGTTTATGTACGTTCGAGTCATTTGTTAATAAGGTTTCACTTTTGGGTATACTGGGGTCTTCTCAAAGCCACACACTTCATTCTAGAAACAATTGGTAATGCACATGCTCAAGAAACTGAGTGTTTTTGGAGTGTCTGCTGACAGTGCTGTGGTAATAATAATCGTGCACTGCTGTCTTATTGACACCCTCCAATCAGATCATCTGTTAAAGATCACCAGCTAATCAGATTGTCCTTGTACTCAGTGTCTATGCTGGCAAGTAAAGATCCCACTCATGGGGTAAATGTGTAACATGGGTGGACTCCTCTCTCTCATCTCATCAATTAACCCTCGAAAGCAGCAAGAACTTGCCTTAGCAGTCTGCACTTCCCATATCTATCTATCTATCTATATATCTATCTATCTATCTTTTTTGTCTGTCTATCTGTCTATCTTTCTATCTATCTACAGTATCTATCTATCTGTCTATCTTTCTGTCTATCTATCTATCTGTCTATCTTTCTATCTATCTATCTATCTACAGTATCTATCTATCTATCTATCTACAGTATCTATCTATCTATCTATCTATCTATCTGTCTATCTTTCTATCTATCTGGTGGGGTGGGTGGATAAGGGCTTTACGTCCTGTATTTCGGCACCTGTAATTAGGACAGGCAGGGCTTTCTATCTATCTATCTATCTATCTATCTATCTATCTATCAGATTGTCCGTTTGAGATCACAGGTGCAGTGTCAATAACTTGTCATGCTTTGATGTCCCGGTACTGTGCAGAATCTGCAGATAATAGAGAATTAAGCCATTGTCTTTTCTTTATGATCCTTCACTTCTTTCTGTTATTTACTACTGTTACACTTCAATTTATCTTACTTTTTTGCATTTTTGACCAGCTGGGCATCAGTGTTGAGACAAGTAAGCCTCGTGACATTGTATGGGCCATGGACATCCAGCCTTGTCATCTCATCATTACGTCGTCGACAGCTAGTCCCAATAGCAGACCAATATTCAAATAGGTAGGCCTGCAGGTCGATTAATACAACATCATTGCAGCACAATTACCTTCGCCGAGAAATATTACCAAACTGTTATCAGTGAATACGATTATTTTTTTCCTTCTTTGTTGGCCTATGGACTGCTGGTGATGTTGGCAACGCAACCCTTCAAAATACCTTGATTTTGCCCATGAGCATTACAATTATGCTATATTACACGATAATATATATGTGATATTTTTATGACTGTGTGTAAGTTGTCTTTGACTTTTATTTGTAGATGATCTCTCTAAACACATTTGATGTGTCAGTTTCATAATATATAATCCAGTAACACAATCACGAAAAGATATATGTAATGAGTCAATGACAGATCTAATTGACTTCATCCAAGGCCAAGTATTCTTAAAACGTTATTCTAGGGCAATTTTCCAATTCATCTTTTTCCCGTAAAGTCATCATCTGTTTATATTGGTTCAGTCACACCAATAACTATCCATTTTCACAATTTGATGCCCAATTAAAACAGTAATAGATATGTTATAGAAGTGATTGAAGTGGCATCAAATTCCGTGGTAACATTCAAATTTATATGTCAGTGGCTATGATTCTAGTACATTTTTCATGGTAGTTACAGTGTGTGTGTGTGATTAGGGCTTTACGTCCTGTATTTCTGCACCTGATGGTCTAATTAGGACAGGCAGAGACCATGGCAATGAGACGAAGGAGGAAACAGCCATCCAATCATGGTAGTTACAAGTACTGCAAGTTTTATTCTTGGCTCAGTCCCAAGTGGACATATGCAGATATCAAGTCATATATTTATTTTTCTGTTGTAAATTCAATTAGTAATGTACGCTGATTTAGAGAATATTGGCACAAAAGTAACATTGGAAACATTGAGTTGATTATGCCATGATTATACCATGGACTCATTAATCTGTTGTGAAAAATCTGATGTTGGGGTGAGGGCTAAAGTGGCAATTACCTGTGAACTGATAGGTCTTCATACAAAAATATCACTAAAACTCATATCTATGTGTATAATGTTCATCACTATAGTAATCTTCATCTTCAATGCACGTTGGGCACAACTAGAATACATTTGGTAGGTCTATTATAACAGTGCAGACTAGAAAATGAATCATCAATCACGAGTCCATTCTGGCAGGGGGCTGTCCTGAAATCTCTTACCAATAAGTATAAATAACTAAATACACACAGAACATAGTCCCATGCATAGCTCTTACTCTTTAAACTTGTTGATACTTATTTAAAACAGACTGCTTTACTTAAAGGCACTAGGTGACTTAAGTAAATATTTTTCAGACCAAGTTATTATATTCATGTTAAACCTACAGGCATTATGACTGCTAAGGCCACCCAGTAAGTGCCACAAGCACCTGTGCATAAACAATAATACTATACTGTACCTCCACTATCAAACGTATCAGGTAGTCCTATCATTGGCTTTTATTTCCTATTTATCAGTTTTTATGTCCAGAATTATATTTTCTTAAATTCAACAAATTATTTTTAATCTTTGCTCCTTGGAACTTGTTGGTTATAATCAAAGAATGTTTTCTCTTCAAAAGTTCTATCACAAGAGGCTATCATGTATTTTCATCATTTAAAAAATGTTGCTAAGTACTTACTACAAACTGCATGATGAAATGACTAACATTTTCTACCCAATTTTCTGTGATCTCGCAGAATTATATAGTTTGTACAACTTAAGTGTTTCCTAACACAACTGCAATGTGAAGCCTGATTCACATATTGCCTAGAATCCCTGGGTGTCAGTGGAAATGTAGTATATTGTGCAGTTACCTAGTTACTACACGACGTCAGTTACGTAACATCACACGAGAAGCAGTGCTGCAAAATGGTGGTTAAAAATTATGGTTATCAGTAAAAACTGATGAGGTAAATCGTGAAATACCTTCTTCAAGTGGTGTTATCAAATGACTGAGATGTGAAGCAGCAGTAACTCAACTGGATGTTATCATTCTCCTTTTCTCACAGGTCAGGCAGCCAACACACTTTATATCTCCTGTTCAACAGCCAGGTAAGACTGCCCGGCCCTGTCCCTACGTGGTTCTAAAAATAAAGGGGTACTGCAAGGATCCACACTTTGCCCCAGCAATGCTGGCATTAAGCCAGAAGCTCAAAGGGTAATACACAACAGACCCTCATTATTGTTATTGACAACAAATGATAGTCTGATTACTCCACCTTCTTTCTTCAAAACATTTGTCAGGACAAAAAAGGAAACTCGCATAGCTGACAGCTGTGTGATGTACCTAGATGCCATAACTGACTGCCTGGAAATCTGCATGACTTTATGTATTTCTATAGGAATACATGCGCCTCTTCTTTCAGCTGGTATTACCCTTAGATTTAGAATATTATCTGACCTGATCAACATATCGTTTATTGTTTCAACTTTCATGAAACACATTTTTTTCCATAATATTGTACATATATAATTTTCCTACTCGAAGGCATACAGCCGCTGCTGAGAACTTATAGATTTAAATTTAAAAAATTCAAGAATAAAAACAAAATATTAAATAGCCCAGGGGATGAAATTTTACTCCAGACTCAAAGGCAAATTGATGTACAGCCAGTCAGCCATAGACTTGGGAAGTTCATGATAATGACTAAGTTTCACAAAATGATAGTATACCTGAATCAGATTGTCAATAGCTAGGTATACACTGAACACGAACCACTCAGAAAATGTTTAGGCCCATGTAATTAAAAGGGTTGGGATAAAAGAAGATTCTGATGAACCTAGTATACACCGAGTGCCAAGTTATTAGGCAGCACCTACTTTTTCTTGTTACTCGCTTAATTTTGCACATAAATTCATACAACTTTCACATAATGTGCACTAATTTGACCTAGACTTGATGGCCAAAACATTTCTGCCTTAAGTGTTTGTCTAATTAATAAATCGTCCAGCCATGAAAATCAGGTGTGCCAAGTTATTAGGCAGGTATTGCTTTGTAGTGTGCAGACACTGTAGAAATACTGCTATGGGGCATAAAAAAGACTTATCTGACACTGAGAGGTCCAAAGTAGTTAGACTACTTGGTAAAGGTCATACATATTTAGAAATTGCAAGAAAATTAGGGAGAGACCGCCGCACTATTGAGAAGTTTGTTTTGAAAGGTGGAGCAGGTTGAAAGAAGCGCCCCAAGCACCTCTGAGAAAGCTGACACCAAGGGATGTGACATCTGTCAAACTAGAAATGGCCAGGAAACCCCTATCCTCATCAGCTGAAATTTTTGAAGCTGCAGGACTAGATGATGTGCCAAAATCCACAAGATGCCGCATCCTCCGAGGCATTGGAAAAGTGAAAAAAGTGAAGACAAGACCTCCTATCAATAAGAAGCATAAGGAACAGAGGTTGGAATGGTCCCGCAAATATATGAAGACAGATTTTAGCAAGGTGCTGTGGACCGACGAGATGCGAGGAACCCTGAATGGCCCTGATGGATGGGCTCGTGGTTGGGTCCAGAGAGGCACTGAGGCACCAGTTAGAATCAGGCGACAACAAGGAGGTGGAGGTGTGATGATATGGGCTGGCATAATCAACAGTGAACTTGTTGGCCCATTTAGAGTGAAAGATGGAGTAAAGATGAACTCAGAGGCATATTGTAACTTCCTGGAGGAGAATCTGGTGCCTTGGCTTAGGAGAAAGTCAGCAGCCTTTCGTAAAAGTTTCATCTTCATGCATGACAATGCACCATCACATTCATCCAGGTTCTCCAGGGGGTGGTTGGAATCTAAAGGAATCTCAGGTGAACGCCTTATGGAGTGGCCAGCCTGTTCCCCTGACCTAAATTGCATTGAAAATTTCTGGTCAGCATTGAAGAGGAAGCTATATGCCAATGGCAAACAATACAAATCCAAAGAATCACTGTGGCAGGCTCTCCAGAAAGCTGCTGAAACATTCAAATCAAATGACATTGCAAAATTGACCAAAAGTATGGACAATAGACTTCTTTCTGTCATACAGAAAAAGAGTTCCTACATTGGTTATTAGGATGAGAACTAATAAATATTAATATTTGTGAAATGTTGTTAAATTGTTAAAATTGTAATGTAATTGTTATATTGTGATATAATCTTGTTCACATCATCAAATAAAACTGTTTTTGTTATAATATCTAATTTTGTTTCACCTCAATATTGATGTAAACTGATGCTGCCTAATAACTTGGCACGCCTGAATATAGTATTTTAATTATTGTAAAATTACAATCAAATTTAAGGCAGAAATGTTTTGGCCATCAAGTCTAGGTCAAATTAGTGCACATTATGTGAAACTTGTATGAATTTATGTGCAAAATTAAGCGAGTAACAAGAAAAAGTAGGTGCTGCCTAATAACTTGGCACTCGGTGTAAAGGTGAATTATAGCGGATTTTATATAAGTTAAAAGTATTATTGTTGAGTCATCAAATAAAATAATTATAATTAACCAATCCAAAACTAGAATTTAGGCTGAACAGTATACGCAAAAGCCATAAAGATAACCATGTACCACGAAGATACCTGAACAGGCCACAGCATTTGCCCATTTTGGAGTTTCGACTGGCATTCAGTGACCCCCATCAGCCACTCAAGCTGTTAGAATAGTCGAAGTCAGTTCCTCTATTATTCTTAATTAGACATACTTTTAACATAGTCCTCAAAAAATTCTTAATTAGACATACTTTTAACATAGTCCTCAAAAACCTTTTCACTTGATTTTATAATAATCAATATATATATGACCTGATAGCAAAAGGCGGCTGTCTGATATGCAACGTATACATCATTGAAGTACTAGATAAATGAACTAGTTGCTGACAACAATGGAATTGCTAAAATAGAAGTACAAGTACGATTTGCCTTCAATGCATCACAAAGAGAATGAGCCCAAATTCTGAAGTTTGCACCATATTAATGAAGGACGCTAATCCACAAGTACAAAGGTCAGTTGATTTTCAAGATACTATTAAAGCTGCAACCATAAACGATCAGTCCAGTGAGGCAAGTAATATACAAGCTTTAATTTGAAGCTTTGTGACCAAATAGCATTGCAACAGCATCTGCATGGCTTGCACATTCACGTGACATTGCCCGGGTCAACAAGGTGTACATTCCTCGGAAGGAAACCAGACCCGAGTTCGAAAATTTGATGGCTGGAATTTTGTCTACTCGGAAAATGACCTGTTCTTCTTCGAATGAATCAGATGACCTAGCACATCTACACCAACCACCTTCATGACCTCATTGCTTCCTACTGATTTGGATGACTCAGATTCTATTTATTTTCCACAGAAATTTAACCTTACATGACAGTTTAACAGGTATACAAAGAGAAACAATATCTATCTATATATATACATATATATCAGTGTGAATTTCTGAAGAAGGGGAGATTTCCTTAAGACATGTACTGTCGCTTATAGGAAGCCACCCCAAGTAGAAAAGGGAAATTATCCATTGTTTTTATTGAGGGCAGAGGCACAAGGAACCATTGATGTAGTTGATGGCAAAAAGTAAAGTCTCGTGACTTAAAAAAACACGACAGACTGACATTTTTGTCATCAGTCTTTACCTGCACGGAGTTACTGAATTTAGTTGGCCAGACAGTGGTGAGTGGTGAGCTTGTCATGGAGTTATATTTGATGACGTGCTAACCTGTGAGATGACCCATGCCAGTACTAAAGCAAAAGGCTTCTGCATCTCTTAGAATGGCCACTCTGTCTACAGTGAGCAGGTCCCACTGACAGAACCTGGCAGTTCTATGAGGAGCGGTCTTTGAGCAAATGCATGCACACAAGCCCAGCAGATTTGCTCTCGCTAAGCTGAATCCATGGGTAGCCATCCTATTTTTGCAAGTTCCTGCATGCCTGATTGACGAAGCAGAACTTAATGGAGACAGGGACTTGGCATACTGATTGTTCACTGCAGTGGATGCGTTAAAACCAACTGTGATTAATTCCAAAGAACAAAACTATACGTAAAGAAATCACATCCACACAGTTGTCAATAGCTTGGGAATGATCTAGTGGATATTTATGGATGGTTTTTAACATGTTCCCAAGAAAAAAGTTGGGATGAAGTACCTCATTTGCATAACAACAAAATTTACGCCAGTACGCGCTAAAAACAAAAATTTATTTCCTAATTGACATATTTGGCTGCTTGAAAAGGCTAAAAATTAGTTTTCAGACATGAGGAAATAAAAAAAGAAGACTTTTTTTCCCCCCTCAGTGTACTCCTTGACTTCATAATTGTGGATGCTACGATTTTTATTTTAGAGTTGCTGAAAGCACAACTAAGATATCAACCTTTTCTAATCATAATCACACCAATCCTTATTTTGACATTTTTTTATACATGTATCAGGTGCATTTAACAAATGGGATTTGCTGCTGTTGCATATTTAAGTTTCCAGGACAACTTCAATGTTGCTTTGTTGCTGCTAGGTCTCACGTATCCTCTATTAAGCAAGTACTAATTAACCATTCCAAAGTTGGAACTCCCATATATTCATGAGTAATTCACTGGGCTGTATGTCAGAAAATATAGACCAGATAGACTATCCAGATTTACAATGCATCAAAATATAATAAACTTATTTCCAATACTTAACACTGCATGAAAAAAACTATATATTATAAAAAGTTATATATATTATAAAATACGAATGGAAACCTTAAGGCAGTTATGGCATGGAGTCACTAGAGAGTGACTCCATGGTTATGGGAACCCCATGTTCCTGTCATGGGTAGTTTCACTGGGCTAATATACAGTTAGTTGTCAAACATTGTTTTGGACCAGTGGGCACAATGTATATAGGTATATATTTACAATGAGACAATGAACTTATGAAATGGAGACAAGTTTGTTGTCTGGTAGAGTTGGTGACTCGAGTTTTATCTTCAAGCTTACCACTGATCAGCTGCCAACTGGTGAACCTGTAAATATTCCAACAGTAGCTGTGAAAACATGATGTCTTCTGAGACAGATCCTTGCTCTGCATGGCCCCAGGATTGTGGGCTTGTTAATTAAACACACTATTTGCTATATTGCTTAGATCCCACCAGTTGAGAAGAACTCAATATCAAGCTATTCATCTTCTGTATAAGAGATTGTGCGTCACATTCCAGTGAGTGCCTGAATGTTGCCTTGTGAGACCAGCTCAGAGAAATGATCGAATTTCCCAAGTTTTATTAAGTTATTGGACACCCATTGTTTAATGCTTCCCTGGATGTGATAACAGTTTTCATAGTTCACCTGATAATTAAGAGTCAAAGCATCAGATACTAGTTCCTCATATCGCCACATCACCACTCTGACATGTCAGACTAGGGCATCAGAACACCTCATTCCATCTACACAGCAGAGAGTAGGAATCTTGTGAGGAAAGTCATTTACCCTTATTTTTCTATGCTTATTTACAAAGGTTGCTGGCAATATCATGGCTGATTTTCCATATCAATGTACCACAGTTCGGTCAGACCTTTCATGTACAACAGCACCGTTAGTCAAAAAAATACAAGGCAACAAAACAAATACGCAGAGAAGTTGGGAT
Organism: Alitta virens; assembly: GCA_932294295.1. Taxonomy (NCBI): domain Eukaryota; kingdom Metazoa; phylum Annelida; class Polychaeta; order Phyllodocida; family Nereididae; genus Alitta; species Alitta virens. Next base: position 9,986,995 of record OW028577.1, on the reverse strand, counting down.
TTTTGTTCACTTGCTTACATTTGTAATCTACCCAATTCATTCATCTAGAGATGGCCCACTCACTGAGGGTTAATGACATAATCATACTGCTGGGCTGCTTAACCAATTAAAATCAGCAGTAATAATGGTACTAAGATCCTATATTACTCCACATTGCACTCAAATGTGGCATGGGAATGCATGTTGAGATCTTTCAAGTCAGCATTAAGCAGTACTTAAGCAATTCAGTGTGTTTCTGAGACGGCCCCTGGACTAATAATAAATTAAAAGCTGGCACATTTATAGCTTAAGGCTTTTTTTGTGTCGTATGGTGGTGGTGGTGGATTAGGGCTTTACGTCCTGTATTTCTGCACCTGATGGGCTAATTAGGACAGGTAGGGACCATGGCAATGAGACGAAGGATGAAACAGCCATCCAACATAGGCCCGACCGGGAATTGAACCCGGGACCCAGTGGATGGAAGCCAAGCGTTACCACTGATCTAAGCCCCCACCCCTTTTTGTGTCGTATAGATTCGCGACTTCCATTGCCCTGCACAACTCCAAAATGCGCTTATTCAAGTGAAAATATGTACAATTTGGTTTAAAACACATTAGTTTGAAAATAATTGAGATTGGTGACCAAGGCCAATAAATGGCCAACACTCACCAAAATGGCAGTTTAAGTGATGGCCGCCATTGTTACGAATTCCTTATATGTCAGGCCCATGAGTTCAAAAACCTATAAACAGGACTGGCACGAATGCTTGATACCGAGACAAACAAAGCTGCGTGCGTTCATTTTGACAAGGTACAAGAAAACCTGCTGATTCAGACTGAACAATTTCACAATTATTCAGAGGAAGTTTACTCAAGGTTAGCCAACAGAAATATTTTGCTGATTTATCGCTAAACTAAGCTAAAATTCCCACGATTCACAAGTTCTTCTGAGCTAATTTATACCCAGTGAAGATAGCACACCTGTAGAAATTAGCGCCAAACAACTAAGATCTTCCAATGTCAGAGGATTTAATGGAGTTGACATCTCAACTTTAAAAACTCTCCAGGGACGAATTAATTCATAATTATCTTGAAGGTGCTGAACAAATAAATATAGCCTAAATGTTCCAACTTTAATTAAGGTCTTATTTATCACGTATTCATCCAGATTCAGCATCTCAATGGTCTTCATAATGAGAACTAGCTGTTGCATAACAATATTTATATTTTCAGTGTATGAAAGGCCAGGAGGAGCACTCACAGATGCAGCACATGGTATCATTATAGTGCCCTCCTGGGTTTCCAAAAATCATCATTCATGCTCAAGATTGATTACAAAAATCAAGCTTGATCATACAAGAAAAAAGAAAATGCCCACTGAACCCACGTTTTTTGGATGACATTCACATGCTATAGCAGAATTGTGCATTGTAAAGAGGCCACGTTATTTTGTTGACTTTCACATGCTATAGCAGAACTGAAGCATTTTAAAGAGGCCATGTTATTTTGATGAAATTCACATGCTATAGAAAACTGAGCATTTTAAAGAGGCCATTATTTTGATGATGTTCACATGCTCAATTAGAACTGATCATTTTAAAGTTGCCATTTATAGGATTTATGGGGAGTCATATCAGTAGTCCTTTCCTAGAAAAATGTTTGATATGTCAAAATCAAACCCTGGCCATTTAAATAAAATTCACATGCTATTTAAGCTAAGCATTTTCAAAGACCACTTCATCGCAAGGTTCCATAAAGTGCTCAATGGCACACTGCCAATTACAGAGACCATTTATAGTTCTGTTGCAATTGAAACACCCAACCTCAAAAAGTGCTTTTAACTCTCGAGGCCAAAAAAGACATTCTTATGACCTCTAGATCATGAAAGGAGTTAAGTTAGAAAATAACAACTTTTCAGTGTACCACCATTAATAACATACAGTACAATAACATTGTTTTAGGACTTAAATAACTTTATTCGTGACAAATTTCTTACAATGACTTTGGAGGTAAACAGTAACTTTCTTGGGAATTTTAATAGTCTTTCCAAAATATGCATTTTTCCAAAATATGCAATTTTTTTTAAAAATGAAGAATTTATTTACATTTTAAAAATTGCCCACTCAGCAATGAAGGAATTATCGTGACCTTCATACATATAAAATCTTATCAGATTTACTTTTTTCTATTCCAGCAAGTGCACAATAGCAGGATAAGTAAAATACTGTTCACTAGAACAGTGTATTTCACATATTGTCCAGAATACCTGAACCTCATTTAATTTCATTACAATCACTGATTGCACTCAAAAAATTTCTTTTTAATTTAATAAATAAAATATCTCTCGTTCAGAGCAACAAGCTTTAGAAGACTTCAGATTGTCAAAGCCAAACCTGATACAGCTCATACAAGTCATACAAGGACTTCTTGTACCTCCAAAATAATCATAATTTCAGATATAACCTTAAACATAAACACTAACATTTTATGGGTACGAGTCCTCATTTTCATCACATATAAATATAAAGGGCAATCGTGGCATGCCATATTACTGGCACATACACAAACCAACATATTATCCTATTGATAAGTGCTGAAGAATCCCTGAAGATCCAGAATAAGGACAGGAGTTTCATGAATTACGTGCACTCAGTTCCTCCTCCTCATACGCACTATCATAGTCCGAGTCACCAGCCATGTCAGCTGGTCTCTTCACATACTCTGCAGGTTTGTTTCCTTTTATTACCTCATCCGTAATTATCACATCAACAATATCTGACCCTGGTACTTCAAACATCGAATCCAAAAGAATTTTCTCCTGCAAAAAAAGGAAATTTGCTTACTGTTAACAAATGCAAAACAACCCTGGTTTTCATTGTGACTTCAATATCTGGAAATGAGGGCCAATTATCAATTTTATTGCTTCGATGAAACATTAATTACAAATAAAAAATATATAAGTTTACAATTTTATTTACTACCATACTGATTTAAATGGAAAGTCCCTGAAAAGTAAGTTAGCTATTTCACAGTTCAATAAATTCACTTTCTCTTTAAAAATTAATTTGTCTTCAATCATGAGGTATGCTGGACATCATAATTAATATTAAACGAAGTGCAGGAGTCTTCCAAGCCCTCTACCCACCATTATAGCTCGCAATCCTCTAGCTCCAGTTTTCCTTTCCATCGCCTGGTAAGCAATAGCTTTGACGGCATCCAGAGTTATTTCTAAATTACACTGTAAGGAAAATACCATAAATTATAATCTGGAACCTCTGAGGGTTTAGCTGTCAGATGTGTATACATGTCTCACACATGCCATAAATGTCCATATGTCCATACATTTTTGTTCTATGTTATTCTTTTATTCTGTTTTGTTCTCTTATTGTTTATTACATTATTAACTGTTAATTCTACCATTAGATTCAAGCCTATCAAATTCAATACGTGTCTAAAATTGAGGAAATCGCCAGCATCAGAGAAGCCAACGACCATCAAGTTTCTCCTTACAACATTTCTAAGAATCTACAAAATGAGTTTTCGTAGTCGCATTAAGTGAGCTACAAACTCATTAAACACATACCTTGTCCATGCTGAACAGTGCCTGGTACTGAGGAATTAACGCATTCTTAGGCTCAGTAAGAATGCGGACCAGCATTTCATCAGTCAACATATGGAAGGGAACTACGACAGGGAATCTGCCAACAAACTCTGGGATCATTCCAAACTCAATCAGGTCTCGGGCTTCAACCATCTTTAGGACCAAATCCTTTTCCTCCATTTCCGATGTTGTGTCTTCCGTTTCATTGTAGCTGTGCAAGTCAGCACTTGTGGCAGCTCTTCGTCCTTGTCTTTCATTAGCAGGTGAACCGAATCCCAAATACTGGAAAGATATTTCAATTCATTGTGCAAAAAGAACCTGTATACACCCTTTTTACGGAGCAGCCATGTTGGCATTTTTGCCTCGTTGACCTCTTTGTACTCACATATAAGTATTGTGACATCATCAGTAGACAATGGCCATGTGAGGTAACAGAGTGCAAGAATAATGGTCAAGCAATGACGCCATAATATATTACGGAATTAAAACGAGATCAATGTCCTAATGGCTGCCGCGAGAAAAGGACGTATTAACCATTTACCTCATAAGTGATGTTAATTACTTTTTAGTGTCTCACCTTTTGTTGTTTCCTTCTGCTGATCACTTTGTCAAGGCCATTAAAAGCTCCTGATGCAACGAAAAGAATGTTAGTGGTGTCCACTGGGACGCTCTCACCACGCAGCTTCCGAGAACTCCTCTCTGGGACATTAACAATAGTTCCTTCCAGAAGTTTTAGCATCCCCTGAAATACAAATATCATTAACAACAAACACCAACTTACTTTCAAAATAGCTTAGAAACATAATTAAGCTACAGCTAATAAACAGGTCATCACAGTATCCAGCCATGCAGGTATTAGTCAATAAGATCATTTTATTAAAACAACAGGGGCTCATACCTGCTGAACTCCTTCACCTCCAACATCTCTTAATTGATGAATACCAGGGACGGAGCCAATTTTGTCAACCTCATCCAAAAACACAATTCCTGAATTGAAAAAACAACAGTACATGTATTACTAACTCCCATTATCTGTCACCACATACAGAATTAACAGCAAATTTACCATACAGCATTGTATCAGAGCAACTACCTTGCTGTGCCTTATCAACATTATAATTGGCATCCTGCAAAAGTTTGGCGATGACAGACTCAATGTCCTCTCCCACATATCCAGCCTGGGTTAAAGTCGTACAGTCACAGATGGCAAATGGCACGTCGAGACATCGTGCTAGTGTCTGAGCGAGTAGGGTTTTTCCTGAAGCACAATATCAGGCAATATTCGCAGACTTTTTGGAAAGTTTAAGTTAAGATATGTCACAAACTGAAGTAGTGAATGATTTCAAAGTTTTTGCTAATAAATACACACCAGAACCAGTTGGTCCCAGCATAAGAATATTACTCTTCTCCAGTTTCAACTCATGAGTTGTAGCATCGAGTATATCACTTGGTCTGCGTGTGTCTTCTTGTTGTTGCTGTTGGGTAGTGCTTGGCCCAAGAGCACTGCCCTGACTAATCCCAGCCAACTGGAGGTAATCTACACGAATAAGCATAAAGATAAATACAAGCAATGCTAATCTGTCTTCAGCAATTCATCACATTTCTCAATGACCGGATTTCTGAAGTACTCATGCACAGAACCTTGCATATTTCATTAGGCCAATACCCAGAAATTGTGCTATAAATTTCATGTAAATTACAGCAGCAGAGATAACTGTATAACTATCTTGACTCAAAGTACTTTACCCACCTCGGCTAGTCATTGCATTGGGCAGCAGTTTAGCATTGTCAGACACCATCAACTCATTTGGCTTCTGTTGTTGAGTGCTGCTTGTTTGTGGTATGTTGTGGAATATTCTTTTGTAGTGATTGTAGACTGCCACTGAGAGTACCTTCTTTGCATTGTCTTGCCCAATTACATATTTATCCAGGTAGTCATATATCTGAACAAAAAAGGGAAGTATCTACCTGAAATTTTGTAAACTGTAGGATCTTTTAATTCTTTATCATATAGATTAGAATGTGCGAGTTGAAACTGTCAAAAATGATTTAGGAAGTGATTGTTGAAGATGATCTTGAGTCATCTAAACCAATCCAGATCTGCCCTGGCATATACTATGTGCCATGAAATTAAATTAAATTATCTTGGTTCTTTTTACATTTAACACCTCAGTATTACCTGCCAGCTGAAGTGCAGAGTTTCACAAATACAATACTGCGTATTACTTCCATGGTTTTGCACACCTTTAAGCAATCTCCAGTTACAACTCAACTATACCACATTTCACCTATTGGTTTTGATTTTGAATTCAATTACACAAACTGCATAGACATTCATACCTTTCTGGGTGGAGGCGGTGGTTTACGCTTTGAAACTTGAGCATCATCCTTGTTGTTTTCCTTGATACCTTTCTGTTTTTCATTCTCTGGGACAACCACAAAGAAGTGATTACATTTCTCACACTTCACAAAGCGAGTTGCTGAAGAAAAAAAACACCAATCATGGATCACTATCAGTAGTAGTCCATTACGTTTGGAAAGCCAAATTTTTCATGAAATGGTACTTCTTAACCATCGACCAAGGATATCAAATAGTTTTTATGGCATCTCGTTTTTTTTTACATATTAGAAATCTAAATAAATTACAAATACAGCAGCTGGAAAATTGTGCTTTTCCATGAATACAATAACCATGAGGCAGCAATGATTATATAATTATCTGTATCCAATGATTATATAATTATCTGTATCTAAAATGTAGCATTGTAACCTCAAACTACTCACAAACAAATGGGTCTAAATTAATTCCAGGATCGCCACACTTAGGACAGCTGATTTTCTTGTGGCCGCCTTTGTCTCCGTCACTTGACTTGCTTCCTTTCTTCTTATCTGGTGGTCCATCTTTAGAGTTATCATTATTGCTGCCACTGCAGGAAGCGCTGCCATGAAACTGCCTAGTACATTGCTGACTGAGATGCACAGGTATAAGTGAAGGTCCTGGGTGCGAGCCACGACAATTAAATGCAAAGTCTGATGGCAACAGGACACTGCAGACGGCTACATAATCTGAAAAGGTTAAGGAGAATCAAGGAACAAGACAAGTGGAGGCAATAGTGAATATTACAACATCGACAACTCACATTCAGTTTCTTTTGTAGATTTCTGGTTATCATGTAGATCTTTAATTGGGGATTAGGGGAGTGTGCTGCCTTGGCCAGTACGGCACAACAATCTTTCAATTTATCTTCTCCTTGCTACACGACACTATTCCAAATATTATTTGGCCTGTACAAATGTATTGATTACATGCCGAAAATGTGAATTAAATGGCAGCGTGGTTTGACACAACAACGTATATGTTAAAACAATCTGATGTCATGAGAATTAAGGATTTTCTTTAATATCATAGCTTATAGTTATGTACCTTTAAAAATGTATCATAGAAAAATCATTTCCATTTTAATTAATGAGCTTTAGTAACTTACAGGGCTGCAATATGGGACCAGGCTATATACTCTAGAGCTTTGGGGAAAATTAATCAAATCAGACTGAAAGATGGCTAATGAACAATATATAATGTTTTCAAGATCAATATCGACTGCATTGTATATTGCGCTATGAAAATATGACACAAGCTGCAGATGAGAAGCCAGTCCAGATCTAGTTTATTCCATAGATCGTAATCATACAAACTGCGCAAGTGCACATGAACAATGAACGTCATTTTACTATAAAGCGGATCTACGATCAGTTTTGACAAAAGAACTGATTAATGGATCGCTAGATGAGATCACACTACACTTTGTTCTAAAGATCACTCTCAAGCTCTGCATGTTATCATTGGTTATCATATCCCGAGTACAAAGTACATCATAGCCATTCATAATCAAGTTGTGAAACTTATGAAAGGCTCTAACGTAAACCCTCTGGGAGGATAAAGCACTCTTACACAACAGAGAGCTGAATTTGATAAAACTCACTATACAGTGTTTAACCTCATTATATAATTTATAGCTCTCTCTTCTGACTATTATGTAAAAACTTACCATGTCTCCTTTGCAGTTGTGCAACAATCTGATGCACTGTTCTACAGCTTTGTCTTAACATATGAAAATTCATCCTGAAATACACAAAAGAACATGTATACTAGTAAAAGACAGAGCTGCAAAAGTTACAGTAGCCAACCTTCACATCATAACCTGACATAGGGTTATGAAACGTACATTCTCCCAATAGTAGCATTACATGTCATGAAAAGAGGGTTAAAAGTGGCCATAAAGAGATGATTCCAACATATTAACACGCAAATAAGATCAATATTGAACAGTGTAAAGTAACACGATTAAAGGGACGACTTCACTGACCTACAAGCACTACTGTCACTGCCCTAATTCACAATCTACCCGCATCACAACAACGCAATATGGTCACTGACAAAAAGGCCACAGATTAGAAGGTCCTAATTAGAGTGGCACCAAAATTTGTTAAAATGTTCGACCAGAAGCAGCAAAATACGCTTCATTTGATCTCCATGCACTATACCGGCAGCAGATGGTAAAATATCGTATGTTACATTTGTACTTTTAATGAAATTAGTGTACGAGAAAGTTTACATTTGGACATTTTGGTAGTTCCAGATATTTTTCCGGTAGAGGGTCCTACATCTACAACTTGCGCCATCTTTTGTTAAAATTGGTAACTGGTAAATTCAAGGTAGGCAACAAATTGAACAGTTTGGTATTTTTCTTCACAACCAGATAATTCAATTCCACACACAGTAATAAATTATTTTTGTTTGGATTTTTTTTTCTCCGTCGAAAATGTGTAAATTCTACATTTAAAAATCTGTTTTAGGAGGCAAATCTAATGTAAACTTCCTGTGCATGTGGTTTACGGTTTACGGTTTACCGTGCATGTGTGGAGCCATGCCATACGTCCATGTGTGGAGCAATTTGTGAGTTGGAAGCGAAGCAGAGAATGGCGTGATACGTGCACTGCTCAGAGCCATTAGCATCTCATCATGGCTGGACGTGGAGGAAGAGGAAGGGGGAGAGGCATGTCCTTCTCAGTTGAGACCCTAGGATTTGGTCGTGGAGAAGCATTGCCCGGGCCCATTCTCCAACCCCCTCCTATATTTCCAGTAAGTTAATCCCCCCCCCCCCCCCTTCCAATAATTTTGAAGCTACAGCCACCCCACATAAGCAATTGAGGGAGGGGTCTCTGGAGAGGACGTGAAGCCTCGCGTGTACCTACTTGTGTGCCATGGAAAGTTTTGTTCTGTGGATCTTGTTGCGCGTTCGTTATGCCTATTTGTAAGATATATTGACTGATATTTTGAAATATTTAGTTTCATGTTATTTTTATAGATTTCTTGAAATATTACAATTGATACATTTTTTCTAAAAAATATTTCTTGCCAATGTCGGCTTGATTATATCCAAGCATTACTGAAATGTTATGTTTACCTCAGACAATAATCTGACCCAAAATTACAACATATATGGAAATAAATATGACACCTAAAAGGCTAAAACTATTTCCTAATGCAAATCTACTTTTATTTTTTTATGGCATTCAAATATGGTACGGCCCAGTGAACTATAGTGAACTATAAATAGAAAACTTATTAGTTCACTCGTGTGGCCCAGGTGGGGTGTGGCTGCAACCTCACTTCCAGGGAGAGGGCAGCTATCCTTCCCTATAAATGGCGGACCAATTGACTTTTTCTGCAGAGGACCAGTTGGTTTTCTGGCGGACCATTTGACTCTTACTAGCAAACCAGTTGACCACAGGTAGCGAACCATTTGACCAGACTGGCAGACCAGTTGTACTGGCGGCCGAGTTGGGCAGAGGACCAGTCGTCTGGCGGACCAGTTGACTAGACCCCTTGCCAGGCCAGCAGACGAGTTGATTTTGTAGAGATTCGAATCTAAACCGTTTTGAAGGGTGGTAGGTGGAGGTATACTGGCACTTCCCCAAAGAAATGTATCACCAGAGCCTATCTCTGGTATCACCCGAATTGGAAGTGTACTGATTTATTATGTCACCAAGTTGGTAGTGGTCATGTCGCCAGGTTGGGTGTTGCCGAGTTTACTGGCAATCATACTATTCACCAATTGCAGTCAACCTGGTGAGACACACCAACTCGGTGACCCGACAACAGCCAACCTGTCTACATGACCACTACCTACTCGGTGACGCAAGAAATTAGTACACTTCCAACTTGGTGACACTAATTTAAAAGGCAGTGTCAGTGTCAGTCTGTCGAAAATGTGCTTTCTGTTCACCTCTACCTACACATTGCGGTTTAATGCAATTATCTCTGTAAGTATGAGTACAGGAATGTTATGAACACCCTATTATTTCTCTCATTGATATGAATCTATTTGTTCCAGGCGTAACACAGTGGAAGGAGTATTATTAATATTAATCATATAAGTGATAAAATATGTGTCGTGTGCAACTCCGGCACTCAGCAGCAGACCTTCCAATGGCTGAGCTGCCCGTGAGGGTGCGGCTGGAAATCCCTGCGGCCGTGAGTGTCGCCGTGTTAACACTGTTGTCATCGGGTTATCACTGTCTAATGTACCCAACAAAACCAACATCATTGACTGGAGTGTGTTGCGAAATTTTGTCGCTTGGTTGGTTTGTTGTTGAGTTGGTTAGCCCAAGTTGCCTAAACAACAAGCCTCAACCCACTCAGCTGACTATTTAGTGTTCTTTATTTTAAGTAGCTTAATATTTAACCTTTCAGGCCCTTGAATATAAACCAGTTCCCCTGGACATGAATGAGGAGCAGCGTTATTTATTGGCCCTAAAAGAAGAATATAAAGGAGCAATGCGAGAATCACCTTATTATATATTGCCAACCAACAAAACAACTGATATTCAGCGTTACTCTGACAAGTACCAGCTTGCTGGCTCAGACAATAGTGATAACTGGGAACCAGGTAAGGTTATTATTGTTTTGTACATATTGCTGGGCCAACCAATTAGGGGCAGTAAAAACCTCCAGTGAGTTATGCTGATGACACTGTGACTCTCACAACAAATGTATTTAATCTTGGTACATATGTATTATTGTTCCAGACTGGTCTCGACTCCCCCTGGAATTGAAAATTAAAGTAAAAAGAGGAAAAAAACTAACGGCTGTTTTAAAACCAAAGCTCTTGCTATCTGATTCTGTCAGCAGGAAAGCTGAAGTTAAAAAGGAAGATATTTCTAAAGTACTGGAGGTATGTTGTCATCTACAGATTAACAAAAAAGTTGGGGAAAAAACTGCCGAAGCAATATATTGTACACCAAATGGTGTGAAGCAATCAACATCTGTTGATAAAATAACTACATAGTTTTCAAGAGTGAAATGTATGAATTTTTGTCTCTTCATTACAGGAACTGGAGAAGAAAGAACAAGGTGATAATGTTGAGGAAAGTGAGGAGGAAAAAGAAAAAGAGGAAACCGAAGAATTTGAGGAGGAAGAGATTGATGATGAGGAAATTGAGGAGGTAATGTGTAATTCTTTTGACAGTCACTCAATTTTAAATAATTGCCAAAGTGGTACATTTATATTACCAGAAGCCAAGCTAGCACAAATGGATTATTATGTTTAATTAAGACAATTGTAATTTTAATATTTCAGGAAAATGACTACATATCAAGCTACTTTGATAACGGGGAGGAGTTCGGTGATGATGACGATGATGTGGATGAGGGACCCATTTATTAATACCATGGTATTTTTGCTATTTTAAGTCATTAATATGTAAATAGTTGTACAGTTGTTTTTGAAAGATATTTTGATATTAAAGTATCACAGTGATATTGTAATTCTGCTTTCCTAATGTGAGTAATTAAGTAGCACAAATTTATATTATGTTGGGACATTCAGCCCAGCTTGCATGAGGACAGGGGTGCAAATTGCATGGCAATAACAGATACCTGCCAATGAAATGTTTGTCGAGACTGCTTTTGTTATAATCGGCGATCCGCACTCAACCTTACAGCAACTAGGCCAAGCCATGTGGTGTCCTTCAGTTGACAATGTTACAAATAACACAACTAGTCAGCAATGACCTTTGACATACAAGTAATGTTAACAACTCATTTTTGTAAATATCATAAATCTCATTTTTATTTCTCAAAGGTTAATTATATAAAGTTCTCATACATATAGTTATATTATCACCACATCACAGAGCAAATGTGAACATGGCAGCTGGATGTTTCAATAAGACCTGTATAATTCAGATTCCATACATGTAATAAACATGGACATATAACTACTCCTATTTTAATATCCCGTACCAAATAAATGAAAATAAATACAGTAATAAAATACACTTAGTAAATCTACTTCTAACTCAAGATGAATAATTTTTGGTAGGACTATTCATTGTCTAATAGCTTCTGCTAAAGGTGTCCAATATAAATGTCCCATGTTCAGAAACGCCCAAGATTTTATAAAGAAAGTGCAATGATAGCAATATGATTCAATATCACAGCAGTATTGTTATCCATTGTCCCATACAGTCTGATACAGACAATACTAATTTCAATACACATACCAGTTTTGTAAGGATTGACAAGACAAGTACAGTCACAATATGACACCAGACCACCACACATAAAATGTATCTTAAAATTCCCAATCGTAACAGTCATACAGATATTACAATCCTTAAAATATATAATAAATTTTAAAAGTCAATTATGCGTATAAGGTGTTCAGCACAATGTTAATAAGAAGACAAATGATATCGGGACAACGTGAAGATACTCAGGGCAATCTCCTCACAGCACCAACCGGTAAATCAACATGTATCCGCTTTCATGCCATGTGATGCTACCGTAGAGAATTGAACTTTAATAACCAATCACAAAATATACAATAAAAATACCTATATTGAAGTAAACAAATCCACCAAAACCTGTGATGGAACAATAAATAAATGATATGCATTTTGTGACCTAAGTATTCTGATGTCTTGCTTTTTGAGGCATAGACTTAGCATGAATGTGTTATTGCGTAGTATCCATAGAACAAATTTACACAATTAGCAAATCCCAGTATCAAACAAATAGATGGTCAACGTATCACATTTACAGCTTTGGCATTATTTTTAACTTTAAGCTTAAAAATATGTTTAATGTTAAATTCTGACAAGCTGAAACATCAATGCAAAAGGAAATAACATAGGTGTTGTGAGATATGGACAAAAAAATTTCAATAGGATTCAAAGGATTGTAGATTCACAGTGAAGGCACATTATCAGGCTTGGCAAGGTCAATCAGCGAGTATCAGGAAGATTATTTGCGTAGCTAGAAATTATTTAGATGACTTTATTAACTTGGTCATTATCTTATTCACTTGGTTATTATCCTTATGAGGGATACTAAAATTCAAGATATTTTATTCTGTTTGGGGATAACAAATTATGATTTACTGTACAATATAACGGTAGTTTTTGGTCCAACATCAAAAACTCATGTTAAAGTGGTCCAATTTATAAAAAAATTAAGAACATTTCCCTGGGAAATAATCTACACACAAGTGATCATATAACTTTCAGAATTGAGAAGTGAGCCACCTAATTATTCCAACATCAAATACAAGCATTTAGTCATTAATCAATACTTGTTTCAACATTTTCAGGCTAATTTATGGAATCATTTGAGGGTGATGCCTGGAGCATACGCATTAATTCATGAGGATTTCTAAATACACATGCACCATAGGACACTTACACTCAAATAAACAATAAAGCCTACATCCAAAAATTCATTAGCTGCCAGGTTTTCCATATTTGACATAAAGTATAAAAACAGTTGGCATTAAGAGACCCACAACAACAAAAAATATGAGGGCACTCCACCAACGAATACCACAGTCCACACCATTGAGCCAGCTCGTTCGGCGCTGGAATGGTTGTATTCGTTTACAAGTCAGTGATTTGGTCACTTCCTCCAAGGAATCCATGCGAAGTTTTGTTGAGCTAATTATATTATGAATATCAGAGTCCATTTTCTGCAGAAAGGAAGCAGCATCTCTGTTTTGAGTGCCAAAGGCATCTCGAATACTGACTGTCCTGACCAGCAAACTGCGACGGTCAGAGTCATCAATTTCATCTTCCTCCTCATCCAAGTCATTTGCCTCCATGACTTCCATTACATCCGAAGAATTATTAGGCTGCTTCGAAACTTTCTTTGCATATTTCTCCTTTTCAATCATTTCTGTTAGCAGTCCAAATTTTGACACTGGCACTTTGATGATGGTTAAAGCGTAGAAATCTTGGTCCCTTATAAGATTATTCAGTCTTTTTAGTTCTGACACCTGAAATATGAACAGAAAAAGCATCAGTAGGTCTATGTCCTAATACTTGTGAAATTACATTCTGGTGAATTTGGTGTCCAAATACTTTCATTGAGCACTGTATAGAGTCTATGCTCTACTTTCGTATCATTTCTCCCTCCCCTACGGGCATTATCTGCTAGTATTATAATATTAATACATCATTCTTCCCAAAGTCTGCCGGACCGCCAGACCTGACCGGCGTTTTTTTACTCGGTCTGGCGAATTGGTGGCCGTCACCGGACCGCATGTCCGGCGCAATTTTGCGTGTATAATATGCATAATAAGAGATCACTAATTGAATCTAGTCCTCTGCCAGAGCTCTAGGACTATATTTTGATTGCAATTTAGAGATTTGGGCATGAATAGGCATATTTGTTAATAGAACAGGCACTTTTAAAGCTTTCATACTATACAGTGTGTCGGACTGCTGTCAGTCAAAATCAGTCCTCACCATGAACCATCAACATGTTTTAGGTGAACCACAAATGACAAACCGCAAACAAGGAATGACCGTCAATGACAGACGGTGAACAACAAATTGTGATGAACGGTACCAAACAAACAATGAACAGAATGTCACTTTTAAGCTTTAGAAGGGACCTTACCCTGCATCCATATTTCAATGCGACACTCTGTAATGTGTCGCCTTCACACACTTCCCTTTCGATGAAAGACTCCTCCTGGGGTTCCTGTCGTTTAGCTTCTTGTCGGGCTTTCCCTCTACTGCGAACTTCTGATAGCTCTGCTGCCTCATACAGAATATCATCTTCGTCTACGTCACCATTCCCAAAAACATAAACTCTGGCAGACTTCTTGTTCTGAACTTGACCAATCTTGACAGATGAGTTGTCATCACTATCACTGTCAGTGTGTTTGTTCAAGAGCTTTCCACGGGCAGATTCCCGGCGATGTTTTCCAGAACGGCTCATAACAGAAGGAAAGGACTTAGAAGTGGTCCCAGCAATTCACGCCATCAGGGGTACACAATTTCGCAGCTCATCTCGACGTTTCTTGCAATAACAGGCATTCAATGGCTTCAATCACAGTCCACAATCAACCGGAAGTACATGGCATGTACGTTCGGACATTTCGGCGTTTGGTTAAGTCGGCCGCAATTAAACGAGCACCAAAATGAGAACGTTTATTTTAGTAAAGTGGCACACAGATTAATGCAGTGATTTTCATTCACTCAGCATGTAAAATAAACAGAAGAAGGCCTATACCAACTCGTTGTCATGACGACGAGTTGGCTAACGTTAGCTAACTCGTTCATCTATAAAGTGGCAA
This sequence comes from Alitta virens, assembly GCA_932294295.1. NCBI lineage: Eukaryota > Metazoa > Annelida > Polychaeta > Phyllodocida > Nereididae > Alitta > Alitta virens. Next base: position 9,971,777 of record OW028577.1, on the reverse strand, counting down.
CCGGCCGTCGATCTTCCCGTACCTTGTCCCCCTCTATTGCGGTTTATGGTAATACTATTATCTCCGTAACAATTAACTGAGTAAGTGAGGAGATTAGCGTGAGTAGGACAATCAGATGCATAACTTCCAAAGGCATAGGTGCCCCCGAGGTAGTATCCGCGTAGCTCCTGGCCGCAAGTATACATATTACCGCGAGGCTGCGGCCGCGAATCCCCGGAGTGTTTGTCGACGTGGTCATACCGGTCATTGGCCAGATTAGCTGGTGTCAACGAGTTTGCATTAATATGTCAACGTAGTAAATGTGCTGTCAACGAGTTGGTTGTCGTTAGTTTGTCAACGATATACCAAATTGGTGCGTCAACGAATTTGTACCAGGCCTTCTGATGTGTCAACGACTTGGTGTGGACGAATCCGCGTGACGACGAATTGACCTGTATCCCTAGAGACCTCTACAGGCGCCCTATTTATCGCTCCGTCTCGTTCCAATCACTGAATCAGTCACCGTCAGTCGTAGAAGTCAGTCGTCACGATGGTTTGTGTGCCTTGCATCGTTATCCCTGTCCTGCTGTTCATATTTCACAAGTTCATTCGACCTTTTCTTCAGCGTTACTTCCCGAAGTACTTTGGAAGTCTCCCCGCGGAGTCAAACAACGTCAAATTCACAGTAAGTTAAGGAAAAAAAAAATAGAATCATGGATACGTCCTTAATGGGGCATTCTCTGCCTACACTGTTAACCCGACAACAACACACTGTTAACCCGACAACAACACACTGTTAACCCGACAACAACATACTGTTAACCCGACAACAACATACTGTTAACCCGACAACAACATACTGTTAACCCGACAACAACACACTGTTAACCCGACAACAACACACTGTTAACCCGACAACAACATACTGTTAACCCGACAACAACATACTGTTAACCCGACAACAACATACTGTTAACCCGACAACAACATACTGTTAACCCGACAACAACATACTGTTAACCCGACAACAACACACTGTTAACCCGACAACAACACACTGTTAACCCGACAACAACATACTGTTAACCCGACAACAACATACTGTTAACCCGACAACAACATACTGTTAACCCGACAACAACATACTGTTAACCCGACAACAACACACTGTTAACCCGGTGACACACGGGGCCGCGGGGATTCGCGGCCGCACCCTCGGCCCTGTCGGCCGAGTAGTGCTGATTTCCCTGGTCGTGCCAGTCTCCTGAACTTTTTGCTGAAGACATATATATGTTTGTCATTTAGTTCATGATTTACTAGCATCGAGTATGATCGACAGTACTTTTTAAAAAGACCCCAGAATTTTTGTTGTTGAGATAAAACAAATGGAAAAACGCAAATTTATTGCATCATTTGCCTTCTTTTTAGGATTTTGTGACTTTTCATACAGGCTTTTTAAGCCTTAAATTTTAAAATTGACAAAAACTGATCCAGTTCATTACCAATTATCAATGCCACCTATGACGGAAAATGCAGGTGTCAAACGATTGGATATGTTTTTAAAATATCTCTGCAGTTTATTCAGTATAAAATTAACCATAATTCAATATAAGCATGTCAAAGGCCAAAAGTTGTGTGCCATTATTGTGTGCGAGTGCCTTGCTTGCATGCAATACATGGCAAAAGCAGCAGATTTATCACAAAACGGCCCACTGAAATCACCGTAACTCCTCTCTATGTGCACGGAATTTCACAATATAAAATTTAAAAAATTTTGTAACAACTTTGTCTAATTGGTAAAGTAATGTTCGAAGTGGTATCATCACGTTTGCAACCTAAATTTGTGGAACAAATACTTAACATGCAAAATTCGTCAACAAAATTTAGCTGTTTTAAACCGCCAACATGAGCTATACCACTTTCCCATAACCTCATTCCTTAATTCTATGTGTTTTCTCCATAATTCTTTGCATTTTTTTATGTTAAAACACCTTTGATGTAAGTCAAATTAGTCAATGTTGACTGAGGTAAATGGGATCAACTTTTCTGCTAGGTGGCAGAGATTTCGACACTAGCGCCACTTACGGGTGCTGTCAATGCTAAATTTACTCAATATGTCTTCTGTTATGCTTATCAGAAAAATGCTTATATTGGTATTGAATCCATATATATCCATAACATTTCTGTACTCCAAATATTAACGGAGATTCTTAAAACTTCTATGGAGGTGGGCAGGCGGAGATGGGCGGCACTCCCCCCGTGACACTATGTCACTGAGTTTGTATCATATCCCATAAGTATGTACGGAATTGGTGTCATTTCTTGCTTTTCATATTCGCCCCCTGAACATCGCAATTTATTTTCAAATGAGGTCACCCTCCCCCAGAGAAGAAATAGAATAAGAGGGGCAGCTGAACCCCTGTCCCCCAATTCCGGCACCCCTGGGTTCAACATAGGAGTCATGCCAGTTTTATACAGATTAAATTGGCTATATATATGTGCAATTAGTAATACCAGTTTGACCAACGTGAATGTGGAGCTAATGTGGCATGATATATGGGAATCTGTTCATCTACTATAGTACTACTAGTACTACAACAACTAATATTACTATCACCACCACTACCACTACTAATAGTATATACTGTATTAGTACTACCACTACTACTACCCCACAATGACTACTGCCCTACTACCACCTGCTACCACTACTACAACTAATTACTACCCCAGTACCACTACTATCCTATCACTACTACAACAACTACTACCACAACTACCCCACTACCACCCTACTACCACTACTACCCTACAAGCTACTACATGAATTACTACCCAACTATCACTACTACCCCATTAAAGCTACACCACTATAATTGCCTACATTTTAAAGTGACATTTTAAGCACGCAAGCAGCTCTTACAATATTCTCACAGGAAGAAGAAAAGAAAGAAGAAACTTAAATGCGAAGTTCGGGGGCGAAGCAAGTAGACCAAGGTTACACTTTGCTAAGTTCTTACCAATATAAGTTGCGAAGTTTAGGGAGGGGGGGGGGGATGAGAAGCAAGAAATGACACCAATTTCGCATCATAGATAGAGTGATATCATATGCACATAAATGTAGTGATTTGTTACCAGAATATTATTTTGATTGCCAGTCAACCCGGCGACCACTACCAACTCGGTGACACAAAAAACTAGAAAGTTTACTGATTTTTTTTATTTTTTTTGGTCATCGAGTTGGTAGTGGTCATGTCGCCAGCTTGGGTGTCGCCGGGTTGACTGGCAATCACTATTCAACTGCAGCACCAATACTTTCCCAAAAGCTATTTTCCTATGGCCATTGCCAATATATGTTTAACTTTGTTTTGTTGTGCATTTTTTTCCAGGATGGCATACTAAAAACTGATGAAGGGAAGTTTATTAAAGAAAAAATCGATGGCAATCCAGTGATGTTGTTCTCGAAAACAACATGTACATATTGCAAAATGGCAAAAAAGGTCCTTGACGAAAGTGGAGTTATTTATGAGGTGGAAGAAATTGACAAGAGAGAGGATTGTGACAAGCTCCAAGATCTATTTAAGGAACTCACTGGGGAGAGAACGGTGAGATAGCGATATCTATTATTAAAACCTTTAAATTGTGGGAGTACTGAGCTCTGGCACTCTAATTTCTAATTTTGGAGGTTGTATAATTCATGTGCGTTGAACCTTTCAAAGCTAACAAAATGCTTATGTAATCAGAACTCCAAAATACCTAGAAAATTTTTAATAACCTCTCGTTTCATACAAGCTTTAAAGATTATTTAAAGGGCTTGTGCCACATGATAAAGAAAGAGAGTATATTTATTGTACATGATGACAGCATGTACTATGTTTTTCTGTATGGTTTCCACAAGTTTGAGTAATTGGTGAATTTGAAATGATACATGAAGCATTTTTTATTGTTTGATATCGTTGGCAGCTACAACAACTATCCCATAACTTTAATTTGCAGGTTCCTCGTGTTTTCATTGGTGGGAAATGCATTGGAGGTGGCACACAAGTAATGCGTCTCAGTGGTGAAGGACAATTGATATCTGTTATGAAGGAAGCAGATGCAAAATTCAAAGAGTCAAAGAAAGACTCCTAAATGTGTCATTGTCATTATACAGATGTTTTGATTTTATTTTATACATGTAGTAATAGTGAGGTATCACAGTGTAATTTTAGTCAAATTTACTGAAATGTAATAATTCTGTGGACAGGGCTGGCCATCCACTTCTTAACTTTTTCTTTTCTTTAATCAACTTTAAGGTTATTTGTCTATTAAAATTCTTATATTTGTGTGAATGGTTACTAAATGCCAAATATAACATGTAGAGTAGGTGTACCTAATTTCCGTGATGGACCTAATTGCATGATTACCCTCTACTCCAATAAACTGTATTTAGGCAATGACAGTGAAAAAGTAAATTTAGGCAGTTGTGGCAGAAGGTTGCAGGTTTTCATGGAATTAGGGCCTGAATAAAGTACACTAACTCTAGATATACATACACAAGTAATTAATGAAGTTAAGCTAATTTCCAAGTCAAAGAACGTTGAGGTGATGTAGATCATCACACTGTACTATATAATATATGTATATAACATGTGAGAGCAGTCAGTTTAATTAATGTGGTTGCAGTTAATGTTTTAAATAAAGTGTGCAAAATGAAATTGGTGATCATCTCTTATTCAGCAATTAAAAAAAAACAAAAAAAAACCTAGATGTGATACATACATTTTGAAGACCAACGCTTACAATGAAGATGTTTAACACTATACTGTACATTGGGACATTTATTTCTATTGATTCTTTAGTGAAAGGATGTATTATTGCAAGTTGCAACTTAACTTAACCTTAAATGTTATGGTCTAATGGTTAAGCTCCTGATCAAAATAAAAATTATAAAATGATAACATGGAGGCTGACTTAAACCCAATGTGGGACCTAGTACTTTTACAGAAGGTACTTTGATCATTTCCTTATAATAAGGTGTCCCAATATTATTTCATGACCATGTGATTTTCTGAAACCTGCGACCAGGAGTACAGTGTGTTAATTGATCATTTTTAATATCCTTCAAGAAGGCATAGAACTGCCCCAATTATTTTTATTCCTTCAAGGTATGGATCTGCCCTAATTCTTAGATAACGAAGTATAACATTGGATGACCCTAAATATATATCAGCAATCTGTGATCATAATGACCACGCAAATTCGCTGTTCACGGGCGGATCCAGCCCTGCCTCTACGGGGGGGGGGGGGGGGACTATGAGTGGCCAAAGGCCTGACTAAAAGCAGGGACAATACCCAATTGTCTCTGCTAAAAGAGGTTCCTATAGTTGGGGTTGGGGGGAGCAGGTGGTGCAATCAATTATCCCGATCCACCAGTAGCTGCCACAGTGCCAGTGTGCAAGTTCTGCTACTTTGCTAGCCGTAAATCACCACGCCCAACCAGGACCAAAAGCATGAAACCTAATAGGCCTACGTCCATAGGTGGCGTTTGAGAGATGTATAGCACCGGTGACAGGTGAATTCGGCGCATATCAATTTCGGCGCCGCCGAATTCACTAGAATCTACGTGTGGAGTTTAGTAGCTTTTAGTGAATTCGGCGATCGCTTTGGGTGAATTCGGCACAGGGTATCTTACGCACTTTTCTTGTGTCTATATTATATATATATATATATAGAGAGAGAGAATTTAGGTGTAAGAATCCCTGTGGAATTCGGTGCGTAAATTTGGTGAATTCGGCGCGTACTTTCATGTGGAATAACTTAGCATCTATATGTGGCAGGCAAACGTTACATACCTTGTTTTGTTCGCAAATGCAAGCTCTACCAGTTTATGATTTTACTGTATTATTTTTTTTTTTTACTGTATTGTGCAAATGAAGCCCAGTTGATGATGTGCATATTCTGTTATTTTCTATTTAAATTAATTATTTTACTGTAATGTGCATATTGTTATTTTCTATTAAAAACAATTTATTAAAATGTATATAAATTCAAAAAGATTCAAAATCCAAATTCCACAATAGAAAATATATGAAAGTATATCAATTTATAAATTTTAATAGATAAATATACAAAATTTAATAAGCAAAAGACAATAAATCCCAGCTGTAAAAAAAAATATATATATACATAAAGTTTGTTACTTTCTGATTAATCAGCTGATCATTTTCAATAATACAAGTTAATCGTATTTTACACAAATTCTATTTTTTCTCTTTATGAAAATTGTCATATATAATGTATATGACTTTTTTTTTATGGTGGGCTATTAATGGGCGGACATAATAAGCCTATATATATATACCGTTCACCAAATTCACTTATCCGAGTTCACTATTTTTTGCGCCGAATTCACCGTTTTAGACGCGCCGAATGCGTATTTGCGCCGAATTCACCCGAATTCCATAGCGCCACCTTGTGTAAAAAGTGCTCTCGACAGTCGCGAGATGTTTGTTATGGCCGCCAAAATCAACTTTCGTTTGTTGGCTTGTCGACATGTTAGCGGGACTGTAACGATGGCATAGATTATAGTAGTGAAACCATTTCCCGAGTGAAGTTAACAAAATGGTTAAGAAGAAGATCAAGACTGGAAAGAAATCTACCAAGAAAGGTACGTACTTTTTAGAAACTTTAATTTAGAATGATAACAAGCAGAAACTTGTCACTGCAGTGCCAGTGACAATAATAGTCTGCCAGTGTCATACTGTACTACCACTGCCAATGGTCCTACTAGAGTGTCACTGTCAGCATGGGGATCATGTCAGTCATGAGCTGTAATTTTTCTCATGGCTGTACTGTAGTATGCAGTGGCTACAACAGTTTGGCTACTGGCACCACCTGTGGCTACAGATGATTTTGGCTATTGACACAACCTGGGGCTATCTTCCTGGGCCAATTTCTCTGGTGAACAGAAGGGGCCAACTTCCTTACCAGGGCCAACCTCCTTACCAGGGCCAACCTTCCAGGTCAAGGTGCCTAGATGAGCCATTTAGTCTTTGAAAACATTATTATCTAGTTTGACTGCGAAAGTTTTTAGTGGGCAATACTCCATCTAGAAGGTGCCATTGCAACCTCTCGCACTATGAATTGTGGTTGGTTCTGTTTTGGCCGTTGCAACTCTTCGACATTTGCGTGTCCATATTTAGAAGATACAAGATGTCTTGAGTTTTTAATCATATTTGTTGACTGAGTGTAAGCCACATGTACACAATCACACACCAATTAATTGGTATTCATGAACCACACTGTGACAGTAGGTAATTATTAAATTTCAGATATATATAAATTATAAACAATGGTGCACGAGATTGAGTATTTTGTATTATAAGGCTCTTCAAATTGTTCAGTTTCAAAGCAATGTTCAGCATATATATATGAATCGTAACCTTACAAGTTACTTGAGGCATGATGGACCTTCAAAAAGTAAACTGTGAACTCTTGCTGTATAAATACAACTGGCATCATCAGGCGGCCTCTGACGAACCCTACATCACACACTATACACATAAATATTTTTGTTTGTTAATTTGAGCATGCAGGTCGATCTATTAACTTCTGCTAAAAATTTACCACTTAACATTATGCTTAAAAGCAATCAAAAACAAACTTGTTCGCTCATAACAGTGTCATTTGATAATTTGTGCAATTAATGCACATCATTTTGATGACAAGTTTCAAAATATATTTTGTACACTAACTATCTGAGCTGACTTGTGCGAAAAGTCCATCAACTAGGCTGATTATAGGTAAACGGCAGTTAAAGGCAGCATTTACCAGTTAATGGCAGTACAAGGCGGTTTTAGGCAGTTTTGGGCAGATGCTGTGCCTAAAAAAGGTTTACAGCTGCCTTTTTGCTAACCCTGCCTGAAAAGGGGCCAGTCTGTCTGGTTTGGTTTGGGGCCAAACTTGTCCGTAAAATGGTCAGCTAGCCTTCTAAGGTTGGGGCTATATGTGCTGGTGAATGGCCTAGCTGCCAACCCATGACCCCACCCCATAGATACATTTTTCGATCCTCCCCGAGTTATTACGATCCTCTGGAGTAAAAAAATTGATCCTCCTGGGGCAAAGGCATACAATTAGCAGATAAATGATGATTTAATGGACTAAACAACATTTATGAATCTTAAGAAATGTACCACCTGTTAGAATGAACTCCCAGGGGAAAATTTTAATCGAGGTTAATGTAGATTTAAGCTGTATTTATGTCACAATAACCTCCCCCATTTAGCTGTTTGGCATGCATTATCAAGTTGTACTGCTCCAATAGGATCCGTTTCACATTTATCTTCCAAATGTGAAGGATAGTTTTATTAGAAATTGGAATGATTAATCACTTACACAGCTTTGAGAGTTAATCCAACACATTAACAGAATAACTAACTTATTCCTCTGATATATGTCTATACCATGTTGATTTTAGCCGCATAAGTGTAAAATAAGTATCTTTTTCCACCAACTCTGCATTCATTTTTCAAAATTTTGCATGCTCACAAAAATTGTCAGTTTGGGGGGCATTTTTCTACTGAGCTCCTACATCCTGACTATGGTGTGAATCATATTATTTCTTCAATGAAAACATTCTTGAACAGGTGAAATAGTCAACTTACTTTCTTTTGTTAGATGTTTCATTTAAAATTTCAAATCTTTGCAATTTTCATCAGGAGCAAACTCCATCATGCTGGGAGGATCGTTTTTCCTCCTTAAGGATAATTTCTACTCCAAAAGGATCAAAATTACTCGGAAAGGATCATAAATGTATGTACGAGGTGGGCCCTGCCACTGAATGATGACTTCACCAGAGTTTACCTTCATCATCCACAGTTTTTATCTCCAAGATTGTATGTTGCAACTGTCAATAACCATAACCATCTATGAATTTCAGAATGCCCTAATCCTATTGGACTGATGGGTACAATGTTTATATATTATTTACCATTTAGCATGATCCTAACATCAACATAATCTGAAGTTCTGACCCTTGCAACCTCAAAATGAGGTCAAGGTCACTCACTTTCAAACGCATTCAAGGTCTTCCCCCGAGGCATAATCCTGTTTAGAGTTATCATTTGTACCACCTAGTACCAAACATTTGTGACCCCAAAAATAGGTCAAGGTCAACAACCTACAAAATTAACCAAGGTGTTCTCCTGAGGCACAAATCCCGGTTGGTTGCCTGATTCTAGTATCAACACAAGTTAGCACTTCTACAATGACCAGAATGATTTTTATCCCTGTGACCTCAAAAATAGGGCAAGGTCACACATCTTCAAACTTATGCAAGGTCTTCCTCGAAGGCATAATATATGATCCCTGCATCAATTAACGTAACTGAATTTATCATTTCCACAAGGTTCGAAATGTTTCTGACTCCTTTGAGTTCAAAAATATGTCAAGATCACCCATTTACAAACTCCCCTAAGGCATAATCTCTTTTGATTGCATGATCCTAGCATCAACAAAACTGAATTTATAATTTCAACAAAGTTCGGAATGTTTCTGACCCCTGTTACCTCAAAAATAGGTCAAGGTCACCCATCTTCTAACTCATGCTAGGCTTTCCCCTAAGGCATAATCCCTGTTGGTTGTACGCATCCTCCCACGGCAAATCCTGCCAAATAAGTTTCATTGACCTACTATTGGTTGCTTTTGCTCTCTCAAAGTGCAGTGTCGGCGCCATGCTTCATGGCCTCAGATTGGCTGATAGTAAAACTAGGTCGGGTTGATTAATTAATTATTCATGAAATAGCATCAAGTGGCGGTTGATTCATTATGGTATGACGGGTTGTATGATGCAAAATCAACATAACTGAAGTTATCATTTCAACAAGGTTCAGAATGATGGACCCCTGTGACCTAAAAAATAGGTTAAGTTCACCCATCTTTGAACTCATCCAAGATCTTTCACTAAGGTTCACCTGTAAGTTCCAGGATCCAAGGAAATCAGTGTTCAAAGTTATCGTTTCTACAAGGTTCGAAATGGTTCTGACCCCTGTGACCTCAAAAATAGGTCAAGGCCACCATCTTCGAACTCATCCAAGATCTACCCCTAAAGCATAATCCCTGTTGGTTGCATGATCCCAGACTAACATCTCAAGTTATCGCTTCTACAAGGGTGGACAGATTGACGGACGGACATACGCACGCAGTCTATTGCAATACCCTTTGGCCATTAGTATAGCCAAGGATAAAAATGATTAATTTAAAAGTGTTTCAACGGCCTGTCAGCCAATCAGACATCTTGAATTTTCAAAACGTCGGAGCAGCTCTAGGTAAATACCCTATGATGGGGTAAAATGTGATAAACTTTGGATGATCAGATATTCTCCGAATTTGGTTTGTATGTTGTCTTGGAACAATAACCCTATAAAAGAGGTAAATTGTAAAATGACCTGACCAAACAGCCAATTTGGACCGTGTAAAGTAGGGTCAAGTATGTGAACAGACGAGCATTGATTATGACCACAAAAGGTGCTGTTTTTAGCTGTCTGTTTCTCTAACAGACGACGGGTTATTATAAAATGGAGTCTGGATATTTTGTTTAGTGGCTTTATATCACAACTACTAAAATGATATGGGACAATAACAATTTTTTAAAACTTAAAAAAATTTATTTTTGATAATAAGGTGGCTGGCTCCGAGATGATGTGAGAGCAAGCTGCTCATTACCTCCTCAGGTTGAAGGTCAAGTCAGGTGTCACCTCCGAGTGAGCGTCAGCCAGATTGTGTGGATTGTGCCTGCCTCTCCCAGACAGACGCTAGTCAGGGTTCGCTGGTGGGGAGAAAGTGGCACTGGTACTTCTTTCAGGTACTGGCTTTACCTAAACCTTGCTACTTCTCGTATATTTGAGCGATCTTCATAATAGAAAGGCTATTAATGTTGACATTGAACTGATTTAATTTTTCCTCAAATTATATGGCTTTCTTTTCTCAGGCCACTTGATGTCAAAAAGGGTAACCAGGAAAATGCCAAAACAGTTGCTCGTTTTCCTGTTCGATCAGGCCCAAAACAACTGGCAGCCTATTTTGCAGGTGATTTGCTTTATTTTAAGGCCACATACATAAACTTAACTGACATGTTGCTCATTATTATTAAACTTTTTCGGTTGAAGAAAATGCTAGAAAAGATTCTCAATTTCAGATATGGCCAGTCTTGTTCTAGAGATCATTGATGAGGATGCAGACATCACTGTGGGCCGATCAAGAGTTGATCATTTGGCAATACTAGGTCCAGGCAAACCAATCAATGGGTGTGTAATGTTTTCAACCACTGGTTTATTTGTGATATTGTCAAATACTTTGGTGGTCCCATTGCTTTTTTTTTTTGGGGCCGCTTAAGCAAGAGAATTACCCAAGTAATCCTGCAACTGATTTTTACAGTGTATATGAATATTCGTGTGTTTAAAAATTGTTTAAAAACTTTTTTTAATTTGCAGGTTTTTCCCAGTTTTGTCAGTGGAAAATGAAAAGATAGCAGAGCTTCAGGTGTCTTTGGTTTTGGAATCTCTAATGGGTGAGAAAACTAAATTGGTTTATTTGTTAACAAGAATGTGTCAGTTTGTAATGATGCTTGTTTAAAAGGGTAGATAAATCTAACGCAATCTTCTGATGATTACCGGTGTGTGCTTTGTTGAGTGAACTGCACTGGCAGGTGACAACAGACTGAAATTTAAGTACTCGTGCATGTATGTATGATTTATTTCTCTTCATTTATGTTTCAGATTCATACGAGAGTCCCTCTAGTGTTCCTACTCCTGATATGAGCCTGGATGTAAGAAACAGTTTAATAGACCCACAACCGGTAAACCCTCCCAGGGTAGTTCCTACGCCCCAACCTGTGCTGCCATACAGCTCCAGTGAAGACCCATTCAGCTCTCCTTTGGCCATTAAGGTATGCATTGCAATGCAACTAAATGCTTACCCATGTTTGTTAGTGCTCTGACTGGAGTCTAGGTCCTATATCTCAGATAGATTACTTGTGATTTCACTGCAGAAATGGATATCAATATAGACAATTTGTTTGTAACATTAGTGATTCATTTTCACAGAACCAGTCTTTCAACTTATTTCCGGATTTATACTGTTTCCACAGAGTCGCTCCAGATTGAATAGTAGTCAAGCAGGAGGTCTCATGGGGGTTGATCGTCACATTTTTGGAGCTCAATCAAGAAGATCTCCAAAGCGAAAATCTTCTGCATCACCTAAAAGGAAATCCTCTGCCTCATCAGACAGCCGAGTTTCTACAGGAAGCGTACGCAATAGAAACACTTTTCCAGCATCTTCCAAGCAAAAGGGGGAGAGAAGTAGTCTACGAAAGTCGGTAGACAAAATTGCAGTACCTGCAGATAATGGTAATCAATTCATCATCAACTAAGTAGTGATATATATATATATGCGAAAAATAGTGCGATTTCAATTACACGTTATTTTCTGGAGAGAAAAAAAAGGAGGGGTTTTTAATTTCACAATTTTTTCTGCATGTTTTTAGATGCTAAATCAGTTGACTTGGTGGCAGAAATTTTAGAAAGAGGAAACAAACTGAGGGAGGCAATGATCCTAAGCACACTACACAACACCAGGTCCAATACTAATGAGCCTGATGCATCTTTGCCTTCTGACGCACCTGCAGAGCTACATAGGTATGGCTTAGGTTACATATCTTCCTTATTTCTAACAAAGTATAAATACCTAAATTACAGCCTAAAATGAACTTCCATTAGCTAAATAGCTCACAGTGTTTTCTTACACTTTCTATTAAACCATAACTTATTTGCAAGACCTAAAACGGTGCCAGTGATAGGGATGTCTCTTCATATAGTTTGTATGTATACACTGTATTATTTTCAGAGAGGGATCTACTGGTAATCTGTTCAGAGAACTGCTGGATGAATCTCCTGTAAAAGTGGATGATTTGCGGGAGTCTGCACAATTCTCTGACTTGGATGAAAAAGCTGTAGATTTAATTCTTGGCAGTGACTATCTTAGTGCAGCTGACTGGAAGGTAAAATTGTCTTATTTATGGCACAACAATATAATGAACATCATATTATAAATTCAGCTCTCTGTAGGATGCCACTGAATAATGTCCAAATTTACTTTTGCAGAAAATGACTGCCCTTCAGGGAGGTAGTCCTGCATCAAGTGTGTCCGGATTTGATGATGATATCAGCGACCTGGGTGACCCTCTGCATGACCGGTTGATCATTGAAGAACTCTTCTACAAAAACCCAGTATGGATTTATTAGTTAGCTTAAATCACTAAAGTTGTCAGTAGTGATGCTTCACAACTATCAATACTTAATAGTTTTCGATATTCACTCTGAACTGCAGTAGAGAAATAGCTGTGTAATCATAGGTTATATCAATCAAAATCAATCTAGCAATTGTTATGTGAATTATTCATGAGTACATGCACTAGATATCATTTATGAATTTGACAGGATTCTGAGGAAAGTGATGTTAGCTTGGATGACCAAGATATCACGGTGCATAGATCTGCCTCAATGACCTCGATCGATGACCCAGGGAATAGGGTGAGTCATTTGTTTTAGCCATGTGCAGTTTTGGTATGTCATAAGTTGGGGTCAAGTTCAACAACACCTTTTGAACAATAGCGGCATTGACTACAGACTTTACAAACTGCCAGTTTTCGAAAGGACAACCGAAGTTTGTCACTTGGTTGTCCTAAATTTCTTATTTCCAACTTAATGTTGCCTAACTTATTGCAGAGGCCGAGATCTCGCCATTCTTCAGCTTCTAGCTTTGGTGCTGAGGAACCTGTAAGAGATACTGATCCACCCGCATCACCAAAATCAAAGAAGAAGAAGAAGAAAAAGAGGAGTCATGCTAGTGAGAGTGACATCCTGGATAGCACCAAGACCTCAGAGATGTCAAGAGTGTCTTTTGATCCCACTCCTTCAGATGCTGAAGAGTCTTCTTTTGGTATGTGACTGTGTGTAGCAAGTTATGCAGCCAAGCCTGCAGATAACTAAGTCATACTTAAGCATCCTGACAGCAGACACATCCTTGTATGTAACCAATTTACCCTCAGCCAATCAGATAACACGCTTTGCAAAATATGAAGCATTTCAAAATCTAGTCCAGCACCCCCATTGGCTGGGAAAGGGGGTTTGGTCAAGCTCATGAATGATGCATGAGTTGACCTGTATACACGGCTGAGTCTGCTGAGAGGCCAGGGCACTTTGCCTGCGCGGATGTACTTAAAAAGATGGGATAGAATGTCTGTCATAATAAACATTTGCTGTAACGACCGAGTTTGTATTGAAAATGGTAGAGCATGCATAAAATTGTTGCAAATTATTTCTCTTCCACCAGTTACAGACCACAACAGTGATGCTGTGGATGGATTAAGTGTCGAACGACTCACTCTCCTTGGAAGGGTCCATGTGGCAAGGGTGGTTATCGATACTGTGACTCTAGCTGAGCTTCCTGAACCAGGCACGCCTAGAGGAAAATCCAAACTTAAGCAGAAAGGGAAACCTCCGAGACCTACCAAGAAAACTGGGTATGCATTCGCTAAAAATAGGGCCTGTAATTGTTTTAAAAGTTGGTAAAATAAATCCTGCATACTGACACAGTGTAACGTGGCTTGTGGTCCTGAGTTGTAATATTCACACTTCCTTTGCAGCACCTACTTTGTGGAGTACAGTTTTCCAGTGGTAGCTTCATCACGTGATCAGTACACACCGAGCACTATGGCTACAGAAGTAGTGAGGATTGCATCAAAGAAAGTTGATCACAAAGGTAACTGTCTTCACTCCTTGCCTTTTGGTAATCTCAAAGTATTTATAGAAATTTATATTTGTCTTGCAATGAATGTCTTTTTCTTTGTCTTATCCGATGATTCTTCATTCACAGATGTGCATTTCAACCACCGTTCAGTGTTTCCAATTATGTTTGATGGCGAATCTATTGAAAAATGGTGGAAATCAGCCCTGGTCTTCAAAGTTTACCAGAGGACCTCAGCTCAGAAAGTGGTGAGGTTTTCATTGATATAGTGGGCATTATTATATCAGTCAACCGTGAACCAGAGCCTGTACTGACACCTCAAATTTATTATAGCCTCGCTTGCTGGGAATGTGTTCGTTGCCTCTGAAGAAAGTTTTGAAGTCAGAGGCTCTTTATATGAGAAGCGAGTTGAATGTCAAGGATCGTACATCCGCCAACAAGAATTCATCCAACTCCTCATCACTTTTTCCCATTGTTGGAAATTTAAAGGTAAGCTATTGCTATATTTAAGCCAGTGAAGACCATGATAGACCAGAAGTCTTTCTTATTTTTTAACTCCAATTTGACCCCTGTGGTTCATACAAATTTGTTTTTGTTGATTAAAGTAGATCTGGCTTTGTTTTCTTTTTGCCAATCCTATGTTTGTAGGTATTAAGCATGAGACATTAGTAAGCATATATCATATCTGTGTATTTGAAACTCCAAAACTATTAGTCATGATGACAAAACATCTGTATTGCAGGTTAATATTGAACTTGGATCTGACAATAAAGACTTTCCAACTGCACTGGCTCGCACTCGCCTTGCTGAAATGAGGAATCCTAGAATTGTACCTATACCTCAAAGGTCGACTAATCCTATGCCTCAATATAGTGCCCCAAGGACTCCTGAAAAATCACGTATGTAGTTACTAAGTAATGCCTTATACATTATCCCTCAAAACTGTAAATGTGGGCATTGCACTGCACTTTTGAAAGACTAACTCGCTAACCTTTTAAGGCTGAATAGAAATGAAGGTGTACATGGCTGACAACTATTTAAGTCTAGGCTTCACCAGTGTTTTGTTCTTTATCAGGGAAGCATGTAGTTGCCGAAACTCAGACAGAACCTCGAAGGACTATAATTGAAGATCTACCTCTTGACGCACCTGGCATTGCACCGCCTAAATTAATTCAGGTATTGCCATCCATGACATATGCACCCCAGGGTACCAGTGCACAGCCTAATACTCATCTTCAAAGCAACCCAGTCTATGAGGTACAGTAACATGCTATTGCACTGATCACCATAGCTGCAAGATTTTACTAACTTAGTCACACGGTGGAAAATCATCTTTGACCATTTCTTCATATTCCAGCCTCAAACTTTGTACACTCTACTATTCATTCCTGAAGGACAAAACATAACACTACATGGCGTAAAGAAACTGAAACACACGTCGAACACATCACCATCTGCACTTCCCCAGCCTGTAACAAGTAGGTTATTTTCTTATAACTTTCTCCCTTTGCAATTATATCAATTTGATGCTCCTAATCATATTATTTACTTCATATACAGACTGGAGAGGAAGAGACATGAATACCAGAAACCTCTACTTGGTAGCTCGCACTTTTTGGTGCGATGACATTGCAAGATCTAGTGTGTGCTGGGGAACTTTCGAACCGGTATTCAACTTTCAAATGGTATGTTGTGTGACAGGTTTTCTATTTCTCTTGTCTATGCCATTGTTGATGGTATTACATGACATTGTATTGTTCTTCTGTTGTAGGTTTCACCAGTTCTGCTGACTAAATCATTATTAGAACGTATGAGAAATAACATGATGGTGATTGAGGTGTGGGACAAGAAAACCACCGCAGATGCTGACCAGGTCAGTGTCATAACACTTAACGACTTTCATATTCATAACCCTTCATGTTTCGTGTCCTGTAGCACACTGATTGTTCAATTCTCGTGTGTATTTTTCCAGTTGGTTGGAATGGTGAAACTCTCACTTCACCAGTTTTACATGTCATTCAGAGACCAAAAGATTGTGAATTCCCTTCTGAAGTCTCAAGTGAGTCAGATTATTATACATAAAGTTTTTGTAGTATTTCCTCATATTATTTCATTGCCAAACCATGAGTATAATTTCTTGATGTATTTTGCATTGTAGTACCCTGTGGTGACGGTAGACAGCCATGTGCCGATTGTCAGTCCTTTCTCTGGTGCTGAATTCGGACAACTGAAAGTTTTGCTTGCAATGGGATCTGAAGGACAGGTATGGAAGTAGTTCGCTTGTCATAAATTATGCATTTCAAACTTATTCATTTGACAAGTCTCAATACATAATCTTTATTTTACTGTGTAGGTTGCAGCTCTTCAACAAATCAAAGCTATTGGACAATCAGCTTATGCCGCACCTGAGAGGCCAGTACATTTTCTGGAAAGGTACATAATAATTTTTTTTATTTCAATGACACCCAACGAACGGTCCAGCAATTTACAAGGTATCTGTCGTAAAATAAAATTTCAAGTCTTATTGCAGTTTTTCCTACTTGTTCGGTTTCAGACAAGAGGTCTATGGCAGTTCAGGACCTGTTGGTAATGTCCCAGATGATATGGGTAAGTTTCATTGTTATTAAAAACCTATTAATATGTAATAGATTTTGAACAGCAAACAGTTTATGGTTATTTTGATGAAGCCATATGAAAGTGACATATCTTTCTTTCATTGTGTGCACATTCGTTTCTTATTCCAGTTGAGCACGTCTTTGAAGTATCTGTGGAGAGCATCCAAGGTTTGCGGCTTCAGGAGAAGATGTTGTGGGGTGAAGCAGACTGTTTTGTGCAGTACCATTTCCCTACACAAATAAGAAATAAGCAAGACCAAGGACCTGAGGCTCTGCAAGGTATTGTTGAATTTCATTTAAATTCTCTTCCTCCTTCCGTTAAGGAATGTGCTCTTAAAAACTTGAATTGGTATGTGTCTTTTTGCAGCAACTCCCACTCTGAAAAGCTACAGAACAGCCACCACGCTGTGTATCCCTGATCCAACTTTCCGAGATGTAACAAGACACACAATTGTTTTACCTGAAGGGACTCCAGTCCAGCGAGAGATTCTCAATGGTCAGTACCGAATGCATGTATAGTGGAATGTATCCATTAGTTTTGGCTTCAGACCCATGTGGGCATTTTAGTGAGGAGGTTTTTAACCTAATTGTTCTACTAAATATATAGGTGGGCCTGATATTTGAAGTGGTAAAACTATACTATCAGACAGTCATTGTATGCGCTCTGAAGTGAGTAACACATTTCAAACCCCATTTGCCCTACTGGATCATGTGACATAGTTTCCAATTGTCTTATCTCTTTGGATAACCTTGGGAGAGCATAGAATATCTTCAGAAGTCTGATTCTGGTTAGATTGAACATTTTTCCTGATATACAAATTTTTTTTTTTTGTAGCTTGTGCTGGCGCTGGAGGAGCAACTGGTGGAGTTCCGTTTGAAGTCTGGTGTCGATATTACCATCCAAATGTTAGGGATCAGGTTATTGCTAAGGTATAGTAACCTGAGCACATCAGTTTGTGTGACTGGCAAGATGTAGTTAAGAAATTCTCGTATTGTCTTTTCTCTGTAAATAAATCATAATTGTTTTGTTCACTAAATGATAGTCTTTAATTGTACTTTTCAATATACCAGTTAACTTATATGGCAGCCATGATGTTTATTATGGAACTTTTTGTAATTCGATTCACAAATATTTTGCCTTTTTTCTTGCTATGTACCTACAGTGCACCTTACCACTCTCCAAACTCTGCGCCATGGTCACTATGCAACAGAGGGGTGAGGTCAGTGTCCAGACATTTTCGCTGCCTTTGATGCCGATCATGTCAGCTGCAACGTCTAAGAATGATGATAAGGAGGAACTGGTGAGTGTATTAATTATCTCATAGAGTTTGATCATCTTTTTCAGTTACATTGATTTTTGTCAGTAAATAATCAAGACCACTATCTCCATCAGTATATGTCTCGTTTATATAATTGTGATGGCATCGATTGTAAGTTTTAATCTCATCTGAAACCAGTACATTGAAACCACATCGTTTTTTCCGTTATGAATGAAAAAAAACAAAGCATTTATATTTTTCACTATTGATTTATTTGCAGATTCCAGATACTGGCACACTTGAAGTTACGTTCAACTACAAAGCTCATATTGCAAAGGGCGAGAGATTGATTGGTCAGAATAATGCCACACAAAGCTTACCTGGAGCTCACGTAGGCATTTCTGTTGGTATTCTGCGAGCATCAGGCCTGAAGGTATACACAGTGCAATTGTAACTTAGTGCAGTGTAACATCATTTTAGTTTTATTAAACCATTCCATTTACACAGGCTGCTGCTCAGCTCCATCATGATGCAGGGATGCAGTATGCTACGGAGGTTGGCGTCAATTCCTATGTTCGTGTCCAGCTCTCATTTTTGCAGAAACAGGTATAGTAGTCCAGTCCAATGTTTCTCATTATATCCCACAACTTGGCATAGTGTCATACTCGCAACGTTAATTTCTTATACCGTGATGATAGAACAAGTTGCCATTACATGCTTGTCAGGTGTCTATCTCGCCACATGGGTTAATTGCCTTGAATTTTTAAGTACCATCATTTGAAGATAGTACACTGCATGACAGTGTAGCTGCTGTCATTTGTGCGCAATTATTCGTTAATCAAATATCTCATTTCATTTTAGGATGAGAGACTTACGAGAACAGTAGCAAGAAACTTCGCTCCTGATTACTCCTACCACATGGATTTTTCCGTCCCTCTCCTCTGGACTGCACCTGATTCGGATGCTCTGTGTTTGGCAGAAATTCTTGAGTCTGCAGAGGCAATCTTTGAGATATGGCATCAAGTGCCCAAAATATCTTACGGCAAGTATTTCACCTTTCAAGTTGTTTGCTCATCATATGGATATGATTGTGTGTGTTGTATTATGACAACCGACTTTCTTTTACAGGGATGGCTGAACAACACCTGTACTCAGAAAGCGATGTAACCAGCCATAAATTGGTTTCTAAAGACAGTGACATTCTTCTAGGTGTTGTGTCTGTTCCTTTGAAACAGCTCTTGATGCACAAAACAGGTATGGCTTGGAATGCATTACATGTATAAGATGTTCGAATGTTTTACATGCTAAAGTGTAGCCATAGTATATAATAAATCTGAATTGTATTCTTTAGAAACTCAAAATTATAATCTTCATTTTGGCGATTGCAGGAGTGGCAGGATGGCATCCTATAAGACCAGCTAAAGTTGGTTGGACAGATGGGTCAGCGGAGGATTCTCTTTCTAGTCATGGCAAAGGTCTACAGGGAGTGGTTGGAGGCTTAGAGTTGTGCATTAAGTTCAGTCACCAAGATGACTTGGATCGAGTCTTTACTGCAGCCAGGACCGTGGGATGGGCACCTGACTTTGATATTGAACACAGAGACTGGGAAAGTGCAGGTATTGGGAATGATGTATAGCTATATTAGAACTAAATTTTACATTGCTAGAGTGAGTTAAAAGGAACACTTCAAAATTCCAATACACTAGTTGGTCGTAAAGCTAATGTTTATTGTCTTTTACGTTAGTTTCATTACATTTCAGATGAGAGTTCTAATCACCACAACAAGATAACAGTTGATGTGGATAAAGTGCTCTTTCCTGTTACCAGTGCCCTTATTGTTGGCCAAACAAAACTTGATCCCAAAACTCACATCTACATCCGATACAAATTCTACAGCAAAAGTAAGAGCCGAGAGGATTTACCAAAGACATGTAATTTATTGTGTCATGTTTATTTCAAGTCAAAGTGTAACATAACTTCTTTTTTTCTGCTTCAGAGGCTACATTCTCCAAATTTTGCAAAGCATCTTTCAATGATGAGGGTTACATTGAGACTCAGCTGCAGCACAAAAAGGACATACATCTACTACAAACAGCTCCCTTGTCGTGGTTAGTGCAACCTTTTTGAGATGATGTATTTAAAGGTCAAAATGTTAATAACATTCCTAACTCCTTAATTTATTTGTGTTGTGATTGAATCCATTTATCTTAAAGGTACCTGTATGAGGAGAGATTAGAAATTCAAGTTTGGGTCACATTCAGCGCTCATGACAATAGCAAAAAGCGACCTGCTCATCGGGACAAACTGATAGGGTCTGCATTCATGCCTTTGCATGGCCTTGCAGACTCCAGACGCAGACAGCATCGCATTAGGTTAGTACTGGATGATATAAATATATTTGTATACATGTATGATTTTTTGGTATTATCTGTCTCTGCTCATATCACCTACATTTCTAGATTGCTACGTACACGCAACATATTGCTGACCGAACAAATTAGTTCACCGTTTGCCACTCTAGATTGCTTTACAAAGAGCGTATGATATTCTAATTTTGGCAGTTTTGTATTCCTCAAATGGTAATTAACAATATTGAATTGAGGATCATAGTTAAAAAGTGGCTGGGTTAGTTATGTGTGCCTTTTGGCGAGTTGCTAAAAATTAGATTCTGTGGACCCTTGCTGTGCTCGGCAATTTAAAGTCACTATATAGATGGCGCAAGGGGTCCACTTGTAGACAGTGGTACTATTGTACAATTAAGCATGAAATTAATAGGAAAATAAGTGCAGATCAAATGAAGAAATTTCATATTTTTAGAAAAGTCAAAATGTGGAAATTGAATACTTTATAACAGCATATGTACAAAAATGACATTGTGAAGGTCATTATAATATAAAACTTTGACAACTATGTCTTGAATTTGCAGCGGTGTGTACCCACTGTTCAAGCCAGGAGCTGTTCACCTTGGAGGTGCCTGTGTACAAGCTCACATTACTCTCAAGTCGGATCTTGCACCTTATTACTCTGTAAGTTGATATTCATCACTTGTTGGAACAATTTGCTCCTTGTTCAATGTGCACTTCATATAGTTGGCTACATATTCCAAATGCAATGTCTCTTTACAGTCATCAGATGAAGAGCAAGAAAACCTCAATAAAATTCATTTGAGGGGTTCAAGATCAGGACACGCAAGTCATCACAGAGTGGATGAGGCAGAGACAAATCAACAGGAGCCAGAAATTGACCTGCAAAACACCTTTGTGGTCCATATAAACATTGACAGGGCATATCATTTACCTGATATAAGAGACTCTACAAGGTCAGTCTGAATTATTCACTGAATAATATATAGATAGATACAGATTTCGCATGTGATCTTTGAACTTACTAGGGTTATTATATTCCAGTGGGAACACCACAGCTCCCAACAGCTATGTCAGCTACCAAACTGGAGACAAAGAGGAACTGACACACACAGAGGTTGTACCCTCAAGCAATGATCCTGTATGGGCGCATGATCATCAGACGAGGCTCCAGAAGGCAATATTCAGTCAAAATAATAAGGTGAGGCATTTCACATATGATACAATGCATTCAAAATTTTGTAAATAATCAGTTGCATTGTATTTTGACTGAATCTTTTTTTTTCCCCTCAGGCTTTGGTATTGAAAGTGTGGCATAAGACTGGCGATCCTTCACAACCGCCAAGTATGTACTTGTCTCTCTTACCAGACACACCTGCTTTGCTTTGAACAAAACATGTACTTCTCAGTAACATGCCAATAATTGTTTTATCTTGACTTTTCAGATAAAAGTACTGACCGTGTGTTAGGATTTGTGGCCGTGGACCTTGTTCCCTTATTGTCTTGTTTTCACCAGGTCTCTGGCTGGTACAATATCATGGATTTCAATGGCGTTTGCCAAGGTCAAATTAAGGTGAGAAAGACAAACTGCAAGGTACATGTTGAAGTGAGTTTCAACATTTCTAATAGATGTCACCACATCCATAATAATTATTAATGTTCAGTATGTCAGCCTGATCACCTTGATAAAATGCAAACCTGTCAGCCTTGATGTGACATTTATTTTATTACATGACGCCTTACCTCTGGGACATAATTTTAGCTTATCAATGCGGAGCTTTGATCCTGGCCCCAAATAATTAAAAGAAATAAAAAAAAACCTTAAGCGGCCCCTTAATGTTTAACTGATTCACCTGCTGTCTATTCAGGTTGCTGTGACACCTCAAGATCCTATTGCCGGCTTTGCACAAACTACAGAATTTCTCCAACAAACACAAGAGGTATACATAAGCTTCATATATAGAGGTATGCTTAAGCTTCGTATATATGTATAATAATAAAATAATAATAAAATGTCACACTATGTTTGCAGGGCACAGAGACGAGTAAGAAATTCCTTGCAGCTGGTTTCTACAACCAGTTTCCATCTCATCTGACTCAGCACACAGATCAGAAAATCCTGCATGACCCATCGGGTCCAGGACCCATACTGCAACGGTTCGCAGAGCATTATCAGAACGTCAAGAAATTTCATGAACATCTGCATGGTGCAATAGGTACCTCAGAACCAGCCAGCGAAGCGCCATCAGGCATGATGTATTCCAACCTAAGGTATGTCATGTCTTGTGAGAATTGATGCACTAATATGAAAAGTGTGCGCAGTAAACAGTGTAAACCAAAATATATGCACATGTCCATCTGCTGTGCACTCTCTGATTACAGCTGACTTCAGCATAAGGTCAGTTTGATTGTGTAAAAATCTTACTATCCTGTCATAAAATTCAGCATAAAGATACTATATTCATTGTGTGACCTTTGAGATAACTTCTAACATTGCAGATCAAACCTGGCTGAATTGGACGAAATGACCCAAAGGCTCAAGATGCGTCTGGTATACACAGACAGCAGCACAAGTTCGGCTGACAGGACCTACCATCCTCATCCAGGATCTGAACTTAACCTTCCAATGTCACACACTTACCCTAGTCCAGCTAATGCCGCCAGGGATTATTTAGACTCCACTCCACTGAGTAGCACCACTCACAACATTCCCAACCTGGCTACAGCGCCTTTTTTCTTCTCAAACACCACATTAGATGCTCAGGTAAAGACTTGTATGCTGTGGGGTATTGTAGAATGGAGATTAAAATTTTAGTTTTCTTTTATTTTATGCTTTGCCAGAACAGTAACTGAAAGCTACTAAAGTTTGCAAGTGTACAGATGGAATTCGAAATACAGTATACATTGGAAGTGGTAATGAAGGAACACCGGAAGTGTTAGTAATACCGTGACCCAAGGGTGGTGTTCCCCCAGATTGTAGTATACTTAGATATTCTATTAATGCCTATATGTAAATTTGTATCTTGTACGTTATTTTAGGCAACAACTGGCAGTGAAGACACTCGCGGCTCTCCACACGATCATCCACAAAGTTCATCCCTATCAGCAACCACAACATTCATTGCACATCATGAGGCCACTTCCTCCGATCCACAAGACACCAGTCATGGTCAGTCCACCCACCATGACCACACCAGCCAACCCGATTTGTATGACTTCGGTCTGACCAACACCTTGTCCAGTGCATTTGGTGGTACAGGAGGGACGTTTACTTATGACGATGACTTGCTACAGAACCTCATGGACAGTCAAAGAGGTCGTGTTACTTTCAAAGACAATATTGATGAAGCAGTTGCATCCACATCAGACAGCAAGGATACTGCGGAGTCTAGATCTGACAGCAAGGATCTGACTGCTGTTACTCCACTATCAATACAAAGAGAGAGTGGCAGTCTATTTGGAGAAAATATCAATGATGATAATGACTACATTGACTATCAAAATTCACTTGGCTTACAAGATGAGGAAGACCAGTTTGATGATGAAGATGTAGTAGTGCCAAGATCTATTAATGAGGAGCCGGGTGTAGCATTGTCCAGTTTTATGCATACAATGAAAAATCCCCTCGGAGAATTGCATGCAACTGAACAACTTTCAAAATTCAGTGAAGAAGACTCATGGTTTAGCAACAGTCATATGATGGATGACCAGCCTTTACTTGAAAGTATTGCAGAATTGGATAATAGACCTCAAGTTGGCCATGATGACGTTCTGGAAGATGCAGGTCTGGAAATTGATTTACAACAAGCATATGTCGCTGCTGAGCGGGTAGAAAATTACCAAGAGATTCAAGACGAGGAATTGCCACCTGCGGAAAGAAGCAAAGACAAAAAATGGAGCAACGAAGTAAAAGGGAAATCCAAAAGAGCAGCACGATACAGACACAGATCTCAACATTCCTCATCTGACGAAGATGAGTCTCCATTACCGGGAGCAGAGATGATTTTACAAGATAATTCAGGCTCCGTCCCTCGACACAAACACCATCGTTTCAGTTCTCGTTACCGCAACAGTGAGAAGGATGACTCACAAAACACCAGCGAGACAGGAGAAACTCAGGGATTTGAAGTTCATAGTGATGCTGGTTTCATGCATGAAGTTCTAGCAGGTCATGATTTCAGTAATACTTACAAAAATGTTAAACGAGGTGGTAATGAATTAAGACTGGAGGATTTACCTGATGATATGTCGGACAAAGAAGTAACTAATAATCCTGTAGCTGCTGAGAATCCTAGGGATGAGGATGCTGATGTAGGGCAAAGTGATGGGGATCAGTACAATTACAGTGATGATTGGGAAAAAGACAGTGACAGGATAACCCAGGAAGAGTGTCCAACCAGTTCGAGGTCTGAAAAAAGCAGCAAATCAGCCACTAGTGAATCGTCAGGTAAATCTTCCAAGACTGTGACATTTGAATCAGCAAGTGGCCATGAATCCAGCGAGTCTGATAGTAAATCAAACGATGCTCGGAGTCAAATATCAACACCTCATGGGGAGAGGACTCAATCGAATGACCAATCTAGTGAAGCGAAAGAAGTTAGCCATGAAATAACAAGTCCTAGATCAAGTCCAGTCATCATTTCTAGTGATGAAGAAAAGGATGATCGCAAAGGATGCAGAATGTCAAGCCATGATGATGAGGTTCTAGCATATTCTAGGAGAGACGACATGTCATCTGAGCGGTCACCCCAACCAAGCACATCTACTGCACCTGCCAAGAAACTGACATCACCTTTACCAAGTTCACTGTTTTCGTATCCTTTTTCCTGAACCAATAATTATTGAACCGCTGTGGTATTTTAACTAATGTAGTAATCTAAGGAAAACAGCTTAATAATCAAATAGGCTACTTTTGAAAGTATCACTTCTATCTCTAGGGCTATCATTTATTAAAAATTGTTTATCACCTGTTTATTCGATATCAAAATCAGCATATTCAACTGATGACAACCTTATCTAATCCAGTGTGAGCTTCTATCTCTGTTTGATATAAATTCCAATAGTGGATTTTTATGGAAGGTTCACTATAATTCCACCAGGTGGCTAAGACAGAATACTGCAATTCTATTGGCTGAAAAAGGTTCCCGCCCTTGATTGTGATTGGCTAAACCAAAGTGCATCTAGCAGCAGTATTTTTAGTGCATTTTAATGTATATTTGACATCTTATCATTCAGTGGATTTCTGCCTTTTCTCTACGAAAATTATATTTATGGAATCAGTTAGTTATGATCTACTATGTCTGGAAAGCAAAATGCGTAATAAGAAGGGATGAAAGACTTATGTCCAGCTGCATTCAGGGCTGTTTAGTGAAAAGACTCTATTTCTTGTCATCCTTGACTGATTGAAGATCACAGATGAGAAGTGGTAATAATTGGCCCAATTTCTTCCCAGAAGCAAGAGAATTGGAGGCTTCCTTGAAAACCCTGACAGTCTCACCTCGGGTAAGCTTTGAGAAATGTGTTAAATATAAATGTAACTAATGATTGACATCGCACACACAAACTATGAAGCTTCATTTGCTAGCTCAGACAACATTTCTCGGTAGTGGAATCCAGCCTGAAGAACACTTTCTATTAAGACTACAACTTAAGACCACTGATTATGGTCCCCACCATTGTAATTATTGGCGCTGCGCGCCAATACTTAAGTTTGTCTTCGGAGGGGTTTACGCGTAATGCTTCCGGTTTGCCATTTTCCGAGCGGCAAATTTGAACTTACATGTGAATCCAATGGGGCCAGTTCGGGTGTACATTCAACCGTGTATATAGCATACTTCTACACGTCGTAGCGCCTTGCCACGTTGCCCGTCTTTAGTGTACTGCCTTTGGAGTGTTTTGCATACATGTTTTGTTTTATGTGTTCCATACATTTCTTGAAATCGTTGTTTGTTGACTACGCTGCGTCCTCGGCTGTTTCCGGTCACAAGATGGCGAACTCCGACGGAAATGACCGAAGTGCGTTGTACAGCTTCGTGCATGTTCGGGCAAGAGGCTCCATGCGGGTAATTTTTGCAGTGTCTAAGCGTTGATTGGTCGTTCAATTTTGAAAATGCACCGGGGGCCTCTTTCCTTACTTTAATGTATTCGCGCATGCGCAATGACGTCTTTAGACGGCTATGTGGGTCAACGCTGTCGTGGTTAGCGAACGTTCGCTTTGATAATGTCAGCTGTCAAATGGTACAGACGTCAATCATGTATACAACAGTCCTCATACTGCACGCCATTTGCACATTTCTATGTGCTCTAGTTTACTAATCAGACCAGCATATTTTAACCAAGGGTGCTCTGCTTACCTCAACAGTGCATATCAATTATAAACTTATTTTATGCAGACTGTTTGAAGTGTGAAGTGTTTATATTTTCAGACCGAGGGTCGAGTGGAGGCAGCTCAAGACTTGATGAAGAGATTCACTCGAGGCGGTAATTTAGGACTTACTGGAGCAAGGACACTTCCTCAGCCAACCCCAGAACAATCTCAGCGCATTGCCAAAATTTTCTCATCGAGATTTACCAAGTAGTGTCTTGAGTCTTTGGCACAACATATCAAGAAACTCTTTGCAAAATTCAAGTACTGTGATATGCTGTAAATAGTAGTCTTGTACATAGTTGAATTTAATTTATGAATTTATGAAGTCTCAGGTTTACTACTGAATGTGAGCAGAGTGGATTGCTTAAATTTTTGTATGTGATTTAGTATAAGTGCAACATTAACTTATATTTCTGAAAGTTTATTTGTTCTGTATGAAAAAAGGAGGGAAAATTGTTGAGCGACATTGTTTTTGTGTGATTTAGTTCTTTGATATTAAATAACCCCCCCAAAGATATTTCTAGCAGTAGATGACAGTTGATTTGCCCTTATGAGTATTTGTGAAGTATTATGTTTAATATATTGTTAACTTTCCATTACATGTGTCAAATATAATTTCAAAATTTATATGTTATAAACAAATGGTTTTAAAATGTTACTAGAATGACTTTTGAAGATTTTTTAGGTACAGCACAAGAGAAATTTCAGGTTTGAGATACCTGAATGCGAATATTTTGTAATTCAATTTAAGGGTGCTTTTGGTAGGCATACAAAAGGAGACCGCTTGGTGCAAAATAATATAAACGATGATAAAGTACTTATGAGTTGAGTAAACCTCATACTTGAACAGGTTGATTTATCTTTACCTACTCAGCTATGGTGACAGTCCGCTGCAATAATTATTAAAGCAAGATTTGCACATCTGGAAAATGTGATCTTGATAATCATCTTTCAAATCTTGGATCAGCAAATTTTATATTTTCTTATTAATAATTATGCGAAGCAGACTGATATAACCTTGACAATAGTCAAGGTGAATTTTAATGAGAGCTTAGTAAATCTAACCAGCAGACATGTGCAATGTGTGTCACAGCATAATGGCAAAGCTAATGACTTCATAAACTGAAGAGGAAGTCATGACTGCACGGTGTGCCCACTGATAAATAGGTTGTGAAAACTAGGTCAATAAAACTGCTATTTTCTTATTTCTGACCAACTTGCCTTACTTCATTATAATTACTTCAAAATGCAGCTGTGTGACCTGTGAACTTGCAATTGATAAGGTGATAAAATGTTCTTAGTGAGAATGACCTCATCTGTCCCATTTCCTCCACCACCTATGACATCTGTTGAATTCCCAACATGTTGAAACAGTCCACAATCAGATCCTATGACACAAAAGGAGTATACTTCCTAGCAAATGGATCTACGACATGATCACAATTACCATGGAAGCCTTAATTGGGAATCAAGGTACTTGAGACTATAATTCTCCAATCATTATTTTAAGTCTGTACATTTTAATTATTCTATAATGCAGAAGTGTAAATAGTGTTTTTTGTTAATTACCAAGCCATTGTCACAAATAAGTGATAACTAGCCAAGTGGTTCAAAATCCACGTAGACATAAAAATACATTAAGATTCAGAAAGTAAAAGTTTTAGAAAGATTAATTATGACCCCATTCCAGGTTTGGTGTTGGCTGTGGCAGTGACACTCACAGCACTGATCATGAGCCTCATAAAATGTGCCCTGTGTTGGAAGGACCTGAAGCACTTGGATGAAGGGGCATCGTCAATCAAAGCACATCAACTGGCTGCAAAGTCTAAACGACAATTACCATCACAGGCGTCCGTGTTGCATACTTCTCAGTCTTACGACACACTCGCTGTGCCGGAAACCATTAAGGGAGCACGATCACTCGGGTCGCTTGAGGGCATTAGCTCTTTGTCAAGTTCACGGAGCACCCTCTACCAGTCCAGCATAGAAGAAACCATAATAGAGAATGTGCCACTAGACTTCAATGTGGACTGGTCTGTAGACAGATTGAATGATCTTCCAGATATCCTGCCAATAGCATCACGAAGTGAAGCACCTTCACCAGAATTAACAAGACGAGAGCGCATGTCCATGAAACGCTCCACTTCTGTACCATCAATGATGGATTCAAACTTTAAGCCACGTCTGGAATGCAAAGTGCTCTATAACAAGGAAATGAGCGAGCTAAAAATCTATGATATTTGTGCATTTGACTTGGTTTTCCCAGTTGGCAACAAGACCTTTGTTTTAATCAATGTATCTCTAGTCCCACTTGGCATGAAGGCCTCCACAGAAGCTCATGAAATCACCCTTTGTCCATCTTTCAAACAAGAAATAATCTTTGATGGTATTACTGAAACTGACATTGAGAAGGCAATGCTTTATCTGGCAGTCAAAGCTGCATCCACAAGAAAAGTTGAGAAAAGAAAAGGATCCTTCATTGCAGAATTGCCGTTGAAACTGTCTGAGCTGAATCTAGAAGAGGGAGAACAAGCTATCTCTCGCCCTTTAAACACCAACAGAAGAATAAAACGAGTAAGTATACCTGGCCTACAAAAAGCTTTGGAAAAGTAACATTATACAGACACGGTGCAGTACTTTTTCTAAGATTTGATGCTTTTGTGCCAGCCTCCCAAACCTGTCAAACGGAGGAAAAGACTGGTGTCCAATGTCCTTGCTATGGTCAAAATCAAACCTGTAAGTTAAAGAAAGATTTACTACCAATTACCAGAGACCATAAAATATGCAAGAAGTATTTCTCAACTTTCGTTTCAGAAATCCACCTCCGAGATATTTTTGCACATGGAACTGGGGCAGCTATTCCTTCTACTTCAGTACCAATCAGCTGCCAACAGAATGAAAGTGCTCATTCGGAAAGCAACCAATCTACCCAAAAGCCAGAAGTTACCAGGGCAACCAGGTAACACACTAATGACTTGAAATATTTGTTATTACATACTATGCTGCACATCAGAAATTCCACAATTCTTTTGGTAATACAGTAAATTTAACATCTCAAAACCACAATATATGCTGTACCGTTTCACTTCCAGAGCACTCGGTCGTGATAAACCTCATCCGCAAAAACTTTGTTGTTGATGCAAAGGAAACAAAACCACAGAGAGGGTACAACCCCATCTGGAATGAACCTTTTCTCTTTGACCTTCCCACACGGGATTCGAAGCACTATTCATTTGACTTCATTGTTATGAGTGGGCGCAAGTACACCAAAGACTCGGTTGTTGGTCACGTCACAGTGGGCCCGGGAACGACCAAAACTGGAAGTGCCCATTGGTCAGAAGCCATGTCACCCTTGGGCGTTGACATCGCCAAATGGCATAGTATACTTCCACGTTTTCAATATTAGAAATGATGAAATCTCCACCATATACCAATCTGGATGCCACAACAGTCCTGCATCTATTTTCCAACACTTAGGTCTAAAGGTTGATCTGGGCATTTGTCAGACCATCCAAGACCGATATGTAACCTTCCAAACAAAAAGTGCAATGCAAAATATTTTATCACACTGCTTGAATTGCAACAATTTGTTACACAATTAAATGCCATAATCAAAAACATTTATGACTTATGTCAACATTTCCTTGACCTTGCCATTTAACTTGGTTGATTTTAGATTCCTTTATGGACAAAGCCCCGAGGTCATTTTCTTCTCAAGTGTTCTTATGTTTTAACATCACAAGCTGAAACGTAGCTAGCCACACCAAAAGATAAAGTACAGAAGATAAAATCTGATGAGAACAATTTTAATAACAAGATAACATTTAAGTTATCAACAAGATAACAATTAATATACATGTATATACATTATCAACAAAAAATTAACATTTTCCCCACTGCCATAACATTTTTGATAACAAAATCACATGTAAATGTTTAAAATATAAATAAA
Source organism: Alitta virens (assembly GCA_932294295.1). Lineage (NCBI taxonomy): Eukaryota > Metazoa > Annelida > Polychaeta > Phyllodocida > Nereididae > Alitta > Alitta virens. The sequence continues at coordinate 9,940,458 of OW028577.1, read as the reverse complement.
ATAAACAAAAAAGATTGCACAACAATCACATTTGTCATATCCTCAATAACTGAGGTTCTGCCAGACACTTTCTTATTTTCTGTCACACAACACAAAAACCCCCACATTCTACTGTAAACAACACATAAAATAAAATAAAACAATGAGATTCACTTTATAATACAATGATAAACAATAAATCACACGTATAGATCACACTAAAACTAAAACTGAAAATTGAGCACTAAAAGTGGAAACAGGTTCAGGGAATTTCATCATTCATGAGGTATAAACTTAACACTCTGTAAAATTACCACATTTTGCATTAAATCGTAGCCAAATTAAAAGATCTACAATGTGCATCAACATGCATCCTTGAGTATGCTTACTATGTGCGAGTATATTAATAAGTGACTATAAACTGGATAAGACTAGTATAGTATAGTATAGTAAATTATGTTAAAAAAAGAAATCTCTTGAACATAATCCATTGTTATTAGTGAAACGTTTCCTTACGTCTTAAATGAGATCCTATCCAAAAATAACTTCTGGGGACTTTAAACGTCAACAAATAAATAAAATACATCAAAAGGACATAAAACAAAGACATAAATTATGGACAGAAAAAAGAAAAAAAATTATTCAATTTGTAAAATAAAAAGCAAGTATGGTAAAATATTGCCAAAGCTAGATCTATGTAATTTCTGGTTAGTAAGTCTATGTAACCTGTGCCATAGATAATATAAGTTACAGTGACTAAATTTCTCTAAGGTGTACTGCTACAGTGACTAAATTCCCCTAAGATGGACCACTACATATGTTATTATTACTATAAATACATGCAACAACATGATTTTATCTATAATGGGACAATATAAGTTTCAGTATTACTCAGACTATATTGGCAGCTACATGAACACATAATATGTATTATGCAAGATCCCTATCCTGTCTATAACACTACACAATGTAAATTTACAGTAAATGCTGTAAGAAAAAGACAATAAAGACCGTAAAGTTAAGTTTTTCAAAAGCGGCTGGAATCTATATTGCATCATGTTAAAATTCTTGTATAATTTAGGTTATTGCAATAAATCTAATTGCAGTGAACGAAGACTTACAGCAGCACCATTTTTAATCATTTCTATGATCTTATATTGCTGCCAGTGGATTGTTCAGACTAAAATCTGTTTTGGCATAACATTCACTGACTCCACTGTCCTCTGTAAATATAATTCTGTTAAAATATTTCCTCCAACTTAACATGAATGGCACCATGCACACTAGAGCACGCTATGAAACACTTAAAAGTGTAAATCAATTCACAACATTTTCAAGAGCCACTGGCCTTCACAACACCTGAATCACAATGTATCACAAATGCCAGAAGCAAGACTAAAATTGTTTGCCTAAACAGCTAATCCTACTGGTTATTACCATAATTACTGTTTTTCTAGCATTCTACTCTTAACCTTCATGGCACTACATTAGCTGCAATATATAGTATGTGTGTTCCCGTGACTAGAAGAATAACTTATTACTTAACATTAAATTGAGCAACAATTACATAAAATTATAGAAATTACTGGAACTGTAAAATATAAACTTCATTTATTTATTGGTTGCGATTTTCATCTTGCGGCTCACAGGCAGACTGTAAGTTAGATACTGGACCTTCTGAGGGACTACACTGACTCGGAGATTCAACGCTAGCTTCTCGCTGTGGGGACATTCTGTCAGAAGGAGTGGATGAAGCTGAAGGGGTCATCGACCTGGCAGCCACCTTTCTCTGTCTGAGATTTCCCTCCCCTCTGACCGGCGTCCGCTCTTTTGCTCTGAGGATCTCCTCTCGAAGGTTTTCTAGTTCTGATGAGCTCATTTCGGACCACTGCGATTCCCTTCTCGATTCACTCTCTGGTAAGTCTCTTGCAGGACTTGGCGACTTTCTGGGTGGAGTTTGGTACCGAGAAAGGGAGCCTGGTTTAGCTGACATTTCACCTAAGCCATCTTCATTATTCAACACCAAAGGATTCACTCTTTGAACTGGGGCAACTTCAGTACTCGAGTTCCCTCCTTCCAACTTCTGCAAATACGATACAGACATTTTATTATTATGACCAAATATTATAAACAAACCTTTGAATGATTATCATGCATTTTAAAGGTCATACATATCAAATGTTCAAACATCTAACATTACATTAGTCAGTTTCTATAAAATATAAATAAGTCAAATAATACACTGCTTGTATGAGTGACAAAAGTTGGAATGCTAAACATAATACCTTACAACTACTAAATACAAAGAAATTGACAAATCATGTCAAGACTGAAATTCATACAACATGCGTATCATGGACACCAGGTAACAACTGCACCTCAAACTTCTGGAAAGGCAGTTACAGTTACTTATCAATTTCACGATAAATGCAATCTAATTATGATAGCAACCGTCACGGTGGTGTACATGATGGAAAGGAACCTTGACAACGCTGTAACTTATTGAATAAAACAAGCTGTTAGACTAGTAAAAAATATTCATCAAATAATACTCACAAGTGCATTGCTAATATGATTCTTGTATATGATGCTCAAGAACTTTACAAGATGACAATATTGTATGAAATTTGTCTGGTTTGCATTTGATGCAGTGATGTACACATAAATTTGTTTCCCTGATTTTTTACGGTTCATGTGATATATGCTGAGTGTGTGTGTGTATATACACATGACAGGGTCATGGGTGAAGCAGATTTTGAGTCAGGACTTGCATAAGTTATTCGATTTCATACATTGTTCAATCAGCACAGGTTATTCAGGCGGCTGCGCATCGGCACCAATACAGACAGAAATCAACACCGAGCATGTCCATTTTGATTTTCATGAATACGTCATAAAACTTGTAGTCAGAACATTAACAATGTGGTCATTAGCAGGGTCAGAAATTTTCACATTACCCGAGTGAGCTTTTTCCATTTATTGGCAGCTTTTTTGACCTTGCGCATGTCAGCGCTGCCTCTCACTTTCTATGAAAAACGAGAGCAAAATAGAAAAATTTCAAGAGTTGAAATTTAGACTGGTAGTTTCTTAGCAATTCAAATAGGTATGCTTTTTAATTTGTGACTGAAATAATGGACCTTGCACATCCACATATTACTCCTCACAATAGGTATGACATTTATTTAACACTAAATGGAGCTACGCAAACAGATAATAAAACTGTCAAGTATTTTCCCTGTCATCCCTTCACAGTTTGATTGAATATGATTTGTAATGGCAAGAAAAAAACTAGAATTCCACTACTTCTCTTCATATAAAGTACAACCATACAGCATACAATAACGACGATGCATTCATATGAAAACATCTAGTTGTCTACAAAATGACACCAACAGAAATAATATTCAAATTTAAAATAAAATACACTTTAGATGTACCTTTCGGTCTAGCTTCCTATGCTGTGTTGATTGTGTAGCAAAACATTAAAAGCATTTCATTTGATTTTCCACTGACATGGAAAATTACTATGTAAGCAATAATACACCGCACCCTCAATGTAATTTGTTCAAATAACTTTCTGGTGAACATACCCAATGTTAGGGAATTTTTTGCATCCACAAAATTTTTCTAAGTGCAAATACACGTGCTAAACAAATAATTACCACCGAACAAATACAACAGTATGTTGCTTTAAAAATGGCATTTACCTCCGCTATCGGACCAAGGTGAAGTACAAGGTGCTATTAATCGCTTGACTTCATATAAGTTAAATACATAATGTATTACATATTTTAATTACTGTGTATTCAGAAAACTTAGTTTGATAACAAAAAGTCAAACTGTCTTACACAATCATAAATCACATAATTAAATACATGTAATATAAATTTCCACTGACCTTCAAAGCTTCCCTTCGCATAAATTCAAGTCTGGCTTTCTCTTCCGCCACCCACATGGGCAGGTCTGGTATGGCATAGGCTACCATTATTTTAACCATGAGAATTAAGTGCTGAAAAACAGATTACAATATCCACTGTAAAAGACATCTACTATTTTATTATAAGTTATATTTCTGACAATCTGGAGTCAAGACAAATAATTATTATAATTGTACTATTTGTATGACTAATTTGTGCCATACGTTTATAAATCATCACTATGTATATGATATATGATATATATGATTTGGACCAGAAGGGGAATCCCAGCAATTAACCTACCTCTAGAATGACAATTAGGACAACACGTTCAGCTGTGCTGATATCTGGAAACAGTCGATCAGCTAATCCAGAAAATCCAATGAGGGCACAGTTGACAATGACAGCTATGACACTCAACAACTCCAGGGCATCCTGTCAAAGAGTAGGAATTTGGATCATTTCACAAGAATTTGCATAATTTCACGAACAACGCTTCATGCAAAAGTGATAATACTAAGCTGTTCAAGTTAAAAAACACATGGATGAGTATATCAATGACAGCATTATTTCTTACCTGCCAAATGCCTATGTTTTCTACAGCTTTGCTAAATGGCCTTTGGAAGTTTGTGCATAATTTGAAGGCATCTGAGCGGATTTCAATGACATTGTTAACAAGTGCACACATTGCTGCCATAGGAAACGCAGAAGAGAACAGGGTGACATAGCCGTACTGGATGAACATCTCAAGGTAATCTTCATAGGTGTCCTCGTACTGAGAAAAATTGACAAAAATATACAATTAAGCAATAAGCATAGTTAAAATACCTAGTACTTGAACAATCTATGATTATCAATACCAGGGAAATGATGATGATGAAACTTGTTTCACTAATTAATAGTTTACAGAAAATTGCAATCACCTCTATCCCACTGTAAAAAAGAACCTATATAATTATCTCAGACCATCCAGAGCCATTTTCTGGACAATCTGGGTTATTTTTAATATAACAAAGAATTTGCCACACTGGATATTTGATATTTATACTGTGCGTAAGTTCTAGTTCATGACACACCATACAACCAAATATTTAATAACTCCTGGCTTTCCAGAAGTTCCAGAAGTTTAAATGAATGCAAAATCCACACACCTTTTTCATGGCAGCTTCAACCTCTGCCTGAGTCAGCTGAGGACCTGATTTGGAAACATCAAAGACCTCTTCTCCGATATCTTTGCCGTCGTCAGTGTATCTGTGGATAGTCATTTTCTCACCCTCCATTTTCTCACGCTCCTCCTTCTCCGCATCCCCATCCTTCTCCTCGGGAGGTGCAGTTGGACTTGGTGGAGGAGCTGCTGTTTCTTTCACTTCTTCCTCTTCTGAACCTTCTGTGGGTCAAATGTTAAACCCTGATTACTATTTGGATAACCACCTATACTGTCCTATAGTCTCAAAGGCCAATCTACCAAGGTAAACCTCTCATAAAGCTACATCGCAACTAAATTTCCACCCAATTAACATATTTACCGAACTGAATAACCCCACCAATTAGGCCATATCATTATTGAGGCACATTCAACCGGGACCTGCGAGTGGCTTTAATACTGGAAGGTCGAATTAAATATAAATCATATGCTGTACTCATAACACAGTGAAAAGACCAGAATTCCTAACTACCCGAAGCTAAGCAAAGGCAGGCGAAGAACCCACCAGTCATATTATTCAACACTTTTGGTGGTCTGGCGTATACTTCAACAATTAGCAGTCTCAAGCAAGCATGGGGTGCCATCATTGTGAATGATCTGCATCAATGTATTTTGGAATCCTTAAACTTTATTGGATGAGATCATCTAAGCATTAAGCAGGTGATATTGACAATTCACAATCTCATTCCATAACTTCTGTGAAGCGGCATATATGATAAGCAGAAAGAGGTGACTGCATGGTTTCTGTAAACAGGTCTAGTTGCTTAGAAAATTGATCTCACAACTGTCTTTATACTAGTATAAATATATGCCTCTTGGGGTCAGTTGATCAGATTAGGTGTACACATTAGATCTTCAGTGGTAAACAGAAACTGTCACTTAAACCACCTGTAGTCCAGATTGCCACAGCATGATACATAGCTACACAGTAGTACACAGATTTTAAGTCCTCAGTAGCAAAGGTATATATGCATATAAGAGCATAGGGTTGCCAATTTCACCCTTCAATGAATTTGCAGGTAAACAGTTCGGTGGAAGTGCAAATGTGATATAACTTCCCAGCTTATATAAGCAGTGATCTGCTGCATACTGTGCATGTCTATTGAGTGAATGATGAAAGGCATTGACTTGTGAATGCGATTGATGGCTGGCAGATGATAAGGACCCGGGACAGTTAATCATTCTCAATAAAACGATTTTACCCCAGCTAGCTCTGTAAGTTGCACTTCACAGTTCACATGCAATGTTATGTAATGAATGAAAAAAAGGTTTACACATAAAGAAGGCCCTATCTTATCCAACTCCCACAGGGTCCCAAGTAATCATACCATCATGTTCATGCATAACCTGGTAAACACATCTGGCAGCCGTTGACCGACCCCAACAAGACAAAAATACCTCTCATCAATGTTGCCAGTTGATGTATGATATGAGTACATGCATTAACCAAACAAATGCATGAATTTTGATAAAATAAACAGCATTTCAAGTCTGATAAGCAAACACAAAAGTGAGTATTTCAAGCGAAACGTAACTCTTTATAGAATAATTACAAAATCTTGAGCGCTAAAAAACTACCTTGATCACTCAAAATAATTAATGTCATAAGCAAATAATTTGATTCAGCAAGCAGCACAACAAAGCTTGCAGACTGAATCCTGCCTAACTACCAGCAGGGTTTCCTGTAAGCTGCAGATTTCTGGGAGGGAAATTGTGTCCATTAGATGTTGGAGATGGGTATTTGATAACGGATATCCACAGGTAATTTATTGACTGGAAATGTTATGAGAGCTGGATTTGGGAAGATGGGTATGACTAGATTTTTGAGAGAGAAAAAACTATTTCCCCAAGGACCTACAGGAAACCCTGTCCAAAACAAACATAACTGCATTTCAGTTCACATGCTTACATACCATAGTGACCGAATAAATGTTTTAACCACTTGTTGAGTTTCTCAAAAAATCTATGAATTTTTCCTATAAAATGGAAGGCACAACTGAGAATAAACACGAAGGAAAGTAAGCATGGGTTATAAGCACACGTGCAAAGAATAGTTTTGCCTATATGAAGCGATATACTTCAAATTAAAACACTGCATCATCTTGAAAACTCAACATAATTTTCCGGACTTCATTGTAATGTCTAAAGTTGCTACAAAAACAAAAAATCTGATTTCCGCATCACTTACTAGTCCAGCCTGAGTGCATTAATGAACAGAAAATATTTAATATAACATAATCTGTATTTCTCACTCTGCAATCAAATTTATATTATGTCAGTGCAATGAAACTATTTGATCCATCAGTGAAAATAAAGTGCCTACCTTTCCTTGTCATTTCCTGCATATGCCTGTCTAAGGTGTCTGGACTCATGCCTTCGGTCATTTGATAACCAATTCTGTACAACTTGAACTTCTCGAGGCAATATGGCAAGAAGGCTTCCTTGATGTTACCTACTACTTGTCTTGTGATAAGAAGAGCACCTAATTGCTGGAATATAAGTGTAGAAGTCACAGCATCAAATGGGTGAATGATCAATAGGATATGTCATGAATACCAGAGGGCACTGCCACCATAGCAGACAAAGCACAACTAGACAACGTCATCATTTATTGTAAAAATGACATCACTGAATATATGACGTCATCAAACATCGCTTATCTGCTTTGGTGCCATGCAGTGACCTCTGGTGGTAATTTTGTTTCTCATTGATTTTGAACCGTAATAATGTATTAGTTCAGTGATGATTATGATAGTAACTTACATCCTTTAGACGATCCATGTCTTGCAAATAAAATGCAATGTAGAACAGAGACAAGAAAGAATTGACGAACTGAAACTGAAAAGTAAACACGGATGTTCAGATTAAAATTCAGTATGGATGATATCCACAAGCATGATGTATTTGTTTTGATATTTACAAACTTACCAGAACTAACTTGATGATTAAATGTGTCTCATAGGTGTCATCAAGTCTATAATTCTCTGTAATGAATAATTAGAGAACTTTATAACATGATACAAAATCAGTTCCTGGAGGACATCACATTATCTTCGTTGATTTGTCTGAAGTACCTGAAAGTAACTTACCTCTTTCATTCAGCCATAAAGCTATCTTCTTGTATATGTCGTCAAGAATTCCAATGGATAAGGCAAGTAAAATCTTAGGAAAAAACTTGAAGATGAAAGACAGATCCCCACTCTTGATGAGGCCATTAATGTAATCTTGGAATCGAAAGATGATGAGCATGTTGACAATGACAACACACAAACACATGCAAATGACGGGGAAGCTGACAAGGTAGCGAAATGCATTGCGTTTCCAGGTAGGGTAGTTTGGTTCCATCCGTCCTGTGACAGTACTCTTTTCCAGGGGACCCTAGACATAGCAAAAGGAATAACAGCATTGTGCTTCATTTGTAAATTCTTTCTCATGTGTCTACAAATTACATCTAACAACATTCTTAGTGGATTCTGAAATAGACCAATATCAGCTTATTGCCAATATTGGACGGTCATCGTAAAATACTTATAACAAAAATACATCAACTAAACTCAATTATCCAATTGTATTAGTGCAACTTGTCTGCACATATAAACATTACATGATGAGTCATTGACAACAAATTTTGTGTACCGTATTTACTCGAATAAATACTCCCCTCAAATAGAGGCCCAGGGTAGCTGCCTTACCAAAAAAAAAGAGGCCTCCCTCAAATAGAAGCCCCCCTCTTCACATGTAGACAATTTATTGATCTATGAATTGAGCTTAAGTCCAACAATTTTAGGTCTTCCCGAGGTATACTAATAAGATTTTCTCTTTTTTTTTTTTTGTTGTTGTTGATGCATTGCCACTAAAACAATAGAGGCCCACTTCGAATAGAGGACCACTTCGAACAAAGGCCCTGCAGAGATGCTCTCCAAAAAAATAGAAGGGAGTAAAATACAGTATTTATGACTGTTTATCTGGCAAAATTACAGATGAACAAATGATAGCAGACAGACAGCAGCAAAACAAAGCAACATCCTGGATGTTTGCACCGAGCAATAACTGTTGATTATCCTTGCACAAGTAAACATTCATCTCACCCTATACAGAGATCTGGGTTCAACCAATAGCTCATCTTCTGTGTCAAGTGTTCCCCAGTGGTACGCATACTCCGCACTGTTTCTCTTCCAATGCTCCAGGTACAAGGTTGACCACACGACATTGATCATAGCAAATGACACAAAGAGAATGTCACTCATTGCCTGAAAATTGAATTAATCTAGGATTAATGGACTACAATGATGATGACCCTGTACAGTCAAATTCAGACACCACACAAAAAATCATTCTGGAATTATGTTGGAAAATGGCTTTGTACTGGTGGTTTATATTTGGAAATTGCAGACTTATATAGCTGATTGTTTATTAAATACTAGATATTTATTACTTAAAAATTTATTATAATTAGAAGTAACACAATTTATTTTTTTCAATACCATAGTCATAAGTTCGCAAAACTGAAATATCATTTACCTGATTACGACTTTCAATAAGCCAAATGAATAAACCAAGAAACGCAGGAAGGGTAAGGGCTTTTGTGTAGTGCCCAAGGTAAGTGAAATACATCGCAATCTTCACTCCAAAATACACACATATCTTGTCTGAAAAATATTCAGCACAATTAGCGAGGTACTCGTTCTCAAAACTAATTATTGCAAATTCCTCAAATGGCAAAACGGCATTGAAAGCTGAGAAATCTCACCAAGTGGTTGAGATCTGAAAAACGCAGACACCCAGTTTTTCCGTAGACTTTCCAGGTCGTCATTGTTATGTAAAGGCAAAACTTGTTTGACGATACGTTTTGAAATGAGGATTGGGACTGAAAATGAAATATAGCATCCATTTAGTCAGGCTGAATGCTGAATGCTAAATATCTGACAACAGCAATAAATTTACTTAAGCCACCGTCATTGAAATTACGCCTTGGTGTATAATTCTACATTTACTGTAATCCAACCATGACAGGAACACAATTTCAACATATTACATACATGATAAATACACAAACACATGAGGAACATCTGAAGACTATTAGTCTAATAGTTTATACTAGGACACAATATTACTGGCATAAATCATCATGAAACATTTGTGTTCTTTATATATATATTATGACCTACATGGCAAGCTGACAAATGTTAAGTTATAATATATTCTGAATACTGAACAAACAAAAATAAAAAAATTATCTTATAATGACCTTGGTGGATTCTTGGCACTAATATCTGGCTATTTGTGGCATTTTATTGTTCCATAACTTATTATTTGTTGCACTTTCTATATTCCAACCTAAGCAAGACTTACACAAGACAAAAATGCATGGAGTGACACATGTGTGGGGGGAGCCTTATTAATCTCTTGCAAGCAACAAGTATTAATGCAGGTGGTGATACACGTCCCAAAGAAATGAGATCCTATTGCATGGCGTGAGATCTTGCATTACAAAGGGAGCTGGAAAGCCCTTATAATTACATCTTCTTTGTGGGGCCCGAATGCATCTTGTCAATCCATCACCCAGGATATTACGCCTCGCTGCAGCAGCAGCAGCATCAGATGCAGTACACAGCAAACTCAGGGCAGGGGACACTGTATAGTATGTATACAAGAGGTCTAAATATTGCTGGCTGGCCTCCAGTGTGCAGAGACCCAAGCAGCAGCAGTGTGATGTATGAAAGGGCATCTCCGTGGCAATGAGACTGCCACATCCAACAAGGGTTAAATCTACTTGGGAAGTCCTATAAATTCCTATAAATTCAGCACTGAATACATGACTATGATATTGCAGCGCATATATATGTATATTGATTCACACAGTGCATTTCCTCACTCCAGCTGACTTCCCTGTTTCTGTTATGTTTATTCCACCAGGGAGCCTGACTGTCCAGCCATGCTAAAAGGATCCAGGCCGCAGCCTAGCATATAAAAAGTCTCTCCACAGAAGTTACAGGCCCTGGATCCATGCTCAAGAAATATAATCTGATGTTGCAAATTTTTCACAATTTAGATATATTTATTCTAACCATAACTCATCAGATTATGCTAGTGGGTTAGTCTTGTCTTATAAATAGCCCAGGTGAGTTACTGAGCCCCAGCTCAACAGTTCATGTAGTGGACCCTGCTGCATAACAACCGAGTAACCCTGTCCAGAGGCTATCACCACCCAGGGTTGCTGAGGAGGGATAGAGATGCTGCTTGCACCGAGTTCCATCCCCCTTTCTTTTTTTTCTTTTTCTTTTTTTGCTGCAGCAGCAGCAGAAAGCATCACTAGTAGCAGCATGAGTGAAAACGTGAAGATGCAATTATGCCCAATGCTGCAGCTTAGACACATTCAAAACATGTACAAGGTGAAATGTCAGGCCACATGGATGTGATCTCTTAACACTTGTGCAAGATGTATTCACATGTCAGAAGAAAGCCGTTGAACCTGGTCCGATAAATCCACAGACCCCGGTGAAGGGCAGCCACTGACACTCTACTGGAGCATTTGCACTGACTGTGAAATGAATATAGACAATCCCTCAACTATTCCTAGATCCTCTTACACAATTATCGAGTACAATAAAATCAGGCATTGACCTCAGCTCTCAGGACAAAGCATGGTAAGTAGCCTGAACAGGCCTCTGTTACCACAAAGCAATACTGAATTCTTATTAATATCTTATCAGTATCACAGGAATTGCTCAAGGCTTACCAGGCAATAAATCAGACTTATCACAGGAGTCTTAAATCTACTTCTCCTTATCAGTTATGGAATCCCAAATGATTTTCATCTTCTTACCACGCTATCAGATTCTTACAAAACCAATGGGAGGCAGAAAGTTACATTCATATGGAACCAAAATCAGTGCAGAATTTTCAACAGTGTCTCACTGCCCTCTTCACAATGACAGACATATCAGCCCTAACATAACTTCTGGTAAAATTCTTCATATGAATTCAGCATCACTCTCTCAACCAAACGAATGATACTTTGCTTCGTGGTCAGTTCACCCTAGTTTCACCAAGGAGATAAATTTGAGAAGTGTGAAGGGTAGAGACTAGTCTTCTTGACACTGATTCCCATCACCCATAGAATCCTTTTAAATGGAAACGAGGCTAGCACCATACCGCTATTTCCACTGCTCGATGTTAAACAGCAAACATAGGTCAGGTTCCAAATTAGCTGAAACGGAGAAAAATGAACTCCCAAATTGAGTATATTTACAGGAAATGACTTGGCAAATTGCTAACTTGCCTGGTATACCACCAGAACCAGAGCAGACTCAAACAAAAAACATTCCTTGGTTTTCTTCTAGAATTTCCTTCGGATTCACATCCCTTTAATCAGCAAATCTGTGTGTGTCTCTTATTGATGCGGCTTGACTTCTTTAATGACTGGTCACACTAAATACTGTACTAGCAACTCTTTGCAATAATTGTAGGAGGTGCCACGTGAAGTAACTAAAGGATGTTTCTTCATATATTTAGTGTATTATTCACTGCAACCTTTGGTATATATCATGAATGCATATATGTATTGCATTACAAAAAGTGTTTTGCATTAACTGAAACTGCATCAATAAATTATCAGCTTTGTTTGAGGTCAACTATGCCTGCCATATTTTTTAATAATTTATGGCAAATTCATTACCATTTCATTACAATTCCTGTGGACAGGCTATACATATCTCCAAAGGCTTTAAATTGATGAGATAAGTATAAACAGGTCAATATGATTGATATATTTGCAATGAAATACACAGAGAGCCAAGCTGGTTGATGATGTAATTCCTGTCGAAAATACACCGTTTACAAACAAACATCAAATTTGATCCATCGACAACAAGATAAACGTTACCTGTTAAAAATTGTGATATAACATTTACCAATAAATGCCCTGTGAAATTTTTTATATTAATGAGCGCATTATGAATACTAATATTACAGGCCGATCATCTATATCATCTAAATATATAAGCAGTCTAAATACACCAAGTAGCAGTCAGTATCCCTGGCTAATCCAGTCATTTGGGGGATTAATCTATCTACTTTGAGCAAAGCGCAGATCAGTCTACACCTGCCATGTTGGCCAGCCTAATGCGCTAATGTCTGTTGCCAATTGTTTCAGTACAATGAGCAGGGAAGCACCTAGAGACTCATGAGGCGTTGTTACAGCCGCCCACGTTCTCACCGCATCTTTCTATTTCTCTTTCTTGAGATGATGTCAAAAGACAAACACCAAGGCACCTTCTGAAGTTTAGACTTCATAAAATGAGGTTTTCCAGCGCGAAACTTCGCTTACTCCTGCTCCAGGGTGTTTCACAAGGTGATATAGAGACTAAAAGCCATATATCCTACTTGACACAGTGAAAACTCCCCTTTGTTATAAGAAAGAGCTGGGCCATGAATTCATAAAAATGTATGGAATATGATTGTCAGTAACTTAATAATGGTAAAATGTTTGAAAAAAAACGGATTCCCAAAATGACCACAAGTACTTATAAATATATATATATGTCCTGACCTCTCCCACATGAAAGTTTCTTATAAGTGGGTTTCACGGTGCATTAGTCTATTCTCTATTCATGCCTACAGGTCCTATACATTACAGCATACATGATATATATGCTAGAAACAGGGAAAATGAAGCCAGCAATATTTCCTTATTATATATGTCCACATTTAGCAAAGGCCATTTCTGTTTACGGATCTTAAAATCAGTGACAAATTACATGAATAGTTATTAAAACATGATCAGGGCCAAGCCGCATGAGCCCTACTGCAGATATCTCTGAATAAGCAAGCTAATTCGGAACTACATGTACACCTGTATTATGAATGTTCATCATAATATATTATAAATAGATGGGTGAAAATAGATATCTGAACTATTTATGATGCACATAACAGCCCATTGAAACTTGGAAAACATGTTGTCAACGATTTTAGTCAGCTTGTGTACATATGTTGCCACAGGAGTTATTGATGATTTTCAGCAAAATAGCAATCAATCGAGTGGAAAATAATGAAAATGTGATAGTATGTGGATGAGACTAGGGGGTCCTTTGTCTTCCAGTACATAGGTTTTAAAGAAATTTTGCATGTACGTTGTATTATCAATTACAGCCTTCACATGCTCATAACATCACGATTTAAGTGCACATAAATCTGAGTTCAACTGAAATAGCTACTAGCCAGCCTAATTTATCAAATAGTTGTTGATGCTTACTTAGTTATCATCACAGCCATTGGTATAAATTTATCAAATCAATTCAACGATGTCTATGTCAAATTGTCAATAGAATGCAAAGTTTAACACACATAAATTTGAAATCAATTTAGCACTCATCTATTGACTAGTTCACACAGGTTCATCACTGCAGTTATACCAACATAAAATCTCCGTACATAGTTACACTATTAGTCACACAAAAACAATTCCCACTTATATGAAAGTAAGAGATTTACTTACTGAGGGCTTGGCCTTCCAGGAAGGTAACATGAGCAAGTGCATCACTTTCCACAGCACGAACATTGAACAGCATATTTCGAACAATGCTTTGTCTTTCTTGTGAACTAAAAAACGTCCCTGATTCCTCGATTCCTTCAAAGTAGACCTGATCTTCATAAATGAACTCTTTATAACCTCCTCCAAAGTCCGCTTTGACCAATTTGCGGATGGACAGTTCTTCAGCTCCACGCAAAAGGCTGGTTAATAAAAGCAAATAAAATTCTTTGCAATAATGAAATCAGGCTCCTATATATCAATTGGAATACTATAGCTGAGAAAAAAACAGAAAACAGCTACATAATTTTGTCTGGAAATAAACTTGTTAAAGGATACTTTTCAGACACTTAAGTTTAACGATCATGCCAATTTGTAGGGTGCATATGTTTCATCTAAATGAACTATACATACTGAAATTGGGAAACCAAAAATAATAAAACACAAGCAAATATCAGTGTTGTTTATGAGAGTTTGATTGCTATAATTGGCGCACAATCTTGGAGAAGCCCCCTGGGACTCAGAAGCTGACAGGATTGGCAATTAAACAATGCTAATAATTCATTTGACTGTGGATGCAGTTGAATTCACACCAACCTGTCATAGCTGGCCGTGAAGTAGAATCCATACACCCCAGTGTGACTGTGGTGACGCACATGGACAGCCAGTTCAGGAGCTCGAGTCCGAAGTCGAGACAAAACCCACATGAGATTCTCCTCCGGGGTGTGAGCAGGGAACGTCATCAGAACATCACAGTCTCTGGTTGGGATCGTGTGCAGCCATACTTTGCTGGACACCACAAACCTCGTTGTGTTTGCAAATTTCTTGTGAAACAGCCGATGTGCTGCAACGGAAGACAATGTACAATATGTCAAAATTTGCTGAACTTTTACAATGCAGATGCATCTTTAAGCTAGGCAACTAGCTTACACAATATATTCATACTGTTACTGCCCAGTGAAACCTTACTATACACTGAATTTGAGCCCTGCATACAAACAGCAACACAACACAACTTTTAGCATTTATACAACTCATCCTAGTCCCCAGCTTGGATCCCTGGATGTTAAATAACTTTAACAAGACAGCAGAAATTACAGACAATTTCCCTACAATCATTCCCTTGGTTAGCACTTTTAAAGTCAATTTTACCTTTTTCACCTGCAGTTTTTTCGCCTTCGCTTATGATGACCTTTTTGTCAGACATTTTTAACAAGTGATCCTGTACATGTATATTTCCTGATGATGAGTATTATGACACCACACTACATTTGAACGTTCAACTAACATATGGCATATAGTTACTAGGTATTGATAGTTAACACATCCTATTATATCAATATCAGTAGGATTAGCATGAATCATTCTAAATTTAAACATCTACTGCTGTTGGTGCACAACCATGACATGTAAATCATTTGAAATGTCTAATCTAAATTCAGCCTTTGTCAAATATGCCTTAGATAACTAAACAATACTGAATTTATAAAAATCATTATAATTTTCCAGTTGATGTACATAGATGAGAACTGTCCTACAATAGGCAAACAATATATTGTTCCTAGATCTATACCTGACAATATGCCTGAAAAGAGAAATTCCTAATAAAACATTGGGAGCAAGGAATACTTCAGGGCACAATAATGCTCCCGATACTTAACATTCAATACATGACATTCATTAAACTATTTTGTTGAAAAACAATAAACATGACATACCTGGCCACGGGAGGTAAAACCATATGTTATGCATATGTTCATTGATTGCTAGAACCATTGAAATGAATACTGCAAGAGCTGTCGCAAAAACGCACATATATGTTAAGCTTCCCCTCCCCCCTCATGCTGACCACATTAATCAAATGCAAGATATATTGTATATGAGCAAACACCTGTTGTGTGTTTGACACAGCTAATTCTTAAAAAAAATTGATCGCTTGATGAGGGTGTCCAGCTGGTCAAGCTCTAGACAACCAAAAAATAATAATCCCGAACTTACCAATAAATTTCCATAATATGGCTTTTCAAGGGTGGGACAGAAACTTTTTCCTGACCACTGGACAGTGGACACCCTGTTCATTGCCTGACCAAACTGAGTGCTGCAACCTCCCCATTGACTTCCTCCACTACATCCATTAAAGGATATATGTGTCCCATCAATTGTTATATAGCCATGGATAGTTCATTGCAAAATTCTCTAACCTTTAAGATTTTTACACTTGAGCCACTTGAACACACATTCAGAATTATTAATTATGGCCCTAGTTATTGATGCACCTCAGGGAACTCGGTTAACCGCTTTTGGTCCGAACTCATAATGCACCATTGCCTAATCATCCCGTCAATTAGATATTTATCTAATAGGAGCCACACTGATTAACACAAACCCTTCTAGTTCTAATTTAATTTTAGACCGTTTTCATTCATGTTCATAACGTAATTGATTTTAAAACTTTCATAAACTCATAATCTGCTTAAATTTGATTTAATATTCGACAGGTGTGAAAATAGATGATTGTGTCTATGACGTAAATAGGTCCGCTAGCATGGGGTCACGGACAGCATTAACATCTCATTATTATGTCTGCTTTAGCAGCTGGTCTTGGCAGTCTGATCAAGACTGGTATTGCAGAAGTTACAGGCTGTTTTCACCTCAAGTCTTGTTACAGAATATTCATATATATATATATATTTTTTTTTTTTAGTGTATTCTTTTAAATTTTCAACCAGCTATATAGAATACAGCAACATGCTATGATATTGCACATGTTGTACAGCTGTGGGCTATGATCAATAGGTCTGGACAGACCGATTGAAATTTTCCTGATATAAAATCTTATTAACTGCCAATTAGTGTGCAATTTGCATGCATTGAAAAGTTATCAAAATAACCATCTTTCAAAATAAATGGCAAACACAATTTTAATATGTAATGTAAATTTTACAATATTTAATTTAATGAGACAAATTCTTGAGAGATTTTTCAATTCAACAAGTTAACATAGAAAAAGCTTGAATTATTAAATTAAGACATGGTTCCTGCAGTAAGACTTTCTAAATACCTCTTTAACATTACATGTTACTAAAATGACTGATCATTAATTACTGATTACTAGTCTATATACATACACATTATTAAATGATTAATTAAAACAAATGTGTGATGATGCATTCCTAACACTTAGTATCAGATAAACCATGTCAACACATAACTGATAATGCATATTATTTATTTGCACACAGCATGAGACTAGATAGGCTTGCATCTGGACTGGAGGTATGTGTGTAAATTGTTCAGCTGCCTGCTGCACATGATGCAGCCTTCAGTAATGAAATCTGTGCATGACACTGAGTGTAGTCTGTTGCTGTGATACCAGCATCAATTATTGTATTATTTGCAACAACAGACCCCTCCAGTTGCAAGCAATGAGCTACGGCCACGTGTATTTCAGGTCAGCAATTGCCCTAACCAGCTAACTGCAGGATTACCACAAGGCTCCAGTCAAGATGCTGCGAAAGATCCACAAATAACTGCAACTTACGGGATCGAAAGCGCAGACCCTCAGACCAAGAGAACTGCAACGGACTGTCGAACGGCTGTTTATTTCCCTCCTCCATGTTATAGACTGTGACACAAGCATATTACGATGGTGACTGCTCTGTAATCACAGCTGTCATCTCCAGGCCAGCATCTCCCAAGCACTTCCTCGCCATCTTGTTTACGTCACATGACCAACCAGATGGCTAATTTGCATACAACTGTCTACCAGGGGGCACTACACTCCCGATGCATGCTCACAGCGCCACCAATTTCAAATGGACTTTAAAATCCCCAAAAATACTTAATTCCAATTAAATATTCTGGCCTTTTTCAGAAGTCATATTTATGTTCAAATTAATAGCTGGACTGATTTTCTGTCATCATATCAAACTTTTTTAACAGCTAAAATTCACAGATCAACACAGTAATTGGTATAATAGGTGTTTCTTAGTGTATGCATTATAAGCTTGGTTTTCATTAATATACCATTAGGGCTGTCAATTTAAAAGTGTGAGGTGGGGGGGGGGGGGGACTCATACTCTAAAGCCCCCTTCACACATAACCGGATCAGACGCCGGATTGTACTGGAGTATAACTCCGGCAAACTCCGGGGAATAGCGTGTAGACCTCGTGTTTATTTCCGGCATTGTCCGGGGCGATCCAGGACCACCGTGGGACTCCGGGGAAAAGATTTAACATGTTCAATTTTTCATGCCGGAGGTACCGGAGCAATTTAATCTGTGTGTATCCGTGTAGACTCCGCCGATCTCCGGGAATCGCCGTATTGACTCCGGCATACTTCGTGTTATCTCCGGCTAATTCCGGCGTTAACCGGGCATGAATATTTCGCCGCCATTAAACGCCGGAGAGTACAAGGAACAACACGGTTCCACACAAATGAACACAGTGTAAAGACCGGTTATATCCACGAAGGCACCGTGTAAAATCCGTTCACTCCGCACTCTTCCGGGACAGTCGTGTTAAATCCGTGTTGCTCCTTGTTGACATCGTATTGCCATCGCGTACACATCGCCAAACATCACTTTTTTGTTGACATTTTCAGCTCTTTGATCCCGGAACCCCCGGAGTGAAAGAAATTTTACTCCGGGGCACTCCGGCGTCTGATCCGGCTATGTGTGAAGGGCCCTTAACCGTTTCGACCACTTTTGCAGGATTGAGTGGCCTCTCTGAGACTCGGATATTCTAGACATTATACCAAATTTGTATGCCTGGGTAATACTACGCCAAACTGACCTACTAGCTCTAAATGAATGCACTTAAAGGTGTTTGATTGACAGCTTGCCTGTTGAACTGTGACTATGTTTTGTTTTCAAGTTGCATTGTGTGGTCATTCAATTTGAATTCCACTAATCTTTTTATTACTTGAATATTTATTGCCATGAATATTTAAAAAAATAAAGTAAATTAATCCTATCCAATTCAATATTATCAATAGAATAGAACAGAATAGAACAGAATAGCACAGAATAGCACAGAATAGCACAGAATAGCATAGCATAGCACAACATAGCATAGATAGATAGATAGCAAGTTCTTTATTGTTTCCCATGGGTGTGGTCTTCTTGCCTCAGCAAAGACATCGATTACAGGGGACCACCAATTTAATGTCTCATCCAAATGACATTCAGCTAGGTTAATCCTATCCTATCTTCTTTTCGGCCTCAGTATACGGTCATTGAGTTGCACTGGTTTAAGTTAAACCCAATTTAGCATTAAGTTAAAACTAAACATGTTTGACTACTAATAGCACGAAAAGCGGGGTGGGGGGTGTCTGAAAATTGTTAGGTCCACCCCTCCCCCCTCGTACCCTACACTTTTAAATGGAACAGCCCTGACTAAATGATACTTTGACATACAAACATTACTAAACCATCCACTTCAATGATAGTAATACCCTTTTCTTTCAATCCAAGCACAAGGCCAGGTTGTTGCAACCAGTCTATACAATATACACTCACTCGATCCAAAATAAAACTTGCTCATAGGCCACCTTCAGAGCTCTTCAAAGAACAACCTGAGATTGGCCCTCAAGCCCTAATATTATTACTTAATTGGTGGAGCTGTGAATCATATTCTCAGCAGCTGCGCACTATTGAAATTGTGCGAAAATCCAAACATCACACATTGAACCCAAACTCCCAACAAAAAATTTAGAAACAACATTTTGGTATACCTTCACTTTATTTCTGAAGTAAATTCTTAGTCCTGCTCCAAAGTTTTTCCAGTGCCAGTCCATTGTTCAGTTAGTTTGATATCACATTCAAGGTCTCTGAGAGCAGCTTTTGCTTCATCTGCTGCCTCAGGATGTCTATTCATTGCTTCTTTCAAAAGTTCCTCTGCTCCTTTGTCCAAGAATGCTTTGCAATACTCCCGTGTTCGAGATACGACGTTACGTACAGCCATGCAAACTTGCCTCTGAAATAAATTAAAATTAACCATATCATATTCAGTCTGTAATACATCATCAAGTTAAAAGTGTATACATGTACCATGAAATACATCATACCGTGTACATCATAATATTATACATGTACATAAAATATGAGATGTCAGTAGAATAACAAGGATACTGAGGCATTCGAGGCATACCTGAACACTTGTACTTGCTGGATGTAACTGCGCCACTTTCAGAAGAATCTCTGGAGCACCAGCTTCAATCATTTGTTTGCAATGGTCAGGCTGTCGGAGACAGACAGTGGCCACACAAGAACAACCGATCTCAGCTATGCCTGGATTTCGCACATGCTTATTGACAGCCTCAAGAAGTAGAGCTGCACCTTGGTTGAGCATGATTGCTCTTTTCACTTCATCATTTCCAGCAATAGCTTTGAGAACAAGCAGTACTTGCTTGGTGACAATCTGAGCAAAGAGATACAAAAAAAGGTAATTAGAATGCTGTCATACATTGTATTACCAATGGCAAATTTACGAATGCCAGTCATAACGGCTACACACGAAAACGGCTACAGCCAACAACAGCTAAAAAATTTAATGGCATTCCCAAAATGGCTACAACCAGAACGGCTACAATGAACAGATGACCAAAATGTCAACATGGTTATGACGAAACGGCTACAAGCTATGTCCAAAACGGCTTCAAGCCATGTCCAAAACAGCTACAGCCATAAATTCGAAGTCCAAAACGGCCACACTTTCATACACCAAGTTATTCATATAATTTATTGTATTGATTTTAATTGTAACTTTATGAAATGTGTTCAGGGCCATTTCATATGGTCTGTAGACATTTGGTCTATGTGGCTGTAGCTGTTTTGGTATCATGGTCAGCGGGAAAAGGCACTGTAGAAGTTATGGTCAAGTAGTGAAAAAGCATGTTGACGTTTTGGTTAAGGCTTAATAAACCATGTTGACGTTTTGGTCATGTCCCAAATATTGAAGAAGACGTTTTGGTTATTGTCGTGTAGCCGTTTTCGCTGTTGACGTTATGGTTGTTGATGTTTGGGTGTAGTCGTTTTCGCATGTAGCCGTTTCGTCCGCCAACCCAAATTTACATCATGGCAGTAACATTCCCCACCTGATGATCCAAATTGTTTTCCAAAGTAGTCATCATTAGATTCAAGCCTCCTAAGTCCATAATTTCTTGACAAAACTCATTTCGAACTGCCAAACGGCCCAACGTTACAAAGAGCTCCCCTAAGACTGCCTTGTCATCTTTGTAATCTGAAAGTAAAATTTTTCATCCAGCATGAATATATCTTCATGGCCATAGAAGTGCTAGATAGGAACAGAAAATATACCAAAATCGTGGCACAAGCCACTCTCACCCTTGCAAATATCCATGATCTTCCGCAGAGCACCCTGCTCAGTGACAATCATCTTGGCATGTTCATGACTTTTCCCGAAAACTGCTCGCACATCATCATCCAATGTAAATACTCTTAGTGCACCACATACTTGTTTTACAACTTCAGATTGACCTTTGTTTTGACTCAAAACATCCACAAGTTTAGGAATGGCTCCTAGTGACACATATAATTGTCTGTTTGCTTCATGCATGACACATGTAAGTCGTATGAGTTGAACGACTTTAACAAGTATGTTAGGGTTCTTTTGGAAAGTCTCTAGATAGTCACAAAACATCTTAGCACTCTCTGTCTGTAGCAAGTCAGGTTGACCATTGCACAGTGATACTAAAGCTTCTATAGTAGCATAAAATATGGCTTCATCATTTTGATGCTTTTTACACAGCATGACAAGTAATGTATAAGCACCATTTCTTCCAGCCATGAGACGGCGTGCTAAATCTATATCACATTCCTCTTTTAATTTCGTTAGATGAGGAATGCAAGATGATGGATCAGACGCAGCAGAATTAGACACTACTGATTGCAAATGGTCCAGCGCTATAGTTATGGAATGTTTAACAGGTCCATCACTATCTCCACTGCCATTGGTATAGACATTTGGATCAATGACAATATTGGCCAGATTTACACCCTGAAAGTCAAACAGAACGGGTTTAGCCTAATAGGCAATGGTATAGTTTATATATATGAACATTGGCTGTATTAATAATACAGGTTTATTAAAAAGAATTACCTCAAGTTTTCAGTTATTCAGTAGGTTTTTGATGCAAATAACCAAGTACATTGTTGTATAAATTTCAAGTTGCATTTTGTGTCTTTATGAAACTCACCTGAGCTTCAAACTGCTCCACAGCATCTTTCACAGCATCCTCTGGGCTCATGTCAAACTCATCAATGTTTTCTTTCACAACTGCATCAAACGTCTCTTGTGTAATAACCTTCGCCATCTGGAATTTTGTTCAGATAAAACATATTACACAAGTATATACATATGACATAATTATGTAACAGCCATTTTCCTGTTCTTTCATACAAGAGCAGACACACATTTGCTTCATCAAATTCCTCAGCAAGTAGATGCCCAGAATAAACAATATTGCGTTGATTACACTGTTTAGTGTTAGCATATGGTTAGACTAGATCTACCAATAGTACATATTTTAGTAGCATTCGTATCAAATACATATATATACATCATTATACATGTTGGGTAGCACGTGCAAACATGTACTTTATTTCAGACTCATGAGTCATAAGAAGGTCCATCCAAGTAGAAAACTAGTCCAACTAATGATATAACTTTAAGTAGAGCTCAAGTTCAGCTGAGGAACAGCCAGGATGGTGAGCCAGTGTATTCTCATACTGTCATAGGTGAAATCCACCAACAATCACTGCACTACTATATACCTGGTAATCATTCATCCAGTAAGGTGCAGTTTACTTGGTAGCTAGAACGGGGATGAGTGATCTTACTCTGTCATGATAATGACTATGTGTCATTCATTTAAATTTAGAAATGACTCCTATCATTGGTCAGGTAACGAGTCATTTCGTAGACACTCAAAATCGTAGACACTCAAAATCGTCGACAGCCAAACTCGTTGACAATCAACACCCTCGGCCCGACCATCTCGTTGAGAAAATCGTTGTTATACCAACACGTGGACCTGTCGACGAGTTGGTGCTGCTAACTCGTTCACACCAGTTTTTTTCGGCCGTCGGCCTCCCCTTGATCACGGTTTTATGGTATTTTCTTCGGTAATATTTGGTGTAAGATCTGTCATACGAATAATTTCGGGCAAGTATTCCGCTGTGGAAGCTTTATCAACCGAGTAATCGCCGGAGTCAGATTTGTCAACGAAATGGTCATTGGGAAGATTAGCTCAACGATATTGCATTAATATGTCAACGAGATGGTAATGACATGTCAACAAGTTGGTTGTTGTGGTCAAAAGTTGAACGACTTGTGTCTGCCAAATTTAACAAGTTGGTTTGTCAACGAATTTGTAGGCCTTCTAATGTGTCAACGACTTGGTCGACGATTTTGCGTGTCGACGAATTGACCTGTATTCATTGGTCATTGTACACGCATGACATGGCAATAACCAACAGACTACTAAGTACTACTGTCACTGTAGACCAGAGATTATGGAACAATAATCTCTGCTGTAGACAGTGTAGTGTCAGTGTCACTGTCACTGTCAATTTCAACAAGAACATTGCTTGACTGACAGTCATGTCAATTCAGGTGAATTACAACAAATACAAACCCTGAAAATAGATGATAGACAGCTATAGACGTCTCGTTGAAGCCAAATTAAGGAACAGTTTTGAAGTTGTCAAGGAAGCCGGCTTCCATGTGGTGTCACTCCGTTGCGCAGGTCGCCGAAAGTATTTAATATCATTATTAGAGTTATCTTGTGCACCATTTGTCATATATTAGAAATTTGAAAAAAAGTTATTCTTTTTAAGATGTAGCACAATTTTCTATCTTTATTGCGTCCGATTTCCGAGTTATTTATTATTTTTCCTAACCTGTGAAGACTTTCAATTCCTACAGATGTCGCCACCTGCAAGTTTATTTGACCGTGGCTCCCATAGAGTTGGTGGCGCCCCTCTAGACCCAATCCCCATTTTAAGTCCTTGCGGGCCTGAGTCAACCTTGTCATCCCACTGAGTTTGTTACGAGCACTAGGTAAGTAGCATAGATATTTCTCTTTTAATAAATTTTTTTATCATGCAATGAGGGTGAAAATAAAAGTTTTAAGTTCCTCAAGATCTATTTATATGAATACCAGTTATATGAAAATTAAAATGTTAATTGAGGTGGATGCATGAGAAATGATCGAGAGATTTTTAGTTTCTATAAGGAAAGCTAGGGCTCATGATCGCAATCTATAGACTTGCACTTTGGCCAGCCAGTGAATTGTGATACACCTGAATAAAGACAAGAATAATTTTGCAATTTATACATTATGTATTTCTCATTTACATAAGAAAAATCATATAAAAGTACATCTATTAACCAATAATAACTGTACAGTCCAAACAGAACATATGTACTTTATACTATTAAAACTAAAATATAAAAACTAAACGATTAAAAATCAAAGCAAGGACACTTTGCTCATCACTGAAGTCAAATGACACTTTTTCATATGCGACTCAAAACAAACACTAACATAATTTAGGTTAAATAAAACGAAAGCCATACCTATAGCACAATCAGATCTTTGGTGCCAATAGTGTATGTAACATACTATCAAATGTCCATTACCAAGTATACAGTGTTATAACTACTACTACTGACTTTAGTACAGTACATGAATCGATACAACACAATGAATTTCAGACACTGCCATACAGGTTAACATCTTTTTTTTTCCATTGAAGAAAGAATCAATTGAGAAATATCACATAGTGCTTTAATGACATTCATCTTGTTTACATGATTTGTAGATGGAGGCACATTTTAATGCTCATTCCCTGTGCTCATGGAAATTTTATGCCATGATATTTAATACTCTTTTTCAGATACATATATATGTATAGCCACAATGCAAATAACTTGTAAGAAATTGCACAAGTAATCCTTCATTATTGCTCAAGAATAACCCAAGATTGCCACAATAACAAAATAATCTCCTCGTTTAATAAAAATGCCATGATGCTAAACTATGTGTACTTGTGCCACTTCAAAAATTTCATACCAGTTAATTTACATTAAATACAAATATATTAATTTGACATGGCAATGAGCATACGAATGGTGCAACGACAGTGACTTTGGCAAGACAGATATTAATTTACATGTGAGAGATATCTTGTTGCAAATCATTATGTTACAGTTGCCCAGCATTAATTTTACTATAATATATGTCAGCATGGCATGCTTTTCTACTTTCCTTGAATTCTTTCCTTAGATACTATGTTTATATATATAAGCACATAATATAATGTGATACATCTTTTTACAACAGACTACATACAACATATCTACTAATTTAATTCACCTACAGATTATTAGAATTGTATGGAACTCTCATTAAATCCAATTAATAATACTTCAATTAAGTAGCATGTACACAACAGCTAACAAATCCAACAAAGTTTGCATATTTGGATTTCAAGGTCATCTACTGCTGTAACACTGCATAAATACTAAGTAGCAAGTCAGTTCCTGTAAGATCTGTACGATTTTAGGCATTACAATTCTAACATTACACAAGGATTCTGAAGTTTCATCAGGTCCATACATAATCTTCAAGCATCAATTAGTAATTGCAATACATTGTATACTCCTCACGTATTTTGCAGAACGAAATATATCACCAAATAATGTCAGGCTTATTGGATACCAGTTCTACAAACTCAGTTCATTCATGTGAATATCCTTAATGAAAATTCTGTAAGTGACACTCTAGCACTGTAAATTTATTAGACTAGAAGTACTATGAAGAATCCATGGTTGGTAATCATATACTTAGACAATATCAAGAGTGCAAGTTCATATTATCATGATTATTTAAGGGCTGTCCTGTTCCATTTAAAAAAGAAGGGGGGGGGGGTGGACAGGAAGGTTTTGGAAAGAGGGGGGGGGGGGGGGGGGGGGTCTTCAACAGGGAAAAGAGTAGGAGCGGGGTGGTTGTTGACCAGTATTTTCTTAATATCTTAATGTAGAAAAAAGAGGGGGTCTGTCAAAAACAAAAAGCAGGGTGGGGTCTGAAAATCTTTCTATCCACCCCCCCCCCCCTTTTTAATGGAACAGCCCTAACTATTAAGTCATACAAAACAAAGCTCAGAAAAGTACAGAATTCTTCAACGTGACATAGCTCAACATTTGACTTGGTAAACACTCCTATAATATCAGCATTCAACAGTGATCTACACTGTATTTCTCTCCCCACACTGTATACATCACATAGGTCTTTACTAATCACATAAATCTTCGCAAGTAGTAATGCCATTTATTGTGTACCTTGCTATTTTATGTTACTAACTGCAATTAAGTGAGGTTAGCTTCAGATTCTCCTTGTCACTGACCTGTTATGCTAAAATTTGGCATAAGCCTTAGAAAGCACCAATATTACATACATTTAAATAGAGACATTTTATTTGCCTGCATCTAACGCAATGTCATCTACCTTAAATAGCACCTTCTCGATGGTTAAGGAAAAAAAAGAGTTAAGCAAGCATTGCTGCAGAATACACCAAACACAATTGACGTCACAGCCTTACTTTAAATTTCTGTGACACAGACCAGATACGAAACTAGTCAAACAACCAAATACAATATATATGCATAAGTTATCAGTCTGAAAATTGTGATACAAGTATTAGACAATGGCTATTGAAGGCCACACCACAGCATATTTTAACTGTTATGGCAGAGAAGCAGAGAAGCGTAGCCTTCAGTTATCACACCTATTTGGCATATATTTACTTCAACTTGAAAATCAATCTTTTGTCACCAAATGACTTCTGGCGATACAATTTTAGGAAAATAAGTATCTATGTGATAAGCTCAGTTACATACACTTAAAATATTCCAAAAATAGTTTAAAAATACATCTTAACAATTTAGAGATCTAACCAGGAATAAGAATGTATCATAAAAGAAGTAATAAATTATTGCTGCAGAGCTGCCATTCACAAAAAGCAAGCAATTTCATTTCACTTCTCCTTTACAATGTTGATAACTGTGTAAGTTTAGAGTTATTTAAATGCCAAATGCACAACTGATGACTTTCCCACTTCCATAGTACATAGCAGTCTGATAATATATCTGCAACAAACCACACTATTTTTTTAGCACATGCTGACCTTATTGGATTAATTTAGACCACAATAACAAAGAAACCTTTCAATCACGCAACACATTGATAATAAGTGCAACATAAATATTTGGATTGTATAGCATGGCTAGGCCATATGCTACCAGCTCTACATAGTACATACACTTGGTTTTTTCATTGCAACTCAAAGGATTTGAGGATTGATTTCATTCTTTCCTACTTATAGTGTAAAGCTTCAGGACATCCTTAACTACAATAACAAGGTTCTTTAAATTGCAACACTACCTTTACGATGACATAAGGCAATAGTGGATTTTGGCAATACAAACATAAACATACAGCAGGGACCGCTAACTTAATGTCAACATCTCCCTCAAACGATACATCAGTTCTACGATTTACCTGGTAATTTGAACAAACAGCATAACATATGGGATCCATTTAAAAAATCTGTGGATACTTGATTCACATGAGATCTTGTATCATCACAATAGAGAAGAACATCACGCCTGCATGCTGAGGAAATTTTGAAGTTTTCCGACTGTTTTTGCATCTAAACTGCAGAGGTCAAAGTCAAACGTTGAGTCACTGATCTGGTAGAGTTCTGTGTCCTGTATAATTCTGACAATTTTGTGCAATAGTTCTTTGTCTGTTACAGAGAGCAAACGACGCTGCAAATCCAGCAACATAGCAAAAGTTTCACCGTTAGGCGCTGCCTGGTTTGTAATGTCACTAGGACTGACCTTATTGAGTCGTAAGTCAGTGGTTCCATTAGTGCGGGACTTTGGTTTCTCAGGAGATGTGGGCAATGTAGGAGACAGTTGTGAAAAGAAATTGGAAGGCGAAGATTTTGGCAGGGGTGATAACATCTCCTCATCTTGCTCCATCTCATCCCACAGCTTCCCTAAAGGTCCTCCTCCGTTGCTGAAGCTATTTTTATTACCAGATGATGCAGGACTTGCTTCAATCTCAGTTACCACAACATCGTCATCATCATCATCCTCATCTTCATCAGATGATGATGATGATAGTTCTCCATCACTCAGGTCAATAACAGTCTTTTTACTTTTACTTGAATCTTCACTGCTGTTTTGCGATTGAGATGGTTTGGTGTGTGACAATTTGCTGCTAACTTCACCATTAGTGTCTGAAACCTTTTTTTTGTCACTTTTACTCGATGACGAGTGACTCTTCCGATGACTGTGAGACGACTTGTGCTTCTTGTCTTTGCTGTGTTCTTTAATGGACTCATCATCTTTGCTTCGTCTCTTTTTAGCACCATCGGACGAAGAGGGTGATGACTCAGCTGGTCGTTTCAAAGTGGCTTTTTCTTTGGAGGGAATGACGCCTGCGCCTGATGTTTTGCTTTTGTAGGAAGATGCAGATGAGACTGAACCACTGGATCGATTTGAAGATGATTTTTCCTTACTCTGGCTAGATGATGGCTTGCTCTGGATACTTGGTGCTGGAGATGGAGTAGGAGTATCCGTGGGACTCGTCCCATTCTTGCTTTTACTGCTTTTATCCTGCAAACAACCAACATTTTAAATATGCTACAAATCTCTGTAGTTTATACTTTTGTGTCTCTGACAACAGATATAAAATACAGCATATTTTTTACTGTTATATCAGAGAAGCATCACCTGCTTTTATCCTGCAAACAACCAACATTTTATTTGTCTTACTAATTTCTGCAGATGTTATTTCTGGTCTTAATACAAATCAAGTTTATTAAACAGAGAATTTTAATTAAACAGAGAATTTTATAAAGAAATTCTGGGTAATGACCTGTTACCACAATCACATAAGTAGGCAAAACCGATTAGCATTAAAGGTATTCAATAGTGCAGCCCTCTTGGACAAAAAGGGTTGATTGACCAATTGAGATATTTGTTGTTTGTCAGTTAAGTTTCACTGTAGTAGATTTGCACTCTTTATTAATAATCACAGTTAACTTGTATCATATCATTCAGATATTGGTCTTTCAAAGTTGTGTATTACCTTAGATTTAGACTTTTTTCGAGCATCCTGTTTGAACAAAGGTGCACCAAAGAGATCTGTGAACGCCTTTCCTTCCGCCGTGGGAGGTACATGGGGAACTGCAGGTTGAGTGATTGTGGTGGTGACAGCTGCTGCTGTTGGCTTGTATTGGGCATGGTCATTGGGGCCAGGTACACCAATCTGAAATTTCAGAAAGATTATCAATTACAGTATACCTTCAAACATGCGCTAAATTTAAAATGTGCTGTCTTTGCTTGGCATTTTATATATATATCATTCTTAATCAAATGAACATAATCAATCAACACTTCATAATAACTAACCCCTCCAGCTTTTATAAGTTTGCGGCGAAATTCTTCTGTAGGGTTTTGGAAGGTAAGTTTTTCGCAGCGGATGTGGTTGACAGGTGGGCAGCCTTCATTATGCAGGAACAGATCATACTTGAAGAGGATTTTGCGAGGTTCTTCTTTATTTTTGAAGTATATTTCAACGGGAAGATTGAAACCAGCATAGCCAGATTCTGTTACTTGGTAGGGTGGTTCTTTCAATACTGAAAGTTGAAAAAATAGATGCATTAATAACCAACCACAATGAGGATAACTACCAATCCTGCAGCAGCAGCTTGAGAAGGAAATCTTACAAACTTTTATTCATACAAAATAACACATACAGCCACAGGTTTTGAATCAGTGCATCATCAGTGCATTTGTTCATCTTCACATCTAGTCATCTAGTTTTTTATCACATGCGTGCTAGCCAAGCACATATTCTATAACAAAACCCACCTCTCTTTGGCCTGGGAAAACTATCATGTAAGTGCATCACAACTTTCTCCACAAAATGCTGTATATTGCTGCCCTCAGGGCCACGAACAAATACTGTCCAGTCATGGGTAAATCCATCCGTGGTCCTTTTCTTTCGAACTGTTGCCTTGTGGCCCAGTTCTATTTTAACCTGGACTGACTGCAAAGACACACAAAAATGAAAAATTTGTTTAAATCTTTCGTAAATACCCTATCAACCATGCACTAATATCCAGAAAATCCTCTTGAAAGCAGCTAGGTGATGAAATTCATACAGCAAAGCCCAGACAAGAAACAAAGAAGTCAATATACATTCAGTTTACTCAAAAAATCATTGTACATAAAATTTTCTCAAACACCTAAGTATGGCTTTCACATTATTTTGTTTGTTACAAAGTAACATAAGTACAGATTACATGTATATATGTAACCCAGGAAAAACAGCTGCATGCAAACTTTAAAACTGTACTCAATATAAATAAAAGTTTATTTACACTATCAATAGTATTATCTGTTGCAAATACTATTTCGTTTACTATAAGTGCCGTTCCGTTTACTCTTAACGATTCCTTACTACGATCATTAATGTATGTGCGCATGCTCAAATAAAGAGATAGATCTTCGAACGGAGCGATGGGTTGAAGTTGTTATTAACATTGGCGACGAGGAAAAGTCGTTTGCGGGTATAGAGAAAAAAAAAAGATATAATTTGATTATATTTTATCCAGGCTAGACTGGTATACACACAGCCTTCAGAACAGGGGCAAATTTAATTGCTTAAAAATCTATTTGGAAATAAGACAGGTTTTAGCAGAAATACTGTGGAATTATATAGCAAAGCTAATAATTTAACCTAGATTACATTGTGTAGTGAGAGCAGACCAAACACTTTCATTTAATTGAATCTTTCACGCCTTCCATGCCTGGCCTTGAACTTGCATGAAGTGAATAAAATCAGCTTGAAGCTTTAAAAGCATTTCAAGGCTTCATTATGAAACCAGTTATGTCATAAGCTGAGCAATTGCCAAACTGACATGAAATTGGGCCATGGGAGTACACATTGCCCGCATTGAGTGACTGTAGATCTGGACTTCACCAGTTCACAACACTCAACACTGACCGATTGCAGAGTGTTCATGTCAGAAGACAACAGGTTCATAAACTTGACTAACCTGTCGGAACTTTGCTTCATAAGTAAAACGGACACGATATAACAAAGCCATACACAATAGCAAGCCTTTCTCTTCACCAGCACTCAAAATTACCTGAGTAGTCATTTAGAAATCTTAGAAACAATCATCGCAAGATTTTGTCAGTGATAAGATGCTGATATCGTTGTTGACATGCGCACAACAGCGTTTGGTCAATGCACCAGAGGGCGCAAATCACAGCACCACACTGCCACCTATCAATAATAATTTTACCATGGCCCACATCTCACACTTTTTCCCCTGAGTTGTGAACCCCTGCCCTGTGTTATAATAAATAAGTGTTCTCTCTCTCTTTTTTTTTTTTAGCATCCCATAGTAAAATCTAGTAAATCCAATAAAACATATAATTGAAGCGTATCGACTCATATAGATTGTTTAATATACATACACATTTTATCACACATTGCCATATCCTTTCACAGCTCTCAAAATTCTCCTCATTTACTCGAATAAAGGTCCTATGTCTTCTATTTTTTGGAGGACATCTCAGCAGGGCCTCTATTTGAGGGGTTGGGCTTCTATTCGAGGTAGCTAGGTCTCTATTATTTCAAAGGCAGTGTAGGTTAAACTAGCCCAAGGTAGAAGCCTCAACTTCACCTCTGTATCCAGGCTGCTGGGGGGGGGGGGGGGGGGCTGTGAGAAAAGCTGAGGATAGAATGAGACATGGCATGATAGTAAAATATATTTATGTACAACAAACTGCAAAATGTCCGAATACCTCATTTTAGGCAGTGCTTCTGGCATACCTAAAGCTTTACAGGTTATTTTGGGTTTAGTGCAGTATTAGATGGAGTATCATCTTCTTGTTGAAGATGGACAGAAATTACCCTTGTAAAGGGGAGATTTCTTGTGAACACAAGATTTGACTACCACAGACATAAACCACTCGCGTTTGAGTAAAACAGTTTTCTCTATCATATTTTGAAGGAAAATTCTAAATTTCTTTCATAACTTTTTTTACAACAACCAAATTTAACAGCCAAGTGGCTAGAAATCTTTTTGATTTGCCACCATTTTGTACTAAGCATCATGGCAGATCAACCTTTTTTTTTAAATATATATATATATATATATATATATTTTTTTTTTTGTTAGATATTTCATAAATTTCTGTTTTATTTCATATTGAGGTTTGAAAACACTCTTTACAACTTTCAGAAGTTACAGTGCAGATGTACTTTTGATTTAAGGTCTTAATATTTAAAGCTTTCAGAATGCACATTAAGATCTGAAATCAATTATGACATATTTATAGTATTTTGATGTCACAATATAGCCATTGTGACATCATCAATTGTTATGTCATATTTATCAAAATGGCGACACTTACCATGGATTTTAGCTATGATCTCAGGTAAGTTTCTGCAGATAGATGATGACAATTCAAGGAATGATGATTTTTGCTTCAAAAATATGAGAAAAATGTACTTAAGACTAAGTTTGGTTTAGGATAATTTATATAGAAGGCGCTGAAATCTAATTGTGACTATCATACTATCTCCCCTTTACAAGGATCATTTCTGTCCATCTTCCACAAGATGGACTCCATCTAGTGCAGTAGGCCTATAGCAGACTCAAATTATTGACCATATTTGGCGTCCATGAAACATGAAAATAATCACTATTTTTGACAAATATCGTTTTGGTACACAATACATTTGTCTAGAGTAGTAGGGATTTGGGGGCAGCAGCCCCCAAGAAAAATAAAAATATGATACACTTGCGTTCTTGCCTCACCGCCGCCGTTGGATTGTGACGTCAAGTATTTACGTCATAGGCCTGGCAACGAGGCTCGCTAAATATGGTCAATAATTGGGTCTGCTATGCACTGCACTTTTACCCATTAGTTTACCAGTAGCCAGAGGCAGATGTAAGTATAAGACGGTAAGGCTTGAAGGCCTGGCATAAACAATGGTTACATGCAATTCAACATGTCATGGAACCGGCATTCAACTGATGCATAAATTAACATTGTCTCACCTCGCAACACTGACACTTTGTCTCACTTTTCTCCATGCTGTTTTTAATATGCTTTAAGTTCTTGCAGGTAATGGAACATTTTTGTGGTTTTGTAGTATTGGCCCAAATACATAAAGTAGTTTTATAAACTCCACTGTGTTGGAACTACAGGGGGCTTGCCTCACTGTTCCCCATATTTCAATGTTCCCCACTCTCCCCTACATATTTTGTGTGATATGCGGGCATTCGCTGAGGGTTTTGCTGCACTACAGCATATATGTTTTTCTTCAAGTGTAAACTCCCTTCCCAGTTCTTCATTATATCATCATTAATGATATGACTTTAAATATAGATTAGCGGCTGGGAAAAAATTTAACGTGTTAATTAAGTGGATATATATATAGCTACTCACAAGGGGGGGGGGGGGAGACAGACTGCCCTGAAGGGATTTCGAAGATGTTGGGGAATCTGAAAAAACATAGATTCTACTATTCACCTCCAACTAAGAAATTTTGCCATTTTTACACCAAATTTCTTAAATTTTATGCTTATTCACCATCTACTGTTGATATGTTGATGGACACATTTCCGCGAAATGCTTCCAATCATACTCTTGATATCCCAAAATTTCCGCCATTTTTAATGTTGACGTTTTCAAGTTTTCCCATTTTACTTTTATCAAATCTTCATTTCCTACAGCTGATATATCTTGATATATATATCATGGAAGATATCCCCACTTTTGTGTGTGTGACTGATATTGATATTTCAAAATTCTATGCAAATATTCTCTAGGATTTTGCAATATGAATTTTTAGCAGTTTATTTGATCTAGTATGTCAATTTATATAATAAATTGTACAATCTTAGTGAATTTCATGCTTATACAAGATGCATTATGATTTAGGGAAAAATGTGGAACTGCGCCCCCCCCCCCCCCCGGAAAAAAATCCTAGCTACGCCATTGAGATGGTGGTTTAATACATATATATGGATTTAATGTTAATCTCTACATTATACAAGATGAGAAGTATTCATATTAATTGACTGTTTCTACCTTGCAAAAATCACAAACATCCCAGCTGGATGTTTATCGCATGAGACGTTAAATCCTCACATCAGGTGAATTGGAGGCGCCTTGTATATAATATATCTTTGTATTCGGTGTCTATGCTGAGGCAAGTAAAAGACCCCATGCACCCATTGGGTGAATCTGTAATATGGTGTGGACTCCAAGTCTTATCTCATCATTACGTCTGCCTCTGGCGCATAGGCTAAGCTGACTACTTAAGCTTCAGAGCATCGAGACATTGACATTGACAAACTAAAATAGAAGATGACTCCATGGTTTAATTTGTGGACCGATCTACAAGTAGGTATACATACCAATACAAAATCAGCCACTCCTGACGTTTAATGACAAATACATGCACACATCTAAGGTATGCTCACGTAGGATGTTCAATTACAATATTTAGCGAGACACAACCTTGTTCATTTACGTCAAGATGCAAGACATAAATTTACCTGGAAAGGTACTCCAGCGGGGGCCTCCATGGCAGGACGGGGGGACGGGGGGGCGTCTGCCTGGTAAACTGGACTCCTGCAGCAGCCGGACGGTGAGAGGCCCCCGCGGTCAGAACAACGCAGCACCCGGGCGTATATCTCCATAGGAAGTCCAAATATAGAGTTCTGTACTTTCAGAATAGTTTGATAAGACGAGCAAAAATGCGTGCTACTAGTTCTGTTTCTGCAACCAGAATGAGAAGAGGAAGTCGCCAAGAATCCCACGGTGGAAGTTCTTTGATCCAGCGTGACGCAGATGTGAATGATGGCAGAGATCTGAGGAGGTCTTCTTGAGGACAGTGGGGTTCAGGTAGCCACAGTCATGCCCTGTGACCAATCGAATCACCAAGCTGCGTTTCACAACTTCTCCAATAAACAGCCGTATCAAAATGCCCATCTCTGTGAGGAGTGTAAGTGCTGCCTCAGAATAATTGTACTATTGTGGGGTTGAAAGGACATATTTCATTAGGAGACCTTTTGATCCCCGCCCTCCCCAAGTCACAAGGGCAAGAGGGGCCCTATAAAGAATCCTTGTTTTCTTTTTCATTTGTAAACCGAAATGTAAATCAGGCATCGATGAATTGGTGTTGCCCAGCACCAGATTAAGCATGGACGCCCCTTTTTTTACAAGGGTCATTACTCTGGTGTCCAGTTCTGAGGAATCGTGGCCACTTGTCCTCCTTGTGACTGAGAGGACAGGGAAATGCGATTTGCATTGTGACGTATGAGGTCGGGCAGGGGAGGGCCGGGGAGGGCCAAAGGCTGAGGGCACATTGTCTTCTTGGACCACACACCTGCCCCCGTGAAAATGCAAAGGCCACGCGACGTTTCGTCAGATAAAGGTAATTGCTTATTCCCTTGTTTGCTAAATAAAAACATTCGATCGTAAATGAAGTTCAGTAACCTTCGGAGGCATTGGTAATTGTATACCAGTCTGGTGATCCGAATCTACAAGTTGTCAACAACCATCTGACATGATGTAATTTACACTGTCACAGCTTATATAGCTTTGATTATACTATTATAAGGTATATAGGCCCTAAGTAGGGTTTTTTATTCGCCGAAAACTTTTATAAAAGCAAATTTCTTCCACAATTTTCTTTAGGCCAATAGGCCTATATAGGCCTGTATAATTGAAAGTAAGTAAAGCCTATTCAGGTCTATCAATTTGAGTGGTCGTCACTATAAAATTTGTGATCTTTACAGTGAGTCATATAAATAAATCAAACTCCAAAAGAGCTAATTCGATCGCAGTTTCATAACAAGATCTTTATAGCAAAGAATTTATTTACCCAGCAATAAAAGTGCAATAATGCCCAGAGGCGTAAGATTGCTCTTGATAACCATTGCATGGGTGCCATTGGGTGGCATAGTTCACTGGAATGCAGTGGTCTTTTTTACCCCTTTTGATCCTCTTAATTAATTCAGCCAGACACTTTATTGATGGTCATAAGTTACCCTCAAACCAGACGTCCGATCAACACGACCCTTTCAAAACAGCGCTCTCATGAATAATCTGCATATATTTAGGTTTACCAGAAAAAAGAAGTCCCCAAAGATTTGTCCCCAAG
Source organism: Alitta virens (assembly GCA_932294295.1). NCBI lineage: Eukaryota > Metazoa > Annelida > Polychaeta > Phyllodocida > Nereididae > Alitta > Alitta virens. The sequence goes on along the minus strand of OW028577.1, from coordinate 9,903,532 downwards.
TATTTCATAAAAGAGTGCATATAGCACCTGTTTAGTTCAATGGTTTACACACCACAGCCTTTTTTTCTTCTTTTTTGTCGATTTTATATAACCAAATCAAAATGTCTAGCCGATCTTGAAAATACCAATATACTTGGTAAATATAGGTTCACTTTGTTCCTGTTTATAACAGCTCACAAAATCACAATTAATTGCCACTTTGCCACTGGAGGGGTTGTCCAAGATCAGTGGACTTTTTAGCCTAGAATTAAAATTGCATTGTGAAAGTCATGGCAATATGTATAATTAAGCCATGTGTTTTATTATGATCCAACTTGAAAATTAGTTGTCAAAGTGAAGTCATCAAGAGAGCAAGTGTGAGGAATGATTAATGCAGGAGGTTCCCTTTCTGCCATGAATGTGACTTCTTTCTGGTTTTTTTTTTATTACTAGTGTACCTATTTTTTAACCTTCATTTTTTTTTTGCCAGATAAGGAAAGCTGTCTGGACAACATTGCACAGGACCACTTCAGTCCAGACGAATTGATCAACAAACATATGTTATTGTTTGCTTAATCTTCAAGACTGGCGATAAAATAAAAAATGGCATCTCAAGATGACCATTCCGAGTTGACAGAGTTGAGTTCTGTTCAGGTTAATTTGCATGGGACCTTCAGGAAAATAACCACACATGTGATTAGTGTTGCTTTGTATAAGACAGGTCTTTGACCTTTTGGGATGGATGCATTTTATGGTCCTGTGTAACAAGGATCGCTCGATTCACCCAAATTGAACTTTTTGCTCAAATATTATTATTGAACAATGAAGAAACAATTGTTCTCTCCCCATGCTTGTAATCCTGCGCCCATGTGTCAGACAATAGGACAGTCACAGTTTTATGGACAGTAGGGACTTTCCGGTGCAGGAAACGCCATTAGCGACCTTCACAATGACATTGCCTCAGGCAACAAATGTTTCAAGTCACGTGGTGACTATATGAACACATTCTAAAGTTTTTTCCCCTAAAAAAACATTACTGATTACATCAGACGCACAAAAATTTGATGCACTTTATTACACGCATTTATAGTGAAGTAATGATATACATGAGTGTATGCAAGAATCCCATTATAGTATTCAATAAATAATAAATAATAGGAACTATGTACAATATATATGATTATAACCTAACTGCATGTGTATAAGCCTACTTTATATTTGATAAATACCTACAAGAACTGGTAATGCCAGAGTAGCTATAGACACAGACACGACAGATTAAACAAATGTATATTATCATACTAAAGAAACTCAGAAGTGCAGATGGCCTACCAGATTACACATTTAACCAATGCCTGTGAGCTATTCTGACCACTTTACAAGCGTTTTAGTTTGTATTTAGCTTGAAACCTTTGATCATCGTAATGACCCGAGGACAAAGTGATTACACAGAAACCATTTCAATCGATCATTATGTCGATAAACAATTACATGCCAAAAATGTTTCTGTTTTTTTTATGCAGCAAACTCACAACTAGCAACTTTCTGTTCAGCAATTGATTAAAAAAAAGAGTTAAACTTGCATGTTACTAATGATATACACTAGAGCTATATACAGTATACACGTGGTAGCAATGGCAGTGGTTGCTCATTTATCCCCATTCGGTACATTCACTCTCAACTGTCACTGTCCAGTGAATTCAGACCTGCTGCCAAGGCTGCTGCCTCATTACTGGAAGCTGCAGTATTGGGCAATTTGAGCAGGTAAAAGGGGTTGGCATGGTTACTCTTGTCAGCCTCAGTCTTTTCTCCACCAGCAGCCACATCCCGAGGCCACAGAACAAGGTCATCTATGTCAACAATGAAGGGCAATTCGTAACGACCTGAGTCAACGTCTATAATGACGTCATTGCCCTTTCTGGGAACTTCGACTTCAACGTTGGGATTCGGCATGGTATTGTCTGTCTGGGGATTTCCTTCATTCTCATTTGGTAGTTCAACATTTGTCTCAGGAGCAACTTCAGGATCAGCAGTAACACTTTCTTCCGTTGGTTTGTCATTCAAGGTTGAATTTTGACCTTTGGGCACGTTTTCAATATACTTTGCAGCCAGGTCCTTCAGTATCTTCATGAAGTTAGCATTGTCCAAGTAGTTGGGATAAACTTGTGTTGGTTTCTTAGGGGTTACTTCTTTTGGCTCTGGCTTGGATGGAACAGGAGGGGCTGTTGCCGGAGATTCTGTTTCCTTCAAGGTCACTTGTTGCTTTGGCAAGGTCACTGGAGTAGTTGGTTCTGTCCTTTGGGTGGTTGGCAAGGTCGTTGGTTCTGAGGCGAAGGTGACATACTCGGTGACCACTCGGATTGACGGTATTTCTGGCTGGATGGGTTGCTGGTTCATGCCTTCATCAGGATTGACATTTCCTTGACGTCCAGACTGGGACCAGTCCACATTATACTGATTTTGCTGCTCTCTGACTCCTCGGTTTGTGTTGTAAGGCGAAGTATCCACATTGTGGACAACTCGACCACCATTCTTGAACGGATCTCTTTCATCTGGTTGCTCATCTGGCTGGTTTGGTTGGTATGGAAAAGCATTTGGGTTGTAAGAAGCTGGATTTGGTGAGTAGACAGCGGCATTTGGTTTCCATGGCTTGGTTTGTTCAACTGGTGTCTCCTGCTTCTTTGAAGGTTGGTAATAGTAGACGAAAATTGGCTGGTTGTGTTTGGGAGAATTGGCTTGCTTAACAGGAACATACTGGTTTTCACTTGGAACATACCCAGATGATGGAACCCCAGCATCTGCTTTCCTGTCTTGTGGGACAAACTTGTAGTTGTACGGTGCAGTGATTGGACTCTTTGGCTTTGTGTCCTGCTCGTTGTAATTTTGCTTTGCTGGAGCAAAGTTTAGGGAGAAACGACATGGGAGTTCAACAGGATTTTCATCTGCTACCATTCCAGGCGGACAGAGTCTGCGCATCCACTGACTTGACTGGCTTCCGGAATGGATGCAGTGCTCATAATACTTCTTGCTGCCAGGAACAGCTCTGTAGGTTCCTATTCTACAAACCTGACTGTCGTCTTGCGTGATGTGACCATCTTCAGTTTTAGCTGCTGATGGCGATTCTTTGGATGCCTGATGATCATCCTTTGGAGCAGGGGTTGCCTGACCAATCGAATGACCTGTTTGACCTTGTGATTGACCTGCTGGTTGATATGGTGAGGCACCGTGAGGATATACAGCTGGTGGTGTGTATTGACCAGCTTGAGGGTAGTGACCGGCTAGGCCAGGGGCGTTGTAAGGTGAGTAACCAGCTTGAGGGAAATCCATGAAGCCAACCATCCTGGGTCCATAAGGAGAATCATTTTGAATTGATGCTTCATTGCTAGGATGATTAGTTCTTGAAGCTGAAAAGAGAATAAAAACATTGCTCAAAGGTTGTCTCACTGCATATTCTCCTGAAAAGCAGGAACATTTCTATGATTTCAATAATTTAAAAATATTGGCAGACATTACATGCTGTAAATGAGAAGCAGTGCGAAAGTGGAACATTAGTAGAAAATAATATCATTCATACTCGAACATGCTATACTTTGTAATGTAGCCTCAAGTGACTTGGCAGTAATAGGAATTCAGTAGTCCAACCGATAGGTTAATTTGCTTGGATGGCATGTGAACATTCAATCACAATGATTTAAAATTTTGATTTTCAATCTCTTTCTTCCAAAAGTGGTCATCGATTATAATTTATACCTAGAGCAGAGCCAAGTACATGCTATTTAAATTCAAAGGGGTTACAACATCAGATCGAAAAAGCATGGTGATTGTGGAATGTCATGCAAGGTCACAGTATATTGTTGTGTAGCTTAAAAACAAGAAGCCAGTGATTTCAATTCAATATCTTCAATTCAATTTATTGGACAATAAACCAATGCAAAACTAAGAGCCAACAAGTGCTAAATGCTCAAGCAAATCAAAAGTATTAATAAGCATTTCAAAAGTGAATAAATATCTCTTGAGCAATATAAAGGCCAAAGCCTGTTTCCCAAAGCGAGGAGATTTCAGGTGCTTTCCTCCAGAGAGCCCTCATTCATTACCTGGGGGAGGTTGATTGTTAGGTAGAGAGGGTTGGATGTCATGGGGAGAAGCACAGGACTTGGATGTCATGTCAAACATGGTGCCAGGAGCACAGGGCATGGCCAGCCAGTTGCTATGCACGCACTGCAAGTAAGTGCTGTGTCTTCCCGCTAGAGGGCACACCATTCCATCTCGTGCACAAGAGCCATGTGGAACGTCTGCTGAGCTGCATGAATGGATAGAGGGACCCGCCTGGCTTGTCCTACCAGCGACATCACTGCTATCTGTTTGACTTCCGGTCCTACTTCCGGGTTGAGGTGCCCCATGGACGTAATCACCCTCTGCCAACAGACGCCGCGCTACTTCGTCCAAAAGGTCATCGCTCTCTTGGCCTGTGAATAGTGGACCAAACATTAAAATATTCCTATATACAGATAGGGATTTTAAGAGAAAGAGCCACAAGACATCATAGACATGAAATGGTTCATTATAGTGGGGACTGGTGTGATGAAGAAAGTTTGTAAACAAGTTTGTCTAGCCAAATTAGGTCAATGTCTGTCTGTCTGTCTGACCTAATATTGTATTTCAAGACACCGCTGCAGTTCCTTCTGCTGTGTCTCGTTTCCTTGCACTGATAGCAGATTTCGTCAGGTGAATTGGCATGCATTGAAGTCGCCCGCAATTCGCGCAATGCTACAGGTAAGGTGGCGATATATTATACGGGTTTTCTACCTCAATTAAGATTTCAGCCATGAAGGTAAGTTCGTAAATTTAGTCTGTAAAAGCGAGAGCTGCATGACTTTAATGGTCATTGGTGACCAATACAGTTAAATCATCTTTTAATATATATATAAATGCAGTCGGTTTTCGCTATGGAAATACAATTAACTGGTGGTTTAAAATATCAATGTTTAAACTGTTAGCAAACTGAAGGTGACAGGCACTGAAAGTTGCCTCAATATTTGTTACACACTTTAAATCCATTATAAAAATTCCGTGCGTTGTAGGGCTATTCCGTGTAATTAACGACCAATTACCTCAATTAACCGCAAGCTGGCCAGTAATTAAAGTGTCAACAAAGCTAATCAATGAACATAGGAAACGAGTAAACTTCAATGCGTGACAGTTAATTACAACTGGAGGGGAAGAGGAAGGCGCCACGGGATCAAAGCAATAAACTTGCTGGGCCAACTGAACTGGCACAGCACGGGTAGCATGATCAGTCCATTTTAAGAGTTAATTCAATTTTCATATACATTTTCCAATTCTAAGTTGATACAAGCAACAATACATAGAAATTAACTAAGATAGCAAATAGTATATATATATAAACCTATATATAACCCTCCATCGCTGCGGAAAAAAGTATGATAAAAGATAAACAAAATTAAAACGGCCTGTCAATCTTGACAACTTTTCCCATAGGATGCTACGGGTCCTGCCGCTAAATTTAACTGTCTGGCTATAGCTGGCTACTCAAAGCTGGATCTAAAAGTACACGCATAAGTGTTGCTTAAGTTGCATATTTGTAACCTTTTGAAAAGATGCATGTCGATTGCATATTTATGATATATTAGATAAATTTCTTACATTTACAAAGGTTTATATTTTTTCCAGTGGTGGTCGTTTAAAAGTAGACAGTAGTGGCTGGATTAAGCCAGTTACAGTTACAGCCAGGAATAGGTTGCTATAGCTGACTGGAATCGACCATATTTTATGAAAATAACCTATAAAATAAAATTATTCTAATAAACATTTGTTATAACCATATTGCACTTCAAAAAGTCCTACCTGAGCTATAAATTAACGTGAAGGTAAAATATCTATAATTTTCTTCTAATTCTCACCTGATACATTGGTAAGTCCTTCAAGAATAGTAAGCAGAAGGAAGAAAGAGATGACGTTGAAAAATCGCGTCATTGCAACGACCTGACGTCCTTTTTACTCCCAGTGTGCGTCCTACTCAGCGTCAACCTGATGTCTGTCTGGCCCAGCATGCACTGCGTCTGACGTCACAATGGCACGTTCATGTGGCGACCTCAGGTCCAAAAGGTCAATGAAATTTCATTGTTCACTTTCGCTGAAGTTGTTGAGCTAGCCTTGTGCTTGCACTGATTGTGTTATGGCCAAAATAGCATTGAAAAGGGCCAGGTTTATGTGGAAATGTGACAATAGTCATGATGAAGATGAAGTCCACAGTGCCCCTTTCCAAACTTACATAAGAAAAATCTATCTGTAAATTTCCAAAGTAACTATGTGTAATGACATAATACATGTACCTCGATCTTTCTGTTCATAGAAACATTCTGTAACTGCACACATGTGCTAAATCTAATTGCAGATTATAATGTATGACATTGTATGTGTTTCCAAACACAAACTTATTTCATTGTACAGATAGTCTGTGCAAGTGGGAATGGACAGATGGACATACTGTGCACATGGGCGTACAATTGAAGTTTGCAACTTTGCATGTTTTAAATTGAATAACTGCACTAACTGATTTAGTGTTAGTTATTGACCTACAGCGAGACGATATATGGGAGATAAATCCCATGTCGTCTCTCCTGTGGTCAATAACTCACTTATACCATGAGACAACACGGAAACTCTCTGTAACATGTAAAGGATAGCCGTGTTACATGTACCTATAGGTGCTGTAATATATCTATGACAATCACTGCAGCAAAGGTGATGACAGTGTGTTCTTACACAGAAAATTGTGATTGAATACTATAACTGGACAGGGAAATTTATAACAGTGTAGCTGGGCAGGACAGTCTTCTTAGTACTTATATATGTAGGATCTGTGAACTTTCAGCCAACTCAAGATGATATAAACAGGGTGTGAATTCAGTGCCCAGTTTCATTCTTTCAGAATAATTTCCCATGGTAAGTCAGCTCCCAGACCCACTTCCCAATCATTTTGTCATTTCCTAGAACATGGTGAAGTCAACTCCAGTTCCATTCCCTATGATTTCCTAGATCATGGTGAACTCAGCCTGAGTTCAATCACATTGATCTTTTAGGAGATGACTATGAAATAGCTGGTAAATTTTGGAGAAATGACACTGGGAGCTGAAATCACAATGATCCAGGAGTCGACTTCCCAGACCATGGTGAACTCAGCTCCCAGTTTCATTTCCCACCCAATTCCTATTCATTTCCTAGGTGAATTCACCTCCCAGACCCATTTCCCAGTCATCTACTAATAATTGTGAAGTCAACTCCCAGTTACATTTTCCAGTCATGTAATTACTAGTCATTTCTTAGAAGTATGATGAATTCACCTTCCAGAAACATTTCCCAGTCATTTACTATTCATTTACTAGAACTTTGTGAAGTCAACTCCCAGTTCCATTTTCCAGTCATGTAATTACTAGTCATTTCTTAGAAGTATGATGAATTCACCTTCCAGACACATTTCCCAGTCATTTCTACTAGTCACCTCCCAGAACATAGTTGACCACTGGTCAGCTCCCATTTCCATTACTAGTCATTGCCTGTTCATTTCCTAGTCATTTCCTAGTCATTTCCCAGTCATTTAAGTACTAGTTACTTCCCAGAGCAAGATGAAGTCAGCTACAAGACCCATTTCCCTATAATTTGCTTGTTAGTTCCTGCCAGAACTTCCTGGTCATTTCCTGGGATAAGGTGAACTGAGCTCACAATTTCATTTCCCAGTAATTTCCTAGACAATTCCCATAGCATGGTGAAGTCAGCTGCCAGTTTTATTTCCTGGTCATTTAGGAGCTTTTAGGTGAACGGCAAATGGGTCTAGGAGCTGCCTTCAACATGTTCTAGGAAATGGCTAGCAATTGGGAAATGGGTCTGGGAGCTGACTTCAACATGCTCTGGGAGAAATTAAATTTAGCTGATTTTGGCGTTCAGTTGGGGGGGGGGGGGGGGTGGGTCACTTATCTTGGCTCAAGAGCTTTTTCCTGTGTCAACATAGCAGTGCATCTTCACATGCAACTTTTTTCCCTAATCCCTATCATGCAATATATCTCGTGAACTATGGACCAAAAAGTATCCCCGACTCCATATGAAACAATATCATAGTAAGGGTGGTCCAAGCACTGGCAGTAGGTTAAATGTCCCAATGCTACTGGGTCAGAAGGCAAGCTTAGCTTATATGACCAGCTGCCTGAGGCAGATGTAATGATGAGATAATGCTTAGAGTCCAAACCATGTACAAATTTACAACATGGGTTCTCAGCATAGATAATTAAGTAAGCATAGGTCCGATCCTTCAAGGGACCCAGCTCGATCATTCAATGGTCTCTCTCTATGGAGATTCTCATGAGAAGTTCTAACCCAATTATTGCAGAACCACAAAGAGTTATGTCTCTATTGTTTAAATACCAATTCGTAGAATTACAATACTCTGTATTAATATAAGAGTAGCCACTTCTTCTGAGTCATGTAAGAGGCCTTTCTATACAACTTAGAATGTTGAAAATCATAATACACCACAAGTCCATGACAATATCGGCCCTTACTTAATACATTCCTTTACATTTAATACACTTTTTGTCATGCTAGGAATCAAAGACAAACGAAACAGTATCCTGAAACAAATACAGGGAAGTTTTATTTGCATAATTGTCGTAAATGGTTGCAGCTTTGTCCAACTAGAGTGACAATCCACAGTAGTTACTCAGTTTAAATTACAGTCAAACCGGAAACTTTTCACTATCACATTAATCAGAAATGTACAGAACATTGCAGGACAACATTGCAAATTTAGCATTTTTCATTAGTTTAATACCATATACATTCCAATGCAAAAGGTGAATATGATTGTACAAACTAGATGCAACTATATTTGATTGAAGGCAATAAATCGAGTTCTTCTATTAACATAAAATGCCGACATAAGTAAGAATAATGCATTTGGAATAATACCATTGTTTAATAAACAATCTGCTGCCATAAATTGCAATCCCTGCTGGCCGTTTGTTTAGGCTTTATTTGGTGGAGTTCTGAGATGGTACTCAGTGTTCTACTTAATCCTAATATCTGCCACATGGTGGCGCAAAATAACCTAGTGGACCAAGAAGGAACTACAAACATCAGGTTTTGATAAATCCAACCATTGCTTAAGGAGTCTTTGTTAATTTAAATGAGAAAAACACCACATTTTACTGCATACCCAGGTGTTCAGGTGCACATGAATAATAAAAAAAAATAATAATAGAAAAGCAAAAACAATATATATCTTGCAACTCCTAATATGCATAAGAAAAAATGATCAATTTTTGCAGTTATTAAATAGAGCATAGTATCAGGGTAAAAAATATAACAAAATAAATTAAGGTAACACATCAAAAGCAATTATTTCAAATGAACACAGTTTTTTTTTCCTGATTTCCTTATTTCCTATGCAGTCAGCAAAAGGCAAATGATAACTCACTGTGTATATTAAATAAACTAATAATATTTGGTCTACTTATATTTCCACTCAAAGAAAATTTGTTGTATGGACAGCATTAATTAAATAACTAACGTGTGTAGAACTAAAACTCATTATATTGCACTTTTAAAACTGTAATGAAATATATAACTCATTTTTCACCAGTTTAGTAACATTGTCGACCTGGGTTGTACACCAACTACTACAATTTTTTTAAAGGTCAAACACTCAGATTATAATATTTAACAATGCAGGATATGAAGAGATTCACTTAAGACAACTTCTGGATATAACAACATTTACAGACTTCTGGTATTTTACCCATTATGCTGGTCAAAGTGCCTAATATGATTACTTTTGGCAGGATTTCTATAAATTTAACACAAGCGTTTTATTTTTGTCTTCACAATTAATGCATATCTTTTTTACAATCTAAGTAACCTTTGAAGCAACAACAGTTTCAGGCAACAATCTACCTAATTTATATAATACACTGAAATCTAAAAGTACTTTATTTTACAATGTTACATCGATGCATACATTACTGTAATAGTTCAAACTGTACAGTTAATTCTGGTTACATATTCACACACGAGAAGCACCATTACAAGTATTTGTAGAGAACCATCTCTCGAAACAAAGCATTTGGGACTTTTGATTAGGATTTCTGAATGAGACCACATTAAAGTGACACTAATATATGACAAATAGCTGTTAGTAGTCATAAGGCATTTTCCAACATGTTACATGTTAATGGTAACTTAACACTAGAAAATTTTCCAACATGCATTTACAGTCTACAACACTGTATAAATATCAATTATATATTTAAAGGATAACATGCGATCACTTCAAAGGCATTGTTATGTATGTTCTATTCAGTATACACTAAACACTTTTCTGAAGCTGTTTTAACATACACAAATACATTTTTACAAGCTGTTCAATTTTTAAGTTAAGTACATGAGTATGAAACTCGCCAGTATGTAACTAAATTTCACTACATGTATATCTACCAACGAAGTCTTTACAGATATTTGCCGTAACTGAAGCAGCTTTTTTTAACATCTTAATTTGTAGCAATTGCTCTAAAATGAGAAACTGCAAGTAATCAATAAGTAATAATACCATTATGGTTTTGGATTTCATCACAGACGTACATAATCAATTCAAAATCAAACCAAAGAATGCATCTAAGAATTAGCAAACTGCCACACAGCTAGCAAATAGAAAATATGGCAGAGCTAGCAAATTGAAGACAAGAAATTGCAGAAAATTACAGAAGAAATTGACTAGTATTAGTTGTTTGGCTGCACTATAATAAAGGGAGCATGCTGACCATGTCATTGAAAGAGATCAAGTAATTACATTTACAATACAACCTGCTGTTAACATGGTTTCTAACAATCCAGCATAAAATCTACTCAGAAGTGTTCATGAAAGTAATTCCTGGGTCTCCATTACCCTTTTTTACCATTTCGATCATAAGTCAATGATCAATCCCTTAGAATGGCACAGTAACTTTGGAATATTTACTCAACCAACTTGGCTTATCGCAGACCAACCTTGCCATCTTATAACTTAGTTGACACCGGGAGGACATTCAACATGAGATATTATACAATCTTTAATCAAACATCTGACTGCTTGAGGTCAATTTCCAAGTCTTCACGGTCGAGTAAGTCGTAAGTTCCTGATCTTTTCAGGTTGGTTTTGTTTTCCTTATCTTTCGGTGACTTAGCATTCGGTGACTGCTCCCTGGGTGATACTGAGTTGGGGGTTGACGACTGGGGAAAAGTATCGCCATTTGAATCACGATTTTCCGATGATGAGGAGGCGGAGCCAGAGTGGCGATGAGATGGAGCGAGAGCTGATGGACTCTTTTTGCGACGGAGGATACTGCTGCTGCCATCTGGGAGACTGCTGCTCATCATGTTCGGCGGCACTGGACTGGTGGGACTGTGGCTGATGGTGCGCCTCACGACATCAGGTGATCCTGAGAAGGAGCTGCTCATCGTGTACTCAGATTGGCTGAGTCGCCATGTCAGCTCTTCTTTATCCATTGATAGTCTTTTGTTGGCTTTGGACTCCTTGTCATATCTTCGCAGCAATATCTGATGTTTCTCTGTCAGTTGTCTAAAAGATAAACATCAGTCTCATTACTATTCATCTAACGTTAAAGATCGTACAATTTCAAAATCACCCATTCAATATGTCTATAATTCAAACTCCATTAAAAATCATTATTATATAATTTCAAAATCACCAATGCAATTTCACTTCTGAAGGTTTATTTGACATATAACTGATGGCATCATAATTTAGGCGATTAAGTAAAGTGTGACCTACTTTTCATATTCCTGTTTCATATAAACGATGGCTTCTAGATTTTCCTTCTGTTGCAGCAAGTTCTTGATCTTGTCTTTGGTAGCCATCAGTTCTTCACGCTAAAAAAAAAAAAAAAAATTTTAACATAACTGACAAAGATCGAACAGAATAGAGAAAGACTATTGATTCTGGTGCACCCAAAAGGTATGTTAAAGGAAACAAGTATACGCTTCAGATAGTGATTATTAATAATTTTATGTGTGAAAATCAATCAAATTCCACGATATCTCACCTGGGTCTCCAGTTCAAGATTACGCTTGCGAAGGTCATGTATTTCTTGACTCCTCATCTCTATAACTGTTCTTAGACTTTCTATCTCTGCAGGCAGGTTTTTGTAGGGCTGCATCGCAATCTGAATCATCATAATTAAAAGATATTACCATGACGATAACGATTTTTTATAGCAACAGTAAAAAATATCTCAAGACAGTAAATATACAGGAACGTGACAAGATGTATACAACTTACCTGTAGTTTATGATCAGAATCTCTCTGACACTGCTCAATGTAGATCTTCTCACGAGCCCTCATTTCTTCACATTCTCTCCGCAGGTGATCAACTTTATCCTGAAAATGCATCAAACCACAAAATTAAATCAGTTATATTAGATGCTGGATTACTCTCACTTTCCCACTATGGGGCGTAAGGCAGTGCTTGTGCAAGTGGCAGAGCAATGGATTAAATGGTACGTGAGCTTAACTATTTTCCCTCTTAGTGACACATAACTTGTAATATTACTTAGGTCTAGTGGCTGTTCTGCACCTCAATGCCTAATGGCTTAATTGTAGTGTATGCCTATTATATTCATAGTCGCACCATGTCATGATTAATTTATAATACGCATAAATTTGCAATTTGAAAAATATTTAGAGCATTTACGTCTTATGGAATGCTTTCTGGCAAAATAAATGAGTAAAATACACCAATTAAATAATGAATAAATCAATAAATAAAAATGTAGTTAAATAAATAAATAAAAATCATTAATTCATAGACACATATTCAGTGTTAAAATTCACTGCTATGCCCAGCTAATGTAGCATGTATAAATTGCCCTTATCATTGACACTCAGAAGCTCTCAAAGGCCTTAACCAAGGTCCTTGCCTTAAACCTAATGTTTCGGAGAAACAAACACCATAAATATGTTGTTGATGAATAAGTATCTGTAACCACGATGAATCGCCATTAAAATTAGCAGCAAAATAACATAAGTCTGACCAGGAGCATACCAGTAACTGTTGTACACACTGTTGCAAAGTCTCTGGCCCTAGTTCCTTGAGCTGAGCTGTACTAAGCTGTACAGAAATGTCTGGTAAAGTCTGGAAATGTTGATGTAGATTGTGGCTACATTATAATGATATCAACATTTTCTCTGCTAAGATAACCCTTACAAATTATGAATTAATGTAAATGTCTACCAGTGCTTGTTGATAATGGAACAGCAGCATGGTGCTACAGCTACACTAATTGTTGCCATATCAAACTGAACAGTGACATACAATGCAATGGATAGGTTAGATTTTGGAAATCCCCTCTACTACCATCGTGACTTACTATTACTATTTCAGCAAAATTGTATATGATCGATGATATCATTTAACTACTTACCAAGAGAGTGACTTTGATATTGTCAAATCTTGCTGTTATCTCTTCTAACTTCGATTGATGCTGTTTTTGTAAGTCTGAAAGAAAAAGCAGAATAGACAAACTCAAATACTGGTTGAAATTATCTGATCCAAACTGATTCATTTGACATGATTGATACAGATATGTTAAATCATTTGTATATTAGTAATTTATAACATTACAAGGGCTAATAATACGCTGGCTACCCCTCTTATATATACAAATTTTCAAGATGTTTGTATGGCTATCAATCATACCTGTAACATGTAGTTCATGTTCCTTCTTTAAGTCGGACATTTTGGCATCACACTCCTTGTCTTTTTCCAAGACAGACTTCTCATGGCCACTTTTAGCTTCATTAAGCTGGAATTAGAACAATCACATACAAGCATACCATTTACAGTTTAAATTTAGTTAAACAATATACCCAATGATGTTACTTTAATTACTCACATTTCTTTCATGGAAGTTTCTCAGGGTGGTCACTTCATGCGAATGCTTCTCAATCACTGTAAACAAGTATAATAATTTGTAACCATAAGTATACTAGGTTATGGTGACACTGAATTAATAATATATAGGATGAGTAACTTAGTTATTAAAAGCACAATTTCATTAAACACACCAGCTTGGACTCTCTGGTTAGCTTCAGTCCTGAGTCTTTCCTCCAGTGCTCCAATGGACTTGTGATGTTCCATGATGAGAATGTCCCTCTCAGCTGCATGTTGCGCTTTGATGTTGGCAACATGGACTGCGAGTGAATTCTTCTCCCTCTCTAACTCTCCTGCAATTACAGCAGTAAGAAATTTATAGTAAGATTCAGACATTTATGTTGGTTCCTACAAAGCATTTAAATAAAAGGTAAACCAACAATCACCATCAAAGAAAGATAACTTTCACCAAGGCCATCGTTTTTTGATCTGATGTTTCTCGGAACTTTCTCGGACCGTTTTTCATGAGACGGTCGGTTGGAAAATAAAATAAAATATTTACTTTAAATTTAATCCCCAGAAAGTTTTTTTTTTTTTTCCCCATAAATAAATGTGCAATGTTGATTTATTAATTGAGAGGCACTGCTAAAGTTTGGCCAGCGGTGTCGAGAAACGAAGGATCAAAAAACCGTGCCCTAACAGAATCTGATGTCATCTTGATTAACATGCTCAACATTAAATTCAACATTTATTGCAGTATATCATTCCTTAATTCAAATCGCAGATGCTTATTACATCCACACCTTGTACTTCATTTCCACAGAAAAGTAGACCAAAATACTTAGAACATTGTCAAATTAGACAAATACCAGTCAAGGTATTATTGGCTTACCTAGTTGTGAACTCGCTTGTTCCAGATGTCGCTTTACCCTTGCTAGTTCAGCTGTAACCTGAGGACATTCGAAGGCATTAAGCTGAAAAGAAAGTACACAGGTTACATCTTAATATAATTTTACCATAAATGGCATTCAACAGAACCAACACAAGACATGTGGAGATGACCACACGACTTACATTAACTAGCTGGTCATGTATAAATATACTTTTTTCATTCATTTTTTCCTTAGTCTTACAATCCTGGTGCCTGGCAAAGGTTGGTAGCAGTTAAATGGTTCCATTCAAACAAACCATCCTCACTTTTCACAACATCTGGTTTTGTTGCAGAAATATTTTGTGATCGTTTTTCCTTTCACTAGCAAACATTCCCCACTCCCATAGCTAAACTCCTGATCTCCCTTATGTTAAATTACCTATCACCTTCCCTGGCAAATCAATGGAGAAATTTTTTAATTAGACGGAAAGAAATAGGATCAGAATAAGAATAGTGCCCTATGGCTGTTCACAATTTCAGAAACATTTGTGATCTCTTTGATCAATTACTATACAAGTAAATGCTTATGAACCGATGAATTTACAGTAAATGGCCATGTATATTCCGTCATTTGGGTATTTCTCCTGAAGTGACCTTCCACCCAACAGAGTGCAGCTTCAATAAAATGCCAAAATTCATCTTCATTACTGAAACTTATTCCCACCATGGAGTCACCAGGTATACATCTTGGTTAGTGCCTAATCCTAATACCTAGTCCAAGCTCATACATCCAATCATGCTTGTCTATTTTCACTAACACACAGATGTAGAAGTGACTATAGGGACAGTCTATCACGGACACTCACCTCTTCACTCATGTACTTGACTAGAGCTGTCATGGCTTCGAAGCTGGTGATTCTTGCTTTGAGTTGCATCTTTGTGTAATTAAGCTCTTTCGTCCGAGACTCACAGAGCGCTTCTAACCTGGTGATTTCCTGCTGAGCCACAGGGCCTGGAGGTTTTGCAGGTCCATCAGTTTTATCAGTAGATGCCTGTCGCTTGACTGTGGTGGCTTTTGTTGATCTGTTTCTGTTTTGATCTGGAAGTTAAAGGGACAATGATTTATTAGCCACATAAACAATGTATCTAACTGTTCTTATAAATTACTTCACTCTTGTTGTTATTATGCTCAATATTTCAGTTAATAAGGTACACAAGTTATAACCACCAAAGTACATATTCTTTATCCCAAATACATCTAGACCTAGTACCTTGGTATGTTAATTAACATATAAATGCTAATAAATATCATACGTTTGTTTTGTTATTGAAAATCATAATGACAAACACTTGACATCAGCAAGGATTATAATTTAACAATCCATAGCTGGAAGGATTTCCATAAAAAGAGTTACAGTGGTTGGCCGTGAACTTCCATTCTACTTAACACCTGTATCACGAAGAATCGGGTAAACTCTGGAAAATGTCTGAGCATAGTAACTGTTATAGAACAATGATGTCACTGTTTTCTGAACTTCCAAGATTTCCATCAGAGGGGACCTTTTTCAAAACAGATACAGATGCACTTGTCAACAAAATGCACCTGGGCTAGGAAATTTCAAATTGCATGTTTACTTTTTCATACAAACATAACCCACCATGGACAATGAATACAACAAGGTTGTATGTTCTGTACTTCAAACAACAAATGCAAAACTGTACCCACAACAAATTATTTCAGCATGAAATATTATATCACACCTGGAAGTTATTTGGATGGGGCTTTCAACGGTGGTGGTGCCTTAATGCATTCAGCATCTCAATATCTGAGGCAATTATAATACCCCACCTGTGGAGTAAATGTGTATATGGCATAGGGTCCCAGCCTATCATCTCATCATTACATCTGTCCCTGGCAGAAAACAATACACTTCAGACAAATAAACAAAAGCATGCACAATTGCAGCAGACACAGCCCATGATGCAGCCATGCCTACTTGTTTGCCAGCA
Organism: Alitta virens; assembly: GCA_932294295.1. Classification (NCBI taxonomy): domain Eukaryota; kingdom Metazoa; phylum Annelida; class Polychaeta; order Phyllodocida; family Nereididae; genus Alitta; species Alitta virens. The sequence continues at coordinate 9,886,735 of OW028577.1, read as the reverse complement.
GTGTTCCCCTAAGAGCTGACCTCTGCACTTGCTGCACATTTTGACTGGCACTGTTTACAACTGCACCTTGCCCTGTTTTATTCCCCGAGATGGATCTAGGTTTTCTGCCCTCTTTTTTTAAATCAACAAAAAATGGGGGTGGTGGGATGTTTGCGCGGTTTGAAAACATAAGAAACACTTTGAAACGAGAGGCATGCTGTATATATTTCGTGGTTGGCCAGACGACCACATGTAGATTTTAATGGGGCAAAAATGATATGTCACGAAATTCTCCAGTTTGGACAACTCAATTCTGCCAACATATATCAGGGTGTATTTTTCAACTTTGTCCTGCAGCAACACTGTAGTTACACATTGTAAAGACTTCCAGTCAATAATCGATGAAATAATCGATGAAAATCTACGTACTAACAGGTAAAGAGACTAAATTTTTTCGAAATGATTGACAAATACTCTCATATCTTACATTTTGCGTAACCTTGAACCTAGGACCTTGCTTGAACTATGTTTAGTTCATTTCAAGGTTTAACTTTCCCCAGGCCTACAACACAAAAGTGAGAAAAACAAGTTCCATTTAGCATTTTTAGTCATTGCATGGGTCACTGCTGCCATAGCAACTACCAGTACCCCATAATGGGGTACTGCAACCACTCAAGCACTGTAGTCAGAACTGAAAGGGTGTTGCAAATTGCCACAGGTGAAATGTGAGAGAGCAGAGTTAAGTGTGAACACAAGTCTTTCCCATTATTCTCACCCTTATGAATTATGACGGGTTTGCAGAGTAAAAACAAACAGGGACCTCCTACTTAGAAAGAACCCCAAATTGTCTGGCAGCTTCTGGCTGGGCTACTTGGCCATACACTAGTGACTTTTTCGAAGTATATGGCGTCTGTTTTTAGAATCAACTGATTCAACTCTCAGAATATTCTCACTGACAAAAGATCCATAAAAACTTATGATATATTTGGTTTGAACATGATCTACAGCACAGACTAGCATATACACATTCCCAGCAGTTAGAGTGGGACCCTTGATCACAATTATCAATGCCTAAAAACTGATGTGTATAAGAAGTCAATTACTACACTATGATATTTTGCCTGAGATCAATAGGAAATATTGACAGATGTGTTTCACAGCTATCAATACAATTGAAAAGCTAATTTACCAAAACTTGTTCATCCATAACAATAAATAGTTGAACTTAAAACTTGAAAAACAATTGACCATGGATTGAATCCATTCTCAACTTCACAACTTCAAAGGTGTTACAAACTAACCTCAAAAACTTCAAACCTTTTTTCCACTAAAACAAGAAGATATAACCACGTTCAAACTCAGATCAAAGCCCTGAAAAAGTTCACAAATTAGCAAAGAGCCGAAAGATAAAAATAAAAAGCATTTTTAATGGCAATGACCCCAAACCCCCCTCATCCATCAATGCCAATTCCTGAGAGTTGTGACAAACACCAGTGCACCCAAAGAAAATTAGTTGAAGTGTTTTAACGGTCTGAACTCTCACCTCAACCAAAAGATCTAAGTTCAGCATCTAAGGCTGTTTTCTTCACTTCATGAGTAAGAGAAACTGGCTAAAATGTAATTTATAATGGTGATGACAATCTCGTAAAAAAAATAGGAAATATTACTGTATCGCCAGAAGAGATATCCTTGGACGTTCTAATACGAATACAGACTGAACAAAAATAGAAACTAAATTTCCATTAGCTGCAACCATAGACATTAACATATGTTAGCACTCCGTATTTTTATTACAGTGCTTCAAATATTTCTGTATAGACGACTATATAATTGACTGTATACATGGAAGCTCATTATAAAGTAGACAAAATTAATCAATAATTGTAAAATGCGCAGTTGTAATTGTGCACAGTTGCATAATTGACACGTCAAGACTCAGCAAAATTACATTATGATCTATAGATCTATCTAGTCAGACTACTTAGAAGACCAAAACGTATACACTGGAGTCCCTTAATAGTGGCAGTGCCATTCCTGTGATGTAAAATGTATACAGAATGTGATAAACTTGTGCAACACGAATTTCAGGTCACACCCAATGTATACACAGCTGTATTCGCACAGTGAAAGCTAGAGAATGGAGGTTAAAGCAAACCTTTTGATGTTAAAAATGCTTGAATCTTGTCAAGCACTGGCAGCATCTTCCCAGCGATGGACAATCTATACACGAAGATCCAGAAGCACGAAAATGATCTTAGCACCGAAAGAAAAGTACTTTAGTACTTAGTATTTAGAGTAGTAAGACTACTGACATTTCATGCAGCACTGGTCAACCTTTTCCATGCATGCAACTATTTTCTTGAATATCACATCTGTTGTATCTAATGTTTGGACAGAGCTCTACTATTTATTGCAAAAGCCATCAGCTGTGAATATTATATGACTATACAGTATACTCGTAAAGTATGTCATGGCAATTTCACTAACACACAAAATCCTGTACATTGATGGATGTCTAATATACATGCTATGCTGTTCACACCCACTGCTCATATGTTGTTTTTAAAGTCGACAACAACGAACAATGCACACTTTAAAGTTAAATTTAGAGTAATTGCAGGCTAAATTTAACTGAATACCCAATACCGTATTTATTCAAATAGAGGCCCACTTCGAATAGAAGTCCATGGTAGCTGTCTTATAAAAAAATAATAAAGACCTCCCTCAAATAGAAGCCCCCCCCCCCCCCCCCCTCACCACATGATTACAATTTATTTGATCTATGAACTGAGCTCAAGTCCAAGAATTCGAGGTCTTCCAGAGATATTTTCGTAAGATTTTCACATTTTTTGAGTGTCTTTCATTGCCCACCTCGAATAGAGGCCCACCTCGAATAGAGGCCTACCTCGAATAGAGGCCCACCTCGAATAGAGGCCTACCTCGAATAAAGGCCCACCTCGAATTGAGGCCCTGCTGAGACGCTCTCTAAAAAAATTGACGGGAGGGCTTCTATTCGAGTAAATACGGTATATTAAAAAAAATATGGCCCATGTTGAGTGGTTGCAATACTTTTCGTGTGCACTTTAACCTTCAGTGGCATTACACACCATCAAATTCAACGTAAGCACACCAACAACAAAAGCCATTTATTTTTGCCTTCTTCTGTCATTCTCTCTTCACTGGTTACCCTTCTAAAACACTGACTAATCCAAAGCAGCTGGGCTCGATTTTTGCAGGTAAAAAACGAGAAGGTAAAATGACACAGCTGGAGGTTTAAACTCGACCTCTGGACTAGACCGCTTACTCTGCTTAGGTTTAGCTGCTTACGAGCTCTTGGAACTGAAAGTGGGGGAGATCCATGTTCCTAAACTCTCTACTAAATACTCTCCTACATGCTACACATTGTTTAGAACTTGAAGCATACTAACGACTGCTCATGGAGTTTGTTTAGTATCAGTCAAAATGCTGATGAAAATGTCCACTTGAAGCATGCAATTTGGTCCCTTCGATAAGTTACATATAGTTATATATATATATATTCATGGCAGGGACATGGAGACCCAAGACAACACTCTCCTTGAGTCCATGGCAGGCAGTCCAGTTGAGGAATTCATACCCCGTTACTTGATCACCATGATCATAATAGGCCTATATATCGAAGAGAGATTCTGTATACTGACAACTGTTTATAAAGTTAGTTTCTTACCAGGCAAATACCACTGGAAATATTCAAATACTAATTCGATGCATGCAAATTGGTATCTTGAAGGCTTCAACGAGTTAGTAGGAAGGCAATTTAATTCAGTTGGGAGTATCCTTGATGACAATACCATGCATAGAATATAACAACTCCAATTATTGACTCCATCACAATACCTGTGCATGTGTTCCTCACTACAACTGCTCTGAGAGGCGAGTTGTTCCTGCTTCGAACCCGGGTCCTGTCACATGACCTCTCACGTTGGCTTCCTCTGAGACCACTGCGCTCCCTCTGCTTGGACCTCTCCCCAGCTCGACTGCGTTGCCGGACCTTGCGGATCCAGGAGGAGAAATTCCCGATGGCTGACATTCTTAGAAATTGAGTAAGTCACCTTTGAAATTGGAGACAGGCCACAAGAACCAGGGGGGCTGAGATAATCGTCGTTAAGAGTTGAAGTTGTGGTGACCTGGTGTAATTGTATCCTTGTCCCTGAGTAAACTAGCCTGAACACCGCTAATCCAGGCCGGTTGTTGGGCTATGAGTGAAAGTGCCGGTGCTTGACACTTCAATAACTTCAATTTTGTACAAGTCCACCCGATTAATCAGTAGCCACGGAATGAGTCTTTGTAAGAGAGATCACTGTGCGTGAGTTTTAACCACAACATTCAATAGCAAAATGTTCAGCAGTTGCACTCCAGGAGAAACCGGATCGCGTGAAAGTGGGAAGTATGTCCCTGTTGAGATTAGACTCGCGACAAACCTCAATACGCCCTTGTGTATGGGGAAATCCAGTCCCAGAAGAAATGGCCTTGGCACTTGTTAAAATTGCATAGTCCGGGGATCCAAGAGTCAAAACAGTCGTTAAATTGTTTGAAGTTATGTAACAGTGGTAGTTCTTCACTACTTCCCCTTAAGTTAAGGGAGTGACAATGTAGTTACTGGAATGGTCTCCAATTCAGAATCCAATAGAATGTGAAAGTAAGCTCATTTGTAAATAAATCCTAATCTATCTGTTCTCGTCAATCAACGCGGAAAATCCTGTTGTGTATGCTTCGAAAGTTGATCCCAGCAACTGTCAGTAAGTCCAGTGAAGTGCGATGACTGCTCGATAAGTGATGACAATTGGTCAGTTGGAAGACCGTTTAGGAGGAATGGGGAGATGCTAGCATCGGCTACGGATGCAGGGTGAACAGTGATGCGGAGTTCTGATCCAGCCCAGCTGTGTGTGTGCCCCAGTTAGCTAGCGTCATGCACCTCCATGCGACTGAGGGGAGCTTATATGGTGGAAGGAGGGGGGGGGGGGGGGTTGAACTTACTGCCCCCCTGTTCACAGAGTTCAGACTGTTATAATACATCCATGATCTAAGCAGGATCCAAAATACTTCTATACAACAGTCTGACAGACCTAAAATGTATCCAGCCCCAAACACACCTTGATCTTCGCATAAATGAGAAGAACACGTGCGGGTCAAAGGTCAACTAATTGCCCTCATTACACCCTCATGGCAATTAACCATTCCACCAGGCATGGGGGTATGGAGGTCAGGGTTGCCTGGACCAATTAACACCTCATTGGATCATCAGCTTTCAAGGATGTGTCATTTCATGAGGAAATCAAACAAACGCAGCTGATAGATCAAAAATGCGTGTCAAAAAGCACATCAGCAATCATTAAACTAGGCTGTTGAAATTATTGACCTTAATATACCTCAACACAAAGAAAACAACTTACAGAGATCATTTCTCTCTAGCTTCGAGTTCTCAGGAAGTCCTTTTTGGATACATGCTCCCATGGTCAATTTGGCCTTTCAGAATGATAGACAAATTGTACCTCCACATTCCATGCTATGCAACATACTGGACTTAGCACTTCTACCCAATTGATGCACATATAGTCATCCAGCCACCTGGACAACTATAGACAAACAGCACATGTTTGATAATTCACAGCAGCCAGACAAAGGATAGGCTGCTATGCTGTGCACATGCCATCAGCCAATATCCAAAAATATGTTAGACATTCGATGAAAGTCAATTTGGTAAAATCGATCACCCGATTGGATCAATAGTGTGTGGTGTACATGTATCTAATGTAGATGCATGTCCCATACTAGTCCATCATTAGGCTCTTTTGGTCGTATATCCAAGGTCAAACAAGTTTCAGGAAAAAATATTCTATATATATATATATATAATATCCTCACAAAACGAAAGAGTACATTGCACGATCAGTAAATGGGCATATGTCAAATGGTGTATTTCACTGGGAATGTACCAGATGTCTTGTTATTTTAACCATTTTAACTTTAATGCATCAGACCCAAATATTTTTAGTCTATATCTAGCGGCATAAAAGGTCTATCAGATTATTTAGAAATGGAATAGGAGGTCCTTGCTTTACTTGCACCATCGCTCCCAGAAGCACCCCTTGGCCCTCAGCACATGGTCAGTGTTTACCCAGAACCCTGCAAGAACCCTGCAAGATGTCTGTCTTCACACTTTACCCCCTTTCCTTCTACTGCAGCCCCGCACTCGAACTTTTTTTTTTCCAAGATAATAATGCAACCCTACTCAAGACTGAAAACACATGGCTTGGCAAGCACTCAGCCTCTGCAGGTACCAGGCAGGTAGACAGTCTGACAGACTTCAGGAAGCTCTGAGAGGATTCTGAGACTTCAAAGCCTCTGCTGATATCTCTGTACCCACATGTAACAAGGTCAAAAGTATTGCCATTCATGACCAGCAGAAATGATATTGCATGATAATGTCTTTGTATTGCCTCAGTGACAGTCGTCTGATCCGTTGTGTATGAGGCCATCTTATCATAAAGTCCAAATTGAAAAGAAAGTCCTGTACCAAATGCATCTTCCAAGAACCCATCGAATGTGAATCGAACGCAAGACCACTATACTATAATCTCTTATGGCTCCATGACTATACACTGTATATGGGGTACTGGCTGCACTCAACACCTTTACCACTTGACAAGCTGGAGCTAGCTTTATATAACCAAGCAATACGTATATTGAAATAGGACTGCCGTGTGACCTTTTCTGGAAACTGAACTTATACACACAAATCCCATGCAAATTTGGAAGTACTGTATTGTGCGATTACAAGATCCACTAATTATTCACTGCATGCGTTTCCGGTTCTTTTAATTAATAGCTTTCCACTAATTGCTTTCACAAAACAACGAAAACAGAGACCACAAAAGCATTAATCAATGACTCCTGTTAGTTCTCAACCCGCACTTTTTCTGGCCCCATTCGCCCATGTCTTTATCAATGCTGAGCCCTGGAGTAAGATACGAGTTCCAGGAGTCATAAGAGTTTCCTGGGAGAACTTCTCCTGTTCATAAAACAGCACCAACTCACCCCCTATCCCCTGCCTCTGCTAATTACCCCAGCGGCCCCCATCTCCCCTGGGGTTGTAACTAGGATCCTCGGGGTACTTACCACCCCGATCCAACCCCTCTTGTTAATGCGCTCAACCCTTTTCCAAGCTGTTGACTCGGGGTAAGGAACTGGAGGGGGGGGGGGGGGGGTCAATAGCTCAGCCATAAGCTAATGCTGTTTTTTGTTGTTTTGTTTTTAACTCATTATTTTGGCATAACAAGGCACGATTGTTTCACTGCATCTGACCTTGGAGAAATTAGACCTTATTTCTCCCGAGATCTGACAACAATTTAGGTTGTCCTTCGAGGTCAATGTGTCAAATTATTACATCCCAATGCCGCAACTATCTGCAGCTCCAGCCTGTATAGTAAACACAGCTCAATGGAGAAAGAAAGCGCAATATAACAAAGGGAATTGGTAAAAGCTTGGGAAAATATCTGCTGGACCTTGGATAAATAGAGAAGGCTGGACGAAGTGTCTGGGATATTGTACAAGAAAAATAAACGGAAGTCGAAGGTTATCCCATGTGTGGTTGATATACAAGTAATACCATACAACAGAAACACAGAAGGGTTGGGTTGGATGTCTGAAGAAATAGTTCACATCTTTGTGATACAATTATTTGTACAATCTCGAGTTATTCTAGACCCTGGCAAAAATTAAACTGCCCATAATAGATTGTTGCAATCATCAAGGACCTTGCCGCGGGCATTTGTCTGGCAATGCACGAGGTCTGGGGTGGATCGTTTAACCCTTTGAAGGTCTTAAACGACTTTACCCCTCGCACAGCTCATATGCATGGGTCACAACCCCGGAGTGAGAAACATGTGAGTTTCATTTTAAACCATCCCAGGTACCTCTCAGCAGCCTTTCGATAACCATATGGGCATACATGCAAAATCATGGTAGCTTGTCACCAAGTGCCACAGTGCATCCATGCTGTTACTTTGCAGGTGCAGTTCACCCTGAATACACCTTTAAATGACCCATTTTGCCATTGTTAACTGAGGTGCTGAAAGTGCACTGATACATATCTAATATAAATATTCCTTCACAATGTGACGCATCTTCAAATTCTTCTATTACTCAAAATCAACTATTGTACCTCGATTCAACCATGTATCTAATAAATGCATACAAGGGGCTCTTGTCTCGATGCATAAGAGGAGGACACAATTCAGTGTAAATCCTGAGAATCTTACGTTTAACCTTGGAGAAATTAGAGTCTAATTCCTCCAAGGTTTAACTATAGACTGCACCCAAGGGAAACAAATCAACTTATTTCGCACACTATCTCACACACAGGTAAAATAACTTACAGTACAAATCTAGAAATGAACACAATTGCTATCCCAATACCCAGGTTAATTGCTCAAGCTAGCATAGACTGCATAGTTCCCAAGACTATGCACAACCTTTCTTTCAAAGTGAAACCTTCAAACCCAGTTTGTCAGAACCTCCCATCATAACATTCCAGACATGCTGGGCCAGAGCAAAGAACAAAACAACAAGCCACACAAGATACTGTGGAAGTGCTGATACTACACATCCTGCAGCAGATGACTATGTTTCTTGCCACCAAATGTGAATCACTGCTCAGCTGCTTGGCTGGGAACCAAAACATTAGCAATGCTCACCCTCACTACAGTGACTTGTTGTAGACTGATTCAGTTTAATTGCCACAATGAGGTTCCAATTGGATGCAAATCGAATAAGTGGCATGTAGCACAAACTGCCATTTCTTGTGTGACTTGAACATCTGCTACATCATATAATTCCTATAATTGGCTAAAAGTATTTTACCTAATAGCATTCAATGACAGTCTTATCAATATGGTAGGACCCTTACTTAGTTGTAGCAGTGTCAGTACTGAAGCATTAGTCACCATATCATGATGAAGAGATGATGAATATATAGCCAATTTTAGTACAACAAGCCAGCTTCAAGTTATAATTTCATCATTGCCACTGAATGGACCAAGGAACTAGGTAAATGTACTGCACTAGGAATTACTTCTGGTGACACCAGATAAAGAGTCATTAATGAAATCAAACTTGTGACAACTCCCAGCTTACCTTGTAAGAATGATCCAAGCATATTAAAAGTATATTTCTCTTCACCATGCAAAGACCAAAGTCTGTCGAGAGGGTAAGGAGTTTTGCCCCAAAATGATGAGTAAAATCCACAAACAGAAGGGGGTAGTTCCATAGGGTGATTCAGGCGCGGGTAGAGCCAGGCCATGGCAGGGTACGACAAAAAAGTGATGTGACAATTTTTCAATGTCAACCTGGCATTCTAAGTCCCTGGTATATGTCTCATATGAGTTCATATGTTATTCTAATCAGATCAGGGAATTTCTGCTAGAGAGATTAATGTTTCAAGAGAAGGGTTATAATCTTCCTATATACGAATAGGATCATCTGAAGATCATAGATTCTGCACATTATGTCACCAACCAAACTGTATATGATAAAGAGTATTAATGTTAATTATAGTCCAATAGGTAGCAATTGAATTATGACACAGGGTTGTGGGCAAGCTAAGCGAGAAACAAGAAATTAGGTCAGTCAGTGAAGTCACCACGAAAGATTAACGCATAAATATGGCGTATGTTGGGACATTTAAGTCCAAAATGCATTATTCGGAAAAATTGTTTTAATTTACATTGCAGAGTGAGGTCGTCCAGTAAGATATTAGTTAAAAAGATCTATGACATGGGTGTGCTTCACAGCGGCAGCTTTGCTTCTCATTGGTTATTGCAGTTCCTATGATAAGATAGATTCTCTTGATGTCTGGGGTCGTTCTGACCCATTTATCATATATGTATTCTCTACCTTTTATGGACCTAGAGTCCGCAATAAAGTTGACTTGACTTGACTTGACTTGAAATGCCATTTGCTAAATCGGTGCTGGAACAAGTGCCACCCTATGCCCATAGTTATATGCCCAAATGGGCGTCTTACAAACAGATACATTGTGTAGCAATTTGAGAATGCAGCATTTGAGAACACGAGCATGTGGAGTGACTTAGCAGGAGCTAGCAGGGGTCAGCAGACACCCAACCTGCATTCCTAGCATGTCCTTCTAGTATTTTTAACCCTATTCTGGTGAACTAAGCTGCTCAAATAATAAACTAAAAACTTGACATATTGTCCCTACAATAACTAAAAAGACAGCATGAATTCCACATATTGTTTCTATAAGCAAAGTACTCAAAGATGAGGGTCACACCCATTAAATGCATACATGATACCTTGATGATACAACATCGGCATTGCTGCAATGCATGGTATTCCATCCAATTATTCTCCATCAATTTACATGCTGCGGTCTGATAATGTTGTGGCATTAAAAAAAGTTGCTTGATTGAATTTTAACATCAAAGAATACCAGCTTTATTATATTAATTTTATTATCTAGTAGTCATGTATTCCGATCAGGATCACAGTATGTGACAAACAAACCAACTTAATGACCATTCAACATACACATGTTACTTCATTGTATATGTAAAATAAAATGAATGGATTAGCAAAGTTTTATTGAAACTGTGAGCCAACTCGTGCTAAGATTCTGAACCTTTTTCATACAAGATTTCCCCATTACTTGACTTAATTCCCCAGAAAACAAACCTCGGGTTCATTCACATCACTGCACATGGCAGCCACAAAGTGCATGCATCCATTTAGCAATGTTTAGAGTATTTAAACCTCAGAAAGTTTAGAGAGAAAAAAAGAGACCAGGAAACAAATCTTGAAGAGCAGTACTTGAAATTCTCCTACTTTTGCAGCTTTTAGCCCATTAAACATGTGAATCATCCGACTGTCTCTCCTTAGTGCCTCACTCCTCCCATTTTAAGCCTCCTGGATAGGAAGCAAGCAACTTCTCTAAACATACCATCATGCCCAATTAGTTAGCACTCATCATAAAAAGAACTAGCATTCTGTCACCACCTTCTAATTGTTACAATATGAGGAACCCTTACATTAAACCACCCTTGTAGATAGAAGCTGACAGGTAAGGGGTACGCGTGTCTAATTAAAGTGACCATTTGATCTGTTGAGAGCTGATGGATTTCAACATGAAGCAACTGCTTTTTAACAAGAAGTGTCTTGAGCTAACCCGAAAGTTATGGTTGACATGATCAGGCATTACAGATTACCCTAACCACAGACTAGCCCATATGGGCTAGTCTGTGCCCTAACCAAGCGTGGACTTGAACCAAGGGAAGTCAACGTATGTTTCAGCATTGAGACAAAAGACAGTTCTAAAGTATGCAAGGATTATAATATCAGTTCATAACTGAATCGTATTGCAGCAACTAGTCACAGTGCTATTGGCATGGACTTGTGTATTACTCGGTTTTCTCAATCCATCATTTGATATATCTAGCTAGTAGCTCTTACTAAACATCAATCTTAAAAATTAACTTTTCTGAACTAAGAAATTCTTTGATTACCTCTCTCACAAAATATACAACAATACGTGAGAGGATCAAATTTTTGCGGATGGAGTTTTTCACATCTAATAATATTATTGAGGAGAAAACATTGAGCACTGTATGTTTTTATAGCAGAGGACCTTGGCAACTCAGCAATTTGGCTAGAGAGGGTCAGAACCTCAGGATGTTTGGAGTAAAACGTGAAGTTTGTAAAATATGCGAGCCATCTGTGTCCACGAAACTTTACATGTGTTCTAGGAGTGAGTCACCATCCAGGAAATCCTCCTAGAAACCCACATGTGCAACCTGAAGCCGAGAGTCCAGCAGCAGCAAGCAGCCGGACATGCCTGCTCATTTGGAAACGAGGGAGGTCAGAGGTCATGGAATACTTCCATCATGGCATACCTCCAAGGGTACTGTATTGTTACATGTTCATTATGTAGAATGGGTATAAAGTTATGATCCTTAGCGTTCATGGAATTTAAATTCCTTTCTTTCTTCCATTAAATGACTAATTGAATGATGACATATTTATATTTTCCAATTGTTCTTATTATAGTGGATTGTGTATGAATTAATCCTTTTGTATGACTAAACAACATTTTACTGGAAATTGATTGAGACAAAATATAAAAATTGAAAATTATGATTTATACCACCAATAACTTGGTAAGTTTTATGTTATCTTCTGTTTAATTGATGCATTATTTGACCCCTGACGTCTGTGGAATTTTCTCTGGGTCAGTTTATAAGCAGCATCTATTTTATGCCTGACCACTGCACTTGTTTCCAGGTGATTCAACATACAGACATATCCTGTTGGTCATGGATCCAGGGGGATCCAAACTCCCCCACCCCACCTTAAATCTGCTACTCATCATCCCAAAACTGCTTTATCTCTCCCAGGTGGCGCCACTAACCCTAAAACCCCTCTAGCGTATTCTAGGGTGGTTAAATGCACAACATCCTGCAGCCAAAGCCACCAGATTTCAATTTATCACCTGAATATGATGGACACTTCCTAAAATCAGCTTAAACAAAAACATGCATCAACCTGTTATTACTTCTGCACGCTTCTAACCCAATTCCCAAAAGTGACAGCAAAATGAGCAATTTTTTCACCTTCTTCTAAAAAAGTGAATTTCTGAAAATGGATTTAACAGACTTGCTAGAGCTGCACATCCGTGCACACAAACTCTCTCTATAATGTGTTCCTCCAGTCCATGATTTTTCACTTAGTACTGAATTAGTATTAGACGGACTTAATATGATGAGGTAGTGGCACATGAACATCTGATGGAGATGACACCCAGGAGACATGTATTTCATATGTACAACCCTCATGCCTGGGATTCAATCTGGTTCCATCTAAAAAATTGTGGAAAGCTTGGGCTTCCCAATTGCTTAAAGTTCTGTAGCACAATAAGGATCATGCACATCCACTCTGGGAAAGGCCCCGTTCAGGAGGACTCGGATCCCGAAAGCAGACAGTCGATCGACGTCCCTAACGCCACTGTATCTCCATCTATAGCTATCTATACCTCAATCATCACATTCAAGTTGTAAAGCTGATGTAATGATTAAACCTTGCTGATGTCAAGTGGCCTAGCAAAGAAGACCTGTCATAGTGAAACTTTAACAATAAAAGAAATACAAAACAGTACTTACTGGCAGCAGTTCTAGTGGCCCCAACAGCTGTTTTACTTCCTGCTAGCCGTGAAACTGCCGCAACAGAAGCCCTTCTTGGCTCTGAAACAAATAACAACATATATATTATATACTGCAGATGTCAGGAGAAAGCAATATTTGAAGTCGTAGATTCTCCATAATATGAGAAAGAGATGCAGTAATTATGCACTTCACAAATCCATTGGCCATGAAACATAATTACAGAATCTTGAGAATTTATTTGTCAACTGTAATTATCAAGTAGTGGCTAAAGACCACTAACAATTTAGCTGATTGACAGATAGTTAAAAATTTAAAGATGTACAAGGCTTAATTTGCCATGGTGACAAGAGATATTCTTACATTGATCGAAACAAACAAGTTGGGGTGGCTTTTTGAAATTTACTTTATATTTACTTGTGGATATTTGAGAGAAACTTTCTTAATTTACTTACCAACACGAGATTGTTTTGAGATTCCAGTCTCCACTGCAGACAATGAAGCTCTCTTTCCAGCATTAATTGCTTTCTCTGGAGTAGACCCTCTTCCACTTTGACTCACTTTTGACCCTGGTGATGACACCCTGGATCTGCTTGACATCTACAAATTACAAGTGCATCATAACTTAATTAATGACATAAGTTTTGGCTTAAAAAAAAAAATGCTTTGGAAAATTTTTCCTGTTTCTTGCTCCAATAAACTGCGACTGGGCCTCTAAGGTCAATAAGTTCACAAATCAGATGGAACACAGACAGTGGCGACCTCTATTGTTTAACACAGAGAGTGTAGCATGAAACTTACATGGGAATCTCCACTTGGTGACTTATCGTCTCGTTTGAGTGACACCGTAGTTCGATTTGTAGGTTTAGCTGAAAGGAAATTAAAATAATGTTATGACTAAACGAGACGGAAAAATACCAAATTTTAGTGGTAAAATATCTGTTGTGGTTAAAAATCTGAAATAATAGCTCACCAGCAGGCCGAGAAATTGAAGCAACACTGCTTGCCCGACTAGGTGCTTTGTCAGGTGGATTACTTGCTTTGCTTGCTGTCGTTCTTGCTGATGTAGGGCGCGATGCGGGTCCAGATGTTTTCGATTGTGTGGAAGTAGACCTACTGGTAGTTTTACTAGCAGACATTATGTTTGGTGCAGTCTTTGCAGTCGGTTTAGGCTTTTTCTCAGAGCTTTCATTGATCTGTGTCATGATATTACTCCATTTGGATTTCGGAGGATTCCTCCTTATAGTTTTCTTTTCTGCATTATCATCTTCCTTGTCATTTCTTGCCGATTTAGGACCAGTCTTTGCCAAGTTGTTCACATCTAATCGAGGCACTGGAGCAGAGGCTCGTCTCACCATATTCACAGTAACTTTCTTGTCAGTATTGGAAATGATATCAGCTTTCTTCTGATTCACAATGTTTTTACTGAATTTAGACTTGTTGTCATTGTCTTTGGCATCTTTGCCAGAGTCCGATGTGGGTGACTTGATATACCCAGCAATTCTGGATCCAACTTTAGCTTTCTTGGGATCAGGTTTTCCACTGTCTTTCTTTATCACAGCTTTCAATGACTTTGCTGGTGGCTTGTCCTTCTCTAGAGCAGCTGAGGTGCTTTTTGTTCTGCGTAATACTTTTGGTTTGTCTCCTGCTTTTCCTGCTGACGTTGCTGTTGGTGGCTTCTTTTTCTCGAGAGGTCGACCACGTGGACTTTTAACCTTCTCATTCTCTTTGTTATCCTTCCCTTTCTTGGACAGTTCGGTCTTCACCTTTGTTTCTTTATCTTCTTCATCTTTGATAGAGGCAAGATCTTTCTCACCTGGACCAATATCTTTCTTAATACTGGACTCCTCTTCCTCCATGCTTGTGTCTTTAGCAAAACTTTCATTGTAACTCTCAGAGGTCATTTCAATACTTTCTGATGTCATGTTGAGGCTCTCTTTAGTGACATCAATGCTTTCTTTGGTAACATCTGCGCTATCATCAGCCATTTCTACATCTTTGGATTCAGTGTCTGTGTCTTTTTCACCATCATCAACCAGCATCTCCTTACTTTCCTCATTGCATTCAGGAATTGTATCTTTCTTCAATTCATTAACATCCTGCTCCATTTGACTTGCATCAGCTGTGGCTTCAGAGGCAACTGTAGCATCGAAAGAAGAAGTAAGACAAGGGGGTTCCGAAGCGCTGATGTCCATGGGTTCTGCATCATCAGCTGGGTGCCTCTCTTGAATTGGCGTAGATGCTTCCTGCAACAAAGACATTTAATTTTAAATGCTAAGTAAAATTATTTTGAAATGGCAGAAGAACAGGGTATATGATCAGCTGAAATATCAGAAAAATCTTTTAAATGATGACTAATGAACCTTTCAAGTGTATATTTAGTTACCAAATACATATCATACAAACTTGATATCTTACCCTGACATCAAAAATTAAATCCTGGCTCATTTCATCCGCAGAGACAGCAGCAACTTCTGCATCTTCTTTTGTGGTATCTCCTTTAATCTCTTGCCTGAATATATAAAATAATTCTTGGGGTTATTAAACATGATATAGTGTGGTTTAACAATGTTTAATGAGACCATTTTTCACAGCTCACCAAACTAGGGCAACATCTGCCATGACTATATTATATAGGATTACATAAATGTTATTAATCCAGCAAACAAAAAGTTAACTATGCAACTTTGCAAGCATGGCTAGAAACTGTCAATAATTTGCACTGAGTGTAACTTGCAACTGCCCATTCAGTATGTTTGCTGATCCAGTACGTTTCTGTTTTATACAATGCAACAGTGAATTGTTCTCATTTTTATTCATCATAAACAGTGTAGCTAATATGGAATTCATGTCTTAAGGGCTGGTGCTTTCAGAAATATGGACCTAGTTATCAACTAAATTGTAGAACATTCTGACTAGGACAAGTCGAGATCATAGGGAAAGCAATATTTTCAACATATTTTGTGAGTGTCTCTCCCTGGCTGGAATGAGATCGGAATGGGATATCAGTATTACACAATTCACCAGGTGGCAGCACTAGTCACAAAGCACCGAGGCAAGTGGAAATTTCTGGTGAAATGCCAAAATACCTTTTGCCTGACAGCATTTGCGTATGATCATAGCAAAAGATAATCTTATCAAAATATACGGTTATCTGACATAAGCAAGGAGAACGATATAGCAGACAGTCGGTAGCATTGAAACTGAGTCATGATTATCATACTGGCTTCCAGTGTGCATAATATAGGAATGACTAAAAGATGGTTCCAGAAAAAGCTGTTTTGCTGGTTGGCATGACAACATTTTCCATCACTAGCATCATCAGGTTATAAATTATACAGGCTTTGTAACGAACACGACCACGAGCAGCTTCTCAAATTAATGTTTGCTCACCATAGGAAATTTTGAGCCATAAAATTAGACAACGGATCAATGCAAACAACATTCATTGCTTCATCTATCTCATATTCATATCTAATTGAGAGGAAAAAAGATAGGAGGCAGACTGAGCATATCAATGACATTGGAGACCTGAAAATATGATCATGTGTTGCCTGTTCCATCTCTGGAAACTTCTTAAACCTTAGCAGCATGATGAATATGCTCATGAAAGAGCCTCAATGAGGTTCACTTCCCACCTGTTGCCAAATCTACAATTGGTTTCAAATGTTTACAGTCTATTTTGATAGACATAGGGATATTCCAGATGAAAATATTGTTATGGAGCTTTCAGTTTTGTTGGTTATTCACTTAGGTGTCTGTGAGCAATAGGCAAAACGCACTCACCAAGGGAGTTGTGCCTTATCAAGATTAATATAGTCATTTTAAGTGTCCGGGCAGGTCAAGGTACAAGGTTATACAAAGACACAATATATAGAAGATAATAAACTAAGAGTATGACCACACAATTACCTTTTTTCATGTTCCATTATTCCAGGCACATCACTTTTACAGTCAAACACAGCAGTGGGTGTCTCCGGGTCGGTCAGAGCGCTAAGATCACTTTGGTCAATGTCTTTTCCTGAAATTGAAATTTATTCAAATGTTGAACACAAGCCCAAATGTTAAAAGATACACTGGTGCGTGGACATGTAAACTTGCAGATTAGGTCTAGATTTACCATCATCAATACCTGGCATACTCTCATTCAACACAACTGTGCAGAAACTACAGCGACCTAAACCACTGCCTATATATTCAATTCATTAAATTTGTGTAAACAAGAATTTCATGTCTCCTATTAAGAGTTATGGTTTTCATATCTAATAGCTAATTGAACTGGTGGTTATGGTGATGCATAGCCTCAAAGGTTAAACATTTAACTGCCAGATTTTTCAGTGGCAGAAACTTCTGAATAATGGGCCCATGACTTGTCATCATTTATACAACTGTCAAAATTGTTATAGCTGAAGTACAGTATTTCACATGTAAATATCGTAACTGACACTCAAACTTGACATGATATTTCTGTTATCATATTTCAAGCACATGGCATGTCCAAAGTGGTCATTCGTGAGATTTTTCCACATTGACAGAATACTAACTTGTGAACCTTGAAGGTCACCCTTTGATTGCTATTCCTCAGGTCAATATGCAGACATTATCTTCACAATGCAAATACGATAATCAACAATCATGAATAATAGATACTGAGATCACAAAAAAATGGGACCTAAGTTATTTATTGTTATTGGAAATCTAAAAATCTGATGTAGTCACAATATTGAGTAAACTGATAAGGAAGCCACATGCTGCCATGTTCACATGAGCAAAACTGGAAACTATATATTCATTATTGAACTATGCAGCCAATTTTCGTGTTAGGGTTGTTGTTTGCAACCAGGTGCAATTCCTTATCTTATATAAACCACTGTCTCTGTAGATCATGAGCAACTAATTATTTTTGCTAATGGAACTGCTCAACATACTCAGTTCAGGACTTTTAAGTACAATTGGTAAGCAGTGGTAAGATAGTTTTGCTGAAAGATATCCTCACCAAAGACCATCAGTTGAGACACCCTCAACAGCCCTGGCTTTTTCCTTCTTGATACCTGGCCAGTTTCAACCCAGGTGAAGAAAAACAGAGACAGTGTAATGAACAGCCAGGGCTGACTGGCTTCTCTTAATATACAAGCAAGACATTGCATGAGAAAACCTCTTAACATTCAGGCGGGGCAGGGGATCTACACAAAACGAAGTGCACATACTACATGAAGAGTAGATTTCACCCAAAATATGCTTGCGTTTATATCACAATCGATAGCGAGGTATCTAATTATCTGGGTGTTTATTTTATGTGAGGCGGACAATATTAGGAGCAACAACACAGGCCAAGCTGCATTTACCCTCAAAACATAGAGCAATTTTTTCTCCTCATCTGACACTTTGTATCAGTTTTCTGTATTGACGCACTTGCTATATTTTCTCACAGAGCCTGACTCAAACAATACAACAGTGTCTAGGAAAGGCTTATGTTGAAAGAGGATTTATATGAGAAGTGTTACGTAGAGGAAAAGGTTTCAACTTTCTAAGCTTTTCTATTAGGCTTCTACATTGCACCTGATTTACAATATTATTCTTTATAGTGAGGTACTCTTATTATAATCTGGGTTATCTCATCTATTAAGTTAAATACAGTGTATGCTTTGGTTTTTTAACCCGTGTTCAGTAAACTACATTACATTACATTATTGTAGACTAACTCAGGTTGCCTTATCAGTGACGTGCCGTTAAAGGTTTTATTGTATTGCTGCTTCACTAGAAATTCTTTGGTGGCTCAACTGCTCAATTGCAGGAGTTTTCATTACAGAGCAGCCAACTTCAGTTCACTTAACTGCTCTCAACTGCAGGGAAAGGTCATGAAGGTTATCTGAAGATATTTGCTATTACAGGCAAGGACATATATATATCTAAGGTATAACAGGATGTTTGAGTTTCAGTCCAGTGGCTTTTATTATTGTTCACCTGGTTCGGGTGATCATTAACTAAACCTCAACATAACAGCACTTTTGTAGGCAATTCTCTTCCAAACAGTCTTTGGCAATTTGCCATTTCTATCTACTGACAATGTCAGGAGTTCGTCTGGGCCCGATAACTACTCTGATATATATATCTCAGTACCTCTGCCTTATAGTTAGTTATACAATGTAATGTACCTTCAAAATATACAGGGAATCTCTTTAAAAATGTGTGATTTCTAGTGTCAAATCAATACAGATTTCACACATGATTATGGAATTCTCAATAATGTATGCTCCACCTATTATATGTTTACTGATAAACTGATAAGACAGTATGTTTCCATTATTACTCAAACCATGGTGTCATGGTTAAGGCTTTTTGGTCTACCTTTTAAAATCCCAGATTGAATGATATCCAGACTTCCTTCCTACCTATCCTTCCTGTTTCCCCATTTGTTCCCAATTTATAAGATCCTCATTTTCATTCCCAAGCACACATATGTTTGGAATACAAACTAAACACAGCATGGGTGAACTGGGATGCAATATTCATCATATACATTTACTAAAAAAAACACAAGGATTGCATCTGCACTTTTAATACCAAATCCTGCTTTAACTAATGAAATGCATTAAATGAAAGGTATGAAAAAACAAATGCAGCATACCAAATGTTACTAACACTACAGGCCTTTGCTAAATTGAAGCCACATTTGAACACATTGCAATGATATCATGCTGTAATACACATACTGAAAACTACATAGAAACTATAAGTTCAACCAGAAATCCTACATAATGTTATTTATGGGATTTATAAGAGATCAAGACGAACAGACAAGTGATGTACTGGCCTAATGTGTGTTATGGGGCGCATATAGTCTTGCATGCTTGCGAAATGAATAGGTCCTAAACACCACCCCAGAGGGTTTCATAGGTGAGATATGAGTTGTGGCCAATATTCCCCATGCACTGTAGTCATAGACTCCTAGCAATACACTCCTCTCCAAGGCCCGCCACACATGCAAACAGGCAGTTGCCAGGTGCACCCCCAGCAAATATATGCCTCGTTTCATCCCAAAATCTCATTCCTGTCAAAAGGCCACTCTCAGGCTAAGGAAACAAGCATTCTCAACTGTTTGCATGAACAATGATGAACATACCTCTGCATTCGAAGGCTACTTGCTTTCATTTATCTAGGCAATGAGAATTACATCTATACAGCAACTATGCATAAATGTACCGTTAATTTCCTAACTTATATCTACACTGAAATCTTGCAACTTGTGTGTACATCTGCAAAGCATACTTTCATTGGGAGACTTTGGGAAGTTACAATTAATAAGTATAATGTATCTCACTAAGTTGTTCAGGGAGATATATCAGAATACATGTAATTTTTTAGCATCAACAGTACAGTGAACCTTATAAAGAATAAACTGTATAACTTATCTGCTTGTTAGTATATAACTACAACTACATATTCTAAACAGCATAATGTCATTGGGACTAATTATAAACTACCTGAATAAGTAATAATTAGATGCCACTATGATGTACAGTTGTATGCAGATCAATAACCATAAACAGTCCAACTCCATGACAACTGATCATATACCATGTATATTGGCTACTGCATAACGCTGACAGACACACTACTATTATGTTGCAGTGTAGACCACAACACAGCCAATAACACGTTTGGTTATTAATAGCAGCACACTGACAATTCAATTCCATGCTGCAAATTTACATGCAGCTGACTCTTTCATGATCTTTCATGTACATCAATGACATAGTATGTAATCGTGGGGATACATAATGTAGTTCAACTATGTTAGCTGTTAACATACTATAACTCCAGATTGCTGCCAATATTGGCATACCTAACCAGGATGGACTACTTGCAAAAAATAAAATCCCAATGTAAAAAATAGCCCACTGAAAGTATGTTGAGCAGAATAACAACGCAGTTACCAGCCTTTGGCTCATTGTACAGCAATAGGCTGGAAAATGCTCTTACAGTACAGCATTGTATAGCACAGTCTGTGCCCCTGTTAGCTTTGAACAACGCAGTATACATGTCCCAGAGAGCAACAAATAGAGCCAATTGCAACATTCATTGCTCACAATTGGTATCATCTTCTGCCTCATGGAAATGCAGCCAGGATGATAGATAAATGCAATTTTTCTAACCTACCAGCTAACTATATATCTGGCTTGCCCAAGCCATGTTGTTGTTGTTGTGAACACTGGTGAAGGGCTGGGCTGACATACAGTGTTTCTATTACTTTCTAAGCAAAAATGCATGTAAATATAAGCTGAAGAAATACCATTCAACCAAAGAGAATGTCTGCATATCCTCAGTATGGCCAGTATTGACCACGAAATAAGGCCTTTGGGGTTTAGTATTGCTTTTTCTGTTGTTTGGGACTCGGTGCAACTGTCTGCCTGAAGTAAACACTTCTTCTTGTCTCAAAGGTTGAAAAAAGTTCCATTAATTTTGATGTCTCAAGACACACTTAAAACTGGAACAATACTTAATAATAGCTAGTCAGTTTGTCTCTCATGTCATATAACATCTTAAGTGAGGTTCTACAAATATAGTTGATACAATGGACCTGTCTTATCATTTTTAATGCCATTTTCTGATCATGCATGGAAGTATTATAATTTTATAAATACGCTTTTAAAAAAAAGCTTTTTCGTATTAAATTTCATAAATTTGATACTTTTATGTCATGCTTTTATTTTAAACTGACCTTCTCCTGTTTGCAACTAATACTGTGCTCAGTATTACAATTCGCTGTTTATTACTACTATTACCTCGATTAACTTGGACCAGAAACTATCACTAAATCACATAGTTAATTATTCAATTAATGATTCATTTAATTGTGCTTGTTCTCATACTTGAAATTGAATGTAATGTTTAAAGTGTAGTTTTTGAATTTGTAGTATAAATTTGTTTATTGTATATGATGAATGTATCTTACCATGATTCGAACATGTCCATAAAATATTACAAAAATTATACACCAGTATATTCATTTTCATTATTAAATATAAAGACCTGAAATATTCTCACTACATTTACCCCATGCACCCAAAACACTTAACAAGCTGTCGTGATGACAACCAAATGCATTTACAACAGAGAACTATGCGGATATTACTTGAACAGCCAGAGTGGTATCAAATTCCATGAATCATGCCATTTCCCTTCTCCTGAGGATCACCGGCATTTTTTACTATTTACTCTTATCAGTTCCTTGCCATTTTGAATACCTTGGGGATTTGCAATGGGGGTTTTTTTGTCCAGTATCACAACGCATTAGAAAATACAAGTTGGATGTTACACTTTAAAATTTAACCGTCAAAACTACTTTAGTAGTGATCCCGTGCTCTACTTTTCTTTCAAGATGTTCTTGTATACAACTATACTGTATTAAGTTAATTACGGTACTTCAGTTAATAGATTATTATTTCTCACCAATCACCATGCATTTAGCTAACAATTTAGAAGTAATAACACACAAACTTAGAAACATGCTATTAAATATAAGCAAAACATACCAGTTTAAATCAAATATAGGTGCACATGTTTAGCATATTGGTTTTTGCAACACTTGACATGAACAATATATCACCTGTGAATACCAACATAGCAAATTCTGCACTCCAGATTTTACAATCGAGAAAAATCAAATTACATACTTATCCTTTAAAACTTACATTCAGGTGTACATGGTCTAGTTCGCAAAGATACACTGAAGTAAAAGCTTAGATGTAGCATATGGTTTCACTCAATTTCATGGCCTCAAAACATGCCAAGCATGGCAAGCAAAAACCAATAAGCTCAGAGCTGTGAAACTTAAAAGGTTAACATACCTAGGTCAATATCTATAGTGGATGAGATTAGAGACGATTTGGGTCGATTGGGGTGTCTCGCAGACATGGAAGACATCAGAGATCCCTCTAGGTCGGTGCCGAGTCCGGTGTCCAGACTTATGTCCGAGATGAGGGATATTGGTCTCTGCTTTCCTTGTCGACTGTGTCCAGCTTGAAGGTCATGCAACAACTGACGTGCTTCGGCAGACTCTGTCATCATCGCCTCTTGCAATTTCAACTTTCGGACATCCTTCAGGACCTCTTCATTGATCACGGTCGCTTTGCACAACCCCTGTCTTTCATCAGCAATGTCCTCTTGCATCTGTGACAATTCTGCTTCCATAGCACTTTCGGTGTTTGCGATAATACGCTCTCCTTTTCCATCGGTCAATTCTGCAACTCTTGGGATTTCATCCGTGACAGCATCGGTCTCTGTGACATTTGCATCAAAACGTTTGACATCAGTGTCACATGCAATTTGCTCTTGTGAAGCTAGCGTGCCTGCTTGCTTACTGTCATGCATTGATGTTAGTTCACTGCCACTATAAATTAATTCAGTTTTATTCATGCTATTAGTATCAGTACAAGCACTCTTATCATCTATGCTCTCTCCTTTGTTTATCTCATTCTCCTTATTACAAGGCTCTCCCCCATCTTTGTCATCCTTAACATGTGCTAATTGCCCCTCCTCTTCAGCAGCTTTTGAGATGCTGTCTGCCTCATCAATCACTTTGTCCTTATCAGGATTCTGAAGATTAACAAATCCCTCAACATTGCTCTCCTCAGCATTACTCTTTGAAGTAATAGCACCTGTCGTTTCAACTTGATCCACTTGGTTAACTGGGTTTGGATCATTCTTCTCTTTGTCATTCTCCACTTTACCAGATGCATCTCTTTCAACATCAGTAGGATTATAATTTTTAGCATCAGCTGATACTGCATCAGTTTTTGCATCTTTTTCTCCTGATTTGCTATCAGCTTCTGCAGCATCTTTAGGAAGTTCATCCTCAGGAGATTCATCTTTGTCTAATTCTGAGATGGTAGATATAGCATGCCCAGACTGGAATGTGCCACTATCCTCCATATTAGAGGATTCCTCTGAAATAGTAGATATTGTAAATGTCCTGTCTCTGGTCATGCTGTATCCCTGTATCATTGCAAGGATTTCATTGTCACACTGTTCTCGAATGCTTGATCCATCATTGCTTTCCTCTTGGGCTTCAATCACATTGCCACATTCATCACTAACAGAAGATATGCAAACATCTTGATAAGGATCATTCGCACTTTCTCTGTTGTTGTTGGTTGGTTGATCTCCCTCCTTTTTGGTATCCATATCTACCGCATCAATTTCCATTGGTTCCTCAGTGACGTCATCACTGCGTAAGGATAAAGTCATACTGCTATCTATCGACCTCTCCAGGGACACTGCCATGACAGAGGGCAACTCCAGTTTCCTTTTCAACTCCTCATGAGACAGATGTTGGGCTTTTGGCTCTCTGGCTGGACTGCTACTGATGCTGTCTCTGCTGCTGGACCGACTGGACCCTCTGCTGGATGCTAAGCTGCGGCGAGCTTGGTGTCTGGCTTGTTCCTCTTCAGATGAACGAACCAATTCTGCGTACTGAGACACAGCAACTTTAGCAAGTTCTAATGTTGAGTTATGCATCTTAGCTGCGTGCGATGCCCCATTGCTTGTGGCTCCTTCGACCATTCTCTTTTGTTTGGGATAATCATCTGATTCCATCGTCAAATCATAAAGACTTGATCTTTTGCTAGATCCTCTGCTACTAGACCTAGATTTGGTTTCCTCCTTATCCTTACTGTCACTTAAATGCTGGTTGACGGGATCTGCCGTGACAGTCTGATTTAAATCAAATTGTTCGGTTACTGGTGAGGAGCTATCTGATGTTGAAGGAGTAGCCATTTTCTCTCCTTCATCCTCTCTTGGGCTTTGCTCCCTCCCAGAAGTTCCAGGTTCCTCTTGATCTAACTCAGGAACTTCATTGTCCTTCCCAGCATCTGGCTCAGGACTTGAACCAAGCTCTTTCCCACTGATAGTTGAACTTGACATGTCATGCTCAGGTGTAGCAATCCCAGATATCTCATCATCAAGCTCTCGTTCTAGCAAATCAAGGGTGTATGAATCAACAGACCCATTTTCTTTTGTAATAAGAGCTTTCTTAATGTCATGCGACAACAGGTCAGTGTCATACAACTCATCTTCGGCCAATAAACCCATGCTAGATGCATGACTTATAGTGGACATTGCCATCATGTCCACCTCCTCATCCTCACTCTCAGACATGGCTTCTCTGCCTAATTCATCATTGGGTGCAGCGTTAGTAGAGAACATTAGTAAATCTTGCAGTGAACCGGTCATGCTTGATTCAGGCTTTCCACCCTTTCTCAAATCATGATTCTTCAAATTGTCAGAATCAGAACCACTACTATCGTTCAAATCATAAGCCAGGGTAAGTGCAGTGTAAGTGTCCACGCGGGAAGGCGTCCTAACTTTGAGGGCCTCGTCCTCATCATCTTCATCGGAGTTAGTCATGCAGGTGGTATTAGGCGGAAGCGTCTTACTCTCAGGCTGGGGAATGCCACTTCTATGACTAGTTTTAGTGTCTCTCTTACCTGGTAGCTTGCTTAGGTTAAGCTTAGTTGGTTTAGCTACAGTTTCTCTGTCAATTGGAGGTTCAGCTGTCTTACCTGTGATGACCTCACTTTCTTTTTCTTCTTTGGTAGCTGCAGGAAGAGGCTTGACAATTGCCCGAGGCTTACTGAGTTTAGATTGAAATTTTGGCTGAACATCTATTTCAGGTGAAGCACTTGCACTGTGTGGTTGTGCAAGCTTAGATGTCTTCGGGTGTTTTAGGTGACTGACTCTCTCAGTTGAAGCTTCCCTTTTTACACCGGTCTCTTTGACCACAAGAATCCCTGGATGGCATAAAGACACTTTTTCCTTTGGGGCAAATATGCCATGCCCTATCTTGCATTCAAAGTACCGTACTTGTTCCACTGTGCCATCATTTTTGCCGTCCGCTTCATCCAATTCAATCCCACACCATTCTCCTTCAGCGAAATGGGTCCGTCCGAAATAGCGCAGAACTCCAGGTTTGACGCCTGCGATCACTACCTTGTCACCCAGGCCAAACTGAGCATCTGGGGCCAAGCTACTTTCTCTAGACCCCCTTGGACTGCTCCTAGGACTGCATGAATCCTCTTTCGGACTCCTGAGTTTGCTCTGGATGGGTGATCCATTTTCTGAAGGTGATCTGCTTCCAACTGGACTGCGACTAGGTTGAGGGATGGCAGAGCCTGGGGTTGGCAGTTTTGAGTGTATCTTTGGTGCTGGCAGCATCGAGCGCTTTTTCTCCTTAGCTCCAGAAGCTCCAGCAATGCCATCTCCCTCATTAGCACTCTGAAAACAAAAGTCACCGAGTCAGAGCACTTGCTTTATTATGAATTTCTTAAGGTTTTACTGTTATTATTTCTTTAAAATTTCCTGAAACTGGTTTTTTTTTTTTTTTTGGTTTTTTAATTTTATTTTAGGGTATGATGGGACACCTATTTGCAGAACAAACAAAAAGACAAGACTTCCACTATGAAACTCACACACCTACCAGGAAAAACTATGAGAAATAAGTTATCAAACTCTGCACAATGACAAGATTTACCATGAAAGATATGATGGATTTGAAAAAACCATTTCCCATCCACTTGAGATCTGCAGGAAACTGAAGAGCAAAATATACAACCAACTACAAGAGAGCTGACAAAGACAGTTCTATCAATACACACAGAAATATATTGTAAAACTCTATATCACAGGATTCCGTACACAGAGATTAATAAATATTGTAGAGATGACACCAACTAGGAGAGAGCAAATTCAAGTCATGGGTTGTTTGGTATTTGCCAGGGCATCAACCCACACTGCAAGTAACACACCATGCTGCAGGAGTATCTCAAGGGGTTCCATTGAGTAAACAATTACAGTTAAACCAGGTTCCAATTACTCAATAGTCCTGGTACTACTCAGCTGTTTGGTTGAACTCCCACCACCAATGCCAGGTAAAGCAGATTTATCTTCTCACACAGAATAACCCCATGTAACTGGTAATAAATGAGCAATAAAAATCCTATGTCTAGGTCTTTTCTGCAGTTAGATGGAGATGTAGAACGCAGTGGTAAGAAGGTATTCAAACATAAAATGTCGCCTATTTTCTTCAACCTTTGCAATGACATTATATTACCATTTATTTTTACAAAAGGTTTTTTGGTAATCCAATGAGACCTTCAACACTGTTCAGTATTGTTAATTCACCTTGTATATATACGACTACAATAGTGCAGATATCATGGATATAGTCATGAATGTGTTTTGTATCCATAAGCATGCCCCCTAATGAATACAGAACCAGGGTCAACATGGTCAAACCTTGTGTACAAATTGCACAGTAACCCTGTTGCATTGAAAAACTCTATAAATGTATGGGTCTGACAAATCTTATACAGTATTATAAAATTCAATACTAACTTCACCATATCTTCAACAATGAAACACTGATTGATTTGAATGTTTTTAGTTGAATGGAATAAATGCAGTGCCTTCAGAAAGCACTAAAATATCTCGCCCACAGAGATCAAATGATGGAAAGCATGGGCAAATCGAATGCATTTTTTTTTTTTTTTTTACATGTTAATGTGTGTGTGGGTTTTCTGTCTGCCATCTTGCTGTATATCGAACTCTGCCGACATCACAATACTTAAAATGTTCACCCCTAAATCCCAACACACAAACTAGCAGTTTAGCACCTACCTGGTTGTTCATATTCAAAACAAACAACAGAGATTAGCAGACTTAATTACCACATTACTTTACAACAAAGGACCTAATTTGTGCACATAATGTTCATGATTGCACCTAATCATGATAATTGGACCTATTAAATCACTGGCCTCTTCATGGCACTTGTCATGTCATGCTACAACACTTTTCACGGCTTGTTAATGAACACTGGTCACAGCTAAGCTGTTACGTAACACAGATGTTTTACACCTACTGTATTTTACCCTTCTTCATTTCCAAAATACTGCACTAATTTTTGGTTGACAAGAAATTAAGTTTGAGTTCGGAAACCAAAACATGTATGATCGAGCTCTTACGGGATAGGCCAATGGGCCAATCACAACACCTCAATAGCCTGTTTAACATTGCGTAACTCTTGAGCAGAGCTGCATAATTGATTACGTCATCAGTGATAATAGAATTAAAGGCATAATGACACAGTTCTGCTGGTGACCCGTGTTCACCTCTGCCAGGACAAGTCTTGCCCCAGGTTATTTTCATGTCCTAATACTCAAGGGCTTATCAGCATTGTACTACCTCTCCAGGTTTTTGTAGCCTATTCAAGCAACAGTTGTGTCAACCCTGTGGGGTTGTTTGTTTTGTCAGAATAGCTGTATTTAGGATAAGAAGGAGAGTCAGGGCAGTTCAAATATTCAGTATTTGGTGTATCACAAACTGCGTGCCCCGGGGCTTGTTGTGTATTGGGGGAGGGTTTTTTTTTAACCGGTAAGGTGTGAACTTTTTCAACACTGACCTACCTACCCTGCTCAATTGTAGTCAGGCTGAAAACAGCGTATAAATCAGTAAATGGCATAGATTAAGAATAAATGTTCTTATACGAACTTCTATTTTGAGTATAAAAAAAAACCAGAACTGGCCAAATGAACTGATCCAGAACATGACACATAAATTCAGATCCAGTGATTCTACTAACACCAGTAGCTGCTCACAGCCTCACAGACATAATTGCAAAACACTTGTTTGGAAGAATTATACTCTGAAGCATTCAACACATAACACAGTTAAATAGAACAAGAAACCAATGACATAAACTGAAGTCTGAAGCCAAGCCAACCCCCAATGCAATGAAGATTTTGGCTGGGTGACTATGTCAACAACCAGTCTCTGACAACCAAGAATGAGCAACTGAGCTAGATTGTACAGATAACCAAGGTCCCCAGCAAGATGTTGGTTTTATAAACAAACAACATTTCAGATAGAAATTTGATCAATGATATGCTGAAAATGTGCGACATGTGTCTCGATTTTTACCAAAATACCCAGCACTCAAGAATCTTGTCTGGCTGCCAGCAGCAAAGCCAACCCTTTAAACTATGCCTTGGTATGTGGTTGAAATGTGAGGGGGAGGGGCAACCAGCTGGCAGGAATACACTGGGATATGTATAACAGACATTTGCACTATGATAAGATACTCACCATTATGTTTTAATTGATGAGAAGGAGTCAAAACCCACTGTGGTAAATCCGAATTTCTGAGTCCATGACTACCATTATGGCGATGATTGGGTGAGATTTCTGCTGATGGCTCATGCTACTCCAGGATTGCGCATAAGCAAGATAATGTATGATGGCTGGGGCTGCTGCTGTGGCGACCAGCCATACAGTGGACTATTGATCAGTTCAACATGCTTCCAACCGCTGCCATCGTTTATGATAATTTCTGCAGCAGTCCTGCATCTTCCACCACTAGCCACAGCCGCCGCTGGCGCACTTGTTGGTGTCGCCCTCTACAGAATTATCCGGTAATTAAGAAGGTCGTCAGTTCGTTGGCTGGGACCTGCCTAAGCGTGAACGCAGCGGGCTAGCGAAGTCAGTTCGGACTCATAGGCGTAGGAGGCACCTTTCTTTTTTTTTGGGGGGGGGGGGGGGGGGCAAAGGTCATCTTGCCCGAATTTTAAGGCTTTTATTAGCACCCCTTTATGCCTGAATTTTTCAACTTTTTGCCCGAATTTTTGGCTTTCCTTGACACTTGGGGGCAATTGTACAGGTGCACAGTATGATTTGAATAGTTCGAGTTTTACATCAATACTACACATATATAAAATTTGCACCTTAGAGCATTACCTTGAGCATAAATTTGGTGTCTCTGCCTAGCTATGTCACATGATGTCAACTTTAATGTGTGTAAGAGTGCTGTCATGCAATTTCGCTCAAAGCTGTTACGTAATGCCTCAATACCTAATGTGGTCTTAAATAATGATGAGTTCCATCTATATGCTGGTTATTTAGTGGGTTTCATGGTCCTAAAAAAAACTCCGGAATATGAGATAATATATGCTGCATTTGAGGCTTGGAGCTGAGCAGTGACTGTCAAGATTGGGCAACTCATTAAAAGGTTTCTTTTCGTTTCTAAACTACAAAATATATACCGCTTAACGTGATTAAACATAAATAAAAATTAAATAAATAGTTCAAAATATATCAAGCGCAGTTGCAGGTTGCAGGTGCAGCAGACAGTGGGGGGGGGGGGGGGCAAGTTCCGGTCACAAACTCCTGGATCCCCTCAGGTTTGCCCTCAGTGCATAGTGTAACTTACAGGGTTTTGCAGATAGTGACAATCTAGGTTGTTTAATGATTGACTTCTTGGGTGACCGAAAGTGTTCTGGAGGGGGGGGGGGGTGGGGGGCACCAATGAAGGGGCAATAAATCTTATGTAACTTGGTCCACAATTTTATGAAAAGACCCACCCAATGCTAGCCTGCAATGCTGCATATATATGCCCCAGGAGGCAGCAGTTTCGCCCCTGCGTTTGATGTAATTTTGAACAGTATAAAGTTTAGTGTTACATTGCCTGCACGTTCCGCGTGAACCGTGCAAGTTTACGTTCCGCGTGAACCACAGTTTAAGCTAAGCAGTTGAACGCATCCCGGGCGACGAGCCGAAAATGTTGCCTTTCGAAAAGACTGCGACGCAAGTCGTCTCTTTCATATATAAACGATTTACCCAGTGAGAATATCTCAGCTAAGAGTGTGAAATGGTTGAATGAATACTCTACTCTAATTTCTAGTCCAAATATATCGGAGACATCGTTGTAATGGCTGGAACAGCGGCTTCAATCAGTGTCTGCAATGACTGCAGTGATATTGTGGAGTTGTTTGTACCCCAAGGTCTCTACTTAAAACCGATTGCCAGGGTAAACGTATGTGTCCAGTTGCCACAACTAAAAGAACCTGGCAAGTCTATCTCAAACTGGGAAGTTATGGAGAAAGTACGTTACATGGCCAAACCTGATCACTTTGTGGTTTTGAAAGTGATGAAAAGCACTTTGGAGTTCATTAGATTTGAAGGAGAGCTTGAGAATAAAAATCTCGTGAAGACCATAATTTCAAGACTTGATGGCAAGACTATAAAATTGAGTGGCTTTCCAGATGTGTTGAAAGTCAGGGCTGCTGAGGCCAAGTTTGCATACCCCAGCAGACATGATTGGGACTGTTATTTCCGTGATGCCAAAAATATGAATGAAATGAAACCTGGTGAAAGACCAGACACAATCCACATTAAAGATCTCCCTTCCAAATGGTTTGCCAATAGGAAAGACAAAGACCGAGACAGACCAGGTGAATATATCGTCAGGAAAGTTTTCGAGACATTTGGTGAAGTGAGGGATATTGATATTCCAGCACTGGATCCTTACAGGAAAGAAATGAACACAGGAACAATTCAGACATTTACATTTGGACAAGACTTGACGTTTGATGCCTTTGTGCAGTTCAGTGAATACATCGGTTTTGTGAAGGCTATGAATGCATTCCGAGGGATGAAACTTCTGTACAAGAGTGAAGACGACAAAGCTTTTACTGGTAGTCTCAAGGTAAAATGGATGATAACAAGTTTAAATTACATTAAATATCTTAAGTGGGATTTACTATGTTTGTACCTGTATGAATTAATATTTCCATGGTCAATGTTTAGGTTGATTTTGATAAAACGAAGCACATGACTGACAAATCAATAAAGAAGAGAGAGGTGGAACGAGAACGTCTCAAGCAATTGGAAAAAGAACGAGAAGAAAGAGTCAGAAGAGAGCGAGACGAAGAAGAGCGTAAAAAAGAAGAAGAGAGGTAATGAATTTATTGAGATAGATGTCATGGGTTGAAAAACTATGAGAGGAATTTTCAATTAGTGAGATGGCTTATATAACAAGAATATTTTTTTTCAAAAAATGAATAGATACCTGGTGTTGTGTGTAGAATGCCAGCAGCACTAGGCCTACAATGTAAACACTTTAATACAGTATGATGGCTACTGCCTCATTTAGACCAGTGTTTGTGCCTTGTATACTCCATTCCTTACTCAGAATTTAAAAAATTTATTTTTCTATTGTATAAATATAAATTATACAAATTTTTCTAAACAATTCAGCCTTTATTTGACGAAAATCAGACGAATATTAGGGGGAGCAGCAGCCTTTTTAAAGTAAATATAATAGCTTAGGCAACCCCTTCCATGATTACGCTGCTGCTGCGCTTAGGCGTTTTAGGCGATCCCGTTGACGATTTGTACAACGTCAAAACAAAATCACGGATTTTGACAGGCTTAAATTTGTACTATAATAACTTTTCTCGGCTTCTACTGGTCGGATCTTCGTCAAATTTGGTTTGTATTACGGTTCTAATGGTGTGCAATTTACAGCCATACCCCCAACAGTTTTGACAGAATTTGACTATTTGTGAAACCGTGCTATCCCCATCCCTGCTTACGCTGTTGCTGCGTTGACCCATATATTTTCAGTCCTCAGACCGTTCATTCGTAAATATACCTGGTCTTTCATAGAACATAGTATGATAGTTCTATACTTGATACAGGCCTAGGCCCAGGTATAAAAATACAAATGTTTACTTATCAGTGTATTGTCGGTTTATACTTAAAAATAACATTAGCAAAGATTGCCATTTCATTTCAACATACAACAAGAGGTTTTTAACAAAAGAATTAAAATCTTAATAAATAGTCTTATGTACAGCTTATGATTCAGCTGCAGTGATAGATAAAATTTATTGACATAAAGAGGGCCACCGCTGACGTATTTTTCATATAAATTCATAGAACAACATCTACCTCAATATCTAGTAACAAGAACTAGGAACTTTAGTTCATTCTACAAACTACTTGGTAATACTGATAAGAAACTATTGGCAGTAAAGGTTTTCTAATCACTTCTTGATTCAGTAAAAAGTATTTATATAGTAGTGTAAAGTTTATGTAGCAATTAATCAGTGTATGATATCAGTTTAATTTGTGTTTCGTTAAGAGGGGGGATTATTAAATTTTGTTCTTTTTGAACCCTTAGGATACGCAAGGAAGACGAGGAGAGGGAACGCGAAATAAGACGTCAAGAGAAAATCATTAAAAAGCAAGAAAGGCAACAAGATAGAATTGCAAAAAGGAGAGCAAAGAGAATAGATAAGAAGAGGAAGGAAGAAGAAAGACAAATGCAGATGAAAATAGCTCTTGAAGAAAGGAAGATCTTAATTGCACAAAGGAAACTTGAAACAATTAGGCTAATGTCTGAATTGTTCAACCGTATCAAGGTGAGTTCTGGCTTAGCTTTCTTTTGCACTTCCAATTTAGATACTTTTTTTATGACAAAAATATTGTACAAGTATTGAAGAGTATAGTGTGTTGTACAAAAAGAATAGCACAAACAAGATAATTTTGTTTCTGGGGAAAAAGTGCAGTATAGCAAACCCAAATTTCAGACCATATTTAGCGAGTCTCATTGCCAGGCCAATGACGTCAAATGCTTGAATTCAGTATGTGACGTCACAAACAAACGGCGGTTTCAAGAATGCAGCTTATTATTGTTTACGTTTTGTTTTTCTCAGGGGCTGCTGCCCCCAAAAAAAACCCCTGCTACTCTATAAAAATGTTATTCTTATTGTGCACTAGCACAAAATTTGGTAAAAAAATAGTGATTATTTTCATTTAATGGATGCCAAATATAGTAATTTACCACGTATTCATAGATCATTGTTAGCTCAATTTAGAGCAGGGATATTGCCAATTAATGTCGAAATTGGAAGATTTAGAAAATGTCCCATTGGAAGACAAGAGTTTGTAAACTATGTAATTCTGTTACAAATAATATAGAAGGTGAATTTCATGTACTATGTGTATGTAATGCCTATAATGATAAAAGAACTAGTCTTAATTTAATAATATTAGTGACATTAATAGTAATTTCGATGGGTATGATGATTTTGAAAAATTTGTGTTTATTAATAACAAATATCAGGTACAATTGGCTAACTTTTTGCTGAAAGCTATGGAAATAAGGCAACAGTTACTTTTTGTTATTTAGACGTCATGTATTTAAGCACTGAAATGGAGTGACATATAAGCCCTTATGGGGCTGGGTGGTTTACGTTTCCACGTATGATGTTTGTATTGTTGTAATGTAAAACCACATGTCAATAAAAAAAAAAAAAAAATATATATATATATATATATATATAGGCATAAATTTGGGTCCGCTATACTGAACTAAACCCGTTTCAGGCATTGAATGGCTATTGTTAATCTACAATTCCTTTAACAAAAACTTATGAGATTTAATCCCATTTGAAGTGAGGTTTTTCACATAGTAAAGCTTTGTATACACTAAGTTTTCATGTTGCTACATGGCATTGTATATAAAAATCACAAGCATTATTAGCTCTGCCCCCGGAAGGGGGAAAGCTTTTGTTATCACATGATTTTACGGGTGATGTCGCCTCCTAGGTGATGTCACCATTCCCGCCAAAATCTGTGATCGTTCTCCTGATGAAAACGGAAGTTAGCAGCCGTATTTTGCGATACTGCTTAGTATGTACAAATATTATGTTAAATTACAGCCTGTTATTGCTTTTGTGCTTGATTGGTGGCTTCTGAAGGTACCCATGGTTCTTTTTCACTCACTGCATGTGTTGCTTTGGACATTTGCGTGCTTGGGTGATTCCGTGAACGATCGCCTATTTCTGATAATCTAAAAACCAGGCAAGTCGCGCGTATATGCTGATTAGTACTGTATTCTGATTAAACACAACAATGGCATTAATGCAACAGGTCAGCCATCAATCTTCAATTAGTTCTAAATGGTTAATATATCTGGCTCTTTTAAAGGAGGATATTGTCTACCCGATTTGATAAGCCGCTTCTGTCTGCCTGTTCCCACTCGAGCGCACTGCTTGAAGATTAACAAATGAAACACATACATCAGCAGCCATCTTTCGCTACATGGCATACTTTTTAGGTAGCTATTGTTATTATACAGCCTGGTATTGTAGTGCTTTTGGCGGTATTTCATGGCTGCATTATCCTACACACAGGCATTTTTCGCGAAAGTGTCCCTGCTGCAATGGGCAGAACTCCGCATATCCTATGTGCATTCTAGTTGATAAATGATATGCTTATTAATGTTCCAGGTAATAAAACAGAAAGAAGAAGTTGTTGCAAGAGAAGAGGAATTAGAACGTGAAAGAAAAAGACTTCTTGAACTAGAGAAGGAAAAAGAAAGGGAAGAAGAGAGGAAGAAAAATGAACTTGAGAAAAAGAAGAAAGAAAGACTGGAGAAAACTGAAAAACTGTTGCGTGAGAAAATTCTCACTAAATTGAAAGCCTTGGAGGAAAAGAAAGCGGAGAAAATGAGAGAGACATTGCGTAAAAAGTTACAAGGGACTAATAAGTTGAAAAGTGCAATCATTCAGAAACGTTGATCAATGATTCTAGTTATTTTGTGTTGACTCTGTTAGCTGTTCATCTTCCATTTTATAAGAAGTTCAAGATTTTTTGCCAAATCAAGACATCGGTAAGTGAAATTTTAGGTATAAGACGTTTTTGGTTGCCGTTTGAAATTAGATGTTAAGATTGGATGTTCTTAGCTTTGTTTTTGAAAACTTGATTTTATTCATTAGTTCCAGGCTACATTTTAATTTTCAAAATGTGTAACTGTTTGCAAATTGAATGGCTGGTACAGAGCACATTCACCACAAAATCCAAACAGATCTCAAATTGTTTGTGTGAACAAAACTGTTACAAGATATACTCTGATGTTAGTAAATTTGTTTTTTAACCTGAAGCCTGAAGAAAACTGAATGTGGCAGTATTATTAGATGTGTGTATCATGTGTATGACAAGGTACAGTGTTTACAAATATATATTTTCTATGGTTTGGAAATGCTCATACGTATATGTATTTGATATGGTGTTCAAACAATTTTACTATTGAAATCACATATAAGAAAATCTTTGAAGTTTGTCTTTTGTTGCTATAAATGTTGGGTTGGCAAATTTTATGTATTGGAAATCACTCCTAGTACAAGGAGGTCACTGTCTCTGCCTGCCCTTGAAACTCATTGTGAACCACTCGTATGTGTTCGCGCACAACTAACCCAGGCACTATCTATGGTCTTCGATTCAAACTTGCTCAATATTATACAAGGAATACAGAACCGCCAAAATTAGGATATTATACGCTCTCTCCAAAGCAATTTAGAGCGGTGAATGTGGCACTATTTGTTTGCGGTTTGCAATGCATGGCATGGACATTGCGATAACGTAAATATAATCCACTTGAGTTTTGGTAGAGTGTGAGCTATTGCTCGCAAAATGATTAAGCAGTTTACTAGTAGACAGAGGAGGTTACGTTTAGTATTGCATGCATCCACAGGCGCGGTACAGCTCATTGCTATACATGTCAAGATATAATAACAAGGTGCCTCTCTCGTCCATTAAGCAAGTTGACTGGGTCCCATTCAAACTCCTGATGCTCTAACTGCACATAATTTACACCTCTGAATCTTTGGTAACAGCAAGTAAACAATATTTCCTAACTTTTTGAATCTACAACATTGTGGTTATTGTCTAATTTTTGGCTGTTATAAGGCATTTTTCGAATCGCAACAGTCATGCGGACAGAATGTAGGTCATTGACAGCAGCAGCAGAGGCACCCACAGGGTTTATTAGGGAAAACCCAGGGGCCCCATAGGCCACAGACTGGCTACAAACGGTCGCGGACCTGATTTAGAGCAGGGCGGATGTAGTTGGCTGCACCAGTCACCTGAATTATGTTCGCAAGACTGTTGCACAAGAATTCCCAGTGCTCCACCTTTCTTTATTCTATGTCTTATAGCCCCTGTTGGAGGGCGCCTTTCATGCATCTCTTGAATTGGCACATACACGAGCGCTTTAAAGTTATTTTCGTACCCAAGCCTGGGTATCTTAAAACATTGTTGCTTTCTTCGTTTGAGAAAGAGTTTGAGGGCCATGTGTCATCCCAGGAGCATGTAACAAAGGTTCCAGGGCTTGTTTTACATGATATATATGGAGTATTGTAATTTGATTATCCAACGTATGGAAGCAAAGGCTACCTTGAATTGTGAGCATGCAGTGTATCTTTTCACCCAGGTCATGGTTTAGATTATCTGTGATGTAAATGTCAGGGATCTTCCTGCAGGGCCAGATCCAGGAATTTGTGAAAGTAGCACTGTAGGTGAATCCCCTCTAGGGATATGCAATTATTTTTAGCAATCAAAAGGTGGGACTTGAGCCCATGGGCCCACTGTATGGGCTGTCCATGTATGTGTAGACAATTTTGGCTGCAGGGGCAGCAGACAATTTTGACCATTGGCACTGCATCTGCCTCATTAATGCTGTGGATGAAGAGGGCACCATCATTCGGCTAGTCCCAGTACGTGTGTCCTGGGTTTGCATCCAGGCCTCATTGCCTTGGTACCTTTCTCTCCTGATCAGCCCTATATGGTGCAAAAATATGGACATAAAGCCTTTCTCACCCCCTCACCTCATTATATCTTCAATCTTCAAGCACGAGGCCGTCCCGGGCTGTGCAATGGTGTGTTGCGCAGTGGCGACATCTGGTGCATACGTAGACTATATACAATAAAATCTGTATTGGTGCATGTTAAAAACATGACAATCATCTAGTTTGCAAGGGTCCAGATGTTCTTCATTTTATGCCATGTGTGTATGACTCCTGCTTAGAAGGCATCTGGACGGGAGACTGGATGATGTGAAGTGGAAGCGAGTTTCATAATCTTATTGTGCGTGGGCAGAAACTGTTGTGGTAGACTGTAGAATGTAGTCCTTGGATATGAAGATATCTATTAGGATTGGATGGTGACAGCTTGACTGTTGATGGGAGTGGTGTCTTGATGTACTGCTGTCTTGTTTTGTACAAGGTAGTTAAGTCGCTTAACTCTGCGATGTTGGAGGCTTGGCCACTTCAGTTCTTGAGTTATCTGGTGGGTTAGTCCCGAGTTGCTATTGTAGATGTAATTATTTAACACGAATCTGGCTGCTCTACGTTGTACTTGTTCTAGTTTGTTGATGTTCTTCGTGGTGTGAGGATTCCATGCTG
The DNA here is from genome assembly GCA_932294295.1 of Alitta virens. Taxonomy (NCBI): domain Eukaryota; kingdom Metazoa; phylum Annelida; class Polychaeta; order Phyllodocida; family Nereididae; genus Alitta; species Alitta virens. The sequence goes on along the minus strand of OW028577.1, from coordinate 9,848,466 downwards.
GTGATGCGTACTCTAGATGGGGTCTGACTATTGCAACGTAGGCTCTTGCTTTTGTCTTGATCGAACACTTGTGTAGGTTTCTTCTACAGAGGTTTAGGAGAGATGTTGCTTTTTGGACAGTGCAGTCTATGTGTTCGTTGAATGACCGGTGATGACCTAGGGTGATGCCAAGGTATTTATCAGATGTGATGCTTCCCAAAGCAGTGAAGTGGCCGTTTGGTGGTATGGTGATTAGTATGCCTCTAGCTTGTCTCTCAAGGTTATCTGGGATTTCTAAGAGGTGATTGATGCTGATGGTGTTGACATGTAGTAGATGTAGTTGACACGGTTTCTTGTTCTTCTGGTGATTTTTAAGGTCTTACATTTGTTGACATTAAAACGCATTTGCCATTTGTCTGCCCACTCTTGCAGCTTAAAAAGGTCCAATTGTAACTGGTGAGCATCCTCCTCTGTATCTATCTTCCTGTAGATAGCACTATTGTCTGCGAATAGTCGCATTGGTGATGATAGACCATTTTCGATATCACTAATGTAGAGGAAAAATAGGAGCAGGCCCAGCACGGTTCCCTGAGGGACCCCGGATGGGACATCTTTAACTGATGAACTAGTGCCGTTTACTACAACTTTGTGTTTTCTGCCTATGAGAAAGTTCTCTATCCATGTTTAAATTGCTGGTGATGCCATAAGATTTAATTTTCTGTAGTAGGCGTTGATGAAGCATCGTGTCAAATGCCAAACTAAAGTCTGGCACTATCACATCCACCTGAACTCCTTCTACGTTAAGCTCTCTGGTCCAATCGTCTACCGCTCCAATCAGTTGTGTTGTACAGGACAAGCCTGTTCTGAAACCATGTTGTTGGTTGGTAATGATCTTATGCTGGTTTAGGTGTTCCCATACCTTGGATACTTTGATATGTTCCAACAATTTAGGGATGGCTGTTCATGACACTGGACGGTAGTTTTCCGGGATGTATCTTGGTCCCTTTTTGTGAATAGGGCATACAGTGGCCTGACACCAGGAGTTAGGAAGGATACCTGTGTTGTATGACTGAAAAGCTGCTGGTACATCGGTGCCACTTCTTCTGCATTTTCTTTGAGGAATCGAGCTGGTAGATCGTCAGTCTCTAAGATGGGGTACATCCGTAAAGACTGAAGAGAATTGGTCGACTAGGGCATTTGCCTTACTCTGATCAGTGGTCGCAGGTGCTGCATTGCTGACCTTCAGTGTGGGGATGTTGCTCTTGCCACGCCTAAGGGATTTCAGGTATGACCAGAAGGGTTTCTGTCTTGGAGGTTTGTATCTGCCATGTTGGTTACATACTCATGATAAATACTGGCCCCTCACCTGGAAGGTTGGCCTGAATTATCAGTAATGGCTCAGGTAGAAATTCACAGATTCAGGGAGGCTAAATTGTCCCCGTACCACGATTCGAAAGCCAACCCCTTGTAAAGTTGGTCCCCCTGCTGGGATCGTTGGCCAGATCTCTCAATCAAGGCCTGTCATTGGCCAGAAATAGTCTCGAACAGGCGCGGACGTTAGAGAAGAATGGGTCATTCATGCAAAACTAAGAGGGCGTGCTCATCGAAGGCGCCACCTGTTGAGAACAGGTGCGACATGGCTTCGTGCTTGTGGTTAGCAAGAAACAGTTAAACTTTTGAAGTTCATGATTGTTTTCATATACAACAGGGAAGCGTGTTCGATCTGAGAAAGACACTATTAATATATTAACCTGAAACGGCACAATGCCGCCAGTTGTTCCAAATCCAGTGCGGAGAAAATTGCGTCCGTCAACTGCTGGAGCTCGACTGCAAACGCACCCGAATTTTTCAACTGGACTTTATGACAATTATGATCGACCTGTCACTGCAAACTTCTCATCGACAAGACCGAAAACACATGTAGGAGGACCGAGAAAGCCCTGTGGAGGCCAAGAAAGTTCAAAAAATGATTATCAAAATCAAACAAGGAGGCTGACGATTGGTGCCGATGGAATTTCTGAGAGTGATTTGGTGACCAGAAACAATGGGATTCACATTCCCATATCGGAATTATTGCGTGACAAGGTAAGTTCATCGGTTATTTTGCTTATTGTCGTGGGATTTCGGTGATTTGATAGCTGTCATGTATTTTTTTGGAATGGAAATAAGTGTGCTTCACGCTTGCCAACATGGCGGCATCGTGTACACAGTTGGCATGGCAACGGGTCAGCTGCGCCACGTGGGTTTGTTTTCATTGTGATGCCTCTTCCAAAATTACAAGATGAGAATCTCTGAGATTGCCCATTCGTTAATAAAGTCATAGTATCTGTGCATTTTGAACTGATACAATTAGAAACTGCCATGCCCATATATATTATGTATATTTATATTATTGCCAAATATTATCATGATTATTGGGCATCAACTTGTGAATTAAACTTGTCTGCAAAACTGCCATAAGGCAAGAAATTGGAAACCCTAACTACAGTAATAAATAATGTATGCACATTTTCAGTGTTATGAGAGCTAATTAATATGATAATGCAATGTGCATGAGGGGCCGCATGGATAATCCTGTGTCATGTACATGTACCATGGCATACATTTTTATACCCTTTTTTTTAAGAGCTGTAGCAGATTCAAAGGTAGGGGGGGGGCGGTTTAAGGGGGGTTCTTAGTCCAGTAACTGAACTAGGGGGTTCTTAGCCCCCCTCCCCTTCTTGGCCTAATACATCACTGTGCATAAGAAATTAGAGGGAACACTGCAAACAATTTTGGATCTGCCCCTGACTTAAGGGTTGTTCTATATAACAAAATTAAATTAAATTGCATTGTTGATGCAATGAATTGTGTATTTATATAGATAGATATTAAATATACCTAAAGACAATATATTTATATTAAAGATAATATATTCAGGTTTATCATATATTATCTTTAAGTGAATGTTATAGTTATATAGTCCACATAAATAAATAATGTTTGCAAGGTTGATTAATTAATTTGTGGTACTAGTTTGGATACCGACTGTCATGTCACACCAGAAAAGTGTATAAGACTGAAATTCAGACGTATTTAAATTTATTGTACCAAACAGTTTTCAGAAAATACCTAAGTAGCAATTTTGGTCTACATGGTTAGCGACTGTCATACCACATGCCATTTATTGGAAATAGCATGAAAATTAGTGACATTAAATTTCAGTGTCTAAACAAAATCCAGAAAATACATATTCATCATTGATATTCTGTTGTATGTTTAAAACCCATGATGTTTCATTAGCATCACTGTCGCGGTCAATTTCACTGAAGTGATTTATTCAACTGGTGTTGAATGTTGTATTGAAGTCATTGATGTTATCATTATGGTTATCCACTAGATTAAGCTGTTTCTGTTGGTAACATTTTCTGACACAGGAGAAATCGAACTGCACCTATTTGACTAATCAGCTATCAAAATCGGGTTATCAGCAAGCTGTCAAAACCGAGTTGTCAACACACAGATTCATTTGTAAACAAAAGTACGTGCTTGCATTAGGCCACGCCCACATCTATTTATAGCCTGGTACTATTTTAGGGCTTTTCCCGAAAATAACGGCCTCCTCTTTCCTTATTGATATCTTATCAATGGACTGCAGGTTGGTGTTGTTTGCATTACTGTTAGTTCATATTTCCTTCTGCAATTAAGCTTTATTTCATTCCCTTCTGCTCGTTGCTTGCGTAGTCTTACTGATGAACAATGAGGCCTTATGCATTAATTTCTAAGGCCTAAGTGCCACAGCCAATCACAGAGTCTGTTAGAGCTCGTTGCCTTGCAAAATGGCCTTGCAAAGAAATAAGCTCTACTCTGATTGGTTGAACGTTCATTTAGTTGACAAGCCTCATGGCAATGGACATGGCTCCCATCATGTCCCATGAAACATTCAAAACCATAGTTCTACTGCTTGTCCAGTCTTGGAATCACCTAGAAATGGTCATTAACCGAGTTCTAACGTGAGTTTCTTCAAGTTTGTCAGGAAAATCCTAAGTAAAGAATGATTTTTGTGTAAGTAGGTCATTATTATTTTGTGCGCATCATGGCCGCGCAGATTAATTAGGACAACATAGTTCGATCCGGTCATCTGAGAATAGCATGACAGTAGATTTTGTTTTTGGCCAATCTCTAGTCATAAAAGCCCTACGGGCGGCCCCTACGGGGCCGCTCCTGCGGCCTAATATGATAATGCAATGTGCATGAGGGGCCGCATGGATAATCCTGTGTCATGTACATGTACCATGGCATTTTTATACCCTTTTTTTTAAGAGCTGTAGCAGATTCAAAGGTAGGGGGGGGGGGGGGGCGGTTTAAGGGGGGTTCTTAGTCCAGTAACTGAACTAGGGGGCTCTTAGCCCCCCTCCCCTTCTTGGCCTAATACATCACTGTGCATAAGAAATTAGAGGGAACACTGCAAACAATTTTGGATCTGCCCCTGACTTAAGGGTTCTTCTATATAACAAAATTAAATTAAATTGCATTGTTGATGCAATGAATTGTGTATTTATATAGATAGATATTAAATATACCTAAAGACAATATATTTATATTAAAGATAATATATTCAGGTTTATCATATATTATCTTTAAGTGAATGTTATAGTTATATAGTCCACATAAATAAATAATGTTTGCAAGGTTTATTAATTAATTTGTGATACTAGTTTGGATAGCGACTGTCATGTCACACCAGAAAAGTGTATAAGACTGAAATTCAGACGTATTTAAATATATTGTACCAAACAGTTTTCAGAAAATACCTAAGTAGCAATTTTGGTCTACATGGTTAGCGACTGTCATACCACATGCCATTTATAGGAAATAGCATGAAAATTAGTGACATTAAATTTCAGTGTCTAAACAAAATCCAGAAAATACATATTCATCATTGATATTCTGTTGTATGTTTAAAACCCATGATGTTTCATTAGCATCACTGTCGCGGTCAATTTCACTGAAGTGATTTATTCAACTGGTGTTGAATGTTGTATTGAAGTCATTGATGTAATCATTATGGTCATCCACTAGATTAAGCTGTTTCTGTTGGTAACATTTTCTGACACAGGAGAAATCGAACTGCACCTATTTGACTAATCAGCTATCAAAATCGGGTTATCAGCAAGCTGTCAAAACCGAGTTGTCAACACACAGATTCATTTGTAAACAAAAGTACGTGCTTGCATTAGGCCACGCCCACATCTATTTATAGCCTGGTACTATTTTAGGGCTTTTCCCGAAAATAACGGCCTTCTCTTTCCTTATTGATATCTTATCAATGGACTGCAGGTTGGTGTTGTTTGCATTACTGTTAGTTCATATTTCCTTCTGCAATTAAGCTTTATTTCATTCCCTTCTGCTCGTTGCTTGCGTAGTCTTACTGATGAACAATGAGGCCTTATGCATTAATTTCTAAGGCCTAACTGCCACAGCCAATCACAGAGTCTGTTAGAGCTCGTTGCCTTGCAAAATGGCCTTGCAAAGAAATAAGCTCTACTCTGATTGGTCGAACGTTCATTTAGTTGACAAGCCTCATGGCAATGGACATGGCTCCCATCATGTCCCATGAAACATTCAAAACCATAGTTCTACTGCTTGTCCAGTCTTGGAATCACCTAGAAATGGTCATTAACCGAGTTCTAACGTGAGTTTCTTCAAGTTTGTCAGGAAAATCCTAAGTAAAGAATGATTTTTGTGTAAGTAGGTCATTATTATTTTGTGCGCATCATGGCCGCGCAGATTAATTAGGACAACATAGTTCGATCCGGTCATCTGAGAATAGCATGACAGTAGATTTTGTGTTTGGCCAATCTCTAGTCATAAAAGCCCTACGGGCGGCCCCTACGGGGCCGCTCCTGCGGCCTATAATCATTACACTATTGTTGGAGATATAATTCCATGTATATTGATACTAATTAGTGACTGTTAAGTCATGCTGTTCGACTTAAGAACAGCTAATCTGACAGTTTTGATGGCAATTTAAATTATAAATATACAACTGAAATTTCTAATAAGGGTGCACATTAGCTATTTAACCTTTATTTAGCTTTGAAGCTATGTTTGTTTTACAGAGTTGGGTCTGTGAAAAGGTAACTTTTGACTATTTTAAGTAATTTGTTTAGTTGTCTCCTTCGGAGTTATGTTAATATCTCTGTTAATTGCATTGTTAGGCCTTTGCAGAGTTGAAAGCTAGACTTCCTTGTTCCTTGGCGTGCAAGGGTGAAAGCTTGAGAGCCAGGGAATGGGGCAGTCATTGTGTTGAAAATTATGTACCCCAAATAATTTATTGTCATGGACAATGACATAGCTGCAATTGCAAGGACGAATTAAATTCTGCCAGGGCCTTGCAAATTTGTAATCTTGCCTAAAGATGTTAAGATTCAACATCGAATATCAATGCATAGTTTTTGTAACTTTCTTGTCATAGAAGTATTAGATTTATAGTCTATAGATTCTATGGCAAATGTAGAATAGAAATCCATGTGATGTTTAAGTCCTGTCCTTTACCTCATTAATTTATTATAATTTTATGGTTGTGCAGATTTTTATGAAACATTTTTCCAGATCATAATGTGATAATGGAAAATTGATACAATGTTGGGATTCAAATGAAATGTAATTAGATTATCAAGGCCTTGGCATAGCTTTGCAGGCTCTTAATTTCTGAGTCATGATTAGGGTATTAGCTCAAAGGTACAACGCTGAGCTTCCAACCATTTTGGGTTCTGGTTCAATCCTGGTCGAGCCTAAGTTGGATAGCTGTTTCATCCTTCATCTCATTGCCATGGTCCCTGCCTGTCCTAATTAGCCCAACAGGTGCAGAAATACAGGACATAAAGCCCTAATCAACCCAAGTATTTTTAACAATGCCATTCAACCAAAAAAAATAATGGTCTGGCTCTGGGATCATTGGATCAAGCCCCCAGATCATTGTGCTCGCATTGCGTTGCCTCATTTATAATAGATACTTCCATAGCAACAGGGCTGTTGATCAGCATACACCCACTATTGATCTTTCACATCTTCAAGGAAGTCAGTTGCCATTCCTGTGCTCGGCTGTGTTGACTCAATCAATTATATGTTTCAATATGGATTTATGGCGAATTGGAACTAGATGTATATAAATATATACATTTTTGCTTGAACCTTGATGCATTGTGCTCTTGACTGCATATGCGAATTTGGACTACGACACAAAAGTTCCAGGGTGAACGAAAGTGGACATAACCTTTGGTTCTAAAAATTTTATTATTTTATCGATTTCTATGTGAGTCTCTGAAATCAAGATGAACTACAGAACTCCGACCATGGATAATGTAAACGCAGCCTCTTACCCATCATCACGCAGTTCAAGTGTTTCTACCACCACCAAAAATAGGTTTCCGCCTTCTCCTTTCTCGAGCATGACCCCCATGTCTATGATGATGCGGACACCTATATCAGGAAGACCCACCACATCTACCTCTTTACCTCCCATTACCTCACCCTCAGCTGATAACATCTCTACATCAGTAACTCGGAGGTCATCAACCCCTTATGTCTCTTATAAGTCCAAACAGACCTCTGTGGCACCCTCAGCATTGTCCACTCGGCGACTTTTGACTGTATCAGACAAGTTGATGATTGGTGGGTCACCGTTTTTAAGGAAATATGGCATGGATGACTATGACAGCAGGGATGATGGAGGTGTTATTGAAGCAGTTTGGGATGCTAATGCAGTCAGTGTGGGTGATGAAAGCAGCACTTATGATAATGGGACTTCTTATGAAAATGACATGAGCACCTCAACTGCTGTCTATGGAAGCAGATCAACTGCTTATGCGACTGAAAGGTCAACCTATGCGCCAATCAGTGGAAGGACGACCACTAATTTCACTGGTAGGTCTGATACAAATGTGACAAGTACCTCTGATGTGTGTAGCCAAAGTGGAGACCAAGGTGATGACACTGAAAATGGTGAAAGTTCAGCATTTGGCCAAAGTGATGATACAGAAGATGATAGCAAAAATCTTGAGGGGCCAGGAGATGAGAAAGAGAACGCAGTGAAAGTTGACCTTCGGGAAGCTTCATTGGTTATGTCCACAGAGTCTCGAAGTAGCTCGGAGGAAGAGGGAATGTTGGTGCCTCCAAATGTGCGTCAGGACAGACGGCTGTCCATTAGCTCATTGGACCAAGACACGCGTGAGATGGAGGTCAATCTTCTAGCACACTTCTTGGATGCTGAGGAAAGGTCAGCTGAAACCACACCTGCTGGTGACCAAGAGTTGAAAGAATTCATACAGCGCTTTATCAGACTCTCTGCAATTACTCGTCAGTTCAAGAGACGCATTGCTGCTAGTGCTGCTACTGCTGGTGCTGCTACAACTGCTCAGGAGAGTTCTGCAAGGAGCACCCCTACATCAGAAAACAGCTCGGTGTACTCCCTGGATTATCACTGTGAGGACTGGCTGGCTCCTAAGGGAATTACACGTCGCAAGTCTAGCTACTTTCTGAGCAAAGATCCAACGATGCTGATGGAAAGTGATGATGAGACAGATGATGGTCAGCAGAGGATTGGGGACACTGGCTTCGTTAAACAGAAAGGATGGGTATGTCAGTCACTCTATGGTTGTCACCCGTCACATGAACTCCTAAGGAGTCCTTGGATGAAGTTGCATGACTTGTCACTGACTAATCACAATGGATGTGCAGTTTAACTATTCACAGATAGAAAGATACAAGAGCATGATTGGTGTACCGTCACTTGCATAGGTATGTGATGGGAAATGGGAATCACTTCGAATAAGTAACTGTGTGACATGATCTTCATTAAAAGGCAGGCCAGGGATGTATATTGTTCATACAAAAATTGCCTTTACTTTTGTTTGGTGAGCCATGGATTAAATTCACTAGTGCATTATAGAGTATGCCATATTTCAGTCCACTAATAAGATCTACATAACCAAGTCTGTTATTATATCCAAGAGATTATGGTCATTTATAAGACTAAGTTGTTGTGTATAGATTACTCAAAGCATGATTAAATATGATCCCACCATTCAGCTGTCACGAGACATTGTCCAATATTGGAATGGACTCTCTTCAGTGCTTTAGATAACTAGCGTTAAATTCAGCGTTAAATTCATAGTGTCCTTTTGTAACCTATAACAGAGTATATCACCTGAACATTTTGGATAAATAATTTTACTACAATCATTTGCAATGGATAACAAAAATCCAAATGGGCTATTGACTTCACCAAGATATATATCCCCTGAAGTCCCCAGTGGTGACAGGATTTTCTTTGCGGAAACATCAGACTTAAGTGATGACTTCGATAGTGACAGCAATGAAACTGAGGATGATACACATACAATCAGTCACAATGTGGAAATTATTTGTGAGAGTACAGCACCATCAAGGGTACACAGTTTTACCATAATTATAACAATGTGTAATCTGTTATATAGTAACAAATCTTTTTCTGTGTTAGATTCCCTGCATGATGTGCATGTTTATCGCAGTAGAATAATTCACAAGTATGTAGTACTTGAACTTATATATGTTATTTATATATCCACAGTATAGAATCATAGTCTGTATATGATGTAGATATAGTATAGTATAGTATAGCTGTACATAATCCTGTTGTCTAGTGTAGAGGTTTCGCCAAAGGTCAGTGAAAATAGAACTAGTATAAGAAAAATATCACTTGTAATATTTTGTTTGTGATCATGTGTTTGTACACAGGGATCGAAATAAGTCGAGAACGATCGTTCAGGTTACGTGGAGGTTACCATTACTTTTCTTCATGCGAACGGACTGCTGTTCGCAACAAAATGTGTCAAATTATTTGGTCACAACAGTTGCGGTTAGGTGCGGTTACCAAATCAATACTTATGGTAACCCGGAAAGGGGGTTACCATTGTTGAACCTTATTTCGATCCGTGTGTAAATTTTTTTGAATTATGTTAGAATTGTTAAAATTTGATAGTAAATTGAAACATGGCCCTTTGCTTGATTTTTACAGTAAATTTTGAAAAAAATAACAAAAACTTATATTTGAGTCTAATTTAGTTTAGCATTTTGCATGTTTAGATTGAAGAGAAGATCAGCATTGAAATGCTGGGAGAGTTGAAGCAAGCATTCGAAACTGCTGACGTGAATGGTTCTGGAGAACTTGAACTGGACGAATTCAAAAAGTTGTTCAAGACTCAGCTACATATTAGTGGACCTAAGGTATGTGTGGAGTCTGTGGACACAGTTTCAATGAATGACCAACATCATAATACAAAGGGTGGACCGTGGAAGCCTAGCTCAGTGGTAGCATGCTGGGCTTCCAACCACTGGGTCCCGGGTTCGATTTCTGGTCTAGCTTATGTTAGATGGCCATTTCATCCTTCCTCTCATTGCCATGGTCCCTGCCTGTCCTAATTAGCCCATCAGGTGCAGAAATACAGGACGTAAAGCCCTATTCCACCCACCCACCATCTCATAATACAGAGAAATATGCTTGTGCTTGTAATACTTTACTTACATTCTGTTTCCTTCTTTTTTTAGACCTTTCAGGTCTGTGATTATTTTTATTTATATATATGTATGCGTCAATTTGATGATGAAAACTAATTTCATAAAATTATTTTTCATCACAGTATGGGCGACAATTTGCAGAAAAGGTATACATAGTCATGGAAAATGGTGTTGTTACTTGAGGATAAATGTTAGTGTAGTGCTGCATGAAAAAGGTCGTTAGATTATATTCACATTTACATGTTCATACACAGTCCGACCTGTTTATAATGAACATGCTTATGAACCATTTGGGACTTTCAAAACGAGATTGTTAAAACTGGGTTTGTTATATAATATGCATAGACGTCTGGTTATAATGTGGTCTGTGACCAGGAATGTTTTTTTTTTATTTTGCCTATCTTTTAAAGGCATATTATATAAAAAACCCAGTTTTAACAATCTCGTTTTGAAAGTCCCAAATGGTTCGTTTATAAGCGGGCTCGACTGTATATTGCTAAAAATGTAATGGTAGTCTGTGTGTAGATATAAGATTTTGAATTGATAGCTTGTATGGATTTTTTATTGCATGAATACGGTATGTAAAATAGTTCAGGGATAATACACATTTGTTTTGCCACACAATATCAGGTGTCACTGGTGAACTTTTGTTATTCACTGTACACATATCTGCCACAGGTTAATGGACAGGTTATTATTTCCTGAGCGAAAGATGGTATGGTACATGAAAACTCTGTTTAGGAAAAGGGGATACACAACAAGATGTTCATTATATATATATATATATATATATATATATATATATATATATATTTATGTGTTTTCCTGAATTGCTAAAAATATTTATTGTTGCAGGAAGGCCAAATTGATGCATTGTTCCAAAAAATAGACTGGTCATCAGAAGGTTCGATAACTTGGGATGAATTTTGCACCTATATGCAACTTGAGTATGCTGAAAAAGAGGATTCGTTTTTGCGATCTAGACAGGTAAATATTGTCATTGCTTGAGATTTGTTTGCTGAGGCTGGTTTTTCAATAGATTTGATAGATAAGATGGTGAATTAAACAGAAACATAAACCCCCCCCCCCCCCCCCCCATCCTCACAGGAACCCAAAACACAAAGTTGCATGACTTATATGGATTTGTGACCTGTGTTGCTCAGGTTGGATTCCATTTACCGGCGAGGCTTGAGCCCATCCACCATCGAGAAAGTGTGCTTAGGATCACGGGCACCTCTGATGGAATGTTCATTGCATGCAGTGCAGATGGGCTGGTCACATTTTGGTCTGGGAGTGTGGAACACAAAAGGACTCGGACTGTCATTGTAAGTTGGCACACTGAAACGTTGGAGCTTCCAGTATTATATCGTGTAATTATTACACGTATATATGAACAGTTGCCTACTGTTAATGATCATAAGTTTTCTTTATCCCTGAAATGTAGACTCAAGAACAGAGTACAAGACAAAAACCAAAGTGGATTACTGACTTCGTCTTGATGCCTCAGTACAACAAATTCATTGTTGGAACAGGGTAAGCTTTCTGTTTCTGTATCGGTGACTTTAAGGAATTTAATCAGATAACAACCGTAATGTAATGATAATCATGAAAATTTCTGAATTTATAAGACGTCAGCTGTCTTTACCTCAATTTCATGACGTTAGTACTTCTCTCTTGATGCTACATAGACACTTTATTGCCAACTAGATATTCAACTGACTTCATTTCATTGCGATTATAAATACAAAAATGTTTTCCAGGGATCGAGAAATTCAATTTTTTGAATTGTCGTCATTTGAGTCATATTGCCAGATAAGCGGACTGCCGACAGTGCCTCTGAAACTTGATTACTGGTGAGTGAATTTACTGTTGTTTTGACATGGCATATCTCATGAGCAAGATGTGTAATGTATGTGAATGAATGAATATTTTTGATAGCGAGAGTCTACGCTATATTAAGTGTAAAGAGATTCAAGTGATGAAAAAATCATACATGACAAATTATTTTGTAATTGCAGTGCAACTGACCATGATGAGTGCATGATATTATACGGTGATAACATTGGCTGTGTTAACATTATTGTCATCAATTCTGCAGGAGAATGTTTGAGGTAAGACATACGCTGTTGCAGTATTTATTGGTATTTTGACAAAATGTATTAGGTATCTGTATTACAAAGCATTTACATGTTATTTATTTTTTACACAGAACGTGGAAAAAAGCAGCGAAGTCTGAGGGCATTGCCAGCGTCAATATTGACACAATTTCGCAGGGTTCCAATGTAACATACATCAGGTGGAAAGTTCACAATGATTGGATACAGCAGTTGAAGTACTACCCAGAAATACGACAAGTCATTTCATGTTGCAATAATACAGAAACTGCCCTTGTTATGGGTATGATGTTTGTAACAATGATGCGTTTTGCATGCTGTACTGTTCCTAAGATTACTATCAGGTCCATCCAATAAGACATTACTATTCTATCCTGTCTGTTGATTTGTATGTATTTGTGATCAATAGGTTGCACTACTGGCAGTACTGATGTCAACAACCTCTTGAAAGAGATCAAAGAACCCGGCCAGAAAAAAGTTGTACCCCCAGCGAGCAGTATGGTACCCAAGAGTCGCAGGAGTACTGATCAAACTGTGTTCACAGTTCACAAGGGTGTCAAGTGCTTTGATTTCTCCAAGGCAAAGAATATCATCATTACTGGAGGTAATTAACCTAACAAACTTTGATGATGAGATTAAAGCTATCTGTTTGATGTCCTAATAATTGTCTTCTCAACGTCTTTAGGAATGGACAGGATCATCAGGATATGGGACCCTTATGTTTCTACGTAAGTCTTCCTTCAGATAGTGTATGGAATAGTTTTTAACCTTCGGGCGAACAAATTTCGAGGAGGGTTATTGTTATCACTTTGAAAATTAATGTCTGTCCGTGGGCGGGTGTGACACTTTTGTTTCCGGAGCAGAACTCGAACATTAATGCACTTACCCTAACGGTTCAGTCTGCCCCTTTGTTGCAATTGTGTGAGAGTGACACTCACACTCAGCTTAATTGTAATATTTCACACAAAATAATAAAGATTTTCGTAATTCTAAACTAGGATGTGTTCTCTGTACATGTCTTATGCAAGCCTAATAATTATTAGGTTAACTATCACATTGAATATATCCAAAGGCTGTCGTCAAAATTTGTCTTAAAGACGTCGTCACATGACTTCTTTTGGACGTCTGAAAGTGGTCATCTAAGACATTATCTGATGACTAGTTTAGAGGTCTGAAATTGGTCATCTAATTACGTCTAAACGACGTCGTCAGATGACGTCTTTTAGACATCTCAATAAGTGTCATTGATGTTTGCATATGAGACCAGTATGGGCTGGTCATGAGACATCTTGCAGAGACGTCAAAATGAAGTCAATGAGACCACTTTTGCCCACTGGGGCTGTATTCTTTGTAGAAATTACACCAAAATAATAAGGAAGGGCTATGAGGCCATTCGCTGAGGGTTTGCTGCCGTGCAGTCTATGTTTCACTTGTTTCCTAGTGAAATGTCATGAACTGATCTGTGATATTGTTAAATTTCAGGAAACCTACAGGGATATTAAAGGGACACAACTCCCCCATCTTCTTTCTTGCAGTAGCGGAGGCAGAGAATAGAATATTTAGTCTGTCAACTGACCGAGGCATTCATGTATGTATTTTCATTTGATGCTTCATCAAAATGGCGCTGTATGGTGTTTAATGTCATGTCTAATATCTTAGTGACCACAGTCAATGCATAAAAGTCAATGCTCATATTATCTTTGGGCTTCGAAGGTTTTACACCAAACACACCTTAAATTAATCAGCAGAATTACAAATGATCATGTAATTATCAATCACTAATTAAATATGATATTCTCTTTCATGACCATCAGTCATGGATGTTCTTCTATTCTAAACTTGGCATACCTGAATATTTTCTTGTATCTTTTTCGAGGTGTGGGACTTGCATGACGAGACAATGCTGTTAATGGTGAGAGAGAAGAGTCACAAGATCCGTGGAGACTTGGCTGCAGCTCATTACTCTAGTGTCAGCAAAGCTCTTTGCATTGCTACAGACATGATGTGCGGTTTGCAACTAAGGCTGAAGTAAGTCATGTCATTCATTGCTGTCTTTTCTATCATTGCTGTCTTTTCTATTTCATGAATATAATTAACCAAAAATTGGCAATGTTTTCTACTTGTGATACATATGTATTAATTGTCTAGGGGGAGAAGGCTGAAATGGTAACATAAATTTTTTCTAACTGAAATCCTTCAAAAGCCTTCATAATATGTGTTAGTTTCATTATCATGATTTTACCAAGGACTCATAAAAGCACTACCTTCTGTGCTAGCCAGTCATATTTATTTCCCTTAAACTCATTATCTTCATGAGTAAGCAGTATTGAACTTCTATTCATTCTGCTTATTTTGTTCATTTCTTGTAATAAATTTACCACTTGATGAGGATATTAGTAATATTGCAAACTGTCAATTTAACACTCGAGTCCTATTCCTCCTTTTTATTCTTCTATTTTACTCTGCATTTAATCATCAGTGGCTCATCAATGTTGTATCAGTGGTGAAATATCACAATGGTAAAAGCATGCTGTGCTTATTTCCACATACACCAAATTTTCATATATCATGTTTTAACTTATCGCACACGCGCACATACCCTTCTTTACAGATCCTTCATCTGGTGATACAACAATATGATTTATTAAAATATGGTTGCCAATGAATAGAAGTAACTATAGTTTTCCTCATGCATTTCTTTTAATTCATTCTGAGGTGTTATTTCTACAGGAAGATTCTTGTTTTAGCTCGTCCGTTTGTCTAACAGACGCTAACAGACGAGGTATTGTCATGACTCAGTTGGCATTGGTGTTGTTGGCGGCATTAGCACTTTCTGGTTAACACTTTATTGATCTCTTCCATGGAAGAAATAATCACTCTGGGTGTATGATATATTGATGGAAGCATGGTTACTTCTATGAGTGGATATTATTCAGGGTCGGGGTTCTGTACCCTATGATGGGGTGAAATGCGTTGAATTTGGTTTGTATACTCTATAGGGTGTTAGCATCATGTTGTATCATGTGTATCGTAACCATGGAGTAATTACCCCATAAGGGGAATATTGTGATAACTTGTATTTGGGTGATCGGATCTTTGTATACTCTCCAGGGTGTTACCTTCATGTTGTGACACTTTTATGGTAGTCTTTTGTATATTTATATTACTTGTGGTGATAACCCCACTGACCCTGAAAGAACAACAACCCTGGACAACGTAAAGCAAGTTACATGCACACAACAGACGAGTGTCATAACCACTTGCGGTGCTATTTTTTCTTTCAGGCCTGGTATTCAAACAGAGATTGTCATTTCTCATAAAGAGCCTGTGCTAGCCTGCGTTTACAATCCTCATTTCAAGCAAGTCGTCACCTGCTCTGAAAGCTCGGTAAGTAAGCCTATATTCCCCAAAAAATTGAAACATCAACACTGTTATGATTTATAAATTGCATGTTACTCAGTCGCTGTATTTGTTGCTGCTGTCGCTGCCAACCTTATCTCATAAAAATTTCAGGTTATAAAATTATGGGACCTGGAAACAGGAAGTGCAATATTTGAATATGGTGAAGCGCATGGAGATTGTGCTATAACCTGTTTGACCTTCGATTCAACTGGGCGAAGGTAAATTTTTCTTTTGAGCTCATTAATTAGAAAATAGGAATGGCATCAATAGTGAAACCAGTTACTGTCACAGTTTTGCATTCTTCCTCAGCTTTGCCGTTTTTCTGGTGCGATATCCTTACGTATAATTTTAAACTACCAGAACACTGTTATAGATATTTGTCCGTATTACAAACTGACTTATATCTTGAAATATATTTTTAAATTGCAGATTAATAAGTGGTGGAAGGGATGGCAGCGTGCGCATTTGGAACTACAACAACGGTCATTGTCTCAAGACAATGAAAAAAGGTGACATTTCAATTATTTCACGGTATTTTTGTTGATGAATCCTCTCAATTCTATATATGTTATGAATAATCATTTAATTTTTTCAACCTTTCTTTTAACAGCAAAAGACAATGGAGAAATTTGTGCCTTGCAATACATAGAAATGAACAAGAACAGGTAAGGCCAAGCACAAGAATTCTCAGATTAATTTATGAATTATTGTTAAATGGCATGGCTGTAAATTGTATCTTGTTAAATGGCGTCGCTGTAAACTGTTCTATAACAGTGTCTTATCTTTTCTTGTCTCATCTTATCCATGGTTGATTTTGCAGGTATGTCATAGCAGTTGGCTGGGACAAACATGTCAACATCTATGCTGATTCACCAGGTGAAAATATCAAGGAGGTTCAACTTCCCCAACCTAGATGGCCAGATGATATGGTAGGTGTATAAATGTTGATCTTCCTGTAGAATGAATGAATTTTACCGACATGTAGAGGTCACAATTAAAAGACCTATATGTCAATGTATACTTAAGGATTTTATCATTAAGTGTCTCTTTTCCAGGGCAATGGACACAAGGAAGACATTCTCTCTGTGGCCGAATGTCCACCCAACTTATTAGCCACTTCAGGGTATGATGGAATGATCATTGTGTGGAACATGATTTCTGGTCACAAGTTTTGTCAGTTACGAGCACCAGAATTACCTAGTCAAGACAATGACCCTTGTGAGTTTTTTTGACAACAATGTTCTCAAATGTTCAGAGCGAATCGTTGTCCAATTCTTTTTCTACTGAATGTGACTCTGTGAGCATGATAGGAGGCTAAGGAGTGTCTTCTCCATCAGAAACTTATATTTAAAAAGGTGCAATATAGTTCCAAGACCTTATTAATATAGATTCATTCTGTATATGTTCTTTTCAGATGGAGATTTAAGCATTAACAAAGTTCTGTTCTTGAAGACGCGTGCTTATGGCAAAGACTCGGCGTCGCTTGTTGCGAGTGGTCCCAGATCACATATCCATTTCTGGAAATTTTTTCAAGGAGGGAAACTGCTTGCTAAGTTCCCTGGAGTAAGTTAAAGACTTAATTGCTTTCAATCTATGCAATGTGAGGACTGCAGATATTGGCAATGGCAATATGCTATATTTCCTTCGTTATGTTTCCTTTTAGTCTCAGGAAGAAGGATGTGCTGTAACGGGCATGGAGACCAACAAAACCAACAGTATTTTAGTGTCTGCTGATAGTGCTGGTTTTCTGTATGTCTGGGACATTCAAAATTATTGTCTGGATGGTGAACAAGAAGAAGGACCTCCATGTAAGTAGGGAATGTAACTGTATTTACATTTTTGCCTCAGGTTTTGAGTTCAAGGCTTTACACCTGGCTAGAGTACCCAGAACTGGTTTTTGTCTATGTTTAGTGCTGCATACTTGGCGTGGACATGTTGAAAGTGTCACGTGTCTTGCAATGATAGAGGAACATAACATGATCCTAACATCATCTGCCGACTGCACTGCCAGACTCTGGACCCTCCAGGGAGAATACATAGGTCAGTATATCCTTTAGTTTCAATGGTCAACTGACCTCTCAGATTATTTTAATAGTCTTGTAAATTCTATGTTAACGTTTGTGAAATGTCACAGTGCAGACCGTTTAAGTACTAATTAATGGTTTTTGACAGGTATTGTACTTATCTCATTACAGGTACCTTTGGTCAAAATGAACAATGGGACATTTTTGATTCATCAACTTTCCAGCATCCAAGGGTGCCTTATGATGTCCTCATTGACCCAGGAAGCTTACCAAACCATCCTATTATGCATGAGAGTTATGATGCTGATGAGATTATTCACGCTGAATCACTTCAGAACCTCAAAACAGACAGCCAGGTATGTCTTCTTACAGATATTTAATGTCCAAATGCCTACTATTTAGGAAATATTGAGCCCCAGGGGCAGATCTAGGATTTTTGGAAATTGTGGGGTCAGGCATGGGACTTGTACGAGCAGCGAAGGTATTATGTCCTGCTAGGGGGGGGGGGGGGTCCAGGGGCATTTTTGCCAAAGAAAATGGGGGGGGGGGAGGGTCAGGTCCCCCCCCCCCTTGACCCCCGTCTTAATCCGCCCTGAGCCCTGAATGGGTATTGTCTGTTTTTTGCGAATGGTAACTGGAGGTTTGCACTTTTATCAACAGGAGAACAGACCACCAAGCCCAGCAAGATACGCAAAAAATGTGATTTACGTTGACAACGATAAGATTGAGGAGAAACTGCGACAAAAGCCTTACGAGAATGCAACTGGCAAACGGTGAGTGGCTCAAGTAATGTCTAACACTGTCAATGAATCTGTTAAGTGCAAGAGTTGAAGCAAGATAATGGGCTATTAATTACCAATAGAGGGAGCTGTCAGTATTGTTTAATGACATCACCTAAGTATGACATCATCAACTGCACTCGAGGACCTCACTGTATTCCTACATCGTCAAACAATAGTTGATCAATAATAGCTCATTTTGTTTAAATTCTGCAAGGTGCAATATTGTGTATTCATTGTATTTCCAGACTGCGTCATGAGCAGAAACGTCCTCCGAAGGTGGGCCGAGCGAATGAATATCATTCTCTGAAGACCTACGATCTCGACCCTACACCTCAGCCACCTCCACCAAGTCTGCGGCTCAACAAAGATGACCTTTCGGATGTCCATGAATGAACCTGGGTCATAATATTGTTTAATTATTCAAACTATTGGATGTTCAGATGCTCAATTGAGGCATATTGAGAACTAGTTATGGAGTAATTATCCAACTCATCAACTGTGATACCTTCTGTGATAGAAACTGGATTTGTTGATGTTGAGCTGGTTTAATACAATTTTGTTTTGTTATTGGTCACATACTGCTGGATTTCAATGCTTTACATTCACACATATCAATATGAAATTTTCAACCTATGAAAATACTCACTCTGTTCAATGCATGCTCACTATGTAATTAAATTAATGAAGTGAATAAACTGTTGAATGACATTGCAACCAATTTTAGTTGTTACTATTCAATAATAATGATACCGAATTTCACTGAAGCATTTTTATTTCACCAGTTCAAAACAAACTGCTTTGAAATTATGATTTGAATTGTAGCATTACAGACATCACAGTTTAAAGATATATCACTTCATATCCTAACAAAATCAAAAAAAAGTAACTACCTAGCATCACAGACAAAACCGTGAATATATGACATGGCTGGTATTTTCAATAATAATGACAGTATTGTGATTGTTAAGGATTATTGCAAAGGATTATTGAGGGATCGATAATTATTACAGTATGTCTACTGTTCATTGCAACATTCCAGTCCTGATTGAACTCAGAACAAGTGAGCAATTGACGCTTCACACTTTTACAAGGTTTACAAATATGCAGCAATAATGTTTAATTAGCTTGATTTTTAATAAGCTTGGCCAGTAATCAAGTTCTGTGATGTCATTACCGATGTAGGACCTATAAATTTAAGACCAAAAATGTACATAAGCATTACCATTTTCTTTGACTAGTAAAATAAATATTCTAATCATTAATCACCGATTGCTAATGGTCTTGTATTCAATGCATTAACTTTAGATAAAATCGTTATCACAATTCTTTTAAATAAATGATTAAATAGTTCCAACCAAAATGCTCATATGTACATTTATATATATATGTGAATGCATCATTACAATGGCTGAATATGGGTGCATACTGGTAGAAGCATTTAATTGGTAACATAGATATACATATGTCACTATCAGCATTTGCCTCACGGCCTTACATGATATAAGCTTGATATACTCGTACAGTCTTTTCAGTTTATTACTGAGGATTATTTTTGGTGTTTTTACTATTGTTCAGTTTCATCTTCAATTTCTCCCTCTGATTCCGTTATGTCAAGGTCATTTTCTGCATCATGCGTCTGACTTTCATCACTTGATTCCTCCAAATGGTCTCCCGTTAGAGCAATTCGAGCATAGTCGTCTGTATCAATCGACTTACAGAAGTGAATGGCATACTTCAGTTTCTCTCGTAAGACTTCAATGCATGAATAGCGTGGCATCTTCAGGAGAAAGAAGCAGGTGTAGCTCTCCGGCAGGAAGTGGTCTGGTGGGTTGTACTTGTCTAGAACCTGAAAATACAAGAAATTAACAATCAGGCTTCCATTCCTCTAAAAAATGCACCAAAATCTCTTTATTAAAGCCACCTGTAATGTCATGTCAATTGGGCATTATAATGTGGCCTCTTAATGGCATATAGTCATATGTAGATCATGAGTTCAGGCTTAAGAGGTGTCCTCACTAGTGAAGTTGTAATAAAAGGTTCATGAAGTAACACAGAGGTTATGTGTTGCAAATTATCTCTTTGTTCGATGCACCATACCTGCAGCACGAAATCTCGTCCTCTGAAGTCAGCGATTGTCCTAGGTAAACGCGTGCGACCCCACACAAATCTGAGGAAGAGTGACCTCTCCTGGTTTGAGAACTCTTCCATGATTTCCCAGAACCACTGGACTAAGGGAGTGGTGGGATCAATGCCCTTGTATGTTGCTACAGACTTCAGCAGAGCCAGTGGAATATCGGGACTTCCACACACCTGAAAATCATCAAATTTTATCGATGAATTGTTATTGTGTTCAAAGGACAATACAGAAAGAAAGCTACACAGTGAGAATTCAATAAATTAATCATCAGTATTTATTACCATAGTTTCCAGCTCTGCGCCAGTGAAAAGTGACAGAAGTGGCACTGGCACCACCATAGCCATGCCCTCACGCACCAGTTTCACTGCATCATCAAATTCTCTCAGTCTGAAAAAAATAATTACATTTATAATTTACCAAGATGAGTTTCATGTAACAGACACAACTTGATTACATCTTCCTCAGACACAAGATCTATAATCACCTGTAATTTAGAGCCATCCTCAGGTATTCGGATCTGTTCTCAGGAGTGATACGATTGTACTTGGTGCTCAGCTGGATCTCCTGTCCTGTTGCATTTGGGGTGCTGAACGGCATGTCAGCAGCGATAAGAGCAGTGTCACTCATGTCTTTGATGCACATCAGCCCTACAAGAAATCACGAAGCAAATATTAAAATCCATTAAATACACTTCAGTGTGGAGTGGAATTGTCAAGGTGTCAATGTACGCTTTTGTAGTGAAGTAAAGGAGAACTACTAGGTACCTGGTACATAGTCCTTGTCCACTTCTGTCAGATCGCTGACGCTGAGCGGCATGCCAGCCAACTGCTTCCACACGGGTTCGGCCAGATTAAGACTAAGGGGACTTCCAGTTCTTATAGCAATTCCAAGCACTATTCCTACAAAACCAGAAGCATCAACTTATCAATGTATGTAGAACAATTGTAAGTTTGAGGAATTGTATAAACTGTTGCGAGTTGAGGGAGCATTCATTATTCGCCTAAACTTACCAAACAACTTGAACATGTTGCGTGAGTTGGAAGACTTGAAGGCCGGATTCAGAAGGAAACAGTCTCGATTGGCGCCAGATTCGTCACGTCCGTTTGGAGTGAGAATGAGAACTGGTAGTGAGCCGTTTTGCAACTCGTCACACATCTCTGCGATGGACTCGCTGTATCCGCCACCACAGTCATCCACACTTTCACCTGAAAGAAATAGACAGTTTATAAGATCATAGAAATATTTACAACCAACTACTACTGGACATAATACCAATAGGGTAATTAATATACACTCTTCTCATTTGCAATCATCAGCTTTGCCTTACCTATGAACTTGACTTTCCAAACACGATGAGGAAGCATCAGTGAGTCTGGGGTTAGAGTTCCCATCTTCTGACACACTTGACCAAACACTGACTTCATGCCATCTATTCCTGCGAGACCTCCTTTGCTTCTAGAGCGCTTCACCTGAAACACAATCAAATCACTGTAATATCTAGTCTGCATTATCAGAAGCTAGAATTTTATTGATCACTTTGCACCAGGACATACTTGTATTCTGTTGATTTCAATAACTGGACCATGCTGTCGATCTCTGATCATGGTGGCTTGGACTACTTTGCGGAAGGCGGTTTCCTGATCAAACAAAACAGAAAATGTCATCAGAACATTAAAACAAATCACTGACGCAAAATTTAGCTTTTTCTATGTCATCATATCTTATCTTACCAGTAATACTTGGTTTTAAATGTAATAATTAATATGTTCTAACAGTTCTCTGTTAAACCACTGAGTTTGAAATAAATAAATAAATATATATATATATATATATATATATATATAATAACAAGCACACTTAGTCTCTTACCTTAGCAGTTGACACAATCACACCACGAAGGTCATTCAGATGACTAATTGTGCCACTCAGTGGTTCTCCTATGCCCCTGTCAAGGTCAAACATGGCAATTGAAGGACAGAACAGGTCTGAGAAGTGATGCAACAAAACGAGTCTGTTTCGGAGACTGAACATGTCCAGGCCTTGAAGATGGTTGAATTCCATGGGAGTCGTTGTAGGAAGTTTACCAGCATTTACTGGTTTATTGGTTGACCAGGCTAAACTGTGTGCCGATCCACATGCTACACGGTTGATCTTCTTCCCTGCAGAAGAAAACACAAGTCCTTTAGAATTTGGCTTCCTAATGCTAATCTCCCAAAAGAAAGAACCAGTATATACGTGGAAATAAACTGATTGAGGTTTTAAAGCATGTAAATATCATAATCTTTACCTTGCAAAGCTGCCACCAATCTTGGCCTTGGGATTGCATTTGTCGTTCCATCACCAAGCTGACCCTCATCATTGTCTCCCCAGGTGTAAACCTCACCTGAAATCAAGAAACAATTTGTTACTATAGCATCAATGGCATTTCACACAAACCTTACAGAGCGCTGAAAAACTGATAACAAATGTATTTACAGATTTATTCAGAACTTACCGGTATCTGTGCAGGCAACACAATGCAGACTTCCACATGCAATGGATATGACCTTCTTGCCCTGTAAAGCTGTCACTCTCCTTGGTTTACGTACATGATCATCAGTCCCATGGCCAAGCCTGTGGTAATCACCTTTGCCCCATGTGTACACAGCTCCTGATTTGGTGAGTGCGACAGAGAACTGGGATCCGCACTCGACCTTGCACACACCTAGTCCATGAAGGGCCTCGATTTTCATGGGCACCTTGCAGCCATCACTTCCCCCTCGACCTAACTTGCCATAATCGCCATCTCCCCACGACCAGACTGAGTCATCTTCTGTGATGCAGAGAGTTTGAGCATCTCCACTTCCACATGCAACATCTATAACTCTGTGGCCCTTCAGCGCTTCCACCTAAACAACAGAGTATATAACATGTCAAGGTCATTTTCAGTTATTTTATACCTCTGATATATATGATTTATATATGAGTATCATGATTAAAATCTTTAGCATCACTTACCAATCTTGGCCTTGTTTGATCCTCGCTGTCTCCATGACCTAGTCGACCATATCTGCCTTTACCCCACGTGTAAAGTTCTCCATTGGAGACGATACAAGCGCTGTGTGCTCCCCCTGCACTGATGTCGATGACCTCTTTGCCTCTCAGGCACTCAATGATGCGAGGACGATCACATGGACTCCTATTTAATGACATGAAGTTAGTGAACATTACAAAATGTATTTTTTTCGAATATTCTGCATGGGTTAGCTTGTAGCATATTCCATTAAATATATTATTTTACCTGTTGCCATGTCCAAGCTTGCCATCCTCACCCTCTCCCCAGGAATATACTTCTCCCTCAGAGGAGAGAGCCAAACAATGCTTGCCACCAGAATTAACAGCAACTTTCTTAATGAAAACGTGCTGAATAGACTCCAGCAATGTCGGAGTAGCCACTGACTCTGTTCCTCCTACCCCAAGACGCCCACCTGCTCCATACCCGGTTGCATACACCTGAAGAGGCAAAACATTACAAATGACTAAGAGAAATTAGTTAATTTAGCATAGACACATTGCATTGATATTGCGAGGTCATACGCACCTTGCCATCAGCAGTGACAGCAAACAAGGTCTGCTCGCCACCAACCAACTGCACAGGTCTCAAGGCTGCTAGAGCTTCACAAATGACTGGCAACTTGACTTTGGCTCCTTCCACACCTCCGAGTTGCCCTCTGTGGTTGTGACCCCAGCCCCATATCTGTCCACTTCCGCCCCAGGATAGGGTCCAGTCATCTGGACGTCTGTAACATTACAGAGATTATGATAACAATCATCAAACAACAACAGCATTAATTAATCAATCTGACATAGTTTTTGAAATTTTCAAACATAATTATTACTAACCATGTACACACACTGGTTAATTTTTATTGGTTATCAACAAGTAAAACAACATGCCCTTAGTTTACTGGACGTGGTTTTCATTGAGTTGATGTCTGGTTCCACTTGAGTGGACTGCTTAATGTTGATCAGCCGATCAAACAGGTCATTGCTCATATGCAAAGTGAATTACCTGATGTACTTAAGTGCTCTCCATAATTACCGTCGACTTGCTTTACATAACTACTTGGATATCAGTGTAATTTAGCAAAGAAAAGCTTAGTGTATGGGGTTAATGAAATGGCAGTAAGTAAGCACTAACACAAACCTGTTAAGCCACAGAAGCAGCTGCTCATCCTGGTCTCTCCTGAACAAGTCATGGTCTTCATGAGCTCGGCTAATGGATTCTCCATCTCCTGATATTTCCTGGATTTTTTTCATCACTTGTTCACAAAATGCTGGAGGCAGAGGCGTGCGGTTCTGCAGTGCCTTGGCAACTCTTGCAGCCATGCAATAACGCCTGAACCAGGTCCATTTGTGAATCTCCAAACACATGAAGAGTGAATCTAGGCCAAGGTCACAGGCAAGAGCAACCAATACCTGCGAGAAATTAAGATACACAATTAAAAATTTGATAATTATACACAATTAAATAATTTGATAATTATAAGTCTCACCCTATCCAAATAGAAGTATATGACATTACAACACATATATACCTTGAAGAAAGGACTATGCATAAGGTGTTTGCCACTTCGCACAATAGGATCTTCATACTCATATTGGCGCAGAAGAGTCTCGGGGAGTCCCTTGACCAGTGATGACAATGCAGAGTCATTCCATGATTGCTGAATTGAAAGTAACAACATGATATTTACATCAAAGTCAAATATGTAGAGTCATCTTTTTCACTCAACTTAAAATTTGTGATTACTACTTACAGATGCCATAGTTTTCTGAGCATCCAACTCAGATGAACCATCCAGGACATTGTTTGCCAGCAGACTGACAAAATTCACATCAGCGCCAAAACTGTTTGTCAACAAAGTGCGCAGTTTCTCTAATGCCCACATCCTTTGTTGAGCAGCTGAAATTATATTACATACTCAGATGAGCACTTTATCAACAATGCCTAATTAATGATGTCGCAATGTAAAATAAATTGAAGCTCAGTCGAAAGTCATTGGCAAGCCATGAGGTTCAGTTATGACCAATAGATGCTACAGCTCGTATTACTTACCAAGAGAGCTGAGTTGGGCACAAGCAGCAAGAGCTGCAGCCAGGCGAGGTACAATGTACATGTTAGCCGAGAAGTCCATTTGGAAATCCATCAAACACATGACAAGATCCATGGAAGGACGTGAAAGGAGTTTTCTGTCTGACAACATATCCATAGGAGCTGCAGCAGGCATGATGGGGTACACAGTGAACCTCCAACCCCATCCATTGACTGATCCATCACTTGTGAACTTCCACTTAAGTTCATCACCGCTGATGCGTAGTTCCTGGCACCAATCGGACCACTCTCGTCCAGATCTGATAGACACAGTCCTGCCAGTACTATCCATGATTGTAAGGGGATCATG
Source organism: Alitta virens (assembly GCA_932294295.1). Lineage (NCBI taxonomy): Eukaryota > Metazoa > Annelida > Polychaeta > Phyllodocida > Nereididae > Alitta > Alitta virens. The sequence continues at coordinate 9,822,045 of OW028577.1, read as the reverse complement.
ACGTCTTTCTGTTGAGCACTGTCTGTCAAATTCAACTCGCAAGCCTTCAGCTCCTGAAAGGACATTGACACCAAATATTACAGACCAATCAATCTTTCATATACAGCTGTACAACTCTTGGAGAAAACTTCTGGTTGGTATTAATACTGCAACAACTTAATTCCTTTACCTGGAATTCGTACATGACCAGTGAGTGAAGTATCATCGGTGTACGGATGAGGACTCTCTTGAACCAGAGGTTGTGCCACGTTACGGCCAGACTCCGTATCTGCAGCAACATCTTCTAACTCAGTGACACACAGCTCCAGAACCATTTCTCCAACCTTCGACATAAATACAGCAGCAATTCAGCAACATCGTTTAATAAGCTGATTATTGCATAATGGTATTGCATAATGGTATTAATAGCGAGCGCTTACCTGCTGATATGTATTTGCCAGAGCAATGAGGACTTTCGCCAGGGTGTCTCTGCCAGCTGGACCTGCTCGACCTGCTACAGCAAGCTTTAGCAAATCAACCAAGACTCTAGCATCATCAGCATTCAGTCTCAATGTGAACTCATCCAACTCTGCCACTGGCATCATCGGGGCGGCTTCTGAAACTGAACTGCATGTTACCTGAAAATAAAGTACAACAAGATATGTTAGTTGATTCAAATAGAAATAGAGCAGATAAGAGAACTTCAAGGTGATGCCTGATGCCAACATACTTGTTCAGTTGTTGTGAATGTTTCAGCAATCAAACTTGCAGCAGGAGATGCTTTTGCTAAGCTGTGCATACTTGGGAAGGAGCCGATACTTTCATGCCCACTGGATGTCAGCTGGAATCACAATACATTGTACAATAGATTCAGTGTATAAGATTCAAATAAGGAACGAAGTACTGCTGAAAAATATCAAATCAATTTGTACAATACACACCTCCAAGCCGTGCAGAGCAGTGATCGATTCGGTAGTTGCGGAGAGAGCAGGGTGGCTGTCTGATGTCTTCAAAGGTTCTTCAGGACTTGGCAAGGGTGAAACGCTTGCTATTGTGCTTGCAGTCAGCTTAGACTCGGCCATGTTTACTGTGGCTGCACCCTCGTTCTCTGACTTCAGTGACCTCACAATGATATCCCTGTTTTCGAAAGTGAATTTATGAAACAACTATATCACAAAAGTAACAAATTTGACTTAATTACTGAACGAACTCCTGTGCAAATGTGCAACAGCAAATCTATGGTTAATAAGATATTACGGTGACAGCTATATTTACCTTGCACATGTGATATGCAATGCCGACAATATATGAGACAAAGCTTGTTGTTTTGATGCTCTGCCTTCAAGGGAAAGGACGATCTTAGCCAGGGAGGGCCTCGCTGGTTTGTTGGGACTTTTGCCGCCATTTGAAAGTCCACCATGTTCATCTCCTCCAGTCTCATGAAGACCTGAAGAAATGGAAGTAAAAATGACAATATATTGCAAAAAAGCAATAAACAGAGGATCTATGACTTCTGGATCATTAGGATAATTCAATCTGAGGACCTTTGAACTGAGATAGAAAGCATGCTATATCATGTTATAAAAGGCAAACACCGCCAAGAATAACTAGTTAGTTTCATAAAATAGCTATCCGGTTTTGAGTAGCCAGCTATGACAGCTTTGTCTAGTTTCAATTTGACGGGCTGGTTTTAATGAAACTGACTGTATGTAAGAAGCCCTAAGCCTTACCAACTAAGCAGGCACCTAGTGGGTCTCTAGATGATGAAAACAAGACTGGTTCATGAGTAGCAGGAGTGCAAACATCTGTTGTTGTCCAAGCAACACTGTGAGATGACCCACATGCCACTCGAGTGATCTTGTATCCCTCCAACCCTTGCACAACGGCTGGTTTGCGATTGACCGTTGTGGTGCTGTTTCCTTGCTGTCCATGGTCATTGTCACCCCAGGCAAAAGCCTAAAAGAAAGAAATCCTCTCACTCAATCATCACAAAAAGACTAATAATTTACTTAGAACTTGTTACTTTCCAAAGGTGACATACCTGTCCTGTGTCAGACACAGCCAAGCAGTGCAAAGCACCAAGAGCAACATGAATTATCTTCTTTCCTTTTAACCCTTCAACTAGTTGTGGTTTCCTGACGTGGCCATCAGTGCCATGCCCTAAGCGGTAGTAATCACCTTTGCCCCTGAAATACCATAACAATATGTCTAAAGCAAGCACAACCAAGCAAGTACAAACAACCTATTTCATGCAAAAGTTAATTCAAGTGCTCAAAATGACCTTTTAAAATCTGTCCTTAAAATACAAGTGTCTTAGGATTATATTTTTATACAGAAACACAAACTGTACATTAGCTAAAAATACACCACAAAACTTACCATGTCCACACTTGTCCACACTTTGTCAAAGCAAGAGAAAACTGGGCTCCACATTCGATCTGACAAACTCCAACACCAGTCAGTCTTTCAATCACATTAGGAACAGCACAACCTTCACTGCCTCCACGGCCAAGTTTGCCAAAGTCTCCATCTCCCCAGGAGTAGACCAATCCTTCATCAGTGAGAGCTAGTGTCTGTGCATCTCTGCTTCCGCAACTCACTTGAATGACCCGCTGTCCAGCAAGCGCTTTGACCTTCAAAATAATGGGATATGAAAATCAAAATGATCTTCTGCCATTCTTGAGTAATGTGTGTCAGTTACTAATCTGAACTAGAGAACAGATTTAGTTATTTATTTTGTATATTTTGTATTATACTAGGCTTTATGTAATATGACTAAGCCTATGTATCTTATCCAACAATTACCTGCTTAGGTCTGAGCTGAGTTGTATTATCACCATGACCCAGCCTTCCATACTCTCCAAGTCCCCAGGTATACAGATCTCCATTGGATATAATGGCAGCACTATGGGAGCTTCCGCATGCAATATCACGGACACGCTTTGATCGAAGGGCTTCTATTAATCTCGGTCTATCACAGTTCCTGAAAGGCAAAGATGTTATGCTTCCATAAACCCACATCAAAATAGGTGGAATAGAATTGCGAACTGTTTTAGATAGTTCAGACAGGAAGGAGTGCTGTTAGCTGATAAGCCTTCTTTCTTACATTCTGGAGAAGTGCCCCAATTTTCCATCATCTCCTTCACCCCAGGAGAAAACCTTCCCATCAACGGTTAGTGCCATGGCATGTCGTCCACCTGTAAACAGCAACATGCAGATAAGGATAAAATTCCTTTAAAAATGTACATAGGGGAAGCTTCTTTTGGCTGGTAGTCTTGTCTGAAATAGGACAACACACCTGAATGTACAGCAACTTTCTTCACAACGTACTGAGACAGTGAAGTCAGTGGTTTGGGAGCTGGAACGTTGCCTGTGCTCAGTCCAAGTCCAAGCCTTCCATTTGTAGCCTCTCCACAAGCATAAAGCTTACCATCAGCAGTAACTGAAATTTTATACAAAAGCAATGATACGAATGGTTCTGATGCTACTATTTAACATCAAGCTATGAAAAATACTGGTGAATCATGAAAGTAATGAGAGGTTTTGAAATAGAAACAAATACCAACCACAAAACAAACTCTTGGATCCTCCAGCAATTTGGACACACTTGAGAGCAGACAAGTTTTCATTCAGACTTGGTGTTTTGATCTGCGAGACAAAACAATCATTGTTCACAAATGTGTTGTGGTGTACAATGACCTCATTTATTACACAAACTTATTAGAGATGAACAGAAAAAGAATCTCCAGGCTTTGGGTAAATCTCACCTTAGATCCTTTCGGTCCTCCAAGCTGGTCTTTATCATTCAGTCCCCAAACAAAGACATGAGTCTGAACTTCTCTTGTTCCGATTGGTTTGGCTTTCTTTTGCAGAGATGACTGACTTGACACACTCTGTTCCTCCTCCTCTTCATCCTCATTGTCTGATGCCAAGAAAGACATCGACAGCACACCACAATCATCTTCTGACTTCCTCTGGCCAATGATTGACAGGCCATGGACCTTGCAGTCAATACCACTGCTCTTGCACTGCTTGACAGCAATCTCTAAGAAGCTGTAGTGCTGCAATTAATTCCAAACACATGTAATCCATCATCTAGGACTTATCTTTATTCATTTGGTTGACAAGCTTCCAGCTCTTCATTACTCAGTTAAGTGTAGCCGGTACATTGTGAACTTACACAGCAATCAAGTGTTTCGTTCAGGTATGCGGTCTATCACATGTTAGACGATGGGGGGATCAGGTACTTCTAAAGTGTCGTGATATAAGATTCGACGTCAACTTAGTATATTGTGAACCTACTATTACAACTTGTGTTGGAATAAGGTTGACAGCAATATTCTTGACTTAGAAGAGGTGATATACTGGCTTTTCCTTTCAGAAAGATACAACAATAGACCTACCTCACCAAGATCCTGTAAGAGCGTCACCAGTGTGTCTGTTGGACCAATATTGATCGTCTTCAGCTCCTTCATGCTGTTGATGGAGTCCCCAGCACTGACGACTACAAGTGATGGCATGTAGCTTGAATCTGAAGGCTCCACCCGCATGTACAACCTCTTCACCAAAATGTCAGCCTGCATTTCTAGACGAATCCAGTGCTGAATAATAAAGAACGAAGATCCATCACAATCCTGCCAATTAAAATACACCTAATTCATCTGACAATGCCAAAATTCTCTTTGGACTTAATAATACCTAATAAATATATTTTAGGTCAAGGTATACTTAACAGAAAAAACAGCATCATCTTGCATTTAAAAATCGGTGACTGATCAGGACACGGATTCAAACAGATAGGCAGACTGAGACACATTGCAGCAATGACCTGATTTATTGAAAATACTGGCAAATTCAAGACACCAGCCACTGACTAATAATTAGACAGTATTATCTACTTAATTCTAATTGGTTGCATTGACTAACCTTTCCTTGTGAGCCAGAACTTTGCCAGTATCCAGCAGTTCCATCAATGAGGCGATGCGCTTGGCTCTCTCTGGATGACACACTCAGGTGCTTAACACAACGGTGCCAATCTTCAACAACTCCACTTTGACCAGCTGATGCTGCAGTCTTTCTTGCTCTGCCTGGTTTACCAGCAAAAACAGCTGCAGATTGACCTGTAAAGGAAACCACAAGAATTTTTATGAGCTTCATTAAAGTGACAACTAGAAAATGAACACATGACAATAAGACGCAATAAAAATACCTGATGGATCTGAATGGGAAATACGATTGAAGTGATGTTTATGAGCTCTGCATGTCCTGAAGCAACCGTCGCATAAATCATAAGAATCGCAAACTCGGCACTTGTATCGTGGACCGATGATGGGATTCATTTTGCAGACAGCACACCTGAAGAGAGAAAGTTTCCAATTTTTAC